>JACSVZ010000007.1:36501132-37988632 GCA_014706295.1 Lycocorax pyrrhopterus obiensis
CCATTTGAAAAGATGGTAATCTGAAGGAAGGCATTATTATTGTAACTGTCCACGACAGTAAGTTGCATTGGAATAATCCTTATATTTTTTATCATTTAATAACGTGTCAGAACAAAACCAGATTCTACGGAATCTTTTGCAGTGGACTGAAGTTGTGTACCTGTATAATAGTCCTTTTGGAGTAACTTAATCTTTTTGTTTCTTTACGCAATTATCCCAAAGCTTGTGTATACTAATTTAGTGTCATATTACTTATCAGAGCATTTTGTGGATGAATAATAACCACAGGGCAAGACCTATGACCTTAATAAGAACCTTCAACGAATTTTAGAGCAATTTGTGCTGTTTGCATAGGGGTCTTTTAAAGCTCTACTGTTCTGTGCAGAAACTTGATCCCTATTGTACTTAGAACATTGTTTTTGTTCCCTCATATTTAGTGAATAAATATTTGGATGGTCCTGGTATTAAGCACCAATAAACACAAAAATTGAATACAGCAATTCATTGTTGTCAGGTGTTTAAGAAGTTGATTGTGGTTGTTTTGTTTTGTTTCATTTCCCAAGATGAAATATTTTGAAAACACAGGCAGGCTTCCTTAATGCATAGACTTCCACTTTACCAAGATGTGCAGTCATTACTCTTTTTCTTTTTCCCCTATGTAATATTAATTTTTCTATGCATAAAAGCCCCAACATGGACAGGTTACTGCATTGACTTCAGTCTAATGGGAGACACAGTCATTTTGTTTTCTTCTATAATATTCTTTCCTCTCTTATAAAATATATTTGCATAGCTTATTGTGTTGCTCTGTGTTTTCTGAACTCCCCATTCACATTGCTGAAGAAAATAAGAATAAAATGTACTCTATTTTCTAACAGAAGGAGCTATAAACTTTTGTGAAGTCTAACAGTTGTCAGCATGTCATTTATAAATACTATTACAATCCTCTACCTTCCTAAAATTTAAATACAATCCAAAGAACTGGCTTCTATTGAAAGGCTGTTATTAGCATATAAATACAACAAAATTATTTTGGAATAGTACACATATCCCGAGTATGACATGGTAAAGAATTTACTCATAATTATAAAACCCATGAACTCTATTGAGTGTATAATACTGGTCTTTGTTGAAACCCTGTTACAATTGTGTGAGAAACATGCTTTTGTGTTGATGAAAATAAATTACTTTACATCATTCAGCTTTGTTTGTCAACTTAATTATTACGCTGTTAAAATATTGCTTTGCATTAATCAGAACAGAGCAGTTTCCTTTTATATAGTTTCCTTTTCCCAGGGGTAAATTTTAATGCTCTGAAAGGTCATCAGAGGTCAGGACTTCTTGACTATATCTCAACAGTGCATTTCTGGTCATCAAAAGAAATAAGACTCTGACCACTGGTAGCTGCTGTAGGGGTTCCTTTTATCCTGCACCTGTGACAATTACCCTGTGTTAGTGAAGCTAACAGGAGTCAGGTTGTAGGTTAAGGGTCAGGGCACTGTCAAGAGGAAGTTAGTCTTCAGTCCACTAAATCTGTTATCATTTTCATCTAATGTGACATCCATCTGTCAATCAGGGAATTTAGGCGATTGTCTTTTTCTAAGTGCTGCACTTTATGCCTCAACCAGCTCACATTTTACTGCTTTTCCTATAATTACATTTTTCTACCTCGGAAAACCCATCTGCAAAATAAACAGGGAAAATCTTACTCAATCATTTTGAAGATCCAGGCTTTTTATGCTAAAAGCTGTTTCACGTACAAAATTGAGTGATTCCTCTGCAAAGTTTTATATTCGTTTAATTTTCATTGTTATGGCTTTTTAACACACAGAAAGAGACTAAAGCTCCTCTAACTACATGGATATCAAAATAAGTTTGCATGTAAAATTGCCTAATGCATACCAATCAAAAGGCCGTATGCCTCATACCCTTCTCAGAAACACCTTACCTCTCAAACACCACAAAAACAGCATGCTATAGATGTGAATGACAAGGGTAAGTTTTTACAATGGACTTCTGAGCAATTAGAAGATAACATATAGCTAAACTGTCTACAAATAAGCAAAGATTTTTAATGTCTCCAGGTACAGAACCACAGAATGAAGTTTCACACTCTGTTAATTCGAATTCAGTGCTGGTCAATTTCAAGTACATGAACAATGCCAGCCAGATACCAAAACACATAGCTAAATAGAAAGGCATAAAAAACCTAGGTGTAAAGGTAAATGCTCTACTGAATGTGAGTGGGATTGCTTCTACACCTCAATTGAGACATACTTTTAATTGCGTTGATGAACAAGAATCTAAATACTTTGCCAAGCATAAAAATCATGGTGTGGTTATATGATGCATTTGAGCCAATCTAACAGCTTGTTACCACTGAAAAGGATAGTAATGTTCCCCCTATTTCCTCCCCCTGCCTTCCCACCCCAGATTAGTTTTCTGCTGGGTTAGCAAATTTAATTGCCTCACCAAGTGGTTAGGCAAGCATGCAAGCCAGTGTAGGGACAGTGACAAGAGTATGTGGCTGGAGCAAATGTTATTGGCACGCCATTACACAGATCCAGTCATATAATTAAACTGGAGTTTCTCCTTTCACTTTTGCAGAAATTTCCCTTTTTAAAAATTACACATAACCAATAAACAGTTATTATCAACAAACTCTCTAGGGCCTATGCTGCTACAATTTCACTGACAGCAAAAGTGATAAATATGAGATACTCTTACAGATTCTAGAACAGAACCTGTCCCCATACAGCAGTAATATTAATACTACTATTAACTGCATTTCAGGATATTTTATTAGCAGTACTTGGAAGAAGACTAGGATTCTCTTGTATATTAGAGATGGGAAAATCAAGGCATTGAAAGGGGAAAAAGTGCCATAGAAGTCATTATAGAAATATAAAAGGACTCTAATATTAGATCCATTACAAGACTCTGTGCTCTAGGCCACAGTATTCTCCCTATCAAATTTGTGGGCTTGTCTATGTATTGATAATGTCAGATGTTTAATTGCTCCAGAGCAGGCTGGGTTCCTCTCAGCACACATGCATTCTTGCGGTCTTCTGCTCTTGCCGGCATGGTTTCCTAGTCTGTCCATACTCTGTGAACTCTCTCTTGAATGGTTTCTCTCCAACTACTCAAGGTTTTCCTTTTTGTAGGATTTACTGTACTTGTTTTCACCTAATTTCTCCAGAGATGAGTTAGATATGCTTCCCTTCCTGCCACAACCCCATCTTTTAACTCTTCCTGACTTCTGGCTTTCATCATAGGCTTTTCAATTGATTCTGTAAGTGGTTTTTGATCACCTTATTTTTGTAAAACCTTGCTTCACCTCGCCATTCAATTCTGTTTCTTCAAGGAGCCGATGACTGCAGAATCCATTGCAGTCCCGGAATGGATACACAAACAGGACTATTCATGCAAGACAGCAGTCGTGCAGAGCTGGGTGCAGAGGTGTAGTTAATTTTTATGTCTTGTCCTGACACTGTGGTCAGATTCTTGCTGGGTTATATACATAGATGTGGAAGTGGAGAAACACTTCTTCTTTCCTCATTATAGCTATGACTCTGTAAAAGTTTCAAGGCAATTGGTAGTTGTTAAATTACATGTCTATGTGGCTTGAGGGTGGTCTACCACAGTCCAGTCATCTTCTCACTTCAGAGCACCATACATGCTCATAATTCCTTGATAGATTGAGTTAATCATGTACTAACAATATAGATTACCTTTGGTATTTGACATGCTGATACGGGATTTACGGATGAATCATGATGGAATTGTAGGTACCATTTAGAGCATTAAAATATATGGTTTAAAATTGTAGTAGCATTTTTTAAAATAACTACAGGCTGCACTTTCCATATTCAAGGCCATAGGAAGAACTATCCAAGAAATGTATTTCATAGTATATTAGCTTATTTATTGATAGTCAAATTCAATGGAATATTTCAGAGGAAATAAGTCAAAATTAGTTCCTTATGCAAAAAACATACTGATAATAATATGAATTATCCCTATTAATACTGTATTTTGTTTACAGAAAAGCATTTTACAGTTTTGGTACTAGCCTGGTACCTCTTATATGCTACATGTACTACATAAGTGCAAATAAAGTTGTAGTACCCCTGCATGATTGGATGTCAATAATTTTCCATTAAATTTCCAGAAAATCTCCTACTTGGTATCTCTGAAATACCGTTTTGTCATCCTCTCTGTCTATGTCTCTTTAGTAGTTATGAGTAAATTAAAACCACACCCATGTATGTCTTTTGCTGTAACTCTTTTGGAAATGAGTAAATTCCTTAGAGAAACCATTAAGGCTGAGCAAATCCAATTAGGCATTTTTTAATTTTTTGAACACTGACAGGGCCTCTTGAACACAGGGGCATTGACCACCTCTCTAGAAAACCTGTTCCAGTGTTTGACCACTCTCTTGGTAAAGAAATGCTTCCTAATATCTAATCTGAATCTCCCCTGGCACAGCTTTGAACCATTTCTACACATCCTGTCACTGGATACCAGGGAGAAGAGCTCAACTCCTGGTGTTCCCTTTCCCTCCTCAGGAAGCTGTAGAGAGCAATGAGGTCTGCCCTCACAGCCTCCTTTTCTCCAAACTAGACAAGCCCAAAGCCTCCAGCTGCTCCTCATAGGACATGACTTCCAGACATTTCACCAGCTCTGATGACTTCCTCTTCTGTTTTAAGATGTTAGAATTGATATACAAGAAAATAACCACAACACCTGTGGTAGGTTGATCCTGACTGGACTCCAGGTGCCCACCAAATGTGCTCTATCACTCCTCTCCTCAGCTGGACATGGAAAAGAACATATAAGGGAAGGCTCCTGCTTTGAGATAAGGGCCGGGAGTGGTTGCTACCAATTACCATCACAGCAAAAAATACTCAGATTGGGGAAATAATTCTAGTTTATTACCAATTATATCAGTGTACAATAACCACAAATAAAAATAATTCTTTAAACACTTTCTCCCTACCCTTCCCTTCTTCCTGGGCTCAACACCACTCTTGATTTTCTCTACCTCCTCGCATGCAGTGATGCAGTGGAAGAGGGAATGAGGGTTGTGGTCACTTCATCAAGTGTTGTCTCTGCCGCTCCTTCTTCCTCAATGGGACTACTGCATCTCCAAGCAACAGTTAGTTTAACACATTGGCTTTTAAAATTGTGACTACCATGGATTTGCAGAACCTGGTCACAGCTTCTGTATTAATAGGTTAAAAAAAAGAGTTTTAATACACAAATTCTTCATGGAAATGGTCTGTGACAATTCTGCCCTTGCACAACAACTGGCCTCACTTTCTTTGATTTTTTACCTCTAGCCAGTATTTGGAAGTCCCCTAAGGTACTCACTGTCTTATTTGTTTATTGGTAGTGCATTACCTAGAGTAATCGGGCAACAATAAAAAGAAAGAATAATTATCATTATCTCTGGCATAAAAAGATACTATTAATTCTCCTATGTTTGGTTGGAGAGAGTGAAATTTACATGTGATAATGTTAGTGTACACTTTAATGATTAACTTCACAATAAGTAGAAAGAGGTTAGATTTCTAAGAAGTAAGGCTAAGTAGTGAGAAAACAGTAGAAATTGCAACCAGGCTTTGAAATAGCGGAATCTTCAATGTTTTGTGATTAGGTTCCCATCAGCCCAGCAGAAAACCATCAAATTAGATGGAAATAGGATATGTTATCAGCTGCAAGTAGTCATCTTTTTATTAGCTCTGCAACAACCAATCAGTCACATCACAGTGTGCAACTGTAAAAAAATATAAATCTCTTTTTTTTGTTAGAAAGAAAACCCTTCTTTATGAATCTACACATGCCCTTTAGTAAGCGGTAGATGTCATTGCCAATAGCATGCCATTCTTTATTTTTTCGAGTTTCTTTAAGGTAGCAGACTGTCAGGTATGTGAGGCATGGAAACAGAAGTCCTCAATTTATTCACTGAATTGTTGCACTGCATGTCTGATTTCCCTATCCAGTTATGATTGCATGCTAGAGGCAAGTGAGGGTAAGTCATATTTTTCCCATTAGAAATCTGTGTTGAGACTACAAGCAATTACAACAGTCATTATCTACTGTAATGATATCTTTTTAATTTTGCAAACACCCAGCCATTAAAACAGGACTGAAACAAAAAGTACTTATTTTACGTATGTCTGCTAATGGTTGTCCAGAGGTAAAAACCTTGAGGGAAAGATTTTAAAATAACATGAGAATTAAAGGGTTTCAATTACTTGAAATATTCATATCTAAGGAGTTAACTCCCCCTGCAAACTAGGAGGAATGTAAGCTGCTCCAACACAGCTTGGGCAGTTTAACTCTAGAGCTTTGAGTCACACGGTGGCTAAACTCACAAGGGAAGACCTAGACAATCATAAATCTTACAAGTCTTATTATCACAATTCCTTCACTTTCGACTTCTAGTGGGAGGAAAAGTACGTTCCACTTCTGTGGCTCAGTCTCCCTGCCAGTACGACTTTTTACAGTGGAAGCAAGTTAAAATGACTGAAGATCCCTCTTGTTAATTTGGAGTGGACGTTAGTGTCCTAAAACTTCTCTGGTATCCACGAGGTAGATTTCTTTTCACTTCCATTTGACTATGTTCAATGCATATTTTAGGCCAGCCATTTAGGTTTTTTCTGTAATCAGTAGAGAATAAAATTATTCCAAAGAATAATTCATTCATCTGGCTTTGATCCTGCATGGGGAAAGAATGAATTGTACTCTGGAGATTTGTAGCCCTGCATTTCTGTAGAGGGAGAGCTGACAAATTGCTTAGACAGTTTAAAGTTAAGTGAGATGAATCCTGCCCATCACTCCTGACACATACCCTCGAAAGATAAATTTCAGCTCCTTGAAATCAGTAGGATTCAAGCCATCTAAATAATTTTTAGAATTTTTGTCATTCAACTTAAAATGTACTAGCTCTTCATTTGTATGAACAATCGCACTTTTTTATCTCACAAGAACACTATGAATTTAAATGCAGTAAACACAGTAGAGCAGACAGTAATCATTGCAATTGAGGTCAGATACCTTGTGTAAATTCTTAATCAGTGGTATTTGGAAGAAATTAAAAAAAGACTGTATATTTAAGCAATTAGTGAATAACAGAAATAAGTCGGTTTTTCTTGGTGGCTTCATAAATAAAACCTGTGTGCATTTAAAATATTTGATCCCCTTCTGGTCTGAGCAACAGTTCTTTTCATCTGTGGTAAGGAGGATGCGTTAATATAGCCTTTCTTTGAGCCTTTGTGATTATCCTCTAATGATGACTCTTCCTATGACTCATGAGTGAAGGCATTTGTGCACAGATGATAGATATATATTAAACATTTACTTCTAGACAGTGTGCTACTTCTCATTATTAAATCAATGCTGGAAAATTGACTTATGAGTGCACTGGCAGAAATAATTTCCACCTATAAAAAGATGTCACTTAAGAGGAAAAGTTCTTATCAGATCAAAATTTCCTCTGTTGTTCCGGTTACTTTTGCTGAGAAGGGAAAGTCAGTGTCATCTTCATCCAAGGGAAACAGGTTTTTTGACTGTAACACTGAAAAGAATATATAAAATATGCATGGCAGTCAGGAACACTTGTTTCTCAGGAACTGTGTCTCTTTGCAGTCACAAGGTCAATGTTTGGTTGCTAAGCTTTAGCATCCTCTTTCTTCTTTCCCTGCCATCATTTCCTCCTCCATTAATTACCATGTTCAATGGAATTCTAGTATATTTTTTTAAGAGAAAATGTTTCTCATAAAATTTCTACAGGCTGGCCAAGCACTGGAAGAATAGTAGATAAGGAACTTAAACCTGGGTCCTCTGTATAACGGTTGGATTGCCTGACATGAAGGTTATCAGCTATTCCCTTTCTTCTTCCTCATAAGGAAAGTTCTGATCTGTTCCTATGGCATGAGAAGAAAAATAACTGAAATCTTGTAAAATTTTATGGGATAGAAAAAATTTTGTGGCTCGTTTTAACACTGATTAATTCTACCCATTAAATATTAAGTGGTTTACTTTTCATTCAATAACCTTCACATGATTATCACAAACTTATCCTTATATCATCCTTGAAAAAAGTCCAGTACTTTCTGTAGCCATTTGTGACAGGCTATTTTCATGTGCTAGATCAAGATTATTGTTCATTAGGGAAGAGGAATGTTAATTTGAATCTGTCTGCTCCAGAGCAACAGTGTCTCTCCGAGACACCTGCAGAGCCCTTCAAACCTTATTCCATAACATGCGCAAGTTTTGTTCTGAATGTAGAGATGAATATACCTTGGGTATTATTTACTGAATGAAGCTCTACACTCATTACATGTCATTTGAACTACATTTATTTAAAAGAGGACCAGTAAATTTCCTACACAAAAGAATACACCTCCATATTTCAAGCTTTCATAAATTTAACTTTAGTTACAAAGTAGAAAATATAGTTCCTATTTGAAATAAATGGACTATTGTTAGTTTAAAAAAAATCCATTTATCCTTTCATATTGTTCCTCTTTATCTTGGTTGATTTCTTTTTTTAAGTTCTGTACATCCTCTTCATAATCCTACTGGAATTCCACTGCTACTGCATTTACAGCCGTAGCACACTTGCAGAATTCCAAAAGGTCTATTTTCTTCCATTTAATGTAGCAAAAAGAAATCTTGCCTGAATATAAAACATATCTGTTTTGATTATGCAAACTGTTGTGTGTAATTTTGCATCTTCTTTTTATATCATGTCCATTGAATCCATTTTAAAGGGAAATCATTTTCTAGACTAAAATGTTATCCTAAGAGCAGCTCCACTTTTGCTGACATGATTATGATTAGGAAATGTAGATCACTGCATATGAATACATTTGAAAAGAATTTTTCATATCTAAACTCTACAAGAGAACAAAATAGACCACAAATAAATAATCAAGCAGCTTTTATAAGTTTAAAAATAAGTCATGTATTTCAAAATTTAAAAAAAAAGTAACCAGTTTGATCTGAACAAAAACATATCTAATTTATAGCAGAGAGAATCCAGCAACATCATTTTTTAATTGGGTAGTAGAAGTGTTGAGGTGACAGGGCTGAGAACAGGTAAATCATCTAGGAATAGAAATGCTCTAAGACAGAAAGCCAGCTGGTGTAGTGCTTCCTTTGTGTCAGTGATCCATGTTGCATTCTGTAATAGGAACTGTTCAGACAGTCTGTTGCACAGCTGTTCTTCCTTAGAAACAAACAGCCAGGTCTGTTAGTGGTATCACTCTGCAGGTATTATAGTGACAGTAGGGTTTTTTGGTTTGGATTATTTTATTTTATTTTATTTGAAAGTGGTATTCAACTTTTTGAGGAGTGGCTTTACAAGGACATAAATTAAAGTTTCTTTATGTCACCATTCATGCTGGATTAAGTACTCATGTCTGTAGAAGGAAAGTGTTAGAGGATGTCTATTTTTTAATGTATTTTTAAATGTTACTATGACTTGAGTATATGGGGGGATTATTTTGGTGGTAAGTATTATCTAATATTAGAAATAATGCTAAAGCACCTGCACTTTGATGATTTTACCTAAAGTTTCATTTTCACAGCCCACATTGGGTTTCTTCTCCATCACTTACTGCTGCAGTGGTGCAAGGAGATAGAGAAATCCCAAAAGACATGTTATGTTTTTCAAACTTACCAAGCATAACCAGAAGAAGAAGATGCTCCTAGGGTAACTCTATTCTCTGACTCTTCCTATGCCTAAGACTGATATGGATCATGGACTGCCAGTTATTAAGGCAGGTTTAGTCCAGCAGTCCAAATATTTTTAAGAAAATTGGCAATGCTCTACACTCTAAACACTGTGAAGTTATTTTCCTCCAAAGCATAGAATCAAATCATAAAGAATCATAAATATTTTTAAAGTCACAAATGAACTGTGTCACACCACTAATTAGCTGATTATTTTAAAAACAAACACAAAATTAATTATGCCTGCTAGTGAGAGGGTTTTTTTCCCTCCGTGTAGTCCTTATGGAAGGAATCTGGAGAAACAAATTGTGATGATATTCAATAATGGTATTCTGGGACTGGGTTGACACACAGTCATAGCTGTGTGTAAAATAAATCTTAAAGTCATACTGAGATTTTAGTCTATGCTGGGGATGAAATAGGAATGTGTTGAGTTGAAATACGAGGTGACGTGGTTGATACTGGGCTTGAAATTCTCTGGTGAAAGAAATGACTGACATTATTAGGACTGAAAGAAGTTACGGAGTAGGAGAATTCCAGATGCTATTACCAGCAGTGACCACCAGTGTTAATCCACAACTAGGCAAAGTTGCTGTTTGCGGTAATGTTTTTTTCTTGGCTTCCATACCACTAATGCAGACAGGATGTCTTTGCCATTCTTTTGCCTCTTCACTTTCAGACAAACTGATCGCGTGGTCTCTGTGCTGCACTTGTGCCAGAGACACCACTAAGTGGAGGCCACTGCTCCCTTTATCTAGTGCTCAGTAAGGCGGGAAATAGAGCTGCCACAGTCTCAGCCAGCTAAATTACAGGTGTTAGAACAAACTAGAAGAGTTGCTGGTACAAGCTGACACAGGATTGTCTGTCTTTATCCCTTCTACCCCAAGGGTAACTTGTTGAAAATTCTTTTTTTGAACACTAAAATTTAAGCCACAGTACAGACTGGTGCTTGGACCCAAATTTTGGGACTCAGTACTATGCAAACAGGAAAAAATTTCTTAGGAGAAATGACAGAAGAAGCATATTTGCAATTTAACTGCAAAATTTTCAGTCTCCAGCTCCAGGTGATATGTATGCATGTTCCTGATTTCACTCAGCTACAGTATTTGTACATCCAAAGTAACTCAGGATCTAGATCTAGGAACCCCAGGGAATTCATGATCAAAAAATTCAAAGTGTGGAATTTAGCAGGACTCTCACTTATTTTTAAAGCAAGTTTCTCTGCAAACATTTTAATTAAAACTTGATTGCTATTTGTGAAAAAGTTGGAGGCTTTGAAGAGTCAGTTCTATGATCAAAATAGACAGCTGTTAGGTACGCCAACATAAAAAGAAGCCTCTTATATTATTGCATTTATTATAATAAAATTTTTGGCAGAAACAGGACAACAAGGATACAATATCTCACATGGTGACAGTGCTAAATTGTCATTAGCCAGATAGGAGAAATCATTACTGTTACTTTCAGAAGTGAGAAATTAGGGATTTAATCCAAAACCAGCTTGAGCCTGAAAAACACTATTGCAATAAGCACGTAGAAAGGAACTTAAGGTAGAAAGTACCAGAGTGATGCTGATGGTTTTGCAGATTCAGTCAAAACAATGTATAATATTAGGGAAGTTTTGAAGAGTCATGAAGGAAGAGGAGAAGGTGGTTATTTCTTTTTGTTTTAAGAAGTGTTGTTTTAAGAAGTGTTGATAGATGGATAGAATTAATTGTTTTTCTTTCCCAAGTTGCCTGCAGAAGTACCATTGTTTTAAACCAACGAGCTGGTCACCAAGCTAGTCAAAGGAGATAACTAAAAATGTGCACCTGTGATGGGATGTTGACATGTAAGGAGAATGTTTATCTCAAGAGGCTTCTGATAGTTTGGAAAGCTTCAGTTTAGCCATTATATGCCAGTGAATTTAGTAAAAATTGAGAGGGGAGTGTATGAGGCATTATCTTTCCTCCATCCCTGGGTACAAACCATGAAATTTTGTAAAAGGTACAATGCTGTATTCCCTGTGGGTTTGCTAATTTAGTGTGCTATGGAATACACTCTAAATCCAGTTTCTATGGCTTTTACATTGTTTACATAAATAATACTGATCCCATATATGATAGGTAAAAATCGTATTGTTTTCTTCTCTATTTTTACCCTTTCATACATGTTTTCTACAATTATTAGGACCTGATCTAAAATGACATGGGAATGATATAAACTGTTTTCTATCAGCCACAAGGTCATAGTAATGAATAATAAAATGTATTTGGAAGTAAAAGTTCTGTTTATTAAGTTAACTTCACGGCTGACTGGAGGTAGATAAAGACTATTACTTTTCTCTCTCAATACTCTGGGAATTTTCTTACCATATTTATCAAGAATTAAATGATTCTGAGGGTAATTTTGATAGATGCTGTCATTTTTCATTTATTGTGTATCTGATTTATCATATGTAATGCCAAATAGAAAGTAAAAAATCTATAAAAAATATAATCATCTAATAGGTGATTTAATTAGTGCATGTATGTAGAAAATGTAATCTGTTGTAATTATCTATAATTATGTTTTCCTTGCAATTTAAAATAACTCGTCTTTTTCAGTAGGGAACAACCCTCTTTTTCACTTTCCACCACCTTCCATAACATTGATTGCCTTTTTGTCAAGAAAGAATGCACCACTTGAACTAGAAGAAATATCAAGGAGTTAGTAACTGGTTATAGTTATTCAGGGACAGAAATACTTTATATGGAGGTCAAATGGGTTATTTAATCAATGGCTATCAAGCAAAACAACAATGTAAATTATTAAAGAAAATCTTCCCAACACTGAGATCTATTGCATCATTCTGAAGTCTCCTGTAGGAAAGTGGCAGAACCTTTTGTGTTTAATTTGTGACATTAATCTGGTGCTCCTGTTCATGAATCTGCTCTCTGACAGAGATGACAGCGGAAATGGAATGAGGACATAGGAGAAGAATTAACTTCGCCTTGTATTGGGGAGACTTACAAGGCACTTATGAGGAGAATTTGCAAGGCCAGTAGGGCACAAATGTAGATAGAATCTACAGAGGGATAGTACAGCTAGGTTGAAACCTTGCTTGTATCTGAGCATAATAACACGCTAGCATAAATAGCAAAGAATTATTAAAGTTCTGAAAGAAATTTGTGAGAAATTATCAAAATATGAACAGGCCTGTCCAGCAATAGCCATAAAAAGCCTGCATAAGCATTTAGAAATATATGCCCCAAATCCTGCATTCACAGATATGCGAATTGTAGAACTTGCTGTTGAATTCCTATAGTAATGGAAATGTAAAAAATTCAGTGTTAGAATAAAATGATGGAATATCAACATTTCAGTAGGTTTCAATTTAAAATTTTGTATTGAACAGTTTATTTATGCATTCCTATTTCAGCCTTAGACAATCAGAAATATTCCGCCTGAATTTTCTTGGGTAATAAAAGATTTTTATTTTCCATATAACATACAAATTCTCTGCCCTGTGATACTGCCAGAGTCCTTTATTTGAGCCCATACCTACAGTGGGTCTCTAAGCTTTTGAGACATTTAGCCAATCTGAAAGACATGAATATAAAATGATTTCCATAAGACAATCTGTTAACAGTAAAATTAAACAAATACAAAAAACTGATGAACAAATAGTTACAAAAAATAAAATAATTTTAAAACCAAATAATTTAATTATGTGTTTCCTGATCAGAGACAAATATCTGGGGTTTGATTCTGTTTCTGAAAGTTGCATGATTTTCACTTTAAAAATTTTATTAGGGTGAAAATGTATTTTGTCTCCCTCTGACTGGATTGAACAGATATTCTGCTTCAATGACTATGTTCTTGACTTATGCTTGATGTTTGGTATAAAGAGAGAATTTGTTGAGCATCTACTTCTAGTGGTGTAGTATACCGTTAAGGATGATGAGGTAAAGATAATAATGCAAATGCCAGAGAAGAAGCTTGAGATTTAATTTTGAATGTGCTAGAGATATTATCAAGATAATGCAGTTAAGAATAAAGGCAAGAAGTTTCTGTTAAATGTTGAATGGACAAAGGTACAGCAGTAATGAATAACATATAGTTTACTTTTAAAAGTAGCTCAGATCACAATAAATTAGGGATAGTATTAACTGTCTCGCAGTAAACCGGGGTGTTCATACGTATAATGAGAAACTGGGCCAGTTAACATCTGCATGGTTTCATTTACCTCTGTCAGCCAAGAATCAGCAGTCAATGAGACAGGCATGTCAAGACCAGACACTGTGCAAAGTGTTTCAACGACTACACTGAGAAAATATTCAGCAAATTTTCATACCCATATGGTCAGTGATCTATACTGGGGTTCTCCTCCCTCTGTTTCTGAAGACCCAAGAGACAGGCCATGGCAGGGCATGTCTAACACCGGTTCTTTGCTCTGGCCTCTCTCGCGACATAGTTTTTACATGGTGTTACTCAAGCCAAGGCTTCCTTACTTTCCAACACTTTTTGCACATAAAAGTGAGGCTGAGAATCCTACAAAATCATTTTCTGAAGAATTTGAAACTTTTTAAAAAAAAGAGGAGACCTAAGGGGAAAGGGTTGGGTGGGTGAAGTGTCCTTAGAATAGGCCTTTGCAATAACTAGTTCTTAGGCAACAGGCATAGGTGACTGCTATCATATATGAGTAAATGCAGCTTGAAATGTAAAGCAGTTGTTTATATTGATTGGGATATCTCTTTTCCAATATTAAGTAGCAGAATATTTTATCTGATGCTAATTTATGATTAGTTAATATTTTATGCAGACAACAGATCTTATCTGTATTATTGCCAAAAAAGTGTTATATTCTAACAGTTGGCTTTTGAGGAAAATAGGAACCTGATTTTGGAATATGTAGGACAGATTAAAAAAATTGGAATAATGAAAGATTGTAAAAGCTGCAGAGGGATGTTTCAATTTGACATCCAAAACTCTGCATGGGTGATTGAGAGCCATGTTAAATAACAGTGCTCCTAAAAAGATGGCTTCAATCATTGTAGAAAAGACTGGTGCATGAAATTCACACTAGAAGCATTGAAGTTTTTTTTTTAAATTATTAATTCCTATTTTTCATGTTATTTGGTCATGACATCCTGAAATGTCCGGAACATCAATTTAGTAAGTGTAGTGAGTTGAGCCTGGCTGAATGCCAGGAATCCAACAAAGCCACTCTATCATTCCCCTTCTCAGCTGGACAGGGAAAAAAAAATATAGCAAAGGTTCATAGCTTGAGATAAGATCTGGGAGAGGGATCACTCACCAAATACTGTCATGGGCAAAACAGACTCAGCTTGGGGCTATCAACTGGATTTTACTACTGACAAAATCAGAGCAGGATAATGAGAAATAAAATAAATCTTAAAAAATACCTCTCCCTCACTCCTCCCTTCTTCTCAAGCTCTTCCTCCTCCCCACCAGCAGCACAGGGAGATGGGGAGTGGGGATTATGGTCAGTTCATCACTCATTGTTCTTGCTGCTGCTCAGGAAGAGGAGTCCTTCTCCTGCTCCAGTGTGGGGTTCCTCCCACAGGTGACAGTCTTCCGGGAACTTCTTCGACATGAGTCCGTCCCATGGGCAACAGTTCTCCACAAACTGCTGCAATGTGGGTCACTCTTCCATGGGGTGCTGTCCTTCAGGCACAGCCCGCTCGAGCGTGAGTCCCCCACAGGGTCACAAGTCTTACCAGGCCACCTGTTCCAGCATGGGCTCCTCTCTCCACAGGTCTGCAGGTCTCTGCCAGGGGCCTGCTCCAGCACAGGTTTCCCCTGGGTTTACAGCCTCCTCCCAGGAATCTACCTGCTCCATCATGGGTCTCCTCCATGGGCTACAGGTGGATCTTTGCATCCCTGTGCTCCTCCATGGGCTGCAGGGGCACAGCTGCTTCATTGTGGTCTTCACCAGGGGCTGCAGGGGAATCTCAGCTCTGGAGACTGAAGCACCTCCTTCCCCTCCTTTTCCACTGACTTTGGTGTCTGCAGCACTGTTCCTCTCACATATTCTCACCCCGCTCTTCTCTGGCAGCAATTACATATGCACAATAACTTTTTTTCTTTCCTTCTTAAATTTGTTATCACAGAGGTGTTACCACCATTCCTGATTGACTCAGCCTTGGTGAGCAGCAGGTCCATCCTGGAGCCACCTGGCATTGGCTCTGCAGGACACAAGGGAAGCTTCTGGCTGCTTCTGACAGAAGCCACCCTTGTAGCTCCCTCTGCTACCAAAACCTGGCCATGCGAACCGAACAGAGTAAGGTTTAGAAATACTATTCATTTCTAGCCTGAATTTACTTAGGGCTAGTTTATATTTGATTTCTCTTCTGCCAACATCACTTAAATAGTTAATCCGTTCACCTGATACCCGAAGAATTTACAGATAAAAATTATTTTCTTTTTAATTTTTACTTTGCTTGGTTAGACAAACCAGCAGTCTTTCAATACTCTTTAGAAAAGAGAAGCTCACCAATCATCTATTCATCCTACTAGTGTCTCCTTGCTCCTTTTCACTTCGAATTTACCTTTTCTGAATCTTGGTGTCCAGAATTATAAGTGTGTTTCACATGAGATTTTATATATATGTGTATATTTATTTATACTAATTGCGTTGCCCAAATTAGTGGTAATGAGGTCAGACTCATGTTTTACATTGGGGGACAGAGATTATGAAACTCAAATATCAAACAAAAATTGTTTCTTCCCTTCATATATTCCAGGTATTATATATGAGAAACCCAAGAAAATATATTAATTTACTGTGTTATTCCTGTTCGCTGAATTTCTCCCTAGCTACTTTGAGGTGCTTTTTTTTCTTGCTTTTGGGCTATGAATATCCATGAGTGTTTCATATTTTTATTTCTAAAATATCAGTTCAGTTCCCTGTAAATTTTCAATATTGTGCAGCTCATGTAATTGCATATAACAATAAATCATGCACCTTTATCATACCACTTATTCCTACTCATTGAATATATAACTGTCAAGAAACAACTATGCCATCATATTTCAGTTTCAGTAAAAAAATCTTATTTTATTGTGGCTTTCACTCATTTCCAGATGTCCTCCCTTCCTTGAAAGAGACAAGTCTGGGCGATGCCAGATTAAGATGAAATATCATCATCGCAACATATTAATTTTTCTACAAAGATCTTAAAATAGCTTTCTTATGCTTTTGCTGGAACATTTTTCATCTTGCTTCAAGGGGAAAAACATGGATAAGAAAATCAACATCATAACTTCAAATTGAGTGGTATATCCTCAAAATGTGGGCTGCAAATTTAACTGCAGTGGCGCAAACACTATGCCGAAGTAAACAAATACATCCTGTTATACTGGAGAAACATGTCCTTTTGGAGTCTGCACCCTTTATACATAAGTAACAAGATGAATGTAAATAAGTAATATTTTCTAGGCATACTTATGAGATATATGCAAATAAGATAAAAAGGCAAACTTCTCTTGTGCACATTTGAACACTATATAGTCTTTTCTGAATAGGATGTATAATTTTTAAATTCTTAGAGATATATCAGCACAAATTTTGCTTGGAAAAAGAGCTTATAAAAAACGCTCAGCTCATAATCACTGACGTTGTTTTCACCAGTCTGGTATCTGACAGTATCTACTTGTCTTAGTTCAAGTAAGAGAACAGTGTTAGACTAATAACACATATGGTATGAAGTTTTACAAGGTAACTGTAGAGACATTTTCAAACAATCTAAAATGCAAATAGAATATCAGTGCTATGTTGTACAGGAAGCTTTTAGGATATATGAATGCATCTCTAATTATATTTTGTTCGTATGAAATACTTTATTAAAAAAAAGCACTTCAGAGTGGGATTGCAGTGCAACATAATTGAAAAAGAAGGAATTGAAAAGTGTTCGTATTTTCTGGTGCTTTCATTATCAGTCAAGATAACAGTGACTTAGTGAAACACTACCAAGAGAACAATCAAGTGTGAGAAACCAAACAAAAAAAATCTATGTGAAGTCACATTGGCAGAGAAAAACCAAGTTCTGTCACTCTAGGCTTTTTATTTCAATGCTGAGGAATGGAAATAGCTAATTTGGATTTTTATTCATGATTTTTCTGTCATATGCAGAACATATAACAATTAGTCTCTTGATTAATTTCAGCAGTTCTGTGTTCTGCCCATATCTCTCCCTGAAGGATCGCTCATTTTGTTGGCATAATAACCAGCCTCAGACTTAATCTAAATACAGATTGGATTATTCTTATTATTTTTGTTAGTGAGGAGACTTTTTCATCATTAGCATACTGTAACTTGACTCCATGATGTGTTTCTCTAGATGTTCGAGACGTAAGCGTGCTTCCTGATATCTCACTGCAGACCAGAAAGCTCATATTCTTGTGGCAAGTTTTGTCCCTCCTGGCCTCACTGGGGTCTTCACCTGGCCTGTGCAGTTGAAAAAGGAGGGCTGAGAAATTAATGTGGTCCAACCTCCCAGTTTAAGCATTTGCTGTTTTCATGTGTGTAGAGTAATTCACGATTAACTTTGGTCAAGTGCAAATACAAGCATTTATTCACAACGGCCAAAGCAGACAACACGATTGAAAATGTTTATAGAAGACAGAAATGCTGAAATGGAAGGAAGAAAGCATATGTCATTTGCTTACACTAAGGATACATGAGGTGCATTGCTCTCTTTCACTTACCCAGCCGATTTCATGTCCTTCCTGAAAATGTGGCATTCAGAGCCGTGGAGAGAGAAACTCCCTGTGAGAAAGCTGCTGTCTGAGATTTCCATCAGAGAATGCTTTCAGGAGCACTCCCAAGGAGCCACCTTCAGAGGTATATTCATGTTCTTGGGCTCAATTTCTGTGAGACATGATATTTAACTGCTCACAACCACTAAAAGTGGCAGAAAGAGGGAGAGAAGTATGAGAGGATAGGAAAATACTGCTTTTTTTTTCTTTTGGCAGCAGTAATCTGTTATGTCAAGATAACTGCCTTTGAGATGGAAATCTAATTCCTCAGCACCCTGAGATAGCCACATTTGGGAAGAGTATACTTGCTCATATAGTTCATCTGCTTTTTGAAGTACTACTATGATTCCAAAAAGTTTAAATTTTTTTCTAGAATACCACAACTATAAAAAAATGAATAATTCAGTAAAATGTCATAAGTAATAATAAAACCAAAGATGACAAGAAAATTTATTAGCAAGTTGTGGGTGCAGGGGATTTTATGTGCCCTGAAATTTTACATTAAACTTAGGCATACAGCACTTACATGGTACCAAATGTCTTTTTCCTTGATATTCTAAAATTTTAGCATGCGGACACAAAGATTCATTCACCTCGAGAGTTTGCTAGACTCAATCCAGATGTTGTGTTATGGAGGCAAGAATGGGTGTAATGCTGAAATTACAGAACCATGCATGTTAATGATTGGAATCTGTTGTATTAAGACAAGGTCCATTCTGTGCTACAGTGAAGAACCTCCCTTGCTATCGCTGAGTTCACCTTTTTGCCATGACTGTCCAGTGTGTCCTGCCTTTCCCTTTCTATAAATAATGTCCTCCCACCCACCTGCCCGCATGCCTGGCCAGGAGATACACATTCCATCCACTGCTTTGAGCTAGGGGGCTGGTTAAAAGCCCAGCCATGATGCACACCATGCTTTTTCTAACAGTATACATTGCTGTTAAATAGTTGGCGTGCTAGAAAAGATGCTCTGCAGGCTGCACAAAGTCTTTGAGCCGTATGTTATGCAGGTCTGTTCTCCAGCTCAATTTTGTTTATTTCTCTGTGTGTCTGTGGTAGGATACAGAACTGTGATCCCTTTTCTTATTTAAATATATTAATGTATTTCAAAGGCAGAGGGCTTTTAAAAATCATTATTTCATTGCTATGTTATCACTTATTTTTAATATGAATTTTTATATATGGTAGTTAGTCATCTCAGAGTAAACAACAGATGTATACACCTATATTATGGTTTAACACTGACATTACTATTAAACAATAATAAGAAAACATGTCAGAAACTTTAATGATTAATAAATGTGACAAGAAGAAGAAACACTCAAAGTTCAGTTCTGCTTTCAGAAAAATGACTGAAAAAGGCTCGTACTTCTTTTCAGGACATTCTAAAATGCCAAAATTCCTGATCAGACAAGTCTATATTTGCTGCTAAACATGAAAACTAATTTAGCACAGATTTGATTTTTATCACTATTTTCCCCCAGACCACGCTTTCTCCTGCTTCCAGGGTAAACAAGGAATAACAAAAGAAAAAGTTATTCCTATAGTGTAGCAGCTCCAGCTACAATAAAAATGTGTAGATTTAGTAATGAACAAAAACAAAGGTTTGTTAACACTTGAAACCAGATTTTCTTTGCACTCTAAGAGTTTTACACCTCACTATTGCTCAAACCAATTTACAGCATTACCTATGAGGTATCAAACATGACCTGCTGCCTCTGCTAAAGGAGCTGAGTCAGTTCAGCCCTTGTCAGTAAAAACACAGCAAATCAGTGACTCCAATAAGGAGAAAGTAGCAGTAACTCAGGAAACAAGCGAGAGAATAGAGGTGGATGACTGCAGCACCTTCTAAGAAGCCGGTGCAGGGCCAGAGGACAGACCTGACCATCTCAGGGTATTAAGGGACGTGTACTGAAGCTTAATATATTGATAAAATTAATTTATTTCAAACATAGGCATACTGCATGGCATAAGTTTGGTAGGAGATAATCAAGGCCATCATCCATCAGGATGGAAGTAATTTTTTATAGCTGGTTGGAGATGATGGAAAACATTCCATAAATTACTGTGTGGTAGCTTACTGTCAACAACATAGTCATGAGCACTTATGACCCGAATTGTTTAATTGTGTGTGTCAATCCACTAAGCAGCATGATTTAATACTTTCCAACATGATCTCTTTTTGTTCTCTGTAATCTCTAACAGAACTGGGATTTTTTATTTGACTATCTGGGCAGGGGTAACTCAGCAAAGAAGTAACTTTTTTAGAATTGCACAGTATGGGGATAACACTGAATCAGTACGTTAAAAAGTTCTCTCTATATGTCTATATATATAAATATACACAACATTGGGTTTATTAATTGAGAAAGATTATTTCAAAGTATTGCAGGACTGTAGAGGCATAAAAACCCCAAGTCCTCTTGATCAAATAGATGAAATGTTTTATTCACTATAAGCAAGAAAAAAAGTTTACTTTGCACTTTGCAACTAACAAACCACAACAGAGTAAGAGTAACTGACCTTAAGAAGGAGAAAGCAGGAAACCTAAGCTATGGAAAGATGAAAAATACCTTATCAGCAATGTAAGGTGTTACGAACTATTTTCCTGTCATCTACTCCATATTTGTATTCTTTCTGAGTGGTACAATGCAGCATAAAAGTGTGTTGCAGGCAATTCTTGCAGAGTATGAGAAACATAAGTTCAGAGGGTAACTCGTTCATCTGCACACACCCTTAATGCCTCTCAAGTTGTCCAAGTGAGGGATGCTTACAGATAAGACAAAACAATTATGTAAAAGCAAGTCCTATCACATCTGCAGCTGACTGCAGAAAACTTGCAGGCTGGAGCAAGGTTTAGCAACCATTTAGAATGAGACTACACCACAGAGATATATATTTTCAGTAACTGAACTCCATCTATGTTTCATGTTCTAAAACACTCTGTATTTTGTGAATTTTTAATATAACTCTGTTCCTCACTAATGGTTTTCCCCCATATGGCAGCTTCCACAGATTCCAGGTTCCTGAAGCACAAGAAAGGTTTTAGAATTATATCTTACATCATGTATTGATACATTAAAACTATTTATTAGATGAATGAGGAAAAATGCTATTATAAAATGCAATTTCAAATCTTGCTTAAGCCTGTCAAGAAGGAAAAATAATTCTCAGTTGTAAGTATAAGAACCACACCAGCCTCACTACTTTGTTGCTGTTTTCATTTTTGGCATGTACATTTATCTGCTTCCAATTTCGGTTTAAAATACATTCACAGAATAAAGGATCATCCTTTTGTTCTGACTGTACACACTTGTACAGTTTGGTAATTAGACTCTAAGGCACTTCAGCCTTGTGCCTTTACTCTTGTGATCACTTATCAACTCCCTGCTTCAGTCTGGTAATGTTTATGATGGAACAGTGAAGTGTCATTCTGCCTTAAACACTAGATAGAATAATACCACTAGTGAATGGGTATTATAGTTCTACTAGTGAGTAAATAACCACTGTCAGAAAAGTTATCTCCCTCTGCACAGCTCTTACCCCTTATCCAGAGGATGTGAAAGAAATCATTTAGAAAGTGTCAATGTCCAGTACTCGGCTCAGTATTGTTTACCTTATTCATCAATGACTTGGATGAAGGTGCAGATCCCTCCTCAGCAAGTTCACTGGTGACACCAAGCTGGGAGGAGTGGCTGATACCCCAGAGGGCTGTGCAGCCCTGCAGAAGAACCTCTACAGAGTGAAGAGGTGGGTAGAGAAGAACCTTCTGAAATTCAACAAAGGCAAATGCAGGGTCCTGCACCTGGGGAGGAATAACCCCATGCACCAGTACTGGCTGGTGGCTGACCTGCTGGGAAGAAGCTCTGAGGAGAAGGACCTGGGGGTCCTGGTGGACAACAAGCTGTCCATGAGCCAGCGGCGTGCCCTGGTGGGGCAGCAAAGCCAGTGGTATCCTGGGGTGCACCGGCAAGAGCATTGCCAGATGGTAAAAAGAGGTGGCTCAGCCCCCCTATTCAGCCCTATTGAGGCAACATCTGAAGTGCTGTGTCCAGTTCTGGGGTCTTCATTACAAGAGAGACATGGAGCTCCTGGAGTGGGTCCAGTGGAGGCTACGAAGATAATTAAAATACTGGAGCATCTCTCTTATGAGAGTAGGCTGAGGCAGCAGGGCCTGTTCAGCCTCGAGAAGAGATGACTGAGAGGGGACCTTATAAATGTCTATTAGTATATGAAGGGAGGGTGCCAAGAGGATGGATCCAGGCTCTTCTCAGTGGTGCCAAGCAATAGGAGAAGAGACAACTGGCAGAAACTGATGCACAGGAAGTTCCACGTGAATGTGAGGAAGAACTTCTTTCTTGTGCCAGTGGCTGAACATTGGAAGAGATTTCCCAGAGAGGCTGTGGAGTCTCCTACACTGGAGATATTTGAGATCCATCTGGATGAAATCCTGTGCCATGTGCTCTATGATGTCGCTTCTTGAGCAGGGAGGTTGGACCAGATGACCCACTGTGGTCCCTTCCAACCCATTCTGTGATTCTGTCACTTTGTGAAACCAAATGAGCATTGCCAAAAGAGGGATGATTTCGTTAAGTCATCCTTGTTCAGTTTTAATCTGTTGTTATAACATTTTCCATTAATTGTTGAAAAGCTTTCAATTTACCTTCACCTGAGTACTTGACAACTAACTGGCAAAGGGCAGGTCTTAAACTTACCGGATTTGAGCTGCAAGTGACTTAAGCACTTAGGAGAATTGTATTATATAAGTTTAGTTGATTTAAAATTGTGAAAGGAGTTTCTGAGATGATAAAGAATCTTTTAACTTTTGCATGCTGAGTGTGAACAAAGACTACTAAAGGCCATAGAAAGTTAGAATCTTTGCTGGCAAGCTATTTTTAAATAAACATGGATAGTATATTTCAAACTGGGACTGTAAAATTTGTTTTACTATACTCTAGGCATTTCATACCATTTCTATACTTCTAAAAATGTCTATTTTCATTTGACACTATACATAAAGAAATATACATAGCTAATTTATATATATCTATGCAGGTAATCCCAAGAAATTTATCAGTTTTGCATGACAGTGTACATTATTAGAAAAGCTAATTACAATCTAAAAGTTTATTTGAAGCCAGGGAAACTACTGACATAAAGGAAGTTAAAGTGATAAGTGATGGCAGTTATATATATATATATATATATATATATATAATATTTATGAAATGCTGATTTTTACTACTAAATGAACACTAGATATTTTATAAAATTTTTTCCAAAGTGGATGCTAAGAGTGTGATAGTATTGGAAAAGATGATTGTCCCATTTAAGAATGTTTTTCCAGAAATAAGATTGCTGTGGTTGTCAGGCCCACTTGGTGAGGTACAGATAGGATACAATTCAGGTTGCCTAACTTTAGCAGCCTAGGAGATGACTGCATATTCCAGCCTAAAGGGTGGCCATCCTCTGTGATGAACATCTTCAGAAGGCAGCTGACACCTCTGTTCTCAGATAGCTGGGGAATTACCCTTCTGGAGGTGGTTCTTCCATTGACTACAGGAAAATCTTAGAAGATTTATGCAAACAAGATGCTTAATTTTCATACATAAAATTACATGAAATAAATGTCATCATCTGACATATGTTTTCCAAAAATAACGTAATCATCATAAGTAGTAGTTTATTAATAGCCCCATTTAAAGCAGTAGGGTGATCCAGGTGTTACAAGTGCGGAGGCACCTAAATGTTTTGCTGGACCTTGGTTTAAATCTGCATGTTGTGAGCATCTTTTCTCTTTCAGTTGCTGAAGTTTACCAACCCCAGACTGCTTTCAGTAGCTGCCATCCTTAGTTTTCCTGGCTGAGCTGCTGTTGAGATTGCTTTCTAGGCTATTAAAATTAAAATGAGCCAGCATAAACCACTGAAATAATAGATCGTTTCTGCTTGCCTGCTTTGCTAACCAAGTCACTTTGAAATAAATTAGGGAGCGATCACACAAGTAATTTAACTGGTGGATCTGGCAAGGCACTGTTCTCTGGCAAGAGGATGGCAACAAACAGTTGGGGGTTGGCTGGGGCTGGTAATCTCTTCAGCTGGTCCTGTGGGAGCAGTAATGCAGAAACAATTACACAAAGCTCCCAACTGTATCTTCTTTTGAGGGCCATCATTTGTTTTCATCCAATAGTCTTCAGTCCCCTCATTTACCTCCAGAAATAGTGCTGCGGTTTCCTATTTCTCATGTAAATACAGGCAAAAGAAAGAACTTCGTATTCTAAGTAAATAAACCTCACAGGATATGACACATTTAGACCTGTTTGTATTAAGAATATGCAACTCTAAATCATAAGGAAACAAGTTCTCAGTTTACAGATTGAATTTTTACTGAAGCTTTTTGTAGAAAAAGAATGCCTTAGAAATCAAAATAGTGAGATACTATAGGAGAACTCCTGGAGTTGAGATAGAAAAAGAAAAGAAAAACAAAAAGAGAAAATGCTTTACCACTGTTTTTTTTTTTCTTGGCAAAGTCATCTTGGATGTTGATGAAGAAAAAAAAAGAGTATGTTTCTTTTTAATTCCTCAGATATAACATGTTTAAATACTGCCACTTATTCATTAAATTGTGTGTTAATAAGTCTATTGCTGGGAAACTTGTTCAAAAAAGAAAATCTCTACAGTTTCTGTGTTGGTAGTGTAGCTATTTGACATTACTCTTATTCTTGAAGGAATCTAATTCTTAGACACAAGAAAGATATTCTGCTGTTCAGCTCTTCTCTGCCTTTCCTAGTGCCATCCCATCTTGCTGCTTTATGCATTGCGTGAATGTGATCTTTAGGTGACTTGATAATCTATAAAGTTTGTTGCTTAAACAATTTTTCTTTAAAACCTGTTTGCTCAGATTTTAAAGTTCATAAGATATCATCTATCAGTTAAGGTTTGCATGTGTAATTCTTTGCATTTTAGATAATTCATAATTTGCTTGGATTTTTAAATAGTGTTTCAAGTGTCTTGCAGTCAAGAGTTACACTTTTTAATGAATAAGTATATTTGCCAGCATACAAAGTTTATTAATTATTACTGCATTAGGCATTTTTACAAAATTACTGAAATTTTCAGATATTACGTATAAATTATTTGGCAAATCTCTGAAAGGAATTCTACTTGACACAGCTGTGAAACTACTTTAGGACGCTAAATCACTTCCACACTTGCGAGGTCCTTAATTGTTTCTATCATATATTAAAATTGTTCTCATAACTGTCTCTAATCACACAGAAAGTGTGAGCCATCAGTTTATTCAAACTAATACTAGTTACTTTTGGCTAAATGTTTTTGTCTTGTGAAGAGGGTTTATATAATTTTTTACTATACTTCTATGATATAAATTTTGCGCTATTTCTAATTAATGTGAGCAATCAGAATGCCACACTCTTTTCTCACTGTGGTGACTAGTCTTTGCTAGTAATTGAATGGTAGCCTTAAACAAGGTGAGGTCATGAAGCTTATTTATCTGACACCATGAATTCTATGCCTGTGTAAGAGGGAAAAAGGATGTTTTTTTGCCCTCAGGGTATTAGTCATGGTCCATAGGTTCGTGGGAAAAATGTAGGAAGTCTCAAAAGTTTGTTCCTATTATTTCAAATTTTCTTAGACTCCATTTGAATCCCAAAGTGAATTTTCTATTATTCCTTTGAAGGGTGCATAGGAGGGTACCAACAGTCTTTGAGGAGCAACACCTGCAGTTGCATTCAAAGGCATGACTTTTCCAAGCAGTTTCTGAGCTGCCTGGTATTGTCCCAGGAAGGATAAAGGCCTAGGTTTTTTACCTGACTGGCAGAACATTCCACCACCAATAGAACTCTAAACATTGTTTTAGAAGTAATGAGTCCTGCTGGTTTCATCCTGCAAGACCTTGAAATCCCACAGGGCAATGTGGTTAGAAATAAAACAGAAGGCTGAGGCTTTTAATGAGTTTCCTATCCACAGATGCCATCAAGCTTTTATACTATTCATTTTATTTCTACAGCTTCAACAAAGGAACCCAGAGTTGTGGGCAATACTCTGACAAGTGCAGTTCACAAACTCGGCAGAAATCTAGAGTTTAGACAATAAAAGATCATTGAAAGAAGTAAAAGAAAATCAAAATAATAAAAAAAAATGAACTTAAATATGGGATACTTTACTTACAAAAAGTGAACATAGTGCAATTCAGACAAGCTAAACTGCTTGGAGCATAGAATGAGGACATGGCTACACGTTTCCATGATGTTTACAGAGGTTATGATGACAAAGAAAAGTGAACTGAATAGGGCCAATGAGAGGTCAGTGTACATTTTGGGGTTGTTCTTATAGGCATATTAAATTGACAATTCTCTTCATTGTGTGTGGATCTGAACTATTTGAAGTCTTCTATACAGTCAGAGAAAATGAAGAATTTTAATGAAGAAGCAGTATGTCTCTTATGAGAAGATGAGGAGGAGAGCATCTGTGTCTATATACAAGAATGTAGAATATGTGTGTGTGGATTTGGAGTACATTACGTTTTATATTACTTTTTCCTTGTTTTACCTAAGGAAATCATCTTTTTCACTTCTTGCAGGCCATTTCTTAAAAGATCGTGGCCTGGAATAAATGGGAATAAAGAAATACATGGTCCATGGACATCCAGTCCAGATTGAATAATATCATGCTGATGGTCCTTGATTCATCCTCAATCAAATATGGAAGATTTTGTGCTTGTAGGATAAAAAAACTCAACACGTTGAAAAATGTGCCTTTCATCTTATCCTCTCAGCCTCTGTTCAGATACAAATGAAAATCCTTGTTGATAAGCACATAAATATTTTGTTCTCAGTAGTTTCTTCCTGCAGTTGTCATGAGCAAGTCTATGTTGAATGCTTTTGTGAGGATGGTCCAAACCAGTTCAAATGCCAGAAAATACTTTCATTGTAACATGAAAAGGGTTATTTTTTTAAGCTTCCCGGTACGATTTTGCAGTCTTTGGAATTTTCACCAAAAAATATAAATCCACTATAAACCAAATATCCATCAAGAAGAGTTTTTCTTTTTGAGACATGCACGTCCATGATTTTTAGATGATGAAACTTTTGATCACATAAAAAATAGACATTTCTGAAAACAGGAACAGCATGGACTCCTTGCATATGTGCTATGCACTGTTCTCTAAATTTCAATGTTTGTCTTTATTTTTGTTTTCATTGATACAAGAAAAGATGCAATTGGTAAAAAACCTTTATGAGTTGTGGAGAGCTATCAGAATAGATTAGAAGTATGAGAATCTTTTCCTGTTCAGCATTAAATTCTGAAAATGGTATTTACTTCATATCTAGATTTATATGTCTGTAATTTCAGCTGTGGACTGCAAACACTGAGTCAGACTCAGCCTATTGACTCAGTCATGGCCAAGTAGGTTGAAATGAAGAGATGAGTTTGAATGCCTCAAACTTCTGTGTACATTCACTCTAAGAATTTACCAGGACTCTCAGAAGCACTTAGACAATCAGTATTTACAACTCTACAATTTGGCACTTCTCAATTCTGAACATGTCTCATTCTGTCTTCTGTTAGTATCTTACACTAATTAGCTGTACAGTGTTTAAATTTTGCTATTTATTATTGAAAGGGGACTGTCATTCCATCTTCATGTTCTCTTTGAAATGTCTCCCTTTTTTCTAATATCATGTGTTTAAATTTAAATAAATCATGTGATGCTGTCATAAAAACAGCAATGGAAGCATTGGCTTTTGAAGAATATATATTGTATATATGCTGCATAATCATATATGCATACGTAGACATACGTACAAGTACTATACATTACTATTACCAAACCTCATTTGTACAGAGCAAATTAATGCAGCATTGTAGTGTTTTACTTTTTTTAATGAAAATCTTCCAGCTGATTATAAATTAAGCAGCACCTAACATATAATGCTGCCAGTAATGACTAACCAGATATCTGCTGATATTTCCCAATATTCGTTATGCATTACGGCTTTTAAAATAAAATTTAAATTACTTAATAATCAACTGGCATATTAAGTATATAGCTTGCAGCTACACATTCTTATCACACTCTCTAAGTCCTTACTCCCATATTTCTGCCTGCAAAGCTTAATTCAATACTTTTTGAAATTAATTGGCACTTTTAGAATGAAATTTTGGCATTTCTCAAGTCTGAACATCTCTCTGTTAGTATTTTACTAACAATGAGCAAATCATGCAAATCATTGATTGTAGCATCTAGTTCTGTACAAAAGTCTAAAATTAAATTCCAGACCTATAGCTGAATCTACAGCAGCATATGTGTCTGCTCAGCACTCCAGTTCCTTCAAGTAGGCTCTGGTTTGGTATGAAAACCTTGAGCTCGACATTTGGTTTTGACACTGGTATTTGGCACATAGACCAATTTTCTAGAAATGTCCATACTGCCTACTATAATTTGATAACATCCTGAAAAAGGTACTTAATATTTGGTAATGTGAATGAAGGAAAATTAGTATTAAAGCAATAATGGTTAAAAAATGCTCTTCTTTAGGCTTATATGGCTGTTTCTGGTAAAGCCATAAAATTCCTTCTTTATCTTTCAGTGAACTTCACACTGAAATAAAAGGAAATAAAATATTAGAGAAGGTAGAATGACTGGTTTTATAAAAATATGTTGTAAATGATGTTTTTTCTAGTTGAGTGCAAGTTTAAGTGCTAACTAGTATTTTGAACACTTACCATGATATATCAAACAGCATGTGCTTTCTATTTATATTGGTTACCAATCTCAATATTCAGAGGAAGAGTGTATAAAGTTAACAAGCAATTATTTGGCAAATTAGTACTCAACAACCCTGAGTAAATAGGAAGTTTGAAACCTATCTGTTATACAGCTACTTTAATTTGCATAGCACACTGGTGTGTTTGCTTTGCAAATACTTTGCAATGAATCATCATTTGTACTATACAGTCCAAAGAAAAGCAATCAAAATTCACAGCAAGACAATGAAATTAATTATAACTGTTGAATTCTGTGGTGGTAATTCCTCCTCATGCAGGAAGATTAATTGCATTGCACTTTCCTTGCACTCCACTAAATGATCTGATGAATGTATAATCATTTACAGATTTTTCAAATGCTGAAAATTGATTACCTTTGATTAGCTCTGATCTGCACAAAGAGCTCTGACAGAGTATCAGTGAAACATTACAACATTACAGACAAAGTAACAAATGATTTAATTACCAGTGTGCTTATTAATGTTAGATTCCCTGCAGTGATCCTGGCAAATCAGGGACCTGTAATAGACCTGTGGGTTTCGCTGAATTCCATTAGGGTTTAAATAATATTTCTCACTATTTCTCAAATCCTTCTTTTCATGGCTTCTTAATAACTCTAATTAATTCTAATTTGCACAAAAATCCATTGCATCTCCATAAACTTTTAATTAGATGTAAAGTAAGATAAGTCACTGCTGTCAGAGACTGGGGAAAATGCAAACTGTGGCTTTATGTGCTTCCAAATAAGTTTTTCATTAACAAAAGATATTTCTCTGCAAAGCTTTTTAATGAAAGTTTAGAACTAATTTTGAATTAGGCATGTGTTTCAGCTATACACTTTCAGTTGCAAACATAATAATAGTTGCTTATAGATGAAGCGAGTGGAAAAAACAGGATGGTAAAATGTTTAGCTGACAAAATGGTAAACATAAATTTAATACTTTTTTTATGTATTGCCAATATATACATTCACTCATTTTGTTAATTGTGGTAGATAAAACACTCTGATTAAGCAGCTACACTGTACACTGAAAGACTATTTGAAAATTAAATAGCAAAGGAACACTAGCCCAGTTACAGACCATGCTGAATGTTGTTGGCACAAACAAATCAGGCTTTTCTGTGCTTATACTAGTGAACACTTAGATCAGTTCAGATTGGCAGCTTCTGTGGCTTTCCCTGGTTTTATGTCATTATATATGACATTAAATTATTATGAAGCAATGACAATGAAAACTGAGATGATCAGAGAAGTCAAACAGAGCTAAAATTAAGCTCTGTTTCTGCAAGTGTTTCTTAGAGAAAAAAAAAAAAACAAATGTAGGTAATTAAAAGCTTATTTAGCACTGAAGTACTAATACATAGACAGCTTATAATAATATTTTTGTATTTCAGTTTTGTAGGAAAGGAGGGACTGTAATACTGCAGGTGTTACTTTGTCATTCGTAATGCACAAGACGGAAAACTTAAAAAATAGAAATATTCAGCCCCCAGTGTGGATGATTACATTTATTACATTCACTGCTGTCAGCAGCTGAAAAGCTATCCATCACACTGAAACAGCGACGAGAGTCAGAAGTCTCTTTTTGTGGAGAAATATTGAAGTCAGATTGTTGATGTCAAAAGTCAAACTCTAGTTCAGCTATCTGTTTTATGAATCTGACTGAGACACATTGTGCCTGTGTTCAAACTGATATCTAGCAGAGCTCATTTTAGCAAATGTGTGATTTAGAAGTCAGAAAAACATTCGTACCAGCAAAATATTAAGAGGAAACTGATAGGGCACTCAACTGCTTTTATATTTAAATATCACCTCATTCAATAATAAAGCATCATTTATTTTGCACTGATGGTTATAAAACTTGCTGTGTATGACACAATGATGTTATTGTACTTGCATACAGGAACCACAAAAATATTTTATGTGCACAAAAACATTTGAAATATGACCGCTTTTACCACACTAATGTAGTTTTTCTGTTGAGATGAGTATAATTTTTTTTCAATTTATTTTGGATACACATACACACACATACATACACACACGCACGTACACACGTGTGCGTATATATGAGAGATGATACATTCAAGTAGTTTCAAAAGGCAAGCAGAAGACTTACATGGAGGTATACTGACATAAGGATGAAGCAGTGCACGTATAATAGCTGAGTGAGAAAATCCAGTGTAGACATGATGAGAAAAAAAAGAATGTTTTAAGCCCTTAGAGACTGATTACACGTTCACCATTGGAATTATCTGTATTTACCGACTGCAGCTACCACTGTACTTTGCTAGCATAAGAGAGATTCTTAGAAAAGCAATACTGAATAAAAATGTCTAAATGTACTTTCAACTCTCTAATTCTTCAGGTATGACTTCTGAAAAAGTGGATAAATCAACTGCTTCTTTTCATTTCATTAGAATTTTTAAAACAGAATTTTACAAATAATTGGGAGGCAAGCAGGTTCCAGATAATAAATTGTATTCCATTAAAAAGCACTAAAAATAAAACAAGAAATGTACTCACAGCTTGGGGAGTACTACTTAATATGAGTATCTTCAGTAGTTTACATTGAATATTTTAAAAGCGTTTCTTAAGGAAGGTGCTTTCTAGCTGAGAGAAAAACGTATGCGCTACACGTTATTGAACTTGCTACCGTCACCGCAGATTTTGTTCTGTTTAACAAAAACAAGCACAGTTTGTGAATTCAAGTCAGGGAGTTCCTTTTATTTTTGCTAATTTCACCATCCTTTCTCTTTTTAAGCACAGCCCTCAGGGTACATGATGTAATGGTCACCATTATAGTACAGAACAGGAAAAAAGGGTATCATGAAATGCAGAATTGAATGGTATTCTTAGAAAAGAAAAATGTATGCCAGATTTTTTCCAAGGGAGCTCTACTCAAAAACAAACAAATATGCAGATACTGTAGAAAGCTTCTTGAATCATCATTAGTGGTTAGAAAAAAAATTGGCAGAAAGAAAGTGGACGGTTTAAAAAAAAAAAAGCAAGCCAAAATGGAAGGACTAATTCAATGATACCAGATGTAACACATGACTGTGGGGATTGAAGGGTCATGAGTTTGAGTCAAAACTCAACTTCGAGTTAATTGGCTGGCAGTGGGGCTGCACAAATTGCAGAGATAGAGTACTTGTTTCCTAGTGCAGGAGGTCAGCCTTCTTATGCATTTGCACTCTTTGCATGGCATCCAAGAACTAACACTTTTATTTGCTAGAAAAGAGTTTGCTTGCTTGTCATCTTTTTAAGGAGAAGAAAAAGAACTGGCTGAGCATAAAACAGAATGACACATTTAAAAAGATTCAAAAGCTGCTCTGTCTTGAACTACATGTATTTCCTTCTTCGTTTTTTTGTCTCTACAAACAATCCAGAAAACAAATGGTACACAATAGTTTCAGGGAATATTTTAACCCAGTGTTATGAATTCATTGATATGAAAACCATATATAAAATATGTAATCTTAACATATTTTCCCTTTGAAAAGACCAATACAGTTCTTTCCACCTTATCCAAGTTGAAATGTTATTATGCTTAAAAGAGGAAAATAATTGCGGTTACTGACTTTGCTGGGGGAAAAAAATATAATGTTCCTTAAAACATTTAAATGGGCAAGTGGGAAGAATTTTTAAAAAAAAAAAAGCTTCTAGCTGTGTGCGTGGAAACTCTGGCTATGTGCCTGAGACATACAGCAAAAAACAACATATGGAACTCACCAGTTCCTAAAATCCCTTTCCACAAAATTCATGCCACTCCTCACCACAATAAAATGACTCACAGAGGGGTGTGTTTTATGCCTCCCAGGCAGAACTCCCTAGTCCACAATTAGTCTATCTATTGAAAGGCCAAAATACCTTATTGTTTTACTTGCTGTATAATTATCTGTTATGATGAACTGTGATTCTAAGGACTATTGTCCCTAGGCTTGGATCTGTGTGTGGAGCAGTTCCCTGGCTGAGACCCAGGAGTGGACCTTCCATTTAGAATCCATGCCTGAGTGATTTCTCCAGTCTCTCCCTGGCTGGCTGAAACAGGGACTGTTTCTGCATGATTTCTTGGGTTGATGAGAAGCAATTATGCCTTAAATGAAGTCATTCATGTCTGCCATTTTGTTTGCATATTTTTCAGCATTCACCTGTTATTAGACCTGTTTTTAAACTGTAAACTAGTTTCAAGTAGACTTTTGTGTCTAATGCGGTTTGGTAATCAGAAAAAAATATATATGTAATGTTTTCTTCACAAATCACTCAAGCAGGAAATCTAATAGAGTGATTTAGAAGTAAAATAGCATTTAAGAATGTCCCAGACATTTCATTTCTGAAGTGATAATGTATAAAGATAATAATCTCAAGATATTAAGTAGGATTTTTAATGTGTATTCTTTAAATAACCTTATCTGGTAGAGAAGATTGCCAAAACAGTTACTTTATACCATTTAAATCTGGTAATGCTGGTAGTGGAAACAAAAAATACTACTTTAATATTTAAGAATATATTTGTATGTACGGCAAGATATTGTGTGCGATTTTACAGAATTCCTTTAATCTCTTTAAACAGCCAGATTTTCTTTTGCAAAGCATTTACTTCTGATTGCTCTTAAATTATTATAAAAATTCCTTCACTATGTATAGAATCTTCTAAGTAGTTAACAAATAATTTTCTGCTTTCATTCTCAGTGTCTGGTAAAGCTTTTCCACAAAGCAGTTTCCAAGGTGATGTTAGGTACAATGCTTATAAAAGGTAGCCATGCCATGAAAACAAATACTGTAGAAAGAGCTTTGTCAATTTGTATTAAGCTGGATATATTTTATGCTAATTTACCAAATCTTTTGTTGATTTGTCAGGCTTCTGAATGCTTTTATTTTTTTTAATGAAGATGAGTGAATTTTGATAGATGCAATTTATGTCTGAGTATCTCCTCCCAAGAAACAAATTACTTTGTCACATTTTTCTCGATGGTAAATATAAAAGACAAAAAAATATGTAGTCCTGACAGATCTTTATGTAATTGTAAAGCTTAAAACACAAACCAATTTTCAGATATTTGAATGAATTGTATGTGTAGATCACTGATTAAAACTGTAAATGTGCTTAGAAAAAATTCCTCTTTTCATATTGAATAATCCCTATAGCTAAATATAATGAAATTAAACTGACAATATAATCTTTTTTTTTTTAAGTTTATATAAAACATTGGAAGGAAGTTGTGAGTACTTCTAAGTGCGTAATTTATCAGGGTAGAAAAGGGTTTTTTATTGTTGTTGTGGGCTGTTTTTTTAGAAGAGACTTGTACTAAGGTGACCTCTACTGTTTAAAAAAAAGGCTTGCAAAAGCAGCCCTCTCTTAAATCATCCAACAATCCTAAATTGCCAAGACGGACATGGATACTGCTGTGCTTAAAACTATTTATTTAATTCACTGTCGTTTGGATTACTACAAATGATTTTAAGGTTTCTTTCTCATACATTGGAAAGTTCCCCTGCCATTTACTTCCTAGCCATTTGCGTGCAGATTCTGCCTGTACTGGGATCTCTGCCATTAAATTTTCTTCACACTGAAGGGTTTTCTCTGCTCCTGGCGGGGCAAAGTCATGACCCAGAAAAAAATTGATTCATGAATTCTCAGGGTGCAACTAAAGAAGAGAGGAAATATGCCTTGGCTGAGCTCCTACTAGTGACAATTTAAAACCTGTAATTAGTTTGGATTCAAGCTGCAAAAGGAATCTGAATTTAAAATGCATTAATTCAAACTGATATATTAACTTTAACAAAGTAGATCAATTATTATGTAGAATCATTATTACAGTCTGTTTTGTGCTAACTGTTGGATTCCAGACTTTATTAACTTAGATTTTATTAGAAAATGCAAGTAATTGCTTGTGAACACTTTATCTATGTGATGATTTTCTTGGTGAAAAAGAACTTTTTATTGGGGTTAGTTAGCTTTAACACCTCAGTTATGGATTCTATTTTTGTAAATTCCCATCATCCACATGCTGCACAATGGTTGAGGCCACTTACCCCCCGCTGATATCAGGACCCCACATCCCCTTTAGCTAACTCCCTGACATTTCTATGAACTACACAGCTGAAATGTTATACAGTAATTAATGTTGATCCTAGCACACACACAGCCTCCAGTACAAATTAGGATAGAAAAGGTTATCATAATATTTTGCTAGACTGTTTGGTAGACTTGAATTGCTCCCTGTGGGGGACAAACAAGAAAAGGTATTTTTAAGATTTGCATGCTGGAGGAGCATCCAGGTATTTTTATTCAGACAAAGTAGAAACTGTTTTGAATATTTGGTCTGGGAAATGTTAGTCTTGCTATTGGCATGTTTTGATACCTGCGTGGTTGCCGTCCCTTAGGAGCAGTTTGCTTGTGGTATGTGTTTTCAAAGATGAAACAATGTATGGTGACTAAAACTCTGAACCAAAGCTCTGTTATCTTGTGGAGTTCAAATCCAGGTACAACCAGCAGCTGGATCCTCTCGGACTGTCAGTGGTGTCTGAAAAACACTCAGAGACTAAATAATTTAGATTACACCATTCTGACCTGTATAATTGTTTAAATGAGTAATGCAGCCACTAACTGAAAGAGGTCAACCATCTGTAGAGGAAACATAGAATTTGGTTTCATTTCCAAACAAACTTTTGAAGCGCCATACTGTGGGAGGTAGGGAAAAGTCTGCTGACAGATCAATGGCTTATCTGCTACACCAAGGTTAAAACTTCTATCACTTGTAGAAAGCAATGTTAATAGAAAATGCTCCTGAGAGAGTAGGCTTAGCACAAATAAAACTTGATCCACTCAATATGCCATTAATTGTCTTTTTTAATTTTTTGTGCTTTACAATGAATGTGCTCTAAACAGTTGTGATTAGTATTGATGGCTTCTCATTACTCACTAAGGAAGACCACAACCTTATTTAAATATTTTTGAAAAATTAGATTCAACATGGAATTGCTGGATAGTATATGGCTTGTCAGTTTTCTTTTTTTAGGAAAGAAAAAACCCGGCAAAAATTGCTGTTACATTAGAAATTACAATTTCACATCTCTTCTGAACATGTGAAGAGAACAGGTTCCTCATCCAGAAGCAGGCATTTGTGCATGTGTGCCCTGAATTTTTTTTATTTAGCACATATAAGTGCATAATATTTGCCTTTCCACCTTGAAATGTCTATTTTCATGAACAAAAAAAATAATTTTGCATGTGTAAGGATATTTTTTTAAAATTTAAATCCCAAGGTACAATTTGCCCCACCAGTTTGTGCACAGCAAACTCAATGTGAAACATTCCCAATGACTAATGTCATCTCTGTAATTTTGATTGCATGTATAGTGGCATCAAAGTTTTTCCCTGTCATTTCCTGTCTTGGTTTTTTTTATTTTTTTTATTAGAGAATATACTTTATATGCAGGCTGAACCTCACTTAACACTGCACAAGATTGCAACTCGACAAACATATATTATTGAATGATGCCATTCATCACATTCAGAAACAGAAGTGAAGGCCAATTTCATTTAACAGACAGTGTGAGGATTGCTGCAGAATGCACAAATGGTACTTTGTAAATGTTGCCCCACTCATTTATTAAGGCTCTCTTAAAAGATAACTGCTCTTTGGAGACACAAGACAGAGTAAAACATTTCATACTGAAATTAAAGGAAACATGTTTTTCCCTGAAAACATGCTCAAAGTCATATAAGCTCACAGAAACCAATACAAATTGATGAGCTGGAGAAATCCATTATGATTTCTCACCCAGTGGTGAACTTTGTCCTTTTATATGGGGAACAGAGTAAAGTTTGGAATTATCCCAAAGCAATGGTTATCAATCCTCCTGCAAAATTCTTATATAGTAGGAGGCTAGAACAATGTTCTCAAAACCCAATACAATAATGATGAAAAAGGACCATATCTGTGCCTGAAAAAATATTCAACCTTTTCAGGTTAGGACCAGATTACTCTGACCCAGACTATTCTAGAAGGAAATATTCATCACAGGTCTGAGAATTAATTTGTCCCTTTGTTTACTTTATCTCTGAATTCTTTGCAGCTCAGTGCCCTAACCTGAAGAAGTAAGGACTAAATTATGTCCCTCCTAAGACTGCCTTGTCACCAGATGCAGGTTTAAATATAGGAGCCCAGAACCTATATTCTCTAGCTTCTGGTTAAATATGTTAGCCATTATAACATAATGTATCAGAAATATTTTGGCCCCTAGAGATACAGTGAGACAAAACAGAAAGGGATAATTTGAGACTCAGTCAAGAATGAGAGCACGAGCTGCAAATCTGAGTCTTTTGTAGCCACCTATGTCAATACTTTAGAGAATGTTGACAGGTGTGTCACAAGGAGTGTATCACAAGTAGGTCCCATGAGGCATTGACTGGGAATAGGTATATCCCAGAGATGGACATACAATCCTTGTTTTTGTAAAGCAGTGATGTCATGTTAATCTTGACAATTTAAACTCAGAACCCTTCTACCAAAATTCAGTCATTCAAGAATCAAAATTGAGGCACTGACCTATAAATATTACCCCTCAATAATCCATATCTGACATTTCAGAGGAAGGTGAAATTGCAGTCGCACACCATTAATTCATTTGTGTGTCCTGCAGTATCATCCAGGCCAGGCATTAGCATAGTACTATCTTAGAAATTTTTGAGCCTTTTTTAATAGACCATTTTTCTGAAAAAGTTTTAGAAATGGGTTGTGGGATTTCAGCAATATTTTCTTTAAGAAAATTTCAAATAGATATCCTTTTATGCCCATATTTAGATCATATTTTTTAAAGTTTAAAATTTTGAATGTAAAAGCATAAAATATTGCTTTATTAGCACGAATATATTATTTTTGCTACCATAAATATTCTGTATTACAACACATCAAAAATTATGTAAATAATCAGATTCTGCTAATTGCATTATCTTAAGTTAGAGTCAGTTGAGATAGTTGAATTTTAAATAGTGTGACTGAAAAAAAATCTCTTCTTGAATAGAAAGCTTTTGTAGGGAAGCAGGAATAGTCACCTGTATAAAAGATGAAATAGGGGCTAAGCGCTTCAGGGAATTTGCAAAATTGCTGCCACACACTCTGAGCACTTGACAGCTTGAACCACCCAAGCAAATGAGGTCTAAGGAATGGCTATCCAGCAAGTATAAAAAGGCAGCATGATCTTCAAAATGGGCCATGTGAATGAAGCAAGGAGTGACAGGTAATGACATTCAAGCAACAGATCTTCACTGCCTGTTCTTCATTCTTTCCTAAATTACCATGTTTCAATAGAGTAGACAGATAGATTCATAGAGGTACAAATTAGGATTGAAATTTACAGTCCTCATAATGACATCTGTGAACATAAAGTTCTTAAAGAGTTCCAAATATGGCGTTTAAATTTGGTGATTTGGTCTTTGCCAAAAGCAAGTAGATAGATGGTAAATAAATGGTAGATTTTATGGTAAAGGGGTTTTTCGTGGGGTTTTGTTTGTTTTTCATGGTAATGGTGAACATAAAAATTATACTAATGCTTTATCTGGTAACTAGTAGCCACAAATTAGATTCACCAAATTCACTCTTAGAATATGAATATATTTTCTGATCTAGGTAAGGGGATCTGCTGTAAGTTCCAAGCAGAAAGCAGACTATTTCAAAAAATACATGCATCTTTTAGCTCTGGTAGCAGAAGTACATGAGCAGAAAACAAAGTTTATTCTATTTTGTGGTACATTAATCTCTGCTAGTTTACACAGTTTCTGGCAGTTCTTGAATATGTGCATTCCTAAACTAAGGTTTGTGAACATCATGAGGAACACATGCAGTGCAGCTGATGTTTGTCATTATCTGTTTTATACATCATCAAAATCATGATGTAGGAGTGTCATGTTATGGTACTGTACTGCCACATTTAAAAGATGGATATTTTAAAAGATGGATCTTTTGGGATCCTTTAAAATATTTTAATAGATTTCCTATTTGTTAATCAATAAGCCAATTTTCCACATCCTGTTTTGATGGAAAATCTCAGGATATTGATGTGACATGATAAGCTCAGTTTCACATCCCACCTACTAGAACTGCTTTTTATTCCTATAAGCTTACCTGTCAGGTCCCATCAGAGGAGATGCAGGTTGATAATTCAGGGTATTCACCAGTGTAGTACCCACTTCATGGTTAGTTAGGCATTGGCCATCTCTTTTGTATTTTGAAAAGATAACTTTCTTTTAAAATGATGTGCAGAAATGCAAATTAAAATAGACTCATATAGTTGTGATGACACTTTTTCCATTTGTTACAGTCTTCGCAATATTTTGTATTTTTCTTCAAGCATAATTTTGGAGACATTTAAATATAAGAGACACTAAACTGTCATTTAAAAAAAAGTGTTTTGGTGAAGTGCTGGAAGGCCTAAAAGACTCAGGCGAGAGTAGGCAAATGAAAGGAACCAAAACTTTCTAGTTTCACACAAAATATTTTTATATTATTTTAATTAAATGTAATCATAGTACTGGATTATTGACAGTGTGTGCTAAGGGTACAAAGTCCTGGAAAATGAAGATTGCACAATCTGCCGCATAGCTCACATTGGTAAGACACCATTTATTTTTACAGGGGTTTATTCTGTAAAGATAAAAATGAATAATGATCTGGAGATTCTATAAGAGAATACAATTTCTTTAAAATCAATGCAACATGAAAAACAGAGATAAATTTTTATTTCTAATGGGAAGAAATGCTGGTTTATAATTGCAGTATACATTTGTATTTGCTGCAGACAACATGCCTTCTCCTTTAAAGTATTTTAAGAACTGTTTAAGCCTCTTTTAAGTTACCAAACCTGGGACCTCTTGTACAAATCTGTGCCATCACATCAGCATGTAAGTGCACTCTGCATAAAAAAGGATGGGGATTGATTTAGGCCGCACTACGGAGCCAACCCCAGGCTGAGAGTAGCTTTATTCTCTGCTTGTTTTCTCAGCTTTTTATTCATTTGCAATGAGGGAGTGTGGTGCTTTTTTGAAAATGACTCTCTTGATGAGGCCTCTGATTGTAAAGTACTTTCAAACTGGGAACTTCACCACCTTTGTTGCTGAGTGGATAACTTTTCCATTAAAAAATATGAACCTGCTTTCCACCAGTCCCTTTCCTCCTTTTCATTATTGTTCATGTGCATCGAAAGCGACTTTCCATAGCAGACCACTTACAGGAAGCTAGCAAAAAAGATACCCATGTTCCAGTGCAATTGCATGATAGCAACCAATATTTTCACTGCCAGATGGTACTAATAGCAGTTCTCTAAATGCAGCTTGAGTATTTATCTAATCCACTTTATCTCTGCAGATCTCCTATAGGCTTCCCATTCTAATTTCATCTCCTTACAGTACCTACACACCCAGCATGGAGATATGAAACAATTCAATGAATTTTAGTTACAAAAGTAACTGATTTAATGACAGAGTTTTAGTGAGAATTTGTCCCTGGAAATGCTATCGTTTCTGCAGACTACTCCTCACTACCCACCCTACTTCCGCTCTTTGGATGTTTCTGCCTAGACCGAGCCCACATTGCCTTACTCTCTTGCTCTCTCTCAGAAATCTCTGTTTCCTTCCTCATGAAAATTAGATGTTTTTTTCTCATCATGATTTGGAATTTACCTCTTCTATACACTAACTGTTCTTCCTACTATTCTATGGCTGTAGCTGTCAGATCTTCAAATCAATGGTAATTTACCAGTGAAAAAAAAGATAGATACTTAACATTTTAGCAAAAGTTTGGGCAATATTTAGCACTTGAGTGTTAAAAGAAGTGAGAATTCAAATTGTCAGCACTTAGCACTTTCATTCATATTCACTAATCTCAGGAAATTATGTCCTGAGAAACCGGCACATACTTAAAATTAAAACAGGCTGTTTAAAAAGGAGTCTGCATGGCATCATATTTGTCAGTATTCAAAGTAGAGATGATTATTTTTCTTCTCTTTATTAGATTGGTAGCTGCATGTCTTAATAATTTATTGCCTTTTTGTTTGCAACATCCCAGGACAAAATCTCTCACAACCCATTATTGGAAGACACTACCAAACTCTGTCAAATTTGGATGTCAGATTATGTTATACATTATAAATTACAGCAGCAGATGTTCTTTTAAAAAGTTGTGGTTTCTTTAAATGATCTAGCTGATGCAACTCTTTGAGTCACTGTGGTGAGAGACAAAATTGATGACAGGCTGATTTAATGGTGCACTTTTTAACCAACAGTTTGAAGAGATTAGGAGGTTGTCACAAAGATATCAAGAGAGGTAAAGGGATTAATTTCAAAAGTAGTTTTAAATTTAAAAATAAAGAGTTTATTTGAAAACTCTTTTATAGGTGGGAGTACCTCTATGGAAAATGGGCCATGAAGAAAATTTTTCATTTAGTATTTTCTTTTTTTTTTTTCTTAGGCAGATGATTTCTGGATGCCCAGTACCCTGCTAATTTTCATGGAAAAATGTAATGTGAACATTTCTTGGCAAACATATTAATCTGTTCGTTTTCTTAAATATTTCTTCATCCCTGGAATGTTTAAGCCTTAACAACAATGAAAGATATCAATCAAGTCAATAGACAGGAATGTGTTTGGTTTGACAGATAAATATTTTAAATAAAACATGTAATTGTCATTAAAGAAATAGAAATGAAGACAGAAAATTAAAATTAAAATATTTTCTTTTTAAATCTGTTGCAAAGTAAATTAATGTGCAGGAAATGTTAATTAAAATGTGTTTATAATTTTGAAAGAATTTATCAGAAAATGTTGGCATGGAAGATGGGGTGTAGAGAGATTGATAACCTGTGATGCAAGACAGTGAAGTTTCCAATGTTATAAACAAGCCCATGCTTTAAAAATTGTATCTGCAGGTCCATTGTTATTTTTTGGAAGGAGAAGGGCTACTCAAGCATACAAAAAACGAGGACTGGGAACTCTCAGAGAATTTTACTCCTGGAGTTTCCATGTAGTGGCTTAAATGGTATGATTCATTGTCCCAGGTACTACTCCCAGAAATAAAGTTGTTCAATTCTTTTTCATTAAAAGAACTATTTTTTCAACATGTTAGAGCTTTGCCAAAGTTTAGCAAACTTACCTGAACCCTACTCAGATTTCTATCTGAAATTTGACATTTCAGTATTTTGCTTCAAGTTAATTATATTAAATTGTGTGTGCATATATGCATGCACATATATATAAAAAAAAAAAAAAAAGTAAAACAGAGCTGCTGTTTCTAAAACAAGTATATGGAAAATAACCCCCACAAGCCAAACACACCCGTACAGAATTTGGTTCATGTTAAAAAATTACTGAATCACTGTAGTTCATTTGTTCAGATGCTCTAGTACATAGCACCTCATGTACATTTAAAGTACATATTGAAATTTGTTTAAAACTCACACTGCTTCACTGACTGTGAAAAATATCTGAATTCACATGTAATCAGAGTTCTTCTCTCCGGGCAGTCCATCTCCAGTCTGAGAACCCGGCCTTCCAGGTCTCTACGTATCCCTTTTGGTTGGCAGGCAACGTGGGCAGAGGTGGGTATGGCCTGACCAAAGTAAGCATTTGCTCAAAATATGCAGAAATATAGCCCAAAAACAGAGGAAGTAGCAGAAGCTTGAGCAACACATTTACGGGTGGGAATAGGATCCGTATGATGATATCAGATAATTGCAGAGGCAGGGCTGAAGGGAGAAGTGGATTGGGTGTGACCAGGAACAAGTGAGAAGGAAGAAGGGAATGAGACAAAGGCAGAGTCAATTGATCATTATGTTCTACAGTTAGGGTTAAAAACAGATGCCCAGAGAGCCTCTCTATAGTGCAGTTAAAAAGTAGTTATGATGTTAATCATTTCATACATGGACCAGGGTTGGTTCACATAAGGAGTAGTTACTGTGTTGGTTTGATAGCAGAAATTCCATACATTCAGAAGTCTTCTTCTTGATAGGAAAGTCCTTTTCTTTTTAAAGTTAGAAACTGTTCTAGACATGAGATGTTTGCTTTCTCAGTAAATGAATCAAAACAACTAAAGATACTCTATTTCCTAAATGTTGCAATTAATACTTTGATATAAATGCATAGTGATGCAGCCATTCACCAGATGATCCTATCCAATTTCCTCCAGAGTAGCCATATCTTTTTCAGTTAAACCAATAATTGCTTTATACCCAGGCTGTCACTTACAGAGCAGGGATAATAACACCATCTATCCTCACAGAACTTTGTGAAGAAAAATTAATTAACTTTTTTATAACATTCAGATGCCGCAGTAAGCATATCAAAATACAGAAGGAGAAATTTGTGGTGAATACTAAAAAAAAAGGAGATCACACTTTGAATAACCAGTCAAATATTGAATAAATAATCATTCATCCAAAGAGGCAGAGGGTGTACAAAAATAGAGAGGCTCATGCAAAGAACCATAATCATGATACATGCATAAAGGGCCCGAAATAACAGTGCTGAAACTATTACAGTTTTAGCATTACAACAGTTTTATTTTCTTTTTATAACCTCTTTTTTAAATCTCAAGGTTATTATTCTATACTTCTGTCTCTGTATGAAGAACAAATAGGACCCACTATAGCAGAATACATATTTTGGAATCTTCCTTTTATGTATGTTTACATCATATTCCTGTGAGTTCAGAAGGGCTGTTTCTTTGATTTTACTTTTTTAAAGTTTCATGTGAATATTCTACAAAGCACAAAAATTACTCTGGTCTTCCTTTTCCAGCTTTCATGAATCCATCACATTACTCATTTTGTCCCTGTTTTAAAGGAGTGAAAACAAGTAACCTCTAAAAGAAAATAGTGAGTTGAAAGGTAAAGTGCTAATACCAAGTAAGGAACAGTCATATAGAAATTGTGAAATATTCCCTGTGCATTGCCTGGGAAGTGATGCAATGCCTTGTGCTCCGGTCCATGCATGCATGTAGCACATTTAACAGCAAAGGAAAAGGGAGGGTGAGACATAGGCTCATTTACCTATATGCCTTTGCCCTATGCTTAAACACAAAAGACAGTAAAGTGCACCATTAAGTATGTTTGAAGTGATGCAGCTGTAAGCAGAGCAGTGCTCTTTCTAATAATATATCTATATTCTTAAAATTATCATCTTCAGCCTACTGCTACTGCCATGCAACAGCTACAGCAACTGTTTGAAGTTTTCATTAATGCAGAATTTAACAAACTTATTTGCTATAAATTCTACTGTTCTTTATTTTTGCTTGCATAATGCAACCTCTTTTGCATCCTGCCACAATTTCTCACAAAGACAATGTAAATGACTGCAGTGTGAAAGCAAGCATAATCTTTTAGTTCACTAACCAATAGATTATTTGGATCTCAACCTTACTTAATCACATTCAGATTACCACAGAATGGAGTCATAAATAAGGCTTTCAAATATTTTGGCAGGACACATGCTGTCCCATCCATGTCCCACCTACATAGTGCTCCTGTGTGGCTGTCCCCTATCCTATGCTGATAACCACACCAAAGCAGAGGTTGTGCTGCCTCCAGAAACACACTCAGAATCATGAGTTGGCCCAGGGCCCCTCAGCCTGTGCTGTGCCATCACCCCACCACCACCGACACTACTATCGTTGCCACTTACTGTTCTTGATATTTCCATACCACCTGACTTCACATACTGCTCAGTATTTTTTAGCACTCATCATCCAAATGCTGTAAAACCCACCATCCAAGTGCTTCAAAATATATATTCAATATACATATATATATCCCCACACTACCCACAAAGGAGTAGCAGAGCTGTAGACGAGCAAAACTGAGACAGCCAAGACAGAGTGACTGAGCGGAAGGCTAGGATGCAGAGTAAGAATCCAGAACATTCTTTTTGAACGCAGAGATCAGACACAGCCATAGGTGAATCCTTGGCCAGAACAGTCTGTAGTAAAACTGTTCTTTCTCCTGTACTTGCTAGAAATCTGTCCAGTATCACTGAATAGGACTGAAACCTTCATTTCATGCCTGGTAATAAGACTTAGAAATATCTCCAACTGACTCACTAAAGTTTCAAGTACCGTAGGTAGTCCTAAAACAGTAGGCTTGTTATAAAACTCAGATGTTTAAAATACTATCAGCAGTGACTCTGAAGACTGTTTGGGCTATAATTCAGTCAGACTGTTCTGCTGAATATTTTTCATGGAAATTTAATGTACTGTGTCCAATACATGAGGTTGTTTAGTCTAAGCTTTAATGGACATAAAATATAATGTGATAAATTTGTCCAGAATAGGTGGTATACTACTACCTTTTGGAGTTTAGAGGCACAAAGGGGTCAAGTGTGTACATGTCTGTAAGACCTGATACTTTAGACCAACCACAAAAACTCAGGACCTGCAGCTCAACGAATCTGCACTTAAATTGAAACTGCTTACTCAGGGTTTTGGCTACATCTATGGCAACTGTCAGTTCCTAGGGATATTACATCACTGTTTCACAGGTGATACACATTTATTTGATTAGGACTTTAGCAAATGTATCCCAGAATAAAAAGAAAATATTAATTCAAAAAAAATATTTGCCTTCTTAATACTACAGTGCTGTTTAAAGGACAACATAAACTACTTTTTTTTTTTAACGGTGTATGAGTGGTATGTAGTGTTCCTTAAAACTTACCCCAATTCAGGTATAGACACTTTTTTCATTCATTTAAAAATTTAATTGGGGATAGGAGGGTTGGAAGATTTTAATTTGTTTGTTATTCTCAGAATAAGTGCAAGAGAGAGAAAAAAGAAACTTCTTGTATAGTTGTCTAATCACGCTCAGTTCAAACTTTTTCATAGAATTTTCAGTACCCTCATATAAAGTTAAATTCTTATGTAATTAACAAATATGACATGGTTTAACTCCTGAGAAGTCAGTAAGCATCGTGGGTAAACTCTGAAATCTTAGTAGCTACACGTCTATAATTCAAGTGACCCTCGTTGTCCCTGCTCCACCTCTCTGCTGGGAATGTTATCCCATAATCAATATGCAAAGCAACAAGAGTAGATGATATTAACTGGGGATCTGTTTCTGGGATCATAGACTCACTTGTGGAAAACTGCTGTGGGAAAAACCAAGGATATCAAGTGCAAGAGGACAAGAAATAAGAATCTGAACAGATTCCATATCCAAAGCAAGGACTTTGTCTTGACCATCTTCCTAGCCGAGAAATCATTTTCAGGGAGTCAGCAACAGCAGTTTCGTAAGTCTACAGTAAAACAGGATGCTACAGCATGTTTTCTGTTCAGAAACAGTAAGTCTGCTTCAATTGGGTTTTAAATGTCTTCCTAGTCCTGACATAATCCTAGCTGCAGGCTTTGTTGAACCAACTGGTGTTTATTTTGAAACTGACATCTTAATTCCCATAATCTGACTGCTCGTTGTAGGTCATTATCTCACCAGCAATGTGCTGACCACTATACAAAAAGGTGGAAAGAGTAAAGAACCTTTAAATGATATGTTAAAAGTCATGCAGTTTTGTTTGAATTACTCTGAAAGTTGTATTCATGTTTCTGTTTTCAGCTCCACTCATCAGTTGTTTGTAACTATGCTAGAAAAGATTCTCTCCTGGCTGGAGCCCAGCAGATTGGTGCTCAGCTTGAGAGGAACAGTATTATTTAACTTTGAAAATATTTATTGATTCATGTTTTAATTAGCAGTAAAAAGCAATTTGTTTATTTTCAGAACACTTTCCCCCTCACATTTAAGGGCAAATTCTACTCGTTTTGTGTTTCACTTGCATAAAGGTGACATTTTCATAGATGCTTGCTTGGCACAAGGCAGAATCATGTACTTGGTATCCTGCCCTTGCTTTTTGAAAGATCCAGAATTGGCAGCTATGGTTATGCGTAGGGGGTTTTTGCTCTCTCTATAATTTGCTACCCAGATCAAATATGGAAATTTTTAACCCATATTTTGTGGCTTTATTGCATTTTTGCATTTGTAGGTGTTTTTCCTGTAATATGCTTTGTTCTGACATTTAAACACAGAACAGATATGTTTAAAATGCTTATGCTTAAAATACTATTCATCATGTTTCTAAGTTTGTACAGTGCATTCCAATGAATAGTTAACATTTTGGGCCCCAAAATAATCTCTACAAAGCACCATTTAACGTAGAAGCCAGGAAAAATGGTGGCAAGTAAATCCAGGTTTAAATGATACTGTATTATTATCCAAAATCATGCATTTCATCTATCTCAGCAGCATTCAGATGAGGAACTTTTAACAATGTCACTAATGTTACTGGTACTTGCAATGAATATAAAGTACTGATAGAAAGTATTAATTATTATCATTGCAGGCTTGAAAGTTGAAGCAGTGTTATTTTATATGACAAATGCTTTGAGCATCCAACACTGCTTCTGAAACATTAGAACTGGGCAAAATACTCACGAGAAAGGTATTATTTATTTGTTTTCAACAACAGCAAAATAAAAAAATCTATTTTCTAATCTGCAATTGATTCAGAAGGAAATAATGACACTTTCGAAATAGTGAACTTTCATTATTCATTATTTAGTTATTTCCAGAAACTTGAGAAATTTGTCGTTCTATACCTCTATTTTCACTCATGAGCACTTTAAAACCCTAATGAACTACGTGGACAGTGGGAGCTAGCAAGTTTTTGAGTCATTCTTACCAAAGAAATATTTTTAACCATTCTTTATGCATTGGAAAACAGATGCTGAGACAAGTGAAAGCATATGCTTTGTATAGCACAAGTACAGGTACTCTGATCTTTTGTGTTGTGTTGTGGCAGTTCACAGCTGATTATCTTGTTTCATTGCTGATTGTTTCCAGTGTAGAAGAGGTGAAAGAGAAGATAATAGGTATGCCCACCATCCAAACCACAACGTGCTGCATTAATCCATTGGTGGCTATCGAAGTGCACGTATTGGAATGTGAAATGCAAAGCTCCGTTTCACTGACCAGCTCCCCTGATGGGGGGCAATCTCTAGCAGAGAAACACAGCAGCTAGCTAGGGGCAATAAGGTCTCTTCCTTCCTCTACTGCTATGAAAAGAATATAGTTGACACACAAGGCTCGCTGGACAGCTGTTTACAGAGCAGATGTTAGGTGAGTTGAATGCCACACTCAGAGAGACTGCAAAGAAGTTCCAGCAACCATGGGTGCATTTTTGAGGACCTTCTGACCATAAATGACCATTTACAGGAGAGGATAATCTCAGCAACAACAATGTCAGAATGTCTGGTATATCTTCTCAATCATCACTGCAACTTCTGCAAGAGAATACAGAACAAAAACCTAAGTGCTTGATTACAATCTTCAGAGGTCCTATACTCCTAAACAGTGATCTAATTGTCAGTAGTACCTGTTAGGTCATGCAGTTAGTTACAAGTTTTTAGTGCTTTGCTGAAAAAAGTTTGTGAGTTTGAATTCATTTATGGATATATTAGTCTCATTTTGACCCACTGGGTGAAAATCCCTGTGAAACAAATCAGTGCACTCAAAATTCTTTACATTAAATTTACATTCATTTTTTATAGACAGAGGGAAAAAAAGAAAAAAATATTGTTATTTTCCTTATTTGGAAGGACAATAACTCCTCTTAAGGCTTTCATTTGCTCATCTCCCCACTTCAACCTCAGATATTTCTAACATTCTACTGCTACCTTTGTCTAGCAGAGAGGTTCCAAAGCTGCCATTCAAAGTGTTTCTCTCCCCACAGATGGGAGCAGATCTATTATCCATAGCATCATCAGTCTTTGTCAGCCAATCTGTCAGCTATGAAGTCATAAATTACAGCATCCAAAAATTCTTTCTGTTCATGCTTCTTCACTATTATTTAAAAAAATATTTTAAAAATATTTATTTCAGTCAATATAAATAAAAATCTGCATTTAACACTTCTTACAGTAAGATTCCTCTTATTCCACCATAAATCTCTAATGGTGGTGATGGAATGGCATAATCATGGAGATTAGAGCACGTCTGACTAGAAACAAATGCCGTGAGTTACAGTTTACAGTTTCCTCTAAGTGAAGAGTTTAGATGAGAAAAAGGGTTATTTTGTGTCTGAACATTGTATGTTTTAGCCATGCTGTGTAATTCCATGCAGTTGCACATCTACTAAACACAAAAAGAACAAACAAGTTTCACCTATAGGCCTATACAGGCTCTGTCTCCATTAGTGCCAGAGTTTGTATTCAGTCCTGCTGCCGTTCCTGGAAAGGAGTTTCAGAATCACTATGTCCATCACAATGCCACCACACAGACAAGCAATATATATGTGCACGTTTCTCAAGCCCTCAAAGCTGGCTAAGCAGCTTGCCTGCACTGCCAGCAGGGTGTTCTTGATATTCACACATGTTCCTGAACTGTTTGGGACATCTCTCTGTACTTCATCTCTCTATACTAATCAAGGCAATCTCTATTAATCCCTTCAGATAAGATCCACCTCCAATCATTCCGGTAGTTCTCTTCAGCAGCTTCAGAATGAGCTTATCTCCAGTGACTATGGATGACCACAGCTACACACAGTAGTAAAATGATCCTACCAGTTTCTTATGCAATGGCATTAGCAGGTACATGGCTTTTCTGGAAATACTTGATTAATCCAAAGTTGGTAAAGTAGAGGATTGTCTTTGGTTTTTCATCTATCCCTTGGCAATGAACATGAGTCAATTAAATATAAGAAGTGTTTCTCTTCCTCTATTTTTTCCAGATAATGATTTATCATATATGTTTCATTACATGTCTCTAATTTCACTCCTTAGTATCTTGATGCTGTCCCATGGAACATTTGGATTATGAATACCTCCCTCTTTTATCATTATAAAATTTCAAAACAAATCTTTTTTGGTCAGTTTTATTAATGAAAATGTTAAGTAGCATCAGATCCTGCTCAAGTCCCAGGAAAAACTGGAAATTTTTTAGCTTAACCATTTGTTTTCCGTCCAAGTCATTCTTGTCTCTCTTTTAGTAATCATGCATCACTTCTATTCATTTTCCTCTTATGTCTGTCCAGTTAAGTTAATCACTAGTTAAGATATCCTCAGATGGTTTATATAATCTGCTACATTTCCACATGAAAATGAGTGTGATGATTACTTTGCTGAAATGCAGTGCCTTGAAGAAATTCTGCACTGTCCTTATGTCTCACTAACCTTATTTAAGTCCTAGAAGTCATCTGTTCTTTGTTTTCTTTCCTCTACCTTCTCTTTTTCCATTGTCTTCCATGTAATTCTCATTAGATCTCTCACATTATTCCAGAGTGTTAAATTCTGTCTTCTCAGTCTTTTCTTCCTGATTGTAGTCACATTTCTTTTCCATGGCAAACTCTAGATGCTGCCTTTTTCTTTCTGAACACAGTAGCCTGGTTAAAAGCTTTTTATATCACAGAAAAACAAATTATTCACCAAGCTTCTCCTCTGACATTGATGATACCTGAATTTTGTTCATGAAGTGATATACCTGAAGACTGCATGTGTTCAAGGTCCTTTAGGAGCGTGATTAGCTTCTTGTGGCACAAGTATTCTAGGACTAAGATAAATTTATAAAATTTAGGTCATTTATAAAGAATCATACATGTTATAAAAATTCTGAAAAAATATTTTCCTGGTTATTTCTTAAGTCTGCAAAACTTTGGCCTCTTGGATATATACAATGAAGAAGGAAAAATGCAAATTGACAATTGTCTGCATATATTTATACGGAGGCAATGCTCCCATGCATGGGCATACACATATGCACATACATATACATATAAATATAGATGTGTATAAATCTATGATATTCCTAAACTAGTTACTCCAAAGCAGTTAGCATGTCTAATGCAGATTTCCATGAGGTGTCACACTGCTTGCAGAGAACTAGGTAAGAGACTACTATATAATTCACAGCTCTGAAAGATTATGTAGCCAAAGAAAGAAGAGATCAGCTTTAGCATGTCTTTTTAATTTTAATTTATATATCTGTTGAATATAGTTGCATTATTAAAGACCCAGCCTCAGGAAGGCTACTTCTAATAAAAGTAAATTAAACAGAGTTCAAGTGAAATCTTTACCAAGGAAATGCCTGGTCATCAAGAAGACTCTTCAGAAATTTTGTCTCTTTTCTGCTGCCAGTAATGTCATTGTAACAGTCAGTGAATTGGGTTGTTTTATGCAATACAGCAGGTATCATTTTACCACGTAATTCATTATTCTAGCTTAAATGCAACACTGTTGATGATCTGGTCTGTAGTTAGCTTGGAGTAAATCACCAAGGTAGCCAGTCACCTCCCCTTTTGCTACTGAAAACATAATCAAAAACACCTGAACCTTAAGGGTGAAATAGAAGAGCAAGGCACTGCCACCAGTAACCCACTGGAGATATTTCATGCAATGCTCCAACACGAGGATTCTACTGAACTTTGAGCCATTAAATGAGTTAACTCTAAACTTCTCTGAGACATACAAATGAAGGTTGCAACTGCAATTAGAATATTTCAAGTATATGATTTTGGTTATTTTGCATTTCTATTACACAGTCAATATATTTATTGTGCGGTTTTTTAACGTGGAAATATCTGATTTACACCACTTAAGTTAAAATTTTTAGTCAATGTAGAACCTTTGGAAGGAATATCTGTATTCACTCACAAGAGATGAAAGGTGACTGAAAACATGGTGCAATGGCATGGACTACTCTAGTGTGATTACACCATACAAATCAAGGGCATGGAAGTATTTTGAACTTGCTCTGAGTTACAATCTGAAAGCATTGGCTAACAAATACATATGAAAATGCTGCTTTGAAAGAATCAACATGTAAACAATGTGTAACCTTTCTCAAAGGGGAAAAAAAAAGTGTGGAAAAGAAAGAGCACGCAACATACCCATGTTACCAAAAAAAAGCATGATTTGTTTGTTACTAAATATAGGGCAATTCTCTCAACAAGGTTTCAGACTTAAATTTATTTTTACCAGTGCCTGTGATCTCTTTCCAACAAAAGTTGGATGTTAAAGCTAGAACAACAATATGAAATTTAAAACAAGTGTTTTCTAAAATAATGTTCACTGAATCCTACTAACTTTGAACTCAGGAGAGTGCACACAAAGAGAACATTTTTTTCTTTAACTGATCTTTAGGACTTTTCTCTTAATTTTGCAAATATTTTTCACCTTGCATTTTCTTTCCATTTACTTCTCTATTGAAAAATAAAACTCAAGTGTCCACAGTATTTAGCTACACTATCAAAGCTGAGTTTTACTTTATAAGGTTTCCTGTATAATGCATGTCTCTTAAGGATTTCAGTTCTATTTTATACAGTTCATACTAACAAGATCTCTGTTTTGGGAGAACAGGGCCAAAAAGACATTCTTCTTGATAAAGAAGGTACTTCTAAAGATATTATTTCATCATGAAATACAGACATACATGAAATTCAGAGTTTTACATATTCACAGAAGCTGATAATCAAAATTGGTTAATAATGAATTTATCATGATTTAAGTAAATTTGTATTCTGAACCTGCCCCTACATTTTGAATATCACAACAGCTTTTAATATCTGATCCCTAACTATTTCCTCAAAGCTGTCGTAATTTTATTAGACTATTTATTATTATATTCACTGAAAGGCAGCTATTTAATAATAATTAGCATGCCTTCCAATATAAAAGATGAAAACATCTTTTAAAAACAACAATACTTTTATTCCATTGCGGTAGTCTTAAAAAGAGCTATCTTCTTCCTCTAACTACATATTTTTAAAATTATGAAAGAAAGAAAACAATGTTTACTACCTTTTTTTCCCTTTTTTTCCTGTTACATTTTTTTCCATGGTGGTGTGAATATTCATGCTATCTGACATATATAATGCAGTCAAATAATTTTCGAGAAGTCAAAAATTATATTGGTCATGTCTCTTTCTTTCCTCTTTGTAATGAAGATCTCGTTTTAAATGAAAGCTTTCCGTTTATAAAAGTAGTGATTTAGTTTTGATAGCAATATGGTGTCATTCAGAACACTTCTCAGCATTCCCACGGTGAATGCAGAAATTTATCTTGACTTAGTCCATAAATGCCCTCTGGTGACTATCTCAAAAAATGCAAGCAGTTTGTCCTTTGATATTACCTTTTTCAATCACCAGCACGGTAGTTCAGCTAACTAATGTTGAAATCATAACAGAAAATAAGCAAACAGAAATTTTAGAGATAAAACTTCTGTGTGTAAAAGGCTTTCTTTAATTTCTGTTTGGTATGTCAAGCCTGAGGTTTTAAGGGAAGAAATAGCAATACTGACCTGATGCAATTCTCAGTTCCTATGGACTTAAAATGCTGTTCACAAGAAAGTTATGATAGAAAACCTTAATTAACTTAAATAGCAATTTGAAAAATAGAGATGCAGCCAACAGGTCAAAGAGAAAGCAATGCTGAGAATTTAGAAATCAGAAAAATTGTCCATAAAATGAACACTAAAACATTTTTTGAACTATAAAAAGGTTTATATAAAGGTCAGACTAGTAAATTGAACTGGAATGGCTTTCCTCAAAATTTCAGGTAAACTACAAAATTATTTACACATATTAGAGCCTATTAGTTCTTTCTTTACCTAACAAATTTCCCTATGTATTATAGACCATTGTTCTTTAGGTTGCGACAAAATTACTGAATTTGATACCATTTCATCACCTGTGCATAGAGAGCACTTAAAGTTATAATTCTTACAGAGTGTCTGTACTTCATCTCCTGGATTTTATCAACCTAATATAAATAAATATTTGAAATTTTCATTTGTAAAGCTTATAGGATCAATAGAAAAATCTCCAGCTTATAAATATGCACTGCATACTATTTAATTTGCTCGCTCAATTGAAAATTTTCCTCAGAAGGGTTCCTCTATTTGACATCTCATTCAAGGCAGTTCTGGAAATCTTTCTATGAGAAGGTTGAGAAAGCTTTCCGGGTCTGAAGATGCACAGAATGAAGGCAATAGCTCAGAACTGTCAGTAGAAAGAAAACTAAGAATTTTAGAAGTCGGAAAGGGAAGGGTAGGAAAATATGCCATTATCCACCTGATGGCCTGGCAAGAAAAAATGTGCTGTGTCAGTTCCCAAAACTCACTAGGACATTCCGTAGAAGGGATCAGGTTAATAAATACACACATGTTTTATGCTTTCCTTAGAAACATTCTAACCAAACACTGCATGCCCTAATAGAAACTACGAAAAAAAAAAATCAGGTTACTCTATCCTCATTTAATATTTTTCCCTACGAGCACTAGACATGTAATTTAAAACAATATAAAAGGCATTGAATTTGCTGAGACTAAATCAAGACAGCCTGAGTGTATCCAGAAACATTCCAGCAATGAGTTCGTGGAATGCTTTTGTAGCAGTTGGTTTGATCCAAAATATCTGTATTGAAAAATAATTTCAAATTTATGATAGCCTTAACCCCATTAAAATAATACATTCTAATATGGTAGAATAAATATACAAAGAAAAAGTCATACCTTGCAATTCAATTCTCTTTGGGGAATCTGGCCAAGAACAAAAAACCCGTTGCTGTCCCATAAGTTAGCAAAGAAATGCTCTTCTTTTACAATGCTCTGGTAATATACCTAGAGAATAACAGCACTCAACAGTCACATTGAGTACAGATTTGATTTGCTACATTATTTCAAATGCATCATTAAACAGTGAAAATCATGTCTTATAAAGATATCTTAGCTGTGTCAACAAGTTAATCTTAAGAAGAAGGTTTGATTTTTCCTGTGTGTGACAATATGCCAAACCATGATGTTTCCTAAAATATAAGATTTACTATACTCAGTGTTCCTAAATCTAAATATGTCCAGAAAACTAGTTTGCTTGACAAGCATAAGCACTGTCATGACAGACAAAAAACTCAATATAAAACAAAAAAAAACCCCAACTATAGACAAAAAAAGACCCAAACCCCTAAAACTGTGCCTATACTATTGTAAGTACAAATGGAAACATCACTCGTGTGTGTTAACTTTCACTATTTTAGAAGCTAGCTAAATTACCAGAAGGGCTAAATAAGCCTTATTATTGATTGAATAAAAGAAAATAAAATAGATGGTTTAAGTGCCCCATGACTGTTCCTTTCACTAAGAAATAAAAATAATTTCCTTTAGGACTCTCTATGTTACCTAGTGTCAGGGCTTGGGACATTAGGATATGTGGAACTAGAGGATCTTTAAGGTCCCTTCCAACCCAAGCCATTCTAAGATTCTATGATTTAGTGTTTGTGCAGGAGGCAATTGTAATCGGCAGGTAGGTAGGTAGGTAGGTAGGTAGGTAGGTAGGTAGCTCTCTCTAAATCCTTCAAATGCACATAAAAGTAGCTCCCGTAGCTGTGAGTTTTACCACTTCCATCTTCATCTTTCCCTAGTTTCTCATTTTCAGGTAAATTCCCAAGTTGTAGAAATTTCTTTATAAGATGTTTTCAGGTTCTGCCATCTCTTCCTGTGTTTTTGTCACATATCTACCTTAGTGTGATGCTGACAAATAATACTGCTTATTAGATATGACAGGTGGAATGAAAATATTCCATGTAGACTGTACCCCCTGGAAATGATCAATAGCTTTATTTTTACATTGCATGTGTTTTTGGTGTGTCATTGTTATAGACAAAGGAACCCTGCCCAGTATGAATACCATACTTTTATCAAGATGAATCTGGAATGCTTCCTAGGTTATACATCTGCTTGCTCCATCTAATTTACATATCAGAAGATATGCTGACCAGGGGATATGGAGAGTAATTATATGTATTACAAGTTGTTAGGCTACTATTTCTACAACTGGCAAAGACTCATCACCACCACCCCCTAAATCTAAATAAGCTTCTGGTGATCTGGCTGTCAGAAGCAAGTTAGAATGCTTGTGTGCCAGATACAACTAGCTCTACTGTGTTTACATGCTGTCGTGGACATACTGCAAGATTGTTACAAACTAAACATTTTGCCACTGACTAGAGGATGATAGCTTTTAAACATCCTAACATTATATGTTGCACTTAAGATTCTTTATCCTTTCTGACAGCTCCCCATTTCTTTACTAATTGTTTTTCGTAAGCTGTGTTCATCTAGTTGATGAGCTCTGGACAAAAGCAGTGGTAGAGGCAGATTGAAAATAAATGAGTTGCCTTTAAGGAACAGAGTCTCTTCTTACAGTAGCTGCTACAGCTGGTTGTCCTGTCCCTCCAAACACGCAGGGACAGTGTCAAGAGAGCAGAACACCACTGTTTGCTCACAGTGTGCTTCATAAGTGAAATGGCATATTAAAGTGAGGCCAACACTGCAGGAAACCACCTAAGTTTTGCTACTGTGAATGTTGCTTGACACATGTGCAACAATTAAGACAATAATTATTGGGTAGTATAATAACTTGTACCTTAGTTTTAAAGAATTTTAAATTGGTTTGAATTTCAGCTGTCAAATGGTATTTGTCAGTACTCAGGCCAGTTACTAGAGAAGAACTAGGTTTTGCATGTTTCCCTTGAGAATCCAATACAAAACTTGGCTTTTCTTTGTTTTTCCTGCTGTTCTTTGTTCTTCGTGTCCCATCAGGAATGCTGAAACATTAGCACAGGTCTTTTATACACACACAGAGTAAGTGTGTACTATTATACACAGTGTCAGGTCCAGGATGCTTGAAAAAAGATTAGCAGGGAACGTGCAGTCTAAAGTAAGTAGATGTGTTGGTTAGCAGTGACTGTGTCTAAGGGGCAGACTGTCATTTTGGAGAGAGCACCTTGGTGCAACCGCTTAAACACGGACTTGTATATAAACCTTTCGGCATGAATCTGAATTTGCTCTGTGTTCCACAGGTCAAAATTCTGCTTGCTACTGACTAAATGAAAAACATAAAATTAAAATTCTGACAGAGATTTTCAAAAGGATCCAATATTTTTAAGTGGATGTAAATGCTGATTTAGCATCAGTAGCTCAGCAGAAGGCATTGCTCCATCTACTTACCCGGCCACATGTTTACTTCAGAGAATTAGGACACTAAAATTGTCCTTAACTCATCTTTAAAAGACTGGTAAGGAATGCAGGACGTCCAGCAGAAATGCAAGAGATCTTTCATGTCCATGCTGTTGAAGAAATCAGGGCAAAGTGTACCCCAGGTCTGGGTTCAGACAAGAGTCAACAATTTGATTTGATATGAACACACTGAGATTTCTTTGCCTGTTAAAAGTGTATGCTCAAAAAAGCACATTTCTTGAGAACAGGTTTCCTCAATTATGTGCTAATACATGCTTGTGTTCTAAACTTCAGTAGCCACTTTTGAAAAATAGTCTTTATCTTCGGAACCATTTGTAGAAATGTTTCAGGTTAGTAGGTTTGGCTTGTACAAAGAGAATGACAATAATAACTGGTACAGAAAGTCCCATAACTATGATTTGTATGAAACAGTAGTCAATATTGAAACCTTGTATTAGTGGTGATATGGTGTAGCTAGAAAACTTTCATTCATTGATTTAAGCTTTCATATACATTAACATAATGACTTCTACAGAGAAAGCTTATGGTAGTCGTTTGGTATAATATGTATTTAGTACATAAGTTTCTAATCATACTTAATCATCTTATTTCTCCATAACAGTTGTGAAACATGCACAATCATCTAAAGAGAGGACACACTATTCTGTTTGATAATGAAAAATGTCTTGAATCCTTAGGTCAAAAGAAAAACATTATCAATTCAACATTGAATTAGGTATATTAAGGTTTTTTTATTATCTTAAGTAGTCAGAAATCAGTCAGAACTAAAGTATTCCAAAAGTTCAGAGTCCTGAGAACATTAGAAAGTAATTGATATTGCACTCTACAGTAGGTAAAGAATGTCTTATTTATTCTGTAAGTCACCACACTTCCCTTATTTCATACTTTCTGTATATACATGAAGAGATTATTGATTTGATTCTCCTGTCATAGGTGGTGTGATGTCTGATCACGAGGTGAAAGAAAATTTGAGTAGGCTACACAGTCTTTGGATCAAATGTGCTATACAGCTCCCATAAAGTTCTGCAATCCTCATGCTCACAAGCTTTTCTCCTTCTTGTTTTTCCTTATTAGATACTGTCTTTAGAAATATGAGGTGTTCAGTGTTACCATGTGGTCGTATATCAGTACAACATCCAGCTTCCAGCTTGGAATTTCATTTTAGAAGCTAAGAAAATGTAAAATTTAATTTCCTCAGCCAAGTTAACCATGTGCTGGATGTTAGCAGACATCTATAAAAAGCTACCAATAATACAGAACTGGTTTGTAGTATTGCATCTAGCCAGAGATTTTAGCTACTCTATTAGCTCTTTATAATTATAGCTGGTTTATTTGCTGTGTCTGGAGATTATTAAATATAGTACCTACATTGTTTGAGAACCATCCAATATTAGCAATCACATTCTTTAGTCTTTGAATTGCACAGTATTAATCTAACAAATATTAAGATCTTAGTCTAGAAATGGAATTTGGCTGTACAAGTGACGAATACATTTTAATGGCTAAAGTGCCTTCATTTAAAAGAAGTCTTATTTCAGGCTTTACAGATTTATTTTTATTCTTCAATAAACAAAATAAAATAAAATAAAATAAAATAAAATAAAATAAAATAAAATAAAATAAAATATTAAGTAGTTACAAAAATTAGATACAGTATTCCAACATTGTTTTCTGTTACTCTGATTCTGTTCCATGATTGCATTCCAGAGGCAAATCATTATACATTATATTACCATAAGTTTTTCCTTTTAACTTTTCTTTTCCAAAGTTGTTCGGAAGACTTAATAAGATTTGATGCAAATAATTTGTGAGATACATTAAAAAGTTCCATAATTGTATTTAACTAAATCCTCTTTAAAAAAAGACCCCACAGCATTACAGATTTGCTAGGTATGGTCCAAACAGTTTTAGAATTATTTCTTCTTTATTTTTGAGAAAGTAAATTGCCCCACTATCTATACTGTGACAAGTAACTGAATTGTACTGAACCTTTCTAGGATACGTGTGTTAGTCCAGATAACTATAGCACTGTAAACATTGATGATGACTTCTTAACTTCTTCTTTGGGATGTGCAACAGAGAGAAGTTGCACTAGAAAAATAATTTTTTTTTGGCAGTGATATCTAAAATATAATGCTGTTTATTTTAGTATACGGTGCTCAGTGTGCATTCCAGATGTAAACGGTTTGTTGTTAAAAACATGCATTTACAGGTGTGCAATGATCTAAGAACAAGAAGTAGGGGTGAGACCATTCTGAAGGTGCAGACTATAATAAGAGGAATTACCTTTTCTCCTTCTACATTTCTTTTCCTTATCAAATATTTGCAGCGCCTCAATTCACATTAAGTATCATTTATGTCTGCACACATATACCTATTCATATGTACTTAAATGAATAAAATGTAAGACATGATCACTTAAGAGAACAGGATACTTTAATTACAGCATTTTAGCGGTGTTAAAATTCTAAGAAACATCTGGAAGACCAGATAAAAGAGATAAATGTTTAGCTTTGTTATGAGTAACACACTAACATACAATTAGGTTTTAATGGTTGTAACTTAACAGAACTGTTGTATGAAATATTTTGTTTAGCATTCATTAAAAACTGCTAATGTACTTGTGGCTTTTCATGGACTATATTTTTATGCATATTATTAGTGGAATACAAATATGCGAAAAACCAAACAGTTTGGTGCTATAATGTGAAAAGAAATTTACACCAATCTTATTTTTAATTTGTATGGGAACAATTTTACCACAAATTCTATATTTTAATAATACTATCCCAACTCTATTTTTTAAACTCATTTTGTCACTGTTTTGTAACAGAAACACTGTAAATATTATAGATGTGGTAAACTATTATACTTGTTTTCTTATAAATGAAATGATCTGTGCCAACACTGACAAAATGAATTAATGTGTTACTAAGGCAACAGTCACATTATATGCTTTCTCTTTCACAGTATGCGGTAGAGCATATGGTTTACTCTTAATGGAACACTAGCTTCTCATTAACATACCAGTAGCAATGTCAGAACTTACAAACCAGCATAACAGAGAAATGGAAAAACTTATAAATTAGACCCTTTCAGTATTATTGAGTAGAAAATGACTGATGTTCCAAGGTACAATATTTAGCTAATACAGTGCCCTTTTCTGCATCTTTCTTCTCAAAGAAAAAAAAAAAACCAAACCCAAAGCAAGAAACCCACAACTTTTTCTTGTTACAAATGCAAATATTGAGGTCCTTTTCTACTTTAAAGTGATTGACATTCTTATCATTTTTAAAAACGTTCCAGTACTTCTCTTTCTTATGCCATGTTTTACATAAGCTTTGTCTTCTCAAGAACGTATTAATACCAACCTCTTCAAGGGGAAATAGAAGTGCTCACTTCTGTAATGGATTATCCCTACAGTAGATACAATAAAACAAACAGGAATTGTAAAATGAACTATGAAGCTTCCTTGACTGTTCAGAATCATGCAAAAGAAATGGATACACCAGTTTGTTGGATCATCCTGTGGGAACAAAATAATCCATCAGATTCTCATCGGGGTGGTTTGGTGTTGGCTACCATATTAAAACCAGTTTCCCTAACTGAAAAAGTTACAACTAGTGTATGCCCACTGAAGTATTTTATCTTTTTTGCCTAATGTCTTGAGAGTGTCTATATACAGCACTAGGGGGAAGTGTGTGCTGTAAGGAGGGAGACTCTATAAATTTTTCTTATTTTATGCCTTTACAAAGAGATCGAGTGTGAATTCTGAGTGTGACTGACTATGGCAACAGCAGAATTAAAACTCTATGTGTGATTAGTACTTCTAGTTTAAAAATCCGTAACAACTAATCTTTCCCTCTGAAAGTTAAAAAAACCTCCTCTAATAATGAAGAAAATACATAATTATAGTGTATTTCTTTTGCTTCAGTACTCTTATCTTTACATCTCAACACGGCAGTGATACAGCCAGACGATGACCTGGTCGTAAGTGCTTGTCTCCTGTCTAAGTCACTGCAGGGGTAAAACTTGAACTCCCTAAGGCTGGGTCACTTCAGGGTTCCATGAGAACTGAAATCCGAAGTTGAAATTCCAAATATTTGATGCCACAAACTATTGAATTTCTAGTTCTTTGGTAGGCTGCAAAACATACCAAGGAAAAGAAAGTGCCACATCCCACTGGATTCAGCATGAATCATTACTTTTCCTCACAGTGAAACTCTTACTTCAGCAGTAGCTGTTCCAGTGAATCAGAGAAATTATATAAAAACACTCTAGGAGGATCACCACAACCTTGTCCTTTATGTTATATTAGACTAAAAATCATAACTATAGGTGAGTTTTAGAAGTCTAAGATTTTTATACTGTGTTGAGGGCACAAGAAAATCTTGATGTAAAAAATTATGTGTCATGAAATATTAAGATACCATTTCAGACAGACATTTAAAGTAATGAAAGACCAAAAGTTTGCTCAGTTTAGTCTGCTGACAATTTTCTTCTTACTTACTATCAATTAATTTTTTAACCCCCCTTTTCATTCTTATTCTTTCATTTGTGCATTTCTTTTAACTCCGCAAAATGCTCTTCTGTTGTTGGTGGTGTTTCTACAAATAATATTTAATGACCTAAGCTCCTTAGAGTCAGCAAACAGTAACCACTGGCTGAGGCCAAAGAAAGACAAGGCTCCATAATCTGAAAGCAAGAGCTGTTTATACCCAGGTGCTTGTGGGGGTGTGTGTCTGTGTGTGTGTGTAAATAAACACGGTAAGGCATACTTCATTTGTGGAATCCTGTTCTTCCATTGAGAGGAAGTCATCAACAAAAAAAGTGTAATTATCTGAGTAGCCTAGCTTCTCTTTTTTTTCAACTGTATTGTGTATCTGCACCTGAGTGAACCCTTATCTCACCTCATCGAGGATACCTAAGCTGAGTATCAGTTTAACTTCAATAACAAAAACTGTTACTGCAATTAGTTCTACACTAATTTGGCAGTGATGTCTGTCCTGTATATATTTTTACTAATAGAAGTAGTACATCCATATCATTTGTAGAATATAAACAGGTTAAGGAGGAGGAAGCTTTGCAAACTACTTTAACTTTATGAAACAAAAAGATAATTTCCCTAAGTACAAATTGCTTGTTAGCTCTATTCTTTCACAATCAACCTCTGCTAAAGAAGCATTCATTTTTAGCATTCACCTTTGCACTTCAGCATTACAGGAAGTATATTACCACTGAACAGTAATGCTGCTAACTCCTTCCACTTCAATAAAAATAAAATGCAAAGGGTTGTTTATTATTTCAGTGTGGACTCATTACTTGATCTGATCACTCCCTCACTGGACTATACCACCTCTACAGGGAGAAATCAGTGTTTGTGAAGAAGTTGCACAGTTATTTGTAATTGCATTACAATACAGTACATAGTAATAAATGTCTCTGAATGAAGTTACTGATTCAAAGAGATAATTAAAACATATGTCTGTCTGACTCCAGTTCCTGCCAGCTTTATGTAGCCACTATGCTGCCAGCATCTTTGTTTTGTTTAGACAAAGAAACTCTGTGTGGCACTAACAATGAAACTCTATGTTGTTTTAACAATACTTAAGACAATTGCTGAAATAAACATTTGGTCCAAGGCGGAGAATTACAGTACTCTTGTAATTCTGGTGAGGTGCATATACTCTACAATTGTTTCTTTTCCTAGAAAAGCATTATTTCATTGAATTTCTGCTGGAGTTAAGACTTAAAGTCTTAGCTTAGGCATCATGCAATGCTAGGTATTCTCTTCAAGAGAGAAAATTAATTAGAGAGCAAAGGAAGCCAGCATGCTTATCATTTGATCAGGTCATTGACATAAGTGCTTCGCACCTTTTTAAAGCCAAAAGCTGTCTTGTACACCTGCTCAGAGGTCTCATCAATTTTATTTGAGCAAGGCAGTTCTTTTAAGCTTGTCCGAGGAAAAAGGTGGCAATTTTGATGGAGAGGGAAAAAGAGAGAAAAATGTGTTGCAAGCTCTTTATCTTGATCTCATTGTTTGTTTCTGCACTGATGTATGTAATGAAACAAAGAGGATTTAATCATGGCAAACAGAGGACTATTGGCACCCAGAGGGATCTCATTTTCTCTCTTACTAGTCCATTTCGTTTCAGGTTGCAACATCTTCTTTTCAGCCTATCCATGAGGCCGAGTTTCTTACCTGGGGCTTAAACTTGTGAGGCGTGAAGCTCTTTTGTTTTGACAGGTGCTCTTTGCTACACATCAGCCTGGCATCGGTGGCGCGAATACACAGAACAAACTCAGATATGCTAATGGCTGTAGTTATCAAAATTCTCTCTGTAATGAGTTTTATTAGTTTACTTCACTTTTAATTCCCAGGATAAAGTGCTAAAAACAAATTGTGCTGATACAAGAGTGAGAAAGATGGTTGTTCGTTACGCATTGCACGGATTTCTCTAGTTTCTACAAAATCTCTGGAGTAATGGAAATATCATATACTAGTAAGAATCAGACCATAACCTCTGTCATAGAATGGCTGCATGCAAGGTGTTTTAAATGTAAAGAAAATGTGCAGAGGGAACTTAAAATAGTCCTATTATTGTATGGGTTTCAAACTCCTCCAGAAAAAAAATTGGTTTTTGCTGACCAGCTGCCCTGAGCCTTACGTATTATTTGCACATTTTGATCCCTAACTTGTGGAGTAGAAGGTGATAATATAATATTAATATAATATCAATAATAAATAATAACACATGTTTAAGAAGAAAAGGTGGACATTCAGGCCTTAAAGTTGTGAACCAATATCCTTGCCTTGCCTTGCCTTGCCTTTCCATGCCTCCCTCCCTTACATTGCCTTCCTTTCCCAGAATCCTCCATCACTTATATATTCCTAGATATATCTTAGGTACCGTTTGATGATTAAATTCTAAATATTTATTTTAATTTTGTCAATTATATTATGTAGAAGTGATGTACACATTGTTCTTCTGTGGCTTAGAAGGAGGTTTTAGGTCTCACACTGTGGGGGTAAAAAGCCTGAAGAAGCGAGGAATATTGGGTATGGACAAAAAGTAGGAAAAAAAGAAAAGAGAGAACTCTCTAGGTAGAGGATAGAAATTAAATTCAAGGTACAATATAGCAAAATTATTGGTAAACACTAATTCAATTACAATTTGTTTGATTGCTCTAGTGATTTCAATCCAGCTTTAGAAGAATGATTACACCCAGTGGTTTGGCGCTTTTTTCCTATGCTTTTCTTTGTACTTTGAAATAAAAATACAGCTGTGGAACCTTGTAAAAACAAGAATGCGTCACTTCTCTGGAAGCTATTCAGATCTTAGTGTACCTGAACTGTCTATAAGAGGTCAACAATTCTGATAACTTGGGTCTGATGTCATCAAAGGTTTTTATTTTTCTCACCTCTAATTTTATCCTATTAGTAAACTTTGGGAAAAGGTGACATTTCGTTGTCCCACTACAACCCTGGCTAGAAAGGTGTGTCTTGCCATCCCCATTTCAAATAACTATGAAAGATTACATCATAGAATCTTTAAGGGTGGAAAAGACCTCCAAGATCATCAATCCAACCATTAATATCGCCAAGTGTACCACTAAACCTAGTCCTTTAGTGACACATCTACATGTTTTTTGAACACTTCCAGGGATAGTAACTCCACCACTTCCCTTGTTAGCCTATTACAGTGCTTGACCATGCTTTCAGTGAAGAATTTTTTCCAAATATTCAATTTGTGTATACTTAAGATATTTATCAGATATACAATACATGTGTTTCATAATCTTGCCCATTTTAATGAACTGGCTTGCCCACTATGATTAAAGCAATCAGAGAAAATCTAAGTAAACCTAAAACCAGCATGAAGTACTGCTTGTCAAAAACAGTACAGTTTCAGGCCTCAACTTTTCTTCTTGGAAAAGAAAACTGATTTTTTTTTTTATCTGTCTGAGAAACACAAGTTTGTTAAATTCTCGTGGGTTTTTTGTTAGTTTATTTGTTTTGGTGGTTTTTTCATTTGTGGTTTGGCTTTTTTTTTTTTCTGGAAGGGTACTCTTGACACTTGAAAACAAAATTCTGCATAAACAACTGTTTGGATGCCAAATATTTGATCACTTTTATTTACAGCTTCCAAGAGCTACATGCATACAGACTCCTACAAGGGAGAAGGGGCCTTTATTAAGACTCTGAAATTTGGAAGGGAGATTTTTCCCAGAACCACCAGCACAGTACTTGGCTATGGCTGAACTCCTAGGAGATATTTTAACTTAGTGCTGGCAGGTGCTCCTCTTTCAAGGTTTCATCCTGATGCCCCATGTTTACTTACTTTAGGTACTTTGGAAGGATGAAGAGTTGAGCAAATTCTGATGAGATTTGACCTGTGATTCCAGAGTTCTAGATGTTGGTGATCTGCTTTTTATAATAGTCATCAGTTTCTCTCAGTGAATTGGGTAGGAAGCAGAGAGGAAAGCCTTGCAACATTACACGAGTTCTGTTATTTTCAGGCAGCTCTGTTTAAAGTCACAGGATTTTGTAACCTTGTATGGGCAGAAAGACCTAAAGTCTTGCAATCCAGATTAAAATTTACATCAAAATATAAGCAAGGAGCAGCACTAGTAAATGTGACAATTCACTAAAATTAGAGAGAAACTGAGCTTACTAGGCTTGTTGGTAAATGTCTGGAGTACAGACATGTGCCTCAAAGTGTGTCTATGAAAGCCTGGAACCAAAGTGTGCCTCAATGGCTTTCAGGTACAACTTGCACTACTGTTGGTGAGCCTTTCATGACTGTTAGATTGGTCTCCAAATTAGGTTTTGTCCAGGACTACAGAGACTAAAGACTAATTGAAAAATAATCCACTGTTCACCAATAAATGTTTTGTTTGTTTGGCTGTTTGTTGGTTAGCTGATTTTTTACACTGAAGCTCCTGGATGCAAGTGCTTTCAGCTTGGGAGATGATTGAGGGCACAGCTGATTTCTTAGACAGACCTGAAGATCAGGGTCAGCAGAAGTGCAGTTTTATTCCAGAATGTGGAATATTTCCCTTTTTCTTTTTCTCCTCTAATCAACTCTAAAACATAAACATAAGGACAGAAAAAAATGTATCAGACAGAAGCCAAGGCCTGAAGTTTGTAGAAAAGAGTTTTTCCATAGGTACTATACCAGACAGCCTTCAGCCTCTCAATGAGGTTGGGGAGGGAGGATGGGGAGTTCTTCTACAATATTCAGTCAAAAGGTTCTGCCCTTGACAGGGATGATGACTAGGATGAGATTCTACATCTATCATGTGGAAGAAATTAGAGTGGCTATATGTATCATTTCTTCTGGAGTAAAAAACACCCCAATTGTCTTTATAAACCTTGTCCTTGTTCTTTTGTCCTGTTGTTTTCTGGATTTGTCATTGAGAATCTACCTCCTTGCTTTTGCACTTCCTGCACACTACTGCCTCTCTGTTCCACCTTAACTCAGGCTAACACAGTGAAGTCTCTTCACAGCAAGGTTGCCCTAGTTGTTTCAAAACCCTTCCCAATTTTTTAGTATGCAACACGATACTCAGTTTGGCTTGTCTAGTTATAATTATTTGCTACTTTGATGGAGTGCTGTATTAATCCCATATTGTCCTTGGAAAAATGCGAATAATGTGGGAATCTATCAATGCATAATTTCCGGAATGTAAACATACCAGATTTCAAAATCACATCAGATTGCAAAATCCACCTTGTTTTCAAGTCTAAGATGCCTTTCCCTACTTTCACTCTTCTACTTTTATTCTAGGGACTGCAGGCACAACACCTACAACTATAAGCTCTAGTTGCTCTAAGTAGTGGAGTCACTACTTGATAGCAGTTTGCTTGCAAATTGCAGCAGGTGGAATGAGAAGCTTGGAGCTGATGAGGCATTCTGCTGAGGGAATGTATAGAGTCTTTCCCTGTCTTCCTGAAGACAGATGAATTTCCAAGATTTTCATAAATAGAGACAGACAAAAAAAAAGGCATTACATTTAGGATATGTGTTCTTTTTCCGGAACTTTATATCTCCTCCCTTGTATTAAGTAAAAACCAATCCTATTTTAAGAAAGGAGGACAAAACTTTTGCCACAATGAAAGTTGATTGCATCATTGATTTGGCGCTTGAAGGGTTAAACTGTAAACCAGAGAGCTCACTTTTCAGAGCGGTTCTAGGACTTCAGGTAACAATGGAGTTTGAATTTACCACTGGGATAGGAAGTTGAACAGCAAGGTTCAGCTTTTCTGAGGGAATCTAAGAGTAAGCCAAGAGGCCAGAAGGTTAAACAGCAGTGCTCAGGCTTCCCATCAGTTCCAGGGACTCCAAACATTCAGGCATTCAGTGGCTGGATTCCCTCATGACATTCAGATGAATGGCCAGTAGGAACGAAGAACTAAAACTGGTCCTGCTTTCAACTCTCTAACTTGTGCCCTCCCTTATTCATTTAAATGGAGGTAATAATCAAAGAATAATTCTGCTAAAAGTGATAGGCAAGAAAAAATAAAAACGTATTTTCTCAAATGTCTTTGAGCATTATTCCCTTTATGTTGAACTGCAAGCAGAAATGCAGATAAACCCAGTGCATGTACAGACAGCTCTGACTCTATTGTCTTTTGCCATGAATGTGTGCAGTAAGGTGTATTTTGCACTAAATATAGGTGTTTAGAGGACATAGCTTATTAGAGTTTCTCAGAATGTGTAGTTTAGAGGGTTTCCTGAAGCTCAGAGAACAAGGTTTAGTAAGTTACAGCAGTAAGACTAGAGGTTAGGAAAGACGAGAGCTGTTGTAGCTCATCATTGTGCAGTAGAAAGACTGATTAATACTATAACATTTATTAATGACTCCAACCAGCTAGGGACTATCCTGTGTGCTGATTTTGGCTAGGATGAGAAATGTATTCTCAGTTCTGGTTGATTACAAAGACCATGCACAATTTTTTATTTCCCTTTTCGCTATAGACAAGAAAAAGGTGAGAACATCTTTGTTCATAATTCCATTTACTTATCCAGCTGTTAAATTTTGCCCCAGTTCTTTAATTTTTGACAACATTACATTACATTTAGTCTGTTTCTTTGATGAATAAAATAGCACCATACTGTAATTTTGCCTCCTGGAATCCTGATGGTCTCTACACTAGTTTGCTTTCAGTCCCTTGTGTTTATTTTCAATTATTACGCTCCTTGTACTACACATTCTGAGTGATTTTGTGTGTTCTGAGCTATGGCTTCTATAATTTCTGATTTCACAGAATCATAGCGTGGTTAGGGCTGAAAGGGAGCTCCAGAGGTCATCTAGTCCAATCCTCCTGCTAGAGCAGATTCACACAGAACAGGTTGCACAGGACCACATCCAGGCAGATTTTGAATATCTCCAGAGAAGACGACTCCACTCCACTCTGGACAATCTGTTCCAGTGCTCTGTCACCCTCTGTGTAAAGAAGTTTTCCCTCGTGTTCAGACAGAACTTCCTGTGTTTCAGTTGGTGCCTATTGTTCCTTGTTCTGTTGCTGGGCACCACAGAAAAGGGTCTACCCCCATTCTTTTGACACCTGCTTTTAAGATATTCCTATGCATTGATAAAATCTTTTATCAGCATTCTCTGCTCAGGCTGAACAAGCCCAGCCCCTCCAGCCTCTCCTTGTAACAAAGATGCCCTAGTCCCCTAAGAGTTTTTGTAGCCTCTGCTGGACCCTCTCCATTAGCTCCATGTCTTTCTTGATCGGGGCAGCCCAGAACTGGACACAGCACTCCAGATGTGGCCTCACCAGGGCTGAGGTGAAGGGGAGAATCACCTCCCTTTCTGTTTTAGTAGAGAAGTTTTTGTACCTAGATTTCACATGGGCACTTGCATGCTTCAAGAAAATAGTATGCAATCTTCCTTACAACAGCATTTTCATCACAATTTTTAGTGCAGAGCAATTCATTACCCCCTGCATGTTTTCATGACCTGGCTTCTTTCCAGTGAGCCATACGCACAGCTTCTGACCTAACCCCACCAGAAAGCCAAAATCTGAGCCCTGGTTTTCTTCTCTTTATTCAGCCCTCTGAAAGTTCACCTTGCAAACAGCTTACTGAAATCCTTGTAAAAATTGATTTTGATGGCTTCTGGTTGTATTTGCAGGAAACAAAAGATCTATTCATAATCTCGTATTCTGTGGCATATGAGAAACACAAGTTTGAGAGCAGATATTAGTAACAAGGGATTTTTTAGTTCATTGGTTTTTTTGGCAGGGAGTGATGGGGGAGACATAAAAAAAAAATCTGTACAACACCAGATCTATATAATGAATTTTTTTAAAACAAAGTACATGAAATTTAGCTCCCTGGGTGCTGAAGCAATATATATAAGACTAGTTACTACGATTCACAAAGAGCCATCTTGCTGCTTAAGTACACTTTCAGCTTCAGCAGCTGTTTTGATTCATAATCTGTGCTGTAGCAAGGTTTATTTTAAAATACCAAGCAGGAGACAGGGCATTCAAACATCAATTACTTAACCAAGAGGATTCAAAACCTGAAGTGCTTAAAACTGAAATGAAACACATGGCAAATATTTTGCTTCCTGTCACACAAGGGATTTGATCCTGCAAGCTGTGTGAGTGCAAAGCTCCACTTCATCTGCAGTTAACAGGTGAAATTCTGGCATTGTTTTCATCAACTGAAATCTTTCATTCACCTTTCACAGGACCAATTTGACCACAGGGATGTTCTCCGAGCAGGGTATGGTAAGGTCTCAGAGCCTTTAAACTCTTGTCATTTTAAGCTGGATTCCCTGCAGGCTTGTAAATATGAAATAATTTAATGCTGTTCTTTAGAGACTTTGGAAGACTGACGAAGAATGTCATACCTTCAGCCTCTGGGAAGAAGTGTTTGAATACTTGCATTTGGTTCTTGCAGCTGTGATTTGAGCTGGTCCACATCAGTCCTTCTCTGACACTGCATTCAGATCTTCATGCAAGTTAGTGGCAGCCTATATATGGCAGAATAAAATAAAATTTTAAAATAAATAAATAAAGCCCCCAACCTATCATATATGGATATATATTATATCCCTATATCCCCTCAATCCTATTTCCAAATCAATGTGTACTTATCAGAGAGGAAAATTGTTGCCCAGTATCTCCTAGCCTCTTCCTGTGTTTGGAAAATCCTGATCTGCCAACCTGAGCAAGTAAGTCACCAAAGAAGCAGCGTGCAGGACCCTTTCAGCACGCCTGGGATCACTGGCCTGCGAGGATTGCCTGGATAAACGATTTGCAGGATCACACTCAGACAACACCTGGAATTGCCAAAGCATTCAGACACAGAGATGGTCGAGAGGAACTTACATGTGGCACTCAAATTATTTTGTTAATGGTGCCATCTCCTGGTAGCAATTTGCTAAGCTAATCCTTGCCCCCACAAATTTCTTACACTTTCTATTTCAGTACCAGAGCCCTGAAGAGAGGTAAACAAAGTAACTTAGATTGCTTTGTCTGCTAATCTTTGTTTTCTTATTTAATAAGGAATATTCAAATAGGAAACAAGTTCTTATTAAACAACATTGTCTTTTAGAACAGAACTTTTAGGAGATAGACCTAGTGCTTTTGGAAAAGATTATTTTTTTCCTGCTCAAGTTGCTTTCATCTATTTCTTTCATAAACATCAAACAATATAAAACCAAGTTAGATGATGCTGACAGAAAGCAATGAGTCTGCATACTGACAAAGGTCCTAAGCTACCACATTTTGGGGAAGCAACAGTGCAATTCAGAGTGGATTAAGAATATTTGACAAACAAAGGAACTATACGCTGGAAGAGACTAATGGCATGCCTAAGTCAATAAGAAATATGTCTTCAGGTTTTGAATGGGACTTGTATTGTTTGAATGCTGTGTCCAGAGCCTTACAAGGGCTCACTTTTCAGAAGATCTAAGAAATAAAGTGTAGTTGAACTTAGAAATACTAAGACATCACAGAGGAACAAGTGAAATACACAAGTAATGGATCTAATTCCACGATACTGCTGGGGAAAACAGTTTTCTGAACTTAGTCAGTAACTTCTTTCACTGATACAGAAGGATTAGTACAGTTGCATTGTGGCTAAGACACTATAAATTTGTTTTCTTTAGTTCTCTTTCTGTTCTGGTGCTGCCAGACTAGGCTATTACTGTGAAAAAAGATGCTTAACTGAGATGCAACTCAATGCTCTATACGAACAGAAAGAATGTATAACAGGAGTGATGGTAGTTTGATCTTCACAGGACTTCTGTAAAGATCGATAAAATAAAGTCTGCAAAGTGCTTATATAGTATAAAGTTCAGAACCACACAGTAGGTAACCTGTGATATAGTGCCTGTAAACTGGAAAATTTCTTAGTGGAGGTGAATTTGGCTTTTACTGCACTTAGATTTGATACACAGATTTCTGTAGGATGACAGGTTAGCTACCTTTGCAGAAACAGCCTCCTGAATGTATGGGTAACCTCCACTTACAAGCAGGAATGGACATGTATTCTGTGTAAGGACTTCATTGTTGCAGATTCCATTTTGATGTAATATTTGCTTTTCTTCACATTTCTATGCTCAGAAGCCAGCACTAAACTTACTCTACCCTGTACTTGAACAGTGTTATCATACCCCAAAGTTTAATCAGCCAAAACCTCTGGTTTTTTGACTGGAGGAAAGCGGTCTTGCATTTTAATTTGCCATCTATTTAACCATGTTTTTCCATGCTTCCGTGCTGTTTCCATCTTCTCAATCTTCCCAGCCAAAGAGAAGAAGGATGTGCAAAGGTAATCCAGTTCCAAATGGGCCACTTCCACACTGCAGCTGGATTACCCTGACAAGTGTAAAGACTGCCCAGCAGAAAGGCTTTGCTGGAAGTAGGTCCTACTCAATAAATTCATAAAGGAACCCAACCATGGCCAGTTTTGGGAGCAGTCCCATGAGAACCATGCTGGAAGATATTCCAGAAGAAGAGACTATTTCTATTACCATGTCATGCCTAATGTGCAGACAAGCTGAAATGGTAGTAAAAGAAATAGGGAAAACGTTGCCACAAGAAGTGTGTGGACTATAACAGAACAATTTGCAAGGGAATGGAGAAGTGTACTGCACATCTCCTGGGAAAGGTCAAATTATGTAAGTGGCAGAATTTTTACTTGGGGAACTCTAACGGTAGACAGATGTGAGCTATACATTAAATTACTTCATAGAGTTGGGTATCTAGTTGTGCAAAAAACAGCTGAAGAGAGACTTTCAAAATGTACTTAGGGAGACATTACAATCAAAATGTAAACTGTCAACATTTTCAATATACATTAGATGCCACATACTGGAAAGTTTGAAAGCAAAAGAGATGTGGGACCAAACAGGAAGAATATCAAGAAGTAAAAAGAAAGCAGGTAAAAGAAGTCTAAGAGCAATAATCAGCTCGTATCTACCTGTAGGTAGTTGAATATCCTACCTTTCTTTTTGTATTCCCAAGTGTATCTCATGGTTTAGCTGTGGTTTTTAACTTGCATTTTCAAATAGGCTTCTTTATGCCAAAGAAAAATCACTTTCATCTAGAGATAAAAACATTGTGTTTGCCTTCTCTGGATGGAATTAAACCAGATTAATTTTTACTCACAAATACATTTTTTCTTTGCCCAACTTTTCTAAGGAGCTTTCAGGATCTTATTTATATTCAAATTGTCTAAAGATTTTTTTTACGCAAGCTAAGCTTTTTACTTCACAGCCACTTTTTGCCCAACACTGATTATCAGTTAAACTGCTAATCATTTAAACGAATGTATCTTACTATTGTCTTATGGATTAATGCTTTTGAAAGGGGGACATTCAGCAGTCTTCCTATGCAGCGTTATTTTATAATTTAGTCGTAAGCGGCTGCTTGTAAGTTGCTTGGCAGCACTGCTCCATAACCTCTGTTGACTAGAAGCTGCCAGAAGTACTGTAACTTCTACCTGTTGGCATCTGCTTCTATATTTAAAAAGAACTTACAGCTTTTTTGTGCAAATGGAAGGCGGGGGGGGGGGGGGGTGGATCTTTTTGTTCTGAAACACAGAGTAATCAGCAGCAGTGGAAACTCCACAGTATTCTGACGTCAAACAGAAGGAGACTTAGCACCTACCTTAACGTGAGTTACTGCGTTTTCACATTAAAAACATCCAGGTAGGCTGGCATTTACTCACTTCCTCTATGCCTAGGGCTTCGTGGGAACAGCGATCGCTGGTGCTGAGGCAAGCCCGGGCCCGGCTGCGCCGGGAGCCGCCGAGGCAGGTGCCGGGGCCGGCCAGGAGGTGGCGAGGCACGCCCGGACACGCGCGGCTGCCGCGGCCGCGGGGCTCGGCTGCGCCCGCTCCGGGCTGCGCGCCCCGCCCGGGACGGCCCGGGGAGTGCCCCCGCTCTCGGCTTCTCTCTGGGGATGGTTCCTTATCGAACATTACAGTTTGAAAATAAAGTCTGCGGTGGGTTGGGAATAAGGAGTTGTTAATATGTATCTACTAAAAAGAAAAAAAAAAACAAACCCACATCCCAAAACCCCCAAAGTATGAAAAGATATTGGTAATGGAGTAAAATCACACAGCCTCTTATTTTACAATTATCATGCAAATCAGACAACATAAGCTAATGGTTACTGGATGGCTCAGAGAATTGGCAATGCCCTGGCATTTTTGTCTTTGATCACTGGTTTGAGTTCAATCTAGAATTGTCATATTACCCACTTGGCTCAAAAGAGATTGCTTTGGTGGTTTCAGGCAAATGCAGGGTTATTCACATCATAAAATGACGACAGCTGCTTGGCAAAGCAATTTGGAAGAGGAGGCTAAGGCTTCGTCTGAACAGTAAAGTTGGGCTACTCATGAGAATTTAGTTCAAGTGTTAATATTGTCTGGATCTACTCATACTTGTATACCTATTTTTGTATGAATAGGGATTTAACCACTACAGTTGTAAGATACTTTTGTGCTCATATAAATATGTCTACTTTAGAAGCTGTGCCAATATAATTTTAGTGGTAAAAGCCCCAGCTTAGCCAACAAAAGAGTGCAAATATTGGGAGAGGATTAGAGTAATAAATTAATTTCATCACCCTTAAGGCTATGAATACATGAATAAGTCTGCTCAAAACAAATTAGACAGGGAGTATGTGAACCAAGATTTTAAATATGTGTGATAGGAGAGTTATTAAGCATGCAGAATATTGCAGCAGTTATAATACTAGTCCTGCATCCTCTGCAGTACCTTGCCTTCCCACTCTGTTGTCTCCTTCCCAGAATTATTATCTTCTTAACGCTGTCTGCTATAAGGGTGGAAGAGCTGGAAGGCAGTCTCCTTCCTTCTGTCCAAAAGCTGCCTGAGCCTCCTCAAAAGCAAAAGCGTGTAGCAGATCCACAGTAAATGTGGCAACAGTGGGTCTGTGAGATGCAGAAGGCACTGAGTGGATGCAAGGGCTTGTGCAAGGGCAAAGCCCTGAGGCTTTTAAAGGAAGGGCAGGGAGGGCCCTCTGCCCCAGGAACTGGAGCCCAGCCACAAGATGCTTCCAGGGACAAACAAGGTCAGTTTTGACTGGAAGGTTGGGAAAGAAGACACAGAAGAAATTGTATTTCTAGTACAGTCACTGACAACTCTGTCCTCTTGACTGAAAGAGTAAATTAGGTTATGCAACCATACTTTTTTTCATATAGCACTGTGAAGGATTTTACTGCTATCACCAATCACTGACAGACAAGCCTCTTTGCGTGTACATTCTTTACTACCTCAAGCTCCACATTTTGCACAGGGATAGGAGATGCATAGGTGAAGTTTAATCTAACATACCATGAAACTATATTCTGCTTTGTCACAGGACTTGGTTAACAATGTGCTGAGAGATTTGTGCTAAACAAGGCTGGAAACCCACAGACCTGCCAGGACTAACTAGTGCCTGTCATTAGGACTTCAAGGGCTGTGCCTTTATTGGGCAGTCAGCCTATGGACACTGTGACCTCTGAGGCAACTACGGTTGTAGTTACAGGGAGTCTGCGTATTTACAAGTACTTCAAATGTGTGACACAGATATTTTTTTGTAAATGGATTGTAATTCACACTTTATGGACACAGTATACCCTTTGTCTCCCACAGAACATCTCATCTAAGGGTCTTTGGATGCATCTAAGTTAACTGGAAAGGTGAGAATATATCACTCAGTATGCCTGCTTTTTATTGGCTTTGGGCTCAAGGTTAGTGCTCTCTGTGCCCAAGGCATTCATTTACTTTCCTTGTCAGTTTGCCATCTACAAATGTAGCTAAATATAGAAATATAATGAGGAGCTGACTGAGAATATTGTACATTCCTGCATATTTTTGAATATTGCATTTTCCACGTGTCAGTAATCCACAAGAAGACTAAGACATGTTAGGTTAATATCTGTCTGTGTAGGTACTCTTGTACTGAGACTGATTTTTTATTAATGTGAGCTAGTTTAGAGCAAGCCAGTTCATGCATGCAAACCTATGTCACTCCAGCTGTGAAGCTCAAGCTGTTGTATTCTTTCTCACAGGCAAGTGGCTAATAGTCATAAATTTTTAGAATACGTAAAAATATTGTGCATCTCAATTGTTGCAAAAAGGGGAACAGGTATACTGGATACCCGGCAGTTTTGCTTTGTGCTCTTCCCAATTTCTATGTATGCATTCAGCCTACTAATCCTAAAACTTTTTCTGAATTTCCTGAAATGTTGTGATCTTGAAAAGCAACAGTCTATGGAAGTTTCCTTCATGTTTTACTGAGTTCTGAGAACGAGAAGGGGTATTTCAGCTTTAAATAAATACTTTCTGATGACTCTTTGCTTTAGCAGGAACTCTTCCAAATTTAATGTTAGTGCATATGCATATACATACATCTGCATCTTTTAGCCAAGAGAGGCTGTTTTCAGACCACAATGAATATGAAAAGGCCATTATCAGAGTCAAAGCAGTTAATCTTGAACTGGCCCATTTTGCAGATGGAACTTTGATGTGCAAAACTTCCCATTAAGATAAAGGCAAAGTCAAGTTCAACCCAGGAACATAAAAAGTGTTCCTTATTAAGATCTCCTTATTTCCCTAAGAAAGACTACAGTAATTATGTTTTACTAGTAGGTCTCGTTTTGCCTATTAGAGGTTTTCCAGTCTGGAGCTGTGAGCCAAATGCCTACTCTAACTTTTCACCACTTAGTGCCATGCATATTCTTGATTGTACTTCCTTTCGGCAGATGACAGAGTGAAGCCTGCGGATACATACATTTTATGTGAGCATGGGTTTTTTAAATCACCTTAATTATTGCTTTTATTAAGATTCCTATTCATAACACATGTAGGGATCATCTGTGGTAAGCATAGAGATACAATGCCATGAGCAAAAGAGGCAAGCTTAGAAATCCCAGCAGTGCCTAATTACTCTCTGAAGACCTTAAATCCAATTTCAGAAGAAATCAGGAAGCCTGAAACACCTAGAAACCCTCAGGGATTCATGCTTGCAAACATAATTCACTTTTGAGAAATACAGTTAAGCACTCTGACGCGTGACTCCTGGCAAACTCAGCTACAGTAGCAGAATGCCCTCACCCTCCTTCCTGCCCTTTCCCAAGATGCCAGAGCCAGCAGAATGAAGCATCACAGCTCTAATTCACAATTGGACAAATTAACTTAAACATTGAGATAAAAACTGTGCTTAGTTTCTTCTGAGGGTCAACCAGAAGAGTTGAAATATTCTATTTTTGCTCTGTTATAAGGCCAGTAACAAGCAGCTGGAGGCTGAGACAGTAACATCTTAAACTGCTGCAGCTGTTTACTTGGTAAATGTGAGCCAGGTCCCTCAAGTCAACTTTTATTTTTTTTAAGAATGTGTCAGTTAAGTTTCCATGTATTAAATTCAGTGACCTAACTGCTCAAATAGCTCATGTTTTTATATGCCTAAGTCAACAGAGGAACCAGAACATCTACTTGCTTTTCAAAGGGTAGTTATTAGGACTCTGAAAAAACAGTCCCCATTAAGAGTGTCAGGGGTCATTACCAATAAGTCACTCCTCATTTTGGAAGTTATACAGAAAACTATTTAAGTTATAGTTAGCAAATGTATCATAAATTTATATTGAAAAATAGTTTGTCTTGATAGAAGTACTTCAACAGAATCTGCCAATTTTTGTCAAATTTTGGCAGCACACACATGCTTACAGATTTCGGCATTTGCCTTAAAGGCACATTTTCATCATGCCTGTTTTCCTTGTAGCTCCCCTGGTTGGCACCCTGCCTGGCAGACTTCTGCAGCGTGAGGCCTCAGGTTCTCCAGACTCACAGAAGAGATAGATTCCCTTAGTTTAGGGCCTTAGTGCTTGCATGCCCAAGCAAAACCTTTCATCTCATGGAACCTTTCAAAAGAGCAAGTTTTCGGTCTGAAACTGATGTAGACTTTTGTTAAGTTCTTATTCGTGAACAGCTGATGTTCAAGTTTGTAGATGTGCTTAGTAAGGCAGCAAAATAGTTTATGCTTCTTACATGCGTGCTCCCTGTTCTTCACCAAAATAAAACAATGATCCATCAAGAAGCACAGACAAATATTAGCTCACCCAGCAGACTCCGATTTCAGCATTGACTCGCTCCAATTGCTAGAAACAAAGTAATCAAAAAGCAAGGTGAAATTGCATCCCATTCACGTCTAATTTGTCACCACTGGGAAGTGCCTGATCTACCAAGACAGTTCCTCTGGTTTACATTTGATTTGGTTGAGTTCTTTCCCACCTGGCATATGCATGGGAAAACCCCAGGAATATGAGATTTTAGTTCAGATGCCATAGGTCTGGTGAGGCAGGTGGCCAGTGCAGTATGTGCCTGCCTTCCTTTGTTGAATACATTTGGCCTATTTTTCTAGGGAAAAAAAATAAATTAGTTTCTCCATGAAAGTAGTAAGTTTAGCTAAGTTTGGGGTGCTAAATAACTACAGGTACTAGTCTCTGGAGTATCTGCATGAAGTAGAGCTCTTCCAGGATGCCAATATTTTGCTAGACTCAGCTGAATAATACTACGCCATAATCCGTAACTACCCAACTGATCTTTCGCCCAGTCTTATGGACTGAAGTAGTATATGAGGGTTAACCTGCCTAGTGATTCATTCTTAAAATTTGCCTAGTAGGTTTTTTCCCTTTTCCTTTTTCCCCAGTTTGAAAGGATGCCAAGTATCTGTATCAGCTTGTTAGCATTTTCCCCATCACCTCTACGACTTCATTGTCCAGGATAAATTCAGGTGTGCAGAAGGAGCTGTTGGTTTATCCAATAATGTAAAACAAATAATCTCTCAAATAAAAAAGACTGTTATTAACACAAAATACAGATAGCTTCTGCCTTGACATGAGAACAGGATGTACTACTTTCTAACCCCTGGGGAGGTGAGACTCTAGGAAGGCTTTTCAGGAGTGAGGTGTAGAGGAGTAAGAGAAGGGAGGATGAAAAACGGGGAAGGTAGAATATCTAACTGGTTTTGAAGAGATCCTGCTAAGATGAGAATGAGGAGGTCTGATATATATCTGAGACAATGGGAAAGAAAGGCATACTGACGGGAATTCCCTCCCATCCTGTGATGTGAAGATGTGGATGGATAGATGGATGGATGGATGGATGGATGGATGGATGGATGGATGGTCACACGTGGCTGAGCAGCTGCATGACACTTGAGCTGTACAAATTGCACAAGTGCATGCTTTTGCTCACCTTGTTTTAATTATAACTACCTGGACAAGACACTGGATAAACTAAGTGTATCTGAATGACTAAGGATTCCAGAAGTGAAAATGGCAACTTAACATAAATCAGAAGTTCTGACTTCCAAGTATATGTTGGATACTTCTCTGCATTCCACAGCTAAGTTTTGACACAATAAACATGTCCTCAGATGTATGATAACCTGTACACATGTGCTTGATATGCATAGGATACAGTGTAGCACAGCAGGAAAGGAAATACCGTTAACAGATCTTCAGCTCAACACTTACATGCAGCATAACCACTGTTGGTTTTGCTTCCATGATCCATGTGCAGGAACTGTTGGCCTAATGGAAAATGGTCAAGGCCATGGAAATATTACCACAGAGTAGCTTACCATTCTCTTTCCCTGAGTAAAAAAAATGCAAAGGAAAATTATACAGGACAACACAACCCCAGATTTGCTTCAGTACACTTTGATGCTGATGTGTCTGGAAGAGCAAGTTTCCATTTAGGCTATGAGTTAGGAATCAGTGAATTCATCTGTCTGGCTGAAATGCAAACAGTTCAAATTTCACAGTGCAATATTTTTGAACAGCAGCAGGGAAAATTTTAATGTATTATATTGGCTAATGGCAGATCATTTTTTGAAAAGCAATGAATATTTGCACAAGTTTCTTAAAGTGATAAAGCAAGCTTCAGTGCTCAAAAACCCCCACAAAAACAAAATGGGCATGGAGAGGAAAAGAAGTGAAATATTCCCCTAGTAGTAAGAGTTCCTTGGAAATCATGTTTAGTAGCTAGTCAGAAAGTTTCTCAGGATAGAAATTGATTTATACCTTTGTCTCTGCTCTGCTGGCAAACAGTTTATCAAAAGTGCTCCACGACAAAAAAGTTTATTAACATAGCCCTGTGCTTAGCAAACCCATGTGCATGCTGAGCATTTTTAGGGAAGAAATCAGCGGACACTGGGGTTTAGCAGAAGTACTCAATGTTCTTCTTGCTTCACTAAAAGTTGCACTGTTTTTATATTTGTCACCCAGCTTCTTAGAGATGCTGTTGCAAGTTGCAGTGGTTTGCTATCTCTCTTAATCTGTACACTACTGTCCATGCTTAAGAACAGAGTGCCAGTACGCTATTTGATATTTCTGAGAATTTATCTGTGTTGCTAAAAACTACCTTTGCTCAAGAGCTGGTACACTAATTGTAAATGAAACTAAGTCACAAACAAATTTGTCAGTATGAAAGCAGAGCTCTAAATCTGTTAGTGGTTAATACCAAGGGAATGACACAACAAAATTAAGGCACTTTTGTGAAGTCCTGGCTCCTTATGAACAATCATGTATCAGCATCTGAACAAAGTCTGTGTGACTCTGGTAATTTTCCTAATTTCCTTTCAGAAAAATTAGTTTATTTGACTTGACACCCGGAGTCCTCATAGGATGGAATATATATAATCTTTATATATCCGTTGAGCCCACCAGTGCACCTGTAAGTGGACTTACTTTTAAATATACACAAGTACATACACTTTTACTGACAGAAAATTTGATAATCAGCCCAAGTCTAATTTTATGTTTACAGTCAATTGATGATTAAGCTTAAGGCTGAAAAAAAATAAACAATGGCCAATGATTAGCCAATTTTTAGTCTTGTAGGAACTTCCTGACAGAAAATATAGACATGGCAGAAAATACAGCATGGCAGAATAATCAACACATTCGAACTTGCCCAACAAGAGCTGCTTCAGAACATGTCACAAGGCCATGATTATCAGAGACCTTCCTTAAAAACTGAAGTAGAAAAGGATTTCTTTTTTTGGCAGTGGGAGTAGGGAAAGAAGATAGGGAGGAAGGAAAAAGATTTATAAATTATTTTTCACAATACTTTTTAATTTTCTAAAATATCTTTTTTTTTTGTTTGAATAGAGATGCCTTTTCTTAATTTCCTCTACAGTACATACTAACTATCCAGCAGAGGTGCAAAATACCTAGGAAAAATTCTTCTGGCTTTAGTCATGTTATGTATCTGGCAAAAATCTTCTCAGGACAAAACTCTTCTACAATGAAAGAATGGGTTTATCTACTGAAGAGCTCATGATTCTAACATAAAGCCAAGATTTGAGCAGTGAAGGTTTATCATATGTGGCTATTAGCTCTTTGCATACTTCTGCCTGCCATCCAATGCATCTTTACATTTTTAACCTCAGTCTTCAATACCCATACATTAACTGGTTTTTGCCAAGATAGACCATGGCGTAGAATAAATATCAGCTTTTCTCCAAGTTACTCTGTCACGTGTTTTTATGGTGCAGCCTGAACATCTCTCAGTGTTAAAATTAAATGGCTTAGCGTTGGTAGTCTACATAATTGTTAGAAATGACAATTAGTATCTTCAAAGTTTTCAGGGGAAGAAGAGCAAGAAAGATCTGCAATACCTTGTCAGTTCAGTGGAACTCAGTTGAAAAGCAGAAGCAGCACATTTCTCGAAAAATTAAACTCCCTTTAATGCATCCTCAACTTCCCCACTCCCTCAGTATGCCTCAAAACTGACTGAACTTATGACAAAATCAGTCCGATTAGGTTCTTATAAAATATGTGTGCTAGGTACAGAGGTTATCCAGCAGCATTTTCCCACCTACCTCCACATTGTCTTCTAAATGATGAATTAATCTGTTCAATGTACTTCTGATGCCACTCCAGGAATACTTTAAACAAAAAGTTTCATCAATGAACCTGTTTTAACAAGACTTTTATTGAAAACATACACAAAGTCAACATGTTATTTAGCTTCTGAATGTACATATTAAAGAATATTCATATTAGAGAAGAATATTTTAAGAAAAGGGGAAATACAACTGACATGCTGCAGTATATATTTTACTAAGGCATTTAGGCTTAAGAGCAAGTTACACTGTGTATGCGTATCTATATGCACAACCACACAAATACCCACACACAGGTTATCTGATTTGAAAATGTACAATTCTATGCAAATCATTATTTTTTTGCCTTTCCTATTTTTAGAACACTAAATAAAGCTTTTATCCAAATGGTAGAAGTTGTTCACAGAACAGCAGTTATAATCTACTCTTCAAGAGTTTGCTTACAATTACAATACTAACGATGCACAAAAAACCCCCAAGATCTTCACGGGAAAGTTCTCTCTTACCAAAATGAGGCTCAAGTAAGAAAAACACTAGTTTGCAAAGGCACCGTGGAGACAGGTTTTAATACATTAAATACAACATGAATCATTCACAATAACAAGTTTAGTGTTTCTGGGAACTTTTGTAAATACAACACAGTTGGTCACACAAAAATGTTTCTGTTGATTTGTCTTGGCAACTCAGATATATCAACAGTGTAACAGCATAACAGCTTTGTTCCCATCTGACAGAAAATAATGGCAGTTCTGCAAGGCAAACGTTAAACCTGACCGTATGTATTTATTAATTCCACAGTGTTTTGACAGATTATAGGGGATGCAACTTAAAGGATGCTGACACGCTCACTGAGGGCTTTCATTTCTGTTTCTTCTAGCTTGGTGTTTTCGTTACGGTTAGCACTTGGACTGATGAGGTGTGCTGGATACTGCAATCCATGTTCTTCTGAATACTGTTCCCACCGGGAGTCATCACTTTCATGGGTGATGTAACGTTCCCCCATTTTACATTCCAGTTCCCTTAAATCTAACCAGGTTTGGTAGTCCTGAAAAAGAATAATAGTATTACTTTTAGATTTCCTAAAACAAATTATATCCCCTTCTGCTATCAATAATATGCAAAGTGCTATTAACTCAGCTGTCTAAGGGTCATCCCTATTGCTCTAGAATGGAAAAAATCTTATAATATATAAACATGAAATCTACCTGAAGATATAAATTTCATCTCTACAGGATTTTTTGATAAATTAATTTTATTAAACTCTCTCACAAGTATAGTATTGAGATGTCAAAGGTTGTTTTGCAAAATGTATGGATATGTACAGATTGCCATAATGTCCAACTGAGGCACGGTGGTAAAGCGATTCCTCATCCTAGTCACAAGATGAATAAGGAAGAAGAAACATCTTTAAATCATACGTGTACATTCTAGTGATCTGTATCAGATAGTCAAGGCAGTTGAGTCTGCATCTCAGTATAATGATGCAGAACATAAATCCAGATAGGGCTAGAAAAAATTCCATTTCCAAACTTGGGCAGTTACTGGTGTGCTCAAAGGAACGTATACATCTAAACATTAAGGCAGTTTGGAACTCCCTGTTGACAGTCAAATATATAAGGCTGAAGTTAGTTTGAGTCTCATGCTGTTTACACCATCACGCTCTGCAGCCTCTCATCTGTCCAAAGTATGAAAGTTTAATAATTTCTTTTCTTATTCCCACCCAAAGCACACATGAAGCTGCAGTAATAGAGCCAGTCCTAGCCCCATGCAGACTAATCTCTCCTTGTGATCCTGTACCCAGTTTTCTTTTTTCTCCTTCATCTTGTCTCAGCCTAAGACACAATCCTAACCATGTAGCCAAAGCAGCAGAAAGCCCAAACACTGTAATTGCATAAAGCTTTCACCTTTAGTATCTCATATGCTTTGGCCCATTTCCTACAGTCATCGTCTCAGAGAACACCACTAAGTCTCACTGCCCTGTAACCCTGCCCTGTAAGGAAAGATAACAATGGTTATCTTAAGGAAAGATAACCATTGTTATCTTTCCTTAGCCTGCAAGGTAGGACTCTTCTAGACAGAGGACTCATCCCATCCCTGCTCCTAGAGCTGCTGCTGAACTGCCTCATCTTAGTTCACCTCCACCCACTATTGCACAAGCAATAAAAGTGGATGTGGAGGAGAAGGACCCTGTCCTGTCACATGAGACAGCCAGCATCCTTGCTGCAGACCTTAGCCCAGACACTTCTGGTCCCCAAAGACTAAGGCAAATGCATTCTGCAATGGTTGCCAGGAAGAAGAGCAGTCTTGGAGGAAAAAACTAGTGAGGGACACGAAATCTGAGAGGAAGAAAGCAAGCTCCAGATAAATGTCCCTGAGAAAGGTGGGGTGCAGCATGGGAGGTTACAGCCCCTTTCCTCCTATACCAGCAGGTCACCATCTACTTTGAGAAGCAGTATCAGCTATAAGATACCGGAGTAGGATCAGTTTTCTGGTTTGATAAAGATTCCTTTGGGATTGGGGATTATGTATCTGATCTATACCATGCCCATGCCATGATTACTTTCTTAGATGCAAACAAAGATCCCTTGGGAGATCTGACAGGCTGATGCATCTGTCTGGCCTCAGTCTGTCCTCATCCCCAGGGAGGGACACAATGCCCTGGCCTGGGCTGTCCCCAGGCTTCCATGCTCCTTGGGGATGGGTAGGACAGGCTCTGGCTCCTCACTGCACTGTCTTAGGCCTTGAATTTGCAGTGATTTGGCTGCTGCCAGGATAAAAAAAATTACCATATAGTGAGCACGAGACAGAGGCTGCTAGCATCTCAGAAATTCCTTACATCTCAGTTTTTAGTTGAAGAATTCAGTTGAATGTAGCTAATGTATTTTCCTGGAAAGCATACTATTTCACTAGTTTTTGTGATGACTGTGAAGTGAAAGCCAGCTGAATAATTTTAATAAGAAGTGAATCAGAGTAAACTCCAGGCAATGAAATAATGTAAGTCAAATGACTACAAGGGTTTTTTTTATATACATAATTTTCTCAGTAGACAAATATGATAAAATATTTTTGTAGTGTATTTTGAAAGCATGAGACTGTTTAGTATTGGAATCTAATATTTCAGAAATTAATGAGAAACTATAGGTAAATTGGTGAATGAGCATGAGGTTCTAAGGATCTGAAAACATCTTCAGGGGTTTAGATTTTCTTGGATCCTACTGTGCTTAAAGATGACAATTTGTTGTATGTTTAGAGTCTAAATGCGTAAGTAAAACCATGGAATTTGTAGAAATACCTGTAACCATGGGTGGCTTAACGTTTTGTCCACACTGTAGCGCTTTCTCATTTTCACTTGCAACAAATTATTTATGAGATCAATAGCTGAAAAGAAATAATATTGGAAAATGTTAGTTTAAATGTATTTATTTCAACTAGGACATGCAAACAGAGAGCTAGACAGACATCGTAGTTGTAAAAAGAGGGCAGTAAACAATATACATGTATATATTTCTCTGAGACTTTCACTATGACTTTTAGCTGACAGCAGCACCTTCCCAGTCACTGAGCGGAGAAATCAGGTTTTGTAAGTCACCAAGTCTTGCAATACTATTCTTTAGAACTGAGCATTGCTTCTACGTGCTAGTCAACTGACTACAGTTTCAGAAAAGTAAGAGGGCTTCTTTTACAAATTTCATGATTTCTATGGTTTTGGAGTCATTGGTTCACTGAGGTTCATAGAATCACAGAATGGTTTAGGTTGGAAAGGTCCTTAAAGATCCAACTCTCCTACCATGGGCAGAGACACCTTCTACTAGACTGGATTGCTCAAAGCCCTGTGCAACTTGATCTTGAACACTTCCACAGATGGGGCATCCACAACTTCTCTGAGCAACCTGTCCCACTGTATCATCACCCTTACAGTCAAGAATTTCTTCCTAATAACCAACCTAAACCTATCCTCTTTCAGTTTAAAGCAATTGCCCCTTGTCCTATCACTACATGTAAAAGGTCTCTCTTCAGCTCTCTTGTAGCCTCCTTTAGGTAGCTCAAGGTCTCCCTGGAAACTTCTCTTCTCCAGGCTGAACAAACCCAACTCTTTCACCCCTCAGGTATGTGTGCTGTGGTGCCTGAAGGGATTAGGCCCACGAGCCAATGACCAGTGCATGGAACTGCAATGAGTGACCCATTTGGAAAAATCTCTGGAATGAGACTGGTGAGCTTTGAATGCAGTTACCAAAAACATTAAAAAATTTTAAAAATGAGGCTATCATGAAAGGTTAAATCCTATTAGTGGTGCTAAATGTTCAGCATGTGTGCTGGTGGAAAGTTACTGTTATTACAGAATAACTGACAAGTCACAAGGAATGATAATATTCCTGCAATTTTCCCATTTCATCACATTATCCCTTGGCATGAGCAAAGCATGCCGGTTTACATCTTTATTTCTCTGTTTATATCAAGGTGACAGGGAAAGATGGTCTTGAAAGTAACACAGTCACATGGCACCACTGAGGGGCACTGGGTCTGAAACATGTCAGATGGTTATTGTTGCCAGCTGGGTATTGAAGGACCTGAATAATCATCTTGTCTGTTTTAAGACTACGAGATGGGACAGAATTCTTTGAACCACTTATCTCTGGGATTGTATTTCATACAACAATATGGAAAAGCTTTTCTTTTTTAACAGAGACTTCCTCTCTGCAGGCTCAATTTGCTGCCTTGGGCTTTATGTGTGTTTCTGCCATGGAGCAGAGCACAATGAAAACAATGTCCAGGAAAATGGGAATGCACACGGCAGTCTATCTGAATTTATGCAGTTAGTTTGACAGACAAACCTATTCTTAGCAATAGGAGACCATCACTAAAGCAACCCTGACTTCCTGGTGATGAATACTGTCTTGGAAATCAAAGCAATTGTGGGAATGAGAGAAAACAAATCTCAGGACTTTTGACAAAGAAAGCATTGCCAGAGGCTCAGAGCCATTCTTTTCCTGGAACAGATGGTCCTAATTTTACTTTTCTGTTGTGGACAAACAGATTCTTATCTACTGTCTCTTTTAGCATCAAGTATAGTTATCGTAAATTCTCTAACTCATGTTTATTTTGTTCCCTCTCAAAATGCTGGTGAAGTGGATGTGGGATAAGAAAGTCAGTGGATATCCAATAGGACCATTACTGACAGACTATATAATTCTTAAAACTCATTTGTTTTCCAAAATAGTGGGGTTAATCTTCTTCTTTATTGGTAAGAGACATTCTCAAGTTCCAAGCTATGGGGAAGAGATTGGAAAGTCAGTCATACACGACCGTTTTGATATCACCTACTAAAAAGTAGTGACCATTGTTTTTATCTGATGTTTTGAAGAGGAAAACATAGTCCCTTACACACTGCAGTATATCTGGGTACCACCAAACATCACCATCTTCTGCAACTGTCAACTTACCCTAAATTCAGAAGAATTACAGTAAGACTTCAGTCTGTCTTTTGATATATAAGCCAGTGCTGAATGTGAATTTAGTGGGGCTACTGTTTCTTTATTATTTTCGGGGGTATTTGGGTGTATATAATCTTCAGAGTTCATTTTTCAATCATTTACTATGAATCCCTCTTTGGAATATAGGTCAAGAACTTGATGAAAGGGTTGATTGTCCTGGCAACTGCTGTGATGTAGGTGCACATATCCCAGCATGTGCCTCGGTAACTGTCAAGTACCTACTGAATGTTCTTCCTGCCACTGAGGATTGATAATGTCTCTATTACATTTCTTCTGTACAACCCAGTGGAAGCAGGTATGACTGTGAGCCTCACAAGTGATGAAATTATATTTAGCTATTCAACCTCCCTCAAGTTACCAACAGGATGAGGACCCCTTTGCCCCTTTTTTCACTTCAGGACTAGGATGTATTACATGTAATAACATATTTCTTTGTATTCTTGGGGGAAATTGACAACAGCTTGTTGAACAGACCAGAAAGGAACTGGTCTACAAAAAATCACTAGAGAAGGTGCACAAAAAAGGACAGTGGAGAAAACTGATGAGAGTGCAAAGGCAGCTTCACTGGATGGCTAGAATTGTCAGTACCAGGCAATCGAGAACAGTTTACACAGATAGTCTGCTTGTTTTACCACTGGAATACTGCTGTCTCTGTAACCAGTTTTGCTGTTTGTTTTTAGTTTTTTATCTAGGGTTCTTTTTGCCTGGAAAGTTTTGCCTATCACTTGCCTCTTAAGAAATAAGCACAAATAAATATATAAGCAGAAATGCAACATGACTACTAGAAGTACACATGAAGTGGAAACTCAAACTATCTGATACAATTTCATTTGCCTTATTACTCAAAGTTTTAAAACTTAGGTATAGAAAGAAAACATGGGTTTCAACAGCGAAGAGTCTTTGCTACTTTTTACCAGGAAATCATGCAATTCAAGAAATGCCACTTCCTGAACTTGTAAGAGTTCTGTCTGTGTAACAGAAGCCAAGACACAAGTGACACATACAGGCAAGGCAACAAAAGAACAGTGCTGCATAAAGCAGAAGAAGCTAGGAAGTTTAATAATGACATCATGAGTGCTGGAATTAAAATACTTAAAAAACATGTGGAAAGTTCCTGGTTTTTCTCTCATTTTAAACTCACAAAAACCCCATCCTGTTCTGACAGTGTCCTGACAGCCACTATCTTACAAACCTTAGTCTGACTTCAGTTCATGTAAAATTAATGAACAGTAAGATGCATGCTGACTCAATTTCAGAATTAAAAAAAATCACATAATTGTTTGATGATTAAGTTTTGAGTTGTACTGCTTAAAAACACTGAACATAAAACTTTGGAAAGCACTAACATTTATTTTATACATACAATTTTGGGGGGACTAAATTTGGGCATCTGTTACAAAATTCAATATTCTGTCTAGGAAGATAAAGCAGTTTTGAGGAGAGGGTAGTAACTACATAGTATTTTAAAGTATTTTTATTCATTTTCACAGATTTGTTTTTTTTAATCAGGTTTTGAAGTAATCCTTGTCAGACATTTTAGGAGTGCTATAAAATTTTATAGTATTCCCCTGGAAAATCAATCATTAAATAAATTCAGAGCATTAAGAAAGACCATCTATGGTCTGCACACGATTCACAGGAATGCAGCAGGTTATCACCAAGAAGGCAAACTAAGTGAAAGTTCTGAGAGGATTATGGAACTGCTTTTTCTAACACTTTTATGGGCTCCTGTTTACCTTCCATGATTTAAGGATAGTGTAAGCAGTCTGCTGAGGACTTATAAAGTCCCAGGAGCTGGAGACTTTGTTAAAGGGAATAAACTAGCCAACTACTCCAGTAGAATGAGTACTGCGCTTTTAGATAGGTGATCATTCAGCAGAATGCCCAACAGAAAGATTCAAGTGCAAACTTTAGAAAGCTCTGTATCCCTCTGATCTTAGGGAAGATGGCACTCTAGTTTCAATTCACTGGAAAGAACCTTCACAGTCAGGAGGTTCACGATTCTAAACTGCTTATGCAAGTTTATTAATACGGAAAATAATTAATTCTACTACAGACAAAGTCACAATTCTCACTCTAAGTATCAAATTAACACAATAATTACTTTTCATAGGAATGACTGCTTTAACTCAATTAGGATGTGGCCCACACATAAATGCAAAAGTTTACAAAATATCTGAAAACCCTACTACAAACATATTCATTTAGTCCTTCCCTACAGACTTAAAATTTTAATGTAAGTTATAAACAAGAAATCACCTTAAGGATATCAAAAAAAGCAGTCCTAAATTAATGATAAATTTTTAATTGGTTCAGAATTTTTAAAGTACACCTAGAATATTACCTACTCTTACTGCCATCATTTGGAAAAATTTAAGCTGCTGCCACTAACACAGGAGGCCCAGGACTTCCTAAGCCCTGGATTTTTCTAATAGGTTTCTTGACTAGAGGGATAATATTTTCACACACACAAATCCCTTTCCTGCTGCTGGTCAATACAGCTTTGTTGACAAATGCTCTAGTGTACATGCAGTTATTTTAGCATAAAATGATTTTCAGCTGGCTGAGACTTTCAAGGGCATGGATTCAGCTGTACTCTCAAAAGAAATCCTTGGCAATTCTAAGCTGTATCCCTACAAGAGAGGTTTCCTAATACTAATTTATCCTAGCAAATGTGTAAGTAGAGGTAAGACCTTCATTTCAACAGCTAGCTAAACGTTTACAGAAGCAGAGAGCATCTTTGAGCTGTAACATGCATTGACCTCCTCGTACTCAATGCTCACTCAATTCATGTGACTTTCTCATTAACGTGTGAAGCACTCAGAGTTTCTATTCACATTATGTTGTAACAAGTATAAATAAATACTGGCTCAAAGGCGGCCATGGTATTTATTTATAAGTACAAAACATTGTAACAGGGACACCATGATCAAATTTAATGCATGATAGGAATTGTATTGTTTCTTCCCAAGTTATTTTAATAGTATTAAGTAATGTGAAGCACCTAATAAATGTGCACATCACACAGCCCATCAGGCTAGTAGTAATAGCTGTGCTGGTGGTAGCTGAAAAAAAAAGAATTATGAATACAATGTTTTATGAAAATACCACAGCAGAATGAAACACACCATGAATAATCCAAAGCTTGACATAGCACAGTTTAGGACAATACAGTTCAAAAGAATAGCCACCACAGTGAAGAAGTACTACATAAAATACACTAACAGGTAGAGAGACAAAATCCATCATGCAGTTCTATCTTTATATTTAGCAGTACTTATTTCTTGTAACATGTAGCTAAGTCAAAATAAACCTTTCGAGATGACGCAAATTTGGTAGACTGGAAGCTCAAAGTTGGAAACAAACAGTAAAGCTGTTGAAAACAGATTCCATGTTTGAGAGATGTGAAATTTAAAGCTACAAAATAGATAAGATCTCTGTAAGTAGATTCCTCTATGTCAATATCTAGCAAAACGCCACAATGAAGACTGATTTAAGTTCAAATTGTCATACAGCAATTCTGTGAATTTGGAAATGTAGTCTGGCTTGACAAACATTGAAGACAGAGCAGACTGGGCAATGGAATACTGAATGGCTGTGACAAAACCTGGTTTTCTAAAACATACCCAAAGTACCACAAAAACTACCTATCTCCAGTAACGTGTTACAATTCTATTTATTTAGACATCCAAAAACAGACTCAGGTTTTGAGATGTGTTCTTTCAAAATAATGAAGTTACTGGAAAAAGATGGAAAAATGCAGCCACCTAGGTAAAAATCAGAATTCCTCATGGAGAAATCTGAGACCTACAAAACTGAAAGGTCATAGTTTTCATAAGTTACATTTTAATGTGGAAAAGGAAGGACAAAGCATTACACAAAAAAGCTAAATTTCTTATCAGGAAGAGTTGATTAAATTAATCCAGGAGTTATGACATCAGACAAACAGACACATTTTGAAAAGAGAGGACTCAGTCAATGACTAGACCATATAAATGATTGACAGAGAAGACAACTGTTGATGGTGACTTAAAAACATTAGGCACTTAAAAAATATTATCCTCAAATATATTCTGTCTTTTTTCTTGGCTTGTGACTGCAGATTTTTATTTTAAGAATTGCTAGAAAATGCTACAGAAAAAGTAACTACCAAGAAAATAAACTAACACAGACCCCAATATTGCACAATATGACACGCTTTTCCTCCAAAATACAACTTACCTCCATGTGCTTTTCCTCTGAATCTGTTAGACTTTAAGTATGTTATTTATACTACCATGCAGTTTAAACCATTATGGATCATGTGGTTTTTATGAATCTATTACCTCATCAGTGTAATTTAAAATTTTAAAAAGCCAATTTTACCTAAATACCAGTAATTGACTAAGTAACATATAATGGGAATATTTAGGCTACTTTACCACTGTTGTTACTTTTCCAGAAACGTTGTTTACATATGGTCAGTCTCATCTTTTTTTCTTTTAAAGTTTTGCTACCCTCGACCTCCCAGCTCACAAATTAGCATGCTGTTGTTTAGCAAGCATCAGGAAAAGCACGTAGTGTGCATTAAAACCAAAGTGGTGGTAAACACAGCATCATTCTCTCTAATTTCTGCACTATCTATTAAATTCAAACAAACACATGTTTTTTCCTCTCTGATTACAATAAAATAGAAGATGGCAATAACTAAGTTTAACTATTCTTAAACTTTTTACATGAGCAATGGTCTGAAGAGAGCACTGAAATAGCTACAGTTGCAAGAAGTTTTAGACATTTGGCTCTCTGAGTCACAATAATCATGGACAAGACACAAAAGGTTTAACTGCTGCTCCTTAGCACCAATTCCTTCCTTAGCACCAACCTTTGCAATACACATGCAGAAGATCCTTCATAAAATCTTTAAAATAATCTGTGTTTCTCGCCTAAATAATTAAATCATTTGCAGCATTAATTAACATGGCACTATTCAGAATTGTAATCCAGATTAGAGGTGTTAGGACACCAGATACAGGTTTGCATTTTAATCATGCCACATTGTCAGAGGTAACAGAAACTGGGAGGAGCCAGCAGGTCCACAGGGCCAGCTCCTGCTCTCTTGCAAGCTGCGCAGGAGAGTGGAGCAGGACATGAGAAAAATATTCCTTTATTTTCCTTAAGTAATATGGAATTTGAGTTCAAATTTGAGGTCTAAAAATCAACCTTATCACTTAATACTTGGACAGAGATCCAGAGTTCAACTCCCTGTGTTAGACATAATGGAATCTCTTCAGATATTTTCTAGGTTTTCATTTAGCACAACAGAGTGGTTCATCAGCTAGCAACTCAAAATATACAATAAAATCACAATGTATAAGCAGATTTTAATTTAGTAATTTGTTAAGTGCTTTTCCCTCCCTTCTGCATGCTCGCAGCCTGGTATCCATCAACTCTTAATGAAGGCTGTGATTCTACAAATGGAGAGATAACACCCAAGTAGGTGAGTTTTCTGTAGGTGCTCTACTGAATCTTCACCTCTGAGTGCAAAAATTGATCTTCTGTCTACCACAGTAGAAACTTGTGGGAGACAATTTCTTGCAGCTTCCCCTGTGTTGATTGCTGTTTGCTTATCTCTAGCGACAGATAAAGCATTGCTGCCAACAGATTCTGTCAGCTTACATATCAAAGTGTGTGGAGGTTCAGGAGAACTTCAGTGTGTAATTGTGCAGACTTATAGCTTTTTTTTTTCTCCAACAGATTTCAAACTTCATCTGCCACTGAGATAAAATAACAAACAATGCTCTCAGAGCATTTTCAGAAGAGAATCTCACATGGCTGTAATATATATTACAGTAAGCATTAGGCACACTGCTCTAAACTATGCTTAACAGGTATGTTAAATGTATCACCTGAAAATCAGAAAAACTGTACTATAAATACAAGAAATAGTAAATGCTAGTATTGTAATTCACTTTGGCACATATTATAATTCAGAAAAGGATATAAGAATCTGATGGTTATAAGGTTTCTTTGCTTTAAGACTTACGAAGCAATTCTGCAAATATTCTGGACTAAAAAAAAATCCCAAAGAAAATCAAGTGTCCTGAAAATGTTATGTACGTGAAAATGTTGGTGAAACCAGAAGTGCCAATTTTGTTAAATGCCCTATTCAGTTGTGTTTAGAGACATCTCTAATAGAACTAATTTACCTTCTTTAAAGATGTTCCTAGTGAACTAGTCACATTGTTCTTTTGTTTTTTATCAAAAGCCTTTAATGCCATTGACCAGAACTCAAGTTTCAAAGGTCTCACAGTTATCGCTAAGCCTTTTCCCCCTGCATAAAGAAAGTCTTGTATGACATCTCACACTGTTCCTGAAATCTCATCTATGGAATTCTTCACTTTTATCTTCTCCACACAAAGATATCAGAGTACAGCATCCTATTGAAACCAAACTCAACTACTGGAACAAGTAGAACAAGAAACAGACTGCAGATGCAATAGAGCTGAATGATGAGGTACATAAATAAATATACACAAGACCAATTCCAGCAGCTGAAGCTCCCCAGAGATTCTATAGCAATCTCATCTGTAGGTGGTTATGTGCCTCCTTCAACACCTCCTGGAGAGATCCCGTGCTAGAAGATTATGCCATATGCAATCTATTCTCTGCAGGAAATGTCTAAAGCAGCTGATAGCACAAAACAGACACATTACATTACTTGGAATTTTTTTTAATGCTGTCACATACAGGAACAAAATATAAAAGCAAAATACATCTACTCTTTTTAGCATTTATATAAGAACAGCCACAAACAGGTATTACCTTCAAGAGAAATTTCCTTCCATGGATTAGGTGGATACATGAAAGCAGCATTCTGGATTTGGTCATGTATGTCTTCATCTTCATTGAATGGGAAGGTACCACTGAGGCTTACATAAATGATGACACCCACTGACCACATATCCAGGGATCTGTTATAGCCTTTGTTTCTCAGAACCTCTGGAGCAAGGTAGGCTGGTGTTCCTACAACTGAACGCCTAAATGATTTCTCTCCAATGATTCGGGCAAAACCAAAATCACAAAGTTTTACCTGTTTAAAGAAAAATGCTATAGTAAGACATACATTATTTTTATTATCAAATACATACTTGAGGAACTTTTATCATCAATTAGTTGCAAGATGTATCTCTACTGTTCCTTCAAGGATACTTTTTTTAAACTCCTCTTTGAGAGGAATACCGTTATTCCACTGAAACAGCAGACCAGATTACCAGCCCATAGTATCTCTTCTATTCCTTCATGAATAAAACACAGTTTTGGATAGGCTTAACAGCTCAGCTTCCTGATGGAAGTAGTAATATATGGTAATACTTATTCATTCATAGCATAAGAACACAGCAAACAGAAAAATTGTTTTACCTATGGCTTTTTCCTAAAACAAGCAACTTGACAAAATTTATTTCTTAAACTTCCACTTATATTTTATTGTGGACCTAGTTATACTCTGCCTCTCCACAAACTTCCTTGTCTGAGTTCTACAAAGTAACAGATTTAGCTGCTTGAAAATTGTCACTTACAACAACTCAGTATAGATCCTCCCCTTCCAATTATTGATATTATTTAAAAATTATCAGTGGTACTCATTTTTAATATGGGCAATTTAGGGAGATTATAGATGAACTCTGCAGACTGAAGGTAACAGAAGCTGATAAAAATACCTTTTAATGAGAAATACAAGTCAGAAAATATATTTAAATAGCCTGTGATCTATCTGGCATTTAAATTCATAAAATTGAAGAAGAAGCTCTTATTCTTCATGACCCCTACCAAAACATTCAGAAAAATAACTTTCTTGCTGGAGCAAATCAACCAGCCAAGTAATTTGTGCTGTAATGGAGAGCAAATTAGAAATGATCACACAAGTAGCTATGTCACACTTGAAAATCTAGTTCAGTATTTTAGACAAATGACAAGAGTCAAGGAATTTCAAACATGACTTCTTTATAAACTGGTTTGAATACAAGATCAGCTTTTTCGTATCTAAAAGTTCTGTGCAGCCATGTCACTAGTAATTTTGTTTATACATAAAATAAACATTGCTAACACTTATTAATTATAACAATTTATCTTAAGAAAGGGCATTTTCTACTTGCCTGTGGGAAAGGATCAGCTGATGCCAATAACACATTTTCTGGTTTGAGGTCACAATGAACAATATTTTTGAAATGAAGATGTCTTAAAGCAACAAGGATCTGTGAATAAACAAATCAAATTATGGTTGTTTTATGTTGTTTGAACAGTATCAGTGACCAGAGAAGCAAGGACTGGTGTGAAGAAAAACAATCCAACAAGAATGTACCTTTTACAAGAATGTCAACAACGAAAAAGAAAAACCCAACAAAACCCAAAATGCTGTGCGCCTCGAGTTTTCTTGATGTTTCACTGCATGGAATATGATTTTTCCCTCTTCAAGAGTTTACATTATAAAAATTTTTTAAAAACTGGGTTCTAAGTATTTGTTTACTTTTTTGTGTGTGAAATCTTCGAACATAGTAACACTTGCAGAATGACCTTTTATATATAAATTCAACTAAAAACATTTCACAGAAATATTGTATGATCCAATTGAAGTGTTTTCTTGACGAGAGAAAGAATGGAGGGTCTTGTACGTATTTCTGTTCTGCTATATACACATGAATATAGCAACAGTGTAACAGATATCCATCCTTTTTGTGTGGCTTTAACTCAATTCCTTGTGTTTGGTCAGGGGGCAGAATTTGCCACTGTATTAGAGCAGTGGATGGTGAGGAGGCAGAATGAACCTGTGAACAGAAGAAATCAAATTCTACAGCTGGTGGCAGTTTTGCCATTAAAGCCTGGAAACTAGGAAACCTGTTAAGTTTTACCCCAAATAATAAATTTATAATAAACACCGTAATACTGTTATTCCTGCATCTTTCTTTTATCCTGACTGCTGTAACATGGGCTTCTCTGACTGTGAGGTGGCTCACTACTGATGTGTGTATCTAAATTTAAACCAGTATTTCGGGCAGCCAAAGAAACAGTATGATAATATTGCAGGAATATAACAACGAGAAGCTCAAATAAACCCCAGATCAAATTGTTAACAGAAGCCACAGTGGAAGCCAGACTCAGCCACAGGCAGCACTGAGATCCAAACTCAGCACAGAAAATAGGTGTAATGGGGCATAGTATGAACTGCAGTGGTTTGATATGGGGCAGTTCAAGAGGCTCAAATTTCTTTTTGTAGTTCTTCAACAATTTGCTTTTAGTGCTTTCCTTTCTTATGCTTAATTCTTCGATCATATGAGAAACTGTAGCTTGATGTCCCTTCCATCCAGCAGCCAACAGCGCTACCTGTTTTAAGTTTTTTAGTTTTTTTAGTTTTAAGTCCTCTTAATGGTTTACTATCAGATAATGTACAGTAATGCAAAGAAAGCTGTTTTACCACCACTGTTTTACTCAGACTTTCATAAACCAGACAGGTAAATTATGTCAAAAGGAAAACATAAGAAACAGTGATAATAATTGACCTCAAATCTCCTTCTAGGTCTGTAAATAATTTCTTACCTGAGTAATTAAAAACTTAGTTATTCTCTCTGGCAATCTGCCCTTTTCACTTGACAAGATCATCTCCAGCATGTCTCCATGGAGTTTTTCCATAACAACAAAGACTCTTTCTGGCGTCTCAAACATACACTCCAGATTTACAACCCCAGGATGATGAAGATTCTATTAAAGATAAATACAGCACTAGATTTCTCAATGTGATCAGTAGCTTTTATCATTACATATCGAGACTTCAGACTCTCACCTAAACAAGACAGTGTTTCAGTATTTCATAATTTAAACTGTGTGCCTAACCTGTAGGCAACAGGGACAAAATTTCTAGGAGCAGTACAGGAGAATATATGAACTTCCAATTAGTTTAACATACATTTTCCTTATTGTGCCTAGTGCTTAAAACTGCAGAAATTGTAACTCCTAGCGTAACATTGCCGATACATTTGTTCTTGGCTGTTTATGGAGAACAAGCAGCAAAAATACTAGTATTTTTGCAAAAACACTAGTGATAATAAATTAAAATAATTCTATTATTATCTGGTATTTACAGAAATAAATAATGGAGCTAATACATGAAAAAAGAGCAGAAAAATACCTGTAAAATGGCAACTTCATTACGAAGTTGACTTTCCTGTTTAGTTGGAAATCTCAGTTTATCAATTATTTTAATGGCAACATCTCTTCCAGTTTTGCGATGTTTTCCTGCATTAATAAAACAAAAGCTCTCTATCAACTAACACAATTAATTACGAAAAGTGCTCCCCTTTCATGGGTTGTACAAATGGCCATAACCAAGTAATTCTCAGAGCTAGTTTGCAGATAAGACATTAAAAGCTTTCTGTCATTTCTCTTCTTTCTTCCCTTTGACAACAGAACTTTTCTTACTATCTCCTGACAAAGCCATTTAAACACGTAAGTGAAAACCATATGAGAAAGTCAGCTCTACATTTCAACAGTATAGATTCAAAGTTAATTTTCTCATATATATATAAGCTGCAGCTGCATTCTCTGCAACTGGCTGGTTGTTGGCTTAATCCTTCACTGGTTGCTCCAGACTAGCAAATAATGAAATATGTGATAGCCTTTAGGTACATTAGTGCATGTCCCAGGTTTATCAGAGAGTCAGATACCTCAGTGAGAAATTTGTTGTTCTCACTTCACACTGTCTCAAACAACAGCTGTACCTAAATACACCCCCAAAAAACTGCTGAAAAAAGGAGAAAAGAGAGAGGAAAAATCAGTAAGAAAATAAAAAGAGAAACAATTTTAACACGCTACTGAAAAAACAATAAAAACATGCCTCACTGGAATATGTAAAGAAACACAGAAGGAAGAATTTTTTTTTTTTTCATACATTACAGTTCTCAAAAAGAACAGCTTTCTTCACTTCAGGGCTTGCTTTATTAGAACTTACAGAGAATATGAAGCTATTGATATACACTGACCCACTACTGGCCAGAAAGCTTCAATCTACAAAATGACTTCACCGGCACAAAATATAAACATATTTTGTTGAATGTATGCTGCTTAAATGAAAAAACAGACAGCTAATTTCTGCAACAAAACATTTCAGAGTCCAAATACTTTCTCCATTCAAGAAAATTTTTATCTTAAGCACAATTGTACAACACCCCAAAGCCTTACCTCCATAAACAATTCCAAACTGTCCTGATCCCAGTACTTCATCTGGGAAGATCTGGTATACAGTGCTAATATCCTGTTTATATAAACATAATAGATATTAAGCATGAAGGATACGGAAAGAAAATTCGTATTTCATTTGCTTTTTCTAGTGGGAAGTAGCATACTTTTAGTACAGTACCTTTTAAAATATATTATCTGCCAAAAAATTCAGGTGTGTTTTCTTACAAGCCATATTAACTGTAATTGCTGTAAAAGCTGATGAATCTTCAGCAGGTTCACTGAGGAGGTAAAATATTCCATTTGTGCCAGAGGGGCAGTCTCATGTCTCACTATTTCTCAGTGTTGTAACACAGGCTAAAGCACAAGCTGTTAGCAGATTCATTTGGGAGAGTCAAATAAACATCAAATCTTGCAGCCCAGTTTTATTTACCTGATATTTAACCAGCAGCGTATACAACAAAGAGTAAAAGAATGCCTAATTCATAATAAAGGCTGTCTTACTTTTTGTTAGGAAACAAATGGACACATCCCTAGCAGGCAAACTTTTTGCAATCTTTTTCTGACAACTACCAGAGCTGTCCCAAAGCTTTAGCTGGCTGCAGGGAGTATCTATTTTTTCCCTCTGCCATGAGACAGAAAGCAAGCAGTGTGACTGCTTAACTTGACTGCATGACCTGTGTCTAACTGTCCTAGAGTAAAAGAAACCCAGAATTCTCTTTGTGTGTGTTATGATATATGCAACTCTTCCTTTGGATAGAGTTTCTTCATACAAGAAAGAATATCTGATCTCTCACATATGACAGGAAATGGTATATTTATCAAGCCTTGTGGTCAGTTTTACGCAGTTCAGTTCCATGAACCAGTAATTTCTACACCTCGCTTTTCCATTTGGTGATTAGCATCCTACACAGATCCACAGTTAAGTCTGTGAAATTACCCATACACAATCCTTGCATCTCAGGAAAAGGTGCCATGAAGATGTTTTTTGTCAGAAGTTAAAAAAGCTAATTGTTTGTTAATTTCTTCAAAGTAAATGAGAAATGGCTGATGGGTACTCCCCTAACACTTCTCTTGAAAAACAGATCAATGACTTTGCAAGCTTAATCATAGCATGTCTAGCACCAGTATCCAGAGAACACTCACCACGTTTTCTTGGACTTGGCAGTTTGACACAGAAATACTGATGGATATATCCCCTGGGGAAGAAAGCAAAATATACTTTAGATTGCTGTGCTTTTAGTTCAAACATGTAGTAATAGGAAATGACATTCACATTACATCAGTGTCTACTGACAGCTCTAGAAATTGGACCAATTAGGTCAGCTCGTTTGTCTACCAGCTAATATAAAATTATACCAGCCCACAAATACATGAATTGACCAACAGTTTTGCAGTGTAGAGAAAAAACAGAATTATACAATTCATTAATTTTTTAATAGTGAAGTCTCATAATTCCCATTTATAAGCTTCTTACTGCTTTTTTCCATTCTATTTTGAGGCTTTGTACCTCATGCAAGTAACAACTGCAACTAAACTGGTTTTATTTAGTGGATTTAATAATAATTTTGATTTATTTAGTCACCTACAACATAGTTGATGTTATTCAGATGAAGGCAAATACACATTCAAATTAGACTGCATACTGTTACAAGTAATACCCATTTCAACTGGCTTAACAGACATTATTAAAAACTTAGAAATTAAAGCAGACATAATGGAAACAAAATCTTGTGTTTGTGTTTTAAAACAACAAACACCAGATCCAACTTCTATCAGTTCAGAGCGTAGGATGTCATAAGCATGTCAGAAGCATTTTGAACTGCAAACTGACTGAGGGGTTCAGTAAAAATTCAGAACATGCCTACTGCTAACTGCATTACACAGACAATACTTTGGGAAGGAAAGAATGCTTCCTCAGAACACTGTCACTTCTGTCTCCTACTTCTGTGCAGAATCCCATTCATGCTGACTTTCCATTTGTTCAAGTAAAAGTTTCGAAACCAGTGTCCCCTACTATAAGGCCTGTATTACACACTGAAGACACTTGCTACTACCCATCAGCACCAATCCTAGTTGCAGTAAGTTGCAGTAAGTAACATGAGTAACTTCTGCCTTCCCTTTCCTTAGGAAGACTGCTTTTGGCATAGAATGTATGTTATGGAGAGGCTTTTTATCATTGCCCATTTGTTTTCAAATATATGTACTGCTGTGCTTACGTGAAAAAAAACATGGACAAAGACATGGACAAGTCTTGGACTTTGAGCAAAAGAAAGAAGGGTGCTATCATTCTCACTGTCCACAGGAAATTGTTCTAAAGGTCTTGGATAACCTTAATTTTTGCACGTATAACCCAAAGATAACTACTAACTTGTAAAGAAATTTTTAAAACTTTCCTAGAGGGAGAGAAGACAGCTGTCATGCCCAGTCCAGCATTTTAGGTGATTTGTTTAGCTACACTGGACTCAAACCAGGGGCACTAGGCAACTAGTCTGATGGAAATGACATCCAGAATTTGACACTCTTTTATACAGGATCCCAGCTGAGAAAGCAAAGGACATTGCTGATCTAATCTGATATGTGAGCTGTTGTGCCTGGAGATGCAATGCCATAGCCTGTTGTATTACTTGGTTTCTGAAGGGCTTGTGGTCTCATTAGCATTTTATGCTGCATTAATAGCATCCAGATGTCAAGTGCTAAAGTGGGTGTATATTGCAATAAAAAGTCTAATCCAAATTGTGTAGACATATTCAAATTCTCTTTACACTGACTAGGCTGAATAGAAGTATAGAGCAACCACAGCAGCACATGGTCAGTACTCGGGAATTGTTTGCTCTGCATCAGTACCCAAGCTAGATTTAAACAGGTCTCATATTTGGTTTACATAAACTGTCACCTTTGCTACAGAATTACACAAAGGTATGTAAATTGGAAGCAAAGATAGATTCAGTCCTTTTCGTCCTGGGTAACACATAAGCCTTTTTGTGCTTAGATTAGCTGCTCCTCACACTTGAGCTCTTTTCATCTTAGCATGGGACAATGTTTGAGGCAGCTGAACAGCCAAATATGATGAAAGAGAGCATATCATCTATGCTGCAGTGACCCAAAGAGTGAAGAGCTGCCTCTGCAGACAGCTAGAAACATAAATTACAGTCAGGATGGGGAAAAAATCTATCAGTTCTGAACTGGAGCTCAGAAAACTTCATCCCTCTGGACAAGGAGGTTATTTCTCATAGCAGCAATGCAAATTTGAATTAGAAGCCTTACTAATTTCATAACTATTTGCTCACTAAAATATCTGCATCTTGTATATTAATACAGATGTCCTACTATAAACCGAAAACACATGGATAGGAAACTGTGGTGTTTAAAATAATAGGGAAGACAAGTGATAAGCCATGACAGAATAGCCTTTACCAGCTGTGCAATACATCCTTTCAACACGTGCAGAAGACTGAGCAATGTCATTTGAGATGTGATTCTACTCATCAGAAATGGAAGAAATGAACAGACTTACTGTGTAGGCTGGGTCCTGACCCAGTTGATGCCCCTTTAGGGATGACAGGCATCAGGGCGTGCTGGATTGCCATCTCCCACATTCGTGCCACATCAATGCCAACACCACTACTGATAACACTGTTATTCAGTGGAATGCTTGAGAGGTTGTCTATGTTTTCTCCAACATAATAGACTATATTTGCTGTGCTTATTTCAAAACAATGAGGATTGGCTCCTTGAGGCAGCAAAGTGAAAGTTTTTGCAGGTTCCAGAGACAAAATTTCAGACAATGGGATTTCCTAAAATGAAAGAACTATTTTACTTTCTGTGTAAAGATTATCAACATATAAAACTTAAGCATGAACTTTATTTGATTAGTTTATGATATCAACTGTTGCCTTTTACCATATGCTTCTTGTACAAACAAAAAGGCTCTTGTAACCTGAAACTCTGTGACACAGAAGACTGTAGTAAAATACTAAATGTTTCTGTCCAAGACTAAATAGAACTTTAATTATTTAACTGAACTTATCAAAGAGAGTAGAGAGGTTCCTTCAGAAAAAAAACAGGGCCATCCATATATCAAGAGAACTCCATTAGAAAATACAACCTGTTGACTTCTCGTATAAAAACTTTTCATTCCCACAACACACATTTTATAGGTCGTTGTTAGCTGACACCTTGCTGATCAGACTTGTTTGTGACAGGCAGAACACACATATGCAGCTTAAATAATGAAAAAAAAACCCCAAACCAAAACCTAACTAGAATTTATACTATTATTGTACTTTTAGTAAGCATCAATTTAACAATTTAGTCCTTAAATTCTGCTGGTATAAAAAGAGGATGGAAAATATTCCTTACTTTGTAATATTTGCTTCCAGTATCATTTTGAAAAAGTGTAATGCATTTGCTGTCCAGCCTCCAGTAGTGTCGCTTTCTCTGCAATGAAAAACAAGTAAATTAATGAAATGTTCATTTCACAAAAGCACCACTGCTAAAATGTTTCTTTAGTTTGAAGAGATGTACTGTGAACGATAAAGACCCAATTGCTATTACAAGATTTTAATGAAGACTTTATAATTGAATTTAGAATTTATAGGGCTCTTATTATGCTCTGCTGTTTCAGTAATAGCTCTGTTAAAATTGTACAAGTTTCAAAAATTTAAAATGTCATTTTGATGTCTGCATTACATTCAGCACAATTTGCTGATATATATGATCCTAAAGCAATTAAAATTTCTTTTCGTATCCCTTATAACACCCCAGTTCACTTTTGAAGGTCACATACTGAAGGCTTTACTCATGTTTTAGCAGGTTGGAATGAAAATAGCCTTTTTCTACACTAAATCTACTCTACAAAAGTCTCAATTCAACTGGCAGTATCAGGGAGAGTGTAGCTGGAAGGTAAAGCTACTTTACAGAACTCCTCAATGCTATGTTTCACTTCCTTCAAAATGACTACATTCAGCTGCCTATGATAATGCAACAGATATAATCAGACGGTTTTTGCGTGTTTTAACTGTCTCCTGTTCTTACAAGCCGGCCAGTCTTAGTTATGATAAGAATTAGGAATCACCAAATTTGCAAAAACTGCCTCACATGAGTGACTGTAAATTATCAGAGTATTGTTGGAATTTGATTCTGTACTATAACATAACATGTGCCGGAAGACAGGTCTTCCCTAACAATTCTTACCAGTGTGTCCTTGCTTGTATAGTGAACCATCCAACCCTCCTTCATTACTGTGCTACTTCTCCGTTTTGTGTGCTTCACAGACTGTACCACTCTCATTAATGGAATATTGTTGCTGGTTGAAGGGCTTAAGAATAAATCATTAAAGGCTTTTAAAAAGAAGATAACTTTGGACAAAAAGAAAAAAAAATCTTTAAAATCATAATATATGTATACACACACACACAAAAAATCCACATTTATTTTTATCATTGCTAGCAGACCTGGTTTGCACGCTATTTTGTTTTGTCATTCCAAACGTCTCAAGATTACAAAGAAAAAAGCTTGTAATACTATACCATGAGAATGTCAGAGACCTTCTGAAGGCCTACACACACTCTTCCAAATATATTTCTAAAGATGAGCTAAGAAAATGGGCAAATAACTAGGGCCTTATCTAGGCTTGGGAGCCATTGCTCAAGTTTGTGCTTTGTACGATTCAGAGCAGTATTGATCTTGAATCTCTCATAATCTAACACTGTCCCGCAGATAACTGTCCTGTGAACTTGCTTGGGCTCAAACACACAATGGAGTGATGACAGTTTACAGAGTAGAAAATGTGTTGGCTGCCCAGCTGCACACACCCTGGCCAGGCACAGCAGAGAATCTGCTGGAACCTCTCAGAGAAAGAAGTTTAAGCTATTCTACCCTCAAAGACTTAAGGTGAAACGCTATCGCCTTGTGGGATATGCACACTGCAACTTTCTACCATTCAGCTGACAACACAGTAAGTTGGGAGGGCATGGGAATGCGACAGCATGCATGATAGCACTGTCAGATAAAATCTGGTAGTAACCAGGAGTAACGTAGCCCATCTTCCTTGCTGTTAGAGTTAACAATTCCTAAAGCAGATTCTGTGTCATGGAATATGGACTCGATCTGCTCCAATCCGAAACATGAATGCTTAGTTATTTCTGGCAGAAATTCAAACAGTGATGCTGCATTGTATGTGAAAACAGAGCACAACGCTGCTCTTGTATTCTGCCCTGCTAGCAACCTTATTGGTGCAACAACTGCAACAAAAAAGGGCTGATAGTGTTCAGGAAACACTATCTTAATTATCTTAACTTTTGGTTAAGTTACCGAAGTTGTTGTGACTGTATATGTCTGCAGATGGCCCTGCTTCACTGTAATGCATTCTGGAAATAAGTTTTATGAATTGGTAGTTTCCCATCAAAATGCAGAAAGTGCTGTCTGAAAGTTTAATTAAGTATGTAACATATAGTTAATATCTCTTTTCTGCCTAAAAATGATCAAACCATCTGCAGTTCCTATTTAGCTATTCTTGTCTGTACTGACAAAAGGTTTACTTTTTATTTGCCTTTTATAGATCACTAAAAAAATATCCATGGATATGGAAACTACCCTTAGAAATAACTGATGGGAGGTATTACTGGAAACACAGGAATGTCTCTTAAGTAAGTAACATATGTACCTTAGTTATAAATATTTTATTAGTACAACTGGATATTTTTATTTTGAAAACTTGCAGTGCAGTCCGCTTAATAAAACTTGGAAATTTAAAATGTTCTGTGACAATGATTTCGTCATCTAAGCACAGGCTCATATTCCAATGATACAAGGTACACATACACACCATACATATCGTATCTATGCAGACAAATATGACAGTAGGTCACCACTACACGAAGTAAAACTGCATACTGTTGGAACGGATTGCTTTCTATTAGTGCAACGGGTGTATGACAGCAACACAGAAACAAGGGGAACGTATTACTGAAAGAGACTCCCAACAAGCAAAATAAAAGAAGAAACTGCAGGTCAAACAGACCTGTAAAAGAAAAACGTTTTATAATTCTTAAAGGTATAGATCCATCAGATTTCCTAGATGCATCAAGGAAATTACAGCTGAAATTACCTAAATTCATTTTAGGTTCCCTGACAATGAATAATCCCTACTTTTTCCCTACTATTCCAACAGTTCCAATAAGTGAATAATGTTTCTTCTCTTAATACACTTCTGAGGTACGTTGCACAACTCAGTTCCTGTTTTCCTTCCTGAGCAGTCATCTCAAAGCATTAATCTATTTTGTAACTTGCTTCAAATTACTACTTTAAGTTTGTCAAACTTTCCTTTTTTTCTAAAGGCATCTAAAAATACAAACAATTAATCTAGATCTGATCACACCATAGCTACTTACTCATTTTGTTTGTTTATTTATTTAAATGACCGGGCATTGCACTGTTAAGCCAGGGAAAGAATGGCTTCAAAAATAAGTAAACAATAAATAAATAAATAGTTTACTATTGCTTATGCACAAATAGTTTCACATCATTTTCATGAGAACAGACCTGTAAGAACTACTTGTGCATCAGTTTTCACATGCTACTTCAACTTGACAATAAAGCTTCTCTTAAATTACTAATGCATATGATCAGTGAAACATTCTCACTGCAATTTCAAAACCACAACATTTCACCAGCATTCCCCATTCTAAATGAGTGAGAATAGTGCCCAGGTAGATTCCCCCTTGAACCCTAGACATGATACGTACAAATAAATACAAAGAAAGATGGAAGGTACACTCACTCCCCAGCTCACCTGATCATCCTGTTAGATTCATCGTGATCCAGATCAGCATCCTGCATTTCTCCATTGTCACTATGGCATCCTGTCATTGACATCTCTGAATCATGAGCCATAGATTCTTCCATGTCATCTATAAAGCCACTGTTTCTTTCACTGTCGTTGTCATCACTCCCTTCTTCCATGACCACATCAGATTCAGCCCCAGGACTAAGAAGGTCTGGAAGATAATTTCTCAAGTTATTATCTGAAAACATAAAATACTCCAACTACAACATCCTGGCACATTTTAAGCTTCCAAAAAACTCAAGTTCTCTTTGGAAGTCCATTGCCTGGATCTAGACAATATAAGTAGACAATTACTTATAATGTGAACTGAATGTTCCTTTGCACAGGAACAGTACTTTCTGTGAAGCCTGCACAAAGCAGCACAATAATCAATACCACTGAAACAATGTTCCCTGCCATTAGAAAAGAAATATTAAATAAGCACCAAAACCAAAGACTTGGGATTTAACTTATTTGACTGTGGCATAGCATTAATAGTATCATCCAGCTTATATTTAAATTATATTAAACTTTACAGTTTCCAAGTTAGATACGCCTAAGCAAGATCAGAGTAAGAAACAATTTTTTATTGCATTGTTGCTTGTGAATGGATTTGTCTGGAATACAAAACCATTAGTCCAGTCAGAGGGTAAAGACAGCATTAGTTTTTCTTGGATGTTGTACTGTTTCAGAAATTTGAAATACAGTTAAAATCACATGGAACTCATCGAATAGTTTCTCCTAGCAACTTTTGTCTAATTGTGTGGAGGAAGGGTCTTGAAAGTCAATGTAGGCAATGTAACACAAGAAAAAGCATATTGAATTATCTGACAGCACAATGTTTGGAATTGATGGCATTTCACTGAAATTAGAAGAGCACAGCTGAAAAGTTTGTTTTCATGTACAGTAGTCTTGAGATATTTGGATATAAATTACTGATGTGTGATTAAGAGACACACACTTCATCTCTAGCAGAACCAGTCATTCAGTCATGAATGATACTTCACAGTGCAAGGCTCTCTCTTTGCTATTTCTACAACACTTTTAAAATCTCTATTTTTAATAAACCTACAATCAGTTAAAAATAACTCCTTACATTTAGTATATAATGCATTTACTAATGACACCATGCTTGGAATTTCACTGCTTCAGCTCTTCTTTCACTTACTATTTTAGGGAAGATGCATCACACAGCAGATGGACAAAATGACAGATATTGTATTTTGTTTATTAAGTTTGAAAATAATGTCAACCAAATTACTGTTAAAATACAAATGAGATACAGGATGAAATTGCCTTTGATAATCCCGAGGACCCTCTATCAGTCATTCAGGACACACAATTCAGAGTTCTATGAGGATTCTATGTATAGCATATTATGAATATTATTTGGTGTGCAAAAGCCAAATTCTATAACTTTTAAGATTGCAATCTTCAAGGAATATACTTGGAGTAAGCCCAGAATATGTTCTCACCCCAAGTGACTCTGCACAAGCTTTCCTGAGACAAACTATCACTTCCCACTAGCCCAGCATCAGATTCGCATGTAAGGAGGAAAGTCCAAACAAAAGTAGCGTGTTGCTTGTGAAGCAAAGGTGGGGAGAGGGCAGAGGGGGTGTGTTGGAGGGATGGAATAAAGCTGCCTCAGATGGAAAGAGGGAATTTGGAAGAGTAATTCAGAAACAAATGTAAATTTTGCTCATTTAGTTCAGTTGTGTAGAAGCAAAGTTTACGTCCCTTCCTGTCTTCTCACGGCACTTTAGATCAATCACTCCTCTCTAAAACTGCATCTATGCAGGAAAAAGTTCATCATTTATAAGCAGATTCAGTTACTTTCTCTGACTGCAAATCTCAGGGAAAACTTTACACTGCTATCAATGGAATTAACACATCATGGTGTATATTTTAGTTTTTGAAAACCAAACCACAATTTAACTTTGGCAGTATTACTCACACTCCTGAAGAAATAGTTATGTTGTGGGATGGTTAATGGTCAAGTGAGGTATAAATGGTACAAGATTTAAAAAAAGAAAAAATAATAGTGGCTCCAAGAGTCCCGTCAGAGGTGCATCAGAAAGGATTCCTACATTCAGTAGGAACACATCATCTATTTTCCAGAAAATCATGCACCTTGTCACATTTCAAGTGGGATACTTAGTATCTGTAGTAATTTTCCTATTAAACATAAAAACTGTAATAATGCAGAAACACTACTATGGGAAATACTACGAAAAACATTAGTTAGCATTCCTAATTTTGGAAATTCTTGATATGCCTTCAATAAAGTAACCACTGATTTAAATGAAAAAGAATGCATCGTAAGGTAATACTTTATTAACCGTAGAAGCAGTTTAGGCTGACAACTTAAAGCCGTAATATGCATCAGAAACTGAGCAGTTCACCATACTTCTCATTCCCTTATCACACAGGAAAGTGACATTTTCAAGGCAATCAACAACTCATCTACAACCACTCCTTTTTCCTCCAGTACCGTCTGTCAAGCCTACCCATACACCCCTATACTTAACACAAAACCAGCAGCACATGCATGGGAAAATTGGAGGATAGTCAAGACTTGACTTCTGGCAACTGGTATGATTAGTTTTATGCCATTGGTAAACGGTGGAATTTTTTCCTGAAGGGTATTCCTAGTTCTTCTAGGTATGTTTTTCCTTCTCAGGAAGATTATCCATAACCACCTTTTTCTCCTCTCACATTAAAAGAAAATTTTATGTTTCTATTTGATAGGTGAGTGCCAACTTCTCACATGTGGTTTTTGGCTTTTCTCTGGCATTCTGCATTTACCAGGCTTTATCACAGGGCCATTTTGCTGCTGACATCACCTCTGTGGCACAGCTCAGCCTGTCTGCCAGTGCTGCCTATTTGGAAGAAACACACTCCGAACTGATGGTGTATGAGCCACTCACAGCGTTCCTCCCACACTTCATCTTCAACAGAAATATTGCGGAGGAAAGGCCACTCCCAAGCAATGGAAAAATGTGTGTGTGTACACGTCAAAGCTTTATATTTCTCTTTTATTTAACTGATGGTTTAAACAATGACAGGAACAACTGTTAATGCAACTTACCTCCATTAATGGCAACTTCCCCCAGGCAGTTATTTGGCACTTTAGGAGCACAGCGTTTGTGACAGTTGAATCTACAGTCTGTTACGTAAAAAAGGGATACAGCCAAATTATTTATTTTTCTGTGACACAATTACACTTTTTCCTGCTATCAGCCTATAGATGTCAAGCCTTATCATTTCATTAATACAAGTCATATGCCCAGAGAGTGTGCCCTAGCCAGGCTGCACGCTGCCTGTCAGTGGAAGGGACAGGATGAAGACACTAGGAGCACGTTTCTGAGGGGAAAAAAAGCATTTCCAAGGGTAGCTGGGTGGAGCGGCACGACTGCAGCCAAAGTGGTGCTCAACTCGTCTTGGGGAGTGATGAGGAGACACAAGTGCTTGGCTGCAAAGCCAGAGCTGCTTTTCCAGTGAAAGAAGCAGAGTGGGCTGCAGTGTATCAGCTGCAGTTGAAGAGACTGACTACGTATCAAATACTGATGATTGAAAATTGAAACAGGAGAACCCTAGCCAACAATTTTAAGTGAGAAAATATTTGCTCTTTACATCTCAAGGCAAGTTCTAGACAGCTTGTAACTGCGGGTTCCTTCAGTCCTTCGCCTATTTTTCAAATACTGTTTTTTACTTCTTTCATTTGTGTAAGTAGCACTTCATTAGATGTCATATGAACTATTTTCTTTTGGCTCATGAACACATGTTACTTAAACTAAGAGCTGTAACTTACTAACACACCAGGAAAAGCAGAGAGTCAGGAAGGAAAAAATATACTAAGGTTGTCTATATCCTTGTAATTATTTAAGATTGATCCAAAAACCATCTAGAGGTCCTGCAGTGCCAAATTACAGATAATTTAATTTTTTTTTTTAATTAGGTTAATATTTGCTCAGGACACCAGGATTCAAAATGAACTGAAACAGGTGATGCCTTGATAGATATTTTGGTTTAGTTAAATTGTATCAGAATCACACCTTAAGTTAAATAAATGCAACTTTGAATTTTTGCAGAGTTCAAAGAAGCAACACAAAGTATACTGATTAATTTTATGATAATTATTATTTATTGTAATAGAGGGAAGGTAATTTTAGGCATCCGTTAGCCAACAATCCAACCCCATAGCATGCACAGGCTAAGGCTGGCTAAGGTGAGCCAGGATTCTAGGCTACGATCCAAGGGGCCTGACTCACTTCAGCACCTACTAAGGTATTCAGCGCCATGAGACTTGAGAGCACATTAGTCACACCGAAAAAATGTGGGTTTAAATTCTCATATAAGCCCATCTTATTTTACTTCCATTACAACTTCCCCAAAATGCTGAACTGCTGAGGCTCAGGCATATGCTTCAATTCACACACAGGACTTTGTAGATTGAAAACAATGAAGATATATAAGAATATAGTTAACTATTCTGCTGTAAGCACAGGTTCACCTATGCCAAACACAAGATCATTTACACCTGAATGAAAAATGTGAGCTACTGCACATACACCAAAGGATAAGAATGAACAGCCATGCAGCCAGCTCCTACAGAACACCAATTACTGTAATTTTGACTGCAGCTTAATCCAATGTAATTGTACATGTGCCTACACGTAGACAGTTTAGTGAGGAATAAGGCTACACAGTAACTACTCAAACACTAATTTATTAATTTTATTATGCTCAGCTTTTATGTTCCTAAAGGACATTTGCTTACCTTTGCACTGCAAACCCTGTCTAAAAAGCCCTTTGAGAAGCTTCTTGCAGTACTGGCAAACTGTTGGACGTGTGTAGGAGTGGATGACAAAAGTGTGAGGCACTTTAACCTTGGACAGTAAAATCTTGTCTAGTTGAATAGGTCGTCCAATGTAGGACTGTGAATTTGACCTTTTCTCTCTCCCAGTGTATGATTCTGATGGTGTCTTTTGCTGCAAAATAAATAAAAAGGAGCTTTGTATTCATTTTTAAAAGAATATCATTTTCATATATTCCCTCACTTTAATAACACTGTCATATGTCATAAAAAGTCATGTAAATACCTTTAAACATTAATAGAAGATGCATCATGCCCCTCTCAGACTACTTTTGAAACATGTCAATGGTACTGAACAACACTTTTGCCAACACTACTATCATACACTTCATATTGTGACTGAAACAGGTTTTTATTTTAAAAAAAAATTAATCAAAATTAAAATGCTCATTAAAATTTCTCAGAAAAGCATTTTACATTCTGATAAAAACCATTTTTACCTCTTATTTTCTGTTTAACATCAAAAGTACCTTTGAAAGGCTGTATTTTTTGAATAAACTTGAAGAGAATTATTACTTTATTCTATGTGCATGCAGGCTAATGATAGAAAAACTATTAGTATTTTCTATCCCCTTTATTTATAATTTTTGCTGCCGCCAACCTTACCACATTTAGATTATGCACAATAGATCACAATAGGTATTTAAATGTGTGTTGCATATATATATACACACATACACACACACACACACACACATACATATACATGCACACGCACATTTAAATACCTATTGTATATATATATATGAAGTGAGACACACAGTCTAAGGTATGAAATCCAAAGAATTTCTGGAAGAAAAGTTACCTTATTTTCTCTACTAAATATAAAGATGTATATATGAAAATTAACCCAGAAAAAACTTACCTAGAAAACTGCTTTCTCCTAATACTCGCCCTTGAGAAACAACCAAACTGCACCCACAATTAACATTGAAAGGAGAACAAAAAGTGAGAAAATGAAGCTTGATTATTTAAAACTCAGCACCTTCTCACTATCATCTGCCAACAATCTGATAACTGAAGGCTGGAAAACAAATCATTCAGAGTGAGCCTGCACTGTTCAAAAACTGTAGTAGCTGAAGCTTCAGATAGACATTAACTTGAAACACTGCTTAGATTCAAACACATAATGCTATAGGAAATCTTCCATCTGAGAAGGTTGACTGATTACTATTTCCCAGCCACCAAAATATAGAAAAATAAATTTTTGTATGCTTCTGTCAGAGACTTTTGGAGTAAAGAAGGATTGAAAAGTCATTTTAATGGCAGAAGAACCTATGGAATTAGTTCCAGGCTTTGTCTTCACAGTGTATCTGCCAGGGGCAAAAAAAATTTCTTCCTTACAAAGTTCATATAGATTTCTTGCTGTGAAGATAAATTCTTTTGGTTATCCTGTAGAATTAGGTGTCTTTCCCAAGAAGCATAAAGATCCATTGTACTAATGCAGTCCTTTCAAATAAAGGAAAAACATGCAAAATACGTTGTATGAGCCAGGTACATATGGTCACCAAAAAGACACTAGATTGAAAGAAGTATAAGAAAGCATCTGCCTTTTCTTTATCACAAATAATATTGGAAAAAGTCTGAGTACATACTCTGATGTTATGGGTTTACTTCCTGAGGTTTAAATCTTCATGCTCTGCAAAGCACTTATGCATATAAAAAAAACCCCAAACAATTAATTATTCTCAATTTAAGATTAAATTTATTCAAGATATGTTAACTAGCAATAAAATTTGTCTAATATTTCTAAGGCAGATTGCACTAAGTCTTATGAAGTCAAAGCAACCAGGCCTATAAACGGGAAGGCAGAAGACCATCAGGACGGAAGAATGAGCCACATATTCTGCACAAATTGCATTGCTCAGTTAGCGCGAGCCACCTGGAAATTACCGCCCTCAGTGTTTGTGGACAGGGCAAAGCTCACAAAGAGCAGCAAGAAACAGAGATGAAATCCTCTCAGTTTTATGCTTGTGTAGAATAGGAAAAATTTTGGTCCAGATTGATGCTGCTTCATAGTCCTAGTTCAGTGCCTTACAAGTTACAGCCTCAACCCTACCCTATGATCAGATACCTAGCCCTGAGTTTGCTCTTCAGTGCCCACAAGAAGAGTTTTACTTGTGGCATACTCCAATTTAATGTGAATATTTTCTTTTTGAAAAAAATAATTCCTAAAGGGTTTGCCTTAATTCTAATCACTACTTGCAATGTGTTAGTCACAACACTATGCTCTCTCTTTCTTGAATCTGGACCTTTGGTGGACTTTTTGCATCTAGTGATGCTAGTCTCTTAAAATGAAGTTTAACTGAAAAGGAGTGTGAGTATGTAAGGGAAAGAGTTCTATTGCTTATTTTCATTATGTCACTGTAACAAACTAATATTTCAGCTTACCGTTTTTACTGTAAAGCTATTTCTTGACAATCTTACCCTTGTCTGCAGTACAAGTGATCGAAATATCTAACACCATCATCTCTCTTAGAACCCTGACTAAAACCACCTAAATTAAACCTATTTTCTATGATCACTCTTTGCCCTCATTTTCTAAATTATTGCCTAATCAAAAATTATTTTGGTAACCAAATACTGCTAAAAGCAAAGTCCAAATTACTTATACCTAGGTGACTTCGTGCTTAAAGGATTTTAGAAAGCTGTTTTGGCCCAGTTTTCCTCACCAAATGCCTTGCAGGTTTTAGAAACTTCAGTAGTGTTGCTGAAATGTACTTCGACTAATCTTGGGCAGTTATGATTAATAGAGAGAGACAGTCTTCCCTACAGCTTTGGTTCTGACCTAGATGGCTGATCAAATCTCAGGTGCGGTACAGCACAAGCGTGGGACAAATTATTTGCTATATTTTTGCTCAGATTGATGGCAAATTTTTCGGTTTTAATGTGCTAGTATATATTTCTGAGAAAATGTCAGGTTGAGCAAAAAGTGAATTCTAGATGCTCTACCTTGAGTTGATTGTTTCTGAGATAACTGAAACAGTTACTCATCATACCATCAACCTTGATCAAACAGAGTTGCCATTAATAAAGCTTTTGTCGTGTTGTTTGGTAGGGTATTTTTCCCAAAATTTATATTGGTCAATGCACAGTTATAATTTCTGAAATATTTACTTCAAGTCTCATTTCACACAGCTACCGAGTTGTGTTCCAGAACAGACAACTAACTAAGTTTCTGTTAGTAATTCATAAGCGTTCTCTACAGCTCAAGCAGTAATGGATACTAAACAAATGATAAAACAATAGAAAACCTACTGTAGGATGTCAGTCTTCAAGTTCAATTTATAGAGAAAAGTATTTCAGCTTGTCTTTGCCATTCTACAAGTGCTGGGCTGCTACATGCCAGCAGCGTAGCACACCATGTAACGCACCAGCAATTCTCAACTTACAGTGCCTTCAGGTCAAGAGGTAAAGCCGAGTTTCACCTTCTCCCATGCTAGAAAAGAAATCAGAATTCATGGATCTGGTCTCGCTCCTGCATGCCCTGGCCTGATATGCCTGACTCCACTCCCTCCCTCTTCCAGTCAGAGGCAATGTGCCCCCTGGGTCCTGCTCAAAGGTAGCAGGGTAAGGGAAGCTGGTGACAGATAACTCATGGCAGCAGCAGCTGGAGCATCTTCAACACCCCTCTGATGACTGACAGATTAGGAGGAGTACCTCCTACCTCTTGTCAGATAAGCTTCTCCTCCAAATATTGTCCAAAAGTCCTGTCAAGATCCCTCAGCTCTAACTTCCAGCACTCCCAGAATCACATATGCCACAATTTTAAGCCCCTGAAAGCACAGGACACCAGGAACTATCCTATTTCCACTGGAAATGCAAGAATCTCCTCCGCAAAGCAGCTTCCCCTTCAGCTGGCGTGCCTGGTTTGCTAGAAAGATAAATGAGTTTTTCCTGGTAGCCAGCCAGGCTACTGACTCAGCAAGTCTGGAAACTTCCCAGGAAATGATTGCTTAACCAGATTACACCATGGAAACTAACAGCCTCACAGCTCCAAATACTAAACAGTCCTTTAGAACAATCATCCCAGCAAGGTAATCTATACTTTAACAGCTCAAGAGTATGATTTTCCAAGTGCCAACAAACACCAAGAAACATGTGCAGATACTCAACTGTCCAACCAAGCCAGTGACACTGATCACATCCAGATACTTCAATTATGCTTTAACTGTGAGAATATCTAATAGAATCCAGTTTGATGACTCTTATTTTGGGGAAAAAAAAAAAAAAAATCTGTTTTTTTAATTCCAAGAAGGTAGATGTGCCAATCTTTCCCCAACATGGGGCATTCCTCATGACTTTTATTTAACTGATGCCTTGCTTCTCCCTCTTGTTCAATTTCTTTGAATTTTTGGAATGTACTGAAGCCTCTCATGTAACTTCTGGTGAGCTTTGTTGAAATCTATTAGAAAACACAACAATTTGTCTACATTAGCCAGAAGCATAAAATCGTTGTACAGTCATTGCAGGAAGAAGACAGTCCCCAAAGGTAAAAATAGCTCAGCAGACCTTTCCTGTCTTTTTTAACTTGTCCAAATACACTGCAAAATGCAATTAAAAAACTGAAATAAATACTGATCCCCACCAATGGATTCAGCTGTTCTTATTACCTGGATGAGTTTGATTGTCTTGCAGCATTCACATCTATCTATTATTCCCAGGCACAGAAATCAAAGAAACTGTAGGGAGATGCTGAAGGGACCAATGGGAAGCGATAAAAGCTGACTGCTTGGACACAGAGATGCCCTCTTGGGAAGAAAGACAAGGACCAGCTCCGAAATCCAGCTGCATGGGCTAGTCTAAAACATAAAAGAGACTGCTGTTTGCCTTATTTCTTTTAAAAGGTTTTGACAGTCCCACTAAAAATGTCCCAGGGATTCTGACAAAACTTGAGCAAAAAGCTTCATGTTCTCTAAGAGTCAGAAAGCAACTACTTCCATTTTGGCAGTCATGCTTACAGAAACATGCTCAAGCCAGTAACCTTCACTCAGAAGAGAGCAGGCTACACAACCTATACTCTCCTAAATATTTTTTTTTTCCAAACCTTACACAAAGAAGTGCTAACCTTTTGCAGGCTCAGTATCTAAGAAGTGTTGCAACATTATTCCTGTACTTTACACTGAGATATTCAATTAGAAATATCAAAAGTATTCCTACAATTTTGAAATGTTTGCCTTAACAAAAGAATAAACTATCATGATCTAGGGTTTTTTATTTACTTGGACAACAGAGAAAAGTGATGTGTATTTTAAAAAACCAAACAGCAGTAACTGTTTGCATGAAGTTTCATTTTTAGTGTTGAAGCAGACTTGTTGAAACATGCATTTCCTTCCTACGAGGATAAAGCCTTAATATGTTCATACACAATTTGTTCACAGGAAGCTCCTGTCAAGTGAGGTGCTAGATATCTATGTAACCACAGGAACTCTGTTTTTAATGCAATGCAAATGTTGACTTTCTTTTACAAATTAAACTATGTGGCTGTAATTAAGTGAATTCAAAGAAACAAATCTTCAGTTAAATATACTGAAATACCACACTTAGACTGCAATCAACTGTGTTGTCTTTCAAGGCTTCTTGCACTCCTCTCTTTAAGTCAAGTGTATGATTTAATCCTACAAGCACCACAGTTAGATAGCTATGGTCTGAAAAACATTTCACTTTCACATGTGTAAACACATCAAAGAACTGACTTCAGTACAAGCTGTTAATATTAAACTATCCACAGATGGAAATTATTATGTATGCCGTTCTTCTACTCAGACATCAATAGCAGCAGACAGTGGTTTGAATGCTCTGTCTGTAACCTGCCTTATTTTGGAAAGTAGCAAGAGAAGATTACTGGGTTTCAGCAGGCATCGTGGGACTATGCTGACTCCTCAGAACCAGGGAATTCCCAAAACAAAAGCCCTTTCTTTTTGGATTTGCTAGTACCAGCAGCCATAGTAGGACTTACATATCACAAAGCTTTTTTTCCAGTATCTTCCAGACACAAGTTCCTATTACATGTAGTTTGATCTTGTATAATGTACTTCATAATTTTAAGTCTATAAATTAGTAAGTTATTTTCATGGAAGTATCCTGCAGTATTAGAATGCCCACATCAGAAGCCAGACCTGGCAGCTTTGTTATGCCTGTTGAATAAAGCTAATTAAAAAAAAAAATGGGGGGGGGAGGGGGGAAGCACACATGATGATACAAAGGTATCATAGCCAAATTATAATTCAATACAAAACCCTTCAGATAGTCTTTGCACAATTCTGATTCATCCTATCATATATGAATCTTACCTTTTTTACGTTTTTTTCCCCAGTGTCTATACAAATGTGTCCCATCTGACACTGTCTACACACCATCCTTTCCAAATCAAGGATAACCAGCAGGTCTTTAGGCTCTTAACCACAGACACTGGTTTGGAAAGTTTTGGCACTGGACAGAGGAGGTCTAGACAAACCTACCTGGTGAGGCCTGAAGTAAGTTTGGGGGCAGTATTATGTTACCAATATAGAAAAACAAGATTATATATTAGAAGAGAGGGAAAGCACCACTGAACACACCTGGGCCATGTAAGAGGAGATAAAAGGTTGCATTGATTGCCGTTGTTCCTCAAAATGCAAACGACATTTTGGGATCTTGTACCAATTCACAACACCCCAAATGATCACGAATGATGTCTCAGAGATACTGCAGGGAAGTAAAATGTGTGCTGCAGCATTCGGCAATTTTCAATATGCACAAACCCTTTTCCTACTATTGAGAAACTACAAGAACTTAGCTTCTAATTTTCCCTAGATGCACCACACACTCCTAAAGAATTCCTGCTGTTACAGAGCTTCTAGGAATCCCCAGTTTAAGCCATGGTGACTTAGATGTAGGGTCATAAGCAGACAACAAACAGGTGACTTAAGAACAAGTGGCAATTACCTGATGACAAAACCAACCTGAACCTCTCTCCTCTTCCAAGCTGAAAACTTCTGGGATCACTAACAACTGCACTCAAAACCATCAGCAGACACAGCACATACGGAATTTCAGAACATGTACATCTTAAGCTGTTTAGTATTTTCTGTTCTACCCATCTTTCTAGACACTTAGAAAATATTAGGTGCACAATTGATGCAATATTTAATGGTTTCCTAAATATACATGTGTAACTTGAAATTATAGGCTTGATCATCTTCTATATCTTATCTAGGTGTAATGAACCTCTGAAACCATCATATCAGGGCAAACTAGGTCAGAAAAGCCCTAATGTAGTTTGCATTAGTTACACTTGTACAGCATTTAGTGCATGGCAGATAGTACTAGGACTACTATTATTTTATGGCACAGCAGTGTGCAAAGTGAGCCAGTCCAAATTTACCTACTGTATCCTAAAATGATTTAATTTGGGGTTCAGCTGAACTTTGAATATCACAGACATGCAACACTTTAAGAAAAGAGAACTACATTTGAAATACTTTTTGATTTTGACCCTTAGTATGTTTTACTATTTTAAATTATTGTAAAAAAGCAAGAAAACTAAAAAAAAAATACATAAAAGATTGTGAAATTAACTTAAATTCCTGTTTATATATTCGACTTTCAGAGTCAGATTCACTGAGTTCTCAATTCTTAGTTCTGTTTAGTGCATGACCCTATATTCACCTGGTGGATCCGGCACTAGATCAATGTGAACATTACTCAGGATTGGTTTAATTACTCAAAGCCTCTACTTTACCCTCTATTATTTTTAAATAAACTCTAGCTTTTGGAGCAAATTCCAGGAGCACTACCCAAAAGAGCATAGGGGTTTTTATTAAACATACGAGCACACTGAAAGCAAGTTCCCATTAAGATAGAGAGGAATGTGCAGTGTGCATCACTGGAGCATGGAAAGATAACTTGAGGGTGACAAGAACAAAACATAACAGAACAGTATTAATTCACAGTCAACTCAAGTGCCTTCAAAAGAAAATACTAATTCTGCCTCTGAGGATCTTCCATCTAATGAACTCTACTTCAGCCATTAGAAAACGACTTGTAATTAGAAGTGGTTTAAGGCACCAAAATGCTCTCAGCTGCAACACCCCAGCTCTTCTTTAATCCCTCCCTCAAGGGCCCTTTTTTTTCCAGTTCAGTGAGCTGGGGAGGCATACAAGACTCTATAGGGACTGGAACTAGGAAAAGGAGATGCATCTTCTGTAGGAGTGTGGAAAACAAAGGCTTCTTAGAGTGGGTATTTCTGAGTCACTGGAAACAAGGACTCCTTATTTCAGTGGGCTAAGACAAAAGGGCATCTGTATTAAGTGTTGGGTGTGAGGGAAGAAAGAGAAAATGGCCACCTACGACTCAAGACAATTCCCTCCCAGAGAGTCTACTGTCCTAGTTCTGCAGAATCACTCTTCTATATATAGCTAAAAAGCCTCAAGCCAGCTCTGCTTATAAATCTGCATAGGCAAGCAACACCTGGTGCTTTGTATTTTGTCAGTGATACATAGTCTTTTTAACTAAAACTATTTACATTTTAAATTTTAAATTATTTAGCAAAAAATAACTGTAATTCCTGATTCTTCATCAAAAAGCAAAGATAATACGTAACATATCACTTACCTATGCCCTATGAGACACATCATTCCTATTTTAAAAGCAAAGCTCAGCTAGACTTTTTCTGAAAAATCACTTCCAATGTGTCTATAAAATGACCTGACTATATCAACATTCATTGCTTCTAGAAAACAAAACTTACCAAAATAATGGGAACATATATTAAAAAATAGAAATAAAATTCTATTGTGTCATATGAATATATTTTGAAGCAAAATCACTGATAGCTACCACATTTTCTTTTCACAAGAGAAATACGATTCTGTTTTTCCTCCAAATACTTTTTTTTTTTTCACTACTGCCTTTAATTACTGCTACTTTAGGATAATCCACCATCATCCAGATTGGTGGATTCATCATTTTTCAGATGGCATCATACTTAGAATAAAAGTATCTTAGATATCACAAAAACCGTGCCTTATATATACCTGTTTGTATTGCTTTATGGATATTCTGTGGAGCTAGAATTCTGGGGCATGCAGTAAGAAGGTATGTGTTTTAGGAAGAAATACAAAACTCATTCCTGGAAGTGTTCAGTGGGTTTTGAGCAACTGGTCTAGTGGAAGATGACCCTGACCATGGCAGGGAGCTGGAACCAGATGATCTTTAAGGTCCCTTCCAACCTAAACCATTCTATGATTACAGGAAACAAAGTTATTTCTTTCAAAGAGATAGATGTTTGGCCACGGAAATCTTCATTTTAGCGTAACAAAATATTCCTCAGACTAATTATGTAATATTTCTAAAATGTAGTATTCCTAACATTCGCAAAGCCTGCTCTTCTCTGGCTGCATCCCAAATACATGCTGCAAGGCAAAGATGCCAATATTTCTTAGTTTCAAAAGCTTTGAAACTTTAAACACAAACCAAACTTCTTTGGAAAATCCATACTGAAAGTCAAAGAGAACAACTTTTGACATGAATCATCCACTTAAAAAAATAATATTGTTTTCTCATTTAGACTTGAATTTTTTTCACACAGAGCTGTAACTTATTTGTACACTGTTCATGGCTATTTCTACAGAAATACAGAATCCTAGACTGTTTGGGTATTTTTAATTCAACCATAGTCTGAAAGAAAGGCTTATCACAATGGTAGTATGGTATCAGAAGTTTATTGCTGGTGAGCACTTGAATGTGAGGTTTGTTCAGCTTAAAAATAAAATGTTTATTTTCTACATTACTCCAGCAAATTCCCAAGTCCCAAAAGCCAAGGTAAAATTTCTTTCCCATGCATTACTCCCAGTATAAAATAGGGCTTCAATCTAACCAATGACTTCTATCATGCCTAAGAAATGAGAAAGTCACTCTTGTATTAAAATATTTTTATGTTCACTAATTTTACTGTTTAGTCTAAGAATTATGACCCTCACTTTGGAATCTGGACTTTGCCAATCTGATTTAATTCCTGTATGCCTTCAAATTCATACTGATAATCACAAAAGAGGACGTTGCTGATAGCATGGTACAGAGTAATTTCAGTACATACCTCATAGCCAGGGCTGACAGGAGACTGACAGGAAGTCGGAAAGAAGAAAAAACAGAACAAAGAATTAAGGGGGAGAAAAAGACAGAAAATAATGTTATTTTAGAAGCAAGCATGAATGTGGGATCATATACTCTCATTCTTTGTTATAGAATACATGCAGAAGAACTGCATTTGAGCCGAGACATATAAAAATCAGGGTTGCATTGTATCCTCCTAGTTCTACTTTGTTTTTAGCATTTCTTTTGATGAGCTTTACACTACCAAGTTAAGAATCAAAAAAAGATTTTATTCTTTGGAGGTAGATGTTTAAAGCTTTAATCAAATATAGTGCCCATTCTATTTTCAGTTCAAACTAAATGCTTTATTGGCTAATGAAAACATTTATACCCAAACTGACACTGTTTCTGTGCATGGTGATTCCTCATGCAAGGATAATTAAAGTATAGGTACATTTTGCATGATTCCACATTATCCTGTGTCAAAGATTTTTAAATTACAAAATTTCGTAAGATAGGGCATAACTTATTCACTTTGTAAGTATCATTTTCCAGAAAGCAGGCTTACATGCTGTGTCTCCTATTAGGTGCACACAACATCAACAAAAAAAAAAGAAACAACTCAGTTTGATAGTTACATCTATCAAAGATCTCCAGGAATTATTCTCTCTCAACTGCTCTGACTCTACATGGTAATTAGGGGTAAAAATACATTTATTTTAGTCCTATTTAAAGAACTGATAGATATAACAGAGATTATATTTTGTTAGTAGTGATTCAAGTAACACATCAATATTAGTAATGAATAATACACTTTTATGAACAAGGGTGATGTTTTTCAGTATATTCACACAGACTGTAGAAAAATGAAAGGCATTCATTCCAAAGTGCATGGTTTGATTGGCATCACCATATAAAATGTCATAAAACTTATCTCACAAGTACTGCGGAAGAATTGAGTCCAAAGGACAGATCTGGTACATGCGAACTGACAAAGCTTACACCACTTAAAAAAAGGGGGGTGAGGGGCAGGAATGGAAATACATTCAACAGAAAAAAACTAAACAGAACAAAAGACATATAGAAGCCGTATGCGAGAGCATTTCTGAAAATCTGGTAAATGATACCATGATTTCATGAAATAAAAGCGAGATAAGAAAACCATTTGATTTCTCTAGGCTAATGCCCATCCCTTTACCTATTGTAAATTTATATTCTTTGTGCGCGCACGTGTGTGTGCGCGCATGTGGAATGTTCTGAATCATCAGCACGGGGACACCAATGTTTACAAGTTCTTAGAGAAGTATAGCCTGCAGTATAGATGACACTTACCGCATTTCTCCACTGTTAATTTTAGCGCTTTCAACCGTTTTGAAATACATAGCTTTGCAAAACAGGTATTTCGTATAAGAATGTATCAGCAAACAACACAGTCATACGATTTTAAATGTTTTCAAATTGAAAAATTTTTGCTACATTTTAACTGTACGGTGCAGCGAATATTTATAGAGGGTATACCAGGATGCTCACAACTTTTTTTAACCAAAATTTCAAAAAAAAGAGATCAGAATCAGGGCCAGCCTTCCTCAGAATTTTCTGTCTTGGCCTAAGTAATTTCTGAAACAACCTGCTGAGAATTATGATTAATCCGTAAACATTTGTTGCTGTAGTTTGTAGAAGTTAAGCACCTTACTCATTTATGCAGCTTTTCAATTAAAAATACAGATTCATAATGTTAACCTTAATTTCCAAGTAGCTTTAGACTAATGATAATCAGTAGCATAAGTACATAATTATGGTTTGTAGATGGTACTGCATCTAACACCAGGTCTACATAATTTGCAATAGTGTCCTTTTAGTATGTCAAGTTTAATAAGTTTAATATTCTAATTGAGAGGAAAACATGATAATTGTTGTGTGTACTTATAAATTCTTTCCTCTCTTTTAAACCTTAAGGTTTTCAAAACTTTCACTTAGGAGTGGATTCATTTACACACTGTGTAAAATCTTAACTATTCAAGCATATTATGACCATGAGTGCTTAAAAGAAGAAACATGCTAAAAATAAAAAGTAAGTATCATTTTGATTTACTCCAATCAACATTTTGTTCTCAAAAGAGTTGCTTTCGTTTTGGAAAACTAGTATATTAATGATTACACAAGTACACCAGATATTTATGTGCTTTTGTGTATACTATACATATATATACACACATCTACACATATATACACAGACATACACATACATGCCCCACAAAAAGCCATTTAAGGGTCTAATGGAGATTTCTCCTACTTTCTTCTGAACACTTAGAAATATGCCAAATATGCAGGCTCCAACTAATTAACGACAGCCTTGACTGTGACAGACACTCAGTTTAATGCTGTGGTGTCTGGGTCACAGTGTTCTAATGAGGCGAATCTTTCCTATTTAATAAGACAAGGGAAATACTGGTCTGATACAGGAGAAATTCAACATCTAGTTCCAGAAGAGATCCTCCAAGATCCAACTACATATATTAGCATGGGTGGCAGTTTTACGTCTTAAAAATAACCTAATTCTTGACAAAGGAGGAGACTCCCGGGAGTATCAGAAGTGACACATACCTTAAACCCACATACCTTAAGCTGGTGACCTCCCTTTCACGTCAAGATGCCTTCTCTTACTTTATAATTTACATACCACCCTCCTCTGTAGTCTGTAACAGGCAAAACCAGATTCTATAGCACTAATGACAGTTTCTCAGCTCCTCCCACAGCCTCTACAGCTAGGGAATCCCATACCAGAAGGGCTTCATCCACCACGCTGGGTGAGGGCTCTGCAGAAACTGTACGAATGGTACTCAGTCCTGTTAGGGAAACATTTGACAGGCGTCTTTTCCGTACACCACTGCAGTTGTTAGGAATTTTAAATGCACATCTCTTATGGTAGTTTAGACCACATCCTGAAAAGAGAAATTTAAAAACATCTGATTACGGTTTATTACTCAAAAAAGCAAATAATTTTGAATTTTTTCAAAAACAACACAAATTCAAAAACACTAGCCTTATATTTGATTAAACTTTTCCCCTCCACTCTGCTCTTCTATTCTACCAAATTTTTAGAGAGATAATGTTACCACTTCCAAATAGATACATATATATACAACCAGTGTTTTTTCTTTGATTTTTCAAAATCTATGGTCTCAAAGTGCAGGGAATTTCTACGACCAGCACTAGTGAGGCAAGGAATGGCATATTCTGCAAATGGCATATTCTGCTGGATTCAGTTTACCAGAAGTCAAATAGGTGTGGCAAAATGAGAAAACTTAGCTATTACAACTTCATATGGATTGACAGTAACTTCGGTTAAATAATCTAAATTACTGTGGTACAAAAATGATACAGGTTCATTAAGAATCATAAGGGAAGAGTAAGACACACAGCCTTTTCTTAAAAATACATATTGACCAAATTTTTTTTCACTCAAGGTTACAGAGCCATATCTAAGAGGCCTCAGAGCAGTCAAAAAGATAAGTTCTTTAACCAGTTAATTACTTTGATAGTTCTTACTGTCTCTAACCTATTTAAAAGCAGCATTAGACACAACACACAGAATTGGAATGGAAAAGCCTCTTCTTTAGACTGAAAAACTGCATCTCACTGCAGCTTACCTTCACATTTGAGTCCCTGACGCACCAGCCCCCATAGCATCTCTCCACAATGGTCACAAAAGGCTGGAGCTCGATATGAATGAACAAACAGAGCATGGGGCCGGATTTGAAAGTCTTCAAATGTAGCAGAAGCTGTAACAGTAAGATCACAGAATTAGTAACTTAACTAATAATCTCCACTTACGTGATACTTCATCACAGAACAAAGCAAAACTCCTTTTGGCCACTATGATGCTGAACCCTGAATTTGAAATTGTTCACTGTACAATATTTTGAAGACAAAAAGAGTGATAATATACCTTCATACTACAATGACCACTGGAAAAAGCATAAAGCTGCATTTACAAACCTGCAGCAATGACATCTCTGACAATATTTTTCCAATCAAACACCGGAGTATAATAGCATACCAACATTTGCCAAAATTGTCAGAGTTCAATCAAATGTCAGAAATTTTTCAAAATACTCTTTTATAGGTTTGACTCGCTACACCTGAAGTTATATGTACATAAATTAAACTGAACACATCCAGTAAAGAAATACTGCGAGGTTTTCTTGACAAGTAAATGAAAGTGTATCTAAAACTTCTCCTGATCATTTGGTATAATTAATTCAGCCTATGTTGGTATCGGAGAACTGATCGCCCAAGTTAAAAACATATTTAGAGCTTAAAAACAAAAAATGTAATGATACACCCAAATTTTCAATAAAGAAAAAAACCTTGCAGAGCAGCCTGGAAGACAGTTGTGCATTTCTTGAAGTACCAAATCCTTACAAAGTGACATGAGCATGCAACTAGTATAACAGCTGTAAAAGTTAGAGGGGCTAGTCAAAGGCATTAGTGCAAACCATAAAAATAACCAACTAAAATGTTTTTAGAACTATTTATAATACAGAGACAACCGGTACAACACTTTTAAAAACAGACTTAAATGAAATGTTTTCTTTTTCTTATTAAATATCTTAAACATGTATCAGATAGTCTAAAGAAATATCTGTCAAATGTTGTTAAACACTAACCACATATGCAAACATTTGATCTCATTCAGACTGCCATTTAAACAAGTTATTTGTGTGCTTACTCTTCACAGATATCAGGATGAATGCAATAGGTATGTAGCCACTTAACAGAAATACTTCATCTTTCAAGAGGACGGAAGGACGGAAGGAAGGACAGAAGGAAGGACGGAAGGAAGGACGGAAGGACGGAAGGACGGAAGGAAGGAAGGAAGGAAGGAAGGAAGGAAGGAAGGAAGGGTAACCAAAACCAACACACTCCCCCTCCCCACAACTCTGTTTTCTAATGGTTCAATTCAAAGGAATTCCTAAAAGATCCAAATACCTTGGCTTGTTCCTTGTCTGCTAATGAAAAGAGAACCAAAAATCTGCATATGGATCAAGAAAATATTTTTAACTAACTAGAGGAGGGTACCAATAAATACCTATGCCCTGGCCTCAGTTGCTTCTCTGCAAAAAACTGCTACTCTTTTCCAAAATTGTCCACAAAAAAATATGTTTCTCGTCTCAACCAGTCCTGAGATCTAATAACAAAAGTATTTAGAATACCATCACAAAAGTAGGATCCAATTATTCCAATAATATCAAACCTCACTTTAAAAAAAATTTTTACTAGAACAACCCAAACTGTTTAACAGCTTGTTTATTTCAGGATTTCCCTTTCTTCTCCCAGGATTATTTCATAAAAAGCCATATCGAAAAAGCTTACTTAATTCATAACACTAGGACTTCATAAAACAGTCCAATGCAGACACATCCTGAAACTGAATTAAATAGTTTTGTATTTATCTAAAAATGCTAGGTCAGGCATATTTTTCATTCAAGGGCTTTCAAACACTTGTTCAAATATATTATTTTTCTATTTTTTTCCATACTGCAGTGGTCAAATTCACTGTTAAGACAATGTTCACCCTGTAATGACAATGCTCTGCTTGGTCTACTAAAAAACACAACTCATCACAGAATGGGTGTGGATTGGAAGACACCACAGTGGGTCATCTGGTCCGACTTCCCTGCTCAAGCAGAGTCATCCTAGAGCACACGGCACAGGATTGCTCCAGATGTTTCTTGAACATCTCTGGTGTGGGAGACTCCACAGCCTCTCTGGGCAACCTGTTCCAGTGCTCAGTCACCTGCACAGTAAAGAAGTTCTTCCTCATATTCAGGTGAAACTTCCTGTGCATCATTTTTTGCCCATCACTTCTTGTTCTGTTGCTTGGCACCACCGAAAAGACTACATCTTCTTGACACCCTCCCTTCAGAACACATTTTTAGGTTGAACAGATTTCTTGTGATTTTACTTTAGGCCTTCGAGTTAACTATCTTTCTGTGCATATTGCCAGGTGTTTTTCTGCAATTCCAACTAAATGAAAGAATATGTTGGAAGGGTCAAGCACTCAAAGCTTTAAAATATACTTTGATCTTATTAAAATACAAATATATATTTATATACTTCACTTGTACAAAGAGAACAAAATTCAGGCATATTATCTTTCCTATTTAATTTCATTTTGAAGATAGGAATTTGGACAACACCCTCCCAGTAGATCATTGGTCTGTGAAGTTCAACAAGGATTTGTTTTTCTGGGCCTCTATTATCACCAGCATGCAGCCACAGGAGGAAAAGTTGTCACAGTCAGGCAGCAGACACCTCAATCGTCCTACGACATATGGGTACCAACTGTGTTGCAATAGGTCAGCAGCTGGATGAGATCAAATTATAGATGCAAATCATACTGGCCCTTGATAATTCACTTCCTCTTCTCTTGCCTGGTCTATGAAATCATGATATATATGTGAAGACATGGTCTTCAGCATTTTGGAAACTCCAGCCACAACACACGACAACATGCTAAAACGTATCTCCTCAGCAACTCAGACAGCTATAAACACATCACTAAGCCTTCCCTTCTTTCTACCTGTCTCCTTCAGACTTTCCATCTAGAGTTTAGAGCCTCATCTCTGCTGTTCCAGACTTTCGTTCATGGATTTTGCATTGCATATTTACCTACAACTTTATGAAGAATACTGTGATTAACATTTCTGATTCTTTGCAAAATGAAATGATCATGGAAAAGATACGTATGTATGTAGGAGCCTTTTCAAGAATACGTACCAAAACTGGAACACTATGCCCTACCAGCTTCCAACAGAACTGCAATGTACACTTCTTTGCTATTGTGTCTCTAGCTTAAATTTGCACGTGCAAATACAAAATCAAGAAGCTTATGAAAACAAGATATTCAGTGAGTATGCATTTCTCTCCTAGGAGAAGATAAGGAAGACCCTACTATAACACCCTCAAGACATGATAGCCATGAATTTTGGTAACATATATGTGAAGTTTAGAGATGCAAACATTTTGTTTATAAAAATAGACTTTCCTGAGGTTGTTTCTAGAAGCATACAAGTAATAATCAAACCACTATTAAAACAAGGGATACATACAATAAAAACAGTCTGAATCTCAATCTAGCAAAGGATTTATGTAACTAAGTTCATGACAATTGCATTGAATAACCTAACATTATGCATGTATTTAAGTTCTATTTTGCGTCAATGACGCTTACTAAATTGGAAGACTGGAGAGGAGTTTTATATTGATTTACTGGGTAGTTTTACAAATAGTATGAACAGTGCACCAAAATCACAAACAGCCTAATAAAAATCAGTAACTCAGTTAACTTTAGTTAGTTTAATAATTTAGATAATGGATTGAAAATACATTACCTTAAAACAGCTTAAAAAAACTGGGGATTGTGCGAAGTATATATAATTTTCTCTGTAGAAGCAAACTTGAAATCAAAATCTCCCATGAGTAGTTTCACCTTAGGAAGTGATTTATAAATTAGGTCCTCCTTTTAAACTTCTTCCTACCATCGAGTCAGTCAACTTTTTAAAATTACATGTCTAGGAAGTCTTTCATACAGCCACTAACATTCAAAGCTTTAACTTTCAGAATATTCCTGTTATTCACTGAAAAAAAAAAAAAAAAACCAAACCAAAGCCCTGCTGATGAAGAGAAATATATGTATATTTTTTCCAAATTAAATTGAGGCCTTGCTTGGTTACAAAAAGCTTCTGTAATCAGATTCCCCCTTTGCTTTGACAGAGCACTGATGGGGTGAGGACAATTTTGTTGCTGTACGTAAAATTGTGCTGTAAAAAAAGGGGGGCCTCCAAACATGGCTATAAGCACATCCTAAAAAATGTAATTACTCTGCAGAAAAGTTTGCAATATTATGTTCTTAATATGATACTGTTACACTGTTAACTCTCAGACTACCTTGTCATCATCTATTTAAGCTTTCCTAGTATCACCAAAACACAGACATTGAAACTGCAACAGTTTTGACAAGACTATTTCATCAGATCTATTAATGACTTGGCTGTTAATGGCTAGTACTCCTTGTTCTGGGCTCAGTAGCAGATCTATCATTCAGCACAGCTGGAAAGTAAAACAAGACGACATTGCAAATCAGAGGCAAGGTTTTGCTTTCAGAAAGAGGCAAATGATTTACTTCATCATTTTGTGTTCCAAGTCCAAAAGGACTTTGAACTATAAGCAGAGGTGAGATCCTGCTATTATGAGTAACAGAGCTTCACATAATGGGCACTGTCATCTTGCATCCACGCCTCTCATGGCAGAAGGAATCATCAATCACAAGACCAGCAATATCTTGCAGATATGAAAAGGAGGCATTCTCCCTGCTACTTTCTCCCATTTGGAATGCGTTTAAGAGTAATGTATCCTGTTGAGTTCCCACAGGCATTTGTAACTTGAATCCTTACTTACAAGAAGTGCTGGCATTCATCACTTAAAAAATTAATATAACTCACAACTATACGCTACTACACTCCAAGCACTGCTTAAACCATAACAATTAATGACTGCGTATACAGCTCAGCTGGACTAAGAGAAAGGAAACCATTTTATTATTTTCAATGTTCCAGTCCTGGCAATCAAATACAGTTTGAGTTTCCGGAGTTTCATTTAAGTTAGCAGAGTTCTGGCAGTTCATACAGGCCAAAGACTCCATCTCTGATCACTAGAAATGATCTTTTCATAGAATCTATACATGTACATATTTATAAGCATTCTGTTTCTTTCTTTGTTCTGCTCTGAAGTAGGGAAACTTGGATACGAAAAATTTGAATTTATTAAGCTTTCTGGATATGAATGTGAGTATTCTAGCACTCTAAATTTTACATACAGGGAAAAGCCTTCTAATACAACAAATTTCATTTTGTTTTCTTTACCTAGTATTGCTTTATCCCAATGCTTTATGTAAAATTAGTTCTAATTAGGAATGCTAAGTTGAAATTCAGGTAATTAGCTGTAGGAGGTGGGGACAGAGGGAGAGATACATTTTCAGAAATGAAATCGGAACTCTTGAGCAGAAACCTGCTATTGCTAACTGCAACTGGTACTGGTTAGTTGCAATATTTTTATAATACCCAGACTAATCAAAAGCTGCATGCTCTCAGTCGTCCAGCAACAGAGATACAGGAAAATGAATCACCTGCCACGAGGCTGAAAACATGCTGTGCTTCTGCACCTGGACTATTTAGTTTGGAAACATGAGCTTGGGTGTCCAGAAAGCCAAGGAGAGGGAAAAGAAAGGTCCCCAAAAAGAAACAGTCATGTCAGAAAGAAGAGGGGCCGGAAAGGCGAGGGTGAAAATCCTGGATAGAGGTAAGATGCTAGAAATAGGGGAAGATCCCAGAGATCAGCGAGAGAGGGAGGCCAGAGAACCTCCATGCATTTTGATCAGTGATGGCCAGGGTTGGTAGCTGCACGTGGTGGCACAGCATGAACAAACAAGACTTTGCGCCCAGCCTTCCTTGGCCAGCAGCTACCTCCTTAATGAGAGGGGCAGTGGGAAACTGGCAAATGTAAGGCTGGGAAGGGAGCAAACGAGCCAGAACGGGAGGCATCCAAGTAAGGATCTCATCTGCTTCCTTAAATCCCAGTATCCAGATTCATTATGGGCTGTTGTTTACACTGTCTCATCAGTGACATGAGATTTAAGTAATAAACTGAAGGAGACAATAAACCATTTGCAATCATTCGTCCAGTGCTAGCTCAGAATTTTAAGGAGACTGTCAATAAAGGATTAACATTTATGAGTCAACGTGCTTGATTCATCTGTACACTCTACATTTTTAAAGTTCAGTTTTGATGTACTTCTATACATTTATGAATTATTCCACAGTTTCAAACCTACAAACTATACAGCTCACTGTGTTTAAATTCATTTGAAATCCCATCACACAATTGTTTCATCATGAATTTACCCATTCTTCGCACAACTGGAAAAAACAGCAATACCTTACTTCACAGCTTCAGGCCCTGTTAATCATAAAACACTGCAGAGGTATCAATTTAGCATAGGAAAAAAAAAAATTAAATACTCTGCAGGTTTACTGGAGGTATTGATGCAGTGTTCAAAACTGATTCTGACTACTGGCACTAAGGAGCAGCCCAACATGAAAAATAAAGTGTCTTGTTCCTTTTCCATGCTCTGACCGATCTAAATTGAAGTAAATGTTATAAGTCCTTTACATCTTTATTTCCTCTGACTTTTTTTTTATGTTCTTCACTGTTCTTTTCCAAGGATTCTGAAAAAAAAAATCTCAAAAAGAAGAGGTGCTCAAAAAGAATTAATAGCACTTGCAAAACTTATTTAATTCCCACAAGTTTCTTTCATAAAAGGTCAAGCTTTTTTTTGTTAAATGGTGAATAAATGCTACTGGCTAAAAGTATAATGGAATTAAAAATACAATCTTATGTCGAATTCAGTAAGGAATGAAGGAATCACCTCTGCATACATTAAATTATTTTTAACAAATTATACTGTCAACTATCTGCAAAAGTTTAGATATCTTTTAGAATTACCCTAAGAATTTATAAACATATAGCATTACAGAATAAATACAGCTGGGTTGTTTTGGGGGTTTTTTGCATAGTTTTATCAGATGTCCACAGACCCAATGAGATGCACACAGCAGTACTGAGGAAACTAGCTGATTGCCTTGTGAGGCCACTCTCAACAATCTTTGAATGACCATGGTGATTAGGAGAAATGCCCGAATTCTGGAGGAAAGCAAATGTCATTTCTACCTTCAAGAAGGCTGAGAAAGAGGACTCAAGGGAACTACATGCCAGATGGCCTCACCTGAAGCCTCTGAAAAATGATGAAACAACAAATCCTAGAAATATATGACCAGTTCTGGAATACACTTTAGTGTCTGATTAATAATGCTTTCTTAAGGTCTCAGATCTTTGATGAGACCATCAGAGATACGGAACAGAAGCATGACTGTATACAACCATTCAGTTTTCTCAGCCCCACTTGAATCTTTCTAAGATAACACTAGAAAAGGGAGAAGGGAAATTAAAAATGCTAAAGAAATGCACAAGGTGACATAACCTGGAAGAAATAAATTAATTATTGTTCTGAATTGTGGTTGTTTTTTAAAAATTGTTTACAAAAATTCAATGACTCATCATAGAAACATCTCCAGTGTCTGGCCAGGTAGACTGGAAGGTGAAAATTATATAAGCAAAATGTCTAGTTGCTCACTAAAGAAGCGTTCTACTCACAACATGTTTACCCAGTATTTACCTCATACACATAAATAACTAAAAATTAACACTAGGAAATGGTGATACTAATATTCCCCACATGACATTCTGTGTTCAGTTGCTGTGAACAGCTGTGACAGATGAGGAAAACCACTAGAGGTATGGAAGAGACTTACATATAAGGAGAGATTAAAAGACTGGAATAGATTTGCTTGGAGAGGAAATGAGTAAGAGTTTACTGGACTCAAGAAGAGGAGGAAGCAAAAAAACAAACCAGGAAACAAACATAATTGCTGCAGAATAACCTTCTGCACTATCAAACTACAGTGATAGAAGACTTCAAGTCCTAAGAATCAAGAAAGCTCTCCAAACTTCTTTTTGGCAACAAGTCAGACCTTAACTACGTTAACAGAAACATTCTTGGGGCCTCTTTAAAAGCCAGAGTGAGCCAGATTTCAGCTGGAATGACAATGTCTCCAGGCCTGAGTCACAGTACCATCGAGATATAAAAACCAGCAGACTGCAACCTGTGGCAGTTCCTGTGTGTTTTCCTCCTTAGTTGCCATTTCAAATTGTTATATTCCCCAAGGGAAGGAGGTTTGCTTGTTTGTGCTCAGACTTCTTTTAGCTACAAACCTCAAGCACTTCCTGAAAGAAGATGTGTATCTTACCACAAAGGACTGCAAACAATTTATTGGAAATTACCATGAGACTGTGTATTTTTATTTGCTCTTTCAAAATCAAAGTCAGCAGCCAGCCAATGGAAGTAAATCCAATGAGTTCAACAGTGATATTGAAAGATATAGTTTTTACATAAGCCATATTTAACTTGAAGCCAACTGCAGCCAACTCAAGTTATTGAGACCATAACTTCAGAAAGACTTGAAAAAGCAGAGAAATTCTCCAAACACTAGATTTTTCCCCTGACATACATCTGAGCAGTGTAGAATACACTGTTGACCATGTATGTAAGTTGTCTGATGGGCAAGTTATTCCAAGTAGGTTACCGCTTATTTTTCAATGCGCTGAATCATTTACAGCTACTCTCCATTCAAGACCACTACTATCATTTTAAGATATAAATTAAGATACAAATGTTTCATCAAGCATGTACTGGTCAAAGAAGCTATTAAATAAATCTACTAAACAAAACCCTGTATGAAAAATCAAAGATTTTTCTGCTTAGCTGAAGCAAGGCTTGCTCCCCATTAAATTTGTAGCTAGTGAGAATGAACTGGGGAGGTAATTATTTGATGAAAGTGGATGGCATCTGGTGAGGAAAAGAGAATTATTTGAGTGGTGGCAGTTTTATAATTAAAATCTATGTTAGTAGCAAAACCAACTGACAGAACATGAAGAACTGTGAAAAGGAGAAAAAAATTTAATTGAAGTTTTCTTACTCAAATATTCAAAAAAAATTTCATAAAGGGATGAATTTTTTTTCCTTATATACAACTTCAAGTGAAACTATAGCAGTGGTCTCCAGAGTGAGGTGCACACACCCCTGGGTGTGCAAAAGACAATCCATTAGGGTGCAGAAAGAAAATACTAGAACTTCAGCTACATATATAAATTATAAAGAAATAAATACACACATATTGAGGGTGTATGTGTGAAGATTTTTAGTGATGAAGTGCACAATAAAAAAATTTGGACTTTGCCACTGTAACTTTAAGAAAAGCTCAAGTGCTATTAAAGACACATCCTGTGAAATAATTTGTAGCCATACCCAAGTTTCACACACCATAGATGTAAAGAAAGAATAAATAGTAAATAAATTTGTAAAGCAGTAAACAGAGTTGATATATCCTTTGATGAAAATATGTTTTTTATTATCTTCCACTTTTTTCCATCAATGCATTTTTAATTATAAGCCTTCCATTTGATTCCGAATGCTAATCAGATGACAGCATTGCATTGTAAGTCTAAATGAGCACACAAATATCCATTAAAATATTGGACAACATACTGCAGACTCTAAGTTTCATTCACCACCTCAAGTCTTCTGAGAAAGGATCAGCTGACATGGGGGCTGCTGAAGTACAATACTTGAATAACATATTGAGTTACTGCTCCTAAGAGGATTGTGTTAAACTCAGTCAAAATGATAGTATCTAAAATCTTTTTTACAAGTGTAAATGTGAGATGTATCATATTAAGAAAACTGAGTAAAAATTAGTAAGAAAGGTAAAAATAATTGCTTCACTGAACTAAGAATATTTTAAGGAGAATAAGGGTTTTTTTAACTCCAGAGGCTTTAAAATAAATATAATGTACAAAGAAAATCAAGATTTAATTTGGTCCACTTCGGAAGCTGTAGGCATTTTTTAAGACATTAACTGCAATTAATGTAGCTAATCAGCTTCAATTCCACCTTTCTTGGAAAGCTGGCTGTACAACTTACTGAGGTGAGGCCTGTTAAAGTGGTGTGACATGAAATACGTCTCTTTTCAGTGAAATCATGTGACAGGAAGAAAAAGGATAAGAATTACTGGATCAGACAAAAATCTACTAAGCCTGGAATCCTGTTTTTGAAAGAGGAGTTCTCAAAACAACATCAGCATTCTCTGAAGCAGAGAAGGTGACAAAGGTAGAGGCACCCAAGGGCAGTGACTCTACAAGCCATTTTCTGTTTTGTTGCTACACCTGACACTTTACTAGTAATGCTTTCCAGATCATTCATGAATGTATTTAACAGCACAGACTTAAGTACCTTGCTGGTAATCTGCTTCCACTGTGAAAACAGCATGCACTCCTACCCTTTGTTTCCTAAGTCATAAACAGTTATTTATCCATTTGAGCATTTACCCTGTTCTCTCATGAAAGAATAGTTTCTTTATGAGCATTTGGACTGAAAGTGTTTGCATTAAATCTGGAAAACCAAGCAAAATATCTCAAATGAACCGACAATTTCATTAAAGAGCAAACAAACCGAACATGTATTCTCTCAAAAAATCAGACCATTAAAGATGTATAAGGTTGGATGTTTGATCTATTAGGTTGCAGTGGAACAGTGACCTCTCATATATAGGCACTGTCCAGAAAGTAACAATTAACACAGTTATATATTGAAGAAAAGACAATGAGGCAAACATAAACAAAGGAGGAAAGAATCTTTTAGTCCTAAGAACTTCAAACACAGTCATCTATCTGAAATTCATGACCCAAGAACAATGTTAGACTAATGAACAGTGAGGGGTACAAAATCAAACAACTTTAACCTAATCACGAATGAGCCTTACCACTACAGAAATAAGAAAAATGACAGCTAGAGAAAATTGAAAGGACATAGAGGAAGCATAATTGTTAAAGATATCATCTTAGACAGAATAAAGATACTTTTATTTCTCAAGACACCAAAAACCAGCGTGTTAACATAGCCATGAAGGCACCAAGAGAAGGATGCTCTTCAATCACTACAAAGCAAAATCACAAACTGTGACCAACTATGTAAGTACTATAAAATTATGTTCAGAAATATAACATCATAGTGTTTCATCTCAAGTTGAACTAACACTACAATCCAGTTATGTGTTGATACATGGCATTTGCTGTAATTGTATAGCTATCCACAGCTTTTATTCAGCTCAGTATCTTTTATCCTAGTAAACTGTACTGAATCAAAATAAAAGGTCCACATCTAACAACCAGGTGATCTACCATCTATGTGATATTATAACAGAAACAGCTTCTTAACAAAAGCAGTGGATCAATTCCTGCCCTCATCAGCTCAGCAAGGGAACGTAAAATAGCTGCTATTTGACTTTTTTGCCTCAGGAATCCTGCCAAGCTGAGCACAACTGCTCACAGCAAGCAGATGAAGCACATTCCACTGATTTGCACAAGAAGCTAATGTTTCATTGTCTGCTTTCCAGCAGCAGACAAAAACCTCTTACATCTCAATGTAACTTTGCCCAGTAAAAACAAGGTAGAATTTTTATAAACAAACCCATATTAAAACTGTAAATACACAGGTTTTTTTTTCTCTATATAATGAACAGACTTGGCAAATTTACACAGCAGTTTTTAATAAACTTCATGAACAAGGTACAGAAGAGGACAGACTATGCTGGCAAAAACAAGTCTAAGACATCTGAAGTAATTGTTTCCCTGAAGTCCTCAAAAAACAGAACTTTAAAAAATGAGAATACAGATGTACAGAACTACAGCAATTAAGGGAAAAATGGCAAATACAGTTATTCTGAAAAAAGTCACAGATACACAGATGAAGGGTGGCAATTGCATCTACAGACAGCTTAAAATAATAACTTCGACACATCATTCATTTCAGAAAGGGGCTAACTCATCTACATTCCAGATCTCATGTAACAACTTAAAAGTAAAAACTTGTTAACTATTTAACTTCTCTGCGAAGAAAGGGTATGAAGGACAGCACCTATCATTAATATCAATTTCTTGGCATCAACAAATTGCAGTTGAAATAATTTATTTTTATAAGCTAGTCAAAACAACACTGAAGATCTCCAAAAACCTAGGAGTTAACTTACAGAAGCGAATTTATCACAGCAAAAATAATCCATTCTGTTCAAATTTATTGTGAATTTTACGTTATGCTATTTTGTTCATTTATGTTTGCATCCTTTATTTCATGAGTGGAACATGAAAGTAAACTTTTCAGAGGTTCAGTTGAAGACTTCAGCAAATACTACTTGTTCACATCAAGACTGAAGAACATTTTTCTGCTTAAACTCACTTTACATAAATACGCTTTCTTTTCTTGAGCAAACAGTAAGACATTTTAGAGAGAGATATCTAAAAAGATGTAACTTCTGGTTTCTTTTCCTTTCAGTGTTACGTAAATGACTGACTACTCATTTACAGCCATCTTTGACTGTAACTTTGACTACAACTTCTGTACCTTGATTCCTGATTTTGGGCTGCCTACTAATTTTTGATGGTATTCTAATAAAAGGAACCCTTCCTACAAATATACTTTGATAAAATCCTTTCTCTGAAGATTCAGATCCTTTTCAGTCTGAAATGCAATAGAACTAAGTAGATGTTGGATTCAATGAACACATTAGTGGAGATTTCCACAGAAGTAGTAAAGAATTTTCCTCTTTTGTGCATCTGAAGACAAGATGAACTTTCCAATATTTTGAAGAAAAAATGAAACAGAAAATGCACAGCTGAGAAAACAGAAACATGGTGAGTTATGTGTTACTGCCAGAAGGATATTAGTGATACTGTTCAATGAATGCCCAGCAGTGCAGCCTAATAAACCAAATGTGTTCACCGTATAAATTTTTGGTTCTAATACATTTCTCAAATGTTCCCATATTCCTACACAAACTCTATCAGAATCCCATAAATAAAGTGTTCAAACAGATATTTTAAAAAAACCCCATAAAATAAAAGGAAGAAAATAGTATAAGTAAAACTAAACCCGTATTTATTAGGGCTACTACAATCATAATAAAAGTTCCCTTTTCCTCTTTTAATGTGCAGCTGACCAAATCTGTAACTCAACATACACTGTTGCTTCCACTCTAGTAATAATGCTCGACCTTTCAGTTCCAAAATGCCAGAATCTATACTGGCACTGAACCACAATTCATCTGGCTGACTGCAACAGCCTGTGTTTATCTCCTCTGGATGAGTCAGCAGACAGACACACATTTGTGCAGCACACTACATGATTCTCGCGGTCCATTAAAATACTGCTGTGTCTTGCACCAATGCAAAATGCAAGTAATAATGTTGAGTAGGAATACAAAAACACAGTAGGTGCTGCAATACGAGCTGAGTAAATTTCTTGTGTTTCATCAGAAATCTTTAGCTCTAACACAAACTGTTTCAGTTATATTGCATGACATCTGCAAGTACAATTTTCTTCACTAAAACGGACTAAGGTGCTTCAGCTACAGTGAGCAAAACCCCTCACCTGTAAGTTTCTGTAGGTAGTTTTCAGCTCTTTCAAGAACTTGTAATATAAGCTCTAAGCCAGAAAACGATCATATTTACTAATCTTTAAATCGCCAAGAACGTAAGTGCAGCAAGAAAAAAAAAATCATCACGGGTGGTCCAGCCTTTTTGATACAGTTTTAAGTAAATTACAATGCAAAATAGAAAATGCATACTACTGGGATATGAACTGATTGTATAACCCTGAACACGAGGACTGACAGTTCATCTTTTGCTACTGTGACCAATATTGACCTGAGCAATAAAAAATGAATGCAGTCGATCAGTACAGCTTTTGACATCAGATATCAGTGCCTCAGGGGATGCTGACCCAAAGCACAAGGAGTTTTCAGCAGCAAAGCCATAGCAGTAACAATGTGTTCTACTGCCTCTTTTGGACGTGACATTCAAAAACAATTACCATAACGTACCTTGAATTCACAGAACTTTAGAATGTATATTCTGTTTAGATCTCTGTAATGAAGGCTAGAAATAAAACACTTGAATCAGTTCAACATATGCATCTGAACACGTATTTCATTTGTCCTTCCAGCACTCAAGCACTCAATATCATACACTGTAGTGCCAAAGGCCAATCTCTTCTGTTTACAGAAGGTAGTCCCTTCAAAATAAATTTTCAATGCATATTATTAAACATCCTAAAAAAGACTTCTTATGGCCCTGTATTTCGATAGACTTTGTCCTTTAATTAAAAAGAAAAGATAACCCATCTACGGCTACTTTGATACGCACTATTGCAAAAATCCATAATAATTTTAAACTATGTCTGAATATTTTTCAATAAAAAACTGCCTGCATTAGTTTGAATAATTCCCTAAATATTACAGACTGTACAGTTCTTTCTCTTCTTCAGTGTTGCAGAACTGGGAATACTTTCCCCCCCTCATATGACACAGGAATTGTCTGCAAAAATTAACTGCTGCATTTAGTTTAAGCTTGTTTGGAGGAGGACACTAATGCTTTCAAGTGTTTATTAAGGAAATGCGTTTAATTTCTTGTATAATTTGAGACATCTAACTGAAGGTTTTCATTTGTAATAGTGCCATGAGTCAGGCCATGACATATTAGAAGTTTCATTTGCTGTCCTTTGCTCCTAAATGCTCCTAAATCCTAAAGATTTAAACAGCTACTTGCCTAATTTTGGCAAACTAGAAGGTATGCGATCTACACTTCAAAAGCATATAAACAACATATCAAGTAAAGCACTAAAGTCCTTGTTAACTTTTTTCACTGCATCCCAATTACTGATGTGGAGTGATTATTTTCTGTGGGAAATATTAAGTTCCGATTACTGGTATCTTTTTTAAAGTGAAAAACTTGTTTCCTGATATGGAAAAGATGAATGATGACTTACAGGAATGACATGCATTATTCCTTACTTCACTTTATCCTATTCTAATTAAAGAATATGGAATAGGGTCCTATACAAGAAAACTATGTTCAAAAGCTCAGTTGGCTTAGATTATGTAACCTAACTCTTACTTCCACTCTTTTCAGCATCCATCAGGATTTGGCCTTTCTCTTCATCAATCCTACACTCTTCTACAGTTGCAATTTTCACTTTCATTGGCATATATGTCTTTGTATTTTTGAGCGTCTTTCCAGATGCTCTAACTGCGTGTTCCAACTGCAAAAATACAGCCCTTCAGCCATCTTCCAAGTTTTACTTGTCAAATAGCACCTTTACATCTTTACAGTTCCAGCACGCTATTGCACACCCATGTAAACTTTGCACCATTCCTAGTCATATAGCTCATATCTTCTTACATATAAGCTTTTGACAAGTCCTGTTGACACCTAATGACATCCTCAGACTTCCTCTACATTTGAGTCACTTGATTGTGCTCTCCCCTTCCTCTTATAATTTAAAAAAATAAATCATGTAAAGAGTCAGAGCAGTCTTGGCAAGCATAATTATGCAGGACTTTGAAAAAGCAATTACTCTATTTCCAGTGGACATTCTCATGGCACTCTACATAAAGCAAAAAGCTTATTAACATTGACCTGTTGCTTAACTAGTAATACAAATGAAAGAGGTTGTTACAAAATAGGCATATTACGCCTTTTACACTTTTTTTCTGTTACAGGGCAACAGAAAAAAAAAGTAAAAGGCATAATATGCCTATATACATCTGAGAAAGGAATCAAGAAAAAGGAAATTTTGGTTGTATGGACTCTCACCTATGCTGGGTCAAAATCTAACTGGGAGAAAACTACCCTGGATATTTTCATTCACAAAAGAATGACAGTAATTTTCATTGGTTTTTAGTTACCTGATAAGACAACTTCAACTAGGTCTCCCTCTTGGATATCTGCAGCTGATTTCACCAACTGGAGAATGTTTTCAGAGGTAGGGTCATGGCGGAAGAGCAAGATTTTGTCGTACATTCCATAGAAACCACATTCGGGAAACTGCAAATACAAACCCATGAGAGTTTACTATGCTATAAAACACATAACTGTAAAATACAAAACTGTAAAACACAATTAATGTATAATGAAATTTTGAGGGCAGACTGGACCACTTCTCAGACTGGTACCAAATAGGATATATCTTTTTTTCATCTATGAAAATATTTATCACTATATTCTGAAAATGTTTTTTCCCCCAAGCAAGCAAGCTCATTTGCCTTTCTCTTCCTATGAACAACGCAGTATCCCCTAGGAAATGAGACCAAAGTAAATGTATCCCTCAGCCACTGCTGGTAACTTTTTCACACACAAGTTCCTGAGCAAAACGATTTAATGAGACCTGAAGCAGCTGTTTGGACCACATGTCCTCTGGAGCACCCTTCTAGTCTATATTATATTATTCCATGATTCTACGATCTCTCCCCAGATGTCTGCCCAAAACACGCTTTGAGGCCAAAAGAAATATATTTCAGCTCTACCTAAGACGCAATGCCTAAATGGTAACTCAATATGAAATATCTTATTTTTTGAGGCTGAAGTTACCAAGCACATAAAACAATGCTTCAAAACAATGTTTCAAAACTTAATCATTTGTTTTAATGCAGAGAAATTGGAGCTTCAAAACCAGATTAAATCCTGTTTAAACTAAAGAAGGTTTTTTAAAAACTCTGAGGTTATAAACTGGATATTATTATCTAGTTAACTTCTTTTCCTTCTTCTTTTTTGTTTTCTGCAGCACAAAAATTAGCATTTTTTTTCCATGCTCCCAGCCTAAAGAACTAAGACTTTGTTCCGAAAACACAACCAAGAAACCCTTTCTCTGTTACAAAAGAATTCACTCAACTTTACATCTATGCACAACTCTATGTTTTAGCAACATGCAGTCAAAAAAACACAATGACAAGTATAGCTGGAGAAATAAACTGGTATGTTTTGAGGTTATACACAAACACAGTGGCATTCCTAAGAATTTTCTTTTATAGAGGCAGTGAAACACTATTCTTCAAAATGGGAACTGCTGATCCTTTTCAAAAACTGCAAGGTTTTTCTCATTTCACTGGATTTCAGAAATATCACAGGCATTTCCCTCTAAACTCATTATTATTTAAATTGTTTGCTCTCTCTTTATATTCCCATTCCATTCGAATAGCTCTACTTTTTCTACCTAAAAAAAGTATCTGCAATATTACACATACTATGTATGTAGAAATATGTGTATTGTAGGGTATAATGTAGTATATTCTGTAGAAAAAAGTAAATTCAATCGCAGCATTTTTTGATAATTTACATACAAGAAATACCTTCTGTTTGAATTAGTTTTCCCCAGATACACTACTCTCACGTCAAAACAGTCCTTTTGATGGGGCGATTCTTCAAACATTTTACAAGGACCAAGTGTTGCAACAGTGACAAAAATTCCCTCAGCAAAGCTTATTCCTGCTTACAATAATGGTATTGGAGCTAAATTCCCCAATACTAATAAAAGGCCTTGTTTCAATATAATAGCTGCTTAAAGTGGTAAATGGTCATTATAATTTCCATAATGAGGAAATGCAGCACATCTGTAAGAATCAGGAGTGGAAGACTTCTTACATGGGGTTCAGAAACAGGATATATTTCTGGCTGCTTAACAAGTCATCAGTAGCCATTAAGACATCGAAGCTGTCCATAAACACCTTGTTTGCCTACTCCAAGTGAGAATTAAAATGAATCACTTTAATGGCCTTTCAGTGTGGTTCAGTCAAAGGTGCATTAGTTTACAAGTGAAACCGGATAAATGACCTTTACAGCATAATAACTTGCTTAACTGCCACACTTCAGCCATGTATTTCAAATGTGTCCCACCTCCCCCTATTTAGAAATAAAAATACCAGTTTTCTAACACGATCGCTTACCAGCAATTCTAGGTTCCAGATTTAAAATTTAGCAAAATTACCAGATCAGCTCAAGTCTACCCCCAGTCTTGATGTTATTTATTAGATACCCTCCTGTTTTGGTTTAAGAAAATTTAAAGGGAAACACTCTTAAATGAGTTCTCCCCCCCTTGTTTTAAACCAATCCCTTTCCACCAATAAGGAGAAACAAAAAACAAGTAGATATAAGTGAAAAAATAAATCTACTAACAAGTGAAAATGCAACAGGCAAAAAATAACAGCAAATAACCATCAGATCGAAAATCACTTAATATCCTGAACTCTCCCAGAACAAAGAGAGCCCCAAAAAGGCAGAAATACTCTTTTCAAGATGGCACCCGCCACGGGTGACCACTGTAGGGAGAGAAAGGGAAAACGGCATCAGACCCTGCCCTTGAGATGGCGTCTTTGCAGGCGATCATGCGGTCTGGGAGACGAAGGGAAGGGATGGCGGCAAACCCTCGGGAAGGCAGGAGCTCATGGAGCGGTTCTAGTGGCAGATGAGAAGTGCTGGCGCGTGTGGGGTCAGCACCACTGCCCGCCAGACTCTGACGATGCTGGTGCTGATGTCCTCTGAGCTGCGGGTGTGCTGTGGGGGAGAAACCGGTGTGTCAGCACTGACACGGCGTGACCGGGCCCCAGGGACCGGCCGGCTTCGCAGAGTTCACTCCAAAACAGTTTCTGATTGCAACCTGCAGATTTTCCGAGTGGCTACTATTGGAAGCACAGAAAAAAATCCAACCAAAAAAAACACCACAACCACCCAAAGCAATCCCCTTCGAAGTGGAGCCTCCACCTTCAACAAAGGCTACAAGGAGAGAGAGACTCCATCCTTCCTGGCTCCAACTTGAAAAGGGACCTCGGCAATGCCCTATCCCCCTGCTTCTGTTTTCCAGCTGCCGGGTCCTAAAGAGTCAGTAACAATTTTTGGCCACAGATAGATACGGAATACAATAACATTTTGGGTTTACCTACAACACTTCCAGTGTAGAGAGAAGCAATATTGGCGGAGAATGAAAGGCTCAGTGCAACTGAAGAAAGTTCAACATTTGGCTCACTATAGACAGTAGAGTTTTGAAAAGCTAATACAATTTTTTTAATAAAATCACTTAGGAAAAAATATCATATGAAAATACAAATAAGAAGGAATGCAATTACTATTGAATTACTATCCAATATGCAATGTGAATCCATTCAAGGCTTTATTTCTATTTTCCACATTCTTTGCTACTTAAGGACAATTTATTAGAGATGTGTAAGACCATTAGGAAGATACATCATATTAGGTAAATCCTCCATAAAAATGAAGGTTCTTTAGCCTAGACGCATTTCATGTCTGAGACACGAGCATAATCAATTACAGTCTTGTATGTACTTAAAGACTGCTGCCAATAGGAACAGAATAATCCTTTTCTCCTCTGCATGGAACATTATGGATTAGCAGATCTGAAATACAGGAGGGGATAGAACACCGGGAATTGGACTGAAGACAAAGAAAGCTTTGCAAGGCTAAGAATTTTTTAAAAATTCTTATCCATTTTCTTAAGAGAATATCTATTAATGGAGAGGTTGTTTTAAAGGTTTTTAAAAGAACATATTATATAAATGTCAGGAAGTTGACAGCTGATCTTTCTGTGTTGGATAGAAGAATAAAGTAGATAACATCGCATGACATGAAAAATTTACTATCTAGTATGAATGGATACAGTTTTGATCAACAGTATGGCTAAATGTGTATTGCTATTTTTTTATCTTATTTATTTACTTATTTATTACCTACTGTAAGTCTGTCTGTCCACAAGCAAAGTTAAATCTTGCATGTGGCCATCCAGAGTGATATTAGGCCAAAAAAAGTGCTAAACTTGGCATGACTTTTCTCAATAAAATGATTATCTTACAGAGGACGGTCTGTACTATACATCCACAAGTTCCATTCATTAATTTACGAAATCAAAGGAATTGATACAATAGCTTGGGGTTTTTTTAGTTAAAACAAACTATCCTAAGAAAATGAACAAGTATTCTATTTTCTACAAGAGCAGTTAATGCTGTCCAGCCTTGCTATGTAGATCCCATTTGCTGTTATGTTTATGTCACTGCAACACCCTTACAGTGGAAGCCCGGTGCTGTTCCCTAACTCTGTATTACTGGCAAGCAGCCTGTAATGTACCACAGGGATACTAGAGGACACTGTCAGAAAACTGCTACACCGGTTATACCGTGTATAAACAACTACTAGTCCTAGAACAAACTATTGTCTAATCTGTAACATACTCTTCTGCAGAAACGTAAACACAATACACTGTTTTCCCTCATATTGACAGCTACATTTAAAAACAAATTATTTGCTCCTATGAAGAAACAAAATTCTGGCAGTCAGTAAAGTGATTATTTACCACATTTAAAACTTCAAGGGAGATCCAGTTTCTGTGTCCTGTAGAGCTGCATTTATAAAGCAGACCGATGTAAGTCTGCAGGTAAAGTTTTTAGTGGAAAACAGCATTCATGTAGACAAGTAATTATGTCACAGTGCAGTCAAAATAATTTCAGCCAGCCTGATGAGGAAAACTTATAATTTAGATATCATCTCCATTTAAAAATCAGCATTCAGGGATAGCAGATAGGGACTGCTATCTAGCTATCTGCTATCTAGCAAGATGTTTCTGGATCAAGCTGGAAGTTATTTTTTTACTTGTCCACTTAAAGGTGAAAATCTAAACATTCTATTAAGAAGAGCATTCATTACTGTTGCTTAGAGTGATTACAAATGTATTCTGAATACAACCCATTTACTATTGGATACTAGTGATTTAAATTTGTTAGCTTTTAAGCTATTAATAGTTACTGAATGTAGATGCAGCGACCATTCACAGACTCTGAATACTACACTTTAGTACTACTTTAATCAATTACATCTCCACAAGAAGCAAAATGCATGTCAAAAGGTGTGATTACCCTAAAATTTTCTTCTAAGAATTTCAACAACAAAAACCTAAATGTTAGTTTTCAGTATTCCCACTCTTGCCTTCTCAACAATGTTTGTCTCATATTATGCCAATAATTTTTCTTTACATGTACTGTAATACAACCACAATAAAAGCATATTATTTAGGAAAAGCATAACCAAGTTTTATTCGAAACACTGAGCATTAGAAAAATGCTGTCTAAACAGTCGTATAGAACACGTCTTATATAATATTGTAGCAGCTTTTATGGTAAAAAGAGGAAGTGCTACTAGCATTTGAAGTCACCTGTAATAAGCACACTGAAATTGTGTGCTTCTTTCATTTTCTAAAACTAATACATCATTATTATCTACCCATAAGACTTTAAAGAAATAAAAAATAAAATTACTTTCTCAGATGAAATAGACTGCTGATCAGGATCTCAAGTAATAATTTGTTATTGCCCAGATAGTGGGCACTTTGGCAGCAGATTGTCCATGAAACACAGGGCAAAAGGAGCCTCAGCACTAATCTTTCCTCAGCAGATACAAAACAGAAGCAAGCATTGAAGTGTTTTTACCCTTAGCAACTGTAAACATCTCAAGAAAATCCACCAAAATATTTCACCAATAACCATACAGAAGCCAAATGATTACGCAAATTGTGGATTTTCATTTGAAAAGCCTTCAAGTGATACTACAAAAAAAATTGCAGAGTCAAATTACAATAACTAGAATTTCTATTTATCAGTATTCAATAACTCATTTAATCCACTATCCATTGCATCAGTCAGTAATTTCAATGGCACTGGTGGTCCCTCCACATGCAAATACAAGCTGAACTATGTACATCCTTAACTGTGCTGTTATTAACAGTTGTTCTCAAAACTAGGATCAAAGAGAAGCTGACAAAAGAAAAGATTGGTTATATTTAAAACTCTATTGTGACAGTCGGTTTTATTATTAGAGAATGGAACTTTACAAGACCTGATATATCTAAACGCTAACATATTTCCAAATTGAATTGTGAAGCTTTCAAAACTTAATTAATGATTAAAAAATCATAAACACAATCATCTGAATGGACAACCTACACAGCCTCCTTCATTTCTGGTAAACCACAATTTAGAATGGAAATTAACTTCAAAGATAGATAAGACTGTCTAAGGTGAAACAACTCTTCACCAGCTTGGTTTAATAATTATATATTTGGAAGATTAGCATAGTAGATACGTCAAATGAAAACCAGGTGAGAAATAAATTTCTTCCACATGAAGAACTTAACCTGGAAAAACTAGAAAAAATGTACTCCAAACAATGATGATAGTTTCATTGCAATTAGTAATGTAGTCCAAGAGTCAAAAAAGTCTGTTGCTGTGGTAATTTTGCAAAAATATTTTTTTCAACATAATAAAATTTTAACATACAGGTAGACAGATTCTCATTGCTAAGAGTGAAAAAGAAAGAAAAAGTCATCTTCCTGTTTCTGTCTTTTCATATGTTACTACAATTCTGCACATCTTCTGTAAGGGTTAGTTTCTGTTGCTTTTTTTATTCTAGGAAGTCATGAGAGGTGTTTTTTTAATTTTTTCAGTCATCATTGAACTTTTCCTTAAAATTAAATTTGCCTTTTTTAGTGATGACATCTTTTTTCTTCTAGACTAGTCAGATTTTTAGAAGCCCTAAGTGATTACCATAACAGCACCTGCAACAAGAATCTTGATAAAACCTGGAAGTCTTTTACAGCACAAAGATACTGATCCAGCACACATAAGAACTGTGGGCTAGACAATGTCTTCACAGCACGTGGAGAAGCTGAGTCACACTGAATGTTTGTTAACTTAACTTGCTAAAACACAAGTAACCTTGACCTAACCTAAACAAGACTGTTTACCTGATCCTAACATGTGCATAAATAAATAAGTAAATAAATAGTCTTACATCAATACAACTGTTTTGGTACAAGATATAAATGTGCAAAACTTTTGAAACAATCACATTAACCAAACTAACATTTTTCTTTTATATTCTTAAAATAACAGTGCATTTTATTTTTAGAAGCCAGAATTTCCTTTCTCTACAGAGGTCAGAACACTGCAAAATTATGACACTGAATAGCCAATGTTTCATCAAGAGGACTGCCTAAATTTTCACTTAGTTGTGGCAATCATTATTAACTCACTTGCAAAACTCAAGTTTTTAAAAGGCTCTATTTACCAAGCACAAAACTATCATGAAAACATTAGTCTTATCCATAAAGAAAATACCAGAAGACTTCATGGTTTTGTTGTAAGGAACATTGACTAGTATTCAAAGACTTCCTTCACACATACACCACTGCAGTTACTACAAAATAACACGAACTCCGAGTTTAAATAGAAGTTTACACTATGGCTATACAGAACATATGTAGCAACACCTGAGTACAAACAGGAGGTAGAGCTTGCTCCAGCAGTGGTGGCATCTCCACCTCAATCCAGGATGTCACATTCTGTGCTTAAGACATCTCAGAAATGGTGACTCACCCTAGGCCTTTCCAGTAACTGCATTTGCACTTGCCAGGCAGACAAACAGCAAGGATAGGCAATAAACTATTTCCTTTCCTTTCTTTCCTTCTTTTTTATTTTTCCCAGGCAATCAGTCTTCAGTTATACAGGAAGGAAAGGGTCAGAAAATACAACGAGTAGTACCGATCAACTTGATGCTGCCTTTGTTGCTGTACTACCCAAGACAGGCTCAAGTCAAGCCCATTTGTCACAGGTTCAGAAAAACAGACAAATGATAGATGAACAAATATCTTGATTTGGAAAGGCAAAGGGGCAACTGAAGAAATCTTGAAAGGCAAGGAAGAGATGACCAGAGCAAGGAAAATACAGTTAGAAGAGAGGCATGGGAAACATTGTCTCATGATTGTCTCATGACCCTTGAGGACAGCAGCCAAGAGCCAGATTTACAAGGGTTAAAGTGGTGAACGGGAACAACAATATAGGTCTTTGCTCCTTTTTGCCTTTGCATTCCTAAAAAAGTACTGGAAAGTTTGCTTTCAATCTAACTGCTAAGCGAAACAGACAAGTTACTAAGAATATACCGACTATACCAGCCAGGAACCATTCTCTGGATCCACAGCTAAGTGGCACAGAAATGGCTCACTGCCACACAGATGACCTCTTTCCCCAGAAGCAGGGAGATGACATTCCCACTCCTTATTCTAAACAGTCTCCTACACATGCTAGGACACAAACTGCCTGGGCATTGTCTGAAAGAATGTGATTTGGCACAGTTCAAACTGTATCAGGAAGCATGCAGTTAAACAACTGAAAAGTTTATGTGATTTTGGGCCAATGCTTGAGCCTGTATTCTTATTTCGGTTTATTTATATTTTTAGATATAACCTCAGAGAACTATCACCATTTGGTACATTCCTAACATCGGTTAAGCTTCTTAATGCTTTACTGTGGGCAGTGTTATTCCTTATTCACACTATTCATTATGCCTTTTACATTTTTACTACAACGCTTGATGTACGTACATGTTCTAAAAAGGACTTGATGCCTGAAGAATAGAAGTTAGCAAGTAGTTTCCAAATGGGCCTTCAGAAAGCAGCAAACTTCTTACTGACTGCTTTATGAAGTAAACAATATTTTAGATAACAAATACGTACATACAAATATTTCGCTAATTCTGTTTGCAGGGGTGATCTGCTGCAGAAATCAGATTCCTTCATCTCTCTCAGATCAGGAACAGAGTATGTTGCCCACATACCCTGACTTGGACTGGCTGTGGAACAACGAAGATCCACAGAGTTAAAACACAGCTGAGCTCCTTCACAGAACTATTCATGAAAAAGAAAAAATATGGCCATGGTGAAAGACAGAAATACGGCCATTTTGGAGACAGCCTGAATTCTGAACAACCTATTCATCAGCCTTTTTCAATACAGGTTGTTTCCTGTGGCCATTCAGGACTGGAGTTGTTTCCTTTGTATTTCTTTAAACAAACAGGTTCTCTTGCTACCTATGCTTCCTGCCACTGTATGTCAGTTTGCCTTTTGTCACTCAAACTGCTCACTGCCAAAAATACTGACTATATACCACATTACTCATGCTACTTCCATGCAGACTGAAGAACTCTCAGTTCAGGGCAAGCAGCCCTGAGTCTTCTCTACCTGTTCCTGAATTGAGTCTGGCAAGTGGTTGCTGGCTGGTGTCAATCCACCACAGCAATTAAACATGAAAAATCTAAAATAATAATACTTTTCTCTCAAACAAAGAGAACTTTAGCATAATTACTGTAACTCTATTTGTTCTACCACAAGACACCAATACAGCTATCTCCATTTCCATTAAAAATACTGGATTTATTTTTCATTTAAACTTCTATGGAAGTACTTTACTCTGAATAACTACATGCAATGGGTTACAAAAAATATGTTGATTATATGTTAGAAGTTGATTTTCCTTAATACTGTGCAAAGACCACCTTAATTTAGAAGAGCTTTTGTCTCTCAAATATAATGTATCTTCTCTAAGACTAACCTTTTTTACTATTATTTCTTCAGCATTTTGTGAATATTCTATTACAACTTCCAGTGCAATGAAGATGATGCAGAGTCAAGAACATGTAAAGAAAGAATAAGTTCAATAACTCAGAAATCAAGAAAAGACTCAAAATAATTTTGTCACACAAAAATTCTAAAAGTTAATGTGCCATGCAAATCAAAGCACACTAATATAGCTGACTGCTCTATCACGTAGATTAAGAGGTTAATTCAAGAGAAACATTCAGAAAAGTAATAATAATTAAATCACACCAAGAGTCAGAAGATAAACCAGTTTTTGCCTCCTGTTGGTGGCAAAAATATCACATCTACCACATCTGCATATGTTGCACTATTTCCCTGAAAATTTTCACAGGCAGAAGCACTGAGGGAGAGCACTAACAGTTTCCGTCTTCTCAGTTGTTTCATGCTGAGAGTTTGAGACCTACTCTGATCCATTAATGCCACATTTCTCTAAGACAACAGGGGGACCTCAGCAGAAAGGCTCCCACAGTTCCTGCACATGTTCTCTGTGCAGCTCAACACTGTCCACCCCAGTGCAGAATTTTGGAGCTTCCTGTGAAATGTTTAGGAGAAGAACGTGACAACAAGTGCCAGATTGTTGACAGGCATCCATTTATGTAGATACTTCACGAACAGATTGCATTTCTCACCAAGGAGGTTGAAAAATGGAGCAGAAACTTTCATGCCCTTCAGCAAACAGGCAGAAAAAGGATGATGAATCACTAACAAAATCAAGATTTTTTTTCTAGTTCCTTTAATGCAAAAATGTCTAAAGAGCCCCTTGCTCACAAGTATTGACTGCTTCTGAAGCTGTAGTCTTACTAGTTCTACGCCATACACTACATTTGGGAAAACAGATCCCTAATTTAAGAAAGATGAAAGGAAACAAATTCAAGAGCCAATTCCATTCACTTTTAATAAAAAAACAAACCAAACCAAACCAAACAAAGCCCCAAACACCCTATTTCTTTGAGAGTGTCCCACCAGATGCATTTCAGCATCATTGATGCACTACATCAATTCAGGAGACACAGACACCGGTCACGTACCTCACTCAATAGACTACACAGATGTAGAACAAGTGTCTTTGATCTTTTTACAGACTGCATAACACAAACTGCTTACATGCAGTCAAAGGTTCTGTTTTTGAGGTAAGAGATCTAGAAAGATCTAACAAAGGTAAGAAACCTACAGATCACTCTCACTTCTTTATCCCTCTGCTCTGCTTTCAAAATCAACTTCATTTCCTTCAAGATAGATGCCAGTCTACATAGTTGCTTAAAAATAATTTGTTTTGCAGAGAAACAGAAAATAGCATATCTCTGATCAAGCGTACTATTTAAAACAAGGTATTCTCAAGTATATAGTTTACTCCTGAAAAAGCAGAATTCCCTCACATTTTAAGTAAAATATTAAGAGAAAAAAATTAATTACTCTTTCATCCACTCCCAACATTAATTCTATATTCTTAGAGTATTAGGAAATACACTAAGAGTCATTTGAAAAATACTTGTAAAGGGCTCTCTCATACTGAATTTGATAGAAACGTGAATGTTTAACAATCATATTGGTTCTGGTTTTAGTACTAATAATTTGTTTGCTCTTTAGTCAGTTGCCAGTTTTATTTCCATTTATTACTAACTAGGACCCTTATTAATAAAGGATAAACTGACACCACCAAGTAACAGGATTACTGGGCTCCCTAATTCTGCAAGGAATATAATCAGGAGGGAGTTCTAGCACAAGAAAAGACTGCGGGCATTCATGTTGGACACCAGTTTAGCATGAGCACACATATCTAGAACCAGCTCTGCACTGAGGATCAGACGACTAACTTAGAACAAAGAACTCATAATGCCGTGTTATATGTACTAATTCCCCATTCCAAAATACTAAGAGGAAGCTGTCCAGAAGAGCTAGGAAAAAACATTAGGACAAAAGTGCCTGTAAAATATTGTTTTATGCAAATTTAGCATTGCTTTGCAGCTCTGAGTAAGCCACGTCATAGGAAGTTTGGGTTTCATTGTCTACAACACCCAAAAGGATTTTCCTTGCCAAACACCTGCTTAGGGATAGGAAAAAAACATGATTTTTTTCTTTTTTTAACATGACAAAAAATGGCAGCTTTTATATAATAATACGAGGGCTATATATAGGCTTCTAGAGAGTGAATCACTCAGGAAGAGGCCATTTGGGCTCCAGGCCTTCCTACCTAAAGTTTCAAAGGTGGACTGTACAACTTTGTGAATGCACTCCTAATCATGATCCTACAACATGGTCAGTAAAGAAATGGAAACCACTGAAAGGAGAATGGGATCACAAGCAGATCACAACGAAGTTTCCATCTCTGTAATGGGACCATTTGCATCCAATGCTTCCTTTAATTGCATGTATTCACTGCAGGAGCACACAGAGGCACAAAGATTCAACGTATGCCTAAGCCTTCTGTGAATCTAGAAACACACAAAACGAAGACAACAATTTAAAGACAAGTATATGAATAAACCCTAAGGATAATTGTAGTGGGTTGACCCTGAGTTGATGGACAGTTTTTTAGACTAATGACGCTTCTCGCAATTTATCTATTTAAACCATGCGGACAAGCGGGAACGCCCCTTTTCGTTCCAGCCCGCCTGCCTGAACGTGGGGGGGGCCTCGGAGCCTCCGGGCCCCGCCGGGCCGGGCCCCTGCCCCCCTCCCCTCTTCTCAACTCCCCGGCACGGACCCCGGGTCGCTGGGAGGGGGAACTGTCCCAGAGCTGCAGGCAGCTAAAGCCAGCCATGGAGTGCCTCACAGCTGAACTCAATCGGTGCGGCTTCGTGGGACCGGCGGGTCCCTGCCATCACCACGCGGAGCCAGCGGGAGCCGGCGGAGCCTCCTGTCTGCAGCCTGTACACTTCGTGCCGAACTGAAGAAGACACCATGCAGCCAGCAGCACAAAGCGAGCGGGGCTTTTTCTCGTAAAGCCTGAACAAAAACACTCTGCAACTTGGCAGCTTCAGAGTCAGAGAGAAAGTGAGTCATGTGAGACGGAGCTGAAGATGGCGGCGGGAGAAAAGGGGCAGTGCCGCGTTTCTCGCGCGTAGCTTAAAAATACCTTTTGCATGCCGTGGTAAGAAACTGTAATACCACAAACTGTTTGTCTCTTTAATCCATTTAAAGTACATGGGGGGATGGAGAATTCACGTGTGGCCCGTGAAGATTGTGAAGGGTACCTATGCCAGGCTATAAAGCAGTGAAAGGCTTTTAGAGACTTGTGACGAAGAAAGCCTTTGTGTTCAGGCCAAAATAACTCATCCTTAAAAGATCAGTAACCCCATGTGATGGCCCGTGTTTGGCAGTGTAAAAGAACTGTGAGTTTAGGCATGGAAGAGATGTTTTACACCACAGCAGATTGTTTCTTTCCGGGCGAGTCTGCTGTTAGGAGCAGTTTGGGAACCAAGTGAAGCAAAGGAAAACCCTTTTTTCCTTAAGCATAAGAAAGAGACTTTTCAAGAACTGCAACTCTGACTGAAATCCCATGTTCTGTTATCCTTTGTGTGAGTTGAGTAGAAAGAGAAAAGTGCTGTACGAGGGGGGAGGTTTGCTTTAAATTTCTTGTTGTTATTTTTCCTTTTAATTCTATTAGTAATAAAACTCTTTGTATTACAGTTCTTTAAAGTTTTGTGCCTGCTTTGTTTCTTTTTCTCTTAATTCTTATCTCACAGAAAAAAAATAAGTAAGTAATAGATAGTTCAAACCGAAACCACTACAATAATTAATTTTCTTTTTTTTTATTGCTTTCAAAAAAATAACTGCATTAAACACAAAAATTGCCAGGTCGCAAAAGGAGCTTTAAAGTATGTCCCCCATACATACAGAATTATAATGTTCAAAACAGAAACTTGATAGCAACAGATATACATAGAAATTTAAGATTGTAGAAAACCAAGGAAGAAGCCCAAAGTAATGTGGAAATATCACTGTCAGCATACTTAAAGCACATTAAAAGTTTTGCTAATACTTCAGGAACAAAAAGAACTTCAACAATTCTACCTCCCACAAATATTTATCAATCACTTTCTCATTTGGAGAAAAGATATTACTGAATATTAATGATTAAACATTTTGTACTCTAAGATCAGTTGATATGGATGCTGAAGAGGACTCACAAAAGCTGCACATACATTGTCAAGTCCAAAAGCAAAACTGAAATACCTGAAAAGTCAATAGTTGGGTTCTGGAGTAATCAAGATGAAGAAAACTGATTTGCTTCTCTTGATAAAGGGACACAGAGCTGCAGGCTTCTCAAAATAATAGAGCAAATGAAAACATGAAGGACAGTATTACTATTTAACTACCTTGGCTTATGGAAAAACTAGATAATTTGGTTATGTAATGAGGAAAATGCACAAGCACAGCTTAACAGCGACACAAGTTCAGACTTGGCAAAATGTTATTTCAGACATGTGGAAACATGAAATACAAACTACTCTGATGTGAAAGGGACTCTATTCTGAAAAGCAACAATGAAATTTAGCCAGTGTACTAAATCATTAGATGAACATGTACTACTTGTGAATAGCTTCTGCCTGGGGAATATCAAAATAGTTTTAAACTGGGGAATATCAAAAGCATATGGATTTACTAACTCTGCTTTTGACAGCAATATAACTGCAACTGGAAGTCTTCTCATACCTAGCATTTAGAATTCAAAAACCTACACCATTGGCAAAAGGATTCAGGGAGGACTAACAGAATAATTAAGGAACTGAAAGACATATTTTCCCATACATGGCAGCAGGGGATTAAACTGTTTAATTTCTAAAGGCAGGTCAGGATTTGATCATTTTTGATAGGCATCAGTACTAGAAAGTGAAATCTGATTTTCTATTGATTCATCTGCCTAGCAGACAAAGAAACTGCAAGTTCCAATTTCTAGCAGCTGAGGCTATGTAGAATTAGATTACACAACAATTAATTTGCTGGTCCAACTTCTTTTTTTGCTGAATTTAAGTATCTAAAACAAGTGCTTACTGAAAAACAAATATGGCTGTGCTATTTCCACATTATAGGATTTTTGTTTCTGATAGAGACACTCTTTAAAAAGGAGTTAATTCAGACAACTTCTATGGCTTTTTAATAAAAAAAAGTATTAGAACAAATTGCCATAATGTCATACTCTTCAACAAAACTCACTGTCGGGATAAATTGGAGAAGGCTAACAGATTTCTTGGGACTCTTCTCAGAACATCTTTTTGTTTCAGTCTCAGGACATGAAAAGAGGTATTTAATACAACAGGTATCTGAAATTATCCTGACACTCATTTTGGCATTGACGAGTCCTCAAATGTAGCAGTCTAGTTCTGTGTGTCCAAAGACAGTCCAAGGACAGCAGCAGAAAAAATTTTGCAGAATGTACTATAAAGGCAAGATTTAAAGAGCTAACCACTGACTAGGTGAAAGAAGATAGACGGAAGGAGACTTTGACAGTCTTTACTTCTGCCTCTAGATAAGCAGGAATGAGTGTATATAAAGGGAATTAAAGTTCAATATTAAGAAAAAAGGACAGTTTAAACACCAGCAATGACTTTTCAAGGGAGCTTGTGATACCTCCATCACTGGATGTTCCCAGAACAGGTTAGACAAAGAAGGGTGCAGACAGAGCTGATTCTGACTTGAAATAGGAAGAAATCCCTTTGGGTCTTCTCAAGTCTATATCTACAACTCTCCTGGAAGACATGAAAAAACCTCCAACTTTCAGTTCAAACTAAGAAAACTATGTAAGGTACATTCCTGCAGTTTAATGTTCCTTTCTGCAAGTCACATTCCCATGACTTTCATTTCAGATACCTAAAATTCCCATTGTAAGTTCAACGGGATAAATACTTCCCCATTTTTTATCCTGAACGGTTGCGTAGAGCTCCTAAATAGCTGCCACATTTCACAAGGGAAGTATTTGCATCTCAGTGTGGGTGAATACATGTCCACCCCCATCCAACTAGCACTGACAGATTATTTGACAGTTTAATTTCAGTCAGACCTATCTGCCTCAAGAATATTTTTAAACATCAAGACAAAAGTTGTCTTAGAGTTTAATGTCTGGGATGTACATCTTAGAAATCATATATCTAACACATGAAATGAACACACTGTCAACCCTAAACTCCTGCATGGGTTTGGTTGTTCAAATATCCACTTCCATATTGCCCTACTTACGTATTAAATTTTTCCAGTACAGAATTTCACACTCATTAAATTTCACCTCTTCTCCTACAAGAGAGAAGATATTTGACAGTATTGTTCTCAGGCACAACAAGGGACTGGAATTTTTCTCACGGCTCTGCCCCTCTGATTTTGGACTTCAAGTAGGTTCCTCCCTATTGTTTTTGATGAGATGGAAGTTCTCCTGCTGCTAAAAAAATGGTAAATGCTTTTGTGAAAAGATACTGCCTTAATCATGTCTCTGAATATTTAATTTCAAGTGTTGGCTCCTGCCTTCCCACAAACTCCACTTTTAAAAAGTCTTTTTTAATGCACTTTTCATTCATTGAGCAGTGTTACAATTTTCAGTTGCAGAACTGTGTTCCACAATTGATGCTAGAACTTTTTAAGAAAGCTTCTTTTTTCTTCTTTTCTAGCTGTATTCCTAACAATCACTTAAACAAGCCCATAAAATAAAGGGGTTTTTTTCTCACTTAAAATCAGAATGGTTAACTTATAAATGATGAAGAGAAGAAATTTACACTGAGAACAAAAAGGTGAATCAGTTCCTTGAAGCTTCCGGTTCACAGGGTATTTTCATACAGAATACCGTATTAAAAATATATTGCTCACAGCAAGGAAATTATGGCTTCCTGCCTTTTATAGAGAAATTTAAGTCTTTGGCATTAACTACAATATTTGAAGAGCACTACAAGCAAAGTCAAAATTCTGTTCCTGCCAGGGGCAAAGCAGCTGTCACAAACTAAGAAAACTTTTTAGACCTTCATTTTACATATAAAGAAACTCTTCTAAGTTCTAAAAACAAAAGAGTCATTGTAAAATAATCTTATTTGCTTGAAGTCTCAGCCATTTGGCACCCAGCCAGCCAGGGTGAAAAGACAGACACTTAATACACAAAGATCCTAGCAACTAGAAGTCTGCAGGGAGCAGGAGATTGTGTTGCCAGCAGCTGAGTGATCAAGATCTCATATATTAAAAAGGAATATACAGAATTAGGTGTTCATGGGCCACGTTAGTCTTTTGGAATAGACCAGAAGCAGGAAGATGGGCAGTAACAATCATAGACAAAGCAGGCAGACACCTGTATGTCCTGTAAGCTGCATGACCCTACAAATGTGAGTAAAAATGTTAGGGGACTAACTTCTGACAAAAGGAAAATAGAGGGATCAACACAGCTAGCCTCATTCATCACCATTTTAAAATCTAGTAACTCAGTTAAACTGCTTGAATTTTCTTCTCAAATTTGAGACACACACCTTTCCTGGCAAGACAAAAAAAACATTCTGAGTTTTGTCATCTGAACTTTCACATTTCCCCCAGCCCCCTGCAAAAGGGGCAGCAAGCAAAGTGACAAGTTAAAAAAAAAAAAAAAGTAATGTCATTTTTTATTCAAAAGTAGTGGTGGTTTAGCTCTGACCACATGCATTTTACTTGCGTGGCAGCAAGCCACGAATTCTCAGTGCTCCTCTCAAGGAGGCTCCTGGCCCACGGATTCTGACAATATGCCAGAGTCAAACCAAGCCAGCCCAGCTGCAGCTGGGTACTTCTGCTCTACATTCTTTACATGTGAAACCCACAGTGTCTCCCATGCCCAATACTGAACATTCAAGGTGCTCCATACACAAACACCTACATGCTACCTAACACCCTTAAGAGCCAACCAGCTCCAATATTTTACTTTCTCCTCAAGCACTAAAGGGGTCACTGTTACCAGAAAAACATTTTAATTATCATTTAGAAGTACAAATCTAAGTATTTTCCCACGACAGATTCAACTGTTTTGATTCTCTGTAAGTGGCAGTGTTCTTACTATCCATAATAAAACCATGAAATAATGGATGGATGTGTTATTATGACAAACAGATCTCTTTCATTGTATCAGATCCCTCTGTACCTGCACAGAGAAAATTGGGGGGGCTTGTCCTTGCAATGTTTACCAAAGTACTGTAGAGATAGTATTTGTGCTTTGGGAATGGCTTCTCTTTTTTTCCTCACACCAACAAATACTTTTACTCAACTAATTACATACTATCAGCAGGTAATTTCGCCTCAATTATTTTTTGCCTCTAAAACCAGCAAGTGCACAACTGTGAGAACAAAGCTATAAACATTTCAAATGAGCACTGATCTGACTGCAGTGATCCAGCATGCTGAGCTGAACTGCCAACATGTATGGCTTCAATAATAACAAATGACATTTCAAAACCCTGAAGCAGTCACCGAAGAATGCTTCGTGGGTTATGTCACCTTTATGCAATGTAGCATTAGAAGCATACATTGGGCATTAATTACTATGCTCCAATAAGGTAAATGAACACTTGAAACTGGATACGATGCACTGACAGACCAGTGTTTGACTCTCCGGAATTTTCAGCGGGGTAAACTAACAACTGAGGCCATGATTTTTAAAAGCATCAGGTAATTGCTCTTATGTATGTAAGTTAAAATAGACCTTTAGGAACTAGATTAATTTGGTTTACATTAATTTCTTATTGCTGTGCTGAGCATTTGTAACCTGTACCACACCAAAACCTAAAAGGTAATAATAAAGCTAAAAAAAAAGTCAAGTGAAAAGAATCAGACCTGTCCATTACATGGATGCATATAAGCAAAGGTTCTACGTATATTTGATCACATTTTCCACCCCAAAAGATTCACCAATGAATCATCATCATTTCTACCACTGACAACTATGCATGGAGGAGAAAGGGCTTTTTATTATTCACAAAGAAACTCAAAACCCAGTAAAATGAACAAAAATTAACAAGTAGCAAAAAGAAAGCTTAATGAAGTAAAAATAAAATGCCTGTATTGTTATGTAGAGGCAAATCTGAATATAGACTAAATTTCTAGGGCCAGAAACAATTTTGCATGCACAGACGTGGCACCACAGGCAGGTGCATATTTAAATTACATGCACTTGTACATTCTTGGTTTCTGACCATTCCCGCCCTTCCCGCCCACTGGTCCCTCTTTGGAGTGATCTGATTAGAGACTGAAGATCATCTCAGCCCACAGCCACAAACCTGGTTGCAGCAAGAAGCTCTGTTTACAGCCTACGAAAATCTGTGCAGATAATCTCCCTCAAAATGGAAAAAAATACACCACTCTAAAAAAGTTACATTACAGAGAAAGCCATAATAACTGAATACTTACAATGATACGGTAGAAAATACAGATACACAAGGTTTGAGTAGTCTAGAAACATTCTAGAAATATTCTTTGCAACCATATATTTTTATTTTCTTGTAAAGGGAAGTAGACAAAATGTTTAATGTTTTTTAGTGCACTAATGCATCTGTCATTCCTCACCATTACTCAGAATGTTTCCAATTTGCAAACTTGCCTATATTTTGCTAAATCTTATCCTAAATACAGTCCAGTTCCCTTTTTTGTTCTAAAGATTTTATAACCATGTAAGTGGACAAAAGTGACCACTTTGCAGTGGTTGTCTCATGAAAAAAAAGCCGGACAGATCACTCATAGCTTTGTCTGCCTACTGGGTATAACAGCCAAAGAGTCCATGCCAACTTCACCACATCACATCAGCCTCTTCTTCCCTTCCCTCTGAACTACAGCTGGATGCAAGAAAAAAGCATCTGATCTCACCCAAAAGCCCACACAACCAAAATAACGGAATCATCCAATCCTGAATGGAACTGGTTGTGTTTATGAAAAAGCTGAAGTAAAAAAAAAAAAAAAGAATTATTTATGCTGTTAAGATTAATTATTAAACAGAAAGAGAAGTCTTCACACTGGTATTTTAAAAAGAAGAAAAAAAAAATAAAAATTTGCCAATGATTACTTCTGCCAAGCTGGAAAAAAATCCTTTTTGTTTGAAATGAAATATGCATAAATATACAGGAGTGACAAAAGACTATTTTTTTGCTTTCAGAGCACTATAATTTTACTTAAATGCTAGGTGTTCTTTCTAAACAGAATGGCATTTCAAAGAGGCACCCAATCCTGTATTTCAAATGCAAGAGTCATTTCTGAAACAGGGTCTTGAAGAAAATTTCAAAATAGCAAGAAGCAAATTAACAAAAAAACAAAACTTATCAACCCTACTTTGAATAAAAACATAATCATGAGGAAACAAATGTACCTCTCCCTTCCCCCCTTCTCCTTCCTCTAAAGTCTGTGCCTGCACAAAGATATAAGAAGCCACTAAACCACAGAGTCCCACGCCTGCCAACCGCAATGGCTAAATAACTCACCATGTATCAGCAACATTTTACATGAATGTATTCCCTTGAGATTTTGAAATAAAAAAATGTATACAGCAAAACGATCACTGAAATTAAATGAGAAAATTTTAAAATCAACATCTTTTAACAATTAATTGTTCTTTACTAAATAAGGTGAGTTTATGTCTTCATGCAATCGTACAACACATCTCTTTACAGTGGCTTGAGTAGGCAATCAGGTCAAAGAGCTTTTTCCCCAGTAACAAAATAGCAAGCTTGCTACATAGACTATTTTCACTAATTGATTCTGATTGTTTAACCTCCACAACTATGATTAGAAAAAGAAGAAAAATGAAGGAATATTGAAGATTAATTTAAATAACAAGAACATTAAGTTTGGTCAATGCCAGTGAATGAGTGTGATGAGAGGAGAACAGGGCACAAAATTCCTTGAACGCTGATTTCAAAATTACAATGAAGAAAGACCTTAATCTCATATTCAACAACTACCCCTCTCCTACCTCTAAAGAAGAGCAGAAAAACATTTTAGACTCTGTCTTCCAACCGGGGTTCTTTGCAAGGCCTGAGAATGTAAAAGGGCATGTATTTCATATTTCTGTCCACAGTTATATTATATCAAAGGCCACTGATAGTTCAAATTCAAAGACTTCTAAGGTTGATACTTTTATTTAGCTGTTTCATTTATGCCGTGCTTACTCTTTTTAAAATATTAGTGATTTCCTTTACACATCGTTACCTACTATATGAGCTAATGTATCCTTTCAGCAATAAGACACAAAAATACTCTTAAATTGTTTTTTAATAGACTGATAAAGTCGTAGCAGACCTGACTAGGCAGTGGTATCTTTTGTACGGCTACTAGCAGCTACAAGGTGTAGCAAATATCCTCAGAATGGATGAGACAAAGGGAAATAAAATGAGAGGCTGGGACAGACATACTTATGTACTAAATCCAAAGACTTCCAACACCTGTACCCTGGCTTCTGACACATGCCATATATAATTTTTATTTCTACCATTAAGGTTTTTTAAGTTTTATAATTTGAGAAATGCAGTGGAAAACTGGGCTTCACTAGATTCTTGCTGTCATCTCATGTACTCCACGTGTGTTACCAGTACATTGCAGAGACAGTTGCCCCCTCTATCAGGACAAACAGAAATTATAAAATTCTGATTTAGACTGGCAACTCAAAAATGAGTCAGTTCATGTCAAGTTCTTTTGAACACATCATAAACTCCTTCAGAGACAACTTCTGTGTACACAATCCCTTACTAAATTAGACATCAGCATTCTGCCTTGTATCCAGCAGAAACATACTGTTACACTGTTAAACAATGGCCAGCTGACCTCACCTTCAACAGAAACTTAATCATAAAAGAATGTTTTGAAATAGATTTTATAAGTCAATTAGCAAAGATGATTTCCACAGAAATAAAAGTATTTGTGTTTATTTATAGCAAAGCCAAGCCCAGAAAGAAATACCTCCCTTAAGATATGCTATATGAGGATACATGGTCCTGCGTTAATTCTGTTAACTCACGAAGTTACCATGAAGTACAGTGTTGCACTTAACCAACCACAGAAGCCAAGTAGCAGAATGGAGGTGTGCCTCTACAAACAAAAATCTCTTCCTTTGACTCTTAAGCATATTGAGCAGAGAGAGATCTATTCATGCTTTAGTAAAAAGCACTGGTAAAATTCAACATAGGTATGATGCATAATCCCTATGCTCCACTGCCCATAAAAAAATAAATAAAATATCAAATAGATTATTTGGAAATAAGGTAAAATGAACAGAACTAAGGAAATACATAATGTATCTTCTGGGATGAGACAAAGTTTTGTTTGGTTAATCTGTCTCAATGAACTTGAAAAAGAAAGTAAGAGAAGCTTCCAGAGATATCAATCTAGAACAGACTGAAAATAACAAGAAAATCCAAGATACAGCCAACAAAAGTGACTATCAGGTGACTAGGAAGAGAATCAGGCTGCATATTTCAAAAGAATTCTGTAGCTCCAATGAAATTTATCTTTCAGACAGTTTTTCCAAGTAAAGCCCCAGGGGCAGAAACCCGCATCTTCTTAAAAGTCAAGTTTGACAATTTTATGACACAAGTTAAATGATATGACTGTCTGCCATGGCAGACAGTAACACAGGAGATCCTTGCCAGTCCTAGAATCCTATTTAAAGTTTAAGATGGAAAAAAAACCAAAAAAACCCCAACACATCTACATTGCTATTAATCTTACCAAAACACTAAATTATTACTAATCTGTTAATCAGTTTTATCCTCTTAGAAGTAGGCATAAAGAATAAGCTGCTGAAGCAATGTAAAATCTTCTGAACCATTCCAATATTAAAGCTGAAATCTGCTGAAATCTCCCAGAGCTAAGTTTTCACGTTTTATACTAGCTTATGGCAAAGAAATAAAGCAGAAAGCATTAACTTTTGCTAATGTGCAAATACTTTAATACGCATGATAAATAATTCAAATAATGCAGCTTTCCTCCAGAAAGTTCTTAAAGATTAATAGAAATATAAAACCAAACTCATTAAGTCTACTGTCATTACTCCAGAAAATCTTTCCTATTGACCTGAGAACTTTTGTAACGTTTTTGTATATACTATCTGCACCACATTACAGTAATATATAATATATATAAAATGTGTCTATTATATTCTCTCTGTTGTTTCACTATCTATATACTACATGAAAATTTAGTTTAGATATTTTTATAACAAGCTACTTCTGTTAATAGTCATGTTCAAGTGAGTTTTTTGGTACACAGATGATTTATTTCTGAGGTGCCATCTCACAGGTGAACTGGAATCCCAAACTGGACTGACTTATCAGTGCTGGCAAATGAGCTATTGGCAGAAAGAAGGGAAGAAAAATAAATTAGTACTGCAGTTGTGATGATGTAGGAATTCAAACAGTTCTCAGTGTTGTACAAGCAATAACTACTTGTTTTGCTCCCTTTTTTTACACAGGCTGACAAACTTACTGCCACTCCCTTTGCTAATATTTCCCTCTCTCCACAGGTTCCAAGCTTCTTTTCACTGAAACCTGGACTAAGATAACTAAGAAAATTTCAGAGCAAATGTTCTCAGGTGTACTTAGCTGTACAGCCATCACTGTTGTTTTAGCCCTAATGAAGGGCTAGCATGATGTTTCCAAACGTATCAGTTAATGCACGCACAAAAGTGTTACCACTTCCTACCACAGAAGTCAAAGACCATAGTTTTAAATGTTTTCTGTCTTTTTTTTTAATTTTATAATGAAACGACATAAATCTTCCCTCATACTTTGGAAAGCCTTCAGCCATTACAACAGAGGTGCTATCTTCACCAGGCTTAAGTACTTATTTCCAATAAAGCTCCATTGCTACCACTGACATTCATTCCTTCTGTGGTATTTCAAATATCATTCAAATTATCATTACTTCCTGCTTTAAGTTTTATTCTCTTCTAGTGTGACAGTATGGCTTTTTCAATGGGTTGGATATTGCGATTTCCCATACCTATGGGCAATTGTTACAAAACTCGGACTAATGCTTTCTGCATTCTTCATATGAGAATGATTAACTCTGCTTATAAAATTTATTATTTTATATTTTCTTTTAATTTTATTCTAATTTTAATAATTTGAAATTTTATAACGTACATTTAATATTTTAAAATCATTTATTTCTATCTAATTATTGTAATAACCTCATATCTTGCATCTCCATCAAGTCTACTGAAAACTCCCCCACATGCTTATCAATTGTAATCTAAAGAGACTCAAAGTAAACCAATATGAAGCAAATTCATTGGGACTGAGGGTTGACAGAGCTGCATCACTGCATTTATTCACACATATCTGCAGAATCAGGTCTTAACCTTATACTTGAAAAGTGTACACACTGTTAAAGAATGATCTACTGTTTATTTTTTAAAAGCCAGTTTTCTGCATTAACACCATCTTAGTCATACCTTTGAAAACAGTCAAACCAGACTTAAAGAAGGAGGCTACAGTAGCACAAACACATCCTGTATTTACACCACAATGAATGCAGACATGCTTAGCAACACCAATGTACAGAAACAACAAGCAGCATTTTGTCACAACTCAAGAAACAATAAAGGGTATCAATCTTTGAGGGGTTTACACTTCTTTATGGGAATTCAGTTAATACTTTGGGTTTTAACCACCTCAAGCTAAAGAGGCTGCAGTAACATCACATAACTTTTGATTGCCCTCTGAATAAACAGTGTATTTATTTGTCTGCTAAAGCTACCTGACACAATACCTAATCACTTATTGAAAGAAATTCCTCCCCATGGGAACCTCAGCCTTGAAGCAAACAAAAGGCAAAGCAATGTTGCATTTCAGTCTAAGAAACTAAAAACCAAAATCGAGTTTGAATTTCTAGAAAGTCAAATCTCCCATTTCTCTTTTAAATGAATATGATCTCTAGAACATCCATGGTGGCTTAAGAAGTATTCATTTTGCACTGGCATTTGTACATAGTCAGCATCACAAGGAAACCAGAAACCATGGTTATACAAAGTCCTCCCTGTTCTTTCTCCTGCTCCTCAGAACAGGGTTACCACAGCAACAAGTGAACATCTATCCAGCAGCTAACACCATCAGTGGATGTGTGCCATTGCAGAGCGGAGTTCACCAACACTACATCCAATAATTTAAGCACCATCAGACACCAAGAGCTATAGGAAAAGTAAAAATAATTCAATAAGAACTTCAGCTGACTGACTACATGATTTTACCCGACAGACTATTCCAACAGCAAACATTCCCACTGGAATATTTGCAGTAAGTTTTAACATCACTCTCCTCAGCCCTCTCTTGTGGATGACAAAAGTTTAAACATTGTTATATATATATATATATACACACACACACATATACGTACGTATTTACATCTGAATGCATGCTTGTATACACAAAATCAAAACAGATTTAGGCTTAGTATTTGTAAGCATGAAGAGAGGGATGAAAGAGATGCCATTAGCACAGAACTAGTATTTTCCTTTGGTAAACCACTACAAACCAGAACACAATGCACAGTCCAACCTCCCTGAGACACATGCCTCTTTCTGGTATGCCATCACTTAGGTCTTACTTCATACAAAAACATAAACATTTACATTGATTAGAAATATAAATGTCAAGAAGTCCAAGCCAGAAGGTTCAAACAAGTTTCCTTAAGAACAGAAGGATGGAACAGTAGCAGAGTCCTGCCTAGGAGACAGACTGCAGCCTGCAGCTTTGGCTTGAGAAAAAGGAAAGGTAAGGGTTCTTTAGCCACAGAATACTGGAGGAAAGCACCAACTTCTGTTATTCTGTCTCTGCTATACATAAACACCACACTGATGGCACTTCCTGATGTCTCTTGCTTGCCACATCTTTGTAACCAAAACGGACCAGCACTCTCATGCCACATCTAAGATTGGGGGAAGGAGAAGGGTAAAGTTCATGGGAAAGCACTTGTGTTATCTGGGCAGAATATTTTGCTGATGACCCATCCACCAGCTGCCTGAGAGACCACAGCATCAGTCAGTACACATCTTGGTAGTCCAGTCCTTTCTCACCTGTCCCACCAACCAAACCAAGTGCCCACATAAAGACTCACTGAAGTTATGCTTTCCACACAATGATAAATACTTGTAGAGTCAGATCACCACTTGTTCATGTTATTACACCAAAGAAAGTCTTTCAAATCTAATGCCATACAAGAGCTCATGGTCCAAGCTTATAATGTCCACAGCCTCACATCATAACCTTCTATAATATATGTAAGTCTCCACTGGGACTTATGCTGCTTGATACTTATCAGAGACACCTTTCAACAACATGACTGAGATACAAAAAGAGAACACCAAGCTGTGAGGTTTGCCAGGACCCCTCTAGAAGGCTACACTATTCATGGTGCGTCTGTTGTAGGCAGGGTCTTGTCCTTGCTTCCTGTAGAGGTGAAGTTCTACCTATAGAACTCTATTCTCCAGTTGCCTTCCTAGTGGAACTAATTACAACAAATAAGTCTTAACAGTCACTGAGACAGGACAATGACCTGATTCATGTAACACACCAACACAGAATCTTTCAGGCTGGAAGAGACCTTTGGAGCTCATCTAGTCCAACCTCCTGCACAAAGCATGATGGAATGGACAAACAAATTGAATTACCTGTTGGACCACCTGGTCCAAAACCAGTGCAGCAGAATTTTAAAATAAAAATCTATCATCTTTTTAAGATTAATTTTGCTAAGACAAGACAAAGACATTTGCATAATATTAGAATTCACTGTAAGTCATCATTCCACTGTAACATTTCTGTTTGTATTGGTAGCTGGGGAAAGCATTTATTACTCCCTTTTTTTGTCAATGATATAGATTACATACCTCACCTGTAAAACAGCTTTTAAGTCTCGTAACAGTATGAAGTATCTTGGAAAAATAAAGTGAGTTCTACAAGTCAACAGCAGAAAACATGGACTGTTAAAGCACAAGATTTTAAAGCTGAATACACAGGCAACACAATGTAAATACTCTGGATGAGGAAAATAAAAATTCTTATTTCCTTCACTTACCAAAGTCCCCTCTCAATGGTCTGACAAATGATAAAGTATTATCTTTTTGTTTTTAAAAGCACAGTCCAAGATAAATTATGCATTATACTGACTACTTCTCCTGTAAGCTTTTCCTCTGTATTCCTTGCTTTCAAATTTTAACCTAGTATTCTCACAAAATCAAGTGCCTAAAAATATCAGAAGGATTTTTATCCTAAAGTAACGGACAGAGATCAAAATATATCTTTTCTCTGTAGCAGTCTTGAAAAACACTACACTATATTGGTAAGTATATTACACTACCAAATCTAGAACTCACCTAAATTTTCAGTTTTATTAAATTTAAGGTGGCCATTAAACAGGAATGTTTTATCATCAATCATCCCACTTCTGAGATATCTGCTATTGAAGAATTAGAAGCCATTTCTGAGTGCTTTTATGCAAAGACAGGGTACATCTGAAGAATAGACATTCAAAATCCCTATGAGCAATGCAGATGTCATTAAACGTCTCTTGTAATGGAAAGTATTGCAAATTGAAAGGTTAAATACTACTAACTTGGAGATGTGAATACATGATGTGTAGCCATATAACAAAAAAACCCAGATGCTGTCAAGGCACATGGTCCGACACCTACTAAAAAAAATTATGTATGCAATCTATAAACATTAAAACAAACCAAAACAGATTAAAAAACCAAGCACTTAACTCCACATTGTTTTCTCAGGGGGGACAAGGAATAAACATTCTGCTCAATTTTAGTATCATAACAAAAATCTCATCTTGCATTCCTGCTCTAATACTGATATAGGAAAAACAAACTGCTAAAAGAAGCACTAATAAAGAAGCACTGTGTAAAATGTTAAGTAACTTGAAAAGTTTTAATAAATATTCATGTTGGACTATCTCTTGCCACAACAAAAAGAAAAAAATATAAATATGCTTTCAGCATAAAACAATCATTAATTTCAAGTGGTACTTAATTAGTGAGTCTGGAACAAATCTACATAAATTCTCATTACCATATAAAGCACATTTATTTCCACCTTCTAAGTAAAGCTAACTGTAGGTAAATGAAGGGTTTGACCTTCCTATGTCAGCATGGTGGGTAATGCTTCATCTCCTGTTTTCCAAAGTTTCAGTTTCCTGACACTCTACTTTCTGCAACAACTTTTATCTAGCAAAAACAGCTACATTTTGACCAAAAAAAAAAGTCAGTGAATTCAACATCTTTTAATAGAAATAGTAATTTTAGAAACTAATGATGATTCTATTAGTTACAATTTTCACGAGTTTGCATTTAAAAAGCTGTGTGATGCTATGCAATTCCACGGTACTCCACCATCCAGGATAATTTAGCACAATAGATGTGTATTTATAGTCCCACAGTGCAACATTCATTTTATACTTGTTAATGTTACCAGACAGAGGATTCACAGACATGCCTTGTATTTTAATATCTGAAGCACTTTATTGCACAATTTCAGCAATTTTACATTTGTGACAGGCAACCTGTGCCTCGCCTTGCATTGTCCAAACTGCAGCTTCTGGCTATTTCTATCTTCCCCAACATTTTCATCCTTATTAGTCCATTACCAATTCATCAACAATTAGACAGAGCTGCTCCTTGCAGATTTAGCATCATATGCTGTGTTGTAACACAGGTTACCAGAACAGCGTTCCTCTACATAGCTTCTATCACATCTTGAGCAATGCCTGCATCTGCCTCCCTGCTGGGATTGCCCAGGACTGAGCTGCCACGTGCCTTGACCCACCAGCTGCTCTGCCAAAGTTTCTACACTGTATTCCAATGACAGCATAGATCACGCTATATATATATATATATATATATATATATAAAATAATGTTTCATTTCTTAGTTTCCAGAGGTTTAAATTTCAGTTATCTTCATGACGCCATCCCATATTGTATCATTGGAATATTTCAGGAGGATATAAACCAATATTAAAGGATAGCATCTTCCCAAATGCAAGCAGAGAAGGAGCACTAAAATCCAGAGCATGGCTCTTCCATCTTTGCTGATCTGTGTGGAGCAAATAACAAACAGCTGGAAAGGTAACAAAGTGCCTGTGATCTGGCATATCATGGAAGTTGCCCTTACTGTAACTCCTCCATTGCAAAAAGGGGCACAACACTTCAGATGTCCTCAACTTTTTTGTCCCAATATATTATTTTACAAAAGAAACTTATCTATAAATATGTACAAACAGCTTATAGTACTAATCTTTATTTTGAAGTGCATGTGTTGTTAATACACTTATTTATCCGTGCACGTGATGGAAATCCAAATTTCATCTTTAGAGAAGGTATCAGAAAACAGAAAAAAAGAAAAATCACCAAAAAGCTCACAAAACTAAGCATACCTAAAAGAAAAAAAAAACAAAACAAAACAAAAACCAACACCACTAGTCTGATCCTCATGCTTCATAAAATTGTTTGGGATTTCTCATTTGTTTTATTTTTATCTTCTTTGAACACTTCAACAATTATATCAAGATATCAAACCCTAAAATAAAGTCAAATCTTTGAAGGAAAGCATGGTCACCATAAAAAATACCTAGCCTCTGAAAGAGAATTATAATTTAGCAACATGTTCTAGGCAGTCATCAATATCCATTTACTGTGAGCTTTCAATACTTGACTGGCTAGTTTACTGTTTGTACTTTGTCCTATAATAAACTGACACAAAATTTTGTCATTTGTTTCCTCATAAAATTTTCCATTTCTCATCTGGCACCAAGGACAGCTCAAAATTTGATAAACTGTTTTGCCAGATTTTGTACACAAAATCCCATCTTCACTGACACAGGTTTATATCGACTTATTTTCACCTCCTGCACAGCTATGCAGATTCTGCTATATATGTAAATACATCTTGTGACAGTTTTACACTTTGGCAGATTGCAAATGCTGTCAGATTAGAGTTGGTGTCTTTGATAAAGTAAATAAATTACAGGGAATTACTATAGCAAGGGGCAGTGGGTATGAATGCCCACATTAGTACTTAATGCTGAAGCTCTCAGCAGCTGAACATTCATGCCTAAAGGCTAGGTGTTGCTGTTCATCATATTAAAACTCGAGTTTACATAAAGCAGCAACATATTTGACACTTGCTTTTATCACTTTTTTAATCCCTGCACAAAGGTTCCAGTAGTTCCCCAGAAGGTATATAAAACAGAGAAGAAAAAAAACCCAACTCACAGTATAAAAAAATCCATGCATGCAAGGGTAGGAAGTGTTACTAGATCACAAACAAGCTATTTCTGGGGCTCATTCTTTATTCTTTTAATACCAAACTCATTGTTAGCCCATAAATGTAGCTCTAAATGTTAGCTTTTGCAAACTGGCAAATTTTGTATCATTACAGATTGTTGTTGAGATTATGACAGAAATATTTATAGCAACAGACATGAGACAAAGCAACCTCCTGTGACAGCTCCAAGCATTAGATCTTCATGGGTTAAAGGCAATAAAAACACAAAGAGAAAAAACATATATATATATACATGCATGTGTGTACGAAAAAACACTAAACATATTGGGTGACAGTTTTCTACTTAATTTCAGGAAACGTAACAATTTCAAATAGTGCTTAAAGGTGCCTGCTATGAACACATTCCATGCAGTTATCACCAATACAAGCTAACACTTACCTTCAGCAAATGCTGAGGAAAACCCCTAAAACCCACTAGGAGTAAGAAAAAGCTGCAGACTTAGAATATGGACAGATGGATAGGTGTATTCAGAAATTAGTTTTATGGACTTTTAAACACCAGAAATGGCTCTACTGACACACTGAAGGGCCTGAGACGAGATCTCCATATGAGCAGCTTAATATAGTTATACAAGAAGGCCACATTAGGGAAAAAGAGTTGCAAGCGTGTGCAGTATGAAGAAATGGTGACAAGTCAGTATTCCCAAATGGTCTGCCTTCATGCCTCTTATCTCCCTCTACTTCTGGGCTTTCTTTGTAGGCTTTGTCTTTTCTTTTCCACAATACGTAATATGGCCTGTTTCACAGATAAAAACAAAACATTTCAGAGCTCTTCATTTGTTTGTACTTCCTGTAGCTGTACACTAGCTTAACATTCCTTACCATCTTATTCTCATCTTACAGGACTCTCTTCCTTTCTGTTTCTACTTCTCCTCTCAGATTTCTTTCAAACAGTTGCCTCCCTGACCTGGACCCTATCATTTTACCTCACTTAAATGTCTCTTGAGATCACTTTTCTTCTGCTCTCCACAAAAAAAAAACATTTCAGGTGGAAACAGCAAGCTCCAGATGCAGGTAGGTCCTCATACTATCAGTAGGTTCTTTAATTCCACCACCATTTCATCCAAGAACCACAGCACCACCACAGCTTCCACAGCCAACACAGCTTCCTGCATTTCCATTCTGAAGAAGTAATCATTAGAAGAAAACCTTGCTGATAGCAAGGTTGAAAATGTTTCAAGTCACTCATTCAAATTCTTCTTATAGGAGAACTCTGCTGTAATTAACATCAGTAAAGGATCGATGGAAATTTTATGGTGTTGCAGAAACATTGTTCTACTGCTTATATTATCTTCTTATCCATCAACAGTTAAGACATGAGCCAGAAAGATCATCTATTAATCCATCCAAAGAGCACAATGAAAGTTACAAAACTCTCTGTAACAGAACATAATCGCAAACCATGTGGTTTTTATACAGTTCTCCAAAAAACACCACCCTCCACTGAAACACAACAATATTCATAACAGGCCAGCAAACTCTAACATCCACCTTCCTGTTAACTGCAGTTCTTTTCTGTATTACAAACATCTGGCTACTGCTGTTCTCAAGCAAGGAACTGTAAACTTTTGATCTTCAATCAAGAAAAAATTAATTTAGTTTTAAAATATACAGTTTAACGTTCTAAGAAAATTCAAGTGGAAATCACACCAAATTAGATAAATCGATGTTTGGTCCTGATACTAGTTTTGAAATTGTACACCTAAGGAAAACAAGATGTGACCTGTATGAAAATAAGAACTTTCTAAGAACACATTGATTTTAATGCCAGTGTTCAAGCAGATCTACAATTACTATTTGTTCACTCCAACTAAATGACTGGACAGGAGGGAAGACTAGGTGAAGTCACTTTAACAGTAGACTTCGTCAGTGCTTTAGCAAAATGTGCTTGCCAAGGAACTAGAAACAAATCAGTTTTCATTTTATCCAGCTTTATAAATTCTCAAGTATTTTTTCTCCCTGCAGCAAAATAAACTTCAGATCTTACGGAGTTTTACAGAGTTTTACAGAAAGAAAAATATGTATTTGACACTAGAACATCCAACAGCTATTCACCAGCGCTTTCAGGGGGGTTCAGAGTGTGTTTTGGCCATAGTGCTCCTCAACTCAAATAACAAATTCCAATTTGTTACTATATGCCCACAGTTTTTTTACAGTGCAATTCCTTCTTGCTGAGCACCATTAATTCCTGGGGTTTGTGTCTGCTGTGTTAGGGGACGAAAAAACAAAACAAAAAACCCAAGCCCTCCCCACAAAAAGAAAAGAAAAAACAAACCAAAAAAAACCCTAACACACAAAAACACACGAAACCCCCACAACCCACAACACAACTCTGTCTAAATCAGTGTAAAAATATCCTTAAAAACAGATATTAGAGTGCAAAACCATCTGTCAATTATGGCACAATAACAGTTTGTATTGATAACTGCAAATAACAGTTCTGCATTTGGGTCATTTTTCACACATTTTGATGCCTTCTATCACACACACTGGCAGGCTTGAAAGTTGAAAGGTACGACAGCAAAGCTTTAGTGAAATAAGAGCCGTCTTTCATTCTGCAGTTTTAGGCCTACTAGAGACAGTACTGAATGCTGATCTCCCCAGAGTTCATCTACTAATCAGGAAACTGCAAGCAATTTTATTGAAGTCCTGCTAGTCTCAAACCCATTTTTAGGTACAAGAATTTTAAGTAATTTATGAACATTATAGGAGAAATCTGGGGCTTCATTCTCATTAGTAACTTTATTAGAAATCTAATTTCCTTACAAGCTAATGAAGTGTAACTATTACTGCCAGCCATTTGCTAGCAAGAGGGTTGGCTAAACACTTCTTGAATATAACACTAATTTTAACTACTTTAACTTCAATGTTAAATGCATGTAGAAGTAAAAGTAAGTCATGGAATAGTTACCAGATTTTAGATTGTAAGTTTACTATTCATTCAGTAATAACACTGAGAAGCTTATTTAAATGAAAAAATCTAACCGAATGTTGGTGAGAAATCTTTCCCATTTCAAAACAGTGACTCTAGCCAATAGCTAGATTTTCTAAAATAAAAAAGCCTATTTAGTTTGCATAAAATTTCTCTCTTTGCAGGGCAAAATCTGAAATATGTCTGTACTAAAAAAAAAATAAGAAGCCAGAAAATTCTGAACTGGAACCAAGCCACATCTACAAACATAAAAAAACATACCATAAAATAAAGAACTACTCTTGGTTTTCTGCACTCACACCTCACATCAATTTAGTGTCAGAATCAGTACTTATACAACAAGTACATACTTGTAATCATTTACTGTGAACTAGTGCTGGAAATGAACTCAGTAAATCCAATTCTTTGTATATTTAAGGATATTTATTCCTTGAGTCTGCATCTACCAGTATCTAGCTCATGGATTATACTCACAGTCACTCTTCTTCCATCAGCACAGAAAATGATCTAGTTTTCTGGATGAAAGATTTGAATAAATAATACATAGTTGTTTAATGCTAAGTACTCATTACGTTCAAGACAAAGAACTCAGTCACCAGCAGATCAAATTTAGTAACTCCAACAATTAACACAACAGCTTTACTACAGTCTTTTTACCTCATAAATCTCACAATGTGATGATCTGGTATCACTGACAGTCACCTGCCCATCTCAAATACCAGCAACGTAGTTTGCACCTTAATAATAAAATATGATATTCTATAACAGAATTCCTTCTGTAATATCCAATTTCATAGTAATGATTAATATAAAAAAATAACTAATGCTCCTCCTTCAGAAACTTCTGTCATGTTGCCTTCAGTATTCTTCAGTAAACAAGAATGCACATAAGATCAGTCCAGTAAAAATAAATTTTAAAAAAGTCTTACAAGATCTTACAAAAAATTCGCCTTGATAGGTAAAATTGAGGAAAAATTCAGTCCTGAAAACAGGATTCAGTAAACCGTCTAGTTTGTGCTATTAGTTATACAGCTAGCATTTATACAAAAAGTATATGAAAATTGAACATCTGCACTCTGAATTATGCGGTAATGCCAGGTTTTTCCTTTTTTTTCAAAAGCCTGTTCATACCTGAGAATATTAAGCCCATTTTTCTCTATTACCAGTTTTATTACACAATTAGTATTGAGCAGGGTTATACCAAACGCCTGCCAGTTCTCCGTGAGCAGATTCCCAGCACACACCGCGAGCAGCAATCAGAACGAGCACAGCTGGGAGTCGGCGCTCAGGGCACTTCAGCCGTTTAATCAATCCATGCGCATTTCAAGTGAGTTATCTGCAACAAGAATGGTGCTGTAGTCCCAGCAGTGCTTATAGTGTTATTCTGAGCAAACAACAGAGAGCAAAAAAATGTTTTCATATTAGAGAGAATGTGAGGTATGGAAAAAATGACACAACCCTTTTTTTATTTTTTAATTATTATTCAGATGGCTATCAGTGCTCCACTGACACTTCGCTGCCTCCAGTTCCTCTGTGCATTTAACTCGTGGTCAGTACTGGATGTGAGATACAGCCGGTAATAAGACACTTGGCTTATAGGTTGACAATAGAAATCTGATGTTTCTGTACCATTGTTTCCAGTAACTGCAGCTGGACTGCTCAACAAGCAGTGAAGCTTAGCTTTCAGCATGCTGATATTACATAATCTTAAATTTGGAAGCAGTGCAAAAAATGTCTTACTTATATTCTTTATGCTTGGAGATTTATTTTTTTAATTTATCTTTTGCAGTCTTCCAGATACGTGGCTGAAAATTCTCCAATAGAGGCAAAAACTTTAACAGTACTAACCATTTCATACTCATATTTTAGTACTTAAAGGGTGGGTACAATGAGGACAGAAATTTCCCTCTTCACAAGGAGCCATGCAGAGAAAATATGGCCAACAGGTAGAAGCTGCATGAGGAAATGTTCCACCTCAATTTAAGTGCTCTCTACAGTGAGAGCAGTCAAACTGTATTGGTTTTGCATGGCCTGGTTTTTGGAACTGGGGGAGCTACAGGGGTAGTTTCTGTGAGAAGCTGCCAGAAGCTTCCACCACGTCCAGCAGAGCCAATCCCTGATGGTTCTGAATATGGACAGGCTGCTGGCCAAGGCGGGGCCAATTACAGGTGGTGGTAATGCCTCTGTGATAAAATATTTAAGAAGAAATCATAACAAAAGCTGTTGTGCAGTTTTAATTCCAGTCAGAGAAGAGTAGAGAATATGTGAGCAGAAAATCATGGAGACACCAAGGTCAGTGGAGAAGGAGGGGCAGGAGGTGCTCCAGGTACAGGAGCAGAGATTGCCCTGCAGCCCATGGTGCAGCCCATGGTGAAGCATCTGTCCCCACAGAGGTCCATGGGGATGCAGAGATCCACCTGCAGCCTGTGGAGGAGCCCAGCGCCAGAACAGGTGGATGCCTGAGAGGAGGCTGTTACCCTATGGGAGACCCATGGAGAGAGGGGCCCTGCTTCCAGGCTGGAGCAGCCTGTCCTTCAATGACTGCACCCTGTGGATGAATGACCCACACCACAGCAGTTTGAGGGGGACTGCTGCCCGAGGGATGGATTCACATTGCAGCAGTTCACAGGGATCTGTTTCTCATGAGATGGACTCACGTCAGAGAAGTTCACGGGGAACTGTCTCCCATGGGAGGGACCCCACGGTGCAACAGGGGAATGACTCTTCTTCCTGAGCAGCAGGAAAAGCCTCAAGTGATGAACTGACCATGAACCCCATTCTCTGCCTCCATGTGCTGCTGGGGCAGGAGGTAGAGCTGGGAAGGAGGGAGGGGTGGGGGGAAGGTGTTTTTAAGGGCTTAATTTACTTTTCATTATCCTGCTCTGATTTTGTTAGTGTAATAAAATTAATGCATATCTCTAAGTTGAGCCTGTTTTGCTCATGATGGTATTTGATGAGTGATCTCTCTCCCAGACCTTATCTCAACTCATGAACGTTTCATTAAATTTTCTCTCCTCTGTCCAGTTTGCAGAGGCAAGTGAATGAGTGGCTTTGGTGGGTGCCTGGCATCAGGCCAACATCAACCCATTGCAACAACCTCCCCAGGTACATGAGCCCCCATCACTGGAGGTTTTTGAGATGTGATTGGAGAGGATGCTAGAAAATGTCACCTAGGCTGCCTTTCCCACAAAAGGTTGGGCCAGATGATCTTTCAAGGTCCCTTCCAACCTGGGCTGTTCTATGACTGTACAATATGAAAATCAGAAAAAGAAAATAAAGGAACATACACAAAATATTGTCAGTATTGCTAACAAACAACCAGTAATGGTTCTGAAATAACATTACTGGTTAAAACAAATGAACAAATAAAGCAGTTTTTCGTGTCCTCTTTGTGACTAGAGAAGGGTAATAATAATGGTGCTCAACGCTTTTGGGTTTACACATACGGGTTCTTTTCTGCCTGCGAGCCTGCTCTGTAGCTGTCCTCCATCAATTTGAAGTGTACTGGAACCATCACATTCTGCAGGAACCCGCTCAAAGTCAACTTGAACTTAGAAAGGCTATAATAACAACATATGGAGACTTTTTTTACTATGTATCATGGAGGAGAGGTTCACTGAGAGACAATTTTTATTACACCAAACTAAGTCAGAAAACTAAAACATTACTGAATGGCCTGTCATTCCTGATTTTAAAAAAGTATTTTGTAACATACTCAACTGCAGTATAGATAGCTCCTATAATTGAAAGTAAGCTCTGTATCACTTCAGACTTTTAGCAACTCAGACAAGCCATTAAAAAGATGATTTGGGTTGGTTTTATTCTGTGTAGAGAACGTATTACAACTCTTTGTTGATTTCTCATTAAAGTATCTGTGCAGCTTACTTGTTTGGAGGCAAATGACTTACATCAGAAAAGCTATTTAATTAAATTAAATATTTCTTTAACCTAAATGTTTTAAGAAGCAGAGCTTCTAACTTGGTTTGCCTTAAGTTAGCTAAATCAGGTAACCCAACAAGGCATAGATCCAGCAAGTACTGTTTGCTAATAAGAAAAACATTTAAAGCAAATTATTTTAAATTAAACATGTCTTATCCTTAATTTTAAGGATTAAAAATTACATGTTACAAAGTATTCAATAAAAAGATTTTTGTAAGAGTTACAATGACTAAATTAAAGCAAATTAAAAATACTATCCCAACTGGCAGTGAAATAACCTATCTGCCAAAACTGTAAAATTCTGAGTATCTAAACAAACAGAAAGAAGCTCTACTTAAAATTTAAGTATGTTCATTATTGTCCAAAATTTGCTAATCAGTCCTTGGTGATCACAGCTTGTACTGCCCTCCTAGTTAAATAAACAAACAAAAAAGGCCTCTCATTTGGATACTCTTTTTTGTTTTCAGAATTCACATAAAGGTTTTATTTATAGACACACACATACGTATGTAAAATATTAATGAAGAAACAGTGTTACATGCAGACACAGCCTACTTTGTCTCTTTCACTGATAAATACATTTAAAATGAGCTAATGGAGACAACACATTTGCAACTGCAACTGCTGTTGCTTTTTCTCAGCTTTTAGTCACAATTCAAATCTTAAAATAGCTAATCTACAGCATTCTGGGGATAATCTATGGATACTGTACTTAAGAGCACATTGTTTGAGCATCTGGAAAGCTAAAAATCTACTAAATAGACGACCCCCTAAACATATGATTAGAGAATAAAAATCTGTCTTACTCTGTTCATAGAAATGGTTTGAAACAGTATATGTTGCAAACTGCACTTATTTCTGCTGAATACATTTCTTAAAAAGTATTGATTTTACTTAGTCCTATTTGAAAACTGGTCTGGAAAAGGACATTCACCTCATTAAATCTACTTACTGAAGGTTGCCAAATTATTCCTGTTAAGAAACTATTTAAGAAATGTGATTTTTAAATATTAATTTAGCTCCAAGAGATTGTATGGTATCAGTCTGCTTTGGTAATGTCTTTTTGCAGTAAACCATTTAAGGGGCACCAAAATATTAATTTCCAGACATCAGCCTATAGTCAAGGTTCAACTAGTTATTATTACAATAATAACAGTGCTTAAAACATATTATAGATAGATTATTTTAAGGTTGGTGAACATTTTACAGAAAAAGCATATAATTAATGTTTTATTCCTTTGAAACAACAATGTTACTGGAATAACTATGGAGAATTGGGTTAACACTGAAACACAGCTGAAGAGAAAAATCTCTTCAGAGATCATAATGACAAGACAACATAAATTTTATTTAAATTTTTCTTATTGGGACAGCCTCGTGAGATGCATATCTCATTTAAATGAGGACATTTGGATGACAATTGTAAAATTTGACTATGAAATGCAATGAATAAGCTCTAAACTGCATGAATTTACAGACATAATTATTCAGCATTTACCATACAGTATAAGAAAATGAAGTCAGAAGACATATTAATCAAGTTTAAATACAATGATAATGCAGTACAAACGATATCCAGCAAGTATTAGAAATAATATTCTGCAAGAGTACAAATTAAACTGCTCTGTGATCTAATATTATTGAAAAAATTCTCCATATATTTAAAAGAGCTCCTAGTCATTTGATAGGACTCAGTCCTACCACCACCAGCTGTCCAGGAGGGTAACTATATTAGAGGTAATACAGGGCATTAGGGCAAATCCTAACAGAGATACTCTAAATTACATTTTGTTGTGGTGCCTCGGCCCACCTCGGGACAGCCCACTGCCCATCACCTAATGTCCATCCAATGGGCAGATGAGTCTGAGGGGCTGTCTGTAGGCGAGGCCGAAGTCTAAAGCTACTCCCCCATTCTGGAAAGTTCCCCGTTATTCGATTGTTTATTGGTCTGGGTTGGTTGTTCCCCCCTCTGTGCTCACCGCACTGGTTTGTTGTTATCGGGTTCCTCCCCCTACACTGTTACCCATTGCTCCGTTTTGTTCGCTCCTCCCCTTTTCCCTTTGATACTTAAAGCGCTCACCGGACCCTGTTTGGGGCCGTTTTCGTCCCTGACCCCTTTGGGAATAAACTCCTGGAATTCATACGAGAAGGTCCTCTCCTGCCTCCTTTGTTCCCAGGCGCTTGGGATTGCTACACCTCGTCTCCTCGAGGTGTGCCTGCTGTGCCTGGAGCCGGTGCAGCCGCTTATCGGCCGCCGAGAACTGGACACACTTTTGTAGTCGTGTCTGTAGGAAGGTCACTGAAGCCTCCAAAACAGGAGAAACACTCCTGAGGCTGACCCCAAGTGACAATATTTCTCTGAAACTTCCTTCCCCCTATCACTATGCAGAACAGCCCAGTGTATTTTAGGTATATCTCAAATACTCTCCCAGCCCTACAGTGGACCTGCTTACAGTGCTACCAGGACAGCAAACCTGTTAATTGTACTACTATTTTAATGTATTTTACCTTATTGCAGCCTGACATTACAGTATTACCTCTGCAGACATGAAAGCAAAAAATTCACACTAAGTAAAAAATTCGGTTAGCCTCAGAAGAGAAGCTCTGAAAGTCCTACCAACACCTTTTCAGTTTTTCTGATGTATATTAATTCTAAAACAGTGGTTCTTGGTTTTCATCATGCTAACTCCATTTTACAACAGACAAAAGCACTGAAGTCCTTACCCATCTGATCATAATTGAATGTAAGAAGCTACCCGTATTTACTATGTGTACAAACATATTTTTGAAGAACATATACAAGAAAGACTGGAAGACCTGTTAACTGACTTGCTGACTGAACATTAGCTTGACTGTTTACATAAACCATAGCTAAAAGACAGAGGAATCAACCAACCCAGAAGACAAATTTTACAGTTAACTTCAATTTCAGTGATTGCTGGTTTTAGTCCCTATGGAGACAAGGCCCCTGCAGCAGTCATGATTTTCAGACTGACCTGTAGCATAATTTTATGAAGCAATGTTGGCAGTTTACCTTGTTTCTTTTTAAACATACAAATATCTTCATGATTAAGGAATCTGCTAAGAAGCTGTGAAATTAGCATATTTAGTTTCCATTGAAAACATTAACATGCAAATTGATGAATATCAAATGAGAAAAATAATGGAGTTCACCTTTGTATAATCAAACATTCTGGGAAAGACATTCTTTTTCTCCTCAAAAATGGAAAAAAAAAGGAAAGGCAAAATAGGAACAAGGCTACCATCAGTCTTCCAATACAAGTAAAAAATGTAAATCAAATAAATTTACCACTGATTGCCTTTAGCTGTATGTTACATGCAAATTATAATATCAAATATGTACAAGATTTAAGTTCTGTAAGATAATTTTAATGGTAAAATCTGAGAAAGCAGTTCAGATGTGCAGCACCAGATTTAAAATGCAGTAACAGCAAGCCATCAGTAAACAATATACTCAACTACTCCTAGTCCAAATCTAGCAGGACAAGCAATGATGGCTCATATTTGGAAATTCGCAAACTGTTCCTTCTAGAAAACTAGGAAAAACAAGACAAGGTAGTCACAACACACCACCACATAAAAATCTAGCAAAACATATGGAGGGAAGTCTGCACAGTGGGGGGGTGGGGGGGAATCTCAAAAACTCTTTTCACTATGCAAGTAAAATTGATACTGAAAATAAAGTTATTGCCCAGAAAATATAAATGAAATTGATAAAATATCTTTGAATATATCTCCTTCCTGAGTTTTGCCTTTAGCGATAGCTCAGGCAAGAAAATGTGCCCTTTACTTCCATTTTTTCTCAACTCTGTTGACTATGAGTTGTTTTTCAATTCAGTTGACTATTGAGGTTCTCCTCCTCAATTCTCTCACCAGAATCTAGTTTGCTGTATATGAATGTAAAATGTCATACACTATAAACTCTAGTTATAGGAAGTCCTGTCTCTCTCTTTGTATATACATACACACACATTTGTATAACCTTCTATCATTTACACTTCAGGAATCTAGACAGTGCAATAAATTGTCTTCAGCAATATCCAAAATAGACACTCAGATCTATAATCTACCCATACCTTGTACAGATACAATATAATAGTTGTGTACACGAGAACAACAGTATTCCAGAACTATTTTTCTCAGTGAATAAGGCTGAGCATGCGTAAAAATATCCTAATGAGTCATTGCTTCCAAAAGAAAAAAAAAAGGTGACTACAAGGAAAATAAAGTAATTGCTGGGAATGTGATCAATATTTAAGCAGTGAAACTGAAGAACATCCAACATCCAAAATCTTCACTATGTACTGCACCTTTCATTTTTCACAGACTATGAACTAAAACTACTGTTTTGCCTGACAAACTAATACATACCTTTCAAACTTGTGTCACTATTTAGTGAAGTGGGGGGCTGGAGTGGGACAGGAAAGAGATAAAATGAAAGCAAAGACTGTTGTTCGTACACATGTTGCTTAGCAATACACCATGTGAAACAAGTAGAAACGGTGACATTGGCCCCCAGTTGAATTTACATAAACCCTAAATGTGCGTCACTGAAAGAGTTGTGAATGCAAAGTGTCAAGTACATGACCTATGACAAAAAGAGACTTGGGAGCACAAAGATACATGTTAGCGTTCCAAAATCTAAACAGAAATGTCACTTGTTTATAGTAAAGCCTAAAGCATCAGTCTTTCCCTTTCATGATTTCAGAAGTGATATCAACTAAAATTCAAAGTATTTTTTTCCCTGATATGCACCACAACAAATTAATTGTATTCCTATAAGAATGATTAAATATACATCTGTAAAACTCTCATTTTCCACATATAAACTTTGCCTGCATAGCACTAGTTGTTTCTACGCACTTTATTAATCACCTATTCTTATTCTGAATAGAAATAATTATTTTAATAGTTAATTACTAGTACTATTACCAGTAATGCTCCTGTAAGCTTTGCCAATTGATCTCAAAGTACACAACTGAAGAAAGACTGAAATATAACTGTCCTTTCCAGACATGAATAAATAGAGGCACAGAGTGATGTAATGACTCCATCACTTACACGAAAGTGTCAAAAAGCAGAATTTTCACAACAGACACAAAATATTGAAAGCAACAGTAACTTAATGTCAGCACTTTCATGCCACTTTTCACACCACAGTCCATATGTAAGGTCACCTCTATCTACAGCAGTATGTCAAAACAGAGAGATCAAAGACTTAGGGAAGAAAAGCTTATGTTTTAAAATTTTTACACGTTTTAGACACACTTTTAAACACATTAGCCAGACACATATAAAACAAGTATATGTATATTCCCTTCCTCATTTAAGTGCAATCTTTAGAAGACAGTTAAGGAGATTTCCTAAGGAGTTTCCTAAAACACCATATGTAAAATAAATAATCTTTACCAAAGGAGAGAAAAGAAAAAAAACTGGAAACCAAAACATTTTTTGAGAGATTCAATATAAATAGCATGTTTTGAACCCAGTAATGTGTAACAGCCAAAAAAAAAAAAAAAGATACAGTAATTTCATATTGAAATGCCTTGTTGCTACATAGCCAAACTTCTTAGGAACAATCATTTTTCAAGCAAGTAGTGATTCAAAAGGTGAAAGATCATCATATGACACTAATTCCACATTAAATATACAAAGAAAGAATGTAATCTACACAATGAAAAAACAAATACCACTCTATCAGTAGATAAAGTTCATTAATTTTTTAAATATTTTTTTAAAAAACACTGTTTGAGTACAGGCTTATATTTCAGGTTAATGAAAATTCATATGCTCTACTTCTATTTCCATTTACTGTTTTTTACATATATAGCAATTAGTCAAACAGCTGAAAACCAAAACAACCTGCCAGATTGTCTTTTTCAGCTGTGGATCCATATTTGTACAGCACATGCTGCTGAGTATTCAGTCTGATAAGACAGATGTAAAAATTAATTGGTGGTCTTTTTGGGAGATGAGGGCAAAGAAAAACACAAAAAGTCTTGACAGCCTGTCCTGTGCCACTTACAGTGTATAGTCATCCTACCACCTTGAGAGCAGCATATATCCTCACTGGCCTTCAGAAGGCAAATCTCTACATTACTGCAGCATAGACATTCTCCTTATTTCCTCATGTGAAAAAGCTGTAATTGTCCAAGTCATTCTTTTTTTGACAGCAGATCAGCTGAGTGGGAAAAAATAATGCAAACTTGAAATATGTCAGGATACAAAAAATGCTGCAGATTATTGTTCCATCCAGAAACTTTCCTTCCTGAACAATTCAGTCTCTAGTCTTTACCTACATTAATAAACATGTTAAAGTAAGCACATTTGCCAGTGTATATGTTCAGTTATATCTATTTCTACATCTTTTGAATTAGAATGCCTTAGAGATGCATAAGAAAACTCAAAAATTTAAAGAAACATTTAATTTACAGCCAGGAGAAATACTAAGATACTTTGACCATGCTTCATTAACTGTCCACACTCCAGCTAGCTCATACTGAATCAACCTAAGCAGACTTACCTACTTCTCAGACACATATGACTATCCTCTTACCCTACCAGTAGTGTTCATCTCAAGGCAGAGGATGTCTGCATTTTTGCCCACATAAAAACTGTACTTGCGACTCTTGAATATCTGCAAGGAACTCAGGGTGCAAGGCACAGTTGTGACATACCAGGCTAACTGATTTGGCTGCACTGATCTCTCACTTTGTTCAGGCTCATAGTCCCAAAACCTTCTGGTGTATTCCCAGAATACAGTGCAAAATATTTAAGAGGACTATGAGATATGAGAAAACTATTCCTGATGGGAGAACAAGGTTTACACACACAGCTCTCAGCATGTTCCATCTGAAAACCCTTTCCCTCTAACTGGAAATACCACTCTGCAAGAAATGCCTCAGGCTCCTTACACAGAGAGCACACAAGACGTACAGAAAACTTCTAAGCTCTTTTTATAGAGATCATACAGGGATCTTCTGGAATTTATATAAAGTGTGGAAGCAGAAGCATCAACAGAATCAAAAACATATTACACAAACAAATGGGCCACAGGTTCAAAGCTGATCCTGAAATAAGAATGGACATGCCCTCCAAAACTACTAAAAAACAATAGGAACTTGGGGGGGCAGCATGAGAAATAAGCTCATAAGAGGGGGCCAGGCATGAGATGCCTCCTTAAAGAGCTTCTCGTAACTATTGCTGCTGGGGACCAGTGTACTTGGCTAGACAAACAGCTAGTCTGACTCACGAGATTTTTGATGTACTGAAATCCTTATGTCCAAGAGGCAAATTGGTGCAGTATGGAGATGAGAAGAAAAACAAGGTATCACTTTATAAAATTTAAAGACCTAAACAAAACATTTTAATTGTTTACCACCAGAGTTACAAATGCAATGGTCATGTCAATCCATTTCCTATGTTCCTCCCTTAAGCAAAAATAAGTGAAGGCAACTGAGGAGAAAGGAAACAGAACTCCTACTGCAGATGTTCTGTTTTAAGTAGAAGAATGTCAATAACAGCATCCACATTTAACATTCTTCATGAGGCGGGCAATTTTTTAAACCTAATTCCTGGTACAGAAAGTACTTGCCTCAGGAGATCCATATTAAAGAAACTTCTAAGGCCTGCACAGACTTGCAGAAGGGACAGCCGACACATCTAATTGCGTAGAAGAAGTAAAGTTAAATGCACCATGTAGTCCCGAGTCATTGGAATGAGTGATGGATGGACTTGACCTAAGATTATGAGGCTGAATTCAATTTACTGTGCTGCTCATTAGCATTAGTTATGATACACTGGGAGAAAATTGTATATAAAATACAGTCACTTAAGGTACTAGTGCTCTTAAACCAAATGCATACAATATGTTGGGGTGCACTATGTGCTGGAAGAGAGATAGGCCCTGAGGGCCGGAGAGAGAGCCTCTTTCTTGGACCCAGAGGTGACCCTGTGAGTGCATCCAGGTCACCAGGGATGGACTGAGAGAGGATTGTGGGTTTCTGGACAGTGCTGGACCTATGAGAAGTGATAATTGTAGTTTGTGACCTTATAGGGTATTGTTTACCTGTTACCATAATAGGCAATGTCTGTGCAATACCCCAGGTGATTGGGGGACACTGAGGTGAACATCTTTCCTGTTTATATGATGTGATATCCTGTTAGGTGCTGGTATTTAAGGGAATTCTGGGTGCGCAATAAAGGCTTTGCACTTTTCCATCTTGTGTGCGGAACCATGCCCTTGCGTGATTACTGCACGATATACTTTTCAATTAGAGGACCTAAGTACAAACTAGAACTGTTTCTGAGTATGAATCTGACTAATGTACAAAGAGTGTAATTCATAAGAACCATATGACTTGATCACAAAGTCTTTTTTCTGGCACTGATTTTCTTCTGCTATAGTGTTCAACAAATGACCCAGTAAAAGAGAAACAAAATTTGATCACCTGAGCTACTTACCCAAAACCAGTTTCGCAAAAATATTTAAATACATTATCTCAGAGTTTCTCTAAATGTGAAGCATTTACAGATATTTTCTAAACATAGAATATTTCATCACTGAATGTGATGATATGACCAGCTGCAGGATGAAAACAAAAACATTACACATATTTCTCTGGATTATTAGGTCAACTGGCAAACTGTAAGACGCATTTCAGTTTTTCAAATCTAGTGATAAAGCATATAGACTTCGGTACAAATAACTTCCAGTCCCTTTGTATGTTTCTGAATCAGTATAACTGTATATACATCTGAACATACACAAAAAGATGTTTAAGTTTGCAAAGCCAGACATTTTAAAATTCAAAGTGCCAAAATTAAGGCTGTCTATGAAAACTCCATCTGCTCTGCAGGACCACACTACTGAGTCACTACACTTATAATTATACTACTTGTGATGCCTCCATCAATCCATGCCTGGGATTAATTGGTTTGTTTTCTCTTTACTGTTTGGATACAGTGTGGAGCAATTTATTTGAGGATGCTGATCATTTTTTTAAATAACAATTGAAAAAAAATTTCTCAATTACTTTTGTATGATACTGTTTGTTAGAGTATATGAATATTTTTAAAAATATTGTCATGATAACAGGCACATGAAATGAGAAATATGATTAGGTCTGTGAATTATCAGGAACTCAGTCCAAGGAAGAGTAAGCTGAAAGTAGCTGCCTGTGCCCAGTTTGATCTTTCACATTTGTTTGCCTTCCAAAGTACTTCCCATTATATGTAGCAGGTGCAAACTGAGAAATGAAGGTGGCACACCCTCTGTGTCGCAAAATATAAGGAAGGGATGTGGTTAGAGCCACAGCATGAACAGTAATGGAAAATACTTTTTCGTATAGTTATATGAGTATATACGTGGTTATAGAGATGAAGGGCGACAGAGGGTAATCCAGAAGATAAAGCTACAACAGTTTCCTCCCTTTTGCTCCTTCCCTACACCCAAAATAAGTCTGTATTTGTTACATCATGTTTAATTCATTCAAAATGAAGCACTTCTTAAAGTAGCAGCTGCAGGCTCTGACACTTTAGCAAGCCAGGTCTCATGGATTGACCAGACAAAGCAACAGTGCAGTATTAGTTAAGTTACTTGACTTGCTCCACAAAGCAATTTAGCAGCAGGTATGGGGATAAATACAAACCCAAAAAGTGGGTTTATAAACTTTGTCATTATATAAATGGCAACTTTATAAACTATGTCATTATCTCTTCTCTTTTTCATGTTTTTTCCCTGCCTTATTCACCGGATACACTTCAATACTTGCAACAAATCAGACTGGAAAAGAGAAGGTTTCATGGAGACCTCACAGCAACCTCCCAGTATCACAAGGGAACCTATAGGAAAGCTGGAGAGGGTCTCTACATCAGGAACTGTAGCGATAGGACAAGGAGCAATGGGTACACATTGAAAGAGGAGAAACTTAAGAGTGATATTAGAAAGACATTTTTCACTGTGAGGGTGGTTAGACACCAAGAACAGGTTGCTCAGGGAGTTTATGGATGCCCCGCGACCCTGGCAGTGTTCAAGGGCAGAGTGGATAAGGCCTTGAACAACTTGGTCTAGTGGGAGGTGTCCCTGCCCACGGTTGGGGGGGTGGGACTAGATGATCTTTAAGGTCCCTTCTAACCCCTTAACATTCTCTGATTCTATATTTTCATGTTGGCAACAGCCTCCTTCATTATTCAGTCCCAGTTCAACCCCGGAGCCATAGCCCTAAAATTTACACACATCTGTATCGCACTGTGTGTGTTCAAAGCTTTGGTTAGTCTAGTACTGAGGTTCATGATACTGCTCTTCTTCTGGAGACAATTCTGCTCATCTTCTGTTCATTAGAAAAAAAAAAAGAAATGGGAATTGCTTTCTTTACCAGTGAAACATCTAGCATGGACCTATCACTTTAAATCTACTAGATATTCACTACTTCAAGGTATTTGTGCAGTGAGCTGTACAAACATGACTTCCTGCTCTGCTATTGCAATTAAATTAGAACATAGCATGTAAGTGGTTCCAGATATAGACGTTGCATAAAGAACCAGATGTCAACAGTTCTACAGCCCTGCCCTAATTGTCTTCTACTTCTTCAAAGGTCAACTGTAGCCTTCAGTTTGTACAATTTATAGAGTATCTTATTCTCAAGTTAAAAAAAATTAACAGATATTAAAATTTTAAAAATTGGCTTCAGTTCTTCATGCATTATTTCAGTCAGCAAATCCCACTATGTTCTTGTTCCCTAGGTTTCATTCCAAAAATCCTATTCACTCACCCAGTGCTGGGGAGAGGCTCTGAAAATTTGTTTCCTCCAAGGGTTGGTTCTTGTAGCTACAGGAGCACATGCACTGACTAGTAAGAACTCACTCACGTGTTACTTGTGTCTCCTAAAACTCATATCTAAGTATTTCTACAGTTGGGCTTGCACGAAAAGAATCCTAAAAGTAGAAAAAACTTCAGGTTCCCCAGGAAACAGATTCCTTTTGCAGATACACAATCTGAAGTGCCCTCAAGTGCTGGCTGACATTCAGGGAGCTATGCAAGAAGCATGCATGTGCAAACAGTTGATGCAAAAACAAACACAAAACAACCTAACACTGGAAGTGTATGGCAAATTAAAAACTTCACAGGCAACTATTTCTCCAGGCTTCAAGATCAGATCTAAATGACCAATTCCATCCAGGCTCAAGTATTTATTTTACTGTTGCTTAATTTACTTTAAGGAATGCAGGAGACTATCCTCCTCCTGACAGAAACAGAAAATCTGTGGCAGCTACAGAGAGCATTAAGGACATTACCATGTTTATAATCAGTAAGAGACTTGTTTTAAATATAATGATATTCTTAAGATGTAAAGTCAAATCACAGTAAAGTTTTACAGCTTCAAACTCTAAACAAGGTAAAAGTGTAGCATTTTCCAAGTCAGTTTAAATCAAATTTGTTCTCCTTGGAAAAACACAGTCAGATTAAAACACAGTCAGATTAAAACACAGATGCATTCTGAACTACAACTGTGCACAGCACTTCCTTGTATGTTTTTTAGCATACTATTTCTAAGTTTAATTATACATTGTACATTGCATGAAATGCAATATTTTTGCTTGTCTATGGGAATAAATTACAATCTCTTAATAAAAAGATGCAAATAAAAATGTAACTGATAGTCTTCAGTTATGCTCCTCAAACTGAGTTGTAAAGGCTTTTTGAACTAAACTAACTTGGTAAGCTCAATCTTTAATTTTGTTGCAGAATTCTTCATCTACAATCCCTTCTCCATAAAGACAAACCAAAATGCTCCAAAATGCTCCATTATCTAACCTAGACCTGTATCTTTGTAGTTTCTGTAGTTCAAAAAAAAATTGCCCTTGCTCTCAGTCATAAATACTCCCAAAACAAACACATTTCCAGGTATTTTTTCTCATCTTGCTCCCTACTTTTCAAATTAAGTTACCTCTTCTAATTGCACTGGTCATTCCTTACTCAACTGATTTCTCATGTCATGACAACACAGCTTCTGCTTCACAATTACCCCAAAAAGGTCATACAAATTTTAATTCCATTTTTAACTGGAGAGAGAAAAAAAAAAATGGGTGCAATCAGAAATTATTAGAACTCTTGTTCAGATTCCCTCCACATTCCATGAGACAAAGACCAAACAAATTAGGTTTAGTATATGATGAGCAAAAGCACATCCTTTCAGCTGCACGCTCTTTTACATAAGCATTCATGCATACTAATATCATAAAAACAAAATGCTTGAAGATAATTTCAGAGTATCTAGTTTTTGCTCAGATTTATGATTATAAGCACAAATAAAGTGACCAACGACTTGAAATTTACATTCTACTGCTATATCATAAAGTGTCCAGTATATGTGAAACATGAACCAATTTATCCTATTAAAGCATGGCAATTTTTTGCATGTTTTTAGACATGCTGATCAGTTTACATCAGAAGACTATGGAAAATCACTCCAGCTTGCTGCTTTCAACCAGAAGGATTTTCCAACCTTTTAAGAAGCAACCTCACAAATACAAAAAACTTAACTCCGTTTTCAACTGAAATACAGTATGTCTTACTACATGCAACATATCTGCACCTGCTACCTTATTGCAAAGTCTAATTGATCTTGGAGATTTCCTAAATATTTTAGCAAAAGTCAAGGCTACACTTTTCTGAATCTTGTCCAATAGGAAAAAGGAGACCACTGAGGACACTGAGAAACAGATTTGATAGTTTTAGGATGTAGATGCCAAGCTGTCTAAATAAGCATTGTTCAACAACCATCCTGTTTAGTTAATAGCTCCTCCAGAGAATATTACTGATGGATAAGAAGCTGTCATTGAAATGTCTTCATGTAGCCCTCAGGTTCATTAAACTGATTTTCATTTTCTTGATTTTGGGGAGGAAGGATGACATTATAATTTTCATACGTATGTATGGATTTCTGTTGATACATCCTAATTACATTATTTTAAAAAGGCCTCTAGAGAGATTGCACATAAAAATCACTGAAAAAGCAGGCAAAATTAGCATCTTTTCACATTTCATTAGTATGCAAAAAGTTCTGCCAGATTTTACTGAAAAAACTGTAAGGTTCAGGCATTCTTCAGGGAAAATACAACTGATTTCCACATAATCCAGACAAAATAATGTACTATTTCAGACGATTCGTAACTTCAGTCAAATCCGTATATAAAACCAAGCAGTGGAAACACATGTGGAAAAATATGAAATTCATCATCTTCTCTTAACTCTTCCAGGCTCTTTTCTTGGTCAGTTACAGTGAAATAGAGACTTTTTTATTATTATTTTCATTAAGAAAAGGGGTCAGCATAGCCATTGTAACACTTGAAAAAATTGCAATATGTATTCAGTAGGAAAAATAACACAAGACAAACTAGTCATTTATTTCGTGCCTGTAGCAAGCTGGTACTTGCTGGTAAGAAATAAAAATATATAATTAATTTTCAAATCTTTAAGCAGGACAAAGAAAAGTGGAAAATGAGGACATTTTGCTTTGAAAATCATGATGCTACACAGCTTTATAAACATTTCGAAATTCAATATTTGAATTTGAAGACATTTTTGAATACTCTAACACAACTACATCCAATATGCCTTCAGATTTATGAGTCACATTTGATTCACTTGTAGTAATACATTTTAAAAATGGTTTGAAAAATAAAATTGAGGAGCTGTTGGAACTTTTAACAAAATACAGCAGTGTACGCATTTCCAAGTCTTAATGCTTTTTTACATACTATTAATTTATGTGTTTGACTATTTTTCTTCTCTTTGGATAAAGTGATTACATGCAGATCACTCTTTCATTCCCCCAGAAACAGTCTGATTAATTTTTAAAGCACCATTTTGTCACTAGTTAGGGATTTGGCAGAAGAAAAGACAGCTGAGACACATTAATGTAGTTTCAGAAAGCAGAGGGTAGAAGATAAACAATGTTTGAAACTGTTCGACATAAGCAAGTCTGAACACAAGGAAACAGAAATGTGAAAATAAATACAGGTAAAGTGGTGGAAAGATTTTTTTTCCCCCCTGTCAGAAGAAAACAAATATCTACTAAGACTAATAACAACAAATAACAAAAATCATGCTCCTGTTTCTAGAGCTGCTAGCTGAAATTTGTCTTTGTAGCAATAGCAGCTCACTTACCTGGCTGTACTACAAACTGGCACATAACTGAAGATACAGAGCAGATATATACGTATTCCACGAAGAACAGACAAGTAAGTGTGCTACACTTTTATTTCCTGAACAAAAATTCAACCAGAAAATAAAAAACCTCTTCCTCCCACCACGACAATTTACTTCAATGTATGTAATTCAATGCTTTTTGGCTTCCTTTTTTATTTAACAAATATTATCAGTTGATCATTACCTCAAAGCATGGACAACAGTTGCCAATATGCTGTTCACTTACAGTAAAACACCTAATCAGGGAAATCTCCAGGGGCCATTTATCTATCTTTCTCCACACAACTGCTACCCAGAGCCACCTTGGGCTGAGTGCACCAGACCTCATTTGCACTTGGAAGCCCTGTACCTGGCTTAAACACTACTCAGAAATCCTTGACCTCATACGTAACCCAAGTAATCAAAACTCAGTGAACATACGAGTGAAGATACCAAATACATTGGGGGGTAGACAGGGGAATGAGGGAAGTCTAAAAGTACGACAGTAAAAATTGAGAATATTGCCTAGAACAGACCACTAACCTAGATCTTTAGTAGAACTTTTAGATCGTTTATTAACTTGAAAGACTACTCTTTCTATACCTCCAATTTGTCTAAACTGATTTCAGAATTAAACTTTCAAACACTGCAGGTATCACAGGAAAGCTTGAAAACTCTATCAAAACCTCAAGAAGTTATATTTCATCTTTGCATCACTGTACTATTCATAGAGCCAGTCCTGTAAGCTGAGTAAACATGCAGTGTTTACAACAGCAGCACAGTCCCCCAGCAGCATAGTGATCTGATGAAAGGCATTTATAATAAATAACTAATGTAGGAAAGCATATTAATATTCTATCAATATTTAAGAATTTACATATAACTAGGGAACCTACTAACAAGCTTCGTTGTCTGCTGAGGCAAATTAGAATGCAAAACTAAACCCAAGGATGCCCAATGATTTGCATCCATTTAACCCAGTAATAATAAAGCTTGATTTCCAATGTATTTGTTTCACAATAGTTTGTAAATTCTGACACAATTTTTTCTATGCTTCAGCCTCTTGAAATGTTTGAATCCCATATGAATTCTCTCCAAACTAAAAAGCCTGAAGTCCAAGGCAGCCTACCTTCAGTAAGGTTACTTGGCCCCTTGTTCTACCCAGATGCTGGCCTCTCTGAAAAAAACAGAACTAAGTTTCTTTGCTATTACTAGTTTTTCATCAAATGTAACTGAACTTGATATACACAAAAAAAAAAACCCCTGGGCATGAGAAGGCAGAGATGAAAGAATAACAAGCAACTTAAGTCTCTGAAAAAAACCAAGATCTAGTTCTTTCAACAGTGTCCACCCAATTCACCTGTCATTTGTTTCCATTCCCCCACTGACATCCAGAGAAAGAACAAAAATACAGATTATTCTAATTTAAAGCTTCATGTATTTTCAAATTGTCACAGAGCTGGCTGATCATCATTTCATAAGAATCTGAATGCAAACTCTGGAATCAAAAAATAGCATCTTTCTTGGAGTAAAAGAAAATAGTTACTAATATTTATAAATGTAGTTATCGTAAGGTGCAGTTTCAATTTTTTTTAAACTCTTGTCCTATTGTTTATCTCTACTCATTTAAGCATCTTCTCAACATGGCAAGTGACATTCAACATTCATTTTTGTTTGCAACACATACGGAAAAGAAGGGGATAACAATCAAGCCACACTAGTGAAAGATTTTTATGCATTCCTATTCAAAAGACAGAAGTTAAGGTTTGACTTGCTCTTTGGAAAGCCGCTCTTGTTACATAATGATTTTTTGCTGTTTTCAGAACCTCTCTTGTACTGCTAAATAGAGAGGGAAAACAGTGACAGTATTACTCAAAAACTCAGTTAACAGAATAAAAATATGCTTTCTAAATTAAACAACGTAGCTTCACTCACCAGCAATTGATGGAGATATACTCTGTATTTTAGTGAGACCAACAAACGAGTTTTTTTCCCTTCAGATCTTTTCCTCATCTCCAAATATATTCTATCAAGTTTTTACATACTGATTATTTACCTCTCGAGTAATGAAGCAGATATTTGCTGACCTTTCAGATTAATGAGATGAAGTTTTTTGTTCTTAGGCCACCTTTGAACAAACAGGTGTGATTTTTGGTAGCTTTAAAAAAGTTTAGAAATTCCTGTTTCACACATCAGTCTTCAAAAGGGCTTTCACACTTACTCTCTTAGCTATATTATACCCAAATAAATAAGACTTGCTCAACTGTCAGTAAAACTGACACAAATTTATTTTTCCCTTTTTAAACAAAAGAAATAATTTACTTCTGGGTAAACCAAGGTATTCAACAAAATCGTGTGAGTGCAGTATGAAACAGCGCTCTGAATGTTACCAAGTGTTAACATTCTTCAATTTAAACATACAACTGCACATATGCGCTAACTGTGAATGTGAAGCACATTAAAATATGTTGAAAAATCAGCAGCCATATTTTAGCTTGGACTGTATGCCCTTAGTTTACTCAACTGTCTACCAGTCCAGGATATTAACTTTAGACGCCTAAATTACATAATGTGACCAGTCAGTAAGAGCCTGTTAAGAAGTACAAGAAAAATGAGCGCAGGTGAAAGAGGAGTTAAAACAAGAAGCAATACAACAAACATCAATTTTAACTCAGCTGTTACCTTGGTCTTCCCTCTAAGCCCTAATAGCAAGGTGGGGTCTAAATAATGCTTCTTTTGTCCTGCAAAACATCTCTAACATGTCCTCCCTGCAAAGACAGTTAAATCAAACATGTACTCATCAGTTTACTTCTCAAGCAGTGTATCATCCTCCTTCCTTGAAAAATTGCACATTGTTCCATTTGAAACAAATTTTGCAGCAGATGGGCATATTACTTCATTGTATCAATCCTTCCTTTAATCTCTGCACAGACCAACCCATCACTATTCCATAACACTAGATAACTCAGCAGGCCGTTCCTCTATTTTTTATGTCTAATCTGTAAGATTTGAGGTCTTTATTTCATATGGAAAGGGTTGATGCGGTTTTTATTAACAATTCTTTCCTAAGGAACTACTCTGCTTTTGCCCACAGCCTAAGGTGGATTTCTCATAGGAGTTTTTTTCAACGATACTGCCAATAAACTGCTGGGTTTATATGCTGAGATATGATTCCATGCAGTTTAAGATGTGGTGTTATCACCAGCTGTCCAATACACCTTGACGGCAAAGTACTGAAGGGAGGGACTTCTTCCCTGTATACAAAAATATAGCAATATATAATAAGGTCCTATTATACTACAGGCCACCTAATATCTATTAGGCATTAATGTAACAAATGGACAAATATAAACAAAGACTCACTGCATTCTCTGAGAATCACAGAAACATCAGAACCTGTGAAAGTTATCTAGTCTGACTTCTCTCTTACAGGTGAACTATCATCAACACAAGGTTTTGTTTACCCAAGTCCAAAAACAAATGATGAAGTTTCTACCACCTCTCTGGGTACCTGTTGCAATACTGCACTACTCTCCTATGGAGTTTTTTACCTAATGTCCAACCTGAATCTCTTTCAAACCATAACTCTCAGTTATTCTTGGCTTCAGCCTCTGTCACCAGCTGGAAGAGTTTAGCTCTATCACCTTTGTAAACTCTTCTTAAGTACATGATCATAAACAGAGACTGAAGATGTACTAGAGATACATTTCTAGATGTAGAGGACAAGTGTTTTTATCTTCCAAACTGTTTGATTTTACCATATTTTCTGCCTGACAATCTGTTACAGTTACCTGAACTCTTGCTATGACGATTTACCAGGCTCCTTGTGACAAAATGGCCTGCAGACATACTGCTACATGAGAAGGATAACACACAGACAGCAATGTTTAATTTTCCTCCAGAAATCAGGAAATCACAGAGCTTAAAATCAAAAGAGCTTTTCGCCTAACCTAATTCCCTCCACCCCCACACAAGCGCACACAGACTTTGACCAGATTGTTTCAATTTTCACTCAACCTTTTTTTTTTCTTTTTAAGTGTAGGACAGCCAACTCTTTAGGAAAAAATGCAGTGAAAACTGTGTGGGTTTGGAATTGAACAGACTCCTACTCATATTCTACATATTTTGCTGCATTCCTTCTATTTAGAGGTAAGTGTAATAAATACAACAGAACAAAGGCATGAGTTCAACCTTTCAGATATCTACAATATGTGTGGTTTTTATTATTCTGGTATGCAATTTTCACATTTTCCTAGATGTACTTGATTCTGGGTGGCAATATGAAACCCTCAGAGAGATAAGATCAGCACTTATAACATTAGACAGCGTGGTCAGCACACTTAGAGTCCTGTCACATAAACAGACGGCAAACCTCTAACCCAGCCCTTAAAAGCTGATGCAGAAGGGGCTGAACTTTGAGCAAAATGGGAAAATTATTACAGCTAAACTGAAAACATCAGCTCATACTGTTGTCTCCTTATCAGTGAGGTTTCCTTCATGCCACAGACCCTCACTCCATGGCTTAATAACACAATTTAAGAAGTTTAACGCTTTGTAGCCCAAGGTTCTATGGGGCTTTCAGAAATGTTTCAGCCTGAATACAGACTCAAGCCTAGCACCCATAAAGTACATAAGGACATACAGCGCTGCCAAGAGGGAGAGCACGGTATGCTTGACCACTATGGCCCACATACATTAGTAATTTTTATGTAAAGGGAATTCTCAGGAAGAAAGATCGGGCAGTAGGTAAGTAGACATTTTTAAGGACAAGCATCTTTCAGGCAAATTGCCTCATAGCCAGAATGTTTCTCCCAGGCCCAGCTGGGTCTTGCCTGTGCTTTTGCATCTGACAAGATGTTAACAAAAACTATTTCTAACACTTGGGAAAATAATTATTTCTCAAGGTTGGCTTTTTTAAAAATAATTTGAAGAAAGAAAAAATAGAACATGCTTTCAGACTACACAGCATACATTCAGATACAGATCTTTTAAAACGTACAAGGCAGAGGTTTAGAGCTGACAACTGTGGTCATGGTTCGCAGCTTTTCTTAGTAGAATTTGTATACACCTTGTGCCTAAAGTCACACTGGGAAGACCTTTTTATGCCCACCAGTAATAAAAGTCTCCAAACGCCTCTTTTCTTCTCTAAGGAAACAGCCAAGAACCAGGTAAGATGATGTACATTCATGTTTCGTAATTAAAAAAAAATAAAATTTGATAAATTTTTATCAGAATAATTACCTATGTTCTATCTTGAATGTCGTAATACTCTTTCTGATGTGGTTCTGACTTCAGAAGAGGCACACACAAGAGGCTATGTAAGAGATACAAATCGCTACACGAATATACGCATTGTATAGTTGGAGAAGTGAAAGCTTACCTCTTGACAAAGTTTTCCTCAGCTGAAGAAGAAAACAAATACAAGGAACAAGAAAAAGGAAGCCACAAATAGGTGGAGGAAGAGAAAGTAGACAACAGAGATATACACTGGAATTTATGCCTGACTTTTTGTCTATGCATAAATCACTGCCATATATCCACAGTATTATCTCAACATAGTGCAATACACTACACTACCCTTCCTATCTTACATGTTGTTTTAGCAGATAAAACTAGAAGAGCATTTAGAGAGCAAAAATCTGCTTCATGAAGTAGCTGACTTGAGGTGCATACATCAATACTTTATACTTTAAAAGATCAAAAGCTGATATGCACAATTTATTTTAATCATACACATGGTCAGTGACATGGACAGTGGGACTGAGAGCACCCTCAGCAAGCTTGCTGCTGACACCAAGCTGTGTGGTGCAGTGGACAAGCTGCAGAGAAGGGAAGCCAGCCAGAGGGACCCTGACAGGCTTGAGAGGTGGGCCTGTGCAAACCTCAGGAAGTTCAACGAGGCCAAGTGCAAGGTCCTGCTCCTGGGTTGACGCAATCCCAGCACAAGTATAGGCTGGGCAGAGAATGAACCAAGACTAGTCCTGGAGAGAAAGACTTCAGGATGTTTGTGGAACAAAAAGTTCAACATAAGCTGCCAACATACACTTGCAGCCCAGCTGCAACCTTACCCAACCTGAGCAACCTTACCCATTCTGTGATTCTGTCATCTTTAAGGTCTCTTCCAACCCCTAATCATTCTATACTTTTACCAGAACACACCCTAAGAAGACTTTACAAATGACAATTTGACAGTATGCAAAAAGCATGTAGTAGCTCCAGAAGAAAGGTAAGTCCTCCTCTCCAAGCAGCAAGAGACATACACAAGTCAACTGCTAGCGCTGACTAAAGATGTACATAAAGGTATACTATATTTACAGCCACACTCTTCTACAGGGAAGATTAATCAAGTATTTTATAGAACAGTTCACCTACACTTTGGACAAACACTTGAATGAGAGATTTTAATTATACACTTGATTGCAACTATGTAACTGCAACCATATTACATAATGTCAACATAAACACGTCTGATGCCAACCAGAGGGCAAAGTCAAGAAGCCAGAGATGACCTACACCATTGTAATTTTAAAAAAATCTACAAACAAGGCATGTGCTTATCACAGGTTGCTTGAGATATACACTGAGTACATTGAGACTGAGAGTTGTGTCTATTGTAATTTTTAATTCTACATAGCTGTATCCTAAAAGTTCTACAGATGTCCTTAAAATAATTGCTAGCATAGTCACTAAAAAAAAAAGCAAACGCACATTTGGCAGAAGTTTTTAACTGAAATAGTTTCATATACAAAATACAGTAAAAATAAGAAACCAAAAGTAACACTATGCAGACTTCACTAAGGGTGTTTGTTTTCTTGCAAGTAACCACAGTATAAACATATTGTAACCATACAGGCAGATTTCTCCAAACACAGAGGAGGCAAAAGAACATCTAGGTAAGAAGAACAAGTTAGTTTCAGACGTCTGTGAGAGATTTCCAGAAATCACTGTCAAAGTCTGCACAAAGCCATACAGGGATTTGACACATACCAGGGGGTTTCACAGAATCCACAGCAGAGATTATCTATGTACAAGCATAAACCCACCACACTTTCAGGACACACTGGGCTTTCAGCACCTTCTCATCACGTGGTTTACACCAGTAAGTCTTCTATGGGACAGACAGTCAGACCTTGGGTATTTCAAATTCACTGAGCACATGCCATACTATGTCCACATGGCACCTCTGTCTGGGAAATGTTGCAATTTCATTCAGTAAATTCCATCCTTTCTCTGGCAACAGAGCTGAATTTCATGAGCAGCGAGAGAAGCATCTCATATGCCTATTCATCTTCTACTTTCTTTAAATCATTATGGAAATTATGTATTTCCTGGGGAAAGCATGAGTAGAAATAACACAGGATCAACACATTCCTTTTGTAATTCCTTTAAAAATTAAGATGTGAACTGCTTTGGTTACAAGCCTGTCCTCTGTCTAGAGCTCCATCTTATTTTTTATTCTATTACAATGCATTCAGTAGTCTTTAATCATTAGCTAGGAAATCCTCAAATGCTCTACATAGCTTTGTGGTACTAGACCCATTTTCCGTATCTGGATGCATGACAGATTACATAACAAAGTTAACACTTCTTAAAAACCCCAGTTTCTTTAAACTAATTCAGACTGACTCCCTTTCACTGAAGTTATGTTTTTACTAGCATCTTCTCAGATATGGTCCAAAAGTAACTGTAACTAAGCTACAAACTAATGTTACATACAGCAACTTACAGTTTCCAGGGTGGAGAACAATAAATGAAAAGTCAATAAAAGATTAAACTGTAAACATCAAAAGTGTCCCTTGAGTTTGGTAAATGTTTATGTGCATAACCCCAAGGCACCTTGCATTCCTCAAATTCAACTTAACAACTCAGTACTTCCACAACACAGGCAGAGGAAAGCATTTGGTGCTGAGAAAAACTCACTTCACAGAAAAAAAAATTAACACTTTGTTACCAATGTACACCAGTAAAAGATACCATGAGAATTTAACTATCACAGATAAGCACCACATCTGTAATAACTTTTCTAGAATATATAAAGACTGTGACTACAAGACAACAGTGTTGTGAATACATGTTTACATTTGTATGTTTGAACGAAGATATATGACTTCTGGTCAGCATGGTAAAAACCTGTCACAGTTTCTCTGTTAATCCTGAAGCTAAAAATCTCTATAGCACCCTATTTACTGAGTCCCAATCCCACTCTAAAGGAATTGATTTCATTACCACCAGGCTCTTATTTTAGGAGAATGTGTAGGTTTGGGGGGAAAAACAAACAAAAAACACCCACAAACAAACAAAACCCCCATCATACATATAAACAAACCCCATATGTTTTCCATGACTGCTTAAAAACATTGCAGAAAAAGATAAATATATTTTCATATCAACCTTTGGAAAAAGTTTTCTCCTTTCTTTGCTCAGACCACAAGTTTAGAGATTCCAACCTGGGAAAACAAAACTGAATTCATTTTTATTCCTTTTTTATTTATTTAAGAATAAGTTAGATTTTCCTTATAATGACAACCAAAAGCAAAAGTGAATGCATACCTGTTTCCAAGTGTGTTTGGTTCAATTCTGAGGAATGCTCTTAAAAAGGCTCTTGATTTGCTTTGTAGCAATTCTCCTAATTAAATACCAGATACCTTACATAAAGGTGACTCTGGGCACAGTATTCCAGTTGCAGCATGCTACTTGAAGCAAGTACTTTTCTTTTTTGTCCTTTCCCTTTCCCAAAATGGCCTCTCGTTTTATTACTTTTTTTCCCTACAGTAGAATTTCAGAATTATTCAAACAACTGAACCATCTACAACACCAGTTTTACAAATCAGTCTGAACTACACAGCCTATGCAGCTCAAATCTTACTTCCTCTGTTTCTCATCAAATTTTTTTCTTGTGTTTGTTTTATCATTTTTGTATTCCTCACAACTTCTAAGCCTTCAAGTGCTGAAGGCCTAGCCAGCATATGATCTTAGCAGCTGACCTAAGGGCTATTTTATAAAGCACACATTCTCAAGTCAAATAACACCGCATTACGTACTCAAAGTTTGCAAAACTTGGCAACGCCACTACAGTACCCCAACTCATCGTATGTGAGCTATAATGACGACAAAGAATTTCAGTAAACACAAAATACAAATAATAACTAATATCCCCTTTGAATTAAACTTGTATGAATTTGTATTAAAAAGTTGCATAAAGATTACTTTCTTTGTCTTTTTAGTATAAAAAGTCTTGGTAACATGGTAATTCCATATAATTAAAGTGCACTTCACATTACACTTGTCCTGGAGAAGTGGTTTTTGTGTGCAGTAAATGCAAAAAGGGCAATAATTCATAGTATTTGTCTTCAGAAAACAAAGATCATATTTTACAATATCCTCCCACTGTTCTTGTGGGGGAGTCAGCCTAGAAGTCAAACACTGGCACACATTTTAAAGTTGATCCTCATTTCTTGTCAACTACATCATCATTTAAATGCTAAAGTTCCATTTTAACTGAAAAAAAAATAACCCCATACTGACAAGTCTCAGGGTTTTCATGTCACTGGTTCTAAGCAAGACAAACAAAACACACAAACTCAAAGGAATCAAATTTCATTGTCTTCAGAACAGTTCTTAACAGATTTAAATGTGTTAGAATTTATGCCAGAAATCAGTATGTAGCATTTCATCTTCAGATCTGTAAAGGAAGTGTCTTTACAATTATCTCAGGATAAAATTTCTGAAAGAATGCCTCTCATGGAAAATACAGAAAAAGCCACACTTTGCTCATTCCATTTTTCACATCATGTACATTAGATTATCACTATAATCATACTCGCTCCCAAAATTTAAAACCTAAGCAGCATCTTAAGTGCAAAAGTTAAAGTACTCTAATGTAAATAAATGCAAACACATGTTTATAAGGAAATATAAACTTCTAAATTATACATAGCATTAAGTTTTATACATGTGAACCTACATGTATATTATTTATATACAAAACCACCATATAAAGATACAGAAATATGGAGGGTCAATACATATTTACACATATACACAAATATATCTATATACACACATACACAAACTGTATTAACATCCTACTCAGGCCTACATATGATCCACTCTGCACACTTTGAGAAGTTTATTTCAATTTAACGTAAATTCTGAGCAGGAGTAAATTAAGCGGGTGTATAAACCTGTACAGAGTAAGGGTCATAATCATCTCAAATCAGGTATGCCCACGTTACCAGGGAAGAGGCTCCCTATAAACAGATCATCTGACTCTGATACTGAAGAAAAGTCACCACAATCCTAAAAATAAAGCTGTGTGCAAGAGGACCGCTTAAATATTTAACAGCACACCACAGACACAGTGTTGATTTTAGCAGTCTAAGATGACAACCACTGAGAAATACAAAACCATCATTTCTCATCGGTATATACTCCTTCAACAGTGCAGACCAAATAGAAAGTTTGGAAGAAAAGTGTTGACCACTACTCTACAGACCCAGAAAAACTTAAAAAATAGCATGAGATTTCAATATAAAATTCTTCACAGTGTAGTCTCCTGCTTGACTGTGATAAGCAAATACATCTTTGTTATCAAATCAAGATTAGACAATATTTCAAATCATTTCAGGAAAAGATAAAATCACGAACCTACAGCACACAAATAATCACCTCATAACAGTTCTTGCTCTCACATAATTTTTTTTAAGTCTCTGCCAGTATGCCAAGTAACTTTGAATATGCAAACAATCCCATCAGGTTTAGTGAAACCATCATGTATATAGACACACTTGCAAGCTTAAGCTTAAAATGGAGACTCTAAGGACTAAATAACATACAAATTGCTCTACAGGGTTGAGGAGGTAGAGGCCATGACTTAACAAGAAAAGAAAGTAAAAACAAACAAACCAAAGCCTATCTTTCTTCCAGCTTTCCCTTTCTTTGAGCCACTTCCCTCTCGACAGCCTTGGGAAAGCAGATATTTCAGCTCTGAGAAACTGTGACTAGAGGAAAGTTCCTCATTCAAGTGTGCCCTGCAGAGAAGCAGCTAAATGATGCTCTCTTTTATGCAATTAAGAAACTGAAACAAACTGGTGTTCAAAATTTTTATGTCAGTACTCACTAAAGTAAGTTTGACTTTTTGAGCATAGGCCAGCACATTTAGTTTTCTTTACACAGTGGTACATTGTTAGGAAATGAGGTTTAAAATCAAGTTTATAGTAAGCCTATTAAATTAATAAACTACTCAAGAACAGTAAATAGAAACAATGAAACCAACAATCTTAGCTTTTCCATTCTTGTTAGCACAATAATTTCTGAATGGTGAAATATGAAAAGTATTCAAGCTGTTTCAGACGTATATGTGACCAAGTGACAAGTGTTGGCCTAGCTTTGAAAACAAATATAGTAAGGTGAAACGGTACACCTTTCTACAAAATTTAATTTTAAAAAGCAGGTAGCCATTTCTTAAACTATGAAGAATGCAAAATTTAGAAATAAGGATGCATATTTTATACTTTTTTGAAAACACTTCATTAGTTGCTCTTCAACAAAAAACAAGTTCCACTATTTAGTGAAGTCCAGATTGATGATCCACAAAGAGATGTAAGGCAAAGCAATCAACTTTAAAAAGGACAAAAAACCTCCTGCCTGAAATTATTTTACCTCGGTAAAAACAAGGGGGAAGAGGAAGACAATTTTTTTTCCATTAGAATCATCCTGAATATTTAGGCTGGCTTTTTTTCTCCTTTGCAATCACTATGATACTTTTACCTGGGTCTTTCACACAATAAATACGGATAAAGTAAAACTTTATTATACAACACGATTGTTAAAACAGAGAAATCGCAAAAGGCAAAGGCAGCGGCGGCTCAGGCAGAAGCCCGGTGAATTTCGGCGAATTGAGCGAGTTTTACCGAAGCGCAGGTGAACTGCGCCTGACGATGGTGCCTCTCCGGAGGGTTTGCGGGAGTGCCACCCCCGCCCGCCCAGTGACCCAGCGCCGCCAGCAGCAGCCGCCAGCCAGGGCTGACTCAGTCCCCTCCCGCGCCGCGGCCACCTGCCAGCTCCCGGGGCTGGCCCGCAGCGCCCCCCGCATCGCGCACCCCTGTCCCCGGCGCAGCGCCCGCCCCCACGGCGCGGCACCGGCCGGGCAGCACCGCGGAGCCCCAGCGCCGGCCGGCGGCCCTGCCGGGCTGCCCGGCACAAGGAAAGGCGTGCGAAGCGCTCCGCGCCGCTTTGAATGCTGGGCTGTCGGGGTTGGTTTTTCCTTGTTGCTGTTTGCCTTTTTTTTTTTTTTTTTTAAGTGGAAACTTTCCTATCCCAGCAGAGGCCGGGACAGCGTGAACTGCCCCGGGGCGCCGCGCTGCCACCACAGCTGACAGCTTTCTGCCCCCCCGCGCCCCCCCCGTTCCGCAACACTAAAAAGCAGCGGATAGATCCGGCCGGAGTTTGTTTTTAATAACGGCTTTTAGTTCGCACAGCCACTTACATCCCCTGCCAGCAAAATAAAAGCCAAGCTCGCATACGAGCATCCCGCACAGAACCTCCTCCGCACCGGGGTCGTGGGGTGCACGGCAGAGAGACAAGCGGGACGCCGCGGGGCAGGAAGTGGAGACGGCGGCAGGGAAGCTGGGATGGGTTTCGTTTATCCCTGGAGCAGAGCCGCCGGGAAAGGAAAGTTCACAGCCAACAACAGCGCCCACGAGCAGCGGGTCCGGGCTGGAGGGAGGGGGCTCGCTTTGGGGCCTTCTTCTTACCTTCTGGTCTACGATGGAGCAAGCCATTTCCCGGACGTGGGCGAGGCTGAAGTCCCCCGAGGAGTCCTGCAGCAGCAGCACCGGCTCCCGGCTCAACCCGATCTGGAGGTGGAAGGCGACGCCGCCGCCGGCAGCAGCCCCCGGCGGCGGCAGCGGGCTGGGCGGCCGGATCAGCGGAGGGGCGCTCATCGGAAACTTCCAGCTGAAGCCGCCGCCGGAGCCGAGGAGCCGGGGACGGAGGGGCAGAGTCGGGCGCCGCCGCGAAAAGTTTGCGGCCGCCCCGGAGGAGCCGGGCGACTTTCCCCGCGAAGTTTCAGGAAAAGTCCCGCCGAGCTCCTCCCGGGTGAAAATGGCGGGGGGGTGGGGGGGGAGGACCGGGGAGGATGCAGACAGGAAAAGGCGGCGAGAAAGACGCGCAGGGGGAGCCCAGCCCAGCGCCGCCGAGGTGGTGCCGCCGCTCGGGCTGTTGGCGCCGTGCGCGGCGCGGGGGCGGGACGGACCGCGCCCTCCGCCGGGACGGGCCCGCGCTCAGCTGGGCCGGGCCGGGCCGCGCCGCGCCGCGCCGCTCCGCCACCAAACGGCCGCCGCGTCCCGGCCAGGCGGCCCGGGCAGGAGTGGGCGCAGCGGGGTCGGCTGATTCCCCGTGGCGGAGCTGGGCTGAGCCGGCTCTGGTCTCCTCACCTGGCCCAGCCAGTGGGTTGCGGTGCTGGCAGGGGTGAGAGCCTCCTCGTCCCCCGTGATCCCCGTTGGGTAGTACCTCAAGAGGCAGGTGGAGGCAGAGCCTGAGGAGAGTCGGGGATTTCCCTTGCTGGCAGGCAGCACGGTGGCCTCTCTCGGGCAAGGCGGCAGCTGCCCCCGAGGACGGAAAGCAGTGCCAGGGAAGCGGGATCTCCCATCTGGCTCCGGCTCTTCTGCCCGGCCTCGGCTGGCCGCTCCAGTCAGCATCGTGCCTCCACCTCCAGCAGTCCCCGCGGGTTTTGGGAAGAAGCAACGGACAGGTCACACCCGTCTCTTCTCTAAAACAGCTTCCAGTTTCAGGTACAGTCTGTGTTAAGGAGGAGCGTCCTGCCACCCAAAACCAGGATGAGTTACACTTCCCAACTCTTGGGATCGGTGCAAGGCCCACGCGTTTGCACAAGCAGCACTCATGGCAAGGCAACATTTAGTCTAAAAAACGCTCTCTTGAAGATGTGCAAAGGCAGTGGAAATGTGAGCTGTAAATGTTTTAAATACCAACGGAAAAACTCTTAAGCTAGGTATATTGTGGCACCTGTAGGGATGACTACTACATGTATGTTTGAAAATTCAGTAGTTGATCCGATTTACAACTTCATTGCAAATTGCTTTTTTTGACCAAAATTTACATCTGCAGCGTTGTTTTACTTTGATCCTGTGTTAGTAGGACCCATTTTACTGTTGTCAGCTGATTTCCAACCTGGGAAGTACTGCTTCCCATGATCCCGGGGCCTAGCCAGCTTTTCTGTACAAGAGTCAATGTAAACATACTAGAAGAAACATACTAGAGAAACATATTAGAAAATCCTGCAGCCCTGCTTAATTGTTGAATCTGAGGTTCAGAGTGGACCCTCTTACTTCCTAAACTCCCGATGAGAGCTTAGGCGTGGCTAGTTCAAATCTTTGATTCAAACATGGCTAATATCGTAAAGGATATAAAAGAATACCTAAAGCACCCAACAGGAGGGTCTCCCTTACACTTTTGTGTCTTCGTTCTAGCTCAATTCTAAATCGATTTTCCTTCGTATGTTTCATCCATAAGTAATAGAGTGAACCTTACCATCACACTTAAAGTTGTGCTTTTACAAATTCATATCAAACCTACTTTTGCTGATGCATTTGATGGCAATTCTTTAAGCAACCTAAACCACTCATTCATTACATAGTCCTTTTGCAATTCATCAGATAATGAGAGCAGAGGTAGCAGTAACAGTATTGAGAATTACATGTCCTTGGTTTTCTCATGTATGTGAAATCAAGTGATAGAGCTGATATGACTTACCTGCAGCTCCACATCCTCTTTACAGACACAACTTTTTCTTCAAAAAGAAAGGTTACAGTATTTTTTTTAAGTTGTAGGTTGCTGAGCTGTTTGTTAAGTGTGGCAGCTGGGTTGAATACACCTTTGTAATCAGAATAGATTAGGGCAGGATTTCTCCTGCACTGTGTCAGCCAGTCATATACAAATGCCATTTATAAAAGGATTCAGTGGAACCACATGATGTGATCCTGAGTACAACCTGGCCTGTTGTACTTACTGAAATGTCATCTATTTCATGATCCTTGCAGATCGGGGGATTGTTGTGCGGATGCCAGGCAAAGGAAAAAATCGTTCACAGCAGTATCTGACCTCATACAGTGTGCATGCCTGGTTGCTCATCTGTACATGCACGGGTGGAAAAGCCACTGGAAGTTTAGGTTTCACTGCACCTGGTCAGATCAATTTAGCAGTACATGAACTGCGACCTCGAAGTTGCAGGGGGAAAAATGAGTTTGCTACACATGGTTACACCATTTATGCATCTGGCCATGTACAGGAAAAGGGCAGTAAGCAGAGGATGTCACTGTAACATCACATTATGAAAGCACCTCCAGGCTGCCCTCAAGGTACAGTTTCTGTAATGTTACTTCTAATTGCTCTACATTGCCAGACTATGAAGGGTGAATAGTGGTCTTTGTATGTTCTCATGCATTGTATAATTGACCCTCCACTTCGGTGTGTTTCTGAACCTGTGATCTTCTATTCTTTCAGCTTTCTGCATTGTATAGATGGAATTCTGTTCTATTCATTGGGAGTGAGTAACATCCCCTGCATAAAGTTTTTATTCCTTTCTGCTTTTCTCTATCTGTGATGTAACTGGTCCTTTTTTGAACAGACAGTTGTCCATTTATCTTCCATCTTTTCAACATAAGCAATTTTATGGCACATATGTTTTAATTAAAAAAACTAACAAACAGCCAGCAAAGACTAATGCAGAATATGCCTAAGCAATGGAGAATATTCTGTAAGTTAATTTCTTTGACCTAGATGGTGGTAGTTTCTAGGTTAAAGTTGTTGACCTAAAATTTAGTTCCTGTATGTTTACAAAGAGAGTAGAACACAGGTGATTACAGTGAGATGTTTACTACAGGTTTTGTGAGGCAGATAGTGGAATATCGTATCTCATTCTGTGATCACTATTTTGAAAAACGGGTTGCTTGGCAATATGCTCAATAGTATAGTGTATCTTGGCAAGGAGAAAATAATAGAAGAAAAGCAAACGAAGAGTAGGAAGAAACAGTCACTGGAAACTAGATAGAAAGCGAGACTGAAAATAAAGTTCAAATTTGAACTGTGAAAACAAGTAGTCATTAGAATGAATAAGCCATGAAAGTGACAGGTAACCTTTTCTGATGTTTGCAAGTTTGGAGGGAGTGTTTACTCACAAGCTTTTTGGGCTCAGTAGTGTGGTAACTTCTTTGGTTTCCCAAGGTAAGAGTGGAAGACATCTGCCTTTAGGTGTTTGTTGTGTTCCTAATGAGATCCAGAAAAGACAGACCACATGAATTCAAAGATGTAAAGATAGTAATTTTTCTTTCTCCCTTGTAAGTAATGTATCTTTTCTCAGAAGGAAAGCATCACCTATCTAGGAAGAAAGTGATTTGGCATAAATCCTTTGTACCTTAGGTCATTTTCACATGTGCACTTCTGCTGGACTCCATAAGCAGTTCAACACACAGCAGAAGCCTGTAGAAGAGTTTGCTTTCCAAGCCACTGCTGAAGATAACGGGTTTTCATCCTTGAAAATTTATCTCTTCAATGTGCAACAGATCAAATGGTAAAGTAGGCAAAGACACTTCATTGCTGAATCAGGCCAATACCCATTTTTGCATTCTGACACTAAAATTTTTCCGTTTCTTTAATCTAACACATTCCCTATCTACTCACACACCTCTATGCTAGAGCAGAAACCTCAAATTTCACAAGGAGTAGCTCTCATGTCTAGAGGTGGTTTACATATTCTTTATATAGACTTAAACATTGAACATTCAGCCAAATCTGTTTATGTCAAGAATAACTGAACATATCTTGTTTCTACAGTTGAATACAAGACTGTGCTATTTGCATTCTTACTAAGCAGCAAAATGTGCTTTATTAAAGACAGGTCTACAAAAGTGAAAACCTTTCTTCTTTCTGCTGTTTTCAGGTGCTGAAATGATGTTTAGAGTAGACTGCATGCTCCGGTAATTTCTCTCCTGAAACAAAAGCAGAGCATTGAAAACTAATTAACCAAGGAAAAAACAGTAAAACTGACTGGTAAATACAAGGGAATGAAATTTGGGAAGAAATGCGTAGACTATGATGGAAAGTAAAAGGATACTAGAGTTGGAAATGCAAATGTCACTGAATCTGGAATTGGTATTGTGTTAGGACTGAACTGGTAAGTAAAATGGAGCTGGTATCTGAAATACTGACGACATAGTTTCACAGATAAGCTCCTGAGTATTTATTTGGAGAGAAGAAGCAGATGTTAGCTGTACAACTGGTTAGGGATTTCCCGATGAGCTACTTATGTCAGTGAGAAAATGATAACATTTCAAGATCTAAATGCTTGTTGTGAATACCGTCAGTAAATGTCCCAAATTTTTTGTTTGTTGCTTGGTTTTGTTGGATTTTTTAAAAGAATGTTTCCAATTGTTGAAAATGCTTCATCATTTCTAAAAGGAAAGGAGTATTATCTTCCATGACTTTATACTAAAAGTAGATAGTTAGGACAAAACATTTAAAAACAGTAAGCCTAATAATTTAAAATTCAAGTTTAAAAATCTGATACAACTCACTGTAGTATTTTTTATAAATGGATCACAAAAAAAGTCTCATTTTTTTCTCTTTTTGTATCTTGGAAATGGAAGTTAAGGTCTGCTTCAGGCTGGCAAAACTGTTTGCTGACTATGGAAGCGTATCACCGGACAAATGGTTCATGGACATACATGGTACATAACATTAAAATAGAATCTGAAATATTGCAGGATAAAACATTTTTATGCCAAATATCTGCATACTCTGTTTCTTTGAGCAAAAAGTGTGCTGCTTTGAGAGGGAAAAGGTTTTTTTGGTTTTCTTTATTCTCTGTGCACCAAACTGACCTCACTATACTTGAAAAGTTCTGGGATAGGGCTGGCTCTGTTTATCCCAAAGTATGCATTGAGGATGTTTGTTATGGCTTGATGACAGAATAACTGATACATTCAGATAAGCATGAGCATCTTGGCATTGTTTGTGCATATTTGTACAAATTGTCCTCACTGGCTCTCTGGTTCTTAGGAGCACAGTATGCCTGGAACAAGATGGTCATTGCTGCTAAAAACAGCTGAGACACTCTTCCCATTCTGGGGATACTGAAGTGAGGTAGTCGTGCCTAAAGGAAGACACAGCACAGGTTTAATTTCGTAATTTCTTAATGCTACGTCTTAGGTGATTTCTGAAAAGAGTATCCTGTGTGAAGGACACTTTTTTTATCACTTACATACCACCATTTCACTAAGCAGTCCTGAATGGTACTGCCTTACAGTTCTACAGTGACCTGACATTTATGGGTCCAAGAGCTATATACTTTCTAATCATATATAATATGTATTTCCTCTTCAGAAATTATTGCATGATTTTCACTTTTTAGCTGGGCATAATTTTCAATAAGCAGCTAGTGTGTTTGCTGCATTTTGGTAATTTTCTTCAAACTAGATTGATAATCCTATTAGTAAAATATGTATGCTATTGAAAATCAATTATACAGTATTTTAGGTTTTTTATTATTATAGCAGATTTCTTGAAGTACTATTCACTAATTAATACATACAAATATAACCAATTTACAAACTTTGTTCTTTTATACATCAAGAGAGTATTATACTGTTACTTAATACTAATATTTTTGTGGCTACTGTCCAGGTCTCCATGTCATTATCACTGAAGTTCTTCATCAGTTCAAAAGGGACCTTCATCAGGTCCTGGGAATGAAAGTACTGCTGCTTCAGAATCAGCTATGTGTGGTGTAATTGATGCATGATTTTGACCTGTAAGAATAGGTGTCATTGTTACAGTATTTCTGTGAGTGGATACAGCCTGAAAAAAGAGTCTAACTATCCGTCAACAGTTGTGTCCAAAGCTTACAAAGCCATAGTAGAGAACAAGCAGAGTGGCCAAGAGAAAGGAAGGATAACAATGTCTTATTTGTGAGCTAAGCAATGTCTTATAGTACAGAAAGGACACAGGTTTACAAGCAGTTTTAAAATTGAGCTAGAAATTTATCTAACTGCTAGGTATGTCTGAAATGATTACTGACTTTCTGCTCTGATATTTAAAAATATGCTAACTGAGCTTGCCAGGTTGATTAGTCCCTCTATGACTAGCTTTAACATACTTTTATGTGGTTTGATATTTTTATTTGATATTTATATATTTACAACATCATTTTTTGTCCAGTGTAATCTGAATAAATCAAATTATGGTTAACCTAAATTATTTAATGATTGTTGCATGAATAATAAGACCACACACAGGTCCAGGTAAAACAGGTGGGATTGCTGAGACAAAGATGTAAGACAATCAATAAACATTGCTCCTGCATTCTTAAGTGCAAGTTTCCTCACTTGTAATGATTTAATGAGTTAAGAGAGACTGCCTATAAGAATAGGGAATCAATAGATTTCTTACCTAAATTATCATTGATCTTTTAATATTTATTGATGTTGGTTACTGCTGCTGCTTTGGTTTCACTGCATGACACTGAAAAGCCAGAGATGAGAATAACATTATGGGGGAACCTAGTATTTTACACAGGAGGAGAGAGGATGAATGAATGGAATGATGCAAGGGATCACAAGGAACGTACAGAAGAGAGGAAGGTAAAAATGGAAAGAGAATATTCACAGAAATTTATTGCAAGGAGTACTACAGTTGTACATCATAGTTTCTTACTTGAGAATGTTCAGATTTAAAAATTTGACCCTAACAGTTGAGCAGACTCTGTTCTAAGATAACTAAAACTATGTTTTCCCTTCATTTACAGCCACTGCCTTGCAATGTTAACTTTACCTTATCATAGCTTTTCAGTTTGGGGTTCAAATTAAGAAACATTTCATTTCATTTTAATTTTCAACTAATAAAAGACTGGTAAACACACTACGTGCTGAATGAATGCTAAAAGTTGTTCCACACAAGCCCTGAAAATAATGGAAGTGCACTCTTACGCCAATTGCATCACATGTTTATTTAGGATAACCTCATACAACTAAATACATGCAGAAAACAAAACCTCTGTTCTTGTATTTTACTCCAACATTAAAAAAAAAAATACACATAAAGAAGACTTAGTTGGGGAACTTCTTCAAGTAATAGAAGGCCCTTTCATTTAAACCATAATTTAGGCTTAATCACAGGGAGAGAAAGGTGTATCTTTTCCCTGTCATAATAGACAAATGTCTCAACATGAAGCTCTACACAATGCTGCAGCATTGTCACCCTGGGTTATATAAACAAGGAAATCATAAAATAGAGTAGGAAGACATTTCAAACAGATTTCTAACTGTGTCTGATTATGCTTAAATTTAATGGATCTTGACATGATGACTCATGTGAAGAGAGTCTTAAAAGTAACTTGATTAGAGTAATGTTTTTTGGGGATATAAAAGAACGTAGCAATGTGAAAGTAGACAGAAGTACAGACAGACAAACAGAAGAATATAAAAAAAATACATAGTTGATCAGATCTTGATCATGCTTTATATTATCCAGAATAAAGGACTTTTTAGGAAAAAACTGCACGTGGAAATCAAGCATAGAATTAAGTCACATTTTTTCATTTTTCCCCTTGGAGTTCCACAAAGAAAGTTGACAAATTTGTATGTGAGTATCTTCTGAACGTGAGTTCTAGGTGTTCATCCTATGCCATGTGAATACACCACTGGTTTTGAAGTATATTTTTACTACAGCTTTGCAAAGCAGAGCAAGACTATTATTTCCATGTTGAGTGCCATGGAATGAAGCCCATTTTTAATTCCAGATACTTTGTGAAAACAAAGGTATGCAGTCTTGATTTAAACATAGTATACATGTAAGATTTATACTTTTGCAGTTAGCCAGCTAGAGACACAAATTAATTTATTTAAAGCTGAATTTTATACCAGTGCACTGTGCTTTACAGCTGAGACAATTTCTCATAAATTATGGACCACATTGTTCTATAATAGAGCAGGGAATTGAATTTAGATATGACCAATATCAAATTAACTCAATAACCACTTTCCCCCCACCTGCCTCCTGCCTAGAAAGAAAGAAAATGCTCTCCTCTGAGGAGGAGATTGTCCGTGTGTGTGTGTGTGTTGGGGCAAACGTTCAGCTGCTGCTTTCCCTTTGGACTTGAGCACACAGCATTGCGGAGAACTCTTTATAAATCTCTGCATAAATGTGTTACAAGTTGGAGCTTTATAATAAACCTGATGTAAGAAATTCTATGAAATAATAGTTTCAGGTAACTCTGTATCGTCCTTCTTTAAGACACTGAGATGTGAAAGTCCTCACAGACACAGCAAAGAACAGGCATTTGTCTAAAGCTTGGTTCATTAAGATTCTAGGTGGTCCTGTTTGGCTGGCCCATATTAATTGCAGCAATGACATTTGGGGTCAGGGGATCATAAAACAGCCAGTCTGTATTACTTTGACCTAATCTCAGGTGATGTGGTTTAGGAAATAGTTAATTATATTTTTTCAGTGACTCACATTTTTAATATTAGGGTGATTGATCTTTGTGCACTGTAGACCCTTGCAGCTGTTTCTCATCATAAGGTTCCTTCCTTGTATTCACCACAACACTTAAATACATTCAGTTAAGTTTCATAAATTATGAGTCCTCAACCAGCAACATGGTATCTCTAAGTAAGCAAATATAAAGCATACAAAGCTCTGCTGGAAATTCTAGGGACCTTGAAGGAAAAAGAGAGAAGCAAATTAACAGAAAACATTTTTTCTCATTTCAATCAACCCAGATCCCCCCTCCTCAGGGGTTTCAATTAAAGTTTAGAATACATTACCTTTTTAGGCATTTTGCAATAGACAAACCATACAAACCAGGAACTGAAAATACCAGCTATTAAGATAAAGATTTGAAGTACATTTAACATATAGCACCTCATTAAATTGAGTCAGTAGTGGGTAGATTACATAGGTACTTTCCAATGAAAAATCATCTGTTTTTCCAAAAGCCGAAATAATTCAGTGTGGAATGCCATATATTATATTCATTACAAATATTTATATTAATTCAAGAGGATATGAAAAGTGTGGGGAAGCTGGGAACTTGAATTTTATGTTTTTCACAGCACCTGTCACTTAACTGCATTGTAGCCAGCAGCATATCCTTACAGCATTGATCTAATAAAATTCAATGCCTCTGCAAAGGGGCTCAGTGCCAATGGCTGTGAGAACCTCAATTTTATATTTCCTGAGTCTGGCATATTTAAATTTTCATCTATAACACTAGATTAAATTAAATCTTTATGTTGAATATATGGTAAGAAACTGGATTAAGCTCTGAATTCTCTAGTTAACACTCACAAAGTGCTTCTTGTAATAATATCACTTGGATTATTTATCCTGTATACTGTTCATGAAGATAGATGTCCAACGTTTCCGCCAGAACTCTTTGTCAAAAGTTTATTCTGCCCGGGATAAAGTTCAGCTGTTTTCACAGAAGTGTTTCATTGCAAAGGTCTGAGACCACTTTCCTTATTCCTTTCAGGAATACAATAACAAATGTTCGGAGGGATAGGAATCACATGATGTTCATGAACATTATCCAACAGATTGTTATTTGCAGAAGAGAGACAGGGTTTTATTACCATTTTGAAATGTAGTTTCAAAGTTTTAGCTGGGTCTATAGAATTATATTTTCTTTTTAAGTCTCACTGCACTGAAAGATCTACATAAATATTAGGGATTTCAAAAATATTTCTTAAATGTATTTTAAACTTTAAATAAATTTTCATTGATATGCATACCTATTCTGTTCTTTTTCCACAGTACCATATATTTTTAATGACAAAAATATTCACAGAGGATCAATAAACTTCAACAATCACAGTTGTATGTGCATGTAATATAATTTACAATAAATTCATCCAGTTAGGATTTATCTTAGGTATCACACTTAAGCAAGAAGTATGGGTAGCAAATTTTAATGTCAGTTCATGATAAACTGATGTTTAAAAAGTAGTTTGAAAAGAATCATTAGGTGATCTTGGCTAAAGAATAGACTGGACTTAACTGTAGTCTACTTAAAGACATTTCCACAGACAAAAATCTTTCTGCAAAGGAAAATAAAATAATTTCATAGTTCTTCGAGATCTTGTAAATATTCTACACTTGAAAACTGTAGCTTTTATACCAACATGATTCTCCTCATGAGAGATTCTGGTGTTTACGTACATTGTACACTTTTATTTTTGATACTAAAGATTTCAAAACTTCTAAGCATTCTTTCTGGATGCAGGTGACCTTTCTAATTCAAATATACATATTGCAGAGAACAGCCTACTCAGGGTAGCATTTGTCTGGCAGTTTGTTATGTAAATTCACCACTTCACTCGCAGTGAATTAAACTGTAGAGATACAGAATAAAATTAAGAACCACCATATTTCCTGATCAAAGGTTAGTACATGGGTTGGTTTGCATCAAAAATCTCCATAATACTGGTATTTCTGCCTTGAGAGAAATGGTGGTTAGAAATAAAAAGAAATTATAATGAAGGCATATCAATCATCTGTTTTGCAACACTCACTCATATCATTTTTACATGCCATTCTTAACTAAAAGAGCAGAGATATTTTTAATTCTTTTTGACTACACCCTGACCAAAACAGAAGACAGAAATTGTGATCTTGCCCAGTTCTGAAGCATAATAAAAAAACCAGCATTGAAACATGCGGACTGAAAAACCAGTGTAATAGAAATATTCAACTGTCACATCCCAGCCTGTGACACTTAAGATTCTGTAATAGACACAGGAAAATTTGTTAGCATGCTTCACAGCAAGAATTGCCTTAATGTAAGACAAGGCATGGCAGCTGGATATAGTTATCCTGGAAATTTTGAAAATTTAATTAGTTACAATGAGGTGAAGACAAATTTATTAGGTTAGTTTATGTGGAAAACCTGCAGATTCCAGGTTTATGTCAGAGTACTATGACCTACAGACAATTTACTGAACTTTAATGTAAGAAGACAAATATTTTCATTGACTTTAGTTTGCAAGCAATTAATTCAAAATTAAGACTATTATTTTCCGTTTCATTTGCTCCAAACCTTCTCAACACGATCACTTCCCTAAGTTAGAGGAGTGTTACTCAGTACTGAAGAAACGGCTAAGCCAATGTGTGTTTCACAGCAAAATCCATGGTGATGTGAAGATTAAGGCAAATAGGCTTTCTATTCTCAAAGAATAAACACATGGCCAGAATCGTCTGTGGTGATTGTAACCTCATCCCTTCATATTGGGTTTGTGTGGCAAGGTTTCGGTAGGGAGGGGGTCTACAAGGCATTGCTTCTGTGGGAAGCTCATAGAGGAACGGATGCCACCCGGCTCCAAGAGAGAGCCACTGCTGGCCAAGGCTGAGCCCAGCAGTGATGGTGGGAGCACCTCTGGGCTAATGCAGTTAAGAAGGGAAGGCAAAACCTGCACACCACCAACAGCAGTCAGAAGAGAGGAGTGAGAATATGTGAGAGGAACTCTGCAGACACCCAGATGAGCGAAGGAAAGGGAGAAGGTGCTCCAAGTGCCAAAGCAGAGACTCCACTGCAGCCCATGGTGAAGACCACCGTGAGTCAGGCTGTGCCCCTGCAGTCCATGGGGGTCCACAGGGAGTAGCAATCTACCTGTTGATCATGGAGGACCCCACGCTGAAACAGGTGGATGTGGCCAAAATAGGCACTAATTTCCCCAAGTCAAGTCTGTTTTGCCTGTGATGGCAACTGTCTCTCACTGTCCTTATCTTGACCCACAAGCCTTCCCTTATATTCTCTCTCCTCTATGCAGCTGAGGAGGGAAGTGATAGAGAAGCTTTGGTGGGCATCTGGTGTCTAACTATGGTCAGCTCACTACACCCTTCAAATGCCTCTTTTCTTCATTCTGTTATCTTTCTCTCATATGAAAAAATCATTGAAACCTTTCAGGACTGTGAATATTTGTCCTCATTTGTTGCTCATATATAAAATTTCAGTCTTCTTAATATCAAGAAAATTATTATTTCTCTTTACTCTCTCTTAAAAGCATCTCTGTTCTGGAAAAGTTTAACAGTGACTTCAGTAACAATTGAATTAATTACATCCCAGATATCTAAGGTCGTGCACATTAAGTTAGTTTGTATTTGATTTTTTGCTTCAGTGCTCCTCTGTTCCAGTGCTATTGAAAAGTTATCCAAAATCCTGTATCTGGTCCACACTACTACTGAACAACTTTATGTCCTTCCCCTTTAATTTTTTGAACTCATCAAATTAGATATCCATTTGTCCATTAGTTCAGATGAATACCAATGCACTTAGCAAAGGCTCCTATAAGTGAATAATTTTAGGTGCCTTATATAGTCAGTGGTGAGAGAGGCACTCTGTTTTATGAACTGACTCACCCTCTGGGGCTTCTTGTCTCTCTCCATTGTCTATACAGGAATGTTGAATAAACATGTTCTCCAGTCCTGTATTCTGCTATCATTGTGTGGGGAATTTGTGCCAGCATTCATGCTTTTTAAAAAAAATTTTGGTGTTTTCAAAATGGCCTTGTTAGTCTGGTCACACTCTCAGTTTCAGAGAGAGCTAGCTGCTGTTTTTCAAATAAAGATTTTGAAAATTCCAGTAAATGTCTACTTCAGAACCTTTTTTCCTTATAATTCAGTGACCTAATTTCCTAATACTGATGGCTACCACTTCCACGCATGTGTTTGTGATTAGATTTTTGGCCTAAACCTCTAGAGAACAGGAAACTTGTTTTTGACATCTACATGTAAACAAGAAGCCCTGGGCTGCTTTACAGCTCTCTCTGGGCAGAGCTTCTAGAGGTAGTGAGTCTCTCTGCTGCATTTGTCACTGAACAAGGGGAAAAAAGATTAGGCCAGGCCCATTTCCCCTACACGTGTGTAGCAGCTCAGAGCATTTCAGTTAAAGAAAGATCTTGCTTGGAGGGGAAAAAATACCCTTACTATGCTCTACTGACAGAACAGGTGACAAAAGACTGAACTCAGTATTTCAGGGGAAAGAAGGTAGTACAACTCTTTGTGCAGTTTTTCAGTAAAAGGACTCAATACTGACAACCATGATCTGTGGGTTATTTGGGGGTTTGGCTTTTGCATCTGCTTTTGTGGGGGTTGTGGTTACTTGGGGGTTTTTTATCCCTAGATTGCTAGTAACACTGAACAGTATCCTACTGCAGCTTATTGAAACTACACAAACAAGGCAATTTCTGGTTTTTTTCATTGTTGGGTGGGGGTTTTTTTTCAATTTTCAGGAATTTTAAAATCTCATAATATTTGCTGAAAATTTACATAGCAGTATATTTATACTGAAGTACACAGGATATTCCGTAAATTAATTTGGCTTCAGATATTCCTGTTCTCTTTTGTGTTAGTCTTTGTCATGTGTTACTGTGCATCTTCTGTGGGGCTTACTGCTTTATATGCTAGTGACATATTGAAGATTTCCATTATAGGAGAATTTCGCAATTTTCTGTGTTTTGGTCCTGCTGTGTGGTAATATGAAAAAGAATAAAAATGTGATGGAAATTAGTTCCTCAGAAATACTTTGCATTTGATAAACAAAGGGAAAGCATTCAGGGTACATTCACTGCTACCATGCTGTAAGAGGAGTGTAAAAAAAAAGTTATTGTTGTATAGTGTTATCCCTAAATACGCATTCAAAGCTTTAGTTCTAGATCTGTTTGACATATTTAGAGCATGTGACAAGATCTTCAAAAATTTTCCACTTTCTCAACTAGCCTTCAACACTTGTGAAATAAACTGACTACAGAGTGCCATGTTAAAGCTCCATTCTCTCTTTTTTTAACAGTAATATTTTCACAGGGAATAGATTCAAGGCTCTGGACTGAATCAGGCTGACAAAGTCTTGCAATATTATTAGGTAGTGAACATTGTTTGTTTTGGCCTACTTTCTGAAGTCTTTTGTTCTTTTATTGCTCACCTTTTTTTCTATATTTTCAGGGAGAGATTATTTTTCCCAAGTGAAGTCAAGTGACCAAAAATATGGAAGATGGCTGAGGTTAATACTGCTACTTAATTCTAATGAAAAATCAGGTCTTTTCATCATCATCGAGCGTCTTTATTATCCAAAAATAAAACTGTCCTTTTCACATTTGAGTGGTGTCCTTTTGTTACTTTGCGTAGCCCGTACATATGTAACATGTATATGCAGTAACTTATTTAAATAAAAACTGATTAGCTAGAATTTTTAAAGATACATGCAAACTCAATTTTTTTCAGCTAAGGAAGTTCCACTTTTAACAAGCTAGTATTGGTTTCACATTCTTGTAGAAGTGGCTACTGTCTGAGGACTTCAGCAGTTGCAGCGGATGTATAATTGTTATCTGTATTTTTTATTGTATTTATAATTAAAGGAAACCTCCCAATGTTTTTTAAAAAATGTATCTGAAGGTGGATTAATTAAGCTATTATATTGCATGTTATGTCTATGTGTGTGAGGGGACAGCAAAATGCATCGCAAAAAATGAAATGCTACCGAATCCCAAGCCTGGAAGCAGCTTTTTGTTCTGATTGTTAACTGGGGCAAGGCAGCCTAGATAAAGATAAGTACAAAAGAAAAAGTTTTGTTCTGTTGATAAATAAATAAGGTTGCATTAAAGTCATAATTGTCTTCACTAGGAATCACTCTCCTACTCAAATCAAAACAACTCTTGTGATCCAAGCTATGACCTTAGTGCAATGGCCAAGGCAGGAAATAGGCAGAGTGCAGATGAAACACTGGGAAAGGTATGAGAAGTGTTTTTTCTCTTAAGTTATTGCTACTACCTTTTGCTTTCTATAAACACATATTAAATGCAAACCTGGTTATCATCACCTGTTGTTAGTTTTCTGCGTTTTACTAAGGTTACTTTTCTATTATCTGTGTCATAGAACTTTATTTAATTAATTCATTTCACTGAAGTCTTTCATGTTTGGCACCTGCACAAGAATTTATTTTGTTTTGTAATTCAGCCAAAACTAATTGCATGGTTTCCAAGAATGAAGCCGAGGAAAAAAACTCTCCTGATCTTTTCCTCGAAAAACTTTGCAACTCACATATTTATAAGCAGAAAGGGAGATTGGGCAGCATTTTATTCATTAAAAAGTCTTCTCATTTCTTTTAAATAGGAAAATTGTTCAAGTAACAGGATTTTAGGGAGCGTCACTTTGTACACGCTCACTGCATGTTTCATAATGTTCAATGTTGATTCCATCACTGCTTATGTCTCTCACACCTCTTATTACTGACAAGATTGGACTTTTGTCATCTTCACCATGGGACTGAGCAGGCAAACTTTAGAGTACATGACAAAAGTCAGGTTTCCTTGCACGAGCTTCTTCATTTATGGAGGGAGTCAATATTAGGCACTGGACTGAAGAGCACAACAGGAATTGATGTGTTCGTGATCATCTCTTAACCGTTTATTTCATGATATGGTGTAATGCCCTGTTTTGTGATTTTCAGGCAACGGAAATAAGGAAAGCATTTCATTCAAGTCTGGCGTCTTAGAACTGGAGTGAAGGGACTCAGAGCACCTAAGTCTAGAAGAAACAGTAAAGGCAGGAGAAAGGACTCAGGTGTCTAAACTGTGGAATGTTGAAGATGGGCAATGAATTGCCAAAGTGAAAATCAAAGTCAAAATTGATTACATAGGAAGACTGAAACAAGATTCCAAGTATGTTGTTTTCAAGGAAGGTTGGAGGAGGGATAAGAACTACAGAAGATGATGTGGCCTGACTTGGAATGTGGAGGAAGAAGTGAAATAGTCTGGCAGACAGTTGGATGTACGAAGCCAGGGAGAAGGTTGGATGGAAAGAAAACATAAAGAAAAAGCAATGAATGCCAATATTGGTTAGAGGACAGAAGAGTTAACTAAGTACAAAGGTAAACTGACGGAAATTTAATGAGAGGTGGCTGGGGGACGTGACGTCCAAGACAGGAAATAGGCAGCATAATTAATATTCACATAGTGAGTTTGAGATGAGAAACCAAGGACAGTAAACATGCTGCTGGGATTACTCCACTCCTGCTTTCAGTGCTGTGTGGCCAAACAGTGGACAACTATGGAAGACAACTAAAAAGTAGGTGCTCTTCTCTGTTGCGCAGACAATGGAATGAGGCATGGAATGGAAAGAATACAAGATACAGTTTCATTACGGTAATGGGGAAACCTGCCTGAAAAATTGTATTTAGATGATGATTTTAATGGCAGTTTGTATGTGATATTAGTCTTTTCCTTTAAACCATCGATCTCAGAAATTCTCACTAGGTGTGCAATTATCTTTGTTTGTATTCAACTTGCACTCATGACTGAAAAAAAAAATTAATAAAAAATCATTTTAACCTATTTGTACTATTATAATGCTTAACATGTACCACCACTACCAAAAAACATCAGACAATCCAATGAACATTTGCAAATATTTTTGACCTTGATCTCAAAGCATCTCTGCTTCCCCCTTTCTAAAACAGAGATGGTATCAGAAAGTCAACTAACCAAAACTTGGTCAAGAAAAAGTGGCATTCATGACACTATTAAAACAAATAGCACACAAAACAGAGTGGTTTAAAGTTGTAGCAGTGTGCAATGAACAAGGCATGGAGTCACATACTGAACTATGGAAAGAAAATTAGAGGTTTTGTTCCTAATCTGTAACTGAATATTAGCTGTTCTGTGCTCTGAGAGAGGAGGAACTCCTCTGCTTCAAGTAGGATTTTATAACTCAATCTTACAGTAAAAAAAGGGTCATCATTTCTTATGTGTGTTAACTTGGTCTAACCAACAACATTACTGCTTGAATCTCTGGATTTATAAATGCTTGACAGTCATAACATGGTTCTTAATTTTTCAGTGACACGTAACAGAAAACTGAAAGTTCCTTTATGGAAAAAGATACAACTATTGCTTTAAAAAGAAGCAAATTTAGGAAAAAGAGAAATAAATATGAAGTTTTTAATTTTAAGTTCCTATTGTAAGTTTGCCAGTTTTGCCTTTTATTTTGAATAATATTCTAAGCATTCCAGTTCTCTGTGCATGTTGTGCACTGTGTTCTATTTTTATTATAATTTGTTTTCAGTACTTAATGTGTTTGTATTAAACATTTATTTTCATCTTAGCATATCTTCCATAATTATATTAAATGTAAAAATATATACATATGGAAGGGGTTGTATTATAAGTAAAATTTCCCAGATAATAGCATGTTATTGTTTAAAAAAGTTAGTTTTATGACTTTTTAAAAGTTTGAAGTACTATACCTGCCATCTACTGGAAGTACAAGGACAATGCATTGAAGTTGTATCATGTTAACTATTCAGCCAGTACATGTATCATTCTACTACTCTCTTGATTCTTTCAATTAAAAAAAATTTAACTTAAACATGCATTATTTCATTTATTGCTTTAGTTAGAAATTGAAGTCTTAAAATTTAACTCAGGTTTTCAGCGCCTCAAATTTCACAGACTGTTAATTAATTAATTTTAAATTAATCTAAAAAAGTATTAAGAATCAAGTGTAAGAAAAACCTTTGCCATTTTTCCTGACCCATTCCACATGACCTCCATTTCATGATCTGTACAGTGTGTACAACTGAATGTGGACAAATGATTTTCAGATACTTATTTTTATACTTCTTTAGAAAAGAATAGTTGTAGTATTTTAAAATTACACTTACATAAGCAAGTGGTCTTGTTGTTATTAAAGCGGATTTTTCTGATGTGGGTCTCATTTTTAAGAGACTGGTAAATTACATTAGGTCCATTTTCATCTCTTCTTGACTTTTATTTCTGGTCCCTTAAATCACAGTAATTTCTTTCCAGCATGGTCACTTGGGCTGCTTAAAAATCAGACAAAGTCATTAAAGCGTGAAGATGTGCATTAGTCTTTTGTTGCCACTGGATTTGGACAGTCTGACTAAAACGTCATTTGATTTAATTTACTAATTCAAAAGTACTTGGAAAAGAAAGAAAAAAAAAGATTAGTTGTGGCTTCCAAGAAATAAGACTTCCCAAGGTCCATTTTGATATAAGATACAGTATTTTGCCTGCATATTAAAAACAAAGTCTAATATCAATTGTTTGGTAAGCTAGGTTTCCATCTGACCAAACTGTGAAAAGGAAGAGAAGTAATTAAGTGTCTATTTACCTCTTTAAAATCTGTAGTTAAACAAACCATGACAGGCCTGAAAGGAAAACAAAGAAGGTCAGTAGTTGTCATGGAGGAAGTTTTGCTAAATTCCTAAAAGATTATTATGAAAATAAACCTTTTCAGCCCAGGGAAGGTTCTTTTACAAGACTGCAATACTGAATACCATTTAATTTTGGGTAATACTCACTTTTATTATCCATTATTAAGGTACTCTCAGAGTATTACATTCTGAATAATTTATGGCTAAAATTGTCATGCTTTTCTAGAATTGTTGCTAAGCAAGAACTTATATGTGTTTATTCTTCTCTGTTTGCTTTTAGTTTCATTACCTATATCAGTATATTTTATCACTTTACTAGAGAAAGAATGATTAAGCAGTAAAATTAATTTTCAGTCCCTTGAAAATTCATTTCTTATTTCTCACACTGGGATAGAAAACATTTGAAATCTGTATGCCATTAACAGACAGAGTTCGACAATAGTTACTCTCAGTGGAAAATAAATATAAACGCTTTAGGCAAAGATGTTCTTGAACTTTTGCCTTCTGTTTGAACTGTATATATGCTAGTTTAATTTTGCAAGCATACACAGGGCCTGGATTCTATAGTAGCTATTTTCTTATTGAAGTAACATTTATTTGTTTATTAAAATAAACTCATTTATTGTGAATTAGAAATACATTTTAATAGTGTAATTTATTAATAAAATACGTAACCTCCCTTGTGAATAGCGGCAAACTCCCTTAATCGGAGAGATGCAGTCAGGCCCCATGCTGAGGCTGGGATTCCTCTGTACAAAGCTAACCACATGCACCTAAACATCTGTAAGCCACAAACATCTAAGATACCTTTTTCATAAATGCTTTGTGTATGCTCCCCTGATGACCTCTAACGCCAAACTCCATTGTAAGGCATTTCTTACGATCTTAGTACAGGTAACCCTAAGGCTGCTAGGCTTCTCAGTATGAACTATACACTTTTTACCTTTCACTGCACATTCTGGGAGAAAAACAGTTCACATATCTTCGTATTTTCCAAAAATACTTTTACTCTCTCTCCCTTTGACTTTGGAGAAGAAAAATTTGAAGGGCAATAGAAGGGATTTTGTTTATGGATGTTTTCCCCAGATCTCCATAGCTCGAGGCCAGACCTGGTTAACCATTACCAGTTTAAATTAAACGCTTCACATACACAATGAAAAAAAGGTCTCTTGTGTTGCTGCTGAAACAGAATTGTTTCTTTATTCTATATGTGCTTTGATAGTATTCCAAATCCATCTTTCTGCATTTAGATAGCTTAAATGTTGCCTGAAGGATGTTTCGCACATTATTCCAAGCAGTGGTGCGGGCAGTCCACAGCAAAAGAGGAAATATTAAAATACAGTTTCTTTTTCTAAGGAAAATGTCATCCCAAGTTTAAAATCCATGTGGAGCAGACATACGCTCATTCTACATTTCCCCATCAGAGCTGCTCTTTTATTTTATGTCAGGCAGATTTCTGTGCTACTGGCTTCCCCACAGATGTGCAACTTCTGCCACCTAACAGAAAAAGGGCTCACCACTATCTACTCAATTGATTCCCCAGAAATATTCTGTAGAGGTTCTGTAATCACTTTGCTCTATAAATGTCTGAAGTTACTTTTTCATCATGGAGACCTAATGTGTGAGATGTTCCTAAGCATGCAAGGGTCTTAGCAGTTAGATTTATTAAAATCAGAGGAGAAGCCAAACAAAATGCTTCCATTAACTTCGTGCATATAAATTTTTATTTCTTCTGAATGAAAATAAACAAAACTAAGTTAAACTGTGTGTCTGTTATGGAGTGAATAGCTTTTTTCGTTTCCTTTCAATATTCTAGGTTGTCCTGTTCAGTAACTTCAGGGTTGGATTCTAGGGGAAAAAAAATCAGTAGGAAAAAGCACAGTTTTGTGCATTCTACCTTTAACCCTGTAATTCTCAATGGGTTTTGCTAAGTTACTTTGCCTCCAACTTAAAAAAAAAAAAGGGATTTCTTGAGGTTACCACAGATGAACTCTTTTTTAAAATTTCTTTTTATTTAGGGAGCTGTCTACCAGTATTTCCTAAATAAATATTGTTATTACTTAATGTAACTAACAAAATAGCATGAAGGTCTTCAATGATAACCTTGTTTTCTTGGAGAAAGAAACTGGGGCAGTGTGACAGGATTTCCTATAACCATTTCAGTTAGTGATAATCCGCCTCTTTTTTTCTTTTTGCAGAGGTTTTCTGTATTAAATCGTCGCAGGATAGAAGAGATCATTGGTATCTTTTTTAATAGAGGAAGTTATAAATTGATTTATTCATCAAGGTGTTCTACTAGAATGAGCTACGTATTTGCTGGAATGTACGATCACACTATTTTATGAATTGAAATGCCTGGAGGAGCCTTAAGAGCACACTACTGAGAAGTCTGGTACCTGCACTGCATGACTTCTTCGCTCATCCTTGACTGAAGATCCGAAAACTCCTCTTAGAGTTAAGAAAATACAAAAAGGTACTTAAAACTAGGATTGGTCAAATTAAAAAAAAAAAACAAAAAAAAAAAAAAACCTACTTTTAAAGTATTCCCGAAAGACTTTGGTAAGCATTCCAGAGTCAAAAATTGGTGAGAAATTTGTATGTAACAGATGTTATAAACAGATCAAAGGATACCATAATAGATTAAATCAGATTTTGGCCTCACAGTTATGCCTGTAGAATATGCGTTCTGGACTGGCTCTACAGAAAAGATTTTTTCCTGAGGTACCTGGTAGAACATAATCAGCCTTGTCTTTGACTTCTCCTGATGAGGCCATTCAGAACCAGATGCGCTTCTGTCTGGTATGTGCTGTCTGTAAGATGATAAAAGGATGAAAATCTTATTGATTCCATGCGCACGTTTCACCAACTTGTGTAGGCGATTAAGGATCAAAGAAAACCAATGACTGCTAAATACGTTTTGGAATTAGCAATGTCTTCCTGGAACAGCTGCATTTACCTGGTTAATAAAAAGGCATAAGAAGAGAAGTGAGAAGAAGTCAGATGGTTATGGCTGATCACCACATGAAGCCTGCATGCCCAAACTGACTTCCAGATCTCCCACAGACATGTGGCTTTGAGCACACCAGCTAATCTTTTTTAAGCTCCAGGTTTGTAGTATCAGTGATGATTGTATTTCTCCTATCTCTCTGGAGTTTCTGGGGGAATTTTGTGGTAAAAAGTTCTATCCGGAAATTACAAACAAAAATTTTCAAAATGCTTTGTGTCTTTAGCCAAATAAGTAGTGATCTTTTATCATATATATTTCATCTCCGTCTAAAGCATTTTTTAAAAATTAAGCATAAAAATACTACCTGGAAAATAATGTTTTGAGTAAATAATTTACCCGTCTATACTCTTATTAATCACTACCTTAATTGCTAGCCAAAATTTCTGTTTCATTTAAGTTGATTATTCATTAAGGTATTTAGTAATTTGTGTCACTTACTACCAAAAAATAAAGAGGAACCTAATGTTTTTCTGCAAGTTGTATCTGGTGTCCCAGAAAACCAATTCCTTCTTCAAAAAACATTTCATACAGAAATAAGATTTCTTTCAGCAGTAGTGTATCTAAGATGAATGACACTTTCCATCTCTGTATTTTGTTGGGTACCTAGGAATAATACAGACATCCACCATCTGAGCTACATGTGAGCTTTTACAGAGAAACGCCTGAACAGAGTGAAAAGATCATTAACAGCCCAGATTTCAATCTTCTTTATGCAGCTCAGGTATCCCATGAGTAATTTGCTGTCCACAGCTTTGAGAAGCACAAATATAAAAGCTACGAGAGACAGGATAATGGTACCTTGGCGATTACACTGTTTTTCTATTTCCAAGGCTTTTGCTTTCAGTTCTGCTTTAATAAAAAGATGAGCCTGAAAACAAGCCAGGTCCTTATTAAAAGCATAACATTTCCTAGCATGTCTAGTAAAAAAAAATGTCTTGCTGTTCAGATTTATGTCTTTTGGCAGATTTATAAGATGTTTATGTATAGTAGATTTGATCCCATGAACAAATGCTGAATTCTTTGCTTAATTCCCTAAGTGTTAAGAAATTATGACTAAAGGTTCTTGGTAGTAATAAGATTGAATTCTCAGTAACAACACTTTCCAGCATCACAAAAGGTGGAGCTTTTACCTTATCACAATAAGCATGTTTCATAACCACAGCTGGAAGGGCCAACGAGTGAAGAAAAGTAAAATGTGTTATGTGCTACATCAGTCCAAACTTTGACACGCTATTGCTCTAGCGAACATATAATTTATCATTATTTTTTATTCTGACATATGCTCAGTAGGCAGTGGGATAAGATCATGAATTCCAGACAAGAGCTGCTATAACTAGCTTTGTTATATGGAGCGATTTATTACAAGTGTCTGCTGAAATTATTTTAGATCATGGTAACTAAATCAGGATCAGCTCTTAATGTTTCATCCAGATCCTTTTAGCTAAGAAGAACAATACTTCAGGGACTTACATTCAAAGCAATCTGGATTTCAGTAAGTATATGCACGTTCAAGTGAAATAATTCAGAAAGGGAGGACATGTGAAATGTATTAATCCTGCAATGTACTGCTTTTGGTCGTTTGCCATAGGGGAACTGTTTCATAAGTATGTTTGGTAAAGGTTGCAGAAATCTTGGCCTCATCATATGGTTAAATGGGTACTTGGCACAACAGATACTCAGAATGACGTAATAGACAGATTATAACATAACTTGCACTAAAGTTTTGCTACAGTCCTAAATTTCAGGGTTAATATTTTCCATGTTTTAATATTTATTATTCTGTAAAGACAAAAAAAAAATATGCTTTTAGATATTACTCTTCTCATACAGTGACCCAAGTCACTGATTTTCATCCATTTGGTAAACTTGAAGTTCTAGCGTAGTACTGCAAATAATGAAGTGGAGAATCCTCCCTGGAATACCTTATTGTTTTTAAAAACTCATACATTAATCTGAATTTTCAGATATGGATTTTCTCCTGATGTCTTTTTTACGGTATTTCTTTCCTCTTATTGTTGTCTATATGTCTAAAAATAATGATGTAAACCATGAATATCTTCAATACGCAACTTTTAAATCTTAATAATTCTAACACCACTTAGAAAAAGATGTGGGGAAAAAAGCATTCAAATGCCTTCACTGTAAGACAGTTGCAGTATTTCAAATAAAATTCACAGAGAAATGCACGATAGAGGTGGCCACTAAGGCAACATAATTTCACCACAGTGTTATTCCATTATATTTCTGTCAAACACTAGTATTCTTTATCATACAAACAAATCATACCCTCTTCCTGTATATAATTAAATGTTTGTAGAGAATTGCAGCATATAAAACATTTATTTTTTCTGTTTTCTGGTATTGATAAAAATCAAATGGCTACATGAGGAATGGAAGACAGAAAGGGTTCTGGCTAACAAGTATTTTTGACTCAAACAATACTAGCTTCAAAAACCTTCCCTTTACAGTTTTTACTGAAAAAATCCTATCAGTAAATTATATCTAAAACATTGTAAACTATTCTGTAGTTCTCCCTTCCTCTGCTACCCCTAAACTTTTCTAAATTTAGTCTGTGTGGTTGATAGAAAACATTCCTACTCCTCTCTCCTGCAACACCATTCCTAGACATCTATCATTTATCTATGTAAATAGACACACTTGTGTTAGTAATGGTTTCAGCTTATTATTTTGTGCTCTGCCACGATAGGAGTCCACAGAAATCCCGAAGTCTTGGTAATAAAAAACATGTAATATCTCGGCTTAATCTAGTCCTACATGCATGATTTCCCTGGTATGATGCTGTGGATGTCTCTAGCAGTTTCTCAGTCAAGCCAGTTGTTGGTTTAGAAGCAACTGAAAATGTGCTCTGTTGAGAGAAGATACTTGGATATCTCACATAGGTATCTTTCCGTTATTCCCTGTGAAAGAATTATTGTTATAATTTCTATTATTATTATTATTATTATTATTATTATTATTAATTATTGTTGTTGTTTTGCCTGTTTATGGTTCTCTAAATGTCTCCAGAATGTTAATGCAATTGTCTAGAGAAGTAGGAAGAAAGCCCTGACTCTGATCTCAGTGCAGTAAATGGGAATTTGGAGGTTTTGCGAAAATGCAGATTAAATTTCTTAGAAGGTACTTTTATGGCAGGAAGAACATTGATAGTTGCTTAGTGATGAGATATTGGCCTAAGAAGGCAAGGGTACAGTCAAGATAAATAAAGCTGTGTAGTTAATTAGAAGCATACACAGCAATCACAACTCACAGGTGCTACTATTAAAATTACAGAGTCTTCTGAAGAATTTTAAATTTTTTGAAAAGTCTGCTGTTTTAGAGGTAGCATATTTCTTCTTATAGCCTGCATCATATGATGAACTTTACAATCTTTGCAACCTTTTCTAAATTGTTATCATTTTAAACAGAGATACTTGTATTTGCAAGTTACAGTTATTAAGCGTTAGAAATGACGAGGCTCATAATAAACCCAGACTTCAAAACTAGGGTTACAGATCTAGAGACATTCACCATAAACTCAGTCACCTTGGGAATTTTTCTTCTGTCCAAGAACTGAATACTCATCAACACCTTTCTTATAAACTATGCTGAATAACAGACGAGCAAAAGTTCAGGGACTAAGCTGAGTTAACTTCCATTATGCTGTTGATGGTACCAGTAACAACATTTATTATAACCAATGTTGATTGGCTATAAAAATACTCAAAAAAATCCATCAGGCTTGCATGTCACCAGTGTCTAATATTATAAAACTTGCTAATAATTGTACAGTCACACTGAAATTTTAATCTTAGTTTTTAAATATCTGTAAATATTTTGTCATAAACACTTTATATTTCAGCTAAAGCAATGTGCTATTTCTTTTTTTCAGCAGTGCAAGTCACAAAATTTACTGTGCATGTTCAACGTGAGTGGAAACAATTGGATTTACAATGAGAAATACATGCTGGAGTTTGCAAGTGAATTCCCTGAGATGTAAACTCCTTTATATATGGTAAACTAGGTCCCAACCTCTGTGTCAAATGTCGCTGTTAATTATAATAATTGCAATTTATGGTAAAGACTAGAGTAAGGTTTGAAACGTGTCGGCACATATCATGAAGTAGAAATAAATTACAGCTTGTCAAAATTGACAGATTTCTGTTAGGTGCTTTCTTTCACTTTGACTGCATCAGACCTTTATACACCCAGCAATTAACTTTATTCCCATTAATATTCAGCAGTGTTGACAAGACTGACACAGTAAGACTCAGTTTGTATAAAAGTAAAGACAGTTTGATGTAGATTTATTATATTGTCTCATAATTCACTGTTGAGAGGTAGATCTCTATAAATGAAGAACAAAGCTATTGACTCTGGTGTTGACTTACTGTGCCAAAAAGGATTCTGATTTTCTGTTTCTCAAGGTACACAGATTTTTGTTTGGAAATAAACAGTAATTTTATCTAAAGCCTTAGTAAAACGAATATAAAAAAACTGTTATCACCCTGTTTATTATTTCCATATATTCTCTGGTTCTCTAGATCATTTTTGAACATTTAGAACAATTGTGATTATATATAATGTTAAATAAGGCAAAACACATATTAGAAACATGGTTTTAACTTCTCTCAGAAAATAGAATGTGTACTCTACTTCTAACCCTGCTAGGTTACGGCCTCACAAAAGGGAAAAATAACTTTTCAACTGAAGTGGGAAAATAACTCCTGAAAAAGAGTCGGACCAGTTGGTGTATCCATGATATATTACCTTACCCAACAAGGAGTTAAATCATGAGTGAGAGCAGGTTTCCCAGTGTTTAAAAGAAGCTTTACAGATGTTAAGAGATTTAACAGCTGCTCTTTTTAGGTTTATAACATTTACTCAAACTGCATTTACAGATTTGTTGGTGCACTGTTGAAGCAATTACACAGACACAAATTAAAGTACAGATACAGGCTTTCATTTGATGCCACTTTACTTTCATAGCATCTTTTATGGAATAATCAGGAAGCCCTAAATTCACCCTTACCTCAGGTATTTCAGCTAGATAAATTAGATATTACATTACAGTAGCTGACAAAGTGACTTCTGTAGATTTTCTTGCTGAATGTGGCAACCTTTCTCAATGGGGTCTCTGAACAGGATGAAAACAGTAAGAATTCAGACCAGCATTGCCTGTAAGTTTAAGCTGTTTTCTTCCCTGTTCACATTGAATCTGGAGATCTGGAGGAAATTTACTTAAAAGCAGCGTGGGTCACTGCTGTGCGATAACCCTTCTATAGCTGCTTCAATATAATGAGATTGCAACACAGGAAAAACAAGAACATATCTGAGAGCACTCATAAATCCTACACAATGTATTTTACTGTGTACTGGACAGAAAGGAGGTAAATGTCATGGCAGAGTGACTAAAACCTAGTTTATTGCTGTTTCTTGGTGTCAAAGGGTTTTCCTGCAGCAAGACTAGCTGAGGAGCAATTGAAGCTGCTCCTAAGCTGTTATAATGTACACCAAGTGTTCTTGTCCTAATAATGAAGAAAATCTACTTGAAATCCATGATGCTTCTCCTTTCTCATTGTAAGTTTATTTAACAGGGAACTGAGTTTACTTTCTGTACCTTTTATGGAACCTAAGTAGAGTTGGTCCACCCTTCAGAGTTAGCTTGAATGCTGAATCTGGGAGTTGCAGATTTTGCTACTGATGTTGCTGTCCAAACACACAGTCCTCTTACCTAAAGGTGGAGGTGCTTTTCAGCCTGGATGACCTCCCCTAAAGAAGAACTTGATACAGAGGTGAGAGTGCTGATGGCGTTGGTCTTACCTCTAGGAACCCAGGATGAACATGAATTCTTTGCTCAAGGGAAATTTGTCCCTTTGTTTCCCACGCTGTAAGGCAAAATAAATATGTCAACACTCCTCATGAGCTTTTTCAATCTAAGGTGAAATTTGATTTTGACTAAACTGTTTGTTAAATTTATAAAGTTTTGTGATTGATTATATAAATAAATGATGAATTTATTATTAATTTTTCAGATAAATCCTTTACTACAAATGCTTGCAAACTTGTATTTATATATTTATATTATAAATTCTGCCTGAGATTGCTGTGATTTCCTTTCATGGAAAAAATTTTCTCGCTATTTTTAAATCTCTCATTTCTTTGCTATTATATCACATTTACCTGTTCTCATTTCTCCTGCTGAGTTTAACCATAATTTTTACCAGTGCTGAAGACCTTCAGAACTCACTCAAACTTGTTTGGAGATGTATGCTGTAAAAGTGAGATTTGCAGTTGTGCTTGTGAGAGATAGACAATTGCAGCCTTTGGCTCTCAGTTGAGTTCACCACACAAGTAATCTGTACAGTTCATAGCTGAACTTGAACTGTGGGAGCCAGCAAGAAAACTGGGGCTTTATCCTGGCTACTTTGGGATCATTAGGAGCCACACTGAACTCTATATCTTGTCTGCTGAGAGGTGATTAGATTTTATCACCCCTTTTTTGAATGAGGAAAATTAACTGCACTATTAAATTATTACCAATAGTGCATCTAGGGATAGGAACATTTATTTAAATCTGTACTCTGGCCACTTTAGAGGAAAACTCTGAATACAGGTCTCTGGAACATGGACAAATTGTGTGGCTCCTGCACACTCTGATGAAGTTCTCTCAGTTATTCTTTCTTTCTTTTTGCTTTAATATGGATGTATGTTCACACCTGACTTCCTGTGGCACTGTAAACATTTCTGATCACTAGAGGATAGAGATAACCTTCTGATATTCTCTACCTTGTCCAACAACCAAAAAACTATTGGTCCACAATGAAAGTTTGACCCAAAATATCTTATCATCTCAGTAGATATTCTCTATGTGCACAGGATAACAGAAGTGAGAGTGAGCTGCTTAGATGCAAATTCTGATCTCACAGGTCTCCTCTCTGATAAATGAAAGCCCTGACCATCCACTGAGAAAAGCAGGACAACCTTATTGCTGTCACAAATCTTGTCTTTGTCATTTTATGTCTGTATTTTGCAAATGTCCTTAAATGTCACTTTAAGTGTTGAGTTTAACTTTGGGTCCAACCTCTCTGTGCCTTTTGGAGATTACTAGGAACTGAAAGAAAGAAATATTAATCACTGGACAAACCAGAGAATCACAGAATGGGTCCACTTCTACTTCTATGGGTCCACAGCCAGAGTCATACTAGAACACATGACACAGGATTGCCTCCAGGCAGTTGTTGAGTATCTCCAGTGAGGGACACTCCACAATCTCTCTGGGCAATGTTTCAAATGCACACCTAGGGGGAAAAAAAAAAAAAAGATGGGTTGACTGGACTAAACTGCTCTCAATTTTTCCATATTGTACTGGTTGTTAAGAGTAGTCCTTCTAAACTTTTCACTGCCTATTTTGTGCATCTTTTTATAATTGTCAGAATAGTGCTGCCAAAAAAACAGCTGTGAAGGAAGACGACTTTCATTTGGGTTTTGCTCTACTAGCAACATTATAGTGATGAATTTTGAATGAGTATAAACCTCACACTTTTTAATTGTTATCCAGCTGTTATGCCAACAATTTTGCCTGTATTACAATCTGAAAACGTTGGTATTCTGTAATAGTGTAAACCTTAAGAGTTTACAGTGTGGTTCTTCAAGAGTATCATCAGGAGTTATTCAGTCTTTCCTAACTTCATGAACATTAAACCTTCATTTACATATTTATACATTGATTCTAAAACACATAGACTCTTACATTTTTACCTCTGATTTTCCAGCTCTAATCCAGTCTTTCAGGATTTGAAGGACTGCCATAGCTTTCAGAATGTATTCATTCCCTTAACTACAGCACCTGCCTTAGAGCATATTTGTGTGAGAATTGTCTACCTGGCTGCTTTCTTTTCTACATCGAGGTAACTACAAAGTAACAGTTGCAAGACAGACCTTTTCGTAGTTTCATCCCTGCTGCTTGATGTTATGCAGCTTAGTTCACCTGTGGAATGGTAAAGTTCTTATTTTTGTGATTCCCTACTGTCAGTGGTTGGGTATGGCTATTGTAAAAAATCATCACCAAGATCTCCTTTATCCATGATACTCCTTTATCATCAGGATATTGTTGGCTAGAACTTATTTTTTTTTCTGTAGTAGCAAACTGATTAAGCTGCAACTTAGTTAAATTTCATAAACCACAAACTGGCTGCAAGCCTGGAAACACTGAAACTTTTGCCTAATTGGAATGAATTGCTTCTCTGTTTATACTGGATTACAATGTTATTGGCTCAATTTAGTTTGTGGGAAATAAATTGTTGATGGTTTGGCTGAGCAGCTGTAACAATGAAAAAATGCAAAAAAAAAAAGATGCAAAGATAACAGGCACAGCCTGTTTAGCATTGCTAAAGCCATTGACATTATCATGGAGAAGTGGCTTAAAGCCAAAAGAAGCTCATTTGGACAAGACGGAAGAGAAGAATTGTGGAATGTTACTGAACGCTGCAGACGCAAAAGATATGTTTACGCTGTCGCACTGGCCCACTGCCTTTTTATTGCCAGGGTCTTAATCTACTATTGTTCATGCTGCAGTGATGTTAATGTGCATGCAAGCTCCACTCTGGGACGGACTAAATATTTCTCTTGAGGGGAAATCCTACCCATGTGATCTCTGTGGCAAGAGTATGCTGATTTCTTAACCCCTCAATGTGCACCAAGCTAAGTAAGAAATGCTAGCTACCCTTAAAGGACCTCTTTGCATGGGTTTGGAGAGATATTATTATATTTCTAAGAGTATTAAACCCATATGCCCATCTCCTGTGCAATGTTATAAGAATGAACCCCCATCAGCCCCAGCAAGGAAGCACTTTTAACAGCTTACTAAAGGAGGCAGGTTGGCTTCTTCTTTCCCTCTTCATCTCATCAGTACTTGCTAGAACTCTCTTTTCCTGCAGTCCATTAGAGCTCTAGAGCACGGATCTCAAGGCTCTGCCTTCTGACTTAAGCCCATGTATGCTTGCCAGCAGCTGCTGTATCATCTTGGACCTCTTTGGTAATTCTTCTCTAGGGCTGCAAAGCAATAGATATATCTGGGCTTAGGCAGTCACTTAGACATTTGCAAAGTTTACTCAGGGTTGGCTATGGGGCATCTGTTGCGTGTCACACACTTTGCTTTCTGAACAGCAGTGCAGTACATCATGTGTTAACAGGCATATCATGTCATCAAACACTTTCAAGAATTGGTGTACTTGGTTTTTTTTAACTCCTATTACTGATAGTGGAAAAGCTTGAGGTCTGAATGTTTTAAGACTAGCTATTATAGTAAAATGCAGGAGTTGGCATTAGTAGGCTGCCTGCTATAAGACCTGCTGACACAACAAGGAAAGTGCAAGAGAAATCTTTCTCACCCAGGCTAGAAAGATCTGGGACAACAGAGACAGAGGTAGAGAGACAGCTGCAGAGAGTGCGGAAAAAAAAATATTACCTATGTGGAGGTGGCCTGGAAGGCAGTGTGGTTATGCTTCTACACATGGCATAACATCTTTCTTGAGGCAAGCTGGGCCAAGTGATGTGGATGGCTTTGAGTGCAACAGTGCCAAAGCCATCCCTGAGGACCTGCCCTCGTGCTGCCAGGCAGCTGGGCTCACACCTGACCTCTCTCCCTAGACATGGTAGATTAATGGAGTGCAGGTCTCCCTCTGAGGGAAAATGACCGTTTTTCAGAAAAATAGGAGTGTTATATATCTGACAAGAATGCAGTAAACCAAGAATTTTTGACTACTACCGACTGTGGAAAAAAAACTCAAAAAACCACTAACAAAACCAAAAAACAATCTACATCTCTGCCTTGAGCTTTCAGCTGAGGAAAATCAGACACCCATACAACAGGATACACGGGCTCCTTTGCTTTGCTTCGCTATTGACGCAATGGTATATTCAGATTTCATAGGTTTTAACCTTAACCTCAAAAAGAAACCCAAGCTGTTGAGGTTCTTTCAAAGCAAAACATAAAGTAATGCAAACTGTGTTTGCAGACAGACTGAAACCATGACTGCAATGTATGAGCATTTCCCATCTGTCATTAACCTCATTGTGATATTTAGCTCTAAAGCCCGATGATGTTCTGTTAGCAACCATATTCACTGTCTTAGGAGTGATTATTTTAGTGTACATACCACAGAAGGAAAGGAGGCTGAACTGTTGGGAGATATGGAGACTTTTTCATTGAATATAGAGGGAATGAATGAATTAGGACAAAAAAAACTATTAGGTAATTGAGAAAATATAATAGGAAAAGAAAAAGTAAATAAAACTGTAACTTGTAAAATGAACCCTTTTCTCACAGGGATCTTGCATGCAACATAAAGACACTGCACAAAGGTAGCGACAAAAAATCAGTCTGACATTTTCCTGAATCACTAGGCTTGTTGCTGATATCATGAAGTGTTTCACTAGGAATTGAGAACAAACCTGAATTCATCTGTAGCTCACAGGAAACTTAACCATCCCCTTAGAAAACATTTAACATTCTTGTCCTAGTCTATCTGACGCACTAACACTGCAAGAAGTCTTGGGTTTCCCCCATATAAATTAATGTGGTGGTCTGTGAAATCTGATTTTGATTAGTTAGATGGTAACATTATTAATTGCTCTTATGCTGAAAGATGCAGAAGATATATTTATCAGAAGTTTTTATCCATGCACGACACACCTGCTGTTCACTCTTGGAATTCCACGCACCTAAGCAAAAGTATTCGAGAAAAAAGCACTGAAAAAAGCTTAGGAAGTGAGGGGAAAGTGCCTCCTTTTAGCTCTCTTCAACTTCCTGAGGAGGTGAAGTGGAGAGGGAGGCACTGATCTCTTCTCCCTAGAATCCAGTGACAGGAAATGTGAGAATGGTTCAAAGCTGAGCCAAGGGAGGTTTGGACAGGATAACAGAAACCATTACTTTATCAAGAGAGGTAAAACACTGAAAGAGGCTTCCCAGACAGGTGGTTGATGCCCCAAGTCAGTCAGTATTTAAGGGACATTTGGGAAATGACCTTAGTCTGTGCTTTAACTGCTGGTGAGTCCTGATCTGGTCAGGCATTTGGGCTAGATGATGCTTCCAACTGAAACAGTCTATCTATTCTATTCTATTTTGGGGGGGGGGGGGGGTGGATTTTCCTTTTTTCTGAGACATTTACTGTTTTTCTCTGTAAATGACTGCAGGAATTTGTAAATCCAAATTTGGGCATGCCACTGAAATGAATACACCCGTTTACCCATATGAGAACATAAATAATGGATATCCATCCATTTTCAAGTGTATCAGCTGCAAGAATGACCATGAATACACAGTGGTTTGGTAACACAGTGATTAAGTAATCCATTTTCATTGCACATTTTTTATTGGACAGATTTTTCACAAAAAATGGGGAAGGCTTTTAATTTTACTGAGTAGCATCACAGTTTCTCTTTGCAATACATGTAAAGCAGATAAATACATGTACAATACATGTAAATGGTAATAAAGGTGCGACCAAGAAATCTGAGTCATTACTTCAAATATCAGTTTGAACACTTTTTGTTTCCAAATTGTAATAGATAATTTGCCAACAAAGATGTCAGCTTTCAAAGTACTGTAGGAACAAGAGTACATAATCAGATAAATTACATGCATTCTCCTAACACCTTCTCACTAAACTGATTTAATTTACTATAATTGAAAGCTTCTTTTCTTTTAAAAAACTTGTATTGAGATGTACTTTATGTGTTCATTCTAGTGCCTGTGCATTTCAGCAGCTGAGGGATAAGTCTCTAACACGACACTGCCACACTAACAATTATTGGAAAAAAGGAAAATATCGGATCAGACAGCATCATGAAGCCCTTCCCTACTTGTCTCCCCTTCTGCCCTCCTTTCCCTTCAGCCAATTAATATGCCCTTGAACTTGCTAAATAAATATAATTATATAAATATCTATATCTATATTGACTGCTTGAAAAAGACTCTGATATCAGGAAACTGCATATATATCTTAAACATTCTGCAAATACTTACTTAGTATCTATTTAAGAAATTTTTACTTGGGACAATAGTGACACCTTGTCTGCTCATTGTTTACTTTTACATCTTCAACTATGCCCTTGTGACAGGACCCTAAACAGACTCTGGTCTGGATATTCTGTCACACATTTACTCATAACCCTTCAGCCCACTGAGGATGCTCAGTTTTGTAAAACCATGTTTTATCAGATTGTTAGAAATAGCTTTTGACACAGAGAGGACTCATACTTGCTAGGTGGGACCTGTAAGAAATTCAAAACCGAAACAGTGTGACACAAATCCTCCCCTCTGTGGCTGGCTGACCTTCCTCGTGTCCATGCTGCCCCAACTGGCTGGACAAACTCTGTTGCTGTTGCATCATGAGGGCAGAGCTGACAAGTAGAAACAGGCACTAGTCCAGCAAATGAATCATTCCTGATCTGCAAGGTTTAACGGGATGTTCACAGGTGGGATTAGGCATTCAGCACATGCGCTGACCTTCAGGAAAAGATACATCTCTCTTTCTTTCCTTCTTGTGATTTATGATGTGGTTCTTTGTTCTCTCGGCAGTTTAAATTTCTTGGTTTGTAGTCAGGAAACTGCTGTCAAATAGGTGACATTATCTGCTGCTGCTAAATCAATCTGAAACGTAAAAATTAAAGGTACCAATTAAAAATCACCAACCACCACAGCGGGTCTGCTGAAGATGTGGGGCAGTCTTTCATAAAAAAAGTGAGAAATAGAAGTTAAAATGTTCATTTTCATTCAGCACCCAGCACATCTTACATCAGCACATATTTACTAATTCAGAACATGCTAAAATCAGGAATTTCCTTTGTCTTGTCAAGTTTTGGATTACAAAGTTCAGTAACTGGGTTTTATCACAAGAGAAGATTTTAAAATATACATAATTTAGACCTTTTTTTTCAGTTTTCACTAATTAGCAGTAATAAATGAAAAAACATTTTTCTTCCCCGGAGAATGTAACTGCCTTTTTTTCTCAGAACTTGTTCTAATGAAAAACTCCACCATATTTTTTACTAATTCTTTACACACTTTTATGTAACAGCCCGGCTCATTTTTCATGTGTGTAGCAGCTGACTCTCACACTTTATCAGACAGGAAGGAACATGAGATTTTTCCAGCTACAGAAGACGAGATCTGTGTGGTTCATTGGTTCTTGTCTTCAGGAAAGAGGCTGTCCTGGAGAGCAGAGAAACTGCAAATTTAGCAAACAACTTATAGGAAAAGCTTAGTTGTCACTGAAGAGAAAAGTGAGAGGACAGTAAATAATAAAATCCTCTCAGTAGTCTGGCATTAGGGACACTTGTCAATTGCAGGATAAGAATTACAAGTTATGTTACCACTAATATTTTTTTTCCCTGCAGAATGAAAGCTAATAAAGTTTAATTTATTGTTTCTGTCTGGTTTAACTCCTTTCTTTAGTCTAGTTTCCCCTAGCGGTCCTTTTACTTTATTTACGTATTTTTATTGTACAAAATGTTAATCTGCCAGGTGAGCCAAAGACTAGAAATTTTTGAAGTTTTCTGAGATATTTCTTTCCAGGCAAAGCATGAAACTCTCTTAAGTCAGCACCATTAAAACAGTCCCAGTTTGTAGAACCATAGAATCATATTATAATTTAGGTTGGAAGGAAATTCTAAAGATCGTCTAGTCCAACCCCTCTAGTCCATCTAGTCCAACAGGGATATATTCAACAAGATCAGGTTGCTCAGGGCCTTTTAAAACCTGACCTTGGATTCTTCCAGGGATGGGGCATCTGCCACATCTCTGGGCAAATTATGCCAGTGCTTCCCCACCCACATAGTAAAAATAATTTCTTCTAAATCTATAATCTCTTATTTTAAAAGCAGTAACCTTTGTCCTATCACTACAGGCCCTGCTTTTTAAGACTGTGCCCATCTTTCTCAGAAGCCCTCTTTAAATACCCGAAGTCTGCTATAAGGTGTCTCAAGACCCCTCTCTTCTCCAGGCTGAACAACCCCAGCTTTCTCAACCTTTCCCATAGGAAAGGTGCTCCAGCCCTCTGATCATTTTTGTGGCCCCCCTCTAGACCTACTGCCATGGGTCCACAGCCTTCTTATGCTGGGGCCCCCAGAGCAGAGTGGAGGGGCAGAATCCTCTCCCTCGCCCTGCTGGCCACACTGCTTTGGATGCAGGGCAGGGTAAAATTTAGTGGAAACACTAAATACTAAGTGCTGGCTTGCTCAGGAAGTCATTTAAGGATGTGCAAGCGAGCCAAGGTCATAAACAGGTCTTTGTAACTTTTGACCATTAGGCAAAACATGAAAACTCATCACCTGCCCCTTATGTTGTCTTTTAGTGTTTCATGTGAATTATAAAAAAATAATTACAGTACATTTTCAGAAAAAGATGCAGAGTGGTACAAAGCCTTGCTACATAATTTGAACCTTCTGATTTATGTTAAATATGATGTGTCTGTGAATAAGAAGACTAACAGGCTAGTAAATGATGTCCACTCTGCAACCAATCTCTACAGCTTTTTGTTTTGTGCTTGCTATAGCTAAAAGATTTTTTAAGTAAACTTCTCCACAAAGGAGTGAAAAATGTAATTTGGATACATCGTATTTTTAGATATAAGAAAAAATAAGAAAATCTTAGGACATTTAGTTTTTGTAGCAAAAAGTTATGATGACACAGTTAAGAGTGTGCTGATAGGAATTTTTTTTCCTCAGTGCTCTTCTGCAACCACGCACCCAAGCACAATAAAATTACTTCTATTCTACTGAATATTCGCTTTTGTCAAATGTTAATAGAGAGGTTCAGATTCAATGAGTGTAAGAAGCTTTTAGGTCCCATGGATTTCAAGGATACTTTCAGTTTGTCAATGGAAAGCTATGAATCTCACTTTGGCCTTGAAATAGCATTAGGAAGTTTTTGTTCAAACCTTTGTGCTTAAAAAAGTTCTCTGTATTCAGAATGTCACATCTTGAGATCTGTTCAATTTTCCTTTATTTTTGTCACGTACTTTTTCTCCTCTGCAAGGCATACACAATGGGAACAATAGTTGGAACATGAGAAAATTTGAGCTAGGATTTCAAAATGATGAGACCAAAGTGAATCCGTCAAAACAAAAGCTTTGAGACCAAACTAAACACATCACAAGCTTGATAATGAGTATATGTTGTTATGAATAATCACTGAGAATTCTCTGAAACTGTATAGATGGTGCTTCATGTTTGCTGTGGTGAGTCATGGATAACAGCAGGACCTCTGACATTGCATTAAACTGACACATTTGTTAGGCTATTGTTTACCAACTGTCCTTCATATCACAGCCCACATGAACCCAGGATGACCATACATAGTTGTGTGCAGTAAAATGCTGGATTTGCATTTGAATCCTGCACAGACTTTTGAAAATTTTTAGTAGACTAAATATTGTCTTTCTGAGTATGGGTATGAGAATTGTTTATCTGACTGACCGTCTATAGCCAAACATCTTTTGAGATATTTTGACCACAGTCCATCTACTGAAACTTAATCTACAGTTCTGAACCACAAAGACTTCTTTTTAATAGGGATGTAAATCAGACAAAAAAATGAGAGCAACTGGAGTTGAAATGGAAATGCATCAGAGCATAAATAATCTGCTTTTCTGGTTTAAACTGAGCAATGAGAATTTTTCTACACCAATTTAAATAGAAAAATATTTAGCTGTGTAAAAAAACAAGACACAAAATGTTCTGAAGGTGGTAATAAACAAAATCACTGTAAAGAAACAGCATCAAAAAGAATAAAACCAAGAAAAGTTCAAATATTTAACTGAGTTCTGAAGCAACTCTAAGCACTCAGCAAGATCTTGGGTATCATGACACATTGCAGTGTAAACCTTTTCTTGTATAATGTTGTTTCATGTATAAATGATAAAAAAAATTGCTAGCAACAACATTTGAAAAATAAGTTCATGTTTAGTTCACACATCTAGTTTTCTGTTTCTTAAACTTCCCCTCCACTCTTCCCTTTATTTTAATATGATGCTGCGTAAGATTTTGCCTATCAGTAGAAAGACCATCAAAATGTTGTAAGTAGCATTTTTATGCTGTTTTTCCCACTCATGACACATCTATGTTTGTGTGGGTGGATTTCTTGTCAGAGCTGGCTTTAATGTGGCTATAAATCTTATCTCAGATTAGCTGTCATTTCATGAATCAGTAATCCGACGATTTTTAGGAGAAGCTTTTAGTTTCTCTGAATACATAGCAGCATACCTTTAGAACAGTCTTTTAAGTGATGCTGAACGAGGACACCAAATGTGTTAAGAACTGGAATTTATGGTGTGCAAGTAGATAAAGGATGATTAAGTTCTGAATGTTAGATGACAGAGCGAAGAAAATGAACCCCCAGTAAAGATCCCTTGCTACCCAGAAGTCACAGATCTGAAGTCACTGTACCTACAGTGGATAACAGTGCTTAGTGTTGTCTACCCAGGAACTGCAGAGTGCTTTGTTAACACTGTGTGCTGTGTTTTGACACAAGTGTTGAGAGCTCTAAATATATGAATTGCCTGTGTTAGCACCATTAACATAGAATATTCAAATCTGTGACACTTTCTGTAAGAATCAAATCCTGCAGAATTGAAAATGGGATAATACAGAATCTCAGCTGTCGGTCCTTTAAAATTCTTGCTCTCTTTCTACATGTACAGAAGTATGAAAAACTAGATATCTGCAAATCAATTAATCATTTTAAAGCATTTACTTCAGTGGAAGTACTTCCTCCATTATGGCAAAAGGACAGGGGTTTTTCTTGTTCTTTTCTTTTAGATTAATCATACACAAAAAGGTCAAAACTGATTCTGTGACACAGGTTCCTGTGAGTATCATTGTTATTTTATTTTATAGATTCCAGAAGATCTTATTAAAATTGTAAGAGCAGTTTCATTTCCTTATTTGACAATGTGGACCATAATTAAGGTTTCTTTTGCCTATTAGCTGAAACAGGAAAGCAAGTAAGGATAAAAGCATTGACAAGCAGCCTCAGAGAAACACGTATGTGCTAGAGAGGCTTAAAATCAATGGTGAATAGTCCTGTGCATGCCATCCATTGCATTTCTACTTATAGTAGAATGGTTTCAGACCATGATTAAACTTTTTCCAGACTTATTCCTACCTGATCCTAATCTCTAAATCAAGGAATTGAATATATTATAAAAGATACTCTCTTACAAAGATGGCACGCTGTTTATCAGTTTAATTATTCTTCTTTCACATAATTTCATTTTATCCTATCGTAGAACTGAATGATGAAAACTGAGATTACAGATCTTTGATCTCTGCTGGCTTTTAAAGGAGCTAGGAACTTTTTTTTAACAATAAATAATAGTTTACTAGACTAGTGTGGATAAAATCTGACTCAAGAAACATTGATGTTCGAATAACTCAAGGAAAGCAAAACCAGATATATAAAATTAGAGGGGTTTTGTAATACTTGCAGCATTATTTTACAATACCACAAGTACAACTCAGACCCATCAGAAGGCAAAGTTAGGTTCTAGAAGATGAGCTACATATGTAATCATTTCACTAACTGTAGCTATAAATGTTATTGGAATCTAAAACCAGGAAGGAACAAAAGATAGTTTATTAGAGACTCACTGACAAAAAAGTGCAGATAAAAATCTTTTGTCTGATACAGGTGCACCTCCCAAGCTCTATCACTGAACGACAGGCAGCAAGCTAACCACAAGGAAGAGCTGTTTGCATTAGTAGACTTATAAAACATGAGCATGGCCACCACAAGCTTTGAAGGCACAGATCATCAATTATTGCACTAATTGTTTGTTCTGCTTGTGTCTCAGGCTAAAAGAAAAGAGTCACTGAAGCAAAAATGAGACACAGAGAATTACAACCTCAGTGACAGTTCAGTTTCACCACCTCATTATTCATTACTTGTTTTGCTGTGCGTGTGTGACTTTAAGTTGGGTGGACTCATGTATTCTCACAGATGCACACTGTGCAACACTGGAGAAATCATTATGTACATTATTCTGCAACTCCAGGCATGAAAGCTTTTTCTTAAAGTTCTGCCAGCTTCTTTCTTAGCTTTTGTTTCCAACTCGAGTAAGAAATACCAAAGGTACCAATTTTAGGGTTTAGGTATCTCTATTCAGATTTGAAAGCCAGGTGTTAGCAAGCACATTTCTAGGAGGAAATACTTCCATCTGAACAAGTGCATCTTGTGACACAACTTAAAAAAATATTTTTTTTTTCAAGCCATAACTCATTCATCTCTCTGAAAACGACCCAATTGCAACATCTTAACACGAGTATTGCCCAAATGAAATAGTGATCTAAGAAAGTTCAAAAAGGACATAGCATTGATAGCAGAAACTTCCTTAATCATGACCAGAACAGTATGCAGACATGAAATTTAGCAGTCACATCATACACTTAACCTTTTTGCTAATGTTATAGAAAGTAATTTTCACAGTATAATATATTATAAACATTGTAATATATACTAAATATGTAAAAAAGGAGTAATAGTGCTCTGGTAGCAGACTTGTCTGCTTTGCCATCCCATAGCTGGCAAACTGTAGTCCTTCACTACCATGTTGATATCATGGTCTTTCACTAGCAGTGCATCACGGTGACCCCTAGCTATCAATACGCCCGTCGGCTGCGTGCTTACCCCACGAGAGCCCGGACGCGTAGCCGAGGCATTGCTCGCGTTACAGCAGCGCAGGTAACACACAGAAATACCCAGTGCGAGCAGGGGCGCCCCGCACCCGGGGAACTCCCCTTTAAGCCGATTGTAAGCACACGCAGGCAGAGGTAAAGAAGCGAGACAGGGGACTCCCCGCAGAAGTTCCACACAGAATATCTATTCCAGCTACTAAAACAACCACCAAAAAGGACCGGAGAGACCCAGACTGGAGGGTTGCCAGGGGTTTTATAGTGGGGATCGGAAGGCGGGAATAAGGGCTACAACCAATGGGATTTCTGACAGCAGGCGGGATTAGGAACAAGAAAGCCAATGGGGACAGCACATGGGAGGGACTTAGGGACGGAGCCAATGGAGTGTCGAGCGCGACCGAACTTTCTAGAGCTCATACATATTAACTCAGGGAAATGAATATACATAGATTTGTACATGAAATAGGGAGGGGAAAACGTTCACCTATGCAGCTCGCAGCCCAGGGCGATTGTGGGCTCTCACCCTAAGTGCAGAGTGAGGAGCTCACGCTTCGGTGCCTCACCACGGGGAGATAAATTTTGTGTTACCCTCGGGGATTAGGATGGCCGTGGTCACCTGCAGTGCCGCCTCTAACTTTTGCTATTTGTTTTTTTATATTATGCTTGGCTTCGAATCCTACAGATTTTGCTTTAATTTCCCAAGACTCTGATGAATTAAATTAAGTCTCTTAGTAAACATACCTAGCTTTACGATATCTGTTTTAATAATTATGGTAGAAAGATCAGGGAGTTCATGGGAGCTCCTCTATGAGAGACTCTTTCCCTCTCAAAAAACCCATTTTTTAAAAAGCATGAACTCTTCTTGCCTACTTTGATTAGATGAATGAAAGCCTGAATTTCTAGAGTCAGTAGTGATGCTTCTGTATACAGAATCTTTTTAATTGTCTCTTCCCAGCACTAAAAACATTTGTTTGAATAATATCTGAAAAACGTAAGTTCTATCATATTCAAATTGTATTCAGCTTCCAAAGTGTGAAGAAAATATTTTCTTGCCTTTAAGGTCCTGTTGTTTCCTTGCAGAAAAGTCTTTAAAATGAATTTTTAATTTAAAGAAACGATATAGTATTGCAAATATGCAAAATGTTATGTTCATTTGGTTTTCATTTCAATTCAGCAATTATATCAAGATTTTAAATGTGTAATTCTTTGAAATTTTATATTCGATGTATATAATTAAATTCTGATTGTACACCTCTAACTATGGATTACATAAACCTTTTCATGTATAATTTAGTTTAAAATAGTCCAAATAACAGACATACTGGTGATCTATGTATTTGAAAAGATACAAGAATTGCATTCAGTAATAGCCTTACATTTTATCATATATAATTGTTTGGCAATATGAGAGGTATTACATATCACTTAAATGTTCAGGAAGAATTCATAATTTGAATAGGTATTAATTCTTCTCTTTTTATTACCGTAAGTTAAACTTTTTGACAATGTACCTACATTTCAGTTGTGAATTGGAAAACAATCCTACAATTATTTGAAAGACTATTATTCTTTAATATTCCACGTTCCAAAATTATGTCCTAATATGAATGAAAACTCCAAGTGAAATGTCATTTGCGATACACACCCTGATGTATTACGTGATTATTTTTTATTTCTCATGTACTTTTTGAGGCAAAAGGTAGGGTTTTTTTTAAATGCACAGAACTAAATGACATGGATCAAAACAGTGTTGACAGACCAGTCATACTGCATCAGACCAAAGTTCCTAGTCCTCTTTACCTGCTTCTGCCTGGACCTGCACAGCAACTGGGGTTCCAGGCAGAGCCTGCTCTGAGTCCAGGCCAGTCTGAGAGTTCTCCATCACTTGTCAAAAGCACTGAGCAGTCAATATCAACAGCGAGAAGAAAGTCTGAGCTGGTTGGCTGCTCCTCCAGGAGCAGAGTTGGAGTCTTTAGACCAAAGGTACCTGTTGTGTGCTAGGAGCAGTTCACTGATCTGAAGGGGAACAGAAGACTGGCTAAAGAGGTGTTTGTGGAAAAACAACAGGCGAACATGCATCCTCCTAATTCCCTTCTTACAGTGTCCCAGGCTGAATTTCCAGGGGATTTCCTGAGCATGATGCAGTTTGTCACGGTGGTGTGGTTTGGCATTTACAGCAGTGTGAACATACTCATAATAGAAAGTTTGTGGAGGTGTCTGTGACAGTGTTGCTGGATCAAAGAACTCTGCAAAACTGAGAGCAGTGCGTAAAGAGAAAGCTTATTTTTGTGTTTACGAATTTGGAAGTTCCAAGGAAAAACACTTCATTTTTACTGGATTACACTTTATTTTGAAGTCATCCTACTCTTATAGGTTTGTATTAACTTAGTAAATATCATAAATAGTCCTTAAACATGACATTATACAATGTAATCCAGATTGTTCTCTGGGTAAAATAAATGTAACGTTCACATATGTATGTCATAGTAATAATTCAAGATATGGTTTATCAGCATCAACTTAAAGCCTTTTACCTTTTGATAACTGTATATTTGAAAAAAAAAAGCATACAATAGTAGTGTAGGACATACAAGTGATAATGTTAACTTTTCCAATGAAAAGCCAGACTGTAATTTTTTTCAGAATTTCCTGAACAGTAACCCTCCATAAGGCTGGAAAAAAAAAAAACTAGAGAAAATATTTTTGTTAGTCTCTTAGACATAATTTTCTGAGAAAGTAGCTCCTCACAGTTTTGCTATATTTATTTGAAATTTTGTGGTGAGGGTCAGGGTGGTAAAAGCCAAGTGACTTGCACCAACCATATATAATTGCACTCGAATCCAGCTAGTGGCTATATCTGTAAAAAATCTCTGTTCATATAAACCAGCAGAGAAAAGTCCTTAAAGTTTGTATGTACAAGGAGAACATTTTTATTCACTTTCTAGTGGACCATTTTATGACACTCCTGAAGATAAAGACATGACAGAAAAAGAAAAACTGACAAAACAAACCCACAGAAGATCTAGGGGGTTTGCTGGTAAACAGGAAGCTGCCTTTGTGCACATTTCCTACAAAATTACAGTTCTGCCTTGTTTATCTTTAAGTACATAATCAATGCTTCTGGGTGCACTAAGTCAAACATGACAGAGTAGTCACACTCTGTAGCCAAAATTTTCAGTTGTGTTTGGGACTGAGAGGGTTGTTTTCAGCAGCTAAAAGTGAGATTTCTGCATTTTGACCATGACAGCTTTTTTCATTATAGAGTCGCAAAGGAACCCAATTTCCCAAATAGGAATGGGAAATATTTGTGCAGAGAAAGGCAAATATCCTGTTCTTCATCTTAAATGACACAAAAGTAAGAAAGAAACCATGGTGATTAGGGGGTATAGGCAAGAAAATGAAACTGGTGTAAGATCAAACAGTATTTAAAAGCAGGAGGAGTCTCTGTGATTCTATGGCTGTTTCACTAGCCAAAGTATTCAACATCTCTGCATCAAATATTGCTAAATTTTTTGAAAACTCTTTCCAACTAGAAATGGGCAGGTGCCATACTATTTGAAGCAGATTTCTATTAGCATACAAATAGGCACTTACAATGCCTCCCTACTCTGTGTGAACCTTGCAGATATCATTACTTTCTACTTACCATTTTGCTGAAGGGTTTCTGCTAAACATTTTAATGACTTTTTATCATGTTTCAGAATTCCCCTCCAGCATATAAAAATATGAAAGAAGTAGTGAAAAAGAGTGAGTATAAAGTGCAAAGAACAAAATGAGAATATACACTACTTAATTCTGCTTAGTTTATATTTAGTGCATTTTCTTACATAGTTGACTTTTAATTGTCCAGCCAGTAAGTGGACAATTTACACATTGTGTGTCAGAGCTTTACGAATAAATACTTTTTCTTGGTTTTCAGCATAATAAAAAATAAAATAATAAGGCAATAATAGTAAAAAACCTCAACAATATATAACCTGAGAATCACAGAATGATTGAGGTTGAAAGAGACCTCTGGAGATTATCTTGCCTGACCTCCCCATTCTCACCATTGAGGCAGAAGTCTGGAAGGAGTATATCCTGCTCTCCCCTCATAAAGGTGTTCCAGCCGATTTCGCTGACTTAGGAGAGCAGTACTGTAGGCAGCTGGATTTAACTTAGGGATATTACCGGTGTCATATGGACAGAGTGATCTTTTCATCACTGTTAAAATTTGTTGAGCTATGAAGTATAATTGATCAGAGTAGTGAACCTGGTATATTCCTAGTATGTCCAATGTCTACATTTGAATTCCTTTACTCTAACTCATTAAATAATTAAGTAGTGCCTGTAAGATAGAGCAAATAGATCAGCATGAGAAATGTGATAAACAGTCCTTACAGTGCAATATAGTGGACAGAACATGTTGATGAAAACTGTGAAACCCTCAGGAAGGGCCTGAGGTTTTCCATGTTGCATATGAGATACAATAATTGGACACCTAAATGAATGACGAACTATCATCAATAAAACAAACCATTATGAAGTGTTTATGACACTCTGAATATGAGATGTTTCAAAAGATCTTTTGCTTGTGTTTGAAATTTAAATACTGGGTTAATTCTGTTTCCTTTTAACTTGACCAGTAATTTTGAATCAAATTTCCTGAATAATGTCATTGTGTTGATTGTGTTTTGAAATAGAAGTATATTTTACTTAGAAGTTATGCAATCTTTAATTTAAAAGTTTATTCATGTTGTTTTTTAATTATATGCCATTGTAATTTATTATTATTTCCCACCTACATTATTTTTTGGTTGCTCTTAGAGGTGTGATTTTAAGTGTGCAGAGCTTGGCTAAAGGAAAGCTTCTGCTATGGTTTTACTAGGCCTGAGTTGTTTCACAGTTTCAGTTGCCATCCTTCAAGTATGAAAGTAGCACTCAAGCATTCACAGTGTAAAAAATGATAGTGAAGATAAAACTCTAGAAAACCAAGACTGGTCTTGGTTCTGGTTGAGTTCTGTGAATCTGAAACACTGAGCTGGACATTTCGTAAGAATATTTAATATTTCTGCATAGATTAAGTAAATATCATTTGGGTTTAGTTGTTTGACATTTCTAATTGCATTCTTGTCTCTTAGTAGTCCATTCAGTAGTCAAGCAAAGGAAGAGAACCTTTCTTAAAAATATCCAATTTTTTATTCAGGGTCTATAAACATCAGTACTGCTCTTTTGCAAACATTTTCCTTCCATATTTTACTGTCCCTTCTTTAACCTCTTTGAATTCTAGCTTTGCACAGCACATATGTCTGTGATTTACCACAACATAAAATGGTCTTTACCCTGCCAGTAGGGCAAGAATTATACCATTTTTAAAAGATTTATTTCTGCAATGAAAGAAATGAAAGAAAACACATCAAATGGCAAAATAAGTACTGATAGACTAGAAGGCAGACTAAGAGACAGCACACAGAAATCTTCAGTGTTGTATTTCTGTTAGATTTAGATGAATTCTGAGGTTATTATAAACCAAATCTTAAGGCTTATTAGAAAGTAAAGCATGGCATCCTCAGTTCATCATGTGGCACAGCTTCACAGAGAACACAAGCTTTTCAGTAAATACACTGACTTTTGCAAACTGTAAATCATCTGCGAGCCACTACTGTTCTACTAATTACAGCAAGAAGCTGTGCTCATTAGCTGTTCTCATCTGGTTCACTGCACGAGCTAAATAGGCCGTAAATGAGCTAGCAATTATTGCTGTATTACTGCTACCAGCTCTGTTCATATCAAAATATCTTCACCAAATGTTGTACTTCTTGGTATTATCACGTTAAGAAATTCACAATTTCATGTTGAAGCAGTTAATTGGGAGGTTGTTCTTGGAAGATGGAGGAGCTTCTATAACTTCCATGAATGACTGCCTCTCATAAGTATCTTCAGCCCATTTATGACAGCCTCTTAAACCGCGCAACTACATGAATACATAAATATTGTACTTGATGCACTAAGAAAGAAAATGCATACCTTGCTATTCATCCTCAGTTTTCTTCTAACAGTAAACCTTGTTTATATAGTAGATTTAAAATATTTAATTATGAAGGTGAAGCTTTATGGTCTTCATGGCAGTGTGATAAATTAGTTATATGAGTGTTTTTAAAGGTGTATATACTGCATTAGGTAAAAGAGGAAATACAAACTTATTGTTGTATTCCCAGGGTCACCTTCTACAGTGAGATTTTTAAGAAAACAACCTGTGTGCCGAACACAGCCTGTAGGTCCCATCCAAGTGGCCTGCAGATGAGTTTTCAGATGGGAAGGTGTGCTTTAGACTCAGAGGCATAGGTAGGGGGTATGACCTTCCCTTTTCTTGTCTCCAGTCTCACACATATGCCTAAGCTGTAAACATTTGTCCCCTGTTGTTCTGAGTACGTCTTCCACTGTTTTCTGACTTGCTTTAGAATTTGTTCTGAGTCTGTCCATGTCAGTCAAAAGGCCACCCATTTGCTCTCTCCATTCTTATCAATGAAGTTCAGACTTCCTTCCTTTTACTGCCTGTCTGGTTCAGGAGAGTTTTGCCACAACACATAATTAGAACCATTTTTCACATGGGACACTTTTTGATGTTGCTGAAAGAGAAAGCATTCAAAGAGGAAACAAATACTGATCTGAAAGATCTGACTTGTCTCTCAGTGCTTGCTGAAAAGGCAAGCACTAGAGCAGCAGTTCCTAAACTACAGCATATTTCATGGACCTTGTAAACTTGATTTAACTAGTCTGGTAGTAGTAGGATAAAAAATAGTAGCTGCAATTTCCAAGGTGTTTCTATAAGAACATATGAAGCTGTGGAAGCATCTGTCCTTTAATATGTGAGAGCTTCTCTGTACAACTTTAAACAACACAAGCACCATTCATTCAACTGAACTGGCACACACAAGTGTCTCTTTCTTCCTAGTTCTGGGCTTAATCCTGCTGGTCCAAGGCCTAGGAAGCCAGGAGCACTAACACATTAAAACAGAGACTACCATGAGTAGTCAGTGGATAATTACAATTACATATTTTCAAAAGTAGCTCCAGGATCATGGTGTGGATCCCTGAGGTGCCTTTGTAGTGACACAATGAGTGATGCCTTTCCCTACCTGGAAAGTAGGACCTGCCTGGCAGTGGCTGCTTGTCCCACTGTGGCTGCTTATCAGTCAGGGATGTTAGGCATCAGGAACACTTCACATGCAGCCTGGGACAGGATTCTTCCAAAAGACGTTATGGTGAGTGAAGAGAAAATGGAATAAGAACATCAGGAAGTGGTCATTCCAAAAAAGAAGGAGGAAGAAAGTATTTTGAAATATAGTGGTGGAAATACACAGACTACTGAGGTTCCCAGGATTCACGGATTTGCAGAATACTTATTGTCTTCTTTGCATTTTGGCAGTCAAGTAAACTAAAGAAAGGTCACTGAATTGTGGTTGTGGTAACTGCACTACTCTGAAGCATCATTTTAAAAGAGGATTAACAAGGTGAAAAAAAAACCCCAACATTCTACAAAATTTGTGTTTTCCTAATTTAATTATCCTGCACTTGCAGTAGAATTACATGCTATACATATTCTGAAGCCTCCAAGTCCCATTACAAATAAGTGAATAGGTGGGAACCATTCTCTTGGATAGCATTCAATTGTATGCTAATCTAATATCGGCTATATTATCCTAATCCCCAAACCCTCTGCCCTTATTTTCATTAAAATACAGCTAGACCTGCAGACTGGGGACCAATAGTTGTCATCATTTCTTTCTGTGGTGACTACAAGTGATTTTCTTGGCAGTTTCTGTAATACTGTTTTAAATCAGAACCTGACAGAAAACGAAACTTTTCTTTCAGATACTTCCGAGGCTTGTAAAACTATTTCATCCTGCATTAGAGAAAAACCAAACCCTTCCAGAAACATCATGAAAACTGTAATCTGAGCAGAAGATGTATAATGCAAGAAAAGAGAAGACTAGAATTTAGGGCATCTATCTGGATGTGGGAATCCTTATGGAAAGTCTCACACTTAATTCTCCTGTAGAAATTATATATATAAAAATTATGTGTTTGTAATATTATATATTATATATTTGTATATATCAAAAAGTATTATCTTTTTAAATTTATAGCTTTTTTCACTGACACACATTTCTCTGATGATAAACACGTTGTCAAATTATTCCAGTGCACCCCTGGTTAGGACTTCTTTGTATCAAGTGATTGTCCTGAACTTGTTAGACATTGTTACACCTGACATGGTGAGTTGACCCTGGCTGGCTGCCAGGTGCCCACTAAAGCCATTCTGTCACTCTCTTCCTCATCTGGACAGGGGATAGAAAATATAATGAAAGACTCATGGGTTGAGACAACCTTCTTCTTGGGCTCAACTTCACTTCTGATTTTCTCTAACCTCTTCCCACCCTGTGGCATAGGGGAATGGGGAATGAGAGTTATGGTCAGTTCTTCAAATGCTCTCTGCTGCTAATTCCTCCTCCAGAGGAGGACTCCTTACACTCTTCTCCTGATTCAGCATGGTTTTCCTCCCAGTGCTGCAGTCCTATAGGAGCAAACTGCTCCAGCATGGGTCCCCCGTGGAGTCACAAGTCCCACCAGCAAACCTACTCCAGTGTGGGCTCCTGTCTGCATGGGGCCACAGGTCCTGCCAGGAGCCAGCTCCAACAGAGGCTTCCTACAGGGTCACAGCCTCCTTCAGGCATCCACCTGCTCCACCACGGTCTTCTGTGGCTTCCAGGGGGGTCTCTGCACGAGTGTCAGAAGACTGTGCTCCCTCTCCTTCTCCTCTGACCGGGGTGCTGCAGGTTCCCCCAGCGCACACTTTCTCACCTCTGTTATCCCGGAGGCACTGCCACTGTTGCTGATGGGCTCGGCCTTAGCCAGTGCAGGCCCACCTTGGCATTGGCTCTGTCAAACACGAGGGAAGTTTGTAGGAGCTTCTCACAGAAGCCACCCTAGAGCTCCCCACTTCCAAAACCTTGCCACATAAACCCAATACGAAAGTAAACTACCACAAACTACTAGCCTCTTAATCTGACTAAGTAGCCCAATTTTTCTTTTAAAAGGGAGTTTTTGGCAAGAAGTGATGTAAAGATAGCTTTGAAGTAATTTATCATTCTCAGATGAAAAAGCCAGAAGCAATGCAATACTCACACTGACATATTTTTTAAAAATTTAATCAGAAAATCATCTGTGATGACTGTGTTATGTAAATACTGTTCTTTGAGAGAGTAAAATCCACGTTTTATACAATGAGTTACTTTTCCCTGTTTAAAAGTAAGTTACACCTTTAACTGGCTGTTCAGCAGAAGAACTAAAGCACAATTGGTGCAAGTCCATGTAAAAGATATTTTCAGCCAATAAGTAGTCATCTATTTCAGTAAAACCCTTTTGGATTTAGGAGCATTTTCTCTCATTCTTCATTTTAATGAACATCGTTCATGAAAAAAATAATGTAGTTTGAATAGGTCTTTCTTTTGTTGTCATTGTTATGAGCAGCAACAAACAAATCAAGTAAGAGGGATACAAAATCAAGGTTGCAGTGAAGCGAAAGGTCATGTGCTGAAGTTTCGTGTTGATTCTGGAGAATTATTAGCTGAACAGCGACTGGCTCACTTAACAGTACCTTCATGACTCATTTGCCAGTCACTGCAATTATTCCAGGTGCTGCTGGGGAAATGACTCTCAAGTTTTATAGAAGTAATCAGCATATAAATGTTGGCAGGATAAAACCTCCAACACAGGCTTCAGGTGCAGCACTCAATGCAGATGGAACCACTTCAGTCCCTTCTTAAAAGCAATGGTTCTATTTGGCTGGGAAAAAAAACTTGTTCTGGTGGAACCTTGGTTTTTATCGTAGTCTTATCTGAAAAACGGTACAGAACGTAGATCTTAAGAAACTTTTTTCTATTTGAAAATAACTGATTTTTTCTAAACTAAGTCCTTTGTGTAAGCATATAAGAAATCAGAACAAAGGATACTGGAGTTGAAGGGGGCAGGCTGTGTTATTTTTATTCAAATGAGTGCCTTGCCTCATCTTTCTAGTTTCTTCAGTAAAATAATTAGTGATGCTAATGTGGTTCAGGTCAAGGGAATATAGGCAGCACTCTGTTGTTTAAGTCTTGGCATTTCTGAAATGTTCTTTCTTTTACAAAAGGATCTGAACCCATTTTAAAAGATAACATCATAAATACAATACAGTCAGCCAATTTACCTAAAAATATAACAACTTCAGAACAAAATATTTTCTGGGACTTAATGATTGAAAAGCAGGATGAAGGGGTTAATTAGTAAAGGTGTCAGGAATGTCTGATGAAAATTTTCTTCTCATACTGTTAGAAAGAACAATTTTACCTAAATGAAATTTTACACCTGAGTGGTACTTCTTTCACAAGATTTTAAAGGAAAATGCCTGATGTCCAAAACACTGACAATGTGGAAAAATTATATTGTCATTCTGTATTCTTCTTCCATATTCGTTGAAAGTTCCAATAGTTTATCCCATGCCTCTGTTTTTCTTTATGGAATAGATTAACCAGATGAATCTGAGTTGAATTAATTGAGGTAGACATTACTTCATTTCAGAGTATGGAATGTCTTAAAAGAGATTACAAGCACCTAAAAACAAGTTTGAAATTTAATCCTTTTTGCTTATTTTTTCTCCCAAAATCAATTATTTTTGTCTCTAAAAATAAGTTATACAAACTGTACTCATTCAACTATGTAACTCTAAGAAATAACATAGTGCCACTATCCATTAGACAAGATTTGAAGGTAGCTGTGAATCAAAGAGTCATTCATTTCTTTTGCTGAACTGAGATTTATTCACACATTCTTTTCAGCCAGTAACTCTTAGGCTTGGTTTGGAAATTAGCTTTCATTTTCTTTTAAAAAAGCATCTGAAAGAGTATATCTTTAAGTATATTTACATGTCCCTGGCTCATCCAAGAGATTAAGGCGAGAGGGTGCATCTGTTGGGCTCCCATCCCTGCACTGCACAGGCCCTAGAAACCATATGTGACACAGTAACATTGCCCCACTACTGTTAGAAACCACAAGGCATGGTCTGTTAATACAAAGTACCAGAAGAAAAACTTTATAGAGGAAAGCATTTACTGAAAAATTAAAAATTTAACTGGACAGAATAGGAAGAATAAAAGAGCAGAGTTCTAACATCTCTATGTGGCATATGTGACCTGGTCCAGTAGGCCTGAGGTCTACTCCTCTCTACTTGCACAAGGACTAAAACATTTTTTTTTCTGTCTTTCTAAACCTTTATGCTATTGATTTGTTATCTTTGTCATGCTAGCTTCTTCACCAATAGTAAAATAATACCATCTGCAGTCCTGGCATGTAGAGATTCTGTTGAGGGAGCACATTAAGCTTCTGCACAGTTTTGGGGTTTACACTGTCCTGCACGAGATATGGTTTTGCAACTGCGGCCGTATCTGATGGGACAGCCACAAATTCAGTACCTTGAGTGTTGCTAAGGTTCACTCATTTTAGCGGGAACAACAAGGGATCCACAGACTGGATCAGCAGCTTGGTGACTGTCCATGCAACAGTGTTCAGGAGCATTGTAACTACCGATATTTTTCAGATGCAGAAAAGTGATGTTGGAGGAATGACTTTTGTATTTCACTTAAATACTTTAAAAGAGGTGTCTATTCCAATTGAATTTTTTAGAAATAGTCTGAGTTGCCACTCTATTACTAAAACCTTGTCACTGTCAGGGCAGAGCTGTCAACTCTGTGACTGGCTGTTCTATGGAATGCAGCTGTAGTAAGGTTGAACACTGTACAAGAGATTTCTTGGCCATAACCTGGACAAATCTTTCTTCAACAGACCTTCATTTCCTTTGCTGTTCTCTATTCTCTATCAGTCACTTAAGAAAAATCTTCATTTTTCTATTAAAAAAAATTAATGTTTTTATATTTTCAGTTCTGAAGATGAGCTCTCTGGAAGCTTTTCATGTGTCTGCTTACACAACAGTTATGAAAGACAGGATAGCCTGTCTACATGGATGCAATCATCTAAACATCAATATGTTACAGCAATAAGAACCCTGTTAAAGGCAGTTACATCCTCACAGTTTTAATTCTGTGCAGAATTAGACAGGTAGGGATTTTTCAGTTAATATAAAATGTGTAAATGGGAAAAAATGTGAACCACAATGTAAGTTCGTTATAAACTTAACACAAGAGGACTTTGAGACAATGCATTTGTGTAGCTCTTCAGTTCTTACAAATTGTGTCGATTTTTATAATTAATGGATTTACCCTACTGCTAGAAGCCTCTACATTTTTAAGCATTAAGAATTTGTCAACAATGACAAAAACTGCTAATTATTCAGTTTTTTCATTCATTACAGGTTCTAGTGGGAGAAAAACATTCGGTTGGAGAAGGATTAAGAACCTAGGATGTCATTTCAAAATACTTGGAAAAGTTGTGGAAATAGAATATGAAGCTAGTATTGACAAGGGGACACTATGAGACTGCTTGTTAGCATATGATGAGAACTGCCTTATATGTTCAAAGTTCACATCATTAATTAATAAACAGTTAAGTGCCAAAACAGATTAAGCCAAGTCAGCTTCAGATTTGCTACACTCTGAAGGCTGATCAGATTACTGTAGATTGAATAAAACCTGTCAAAACAATGACCCTTTTTAATGAAATGACATTATTTTGTCATCTTGATTTGCTCACAAAGACACTAAATTTAGTCATTTGGATCAAATTTATGTGGTCTTTATTTCCCCCTGCTGCATTTCAGGTGTGCAATACTACTGGTGTCTTTGAAACCACTTGTTATTTCACAGAGATATTCAGGAACACTAAGGGTATGGAGCTAACACAAACTATTATATATAAGTTTGTGTTATAGTTGTATTATTAAACTATTATGATGTAAGTTTTCTGAAGTACTTATCTAATATGAAACCTCATAAGTGTTCTAGAAAAAAAACAGCCCATTGTTTTTTCTCTCTGTGTATATAATTCAGTGACATTCTCTCTTCTAGTTTTAGCATCTAAAGTAGAGGTTCTTCCACGACCTCCCCAAGGGTAAAAAGGAAAATATCTTCATTAATGTGGTCTTCTATGAAATCTCCTCAGGAAACTTTGGAAAATTTCCTTTGCGTTTAGCAGATTTGTAAAGAAATCACTGAAGTATATTAGATTGCCAGATAGCTTCACAATTAATGTAATGATTTACTACTAATATGGCTTTTTAGATGCATAAGTAAATGGTTCTGTTACACTAAAAGTGCAGCTTTTCTAGTTATGTAGTAATGAATCTCTCAGGTTACTAAATGAAAACTGCACCAGGTATAAATGATATTCAAATATTTTATTTAAAGAAACCTGTGATAATTCTAAGCCTTTTGTAATAAAGAAATACTCTCTACAATTCTGTAACTACAACTATTTCCTTCACACTAAGGAGAGACTTTAGAGCAAAACTCTGTAATATTTTTTTGTGTACAGCAGCCACCATTAGTAGTTGTAGTTACTAATAACCACCACCGTGAACAGCTTTTACTTCTGTATTGGAAAAAATACCTTGTGTGTTAGGTACCTATTTTGGGAGCTGCTGCTACAGAGATTTTATAGGAGTATAATAGTCACTATTGATATTTTTAGTTCTGACAGGATATTTTACTTCTGTCTAAATACTCTAGGTAGGACTAATTAATTTTTCATCTTGGTAGGATATTTGTACTTGATAAAACTAATGGGAAAAGGAATGACATAAATTGGGACTACTTTCCACATCAAAACACACTACCTGTCATTTCATTTTGAAATTTATGGGAAAAAAGCTAGAAAGGGAGGCACTTAGTTTTAAAATAGTATAGAGCATAGCCTCTCGATGACATTCATCTGTGAAACAATTCTTCTAAAAGAGAATGGGATTATAGGACATTTTGAGAGTAACACACAGGAACTGCTGCACAGACATTTTAATTTTTAGAGGTTTGATCATTGTCTTTAAAATCTAGAATTCCAATACAATTTTTAATTTTTATGTGGAATCTATAAATGTTGTTAGTACAGAAAGGAATCATCTCCTTAACTTAATGGTCTGACGCATTGTGAGGCCTGAGAGGGATAAGAAATGGCACTTGCATTTATATTGCATTTCCATAGAAAATTTGTGCACTATGTGGATAGCACACTAGAATATATTTAATGTATAAACATATACACAAAATATCTACTTTTGATCTTCTGAAAAAAAAAATTAAAGAAACTGTGTAGAATAACAAAGCCACTTCCTAGTTGTAGCAGTATCACTGGGAAATGGGGAAAATGTTGGTTAATTGAGAAGATCAGGTATTTATTCCTGCTCACATGAAATAGGGGTAGGTCAGTTTAGATAGATGAGAGTATGAGAGCTGGCTCAAAGCTTCTTCTGTGGCACAAAACCAGCATCCCAAAGTATACCAGCAAAAAAATGTTTCGTTTTTTTCAGAGATCTTACACGGTAACATCTAATTCTGAAATATAATTAAAGTTGGAGAGCTGTTTTTTTATAAATACTTGACATTTACTAGTGTACAGCTTCTCTCATCAGGACTGCTTTCCTCAAAATGTTTGCAAGCTGAACAGGAGCAGAAATATTAAAATGCGCCAACATCTAAATGGTAGGAGCCAAATAGCTTAGGGAGCAACAACATGAATATTAACAAACTTTAGGACATTTGTACAAAGTACAAACAACTTTTTAAATATCCATCAATAGTATTTTTTTTTTGCAAAGTGTAGTGCAAAAGATACATAAGTAAGAACGATTACATTTCATTAAAATTTTCAAAAGAATATATTATCTCTGCAAAAAATGTGATCTGTTTGTCCCTGCCAGGACTCTCAGATGGAGAACAGGAGAGGTGGATCCTTACCAAGAAGACAACTCTTCTGTTCAATCTCACAAATGTCCTTTCCTTTCCTTTCCTTTCCTTTCCTTTCCTTTCCTTTCCTTTCCTTTCCTTTCCTTTCCTTTCCTTTCCTTTCCTTTCCTTTCCTTTCCTTTCCTTTCCTTTCCTTTCCTTTCCTTTCCTTTTCCTTTCCTTTTCCTTTCCTTTTCCTTTCCTTTTCCTTTCCTTTTCCTTTCCTTTTCCTTTCCTTTTCCTTTCCTGCCCTGCCCTGCCCTGCCCTGCCCTGCCCTCAATGGGCTTGACTATTTAGTTACATGCAAAGGCTACAGTCCATGTAAAATATTCTGATGTGCTCAAGCAAATTTGTGTCACAAAGTAAGGAATGAATAAGCCACCTAGAGAAGGCTGACTGGGAAACTGATTACACTGAATCTCTTCAGAAGTTAAGAGCAGCTTATCTGCAACTGACTGTAAGTCTAACTGGTAATGGACCATCCATTAGCAGTATAAGTAAAGCCCTTCAGTTGCTCAACATGCACTTACAAGGTCTGGAGTAGCTCTGATTTGAGTGCCTCTCGTACCTCTGCCTCTGGCCTCCCATCATCTCATCCTCAGTTTCCACTTACCTTCTGAAAAAAGTCTCTTGATAGGTAGATTCTTGATTTATTCCTTCCTTTTCCATAGGTTGATCTGAATTGCAATGTTTGCTTCCTTTTCTTAGTCTTTTCTGGAGGTCTAATTCTGTGTCACTACCATATACAGTCCTTGAAATAATGCTTTAGTGTATTGTGCATCTTTGGACAGAGAGCCTACAATAAAAAAATAAACAGAACACAAATGCCTCTGTTTTTAAGACTTATTTCTGATGTCCTGTTTTGTACTGCTCCATGTCTTTCACTTAAATGACACAGGCCCATTCAGGAGAGAGTGTAGACTGTGTTATATGAGCATGTTAAGATCCACAGAGCATTATATGAGTATTATGTGAGCATAAAAGTTGATTTGCTGAGGAAGGAAAATTATAAGAATATGGCAGACATTCATTATCTGCTGACTGCCAATGCTTGACATAGATATTTGCTGATGTCTCTAAAAGTCAGCAAAAGGCAACTGGTATTAGACAGGAAGTAATCACTACTCCCCCAGTACATCTCCTGGCATTTTAATGAAGTTTCTCTAAATATTCTTACGCTAACCAATGATTTATAAGAAAATGGATTCATAATGACTTAAACAATTGCATTACTAAACAAATAGAACAATATGGGTTTTTAATTACAGAATCACAGAATATGCTGAGTTGAAAGGGACCCACAAGGATCGTCAAGTCCAAGTCCCAGCCCTGCGCAACAGCACAGCCTCGAGAGTCACATCATGTGCTTGAGGGTACTGTCCAAATGCTTCTTGAACTCTGTCAGGCTTTGTGCTGTGACCACTTCCTGGAGAGCCTGTTCAAGTGCCAAAACACCCTCTGAGTGAAGAACCTTTCCCTCATATCCAACCTAAACCTCCCCTGACACAGCTTCAGGCCATTCCCTTGGGTCCTGTCACTGGTCACCACAGAGAAGAGATCAATGCCTGCCCCTCCGCTTCCCCTCATGGGAAGTTGTAACTGCAATGAGGTCTCCCCTCAGTCTTCTCCAGGCTGAACAGACCAAGTGACCTCAGTCATTCCTCATACAGCTTCCCCTCCAGGCCCTTCACCATCTCTGTTGCCCTCCTTTGGACACTCTCCAATAGCTTTGTATCTTTCTTGTATTGCAGCACCCAAAACTGCCCCAAACACTCGAGGTGAGGCTGCCCCGGTGCAGAGCAGAGCAGGACAATCCCCTCCCTTGCCCAGCTGGTGGTGCTGTGCCTGATGCCTTCCAGGAGACGCTTGGCTGCCAGGGCACTGCTGACTCATATTCAACTTGACATCCACCAGAACCCTCAGGTCCCTTTCCGTGGCACTTCTTCCCAGTCTCTCATTCCCCAGTCTGTCTGTACATCCAGGATTACCCAGTCACAGGTGCAGAATCCAGCACTTTCCCTTGTTGAACTTCATGTGATTGCCCAGACCTCTTGCCCTAATCAAGGTCTCCCTGCAGGGCCTCCCTGCCTTCGAGGGAGTCAACACCCCCTCCCAGTTTTGTATTAGTGGCAAACTTGCTCAGTATCCCTTCTAGTCCTGTGGTCAAGTCACTTATGGAGACGTTGAAGAGCACAGGGCTGAGGACAGAGCCCTGCAGAACCCCTCTAGTGACTGGTCACCAGTCTGATGCCACCCCATTCACTGTAACCCTTTGTGCTCAACCTGTGATCCAGCTGGTCACACATTTCATGATGTGTTTCTCTAGCTGAATGCTGGACATTTTGTTCAGAAGGATACTGTGATTATTTTAAATGTAGGTCATATTAAACTACAATAAAAAATACCTTTTCACATTGTCAAATACATCTCTCCTGGATGTCAACACAATTCAGGTCATCAAAACTTGATAAAATGTGGATAATACTGTAGCATGAATTCATTGTCTTCTCAGTGAGGTAATAAACTTATTTTGAGCTTATGCTGCTTCCGCAGAAAATAAGAATTAAAGCAGATTTTTTATATAACATTGTATAATGCCATGCATAAAGACTCTTTACGTTCAGTTTAAACTTGACATTGCATACATCAACCAAACCATGGAAGAAGTGATGATGGAGAAAATCAGTCAATTGCCTTACTAGATGAGATGCTTTTTTGTAACAGGAAAAATAAGTCTACCTAATTTTTTTACTGATACGTTTGATAATGTTTTGCTTGGTTCCTTATTATTACAGTTGCCTTCTTGGAGGGTTTTCTTAGAACAGCAACTCCAATGCAAACAACATCTTGCTATAGTAAAGCCAGGAGAACAGATCATGTATTACTGCTTACATCAGTAAAGCCCACATAGGTTCTATTTTTCAAAAACTTGCCTGTTCATACCTGTTGACACAAGCTCAAAAAATGTAGCAGACTCCCACCTCCCGCTACTTCTCAGGCAGACAGAATTCAAAACAAAACAGTAGAAAGGGCAGACTATGTCCTTTGCAAAAGTGTATTTTTCACTTTTGGGTGTTTCTCCTCTCTACTTAGTAGTCGTGGAATTCCCGTGTTTACTCTCTTGTTAGGCAAAGGCTCTGTACCTGCATTGCAAAAAGTAAAGCACACAGCCATTATGTAGTCCTTCCCACAAATAATATCACCTGTCAAGTCTCTAAATTGAATAGTTGCTTGAGGGTATCTTTCAGAGAGCATGTACAATGCTACAGGAAGCTTTTCTTCTCTTTGATTAAACACTTTTTTCCTAGGTGAGCTCTGTAGCATTTTGTCAGTTTTTGAGGATGACTCCCATCCTTTCTACTAAGAAGGGGTAAGTGTGCTTTTAAAATCTTGAATTACAGTTAAAATTCTCCCTTGTTATTAGATTGTTTTGATATCTGAGGAGAGAAATACAATTTTAAGCCACAGCAGCTTGTATTACTTACAAATTCTAACATTGTTAATTAGAACCTGCCTAACATAGGGAAAAAATTCTGGCATACCCATACAGAATAGTAATGTAGTCGCTTTCTCTTGATTTAAGCCCTCAGTTATGGTAATTACATATTGGACAAGTCTCCCAGGGAACATGGCTCACACTTTTTTTAGCCGGACATAACCTTGGAAACACTTCTGTTTGTCAAGCTGGGTGTAATTCAATAGACTCCAGAGGTATCTCTAATTCTAGCTTCTCTAACAATGTTAGAAAGCAGACATTATATTTAATATTACTTCTTCTAATATTGCAAGGTGTAATTTTAAAATGAAATGACACATAAACTGAAAAAAGTAAGCCTATCTTCTCAGCTGTTAGGAAATATGAAATAACTAGGGATTTAAGCAAAACACCACCTCAGTACAAATTCTCTCTTCAGCTTCCTAAAGTTCTCCCTGAAGGACTCTACCTGTGTACCTACGTCCTTTATTTCAAGACTGCTCAACTCTGACTCTGCTGATCCACTTCAATTTTTGCTTTCCTCCTTCTGTAATGGAATAACACACAGCAACCCAGGATGCTGAGTCCTGCTACTGACAAGTGCAAAAACCAGAGAACTAGCAAAGAATTGTCCCCAAGTTCCAGTATGGTTTTTTTTGTGGTTTTACTGGGAATGTCAGTATTCCAGCAATGTCAATAAAGAAGAGCAATATGTTCAGCAGTCTGAAGCAACCATATTATTCCAATAGCCTTCCACACCCATAGATTCAAGAAGACCCTGCTTCCACCTGCAGCACGCGAAGTTTCATTGACCTGGACTTTTTTGTTTGTCAATAGCAATAGTAATAATAGTAATAATAGTAATAATAGTAATAAAAGGGAAAGTAATTACATGAATTGCCATATGTACTCTCTAGTCATACCTGATTGTAGAGTTCATTTTCCGTCTTATAACAGAAGCGGGGAACAGTTCATTGAATGTAGCCTACAGGATGACTCCATCTGTCTGCTACCTTTGAGTCTGAGGTGTTAAGAAACAGCTTAAAATAGGAAATGAATGCTAACAGCCAAATACTTCTCGCATTGGCCATGTGTGGCCAAGCATTTAGAGGCAGAAGTAGTTGTACTGAAAGTCCTTAGTCTATGAGAGAACGCCATAATTGAACTCAGTCTTCTTTGCAGGAAGGATAGATTGCCTTGTTTTGCGAACTGAAGTGAATTGCTTTCTGTGGTTGGTAGGGTTTTTTAATGTATTTCTGTTTCTTTTACTCTCTTTTCACTTTACATTGGAACTTAGGGATTTCAGTTTACTTTGGCCCATGTTTTGGTTATGAGCAATTTCATTCTAATTGGAAACTGTTAGCTGGAACAGCTGCAGCAGTCTGAACAATAACAGCTCATCTCTGAGAGTCAGTGTCATTTACCATAATTCCAGGGCTTATTTTCTTTACTGAATAAATATGGGCTCTTCATATCTCCCAGCTATTGCTTCACCTCTGTGCTAACTCAGAAAGGCATTGTTCTGTGATTTATACTGAGGCACGCTTTCTCAGTTTCCTTCACAACTGTTTTGTCTAAAGACTTGTTAAAAATGAAAGCTTGGATGCCAAGTAGCGGGTTCACTTGTGCGTATACTCAGGGTGTCATCTTGCCTTTTGAATGCTTGTTAGCAATCCTTGAGCTGGAGAACAGCTCCCGTTGTGGGAGGTCCCACGCCACTGAAATCTTTGCATCTTGTAGCGTATTTTGCTGCTGCTAAATATAAACAACATGCATGTTTTAGAGGTACTGGAAACATTTTCATGTCTCCTCTAGGGCTCACTTTGCAATTTCTTTTCAATGCATTAACTTTAGCATAGCTGCACGTTCATCCAAGATACACTGTCCCACCTGCTAGAGAACCTGATTAAAACCAACTGAAATTATGGGGCAACAAGGCTCATGAAGGACTAGAGAACATGTCATTTGAGGAATGGCTGAGGGAGCTGGGGTTTTTTAGTCTCCAGGAGGCTCAGGGGGAATCTCATCACTTTCTACGAGTGAAAGGAGGCTGTAGTGAGGTGGGGCTGGTCTCTTCTGCCATGCCTGCAGTGAGAGGACCAGAGGAAATGGCCTTAAAAGGACAGAGAAGGTGCAGATTAGATATTGGAAAACAATTTTCATTGGGGTGATCAGACATTGGAATAGGGTGCCCAGGGAGGTGGTGGTCACCACCCCTAGAGGTATTTAAGAGGAATCGGGTCTGGCGCTGGGTGATGGTTTAGTGGTTTAAGGCTTACAGTGGTAGTGCTGGATTGACCTTTGGACTTGATTATCTTAAAGGTCTCTTCCAAACTTGAAGATTCTATGATTCTGTGTTCTCCCTATTTAATATTCTTCTCTATATTTAGAGGATTCCTGTAAGGACCCAAGTTAAATTATTTAAATACTTGTTATTTTGTTTCCCTTCAGTATGCATGTGCAGCTCCTATTAATTGTAATGGGTACCATATACAGTTGTTATGGGTAGAATATTCGGTAATTAATATTTCTTTGCAACACCCCTAATTAGCATTTGCTTAGATTTACACAGGACACATAATCCTGGATTCTTATAGGCGATCATTTTAATTTAGGCTGACATTGTATCTAAACAGACTTTAGTAAAAAATTATATAGTGGGTAAGGGGACAAAGTGATGGCAATTACCACTGAATGATACGTAGTATGGCATATCACCAAGTATCTGCTACTTGTCTCCAAAATAAGTCCAACTTGATAGTACTTGAATTTGATTAAACCTTTTGCATTTCTATTAAAATAAATACCTAGAAAAAGTAATTATAAAGAATTGCACACTTCATATTACTGTGATGTAACCCGAAACACATGACCATGCTGACACAGTAGTAATTTGAGCCAATATTTTTTTTGCATTATTTTGCATGGCAAACCATTTGCTACAATTTCCATAAAGTTCTGACACAGAAATCTGTCCATTGTACTAGATCTTAGGTACTGCTTTTATTCAAAGAACTCAAACCATATGTGATATTCCAACCATGAAAAGCTGAGGTACACAGTCTTGTGAGGAGCACTTGAGGAAATTGGAGTTGTCTAGCCTGGAGAAAAGAAGGCTCAGGGGAGACTTCTACAACTGCCCGAAAGGAGGTCGTAGTGAGGTAGGTCTTGGTATCCCAACTAACAAGACATAGGACAGGAGCAAATGGTCTCAAGTTGCACCAGAGGAAGTTTCGATTGGGTATTAGGAAGTATATCTTCACCTAAAGGGTTGTCAAACGTTGGAACAGGCTGCCCAAGGAAGGGGTGGAGTCACCATACATGGAAGTATTTAAAATATGTGTAGATGTGGTGCTTAGGGGCATGGCTTAGGGGAGGAATTAGTACAGGTTAATGGTTGGACTCAATGACCTTAACAGCCTTTTCAAACCTAAACGTTTCTATGATTCTCTGAATCTTCCAAGATATACTTGTCTCAGTTACTTTTTCTCGGGTACACCTATAATAATTCTGAACAGCTTTCTCTTTCCCTTATTCCACTGTATCCATCCTTTATATACACACCTTTGCTGGCATGCTGCTGGTACATTTTCACATGCCCCTCTGCCCTGATGGGCACACATGCCCCTTGCATTTACCGGTTACACATGCTGGTTACGTTTAGTCCAGACATGTTTTAGCACACATGAATGTGTAAGTTTAAGTGTTCAGAGGGAAAAAATCTTCAACTTTTCTCTCAATGCCATGAATCATTGCTGTCTTCTGTTTGATTCCTCTCTACACATATGGAGGGTTGTGTTTGGTTACCCCTAGTGCAGCCTTTTCCTGCATGTAGATACATTCCACAAATGTACCATAGCTGGGTGAAAGAATAAAACAGAAATAACTCTCAGCACAAAAAATTTTAAATTTTATTTCTTTTATGGAAATACTATCCAATAAATGTTGTATTTGTAATAAAAGTGCAGAATGCCACTCAAATACTAATTTAAATAACTTTTGAGACAACATTAGAGCCAGTTAAATAAAGAATGTATATACTCATGAGCAACATGCATACAAAACTGTTTTGATTAGATTTGCAGACCACTGACATAAATTGTGCCATTTGAATGTCCAGTTTGGAAGCTTGAACACCAAAAAAAAAGGATTTTTCAATATATATCATCCTCCATTTATTCAGTTCTTTATTAATTTATAAATTAATCCTAAAAAATGAGATTACTCCATAGAGAAAAACCTCATATTTCCTCTACCACTGGTTACCCACACATCTCCCAATATTCCAAATAAAAAATTTGAGTGAACTTTTCTAATGCTTAGCATTTGCAAAGTATTATTTTGCTAGTTCTAAACAAAAGGTATCTAGTTGCCTATATGATAAAAAATATTGTGGTGCTTGGCCTGATGCTCTGAGACATGAACAGTTGTAGGTAGTGCACACTCCACTCACATGGCGTTCAGGAAGCAGCCTGGCACGGTGTGAGCTACGAGCATTGATGTGGAAGTTTAACGCGCTGTTATTTTGTTCTTTTCCCGAGGCAGCAGCCTGGGTACTGCTGTGTCACACACATCCCAGGTACCACTGTGCCACACATCCCAGGTACCGCTGTGTCACACACATCCCGGGTACCGCCGTGCCACACACATCCCAGGTACCGCTGTGTCACACACATCCCGGGTACCGCTGTGTCACACATCCCGGGTACCGCTGTGTCACACACATCCCGGGTACCGCTGTGTCACACATCCCGGGTACCACTGTGTCACACACATCCCGGGTACCACTGTGTCACATATCCCGGGTACCCCTGTGTCACACACATCCCAGGCACCACCGTGCCACACATCCCAGGTACCGCTGTGTCACACACATCCCGGGTACCGCTGTGTCACACACATCCCAGGCACCACTGTGCCACACATCCTGGGTACCGCTGTGTCACACATCCCGGGTGCCGCTGTGTCACGCACATCCCGGGTGCCACTGTTCCCCACATCCCGGCTACCGCTGTGTCACACACATCCCAGGTACCGCTGTGTCACACACATCCCAGGTACCGCTGTGTCACCCACATCCCGGGTACCGCTGTGTCACACACATCCCGGGTACCACTGTGTCACACATCCCGGGTGCCACTGTGCCACACACATGCTGGGTACTGCTGTGTCACACACATCCCGGGTACCGCTGTGTCACACATCCCGGGTACCGCTGTGCCCCACATCCCGGGTGCTGCTGTGTCACACACATCCCGGGTACTGCTGTGTCACACACATCCTGGGTACCACTGTGCCCCACATCCCGGGTACCGCTGTGTCACACATCCCGGGTACCCCTGTGTCACACACATCCCAGGTACCGCTGTGTCACACACATCCCGGGTACCACTGTGTCTCACACATCCCGGGTACCGCTGTGTCACACACATCTCGGGGGCCGCTGTGTCACACACATCCCGGGTACCACTGTGTCACACATCCCGGGTACCACTGTGTCACACACATCCCGGGTACCGCTGTGTCACACACATCCCAGGTACCACTGTGCCACACATCCCGTGTACCCCTGTGTCACACACATCCCGGGTACTGCTGTGTCACACACATCCCGGGTACCCCTGTGCCCCACATCCCGGGTACCACTGTGTCACACACATCCCGGGTACTGCTGTGTCACACACATCCCGGGTACTGCTGTGTCACACACATCCTGGGTACCACTGTGCCCCACATCCCGGGTACCCCTGTGTCAAACGCATCCCGGGTGCTGCTGTGTCACACACATCCCAGGTACCACTGTGTCACACATCCCGGGTACCCCTGTGTCACACACATCCCGGGTACCCCTGTGCCCCACATCCCGGGTACCCCTGTGTCACACACATCCTGGGTACCCCTGTGTCACACACATCCTGGGTACCACTGTGTCACACACATCCCGGGCGCCGCTGTGTCACTCGCGGCCTGCAGTGACATCTAGTGGGCTCAGCGCCTCGCCTCCCGCAGGGACGGAGCTGGGAACACCAAGAATCCACATTTCGAAATTTTTTCTTAAAAAAATCAAAAAAAAACAACAACAACAACAACAACAAAAAAGTTTTGCATGCACCCTACAAAATTTTTGTCTTGGGCGGATATGTGAGTGGATGGCGTTTATACTTGTTATCCTTGAGGTCTTAGGTGGCATCATAGGAAAATAATAAAAAGGCTATTTAGGCCAAGTTTAACAGACAGATGGGCACTTGCCTTTCTTTGAGATGTTTCTTTTCTTTGTCACGTCCCCTGTTTTCACTACTTAATACTATCTCTGAAAATAAATCTTAGAAATAAAAGTCATTGCTCTTATATCTTATCAATAAAAATTAATTTTTAAAAGTTATTTCTATACATCACTTTTACTTTGTATATAATGTCTAGGTTTAACTCTAACAAAAAAAAATCAAATTGCAATCTAAATTAATTCAGATTTAAGTAATTTTTATTTTTAACCAGCAGCCCAAATTAGGTTGCTCGCATTTGATGCTCTGTTCGTAAAGTATGATTCTGGATTTGGGTCTCATACTTCGCTATCTCCCAGAAGAAGATGTAAAATACAGAGGCTTTTAAAACTCAACAGGATTAACATCGTTCCACCCCACACTAGGCAGATTATTCTTGTGGGGAAGAGCCTTTATTTTGCTCCATTTTCCTTCCACCCTCTCTCCACTCTTTACACAGTAAGGCAATTCCCTGGAGAAAACCTCCTTAAAACACACAAAGTACTGTGGTGCAGAACAGGCTGATAGGAGCATGAACATATGAGCCTTTCCTTTGCTTAGCAAAATTAAGCCTGTTAGTGCCAGGCATCATCCTGTCTGTAAAAACTATTGTAGCTGGTTACCTACGTAGCAATTTTCTAAAAATACATATCTTGGCCTCTTCTCAAATGTATTGCTGAATGTTGTACTTGGCTCTCTGGAGAGTTGTTTGTTGTTCAGCATACTTGTAAAACAGTGTCTGTTAAATATGAAGAAATTGCCATTTTGTTTCTGTAATATTGCATTGCAAAATGAAAAGGTTTTCATTTTTATGAACTATTCTGCAGCAGATATTTTTCTGTGACAGACATTCTCCTGACACTGCAGCAGAACTGATTGAGCAGAGATTTATAACATACCTGAAAAATAGTCTAGGATTACATTAATCATTTTGGTGTCCACCATGGGAAACCATGGGAATTTTCTTAAAACTCAAATTACCTTCACCACCAAAGATCTTGAAGTGTTATTCCACTTCACAGAATAGCAATGAATTGTGGAGAATTAAGCAGAGTCTCAGAAATCTCCCATGAAGTTGACAATCTAATGACATTGAGATTTTATTTCCATTAGAGCACAGGTAATTTTTAAATAACAAATGAAAAAGAAAATGTATGGAAAACATCAATGAGATAGAGAGAAGCAAGATAATTGCTCCTGAATAATTTTGGTTCAGCTTTTCTGTGGTGAGATCTTTCAACACAGTCTGAGACAGAAAATTTGCCCTCATGTGCTGGGCCACATGTGCTGTGGTACCTTTGGTCTGCCTTTTCTTTGGCTCTGAATTTGTCTGAGAAAAGGAATTTTGCACCACATTACTGATTATAAGAGATTTCAAAGTATTGGAATCATGCTATAATGTATCTTGTGGAATTAAGGGGTTTTCGAGATTTAGAAAAAGTAAGTTAAATTAAGAAAGCCAGGAACACTGGACTCTTATTTGGAAAAGAATAGAAAATCAGATTAGTTTAAGAGTCAAGTATGTGTATTAAATCTATATCATTAAGACAAAAACCACTAGAAAATACCTGCCATTATTTTGAACAGATTCCATGTTTCTTTCTTGCTATTAGGGGTGATACAGAAAGATTATCTAAGAATAATGAAAATAATTTTGTTTGGGTTTGCACAGTCAGCTTATATATTTAAAGCAATGTTTTTTTCTATTATGTAGCATAAAGTTATGTGGAATCAGAGAAATCTAAGAAATAAAAACATACTCAGCACATTTCTTTGGCATAGGATACGTACAGGATTTTTCCTGAAGCACTTTTTTTTTTTTTGTCAACTTCAGTTTAAAAATTCTCTTGTGATGGCATTTCCATCATTTCCCTCAGGAAACCACTCCACTGGAGAGTGTATCATTGTGACAGGGAACTTTTCTTATGATTAACCTAAGTATTTTCTTTTTTCATTCGGCTGATTAGCCTTAGCCACCTTTCCATGGATTTCATCACTCAGCTAGCAGCGTTGTGGCCTTATGCATTGGGGCTGTTTGAATTAATATATTTCTCTCCACTACATACCATGAAAGTGTCAGCTCATGAGAAGGATTAGCCAAGAAAACCATTTGTATCTTCAGCTTCTAGAAGTTACAACTTTTGAGAGGTACAAACTTCTTAATATTTACCTGTTTCTCACTAGTGAGGTGCCATGGTCTGTATTTGGAGAAGGAGCACCTGTCTCACCTGCTTAGTAGAAAACTGTCTGAAGGTTCTAGGATGAAACCGGGGGGAGCGCTGAGTGCCATATACTCAGTTTTCCTGCTGTATGGTGCCACACCATCTCTCCCAGTTTTCGTACTCTGAACGTAATGTTTGGGAGGAGCCACATCAGGGCATATAGGGCCTCAAGCTACAAGGAAGTTGTGGTGCTGCATCTGTTTGTGTCATGACATCACTTACGGTGGTTTAAAACCTAAGGCAGGATCCTTGATGTGCCAAGTATTAGAGCTGTCAGACTGAAGTGAAGAAAGGACAGAGGGAACCTCCGTTCTCCTGGGCAGGAATTCACTGGTGCCCCAGAGAACACTCTGAGGATACAGGGCATACCTGGGTCGCTACTGGGTGATAATGCTGTGTTCGTACTCAGGGCTGTGGTACCAGACTGCCCAAACTATCAGTCTGTTCTCAAACCCCAGCTCTGAGATACATAGATACACATAGGCGAACTTGCTGTGTGAATGCACTGTGTGTTTGAGGCATCCTGGGAAAAATTCAGCACAGCCGTAGTGGAACTTACTGTGCACGTGCTGTAGGTTTGATCTATTCATGATATAATTGACTCACTGTGGAAACAGCAAGTCCTTTATGCATATAAGCACTAGCCATTCATTATAGACCTGGAAATACAGTAGATCTTCGTCTAAATGGGAGCAATGAAAGTCTAAAAGGAGAAGTCTATTGTCAAAGTGATATGACTGGCAGATTTTTTCCCTTGTGTTTTATTTGCTCTTCATGGAACTGATTGATTTTGTGTGCTTCTTCTGTTGTCAAAGATTTTTATGTGCACATTAGTTCTGTGGAATGACTCTTAACATGAACTTTCTCACCTGGATGGATGATTGCATCTCCAGTTTTAAGCTGTATCTTACTAAATCATGAACCGTATTTTTCCTAGTACTTATTTACCTTACTATGTCTCCCTTAGTGAATTCGTACCTTCCATATTTAAAAGAGGTACAATTGACACGTGTTTTAAATATATTTAAGATAAATTTTTTTGGCCTTATTGCTTTGCATACTACTCCTTTTATAACCTTTTGGAAAGATGTAATGGAATATTTGAAGCAAGATTTACATGAAGAAGACATTTTTTACATAGTAAGGCTAAAGATTAGGTATATGATTTGATGATTAGCATTTATGACTTCTACAGATTAAATAAAAATATAAATGTCTTCTAAGATCTAAGCAATCATTTAGAAGTCTTAATAAAATGTGTCATCAGGCTCAAATTAGATTACATGTAATGGGAAGCTACAGTTATGATATTTTCCTTATACATTCAAAGAAGACACGAACAGAAGTGAAACAGCTGGAGAGGAAAATGAAATGTGTATTTTCTCTCAAGTGAAGGAATATATAAGTGAGAGAAGATGGCAACACTAGTGCCTTCAGAGATAAAGATGATGTTTATTTCCTGGGAGAAAGGAATATATTTTCAATGTCATAGAAAGAATTTCCTTAGGAAGAAAAAATTCATACAATTAGATTTAAAAAAAAAAATAGGTAAGGAACTTGGAATATAATATCCCATTTTCAGTAGACTTAAGAACCTTTAGAAACTATAAACAATATTTTGAGTTTGGAACACTTTGAGACTAAAGGTAGAGCTAAAGCAGAAAAAGAAAAAATTGGCAAAGGTGCTTCTATTTCACATGCGTAGTTCAATCTAATAATTTTGCCATTTGAGCAAAACACTTATAATAAATATTTGAACCACCCCATTATAATGAGTGAAATTATTCGTGTGCTTAAAATTAAGCATATACCAATGAGTTGTGGATCTCAACCTGTAATCAAATGAATCCCCAAATATTTTTTAAAAATGCAGCATCCAAAGAAGGACATTCATTCTGAAGCTTTTCCAGTTCATTTTCGATAGTATCTATGGCCACATGCAATTCAATATTCTTTTTAATTTAGGAGATGGAAAAATTCACCAGTACTATATTGAGAAGCAAGATTGTTGATCTTAATGTGCACTGTGGAAAAGTGGTAGATGTAGCAAAAACAATTTCACTGTTAAGAGCATAACAAGAGTAACTTCATGTGTGTAAGAGTGTGTGTGTTTGTGTGCATGTGCCCTCTCTCATTTCTGTTAGGGTTTTGCTATTGTATTACAACTCCTTGTCTTTTTCTGTGCAGTTGCAGGGAGGCAAACTTTCTTCTCAGAGCCTCTGGAAAGAGAAATGGCATCCACAGATTTCACAAGTCTCACATTATGTCCTCGGTTAAACTATCTCCGTATTTTTCCTTTTAAAATAATAAGGGAGGAACATCCTCCTGAACTGGATTTATTTTAAAAATTAAGCAAAAAAACCAAATTACTTTAAAGATATAAAATAAGTCAATCACAAACAGCATACAGTTAAAAAATACATGATGCCTCTATAAAAAAATGTTACCAGACAAGTGCAGAAGATTATTTTGTCCGTTTTAGGTGTTGCACATAAGGATTGAGGGAACACATACCAATTTTGCATTTAACATATTAAGGTGTCCTACTCCCTAAGAAATCAATCAGAAATAAAACTAAAATGCAGTTCTACATTCCCTTCACCATCTTTTAAATGAGGACAAACTCCATAGAGTGTCTTCAAAATACAACTGCACAACGCCATGTCTAATACCCATGTACTATGGAGGAATTTGCCAAGAATGAAAAGCAAAGAGTTTAGAGCCTAAAAACTTCTTTGCGTTAAGAAAGCCTGAAATGTTTATCATGCATGTTTTGTTTTTCAAAATAATCCTGGGGGGAAATGGGGGACGTGGCGGGGAGAGGAGGAGGAGGGACCAGGTGATGGATATAATGTCAATTGGAGTTTTTAATATACTAAATTACTTGTAGAACCATTGAGTTTACAGAGCTGGGTTTTAAAGACCAGCTCTTTCTGTTGCAAACTGTAACCCAAACTGCCTTTATACCTGCATGAAATTGAGTATGTGAATAGTTAAATTCCTATCAGCATGGCTACTTTTTGGTTTAAATATATTATTGTACTGATAAGGAAGAGACTATAACATTCCCTCATAGAACCATAGTATGAGCTCTTCTTTCAGCCTCAGAGAATGTGAAGAATGCAACAAAAATATTTTTCTTTCAACTGATTTTTAGACATTTATAATAAATGTCAGCAGAGTTGAATTAAATAGTAAGGGTCTTTAAAAATCTACCAGTATGTTTCCTCCCTCAGTCTGACAGTTTCAACTAAAATTTTTTCCTTTATTGTCCTGGTACATATCCAAAATTCCTGTTCAACCCAGCCAAAGCTTAGGTGAATTAAACATCACAACAAGATGAATGCAGCCATCCCCTAGAGGTGTGTAACATGGCAGGCCATCCCTAAGAGTGGAGATATCTACCTGTACCACTGTCTGGAACACCTGAAGATCAGACTTACATACCTCCAACATCTTAGACACAAATGCTGCTTCTCCTTCATTAACTCTTACCTCCCCAAGTGCATCTTCACTGCCTGTGTGAGAATCTATTGAATCCATCATCCTCTAAGTGGGACAGAGTCCCTGCTGTGCTGTCATGCCATACAAGAAAAGAATGTGCAAGATGAGAACCACGAAAGCTCTAGCTGACTGAAGGAACAACAAGGTTCTCTGGTTGTTGTCACATAGAAAATTGAATCTGACTTAGTAGGTCTTCCTTCTCAGCAATGTCCGTGCTTGTTATTGCCTTGGGAACCTCTGGACACACTGCTCTACTTGGAAATGCTTATAGAAATTAAAAATGCCATTTCTGATGTATCTGAGAGCACTTCCTGGTTTTTCTGCTTGCTTAAACCAAAATGCCAAAATAAAAACCCTTTAAATTAATACAGGAAGTAGTGCTATTGTTCAGACTCATCCTCATCACCTTCATCATTCTGATATAGTAAAGATGCCTTTCAAAACCTTCTGTCACAAAATGCCCTAGAAGGTACCCTTGCCAGGTACAAGGTTATGGAAGAACCTTTAAAATCCCAATCAATATTTTTCTATCTAATTCTGCTTCCAAGGTCATGGCTCTAAGATTATATCTTATTCTATCAAAGACAGGATTCACTCAAGCTAGTCTCTGATTTTACTTTTTTCCTTATTCTGGAAGAAGGCTAAAAATCCTCCTTTTCCTGATGCACCTCTGATACCCAGAAATACAGCTGAAAAATATCATACTTGCTGGTCTCAGGCTGGCCCACAAACAGGCATCTATCAAGGTCATGAATTACCTGTGACTACCAGCTTGCCAGACTCAGACTCTTTTAGCATTGTGCTATGCCACTGAAATACTGAAATGAAAATGGAAAATGATAACCTGATCAGAAAAGCATTGATCCATAAACCTGTAACTTTACACATTGGAATTGAAGGAAGAGGACTAAATATGACACTTCATAAGACACACCCAGCCAGACCAAATAGAGTTAATAACATACCACTGGTGTGCAACACTTGTAACATTTACCAAATAGTAAATTACTGGGGAGACAAAAATCAGCCTGTTGATCTGGCCATTGTTAACCATCAAACCAATGGAGAAGACTTCTGCATCTTGGGTTGGTAACTTCTGAACACAGAAAGAACCTTCTTGTGGTCCTAATCTCCCATAACAGAGAGGGTGTGTTAGGGGTCCTAACACTTTATGGCTTTATAATGAAGTGAAAGTCCTGCTGGTAGAACATTGATTCCTACATAACCTGCCAGGCACACAGACAGACACGTATTAGCAAGCCTGCAGTATGCTGTGATAAGGTTAATCACAGGTTCATACATTTCATTTGTATTCTGGGTCTGAGTTCCATGCATCTCAGACCTAGAGTTTTGCTTAATATACCTTGATAACAATTACATATTTTTGTCTGTTTTCTAACTATATACATCATTTGAATTTAAAAAAAAAAAGCCTAATAACCATTAAGCGATGGATAAAGAAGACTGATAACCATTTTCAGAGGAGCAACTGGTCTCTGCATACCCTGGTTCTTCCTCTCCTCTCTCCTCTCCTTGTTGTATAATGTATTTAAACCCTGTTGGTATGCACTAGCCAAACTCTCACTCAAGACCAGGATCCACACACCAGGATCCAATTATTGGCTCATTAACCTCCTACAAATAGCTGTGGCTGCAGGGCGGGCATTAGCCCTATAAATCAAGCCCTGGGAGGAGCCAAAGGAAAGGAGGTGGTTGTTCCTGGTTGCTGTGTGTTGCTGGAGCTCTGCGATAAGAAATTATAATCCAAGGATCAGAAGACTGCAAGCTCCAGCACATCTCCTCTCCTTTCTCACATAATTGATAACTTCCCTGTAACAATGTACTGTAAATGCCAAACCAGAGCTAGGTTTAGGTATTTCAGATTTGCCTAGGACACCACGTTGGCTCAAGTAACAGCTTTCACATTCTGTTTCACATTTGCCAAAAGCAGCAAACCAGCCTACTGATCTCTGCCTCCTACCTGTTCATTCAGATGATGTCAATATGGCTGTTCATTAGCACCTGAATGTGAAGAAATCATCAAAACTGAACATCTCTTCTAGTCCTTTAATAGTAGAAAGACAAATTGTTACTCTCTCTGTCTCTTATCCCATCTTATAGCCTCAGAGATCATTTTATCTTTAGTGTTAGGGAACTAAAATCAGTTACCACTGCTGAGAAGACTTGAGCTATCTCTGAGTCACTTCTGCCAACCTCTGAATTCTGTTCAGCAATTCCTCACTGAAAGTAAGCCTATTTTTTTAGAAGCATCACAGACCCCAGAGTAGGCAGATGAAACTGCAATGATGATGTGACGCATTTAAAATAAATTTCCTTTGCTCCTCCAGTCTTTTTGCTTTTTTCCTAACTTGGTTTCAAAATGTTTCTTCCCAAATTTTCCTTTGATCTGAAAGGCAAGAGGAAATGTGTGGAACTTTGAATTGCTCATCAACATTGCCTCCTGTACCTGGGCTTCAGAAAGCTTGCTGTTGGATTAGAGCAGCTCCTACCCACAGTAAACAAACGAGAGAATATAAGGAACTCAGTCCTAGTCTCAAGAGGTTCATAGAAAACCCTGCTCACATCCTGGGTTGATGCCACTTCATGCAATGCTGGGTGACTGGCAAATTAGTTCTGCATTCAAGGAGAAAGCCACATGCCACCCTAGAATTTCTGTAAGAAGTTAACTAGCTCCTTCTTGTTGACATGATCAGTCCTACCAGATAGATATAATTGTGAATTGAATTCTGGCTCCTAGATTTTACTGTTGACATCTCTGAGACAAAAAAATAGCAACTCAAAGGTTCTTTGATGAGGTAGAGCCATGGTAATATATGTAGGATATTTTAACCCTTATGTCTTTGCCTGGATCCAGCAAAATCCTGTATTGCAAAGGGATGTGAGAATTACCCACCAGCCATAAAGCTTTCAGGAAAAGGAGAAGAGACAATTCTATGGTATTTCCATAAAATACTGCTCAAAAAATAACTAAGAGAATTAAAAAGGAAAAAAAAATCTGCAGGTTTTCTTTATACCATATACAGGAAAGTCAAAACAAAGAGAAGTGCAGAAATTTTTTTTTTGTTACTTAAACCAGTCACCTATAAACTACAATTTTATTTTTAATCCTCTTCTGTTTAAACAGCAGACCTATTTTTGTGTAGAACTTCTGTTGGCAATTTTCCTCCAAGTGCTTTGAATGTGTTCATAATAAGACCGTTAGTTTAGTGATTGCTGCACTAATGTGATGTAAGGAATGAAAAGAATGATTCATTTCTTATTCTAAAGCTTTAAATACAAATTAACACAAAGAAAAAGCCCCACTAATCTTCTTGGGGGGGGGATTTAGATGTTACAGTATTACACAGTCTACTTAAAAGCAATAAAAGAAATAACCTTAGAAAATCAAGCAAAATGAATTTTCAATTAATTCCAGAAACCTCGACAAATGCGTTTTGAAAGAGTAAAATGCAACTTTGTTCAGTATAAATTGAAATTGCCTTTTGTGCTTAATATAGTTCACTTATAATTAGCTGAAGATTTTGTTCTGGTTTGAAACAAAGTTCCATCTTGAGATTACTGTGTACTGTGTACACAGAACTTTTATCAAGAAAGGCTGGTGCTGCAGGGTTTGCTTTGACAGCCTTTATCATAGCTTTATAGGAACGAAAAGTGAAAGAACACAGCTGGTTTTAACAATGGGGCATGTTCAACATTAGACCAAAACACATTAGATATTGCAAAAATATTGCACATTATATTTATAGCTCCATGCAAGTTTTTGAAATTCATGCTGATGCTGCTCTAATCCAGCTTGTTAGAACAATCTGTCCCCTAATGATGGAATTCGATTTCACTTTGAGAAACTGCTTTTTAAACTAGTAGCAGGAGGGCTGGATCCAGAGCACTGATAAAAAAATAATGAATTCAAGTATACTTGTGGTGTAATTTGAAGGTCTCTATCAGATGCTGAAACTACATTTGCAGTGGTCTATTTGTCATTATGCCTCACTGTTTCTGAAAATGCCACTCCAAGAACTTCCTGGCATTCAGCCATGGGGTCCTTCAGATTATGCTTATAGTTAAAACATTTAGGATGAGATTCCCCCAATATATTTAAGCAGCAGCTCCAACATTTAAGAACTGCATTGCTTCATCTTCCACTCATTACTTCATTACCCTTGAATAATCTGAATTCCATATATTCTGCTGAACACGCAGACATATAAAAGGTCACTCAGTTCTCGAGGTCCCCAATCACTCAACACTTAAACCTTTGCAAATAGATTAATCAGTCAGGTTGGTTTGCTTTGGTTTGGTATGGTTTGTGACACAGGGCCTTTTTTACCTACTCGAAACATGCCACACCAAAGGCAGCAGCTATTTTTTCTAGGCTACTGGTGAAAATAGTCACCAAATATTCCCTGCCCAGATCGCACACCATGCCTCCTCCTGGCAAAGAGAATGCCAGCTGATCCAGGCCGAAACCACAACAAGCAGTTAAACAATATGGATGATCACATGTGAGTGCCAGACTCGAGCCCTGAATTGGTGGTTTAACTCCAGCCAGGAACCAAGCCCCAGGCAGCTGCTCACTCACTCCCCCACCAGTGGGATTGGGGAGAAAATCAAAAGGGTAAAACCTAGAAAACTCATGTGCTGAGATTTTACAGTTTAACAGGGGAAGCAAAAGCTGGACGCACAAGCAAAGCAAAACAAGGACTTAACCCCATGGGCTGGCAGGTGTTGAGCCATTTTCAGGAGAGCAGGGCCCCCTCACGTGTAACAGTGACTTACGAAGACAAACACCATCACTACAAACGTCGCCCCCTTCTTCCTTCTTCCCCTCACTAGATATACTGAGCATGATGTCATATGGTCTGGAATATACATTTGGTCAGGTGGGGTCACCTGTCCCTACTGTGTCTCCTCCCAGCTTCCCATGCATCTCCAACTTCCTTTCCAGTGAGCCAGTAAAAAAGCCGAAAAGGCCTCATCTCTGTGTAAATTCAGAAATAACAACATCTTTATGTTATTTACTCTGTGTTCAGCACAAATCCAAAATCTAGCCCCACACTAGCCACTGTGAAGAAAATTACCCTAGCCAAAACCAGCACACTTACATTAGACATTATACATAGGCCTGCTCCTGATTTACTACAGAAGTGAGAGCATATTGATATCTAATCTGAAACAGGTTGCTCTTTATGATGTTTGGAAGAGACTGCAATCTCCCACTGAAATATCAAACTCCTTTGAGATTGAAACTTTTTATCTCATTGCATGTAATCAAAAAAAAATTCAGGGAAAATAACTTCCCGTGAAAATCTCAGATAATACTCTTGTATTTCAGTATTTTTCCTTATATTTATAGTCAACCTTTGAATCCATTATTGCAAGCTTGGCAATAAACAACAGCTGAAACTGAAATAAGAAGATTATTATTTATAAATTCTATGAGATATCTTTGTCTACCCAGTGGTGTACTGAATGTAATATCTGTATCAGAACACAATCCTATGTCATTAACAATAAAATGATGAATACTTTCTATATGTAAGGAAGACATTTTATTGCTGAGCTCTGGAATGACATTTCATTGTTTTCTAGTTTGATTCTACTATGTTAGCCACCAAGATAACCTACCAGGCTGTCTAGTGAGCCACTGTGAAAGTTCAGTCTCCATACAAGCATGAGTATCAAAATTTGCTGTTATAATTGTCTTGAAAAAATATTGTTTATAATGAAGTATTATATAAATATTTTAACCTGTTTTGCATTAGCACCAGTACAGGTACTCAAGGACTATAAATGCTGGGTGTAAAGTTACTTGGTAAACTGTGAAGGTATAAATAATGGATACTTACAAACACTTAGGGTTTCAAATCAGAAATTGCCACTGTTAAGATAGTCAGGATATGCCTCTGGTTATATGCAGTCGTTAGGCATAGCCTTTTGTTTTAATTGTGAATGAAGATACTGCACTAATGGTGGCATATGAAAACTTGAAAAAATTGTAAATCTTATCTTTTCCATCACCCTAAAACCTAGATTGATTTTGTAAATAAATGATAAGAGCGTGATTTTGGTGTTTGCTTAACTCAACTGCTGGGTGTCAACAATTAAAAATATTAAATATGAGAAGGCTTGAAAGATGGATATTCAGTGTAGCCAAGCTCCCTACTTCATCACCTACTACAATCAGTTGCCTTTCTGCAACTTTGTGGTTGATGTGTATGTTTCGAGGACTGCTTGGTAAAAATGATACTTTGCTTATTACATGCACTGTGTGGAGTTTGCTTACTAACAATACAGGTTATTTCTACACAGACTAATGTCTAGCTACCTGCATGATTTGATATGCATCTTTAGCTGCATTAGTTCATCATATGTTATTAAAGCTCAGGTTTGGGTTTCATTTTCTAAAGACCAGATTTGTCTTGACAGAGACATTATTGTTACATCCCGTAACAACTTCTTCTGGCTTAAGCATTTATGAAACCAAAGTATGAAGTGGAAATACAGTTAATGACTCTAATATCAGAAGTCTGTTTAACAGATACAAGAAATATAGATTCAACTGATTGATACAAACAGATATAAGTCTGATAAAGGCAGTGGGGCACTTTTGTACTAATATTGATTGGATTGAGATTTTACCCAAAGTCTTCTTACTTTGGAAATAGTGGTACATGTCTGAAATGTTTGGTGTCTGGATAATGACGTTCTATCCTAATCAAACAAAAAAGAAATTTGAAGTGTGAGTGTGGTAGAATGCAGCAGAACAGTAACAGCAATTTAAAGATTGACATGTAGAGAAATTCCAGCAAACTGTTGTACATCAGACAGCATTCCTATAAGTTTCCTATCACAGAAAAGGAGGGGTATATGTGTTCTTCCAGTTTCCTAACAACCATGTCTACAAGTGGGGCTCATGATTGTGAATGTCAAGACATGCCCACCAACAAAGGTTGGAAAACACTGTTTCAAGTCAGTGTATTTGTCAGATATATGATAAGGTTGTCATTTAATTACACAAGAGCATATGAAGTTTGAAGAACAATTATGAGTGTGCACAGATCTGAACTGTTACCGTATACATAATCTATCAAGATAGCATTAATCTTTATGTAAAATGTTTCATTTCATATTAATACAGAAATATGTGAAATATCTATTTATTGCAAATATAAACAGAAAAGCATTGAGATAGTACAAATTTATGATCTAATTTAGTTTTTCAAATCAAAGCTATGAATAGAGAAAGAAAATTAAGTAACTGACCTGTGAATAATACCTCTCTATTAAAATATAAGGTATGCTAGCATCAATTTCATTGAAAAAAATCTATTGTTACATTTTGCTGGAAACTTCTGACATATGAAATATTTATGTGAATAGAAATCCACATACTGTTTGACAGTCATGGGTATAGAGAATTTACTATTATAAGACAGTGTCATTGATCAGTTGCTGAAAGAACTGGATTATCATTTAGATTACTGAATATTCAAGTGTATAAATGAAGTAAATAATGCATTGCAAATGCATAACTGAATCCAGTAAGCTCATGAAATTCTTGCTAGTGTTCAATCTGTCTTAGACAAACTTAAATGAATAAATAAATAAATAAATAAATAGACTTTGAAATGAGCCTTATAAGCCAAGACAGGAGGCCTTCAATTCATTAAGACGCAGCCAAGACGTGCCCTGCTGGGGCTGGACTACTAAGTTTGGCCATCTGGAACAGTATTCTGTCTCAGACAACAGCAATAGGAGATGATCTTTACTGAAAGTAAGTGAGCCTGGCCATGTCCTGTAGTCCAGTTAACTTTCCCCACAGCAGCCCTCAAAGTGCTGTGAGTTGTCTTCCATCTTATTATATCTCCCCTGTCCAGCTGAGAAAGGGGAATGATAGAGAGGCTTGGTGAGCACCTGGCATCCAGTCAAGGTCAATCCACAACACTGAGCCTCTTCATGTTAACTCAGCAGATTTTCATTTCTGCCAGTAGAAAGAACAGAATCATCTAACGAAAGTCAATGGTCGAGCAACTGCTTATTGAGCAATAATTATGGAGTAACTTAGCAAATAAATTATTAGAGCATGCCTGAAAACACATAGAAAACCACTGCACTTATCACATCAGCAAAGGACTATCTACTACATTACTAGACCAAAAATGTGTAATGATCCAGAACTGCGAGAGGATGCTATACTGTTGCACTTTGCAGCTGAAAAAGGGAGTTGTAGGGGCATAGAGAGGCTGAGGATTATGTACAACCTTATATTAAATACCCATGGAAAAATACTTGAGTGTTGATACACAGAAATTTAAGAAAAAAAGCCCACGACTAATGCCTCCTTCTTGAGTGGTTGACTGAGTATGTAATTCAGTTTGATGGAAAATATTAGTACAGGTGGCAAAGTATGGTTCAAGATAGGTCAAAAAGGCAAGAAGCACAAGTTATTTCACACCTCACAGTTTCAGTTTTTAAAATTGTTCTCCTTAGTAAAACAAGTCAGTATATTCAATAAATACCTTTCAGGTAGCCACAGGAAAGTCCTGATAAACGTAGAGATTGTTTAAATATGATTTTATTTTTCTTAGGATTCCTATCAGATATGACTGTAAGTAAGAGCATGTGTCTGTGAATCATACAAACAACCTTTTCTGCTGTTGGAACAGAGCTGCTCTTCCATAATTTCGGGTCAACTTTTTTCAGGAAAGGAAACTTTTGCGTTAGTTAAAAATAGAAGAATTAATATAGATGCCACAAGCCCTGCATGTAGAACTAGATAACTTTCAATTATGTATATGTTGATACCCCTGTAATGCCAAGGGTTTTGAAGGTGATAAGTCGTCAATTTTTTGTCAGCATTGCATAAGTTGCTGTCTTTGTTAATAATATATATTTTTAGTATCTGTGTATTTATATAGTGATATATGTTATTTTCTTACGGTGTGTGCTTTATCCTTGTACATTGCTAATACTAAACCAAGACTTACTAATGAGGATAAGGCAAAAGGTTCCTACTTATATAATCTTTCCGTAAAACATGTGAAGCAGAAAAACATGTTTGATGAGTGAATTAGGCATTTCTATCAGGCATTGCTGTTTCACCATCAGATACCAAAACCAGTAAAGACTATTAGAACTATAAGAACAGTTGTGACACTTGTTCATAATTTTTTCCTCTCTCTTTGTCTTCTATAAGACATTTGTCTTAGAATATCTTTGTGTGATAAGAAGACAATGAGCTACAGGCAACAGAGTTGTATTAACATAGACTTTAAATATACATGTGGACATGATGTAGGACAGATCTGGGTTCACAAATTAAAACTCATTATAACTATAGATGAAATTGATTGGGTAGTTGCATACAATACTTCATCCCAAAAGGATTACTTCATCATCATTAAAGTACTGTGAGCCATTCTTTTTCAGAAAACCTATTCAAAATATTTTTACCTTTGTACTTATGTATATGATATTCCCTCTAGAAAATATCATCTTGCATTTTCTATTCCTGTTATTTCTTTTAACTTCTGCAGCATAATCTCTATGTATACACAACCTCCTGAAGTATATGTTAAGTCATTCAATTACTAATTACAGAATGAGTTAGATGGCATTTAAGATATATCAGTTCTTGTCTGTTTAATTGTATGAAGCTTCTTGGTAAAACACATAATAAAAACACTTCGTAAAGAATTGTAGAAATGTATTCCCTCATATCTTCCTCTTTTGCCTTTTTTCACTTGCAATCTAGTTTACTGATAAAAATAGCATTCCTAGTACTACCTTGTTTGCCAACCATAAGAAAGACATTCTTACCAGTTCTAATGTGTCTTGCAGTACTTGTGAAAGCATGAGATTGATGACCTTGAAATCTGACCTTTTCCACCACCAAAGGATGGAGGTGGTGAGAAGAGGCGGAATTTGAAATTCTCCACATTCCTTTACAAGAGTTAAATCACAATGCATTGGCAAACAGTGCTTTAAAGGACCAGCTCAAAGCCTTTTAATAGGGCCATTGAACTTTGCTTAAAGCCATGAAAAACATAGAAATTGAGCAACGTGTTACATAATAGAGACTCGATTAAGTGGTACTGCCCATATACACCTGAAAGTTCAGGACCTATTGAAATGATAATGGAAGGAAACACGACAGGTTATTTCAGTCCTTTGCTTTTCCATTAAATATTTTTACTCTGTGTCTCCAAAATTTCATAGTTCGTAAATTGTAAATTAATGAACATACAGAATTGGAAATTTTTTCTATTAAATATTAGCAAGACTTCCTTGCAAACAATAGCATGTCCATTATTAGCTGTCCTTTGTACCACTGAAATTTGTTGTATTAAAGGACTAATCACCATTTATGCTCCTATTTTTTTTATACAGTGGATTTTCAGACTATTACAGATTTACTGCAACACTGATTTCTACTGCAAAATGAACTAAGGCTGCCTTCCTACATCTCCCCCAGCCCGACATAACAGGATCAGTCACTCTAGAGAAAGGCTGAGCTGTACTATTGTTCTATAGGCCAGAAGTATAGGCCATTTTTATTATGCTATAGGCCAGAAGCATAGGTCATTTTTATTAGTTAATAATAAGCCATTAACCTAATGGAGAGATACTTAATCTTCAAAAGTTCTCAAACTTTTAAAAGTCAGTTGAAAAATTTTCTTATTCAAGTATTTTGTTGACTGTAGAAAATTTTGTGCATAATGTCATGAAGGTTATACAATATCACTAATTCTGTCAGTAGAGGGGATGGTGTCTATGAAGATATTTTTAAAAATATCAAAGCAGTAAGCAGAGATAGTGAATGCCATGCCTATGAATATTTTTGATTAAAGACAGTTGTGTAAATTGTCCTTAATTCTCATCTCAGTTTTTCATGGTGGGTTCTTTTGGGTTTTTTTAAATGCTTAGGTTGTCTTCTTCTATGGTATATGTAGTAAAGATAGGGTCTGGTGGGGGAGACTTTGGGGGAGGGAGTAATTTTCTCTATAATCCTTGTTATTATATCAAAAGTGATAGTTGAGGACTAGGAGCTGAAACAATATTTTATGAAAGTATCATGTTGAAGTTTTTGCAGGTTTCAAAATATTTAAATATGTAAATTTCAATGAAGAGACTTCAGATTTTTTGATAGCCTAATGATTTTAAGCATCTCATTTCTAGTCAAACACTGACAAAAGATGTTCAGATTGCAGTGTGAGATGGTTTCTATGGTTACAGTTGTTTCCTAGCATTTTAGTGACATCTTTTGTGAGCATTGGCTGCTTCACTTATTTGTCACTAATGTATGTGTAGAACTATAGTTAATAGCCTTGGGCGGACAATTTTTTTTTCTCTGAATGGTGGTATTGTTTTTTAGCAGCATTTTTCAATAAGGTGACAATGCACTAGAATACTAATGGTATGTATGGTATTTTAAGATGTCAAGTTTTCAATAAAATGGTAATGAAAATTTTGCATTTCATTTAATAGCTAAATATTCATGAATTTTTCACAGCATGATCAAGTGAGCAAAAAAATAAAGGAACTGTATAATGTGTAATACTAAACATCATAAATTTAACTTCTTTTTATAGAATCTACTCTAGACTTTTTAATAAGTAGTTCTTTATAGATTTAAACCAGCTGTAATAAAGGTAAATGAAACTGGAACTTTAAATTAATTTAATTCTTTTATATATGTCTTGTTTATGTTGTAATGTAAATGAAACATACAGTATGAATAATATTCTACATATGCAGAAAAAGTGTTATGACTAAAGACTGAGCATTTATGTGTGATAAATGAGAGTAAACAAATATATATTCAGATGAAAAGACCACTCTAAGCTTGTGACTATTTTGTTAAAAATATTTTTATTTATTTCAATTTATTTAATCACAGTGTTAAAGTATGTTCAGCTAAGAAGAAATGGGGTGCAGCATTATAATTTTTAGAGTATAGGGCTGTCAATTCCTCAGCATATTGCAAGTTCGGTTCTGTTTCTATGTTAGACAGTAGGAGTTTACTGTTGTCTTTAACAGAAACAGAATTAGGTTATCAGGTGAGTTAATTCCCTATAAATTGCCAGTGCCAGTAATCATATGTGTAGTAATTTATGACATGATCCCCCTCTTTAGTCTGTACTAACAAAGCTCTCTTTTGCTGAAATTGAGTCGCTCTAAGCTGGGCATTTTTTGTCAGCCAAGTCAGTATTTAAATGTAGATTTTTAAAATGCAAGTATGAAATGCATTATTCAGCAGCAACACTGGGCTAAGTGTTGTTTCTTCTCTGCATATGAGGGAGCTTCATATGGATTCAATTCCAAGTCATGAGAACCTGTACCATACAGTATCATCAATTCTATCACTCTTGCACAATTGCAAGGCATAGTTTTTCCTCATCTCTAATTTATTTTTTTTTTACAGGCTGGTATGTTATTTCAAGTTATTCTTGAAATTATTCTACAGATCTTCCCCTACAAAAATAGTATGAGGATATTTATATGCAGAATCATGTCTCCCAAAAGACTTGCTTAGAATCATGCTTAGACATGAATCTTGCTTAGACATGCTCTAGAGCAATGGAATATATAGTTAGTTTGCTCCACTAACAACCTGTTGGTTGGGATGACTTCAAGACCTGTAGCAAATTACATGATGCAAATTTCTGGGACAACATAGGCAAAAAATCAAAGCAAGGGACAGAGAGATCGGCTATATATGCGTGGATGTGATAATGTGCGTTCTCTGCATAGAAAAGCACTAGTGTTGTGGAGAAGGAAACTGTTCCTGTTTAGAGCACCAATTCTGATTTCATGACAGTCAAGACAGCTAAAGGGCCACAAAAAGCCAAAAGCCTCTGGTTACCTGGTGATTACATCTGACAAAACTGTTTACTCTAAGCTACCCTCCTGACTCTCATGACATGCAGCTGAACTGAATTCTTTATAAAGATATGGCCTGTGATCACAATGAAAAAATTTTATATTGGTTTTAATATGCCTGAATAAAGATAAAAGAGTAGAAAAATCAAACCTTTAATCTAATTTAGATCCTGGCTTCCTTCCTGACCTTTGGAAAATTGTCAAATTTTTCACCTTATAAGGTTTTTTGCATATTTATTTAGTGTCTTTTTCCGGTCTCATTTTAGGGAACTGTTATTTATTAAGATGGCTAATTGACTGAGACTTTGATTTGAGTGGTAGAATTATCCAAAGGTCTCTTGCTAATTTGCTTCTAATAGCAACTGTTTGAGGTTTAGCAGTAACACAATTAGATCACATGCCCATCAAATATGTCTACTTGAGTGACTCAGATATTCTTAACAGAGGAATCAAATTCACTACTTACGGGTAGTTTAGGCTATATATAAGTCTTCTTCCTTATAATTCGTGCATCAATATGCCAGCTTAACCCAGAGCAGTGGCTTATACCAATTTAAAAGGAGAACTAATATGTTGGGGTTTTTTTTATGTAATCACCATCTGATAACTACACCTTCTGATTTCCAACAAAAATGGAGTAAGAAAGGTTCTCAATGATGATACCTGCAGGAGAAGAAAGCTCCCTTCCTATATGCTGTAAAAAGCCAGATCTTCATGAGTTACACTCTAATACTCTATGTAGACATGCCTTTTTGATTTCCTGGTTTGCATGCCAAAGGAACAGAATAAACACAATAGAATAAATACCCAAACCAAACTGTATGTCACAGAATTATTGGCTGAGTGATTTTGGATTTGACCTACATTCCTCATTAACCCCTTCATTAAAAGATCCTCTTTTACACAAGTTTTATCTCGGACTAGAAGTAAAATGCACCATTATTGCTAGAACAGTTAAGTTCACTGTTAACTACTCAACAATTTGAGTAATCAGAGGCACAGGAAGAAACTTAAAACCTAGAAGTAAATTCAGTGTAAGTGGGATGCAAGTGGATGGTATTTGGGTATAAGATATGCACACTTTCATTGGTAGAAGCTTAGGTATAATCTGTCAGTAGAGTTCCTTTAAACAAAAAAGGTTTGGCTTTTAAGAGTGCCTTACAAAGCGTGAAAACAGAAAATGAAAAATCCACCTTCCAGCAGAGGCAGCAGTGTTTTGGATTTTTACATTAACATAGCAAAGGCTATAATGAGATGTAAGTTTCTATCTGCAGTTCAAGGTATCTTTTAAGAAAACAAGAGATAATGGCCCATTATTGTATTGAGCATACTGCATTGTATCACTGAGCAGGAAACTAATATCAGGTTTTTGACTGAGTAATCCTTTAGCAAGATACATATTGTCAAAATGTCCCTGAAAGGATTTCTTCTGTAGAAGGACATGCATATTGATGAAGTGTATGGTGACAATATATTATTTGTGGACCCGAGAATAAATTTAAACAAACGTATAACCTTTTCTTTTCTACAGTGCTGAAAGCTATCTCAGTCCTTTGTATCCAGACTGTACTGAGAGTGCCATACTTAGGACATCTGTTGCTGCAGTAGTTTATAGGATATCGTGGTTGTCCTCTCAACTTACCAAATGTTGAGTACAAGCAAAGGTGCAATGATGAGTCTTGGAGTGGTTTGGTTTTTTTAATGCCTCAATGCAATGAGCCTGCCCCTCAGCTGACACACATCATATGTTCTGGAGACATAGCCTACCACATGCCACTACGTGGCTTCTTTTCAGGTGTTTTGCTTCTGTGTCTTCTTCCTGGGAATACAGTGAAATGCATGTAATTAAGCTGAAGACGAGCTTCTGTTAGAATTGTAGAACATTGCCCCCTCCATGCTGTTTTTTGGAGAGAGAGAAATCCTTCTTCAGAATTTATGTTAAAGCTTCGCATCAGAAAAGGGAATATTTTGTCTCTGGGAAGTTCAACCTGCTGCTCCAGTTCATTATACTTATTAGAAGGAGCAGGTGCTATGTGGTGGTTCTTAAAAATCAAAGAATCCCCAAACTGCTGAAACTGCACTTTTTAAACAGTTTGCTGTTTGTTTTCTATGGTTTCAGAGGTGCCTTGGAGGTCCCACCACACCACCTGTGTGACCCGTGGCCACGCACAGTCACGGGTGGCAGGACCCAGACCCACAGTGGCAGAGAGGGCAGCCAGAGGCCGGGCCATGCCTGCTGACAAGGCGGGTGCAAGGCCACGCCGGGATGGCAATCCAGAGGTCAGGATGAGGGCTGGCAGGGATAACCGGGGTCAGGTACAGCCCAGCCTGGTGAGAGCACAGACCGGGATTTGGACGGAGCCCCTGGGCCCACGGAGGGGGTTTGGGTCGAGGTGTCCTCAGGGCCGTCAAGACCTGTCACAGCGCACTCAGGGCCCTGCAGAGACTGCTCCTCTTTCTACCTGTGCTGGGGGAGCTTCCAGAAGGGTCTGATGTCACATGCTGGTCCCTAGGTACAGGGAACATGCAGACTGCTCTCTTCAGGCTAAAAACAATTCTTAAATTGCACGCGACCTCTGAAAAAAATAGGATATCTGATGCACTCAGTGCAAGATTGAACATTTGAGTGATCTGTGTACGTGAAACCGCACATCTTCCATGCCACACAAGGTACTGCAACCTCCGCAATTGTATTACAGCAGTATCAGTCACAGCAGTATTGGGCATGAACTCTGTGCTCTGAAAAAGTGGAGAAAAGAACGTAGTTAAGATATCTTCCAAAATATTTTCCCACTCTTGTTAAGGTAACTGCATTTTTGTTGTAGACTTTTTTAAAATGTCTATTTCTTTATGCATACACTGTTTGTTTTCTTTAGAACAGTAGCTGGTTTTATCCAGTGTGCTTTCCTATTCAGAAATACTATCTTGTGTTTTTTAAATGTTTAATGACAGTAACTATTGTACCACCAAAGCTGCTGGTAGAAAGTCTATGAAATTTTGTAATATGTAAGTGAGCATACCAAAAAAGATTGGAGATCAGTGAAAAAATCTTGGAATAATCTCTGAAAAATCATTAAATCTTTCTAGATTTCTTTCCTGGAATGTGCTCCAAGTCCCTGTTTCTGCCAAGGATTGTTTTTACAAGACAGCTATCTACTAATGGAGAGTCCCTCCATGATGCTGTGCCTGCTACTGACAGCTAAGGGTTTGTTTTTTGTATTCACAATTCATAGTAGATTTTGAATTGTTTTTGTGCCCATGAAACTGAAGACTAGCAGTCTCTGGAGCCAAGCACAGTCTCTTTGTTAGAAATAACGCCTACAGGAGAGGATGGATGTGCTCAGCGTCCCAGCAAGTGGCTTGAGATGGAGTGATATTGGCAGGATTCAGACTGAAATTATTACAAAACATGAATGCCACATGTGCAACTGCTGCCTGGCTGTTTCTATGCTTCTATCCTTTTGTTAAAAAATGTTATCTTAAAAAAATACTATTGACCTTGATCTTGTGCCATTGCTATCTGAAAATTGCAGGGTCTTACAGATCCCAGGATCAAAGGAGAGAATGATTGTTCTGCCAAACATGAAGCTTTTGTAATGACAGTATTGTGTATTTCTTCTAAAGAACAAGCCTTCTGTTTAGTTTATCTTGTAAACTATTAGCCTTACCTAGAAGTTTGGTGACATGCTGTCTTCTTCCCAGAACAATCTGAGAAACTATTAACAGCAGTTACTATCCAAGTCTGCCAGTTATTAATAGCAGGTTGGCATATTTTCAGTTTTACTCATTTGGTTGTGCTACTACAAAGTTATAAAGGATTTTCTTTAGGTTAGACAATCACACTAGACATTGTGAAATTAAAATGAAGAAAAGTACTGTCTCAAGACAGTTGTAGGCAGGCTTCCTGAATTCTGCCAATATTTCTCAATCCTAGTTATGCTAGGATAGTTGTGCTATCCCTTTTAGTCAGCCCTGGGTTTGTCAACAAGAACTCATGCCAGCTGAGTAGTGGGTTTGTGATAAGAACTTTTGGAAATTATTGTGAGATCATTTTCACCTTAGAAAGAATTTGAATCTGTTTTCAAAGTGGGAAGTTGGTACCTACATCATCTTTTGTTCCCCCTTTGTGGACGAATGCCAGATTCTTCTACCATGGCCTTCATTCTTCCCAGTATTATGTGCCACTCCACTTTTATTATCACAAGTGTAAGATCATTGCAAGCATGTTAATCATGGAGTCATGAAAGTTAAATTAAAGGCTCGACTTCACCAGAAATTTTTAGTAGCAATGTAGATGAGAGACAACGAAAATATCATAGTAGTTATACTGTGGTCTGAGATTAAAAGCAGGGACATTACTGAAGCCCCAATTGCATTCTCTGATCTGATGCATTTGATTCATTCCTGAACTGACACCATTATTGAAGCCCAATTACATTTCTTATAGGAGAAAAAACAGCTACCGTTATTTCTTTGGTAATGTTACTCATTTTGGAATTACTGTCTTTCAAAATCTCAGTTATGATCATATACTCAGGCACGACCCTTTAATAAACCCATTGTTCTAGGACAAGCCTGGTAATTATACTAAGAAATGCATTTTCGTGTCTTTACTCCAGAAAGGGAAGCATTTGGTACTTGGCCTCTGAGTCCAAACCATTTAACATCCTGCTCCTTCTAATGTAGCAATATCTTTCCACAGATGTTTGAGCACTGAAACGCTACTGTTATTGAATTGGATTTCAGTTTAAGTTCCTCCAATACTTTTGCTCCTAATATTGCTTAGCCTTTTGTCTCTGAAGATGACTTCTCTCCTAGCACATCCTTTTTTGAGTTGTGCCTTTCTCAAAGGTACTAGATGGAATCATTTTGGTAGCCAGATTCCCTTTAATACTTTCTTTCCATTTCTTGGCTTATGTAAAATATAGCCAGCCTCAGTCTTTAGTAAAGTGCCGCACAGACACTGTACTCAGCAACTGTCTGGCAATGGTTCATAGAATCTGAAGAAGCTAAATTTCTGTGATTCTATCCCGTTCTATATCAGCTTAGCCAATACAACAGTGTATTGCCTTGATTCTGAATCACTAAAATTCAAGATGAGTTTTAGTCTGTCAATTTTTAAATGCTACAGAATCTTTAAGTGAATGCAGAAAAGTTTGGGGTTTTAGCCTGCCTTTGCAGGGAAAAATATAGACAGGATAACTGATAACACCACCAAAAATCTAGGGTAGTATTTTTTAAGTTTATTCTTGGGTAGTGTTTTATTTTTAAATCCTGTCCTTGAAGCAATGAATGTTTATTAAATTAATTTGGCTTTTATACAAGATAAATAAATAAGTATCATGCTTTGTCTTTTTCTCAAAAACTTACTGGCACTTTACAAGCATATGTTGAAAATAAAAGTTAGAACACTGTTGGGTTTCCATCTGCTGTTTGATGATCATACTAATTCTTCTTCATCTGTAGAGACTGTGACCAATGTAGAGCAAATCTACAGAGATATACTGGAGGTTTATAGTTTTCTTCATGTGTCAAATTTTGTTTGTGTATTTCTAAAAGCTATGTATAAAGGGAAATTTTGCTCAAGCTTTCTGTTGAAAATTTTTATTAGTAACAACCTCTGTTTTCCTTCTTTTCCTCTAATAGATTAGTTTGGAATTGCTTTTTTGGAGTTTTTCATTTTTAAAACTATAATCAAAAATATACTGGAGTCTCTTACTCCTTTGGACTTTAATAGTAACCACACATTCAGTCTTTGATATATATCCACATGATTCTAAGTTTTGACTATAGTTATAAGCTTACAGTTTCATGTGACTCAATTACCTGTGCTAGAATAGGATATTTTACATTCTAATATTGCAATATATCTAAGTGTAGTTTCTATTTCTTTATAGCTCTTGCTAAGGTTTTTTCATGACTCTGCTTCATTCCCTTTGATTTTACCTCTACTGATGATACAAAAAATTACTCAGCGTCCATCACCAACACTTTTCAAATTGAAACCAAAGATAATTTACATTATTGGCAATACTAGTACAATGTGATTTTAAATATTTTCTGTAAAGTGCTTGTGAAGTGATGCAGTAGAATATCAAGTGTAAAGGCAGATATTTAAATGTATTTTATTACAGACTCAAATTTAAATTATATATATAATATATAACATTACTGGAACATGGTTGTGATCCAAAAGAGCAGTTTGGAACAATCACGTGAGGCTGAAGAGGAAAGTTGTGGTATCTATTTAGGAATGAATTTACAGCTGCCAATTTTCAGTAAGAAGGTGAGGAGTCTTCCACAGTTACATTTGCATCAAATTTGAAGAAAACAAGAAATAATAACTTTCATTTCTGTGGACTTTTTCAAAGTGTTTGTATTGAATAATTTTCTATTTTTTTAACAGGTGATGAGAAGGAGTGCTTATTATGGTAGCACATATGTTAAATCAGTTTTATCCAGGGGGATAAGCTCCTATAGCTCATTTTACAGTGGAAACAGTGAAGGGACAAAGGGCCTATTTGATGTTGATATGAGGTTGATTTTCATAGAGTAAGTCATCTGCAGCCTAGAGAATATAGAATTTTAAAAAAAGATATCATTTGGACTATTACATTCTGTGCATTTCAAAGAGTCCATAATTTAATTTCCAACCCCCCATACAGAAATTTACCAAAGGACAGCTATTCCTGATATGACAGAGCTTAAAATCTGCAGCAGCCATAGCCCATCTTTAATCATCATCTCTATTTTGAGTTTTCAGTAACTGTTACAGGTATACTTCATGTATCAGGGGAGATTCCAAAAGAGTAACTTGTTAGAAAAATAATTTTATGTCCACAGAAAGTTGTCCGTTGTCAGAGCAGTCTTTCTTTTTTCTTTCTACTCACTGAGCTGAGGAGGTGAGCATACGTAAGATCCCTAAATGCTACTTTTCGTGCAAATGGCTGATAGCTGCCACATCAGAATTATGAGATGCAAAGTTGGCAGAGAAGTTGTGGAATGTCCATACTTGCATATGTTAAAAAATTCAACCAGAAATTTAACTCAGAATTTGTCTCTGACTTCAAAGTTGACCCTGCTTTGCGCAGAGGACTGGAATACCTGACCTCCAGAGATACCTTCCAACCTGGTTATTCTAAGATTCTGAGTCTGCATGATTGCTATGGAAGGAGATCTCTTCTGACAAAATAATCTCCAAAAATTCTCAAATTTCTTATTCAAATCTTCAAACTCTAGTTCTGTGCACAGACTTTGGGTGACAATACCTGTATAATGCATAATACTCCATAATAAATAAAATGTTCTTGATTTGTGATTGTGTCATGTCAGCATTACAGTGCACCTAATTTTCAGAAACATTTTTTCCTACCTTATGACCATGTTTAAGATTTTATAATCTTGTAACCCAATAAGGGGAGGATAAAAGTTCTTGCTGATTTCTAAATCTTGTTTAGTTGATTGTATGGTGGCTTTATGATGAGGTTCCTTTCAGATATACACTGTGCCGAGAAGGTTTTACACAGTGTATCTTGAATACCTATATATTCACAGAAAATATGCCCTATAGGAAAGCAAATAGAGATAAACCAAATTCATGTTTAAATGTGGGTAAATATTATCAAGCATGTATGATCTGCTTATTCCCTTTGTGTCAATGAAGACTTGCCTTAATAATCCCAGCAAGATGTCAATTCTAGCTCTTGATAGTAGATGTAATATAGATGACTGGTTATCACAAAGATGACATTTTATCAGAGCAGAGGAGTTAGAAATAGCTCTATTATACTGGACCATTTATTTCGTTTTAGCTGACACTTCCCTGCAAGACACTTACATTGCTAAATTCAAGATTAGGGTCACTGAGTGACAGTTTGAATTTTAAAGAAAATTTTATAAAGTATACAAAAATTCTGTTGTGTTTTCTTCAGAAAAGTGCTTAAGGCTTTGTCCTAACTGCATTGAAATTCAAGACAAGCTGTTACTGACATCCTCTCAAACTGCAAGCATGGATTCTATTTTTCTTGAGCAATATGACTAATTTTTCAATATCTCAGAATATAGAGCCAGAAACTGGACTCTATTTGTGTATTGTACACAGTGGCCATATACTGTTCTTCAAAACAGTTAGAAATCCATGGATTACTCCATGGTGGATTTCAGTACAGCTCCCTCAAAATTTAGGTCAGAGTTTGAACTGGTGTATGCAGAATTTTCTTAGGGAGATGGAAGGTCTGTGAAAGCTGATGCATAGATTACTGCACATTTTTCTTGGCAGAGAAAGATTTGTCTTCTTCTACTCCAGAGCAGCCTCTTTGAAATTTGCCATATTTTGATTTTAACCTTCTTCTGTATCTGCATAGTACAAATTTTTTCAGCAATAATGAATATTTTGAAAATACAGCTCACTTAATTGAGCAATCTCCAGTTTTTATTGTTGAAAGAATTTTTCAACTTGATGTGTCAGTGTTTTCTACTAATTGGTTTTCAGAAAGGACCATTTTTTTTTTGTTTGTTTGTTTTTCTTTTTAAACTGAAGTGTCATTACAAAACATGACAGGTCTTAGAACCTGGAAGTCCCAGGAATGGGAACTGTGACAAGGACTCTTCTACAATGTATTTTAGTAAATCATCCAATTTCATTTATTTTTGCCTGTGTATTTCAGTGCAGCATAGAATCACTGAATCATAAAATATTCTGAGTTGGAAGGGACCCAAAACATTCATCGAGTCCAACTCCTGGCCCTGCACAGGACATCCCAAGAGTCACACCCTGACTGTGTGAGCAGTGCCTGAGAGCATTGTCCAAATGCTTCTTGAACTCTGTCAGGCTGGTGCTGTGACCACTGCCCTGGGGAGCCTCTTCCAGTACCCAGCCACCCTCTGGGGGAAGAACCTTGTGCTAATATCCAGCCTAAACCTCCTCTGAAACAGTTTCATGCCATTCCCTTGGGCTATCACTAGTCTCCAAATAAAAGAGCACCCTTTGGTGGAGTTGTAATAGGAATGGCTTTAGGAAGCAGCTAGACTCTATTTTTATTTTAATCTTACTTGTTGAAATAGCTGGGTTTATGAAAGCTGCTGTAATTGAAATGTTTTTGTCCATTTAGTGGAAGTCTGTAAAAAGCCTGACACTTTCTGTAGTATATTATTACTATTCATCATGCAGATCCAGTAAATTTGTTACAGGACTGTTCCAGAATTCATTGATAATGCTGGTAAAAGATCAGAAAAGAGCACTTAACCATGTATTTAAAGAGACCCCTCAATAAATAATTTTATGGTCTGTAAAAGCAGCACATTAGTGAAAAAAAAAAAAGGAAAAAACAAAAAGAATAAATATCAACTAATTTGAAAGTTTTTCCATGAAAGTTGGCATCAAGTTTTGGGAGTGTCCAGTAATTCTGCTTAATACTGCGGAGAGTTGTGCTTAGAAAATCAGTATGATGTATAATTTTTCATATTATAAAATAGTGGTTTATCACATGCATAAATCCCACAGGGCAATTTATTCTTGCAGTTTTGACTAACCTCCATGATCAGAAGGTGAAAATGTTTTTGTCAAGTGGTGGCCACTTTAGTTCATGAGATTTTTTTCCTCAGTCATTTCCAGATAACACACAGAATAATAAGCTGTTAAAGTATTGATGGTTGATTGAAGTATTTTTACATGTGCTTTTTATTTTTTGACTCATCCATATGATTTTTTCTGTTCTCCTCAGTGATGGCACGCAATCAATGACGTGATTGTTAAGCAGCATCATCTGATAAGTAAAAGATGGCTAATGTCACCCATTCCAGGCCAGTCAGAAAGAAGAAATAAGGTAAACTCTATTACTTCCACTTACTCTCTATTATATGGAAAGAGTATATATATATATATAAAAAATACTATAATCTTATTCAAAGGTTAACCTAATCTGTTATCCCTCAAAGTGATTCAAATAAAAATATGTCATAACACATAAATCTAGAAATAAAATAGTTAACAGACTGTAACACTAGTTTTATTCTGAATACTTTATGATTGTTCACTGACTTCCTCTTTCGTTATCATTAGCTAATTTTGTGTTAATTCTTTAAGCATTAAGTACTTCACAAAAGACTTTATTGATGTCGTTTCCCCTATGTTTACACAGTGTTGTCCTCAGAGAAATGAAAATTGCATAAGGATGTAAGTCTTACAGCAGATTAGGCAGTTGTGTTACTGTTTCCTAAACCGAACTGCAGTAACCACTGGAGATTCAGTGGTAAGATCTCATCACAAAACATGATGTTAATACCGTAAGAGCAAGCATGTAACGTAATTGTTCCAGTTCAAGGTCTATGCTTTTTCATTTTTCATCAAGTTAAAAAATCTTTGTGATAAAACTGTGTATTATATATTTTGCTTTCATTTTTCCCACCAGGCAATTTGCTTAAAAGCCTGTATAATATCTTTATAAAGTAAACATAAATAGTAGCCCTCGATGTATAGTTTTGCAAAGTTTAAATTAGATGTGAATAAGGCACTTGACTGATTCAAAGACAAAATAGGTTCAGGAAATAACGTGAAAATTCAGGAATGATTTTAACTATAGAAAAGCTCTTTGGAAATGAAGATCTTCAGATGAAGGTGATTATGTATGTAAGACTATACTGGTGACTAGACCAAATAAAAAACAGCACATTTTCAGTCCTGCAACTCAGCCCAGCAGGCTTTCTAGAAAGTGATATCGCTATTATGGACTGGCAGAAATGCATTAAATACTTTTCTCAAAGTTCAGGTAGTATGGATATTGCACTTTTGAGTCTGTTTTTCCATGAAGAGCTCTCTGGAAGAAAGGATAGAGTTTCACAGTGCACTCTGTCTTGCACTGTGAAAATAACAATGGAAGTACTTCCCTTATTATGTCATTATAAAAGATAACTGATGATCCTCATTGAAGACTCACATGTTCACATAAAAATGTTCTTGGTATTTTTATTTAAGAAACTTGCACCATATGTGTATACTGATGGTCATAAACTGTATATTTTTTACTTATATATTAGAAATATTTTTATAAATTAGGGCATAATATTGGATTTTTCAGGTTTTTGATTTTGAAGACTTATTTAGCTGATAATGTAAAAAGTGAAAGATGGTACCTAATATTTAATTTTTATTTTAGAAAAATTCTGAAATGCCACTATGCTTCATTGTAGGAAATACATAGAAATGCAATAAGTGGTACAATAGATACTGGTAGGAACAATAGGACAATAGACACAAATTCCCAATAAGGAAAAACGGAATCTTAACATGAAGGTAAAAAGGAAGAGGCGAAAAGCTCATGGCTCAAATGGCTGATTTGGCATTAAATCAGGTCCCAATAAAGGGGCATTACAACAAGGGGATCTGATTTTCAGAGGAAATGAAAATTTTCTGAAAATTTCGCTGATTATGTCGAGTATTGACTTCCACTTGAAAAAATATATTAAACATTTTTATCTTGACTTTTTTGAACTTAAAAATAAAGTTAAGCCAAAATACTAATTAATTTTAAGAGGATATTACTTGCAATCTCAGCAGATAATCTCCATTCTTTCTTGGCTGTTAATTTGCATGTCTCAAGTTGTAATGGCTGTGTAAATTAGTGGTATGAGGAAGACTAAGCTAATATCTCAGGAGTTGCCATTGAAAAATGAGTTGCTCTAGGGTTAATTTATAAGTTATTTGACCATATACTAGTTTTGACATAAGTTGTTGAAAAGGCCTTGTGTCCTCTTTCAAATGTCTGTGAAAGCAATACATTCAAATGAGAAAGTACACAAAAAATTAATACTTTGAAAATTCTAATTTAAGGTCTAGAAATACGTGCAAAGACACTAGAGCAAACTGTAAATCTTTGATTAATAATAGTAACACTAATACATACTAAGAAAGATGGGAAATTATGTGCCTTGATGCAGTGTGGAATGGCAAATGTTGTAATGCTCTAATAGTTATTTGGATCACCGTGTTTGCCATCAGAGTCCCTAAATGGTATTTGGAAGTACATCTTTGTAATCATTTTACACGTCAGTGAGACTTGTAAAATCCTAAACTTAATTAAGTTTGAAGATAAAGACCCTGTGGTGTATAAAAGGAGTGGCCAACATAAAATAAGAGAGAAACTATTTGAGGGAAAATGAGGAACTGAAGTCAGTGGCTTTGTGGATTTCTTAATCACCAATTTTACATGAATTCTTTTTGTTCTAATGCCTGCTTACATAATAATTGTCAGTATAACGGCACATTAAAACTATACAAGTATTTTTAATACCCTGATTCATATTAAGACACTTAAGAATAGGCTGTCCAGTACAATTACAAAAATATGATGTTTCTCTCCTTTATATAAAGTTTTGCCCTATCAAATGACAATTTTTCTTAGTCCTCATACAGTCATGTTCTCCTTTGTACTGATACTCTGAAATACCTAGAAATCTTCAGGTTTCAGTTCCAGTTATCACAAATACTAGGATAGAAAAGATGTGAAGGACACAACATTTGAAAAAATATTTAATTGTTTTGGCTGCTTCTTAAATAAACTTGGACACGTTTTAGCCTTGCATCAGCAAAACGGACTACTAAAATTGCTTAATTATTTGTAAGACTTCATCTATTTGACATTGATAATATGTGTGTCACATCTATATTAGATTCATTAATCTACTAATTATATGATCCTATTTTATCTAAACCATAAACATCTCTCAATCCCTCTCTAATGAACATAACAGCGTTTGGAATTCTTGGTGCTCTTATTACAGCAGTTTCAAGTCCTAGACTAAGGTTCTTCAGTTTTCCTCTGTAGCTGAAGACTCTTGATTTTAAGAATTTTCAGTATTCAAAAGCAAGTTAAATCACACCCAAGTGTAACAGTGTTTAATAAAGAGCCTGGATTTTGCAAAATGTTGAAGATAATTTTCTTTCTTCAACAGTCAGCATAGAGAATGGTCCGAAAGTGTGGTAGACAAGATCCTGCAAACATGCAGTTCAACTTTGCTGTTTCATAAATTCCATGTGCTACATTACTTGCTAACTGCATCTGATAACCTAAAATAGTCTAGCTATGTGGCATTATATTACGGTCTATGTTCCATATTTAATAGCACAGTAGATCTAGTTAATTTTAATAAAAAAGCATAATTTTAAAAAATAAATATTACATAAAAATATGCCACCTCAATAAATCTCAGTAATGTATACAGAATAGTAAAATATATATCTGTATATAGCATAATGGCTGTCTAGGGACCACATTCCCATATGAATCAAATTATTGCTGTGATTGATTTTTTTTTAATTTGGTTTCTACAAATCAGTTTATTTCTTCCTCTTCACTAGAGAAATTATAGAACTTAGTGGCAATTCTAAGGCAGCTGAAACCTTTTAAAAATATATAATCAGAGTTTTTTTCCCTAAAAATTAATCAGAAATTATAGGAAATACCATTTTCTATCATTTTTCTTTGTGTCATATGAATTCTTCTCACAATGGCTCTTCAATCCGCAACTATTTGGGGGTTTGGCCTGGAAATTTACACACCCTTTATTAAATCTTCATGCACATATATCATATAGTGAGCATTGAAATTTTCAGAGTCTTATCATGTAAATTCCTTTTTAAATATCTACGTTAGTGGGATTAGCTGAGGCTCTAACCCCCAAGCTGCTTTCACTAAACAGTTTCATGTATGGCTTTTCTGGAAGAGCAATACAGAATCTAATAGCAATTGCATCCCTTTGATATTAACATAACCAGTCAAATGCTTTGAACTATTTCCATTAGAGGGGAGAAATTATTTGATAGACCATGTTCATTTACAAAGATTTTACAAAATCTTCTTTCTAAGAACACAGCATGAATCAAATAGCTGGAGACAATTTGTCTTCTCACATTTCTCAGCATTTTCCCAGGATTCCTCTCTTCAGAGGCATTTCCAGTCTTTCTTCAGGGTCATTTTACTTTTTCATCTCTATGGCATTTTGATTGTTTCTCTGACTTTATTTGTCTTTTCCTAGGTGGTTTGCAGACAGATATGCTCACATTCACTTTTTAGTGCCAAAGAAACTCCTTACTCTTCAGTGTCTTAGCAACATTGTATTTCAGTGAAATAACAATTTTTTAATGTTTCTTGTTCAAAACAGAAGTAGTAACAGCTTGCTGAATCTCTCCTGAATAAAGAGTGACTGTCAGCTTTATCGTACTAATTCTCTTTCCCAAATAAAGCCTTATGTGTTGTCTGAGGGTGAACTGTTTTTATAGTTATTTTAAAAACTGTTGAGATGATAAAGTACTTTTCACATAGAATTCCTAGCCAAAATGAAAAATGTACCGAAAGGTCGAAAGAAGTACAATGCTTACATCATTTTCTTCCCCACTGATGAGCTGTGTGAAGAACTTTAACCTGCAGTCAATGCCTATGTCAGCTTTTGAAGGAGTTTTATTCATATTCCTCATAATCATTTTTTTGTTCCCTGGGCTGATAGGAAGCATCTACCAGAAAGAGATCACAAATAATGCATTGAATTTGCCAAGAGATCCCAGAAGTCTGTTTAGAATGTCACAGCAAGAAAGACAATGGGGGGGAATATGACAAAATGCCTTCTATTTACAGGGTTCATAACTTGTAATATACAGGTTCAACACTGAGATAGACTCTAGTAAGCCTCAAGGATTTCTGCTGCTTTAACTTTGAATGATCCAAGGGCTTGAGCCTAACAAAAAGTAATTCTTTTACCCTAAAATATTCATACAAATTGCTACATATTCTGTTAGCATGTCTTGTCTAGCAAGGTTCAAAAAAGTTAACATCCCTTAAGTGAGTAGATAACAAACAGCAGAATAATTTATTTTTGCCCACTTTTTGTGTCCTACCTAAATTTCAGACATAATACAATAAAGGCCAGTGATTTACAAGATGTTTCCTTCCTGAGAATATGAATCAAAGAGAAAGAAAACAAAGTCAATTAGCAGAAAAAAATATGAAGGAAAATATTTGTATAATTTGTGAGTCGCTATGCTGTACTGGCCATTGTGAAAACTCTATCATATACCACACAATTAACAATCTTCTCTGTCTAGCCATGAAGATAAGCAGATGTAACAGGCTGACCAATTTACTATAACAGGTCTTTTTAGACTAGACTGATTGCAGGAAAGACTGATTCCATAAAAAATTACGAAGAATGTTGCAGATGACATTAAATATAGATGCTACATATGCTAGCATTTTTTCCAAGTCTTATTCAGGCGGAATATCACATATATCTTAGTACAGGGGACCCCACAGGCAGCCATAGAAGAGGATTAAGCAGGCTGTCAGTATTTTTCAGATAACACATGGATAGATCATGGCAGTTAATTTTGCCCTGTTTTCAGGTCATTTGTGTAATTTTCAGGCTGCCAAAAAGTATGCATAAACTGGCTTTCAGTGCCATTATTCACCCCCTTGCTGATCAAGAAAAAAACCACATTTTTTTATTACACGGTATACGGACTCATTCCTTAGCACACTAGTTTTGGTGTGTACACAGCAGGTCATTCCTGCTTGCTCACTGAAGTAATTCTAACTCTTCCTGATTCTTCGTACCGTATCTGAGAATGTTGTACTCGTGAACTGAACCTCACTTCTTGTGCTGAGAAATAAACAAGCAGAACAACTGCTGGAGCAGGACATAGACTTACTGAGTCATAACCCGGCACAGTGTCTTCCTTCTGTACACATTGAAGCCTTTCTTTCTCAGTTTGTGATCTGCAAAATCTGCCTTAACATGATTTTGGAGGTTTTACACATCTATAAAGGAGATTGAAGATCTTGAAGATATTGTACTGATTATATAATATACAATGCTCTTTTCTCAGGTTCCTTATAGGTGTAACTTCTTGCCTTGCTATCTTACTGTCAGTTACTGAAATACCAGATATGCCAACTTGTGAATGATATTTTAAAAACTCTTACAATCATTGAGTCCCATGATTTTTTTACAAGGGCATCAATTTTGGATGAAGGTCAGATGGAATTCTGCATGCCTCACAACTCTTTTGTTTTTTAAATTATTCTTCATAATGTTCAGTCTTAAATTGTAATGTGGTTTACTCAGCACTTCTTGAAACTGCTATATTTCACACTAGTATCTGTAACATAGTAGGTGAACTGATCCCTGCTAGGTTTTTTTAATGAGTACTACCTTTCCCAGCTTTTCAAAATTACAAATTCCTTAGATGCTAAAATAATAGCTATAGAATTCTGCTGTTAAAATATTAAATATTGTTTTTAAATCTATATTGAATTATGCTCTAGATAATTTAATCTGCATTCTGATCTTGTTTATGAGTTCATACGCTCATGCCCTTTAGAAAGAGGACATTGTGCACACTTTCAAATGTGTGACGTGTGTGAGAAGGCACAGAAGCCAAGCAACAATGAGGTAAAATGAAGAGAATAGACTTCTTAGCATTGCAAGTACCATCTGTTCTGTAGAAACGCATCCTCTGTGTTGGCATTGCCACAGTGGTATGACATGTGTTATTACTTTTAATCATACTTTGTGCTGAAGAAAAGTCTGGTTACATGACAGATTCAGAGGTTGCAGACTCCCTCAGAGTTAGTGCCTGGAAATCCAAGACTGCTTTGAGTGTTCAATATTTTTGTTTCTGAAATATAATGACCTGTGTAAAATTATGCAACAGGGGACCAGTATACTAGGACAAGTATTATTACATTTCTGTATGGGATGAAGAAAGCAGACAGCATTTACATGAAAAAGATGACATTTTCATAATATTCTGGAAAATTATATCCTAAGGAATTTGTTGTCATTTTCCTAGGGCGACATTGTGGAGTATTACAGGATAATACTAGACACAAAAAATGATGGAAGGATTTCTGACCTGACTCAGACGTTTTTGCCCAATTTACTAATTACAACAATGCTTTGTTTATCAAAACAAGGAAACAGTTCAAAGCCACTATGTAAACCAGTCCTTACTGAGACATCTGTTGTGAGGTCCTCGCATATGTAAGAAGGAAAAACTTACAGACCTAAACAATGGTTTTTTATGCATCATAATAACTTTGTTTATGTAATTCACAAAAACACACATCTAATTCTTGTCTATTCTTAGCCACTGTCAGCTAATGTAGATGCAAGATGTTGTCCTTATGCATTAAATAGAGACACAATACTAATATGGATTGTCTTTTTTCAGTTGCTGAAGTATTAATAACCACCAGTCCTGGAATCACACATTCTAGTTCTGTTTGCACTGACAACCAAATGATGTCATATATCTCTCTTGATTAGACCTCACTTTTATGTCATCAGTGACAATGACCTTTCAAGCACAGACATGTGGAGATATCTAACTTCAGCCTATGTGTTGTCAGGAGACTGTTACTAATATCTGGATCCCAAGGTTTTCTGAAATGAGAAACAGCCTTTTGGTCTTGTGTTATATTCAAACAGCATGGCATCCAACTCATGTTATACAGTTATGATGCCCAAAACTACAGAAGCTTGGCAATTCACTTGGGAACTCAAGTACTTTTTGAATGAAAATTAAACATCAGAGAACTGTTTCATTAGATAAAACATTTCAATCAGTGCTGTTTTGAATATATTCCCAAAATATCTTTTCCATTAGTATTTTTCCACATAATATTTGTTTGGTAAAATATTTCAATTTAAATGTTTATCTTTTTAACATTCTAATTTGACTTGTCAAAAATCTTCTCAGTAGATGCCTCTGCTGTAATTTTTTTAATTCTTCAGTGCCCATTAGTATTCTATACCACGTAGAATTAATCGTAACATACAATGTTATTTTTATAATATTGATTGAATATGATTAATTAAAGAAAATTAGATTATGTAAGTTTTTGTAATCATTTTCACTTGTTACTAGAATAAGCTAATAAAACTGTACTCAGAATATGTGCTTTCAGAGACTTCATGAATCACCTGTGAAAGGACATTGTAGATTAACATTTGCATTTAGGATTTTGTCTTGCATTTTACTAAATTCGAAAAAAATGGTTTTGTAATACATGTATTCTCTTCTAGCTGAGCCTTCGAAGTGGTGGCTATGTCGTAGTCTGCGTATTAGAGCAGATGTCAATGAGCTCCTACCACTAAAAAAGCTGCATAAAACGTGCAAATCAAAACCTGTTCATCACAATCACTTAATATAACTGCATATATAGCATTAAATATTAAATACACATTTCTCTGGAATAAAAAAACAACAACATTCTGCATTATTTTAATTCTGGTTTTGTAATTCCCTTTGAAATCCCTGGAATTTTTACCCTGAAGAAAATAGTAAGTGATAATACACTATTATTTATATGATTAGTCACATCATTCTAGTCTTTGGAAGACATAAGAGGGAAGAACTAAAATTTACTGGTTGCTAAACCGCAAATATACTGATTTCTTACACTTAGCTTTCTCCAAGACTTACAACTAATACAGCAATTTACATATCTATTAATAGATGTTATACAGGATGTTGTGTTACAATTTTAGGAAAAAACATGGGCCACATCTTTCACTTCAATATTATCTTTAAATTGAACAGAAAATGTGACGTTCAACTTACAATGAGCCTTTCTAAACGCAGAGATATTCAACTGGTTCAGGACCCCCTCATTTTGTTGTCTGGCTTTCAGATAAGTTCTTATGAGGCTTAGTAGCTGCAGCTGAAATTTTCTAGAAAATAAGTTAAATTTTTCAAGCTACAGACATAGTGAACATTTCTGAACATTTTTGATGGTGGTTAAATCACTGGATTTCAATCGGTGAGGTATGTTGGGTTTGAGTAAGTTGGCTTTTGACTAGTTGTAGAAATCTATGCTTTTGGAGGTTACAGAACCAGGTTCTAGATTTCCTTCTTACTTAGGTACAAAGTGTGAAGTTTGTTCTTTGGGTGGCAAAAAAAATCTCTCTTAAAACTAACAGACTTCCCAGTTTACTCTCCCGTAATCTACTGATTAAGACACAAAGTCCAGGAAATTCTGATGGATAATTACTGAAAAAAGACTCCAAGTCTTTGAGTCTTACTCAAAATTAATGGCTGCTCATGGTGGTATTAGCATCTGCAGATACAGGCACTGGGAAATAGGACCTCTCATTCCCCATGGTGGCTTAAAATTTTGTCATAAAGCAAGCACTCAGTTAAACAATCCATACCTCTACAGTTTTGCTTGCTCCTGTAGCTGAATAGTTTGCACAGAGTGCAGTATTAGGTGCCCAGCTTGACCTGCGACCTTCCGTGAAATCAGGCCACCCCATTATGTCCTGGCCATAGCTTTGATGCAATCCTCACAGGCTTTCCCAAAATGCATGCGTTACAATTATTCAGTCCAGAGGCTGCACATATCCCTGTGCTGTGTTTCCTCCAGCAGTGCTTGAAAATGTGCTATTATTGAAAGAGTTAAAAAAAATCCCCTTGGAAAAGCTAATTATTGCATGCAGATACTTCTTTGTGTGATCAAGGAGGGGACAATTTAATAGGCTCTGTAATACAACCAAGAACAAAATTGCTTTAAAGGAAGTCTCTTGTTGAGTGACAACTCTGTTGCCTGAGCCAATTAGGTCCCAATAAAGAGTGTTGAATTGGCTCCTGCTTTCTCATTAATTATGTTCTGTCACAGACATGGGGCTTGATTTAGCAATTTTGTATTACATTAAGATACTGAAAGGAATGGAACAAATGGCTCACTCTGATAATAGGCATTCTATACACGGTGTGACATTTACTATCCAGCTGTCCATAAGGCAGCCTAGCACTTCAGTTCAGGGGTTTATTTGTCATTGCTTCAAAGGGACACTCAGCTTTTCACAAAAAAGAAACAGAGAGGCTAATAGATAGGACAAAATGTACTGCTGATATGCTTTATTAGAGATAGGATGCTAGGGTTTTGCTAACAAGCTCATCCGTTGGGACTAAGCCGAGTTTGCTGTCAATCATCCTACACACAAAAGCACACTAGTTAACAAGGAGAAATGAATTACAGACACTTATTCCTGCCTGTGGGATCACAAATACACCAATCTGTGAAAGAGGCACAAACTCAGAAGACAAACTACATATTTGTCAATAACCTCCTAGAAAGAACCCTAGTAATTCTTTGAAGACCTTTGATTTAGCTTCCCTCTAAAATACATGTATAGGAAATGTTTTAGTTACCATGACATTTTCCTTTGTTACTTGTACAATTTTTCATCACATTAAAAACACAAAACTGAGGAGGTCTGCAAATGTTGTGCTAGGTATACACACTGCTTTTTATACCAAGCCACAGGGGGCAGCTACTGTTGTAATATTCATTAATAGCAACAGAAAATTAAATCTTAAAAACTTTAGTTTCAGGCTATCTTGAGTCAATGTGTAGAGCATAATCTAAATCCCAATTTATGTCTTATATAATAATTAAAATAGCAGGATTTTTTTATAGCAGGATTTTTTTTTCGGCTGGGCTTTTTTTTTTCACCCTTCATTGTATATTTTCAAGCAGAGTTCTGATCCATTGCTTGCATTACACTTGCAAGTTCAGATTCAATGTGCAATTCAATAAGCACATTGCTTTATAAATGCTTTGTTTATGTAGGTAAGTAAATATTATTAATGCATATATTTATGTGCATGTATGAATTTAGACATGACTTTTTGACCTTGATTACGTCTTCTTGTCAAAGCATTACCGTTTATAATGTAACATATCCAGTACAACTGACTTCATCAACAAATAAAAATCCTTAGGAAACTGGGAATTTCTTTTGCAAAGTATTCATTTCATTTGAAAAAATATCCAAGAAAAAAACCTCTAGATACGAAAGAGCAAAGAGGAAAATAAACAAATGTGCGTTGTTGAGGAAAGAAAAACAAGGTTCATTTTCCAGTCAGAAACGTGTAGTCAGAGACATTACTGAAGTGTGTATAATCCTTGCCACCAAAGTCATATCTAAACTTAAGCAATGATTTCCTCAGTTTTCCATGTCTAGAGGATTTTCTGCAATAATAATTCTTGTTTCAGGTGCATGGAATAGTGTTTCTGAGACTTTGCTATTAGACAACAACATCATCTATTTGAGAATACCTTATTTTACCCTATTTTGAGATAGAAATCATGCAGATAAGTCCATCATTACCTCTTCTATCCGGGTTTAGTGCTCTTTCACCAAAATTTTAAAATGCTCCTCTAATCATCCTTCTTCCTCTGCACTTGCTAACGCTGCAGGCCAGGAGTATGAATGAGCCACCCTCGAAGCAGATGCCAGAAACAAAACTAAGATGTTCTTGAATAATTTAAGAAAGAGTAGACAGACTTCTCCCAGTAACCCACTCAGGCCTGAGTTAGTGCATATAAACAGGTTTGTTGGCAATGTTGGCAGAGCTTTTCCACCTGAAAAACCTGGATAACAGATTTGGGACCCCTCATGTAGTCAATGAAAAAGAAAACCCTCTCCCAATCCTTAACAAACATTAATGTACTGGGAAGGAGGCTTTGTAGATTGTAGGCAAGGCAATATGTATTTAGTGAGTCAGGTAGAATGACATCAGGTGAGTTATACTAAAAGCTAATCAACACTTCTTCCAAAGTGTAACTTTCTTCCTGAATGGCTAAGACTGTGAGACTCTGCACAGCATCCCCCCAACAAATATATTCCAAAGAACTCCCAATTTATATTTTTATTGTTTGCATCTTCTTTACAGCCCTTCAATATAATCTGAGAAGTCAATATGTATGCAACAAATAAATACAGGCTAAAGAAACAAACTCCTAATCGAGTTGCCTAATGCTGTTTCTGACCCATAAAGGGCAGTCTGAACCTGATTATTTTTTCATATAATTGCTGTCCTTCAGTCTTGCTTACCTACTCATTAAGTATTCTGCTATTTCTGTGATAATTTTACAAACTTGAAGGAAAGCAAACATGCTACAAAATATATTTCAGTATTTCTGTTATCAGCCTCTCCATCCTCGTCTCCCGTTGTGTAGGTGGTTAGAATCATCTATCCCCATTATCTTGTCAGGTCTCATACATGTTTAATTTCAAAATGGCTTCATCTTTTCTAGGTTATAGATATTTGAAATTTTCCAATAATTATTTTTATTGCTATAACTCTTTTCTACTTCCTTCTCTAAATAAAAATGAAGCATTAGAAATTTTTAACTTGGAAAAGGAACATATCCAGTCATAGCCAATTGAGATTCAAAAGCAGCTATATTTGAAAAGCATTAGCCATGTGGAGCTAGAGAGCTTCTGTGCAAAATAACTTGACCCAGACAGTAATTTAGGTCATACTGAACTATTTTTAAACATTAACAAAGAATGAAGAGCTCTTACTTTGGTTTCCTAGATCTTGACAAAGTATTTCCTCTTCAAATACATCTTCAGTTTGATATAAAAGTCCTGATTCTCAACTCCAGTTGAGAACACAAGATCTGAAGGGCTGGAGGGATCACATCGAAATAAGCTTTTTCTGAAGCAGACTCTCAGCCATGGTTTCAGATAACACCAGTCTGGCACGGGTCTCAGATTAGGTTTGAGATTGGTTTTCCTTGCACCTGGAGGTGATGAGCTCCTGAAGAGCAGTTACAGTAGTAGTAGCAGTAGTGTCCCATCTACGCCCTCTCAGTGAAATATAATTGTGCAACATGGTTGCAGATAAAAGTGAAATAAGCCAATAATTAAAAATCATCACTACCAGTGATTTCTCCATAACATACTGCTGAGGGATTTACTTATCTGGAAAAAGGCGAGTGGGCTATTCTATCTGATTACAAATTACTGCTTATAGTTCCTGCTTTAGCAGGACAGTTTCCATATGTTCTGTGCACTGCAAATGTAGGAGAGATTTCTTCAGAGTGTATCTCAGAGAACTGTTAGGAATTCTAACAGGGGACAAGCTCTCTCCATTGACTATACAAGGAAATTGATGGAGACTGGCTTCCTAATTTTGACAACTTGAGGTGCAAATTATGACCTTCTGTTCATCTTCCAGAACAGAATTAATAATTTTAATGATTTTCTAGGACATAAGCGAGAGTTTCTAGATACCAAGCAGAGTTTGGTGTTTCTTTCATACAAATTCTTACATTGTATTCAAGTGGTATTCTAAAATGCAATGTCTCCCTCCCTTGGAGAATGTATTTATATTGTTATGGTATCATGGGAATCTTCAAAAAACAATTTTACCTGGAAACTAGTTTGTCTGGTGTGTTTCATTTGGATTGTTGATAATTTTATAAGATTAGGTGTGTGGATTTATGTTCTTCATACAAATTCCAGGTTTTAAATACTGTGATAATCATTACAATGATGACAAATGAAGTGGTAATGACACAGGAACTGGGTGAGAAAGCAGTGATTCTTTGAGTTTTGATGGAAATTGCTGAGTCATCTGCACAACATAGGCTTACTCATTAAGTCATTTAAAATCTGTTCCTCAAAAAGAGACTATGAAAAAATATATCATGTGGCCAGGTTGGCGGACAAAACCTAGAAGGTGATTCCTGTTGGAGATAAAGTTTCTGTTCTATGACAGATGTAAAACTGGTGGTATGTCCAAGCTGAAACTCTGAAATATCCCAGAAAAACTCTAGTAACATTTTTTTATGAACTACTTGTATATAGTTTGGGGATGCTCACCATAACTTGTATGTTACTAATAAGGTGATTTACATACTCATCTCCTCAGATCCAGTCTTTTTTGTCTTGGAGGAAGATGGCCTTTTGGATGACAGTAAGTTTAAGGATGGTTTTGACAGTACTAGTGCTTTATCAGTGAGAGTTCTGTAGCTCCCCTTGAGGGGGCACTGTTTGGAGAGACATAAGAATGTCCATGATTTTGCCAAGGAACTGTCGAATTGGTCTTTTGTATCAGCACACCAAAATCCTGTGCAACTGTCTGAGCTAGTGCATGACCATGCAGACCAAATTTGAAGGTCAGGTACTGCCAAGATTAGAATATCCACTGACAAATGAAATCTTCCTTCTTCACAATGAAGTTAATTTATTTCAGTACTGCAAAAGGAAGCAAACCCCTGATGATGATGAGCATTAAACGCTAGTCTTGGAGTTTGCTTTAATATTCCCTCAATCCTTTCCTCTCAATTGAGTTTACAGTTATGAGTCCTCCTCAGCAGCTGTTGGTATTTTCCTTTGCCTATTTGCCTTGTTGGGTTTTTTTTTTTAATTAAATGCATTTGTTTATTTTAATTGGATGTACATTCAGCACTTTTCTTCTTGTTTATAATGTCCATTTCTATTAATGTCTAAGTTTTCATAATTTTATCTTAAAACTTAATCTGAAAAACAAGGAAAATGAATCTTCAATTTTATTTTTATTGCAATCAACTTAATGCAGGATGTTGTCTGTCTACCAGAAAATATTGAAAGGCAGTCATAAAAAACAATTAGCATGTGCCTTGGGAAGGAATCTGAAGAATCAGGATAAGATCTCAGTTAGAAGATTGTCTGTGAGGTTACACAGACCATCTGTAGCACTGTCACTGAACACAAGGCACAAGACCAGGAAATCCAGATATTTGCAGGATGAAATACTTGGGAACTCTGATAAAAACCCCCTAATTATTTTCTGTCTTCATAAGCCAGAGTTGCAAAAGATGACATGTTGGGAACAGTTTAATAACCACAGATGTCCAGTGACAGGTAGTATTCTCCTCTAAAATAGCTTTACAATTATACTACATTTTTTGAAAAATACTGGGTTTTGCTTTACAAAACTTCAGACAAATGTTGTTTGATGTTCCTGATGCTTCTGTAGTCTAAAATCAGTTAAACTTTGGCCTCACCAGCAGCATATTAAGTATCACTAACACATCAGTCAGTGTGCCTTTCAGATTTTTTAAATATATGTTTGTCCTTTTTCTTGGAAATAAATATGATATTCACCCTGAATGCAGATGGTATCACTTTTTTACACTGTTATGAACTTTATTTTCAAAATCCAAAATTATTTTACATTTATAATGTAGCTATGTTTCTTTTCATTTTCTTCCCCTGTCCTGGTTTCTGTGCTGGTTCTTCTGTGACTATATCAGAAGTCTGCTTAGATCAGGGAATTTTAGATGGTAGCTAAAAGCCTTTCATTCTTTTTCTCTAGAGGCCTAGGAAACACAGTGTAACTAGGATGTAGAGATAGTCTATGAATGTCAAGAAATGATCTCTGAAATCTCTCAGGCCTTACTGCCTTAATGGTGAGCTTAGGGATTCTAGAGGAAGGTAAATACCTTGCAATCTCTGCTGAATTCGAGGAGGATGTGGCCAAGCTTTGTAAGATATGCTAAAGTTAGCAGATGAATGAAAATTTCAGAGATCAGTCAGGCCTGAGTTATGCACTGTTGTCTGTTATTACTTCACATGGAATCTATATGATGACCAAATGGTTGCAATTAATCAGTTTTGGAGCAAGATTCTAACAATTAAAATAATCATAAAAAGTCAGTTGATTTTCCTGTTTAAGGGTGGTTTTTTAAATCAACAAAAACACTGAGTCTGGAAAAAACAAATGGTTCTTTCTTGCTCAGTTTTACTGTTTCAGATTTTAAACCTAGGCAATTTAAGTGGAAATAGTGAGAGTAAGCTGGAATAAGGTATCTTTTCTTATGCATATAAGTAATTATAAAGTTATTAAGACATGAAACATAAATTTGGTGCAAATGTTTCAGTAGAGAGTGTTGGAATGTAATACATGAAAAATGAAAGGTGCGCTCTAATTGCAGCGCGGCATTTCAGATCTGAAATCTGTTTGACAACAGTGTAAGGTTGGCTTGGCCATATTATAGAATCTCAAGGAAAATAATAATGCGAAGGAAATAGTAGCTAATTGCAGTTTTTGTTTATGAACTGATTCAGTGAAACATGTTAGATTGTATATCTTCTCCATAACTACATTATGCTAATTAGCTAATAACACATTTTCCAAATGATTTTTAAATAGCTCTGTTTAGATTCTGACTCATACAAGTAGCAAGCTGTTACTTTTTTTGCATGAGCTACAGTTAGTGATTAAAAATTATATGCGTGACTCAAAAAGAAAAGTTCAAGTTTTAAATAATCATAAAAAATGCTTAAGCAGTCCAGTTGGGATACAAAATATGAAAGGGTTGTTGTAATTAAAGGACTGAACAAATTTAGATTTATACTTTTTTTTAAGTGTATGAAAACAGGTCCTACAGACTTGACATATAAACAATAAAGATTAATACAAAATATAAAATATGTATTTTTATATTTATTTTAATATATAAAAGGACAAAAAATAAAGATATATTTTTGTAACTGTTTTAAGCCAGAATTATGACTTGGAATTTTCTAGTTTACTCTCTGCCCATGAATCAGACACAAGTTACCCAACAACTGTCTGAATGTGTTCAGATTGCCAGTATAAAATTAAAAAAACCCTCATGAAAGAGAGATGAGAGGAGAACATCTTGGGGAAAAAAAAAATTAGTACATGTCATAGAGCTTTAGCCACTTCAAATGTTTGTTTGAAAATAGCCCAATTGTTTAAATCACTTAATGAGATATCAAAAGAAAAGCAATTAAGAACTTTGTATACTGGTTTTTTTTATTTAAAAGCATCCTTGTCAGTATAGGCTATAAAATGAAAAAATTAAAAATAAATCCTCACTGATTCATATTTTTCTAAACATTATCCAAGAATATAGGACAGTAGGATTAGTGATCTAGAAGAACTCAAAATACTACTCAAACAACTAGAAATAATGCCCAAATCTTATGCATCATAATTGGCACTTTAAAAAAATCAATATTGAATTGGAGCCATTAATACTGGTTTTCCTTTTGGTGTGACAGTGGGCTTATAAATAGGGGTCTCAAGCCTACACAGAAATAGGAATATTCTAACCTGTAATGAACCTCACTTTGTATCCTCATTTTGCAAATTTGTTGCTGAAGGATAAGTAAAGGGATCAAAATTGTGCACAATTAATAAGAAGGTTCACTTTCATTTTCTTCAGTCATTTGGGAGTGTTTTGAATTGGTTCTCTTCTGGTAGTCCTTCTGAGATCATAGTTTTCATGTTTTACAGCATTTCAACTCCAAATTAATACCCACATCAGAAAAAAAATCAACAGATCTTCCAATAAAACACTACATTTATAGATATTGCTGAGAAACTTATGATTAAGAATTCTAATTTATCAATCCTAAGTATTAAATTATTTTAGGGGTACATATGCAGCACACTAATTATGCTACACTTGTCTGCACAGAATTTTCATTTAGAACAGACTTGCCTGAGGAACTCTTTCTGAATCTCATATGGCTGGGTTAAGCTCAGAAATTCTCCTGATCACTGCTTTGCTTCTACTGTCTGAATTGAGCAAATATAGGCAATAAAGAGTTTTCATGCAGTACTGTAATATTACTCAGTAGAATGATCTCATCTCCATTCTCTTCCTGTCTGCATGGAAAGCACAAGACAGAAAAGGATGATGATAAACTAACCCTTCTATGAAGTATCCTTCTAAACCCCTTGAAGGTGCTTTTTTTTTTTTTTTTATTTCAGAACTATTAAGAGTATTCTAAAACTCCAAGCAAAAATTCCATCAAAGAACTGACCATTTCATGGCCCTGTATTTCTGTAGTCTACATCAAATTTCAAATTCCAAGACAGGCGAACATGTCTGGAGGTGCTTTTAGCAAAAGTTACAATCCACATAATTTTTTTAACTCTGTTATTCCTTTGCTACTGAGCATAGAATTAAATTTTTTCATGGTGAGCACACTAAAGTTGAAAACTTCATTTCACATTTAAAAATTAATTTAAGCAGTCTGCTACTTCCCCTTTCTGCCACACGTTTTAATTAATGACGTGTCCATAGAAAATTCAAGAGCCTAACTATAGATGCCAGAATCCAAAAGTCCTTCTTCCCCCATAAGCAAATTGCTGGGACAGAGAACCCCACTCCTATTTTCATGCTCTTCTAGATACATTGAATTTTGTATTCTTTTCTGTATGGCAGCATGGCTTTTGGAAAAGTTGAGAAATATTCCCTGAAAGGTATGATCAAAACCTTGTGTTGCAGAGCCTTTAACATTGGTGTACTTTCATATTTAGGAGACAGTGGTACACTCTTTCCACATTAGCTGTACAGCTTCAGCTCATCTTCTGATATTCTGCTCTAGGTAGGCAAATCTGCTATGAGAATCTTAGCAGAACTTGTGGAAGCATATTTCTGGGGGAGTGCCAAAAACTTTCTGGCAGCTCAAGGAAACTATGGATAGATAGAGGAACTCAACCATAATTCTTTGGAAAACCTCTAAGAAATGAACAGATACTGACAACACATGCTAGACCTTTTCTCAAGAAGAGAACCAGGTAAGTGCTCCGATGTGAGCTCTTGCTCCAAACTCAGAGTCTGAAAAGCAGCAGTAACAACACAACTGTGGTGTGTCAGCAGAGGCAATCCTGGCAATGAGTGTGAGGAAGCAGCACCGAAAGCTGCAGCTGATAGGAGCTATGGACATAGCAGTTCCCCATCTGTGGTAGGCGCTATCAGTACTTGACAATTATGTCACCTAAATGGAACATCTTTTTTAGACCTAAACATTGCTCACAGACTGGTGGATCAGAGTTAGGTTTTTATTCTAGCATGTGTCTCTCCTAGATACATACAATCAAACTGAAGGGAAAAAAGCTTGAATAGCTTTTGTCTTAGTGACCTGTAACACTGCAGTGTACTGTAATCACAGCAGTAATACTGTTGCCTGCAAGTCTGACCACCCAGCTGTTAAAGATAGACATTTCTGAAAATGTGAGAGCTATTGTTAATAGTTCTGACATACTTTACCTCCAATAAGCTTAAGGCAGCTTCCCCAATCCCGAGTGTGTAATAGCAGGAAGGAACCGTGGTTTATATTTACTTCTAAGTCTGGCAAACTTCTAGTCTGCATTTATTCTCTTTCCAGACAAAGGGTGTAATGCCAGAACTTTAAATGCCACACACAACAGGAATTATTTTCTCAAATTACTAATGCTTAAGTTCCCAAGGGACACCTGCTCACATTTCTCTACTAAGACTGTCAGTTAGGCACTTTGGCCAAGTTACTAGCCCTATGGTTGTGTAATGTTGGTCTGGTGTAAATTAGGTATACAGTTACAGCATTTTGGGATCTGCTAAGGGAAAAATCATAGTCAGGATCTAAGTAAAATTTTTTTGTGTCTTGATAATTCTTGTTCAAAGGCTTCATTATCTCCTTTCTGATAGTGAATGTAAGATTCATTATTATCATCTGAAATTTGAATCAATTCAGTTTTCATTTGTGAATTTGCTTTTGCACATTTCACCAGTGACCATACACACAAGTAAGTTACTCCACCGCAATAAAAACTTTTTAGGACTTCCGTATCGTTGACTGTAATTGCAAAATAGAAAAAAATCCCGACAGATGATTGTTCACTGATGATACATGCATCATCCTCAGAGGCACCAAGGATGCAATTAAATTGCAGTAGTGATTCTTGGGTATTTTTCCAGTTTCTTTGTCTTTAGAAGTGAAATGGTAGCAAAAAGATTTACAGAATACCAGAGTTTTGGTGGTTTTGAGTGAGTTTACTATTAAATAAAATAAAAAATTCAAGAAAGAAAGAACATTCTTTTTAGAATTTCGAAAACCAGAAATCCTTGAACTTCCTTCTTCTATTTATGACAAACTTTGCTAAACACCGGAGAGGCTGAAAACTTGATCTTGCAACAATAGAGAACTAGACTTATTCACGTTTTAAGATCTATTTGTTTCTCACAATCTACAAAGTACCTTGTAGTGAAAATCATAGTTTATTTTGTTAATATATCAAGCTCTTAAGAATGAAAAAAAAATTGTAGAACAGGGGTGGATAGACAGTGTTTGCATAGATTTCTGTATCATGAACTACATGACTGCAAATATTTCCAACCATTTTGAAGGAACTACTTAGATCTCTGTCTCTAATAACAAAGTCTTTGTTTTACACTTGCAATGTCATAAAAGGAACTGTCTCAGTAGAACAAGGACACTGTGATCCAGAAAAGGTTTCATTCAGAGCACTAACAAACTTCCTTCTTTATTTCAACTGCACAGTTTTATGCTATGACGTATCAACAGTAATATTGTTGTTTACTCTGTAACCTATATTTTATATACCTTTTATGCTGCAAAAATAACAAATATTAATTTTAAACCAATATTTTGAAACTTTTCAAAGTAAAAATTTGTGTGGTGAGACTTAGCTTCTTCTTTCCTAAACATTTGTTGATTCTACCCTATTTGTCTATTTTTTCCCTTTCTGCCTCTCAGATTTAATGTTTTTGTCTTTTCGGTTCTAGTCTGAACTAAAAATTTCTATTTTCAATCTCTGTGCACTGATGAACTTGAAATTATTTTTATTTTTTCTTTAACTGAAAATTTGCCCAACAGGCAATAGCTTATACCTGGTATCACTAAGAAATTATACGCTGTTACAAGCTACTGTGAAATGAGCGGTGACATTATTCTTCTAAGCAGTTGTCCTTATCAATAATATAAATTGCAATTATTGGTTAAACAAGTTTTTCCCATTTCAGCTGATTACAGTAAACACCTTTAAACTCACATTTTAAACTCACATTGATGGTTAATTTTCTTGGGTATATCAGTGTTAATTGAGCCAAAAATCCATCTTTCAACTGCATATCAAAATATAATCACCTTTGGGGTGTCTGAAAACATGAATCATTGAAAACTAAGTAATTCTGTTTGTCAGGAGCCGTGATTATTATAGAGAACCATACTGTTACATGTTCTTTTTAAAAAACATGACATACCAAATTGCTGAAAACTGGTGTTTACCACTGTAGCATTTCATTCTTACTTGTCATGTTAAATCTTGTCACTTTTTGTTATGTTGTTTCTCATCATATCGCAGTTGGATGTGACACATTCAGTTACATGACATGACTCATTGCAACCTGAGAAATCGTAGATTTGTTGGGAAAAAAGAAATGTTACTATAGAGGATGAAGCTTTTCAAAAGCCTTCTTGATAGAGTATGTTACTGACATTGCTTTTTTTTCTCTCATAAATGAGTACTCTTTTACATATCTTACACTTCATTCTGATCCCCTACTGTTGCCTTTTCATTATCAGAAGTTATTTGTGGTTTGTAGCTTTAAAAAAATCTACATAGAGGTCAGGCCTAGTTATTCTTTACAAATGTAAAATAGATATAAAATGAACATCATCTCTTGACTACATGTTCACATATCATGTCATACCAGTACCTTTCTATCATGTATCTCTGTTGACCTATTTTGCAGAATGTGATCTTAGGAGCAAAAGTTAGGTGTATTTAAATTCTTAATAGAAAGTTTTTGTTAAAGCTATTTCTGGGCCAAGTTGTATGTACACTTGCAAATGCCAAAAGGCAGGTTTTAGCAAGTAAGTTGACAGACCACAGTTACCCAGTCAGAGGACAGTTGATTTTGGAAGGGACCTCTAGAGGTCATCTGGTCTAACTGCCATGCTCAAGAAGGGCCAACAAGAGCAGGATGCCCAGGACCATAACCAAAATGCTCTTTTTTTTTTTTTGCCACCTTCAGGAATGGAGATCCCACAATGTCTATGGGCAACCTGTCCCATTGTTCAGTCACCCCCACAGTGAAAAAACAAACAACAAAAGTGTATTGTTGTGTCCATATGGAACATCCTGTGTTTCAGTTTGTGCCCACTGTCCTGTCACCAGGCACTACTGAAGAGAGCCTGGATCTGTCTTCTTTGAACCCTCCCTTCAGGTATTTAAATACATTGATAAGATCCCCCCCAAGCCATCTCTTCTCCAGGTTAAGAGTCACATCTTGTTCAGCCTCTCCCCATAGAAGCTATGCTCTGGTGCCTTAACCATCTTAGCGGCCCGGCACTGATCTCTCTCTAGTAGCTCTAGGTCTCTGTAGTACTGAGTGGCCCAGAAATGGATACAATACTCCAGAGAAGGCCTCAACAGTGTTGAATAAAGGGAAAGGACTACCTGCCTCAGCCTGGTGGCAACAGCTGTCCTCATGCACCCCGTGATACCATTAACCATCTTTGCCTCAAGGGTGCATTGCTGCCTCGCATTCAGTGCTGTATTCACTGGGTCCTGGATGTCCTTGTCCACAAAGCTGCTTTTCAATTAGTTGGTCCCCAGCATAATACTGGGGCATGGGGTTGTCCCTCACTGCATTTCCATTTGTTGAACTGCACAAGGTCAGTGACTTCCTGTAAGCCCATTTCTCCAGCCTGTGAAGGTCTCTCTGAACAGCAGCACAACTCTGGTGTGTCAGCCACTCTTCCCAATACTGTATCATCAGCACACTCTCTGAGGGTAGACTCTACCCCATCATCCAGTCATTGACAAAGACATTGAAAAGAATCAGGCCAAGTATAGATCCACGGAGTACACCACTAGTTATTGGCCTCCCATTAGACTTTGTGTCTCTGAACCCATCTGTTCAGTCAGTTTCTAATCCACTTCACTGTCTGCTTACCCAGCCCATACCTCACCAGTGTCCCTATGAGAATCTTGTGGGAGATAGTGCTAAAAGTATTACTGAAGTCAATGTAGAACAACATCCACTGCTCTCATCTCACCTACCACGCTAGTCATACGTAACTTCTTGAGTCCATGGAACATGAAAGCTGAAAAAACCCAAAAGTGATAGGACTTAATGCCATTTCTTTCTCATCAGTAAGGGCCTGCATGAGTTCACTAGAGTTTCTCCTGTAAAGCAAACTGTATGATGAATTTTCCTCTGATGCAAGCTAGTAGTGCAGAAGGCAACTCTTGCTTCAAAAATCTAAGGTCTGTGGTCCAAATCAGAACTTCCGAAGTTTTAATGGCACCACCGTACCACTGGCAGAAAAGTCATGGCGTGGCTATATTGAGCCCACAGAAGTATGCTAGCATCTGAATCTTTTCATGGATGTTGGAAGAGCTTTCTACTATTAATCCTCCCACACCACACTCAAAATATGGACTAAAAATCTGAGCTAGAACTGAAACACTGAAAGTTTTCACTAAAATTATTAAATACATTTTTACTTGCATTTCATCTGTCAAGAATATTGTAGAGAAAATTTCCTTCTAGTTTCCATGGGAACATTCTTGTAAATGTATAGGGATTCAAAATGTAAAGTGGTTGGTGAAAAACTTGTGAAAATAAAGTGCGTTTGCAGTTTTTCTTCCTTGATAAATGTATGGAGAATTAAAACCTTTGACAAGAAAGGAGTGATAGCATATGATTTTCTAGACATATGGGAAACGTGTGCAAACTCAAGAGGCATGAATTATTCCTCTTGAGCAAAAAAAAAGCTTAGCAGATGTTAGTGTGCAAGGACCGTGTAAACATTCTGGGGGCTCAAAGAAGGGTAATTTTAAAAATTCATCAATAGGAATAAAGACACATGAAACTGCCAACCAAACATTTCTTACAAAATTCACAGGTAATAAGTATTTCATTACTTTTCTCTGTTTTGTTTGAGCATAAGCCAGTAATTTCCCATGAAAAGTACTGGTCTGTAGGAATATGGGATATACTCTAAAAAGTGTTGTCATTCTTGATCATTACAACTTGCAAAGATTTTACGGTTTTAAATACGTTAATCTGAGGATCAGACCCAGCTGTTCAGGGGACAGGACAGGCTGTCAGCTGTAATTGCATCACATGACCAGCAGCACATATGCCCCATTGAGCATTGTTGGTGGGGAAATGGAAAATTAACCCTTCCAGCACAACCCTCCTTGCCATCCATTAAACTTGACTAAAATTTGTCTAAGTAGTGAAGTAACCAGGAGGCATTTTGCTCCAAGGGAATGATATGTACATGATAAATTAGACAATACAAGAGGAAGCAAAGATGACGTCAATCTAAATGGATATAAAACCCAAATATCGTTTGTGAAATTTACATTTTCAGCTATATTTAAAATGTTTCAGCTCCTGTCAAGTATTTTGAAGAAAACAGATTTTAGGAATGAGAAATAGCTCTTTGACAGAGCTAAAAACTGTTAATAAATTGAGTTTTTTGCTACAATTTCTAAGGAAATATTCTGTGGAATAGAATATTTTCCAGAATTTTTAGTTTGCCTAATTAGCTTCCTGATCTACTGACTGCTCTTTCAATCTGAGACACATCTGTTTAGGAGGGAGACAAGACTTAAAATAAAAAAAAAAAACAACTTTCTGTTAGTTTGCAGGCTTCATCAGAGGTTGGAAACTGATGGAGGATACAGGTTTTGTAATATCATTATGGCCATTTCACTTGGGCACATTCACCTGTTAAATGCTTAAGTGGTTTGGTGCTTTCTGTGGATATGTTATGTCTTGAAAAAAACTTGCCTCTGAAGTAATGGCAATACTGTTTAATACCTCAAAAACTTGCCTCTGAAGTAATGGCAATACTGTTTAATACCTCAAAAATATGAGAACTTTGTCAATTCAAGCAATAAGGGAACTAAACACATACATTCATAATGGAGTAAGAATGAGAAAAAAGCAATTAATTGTCAGTTTTCAGGTTTTCAATAAAAAACCCTTCTCACAACCAGATATTACAGACAGCCACTACAATGCCCTTAAAATTGAAACATATTATGTGTATACATAACAGCATCCTGCTAAATGTAATATGAAAATTCAAGCTGGTATACAGTATTAGATTGAGTGCTGTGCATCACTATAAGGCTCCCTAAGGTTAAATTGGGCTCCTGCACTGAAATTCTAATTAGAAATATGAGTGCTCCAACTCTGTGTAAGTGCATGTCTGTTTAATTATTTTCGCTTTTTCCTTGTATCTTTCATTATTCCATAGTCCTTTTCTTCCTCCTTTCTTGCTGTTTTCAAGCAACCCCATCTCCTCGCTTAATCTAAGTGTAGGACCTTCCTATAAGTTGGCATTAATTGATACGCAGTGTTTAATTATTATTTTTCATCTCTGAAGAGACCTTATATTAACTCCCCGAGGGCCCTAGACAACATTTCAGCCCTTTGACTCACGTGGCACAGCTCTGCCATCTTCTGACATGTCTTTCTCTTGTCAGCAACACAATCATTTTCTTTAGTGTAATACCAATAATATTTTGTCTTTAGGAATTTCCTACCTATTTCATAGTACACAAAACATTTTTAATGGAGAATAGATACAGTTAGTCTCTACCTGAGGGATGTGTTTTAGCTGAGTAGGACAGCTGGTTTCTTTATCACACTAAATGACTCTTAAGAAATCTTACTTTCACAAATATGAGTACAATATCTAAGTTACCACAAGAACATCATGTTATTTCCTACTATCACATCTCACTCTTAGAAGAGTACATTAATTTCTTAAATTATTCATGTTTGGAATTAATTCGTTTAATTTTATTAAAGAAATTTAATGCAGTTAATCCAATTTTGTGTGCATTAATTTCAGTATAAATCCACTCTCCATAATAAAGTATTTTCCATTCTACATTGTGTGAATCTTGATAATGTGGATGCAGTGTATAAATTTTATTTTGATAAATCAAAATTCCTTTTAAGAACTGCTTAAAATTTAATATTTTCCTCTGATAGAATAAATCTGATCAATTTTAAATAAGCATCATTTTCTCAGTATTCTTAATGAAATTCCAGCACAACAAAATTTTTCAAATACTTCTCAGCAGGTACAGTTTTATTAATGAAAATTAAATTATCATTGTGAGGCATTTGGGTTCAGAATGAAATATTAAAAATTGGATTATTCTTTGGATTAGTATTGAGATTCATGTTCATCTGCATTGAAAATATATTTAAATGCACATATATTGAAGCAGAACAGATAGAAATATGTACATGAGTCCTGGAGCAACTGATTTTCTTTCCTGGGCAAAGCTAAATTCTAGGATCTGAAGTCTCCTTTTAACTGCTGAATTGTACTTTCTCAAATCTTTTTTTTTCTTTAGCACTGATGACCCTAACCTTATTCAAAACTTTTCTCTCCCTACAGGCTATTTTTTAGAGCTACCATTTCTTAGGACAGACCTCCAAATGGAACACATGTACAGCCTTCCTCTGTGTCTCTGTTTCTTGTCAGTCCCGATAAAAGAAGAAAGACAAGACAGCCTCTCCAGCTGCAGGAAAGTCATAACCCCAGTTATCCTTTGGTAAAAGGTCCCTCACTGCTTGTTTTTAACCTATTCCTGGTCTATTCTGCAATGGAAACCATGACATGGTTAAATAAAAACCTGAAAATATTCTGCAAACGTGTTTAAAAATATGTAAACACTAGACAATGCCATAATCAATGCATACTTTATATTTAAACATTAGAAGGAGGTTACATTAGGTTCCCTAAAACCACACTTAATCCCCATAAAATATTTAATTTGGGAAGCCTAATTAATACAACATAAACAAAAATACATAAAACACATAAATAAATAAATAAAACACAACAAAACACTTTTCTGAAAAAGTCCACAGGTACTTAAGCACCAAAATTGTAGATGGAATACCAAACAAAACCAGAATTCTCCTTAGGCCTAGACATGTAGAAGTTGGGTAGTTCGTAACACTTGGAAGTACATCCAGATGTGTCCTTCACAAATATCACATCTGAACAAAATGTTGTGTTGTATCCATTTGATTTATACCAATTTGTCTGAACAGATGCACCAGACATATTTTGTTTTATTTTCCATGTATAGCCATGAACTCCATATTCAGTAATTTTACATGCAACTTTATTGCTGAAATCAGGAATGTGCTTAGGTTTGGCTAATTCATACACAAGTTCTCTGTGATACACGTGATTATTTTTAAAATATATAGATCAGACTGGTGGTTGATAATAATTCTTAGAACTTGACCCTGGTTACATTACCATTTATTTTTAGATTCTGTGACCTTTTGGAATAATATTTTTATAAGTGCAGTAAGATCTTCTAGTGTGTGAATTAATGTTGTACTGATGGAACAGAGTTGATTGCACTCAGCCTTTAGCTTCATTCGCAGCAACACATTAGTTGTGAATTAGTGTGCAATAATTCATACCCTGTTGCTTCTTAGATCTAAATATAACATTTGCTCAGCTTTAGAAATACAACATAAAGGCACTAATATTTTCAAATCAAGAGGCCCCCCCTAGTATTTTCATTTCAAATATGTTGATCTAGCTGCCATATGTTACAATAATAACAGTTTATTAAATAGTGTCATAGACTTCAGCCTAGCTTCTACATATATTCATTCTGTATAGATACTTTCTATGCTCAAGGTGTTGGGATCCAGCGACATGAAAGGGGATATAAGACTCTCTGTATTGAAACAATCATATGTGTGATGACTCTATTTTTTTTTTTGCTTTAATTATGATTCACAGGGAACTTCATAAAAAGAAAAAAAATTCTTTTGAAAAATACCTGTATTATTTTTCAGACAAAGTATACAAGGAACAGGCAGGTTATGTAGTAGTCACAAGGAGTCATTAGGCAACAAAACCTAACCTTTAGGTTCCTAAAATTCTCATACCATCCTCAAAGTCTCCCTCATTAAAGCCCCATAGAAAAACAAGCATGGCAAGAAGACATTCTGAAAGGATTTTCTTACAACTCTGTCTAAAATTGAGGAGAAAGATGAAGTTTTTCACATCATTGCCAAACTAGCTTCTCTCCTAATGAAGATTTCATCACTCAGATGGAATTAATTAGAACTGGCAACACTGAATTGTCTGAGTGGTGTGGGACCCCAAAGGTCTCTATCAAATATAGGTCTGGCACAGAGGCAGTCTTTAGTACTGTGGAAAATGAAATCCTGATGTCTCATAGACTGCCAGATGCCCTGCCCATTGGACTGCTGGGTGTGGGGTTTTCAGCAGACTACATGCAACTCTGTTGAGATTGAAAAATTTAAGAAAGTAGGTGCAGCTAAGGAACTTGTGTAGACGATGAAGAGAAGTCAGGAAATCAAAGTTAAGTTCAGGCACAGCATTTGGAAAACAGGGCTCAAGATCAAACCTTGCAGTAATACAAGTAGAATGAGCTATCTAATTTGGTTTCTAAAGCTATCTAGCAAGTAGGCTTAACAGACAAGAGGAGCTCATATGGTAAGCAGTACAGCACTGATGACTCAGTGGAATAATTTCCTAAAGTTTCCTATACTTAACAAGTCAGTATGCAGTCCTTTTGGGAATGTTCTAAAATGAAAAGTAATATTAGACCATTCTATTTCTAGCACTTGTTCAGTTCCAGTTCTAAGAATGTTCTTGCATGTAACCTGAGCAACAGAACAGAGGAAACAGATTAACCTGCCCTTACAGAACAAGCTATGTAGGTACTTATTCCAAAATCCTGTGAGCCTCTTTGCAGTGTTGATTGTATGAATTTTCTCTTTCACATTTCACAGCTATGTGGTCTGAATGCCTGTCACAATTCATTTTTCCTGCAGGTTACTCTCCCATAAGATGAGCAAAACTGATTCAATAGCAAAATAAGTTTATCTCTGGTCTAGTAGTAGAAGCAAGTGTTGTAGATTGGACTGCGGTATGAGAGAGCTATAGCCTTTGTAATCATGAATGCACAAAAAAGAAGTACTGTTATCATGCAGGTGACCATAATTTGTGCTAGTTTCAGCGAATCAGCATAGGGAATAAAGAGCAAAGAGGGTATTGTAGTATGCACTGTAGATTTCCAGAGTTCTTTTCTAAAGCTAGATCCTGCCGAGGGGTTTTCCCTGGCATACCTGATGTTTACTACTGTTACCCACCCCAGCCAGCATAAATGTGCCAGCGCTCGCAGTCTGCTGGTCCTTGGATTATGATTTCTCAGTGCAGAGCTCCAGCACACACAGCACCCAGGAACAACCACCTCCTTTCCTTTGGCTCCTCCCAGGGCTTGATTTATAGGGCTAATGCCCGCCCTGCAGCCACAGCTGTTTGTAGGGGGTTAATGAGCCAATAACTGGATCCTGGTGTGGATCCTGGTCTTGAGTGAGAGTTTGGCTAGTGCATACCAACAGGGTTTAAATACATTATACAACACATAAAGTGTATGTAGTTGACTCAATCCATGCTATCTTACAGGCGCATTTTTTTCTGTAGTTTCTCTTGTATGGTCCAAAGCAACGTTTAATGCTTTACTAATGTGACCGATCATATTATGTATTGCAACAAATTACACTGATGTCACTTTAATTGATGGTATAGAAACGAGAACATTTGCTAGAATTCCAGAACTCTGCATTTCTCTTCCCATCCCGGCTCTTCCCCTTTATTTTCTTCTTCTCCTTTCCCTGCTCCCTTCTCCTTTATCCTTCCTTTTCTCTCTTTCACTTCCCCCCTTCCTTTCCCTTCTCACTTCAGTTTTTCCCCTAGAGGTATTATCCGAAGCAGAATCAGAATTACGAAGCTTGCTTTATTTCTGTAAATATCTGCTGCATTGTCTCCTATCATAGCTCAAAGTAGAATTAATTGAGCTTAAAGGATAAAAACAGTTACCACAGATACACCACAGAGAAAGATGCATTACGGAAGTAAATCTACTAATAAATTAGGATGGACTTGTAAGTTTTTGGGCCCTTAAGTGTTCTACTGGATTTGATTACAAGATCACTGTCACCAGAGAGTCACCAAGTCATTCAGATGCTGGTAAAATGCAAGAGATAGGAAAACTGGGCTGCCTAGGAAAATGCAGAGGTCTGAGGTAGCTAAGTGAATTCAGTTAGTCAATTATTTTTCACAAATTCTGAAGGCTTCATGATCTACACACTTTCAGAGAAGTGACTAGATGTCACAGACTGGAGCTGTTTCAAAAAAATTGCCTTCCAAATGCATGGAAAAGAATATAACTTTTGGTCTCTGTTAACTCCTTTTGCTAATCTCTACTTTAGAGCAGGGTTGTTGGAAACACAGTAATCCTGGCAGTCGTTAACAAGAAGTAATCTAATATCATGCTAATTTATTATAAAAATCAAGTATTAAAAAAAATATTTCAACTGCTAATTGAATTATAAGCAATATAAAGAATTCATTTTCTCCAAGCAAATTATTTACAATTTGATTGCTCTTTTAGCCAAGTAATGAAACCAACAGATGAAGATATTTCAGTTGAATCTATATGTTTTTACTGCCATTAAACTATTTATTAAATGCAAAATTCTGCATGAAACCTTATTAGGTACATAATGATCCTTGTCAGACAGAGTTCTGCAGCCAAAACACATGAAAAGAAATTGGGTTTAGGTCTTAAATTACCTAGTGATACTCCTAAATGAAGGATTTGCAGCATGTCATTATATATACAGATGGCATTATGATTCCCAAGAGCATGGAAATGTTATAAATATAATAGGAAACAAAAAAAGAACAATCTAATTTGTATAAAGCAATTTATTCCTCTAGAGGGATTATTTTTAAAAATATTGAATTTAAAATCAAATGATTTTAACAGAAAGTCTAGTGTGAATTTTCAGTCAATACTATTTTATCTGGTGCATGCAGAACCTAGCAAGCAATAGCACTAATTAAGGACCTAAAATCAGTAATGACAACAGGCAGATTATAGAGTACATTCTGTGCAGGTATCAGTTCTATATTTAGAGCAGAGTTAGCTGGGTGATAGGCACACTCTAAATGCTATTAAGAAAGGAAAGACTAGATAAGAGGAATGTACCTACTTAACTGGTTGCCATTATGGCAGATAACTGATGGGTATTTATCTCAATGGTTTTTCCCATCTGACTCATTTTATTCATTGAAATTCTTTTGACATAGGAACTGAGAAACTAAGTACTATTTTTCTCATTGGACAATATTCTAAGGGCACAACCTTCATTGCCTTTTACAACAGGAACAGACCCACACAAATTGTTTTCAGGCCAGTTACATGGTTCAAAAGCAGTGCATTGCTTTTCTCTGGTTTGCTCTATCTGGTGGCAGGGCTTCAAGACGTAGTAGAGCAGTGAGTAAGAGATGGGGTAAGAGAGCAATGTAATAATACTTGTTTTCAGACTGATTTGGGGACTCCAATACACATAAGTAAAATTACATTCAAACTTTGAAGAATGAGGTGGAATTGGCAATTATACGGCATGCAACAGGAAAATAGAAGGATGGAGGTTACAGAAGCGATTCTGTAGAAATACTCATGCTTTATTAAGCTTGACTTTTAAAATCTGTTCAACATTCTAGTAACTTCAGAGTCAGAGTTTTTACTTTAGTACTTTGTCTTGACCTTTACTTAGAAATGTACATCTTCTAAGGAGGTAGCCATGCTAACGTATCTTAATGAGCTTCCTTTACCTCTGTACAGAAAGCTCTTTAAAGTAGGTTTTGGTTGGCTCCTAGAGTATCTGCTGCTGCTCTGTTTATTGCTTTGCATGTAGTAGTCCCAGAGAGAGTTATCTTCAGGATCAGCATTATTCAAAAAATATGTGCACATCCATATACATTAGTACACAGTGTTATCCTCTGTTAGTTGTGGGGAAACAAAGATGAAAGTTGTGATCTCCCTGAGATAATTGAAGGAGCCTGTATTTTTAACTGAGATGCAATTCCTTGCTCTAAGGCCTACATTCAGACCATGATGCCACTTTTTTTTACATTTTTCTCTTTAACCTATCAAACTGAGATATTTCTTATGGTAATTGTTTTGATATTAAACTGACACATTCAAATGTCACTTTCTATGTGTGAATTATTACTCAGTGTTTTGCAGTAATAATGACAACATCAATATTTAAAAACTTGTTTGGTTTGTTAAGTAAAATCTTGTCCTAAAAAAGGCAGCTTTTAAAATTCGTCAAATTCTATGAAAGAATATCTCATTAAGTACAAAATGTCATTTAAATAGGAAGGTTATTACCTCCCACATTGTTACAGCTACTGCTACAAACCAATTTCAACAAGTTTTTTCTAAGTGCTCTCATTCCACAAACTATTTTGTTTTGTCTCACTACACTGCTCATCACTGAAAATTTCTTGCCCCATTCTCGCATTCATTGTGCCAGTTGAGGAATATTTAAGGTTGGAATATAGCCTGTAGCTTAATGTTGAAGTGGGCCTTTCTGTGTAAGAGATCTTTTCAAAAACTTTAAAACAAGCTTCATTTTAATTCCAATCTGTACTGTGTCTGGTTGGGATAGAGTTAACTTTGTTCAGAGCAGCTCTAATGGTGCTATTTTCTGGATTTGTGGCTGTAACACTGTTCATGACATGTCAATGTTTTGGCTGTTGCTGAGCAGCGCAGCCTTCTGCTTGTCTACAGAAGGGAATGGGCAAGAAGTCGGAAGGAGACCCAGCTGGGACAGCTGACCCAAATTGGCCAGAGGAATATATTTCTTACAATACAGCTTCACACTCAGCAATAAAAACTGGAGGTAGGCAAAGAAGGAGAGACATTTTGACTTCCAAGGAGGCCATTGCTCTGACACCAGCTGGACATCAGTCTGACTGGGAGAGGTGCTGACTTCTTAGACTTTTGTGTATTGTAACCAATTACAAACTTGGAGGTACAGCAGGAAGATTTAGTGGATTTATAAGAATAAAAACTCTCTTTTCGCTGATGTGTAATTTCAGTTTTCCTCCAAAGACTAAGGAGGATGTTCTTTAAATATGAAATATGATTAGGATACTTAAGATCTACTTCATGTGCACTGAATTCCAATTCACTAGGCTATATTCAGCTGAAAAATAATAGTTCCGTATGAAGAAAAGAGGGTAATATTGGTCAATAGTACTATTAACCCCCTAATTTCATAAAAATAATAAAGTACCTTTAGAATTAGAATATAGGGAAAAAATAGGGAAATATAGGGAAATAGGCAAATATAGGGCAAAAATCAGTATGTTTCTCAAACAAAGCTTGTTGTGCCCACATCCATGGTAATTACATGCCTAATCTGAGACCTCCGTATCTTGAACCCCTCAGGAGTATTTTCAAGATAGAAAGGCTATCTGAGATGTCAGATTGGCACAGAATAAAGTGAAAATAATGACTACAGGAGACTACAAAGTACATGAAACAGTCACTGTTAAGCACTAAATAGATTTGAGTATCCTTAAAGAGCACATACACATATTTCAAAATCGATATTCCACACCATTTATCATGCCAATTTACAAATGTATCACCTAGAAAATGTTTCTTTCTAAACAGTTTGCTTTTCTACCTTTGAACTTTTCTTAACACGCAGAAATTTTTTATTCTCAATGTCTAATGTAGATTAGGAGGGAGAAAGAAGATCTGGCAAGATAAGGCCCCCAGTGTTGCAGTGGTTCTTCTTTCTTGCTCATCGTAAGATCATAAAATTGACTAGGGCTAAAACAGTATCAAGAGATTGACAGAGAAAGAAAACTACCAGAATCACTGAACAATGTTCAGAGTACTGGTGAGACAAAGGAGTAAGGTCTAGAAACATCAGGGTCCTGTGTGCATCAAAAAACTCTGCAATCGCTTACCTCTGCCCCATGCCTCGCTCAGAGGTTTAATTGCCTGTGCTCAACATCACCTTTAATACAATGCAGCTGTATGGCCTTGGATCAAACTGCTGGGGAAAGAGCAATGTAAGAAAGAGTCATGAGAAGCCTCATCCTCCCACTTTGCTTAAGAGCTACATTTAAGCGAGGACTTCCCACTTGAACCTTGCAGTGCTGTATTGTAGGTAAGCCTGCGTATGGAAGACTTGAATTTCTGGCTTGATGTCAAATCCTCTTCATCATTATGGGGTTGTTTGACACTCACTCAAGTGTTGACTGACTCTGGATAACATCACCAGATCTGCTGCGCACTTTTGGATTAGGTATGGAGGTAACTGTAAGTGAAGTCACAGCCCTGTACCTGCTGCCAATCTCAGCTCACCTTCCCTTGCAGAGCAGCCTACTCCTTCTGCTTCCTGACCTGAAAAAATGGGATTTGTGACTTCTACCTCCCTTAGCATCTAGAATATAGGAATAAGGTCCTCTAAGATGAGGTAATCATCTTCATTCTATCATACACAGAGATCACTCTATGCGAAAACCTTCCCTTTCTTATCAAAAACTTTGCGGACAAAATTTTATTCCTTTCATCCTGAAACTAAACACAAGAAAATAAGCATGGGAATTATTTATACCATTATCTTAAAGATCCAATGAAGACAAAATAGAAATTTTGTTTTCTGCCTGGAAACACAAATGCAAAATCATTTAAAAGTGAATCCTTTTCTTGTTTGTATGATGGAGAAAGAGGGATTATATATCATGTAAGGCACATCGAAGACCTCTATTGGCTAGACAGGCGCAGTGTGAAATACCATAGAACTCAGCTCAACCACCACCCTGGCAATCAAGAGCCAAACAGTGAGTAGTGTGAATACTGATGGAGACTTTAGCCTAGACTTTGATCAGCCAGTAGTACTAATAGAATATTCCGAGAATTGTTTCCTCATTGTCTCTCTAGGGTAGGATAGAGTAGAATTTCTACCTGTACTTTTGTCTGCTTTGTCAGATTTAAACCCACAGGTCAAGACTTTTTATTAGTATGTTTATGTATGTTCTGTGGAGAGACTTAAGCTTGCTCTACTCTACCATGACCCTGGATGGCTTAGCATAGTACAGTGCTGAAGAAAATACACTTTGCTTTCAATCTGAGCTTAATGGGTTAAAAAGCTGGAGCTAGCGTGTCTCTTCCTAGCAACAAGCTCACATCTGGCTAGAGCACTGTTGACGGAATAAGCTCTGGTTTGCCTGCAAATATTCCCCCATATGTACATAAGGAGATATTCCTTATAGATTAGACTTTCTTCTGTGTCCAGTTGTCAAGGAGATTGTGTCCATTCCAGATAAATGTTGATCAGACTTCTGTTGTATTTAGCATTGTTCTCCTTTCTCCAGATTCCATTAACATATCTGTTGCAGGAAATTGTCAGTATCTCCATATCAGGGAGCAGCAAGAGGAGGCTGACCTGCAAGGGCAGGGAAGTCAGAAGCAGAGCATAATAACAAGGCAGGCAGAGGTCTCACTGACAAGGGTCTCACAGCACCAAAACAAGGCAAGCAGAGAGGCTCCGGCAAGGGTAATCAGCTGCAATTAAGGATCCAAATCAGTAGTCAAATTCTTGATGATGAAGCAGGTCCCAGGTCAACCTGTGAAGGTGATCAGGTCCAAATACATTGTCCTGCATCAGACACAGGGTCAGTGCCTCCAGCCAAGTCTGCAGAACTCAGACATCAAGCCAGGAAGTCAAACCACAGGTCAGGGTTAAGGTTTGGCTTGATGGAGTACCTCTCTAGGTATAGACACACAGGCATGACTTCTGCCCCACTCCAGGGTAACCTAAGCAAGAACCAACAGTGCAAAACTCAGCAGAGAGCCCTGCTGAAGCTCTTTAGAAGTCTTTTGGGGAGACCTTTGGCAGAGGCTCCTTTCATCTGTTTCCTCATAATGTGTTTTATCAGCAAGCTGGCCTTGAGTACAGAAAGATGAACTCCTCAAAGGGAAGGCATGCAATTAGGATGCTAACAGTTCAATTTTTATGAGACACTGCAATTCATCTTCAAATTAATATGCACTTTTCTGCTTCTTTTTTTAATAAATCCCATGTTTTAAGATAGCAGTCTTAATATAAGCTCAATAACATGGGCCTCAAATAAGCAAGATCCCACTTTAAGATCTACTTGGAGACCATGGCTAACATGAGTAAAGCTCACTTCCACTAAGCTTTTTCAGAAACATTACAAAACTATGAAAACAAAAGTTACATTTTATTCTGGGTTGTTATTTCTGAGGGAAAGGTATTTTTTAAAGGAACTGTTTTTTGGTGGTCCTTTCATAGAAGAGGTATAATTAATCTGCCAACCAGCAGAGTAAGGAAAAAAAATGCTACTGTCTGCATTTTTTGTTCATTTTAAGATTTTTTTAAACAGGTTTTTTCTCGTTTTCTGATCATCTGTAGAATTATCTTCCTGCCTTGTTTTCTTAATAAGTATATACTTATGCTTTTTTTGGTTTGGTTTTTTTTTTTACTGTATGCATTGGCCTTCTGAGCAAATTTGTGCTGATGTACTTACTTTAAGTGTTGGTATTGCATCAGAAACCATTCCCTCAAAACAGACTGATGGTCCATCTGGTTCAGTATCCTGTTTCCTGTAATGGCTAGTAACAGATGCTTGACAGGAGATTGCAAGAAATCCCATAGAGCCCAATTTTGATACATTTATTCATTAGGGTATTATTTTCTTAGTTAAAGGTGGACATTATGGAGTAAATTTGCTTTTATTTTTAAAAAGGTATCTTACCAGATAACAGTGATTATTCTTTTTCAAGTACATTTTCAATCCTTTCAAATGTGATCACTCCTTTTATGAATCCTATTAAGTGATCCATCCTCACATAAATCACAAAACACGACAGTTTTCTCCAATCAAAATCAAAACGGCAAATATTCAATCTTCTTGATTTCAAATAATTTATCCAGAACGTTATTTATTAGTGGAATAAATACCTATTCGTGGTATATTTTTTAGAAAGAATAAATAATACAAACTTTCAGAAAATATATTCAAGCTTAAGCAAGGCTATTTGTGCAAATTGAGCAATAATTAACATCTGGAGCACCTGAAATTTATAGAAATCAAACATCTGCTACTCAGAAATTATTTGAAATATCTTTCTTCTGTATACAACCAGTAATAGAAATAACACTGGAATATATAGATGAGTCATCTTCTTCATTATCATTTTTAGATACTGCTAAATTATCATATTTTAGTCATTGTTGCATATGAAATTCCAGTTGCCTGATAATTGATTCTATATGGGGATTTTTCTTTCTTTCCACTTTCCTGTGCTATACACAAACCTCCAGGTCAGTGGATCTGCAGTAGCATACACATTTTAAATGCCAAACAATGTGAATGCTGAACAGATGATATGTGCAGATCACTGCTGCTTCTTGCCCCTGTCTGCAGCTCTGTTTCAAAGCAAGAACAGTGATGAATCCTTTTACTGGCATTTTTTTGAGATTTGTGATTATATTAGAATTAGAGCTTTTAATTGTTTTGTGGGTCTGGAAGGGTTCCATGTCATAGAAAGTTCCCAAAAGTGGGTCAGATGTCACATGCATTGACAGCTTAAAAAGGGGCACAAAGATGAGTTGCAATAGATGTTCAGGAAATTGAGCTGGAAGCAGCCACATAGTGTGTAGTCTTCTTGGCACTCTAAAGCTCTCTAAAACACAGAGATTTTAGGGGAAAAAAGGAACTTTAAGTACTGATGCTCGCCAATTTTACTTAATATAACAGTATACAAACAACAGAATATATTTACAATTATTAAAACATGTATTTTAAGGTGAAATGGAACCGTGCTATTTAGGGCAATTTTGCATCATCTGTTGTCTTGTAATTCAATACCCTATAATATGAAACCATAAAAAATATTTAAAATACATGGAGATTCAAACTCAGGCAGTCAAAACTTTCAGTATGGCTGGTGTAGAGGTGCCTGCAGAAACCTAATTCTTGACCATCATTCCCCTTGCATGTCATGGTAATATTTGGCTTAATTAAAGCATCACAAACACTGGTTTTCACAGGATTCTTGTCACATTCCCTGCAGAGGATGGACAACAATTTCTTAATGAGCATTTATTTAGAGTTTTGTTTTCTGCTCATTGTTCAGTGTGTGGCCCTATGACTTTCTTACTCTTCGTTATTTAAACTTTACTTAGAAGAAAGAATTCATTAATGTCTTTTCTGCGGCATTCATTACTGTGCTGTTTGGCTATTTCATGCAACAGTTAATTTGTATTCATTTGGTCCTTTTGACCCTAGGGGTCATTTTACAGGTGGGAAATTGACAGAGGCAGAGAGAAAAGGGAAATGCATCTTTTAAAATAAAAGTCCCTAATCAGAGAAACCCATCTTCAATTCTTATATGTAGAATAATTTGTTATATTTATTATAGTATATATAATTTGTTGTATAGAATTGTATAATTTATATATTTATAGCCCAGCCTCTTCTATTGCAATGTAAATACTTGCCATTCAAGCAAATCAGACTCCCAGGACCAAGATGAATCTCTTATTTTAGATTCCCTGAAAATTTGCTGGCTACTTAAGCCATTGAAGTAACTGACCTGCTCTAAAGACTGACAGCACACAAGACATGCTTATCAACAGACTATATAGTATACAGACTAATAATGAATTTCCTTGCACACTCTGAAAATGGTATTTGTTTTATATTTCTCCACATATCCTCCAGACCTTACTCCTTCCTTGCTCTCCAGTTTCTAGTCATTACAATATGCTGTTACAATGATATTATATCATCGAGTCATAGAATCATAGAATATTTTGTGCTGGAAAGCACCTTAAAGATCATGTGATTCCAACCTCCTTGCCATGAGCAGGGATGCCACCCACTAGACCAGGTTGCTCAGGGCCTTATCCTGCCTGGCCTTGATGGGGCATCCACAACTGCCCTGCTGAGCTTCGTGTCATCTGCAAAGTTGCTGAGGGTGCACTTGATTCCACTCTCTATGTTGTCAGTGAACATATGGAAGAGCACCAGTTCCAAAACAGACCCCTGAGCGACTGGGCTCTGTATACTGTACATTATTATATTTTTCTTGTAAGTTTTTCTGCACTGTCTGAATAGCATAATTCTTAGATATCTTTATACTTTCTAACCTGTTTTCCTATTTAGTCACTTTCACTTCCCTTAGCAGCTTTAAGCCTCTTTAGCACCATCTCCCCAGGTTTCTTATTTAGTACTTTGTCTGACCTTTATCTCTTCCTCTTTCTCATCCATGTGGTTAGGTAATTCACTGAAGCACAAATAAAATAATGTCTATATTGTACCAGAGCTTAACCCCATTCCTGCATTAAGCAATTAGAAATAGCAAGTGCAGCAAGTGTTCTACAGCATGTTCCCAACGTGCTGTATGTTCACTGAACATCAATTGTAAAATAGTAGAAATTTAGTTCTACTAACATTACAGACAATAGGCAAGTTTATTTGAGTCTTCTATAACAGTGTCACATTTGGGCAGATTTTTGTAGGGGTAGCAGAAGAAATATTATTCAACAAATGCCATTGCCTAGATGAGGAGCTCTAAAATACAACAGCTACATATAACACACAGTCTCTTGCTTACAAAAAGTTTTAGAGGTCCGGATTAAATTTTAAAATAAAATGAAACAAAATATCACAAGACAAACTACATTCATGTAAAAATTTAGCTCAAAGACAAATACAGTTTCAGAGTGATTAGACATGGAGAAACTGTATTATAATGTGAAGTTTTGGGGGATTTACCCAGTAGGTAAGCCTGCCACTTAGAACTGAATGCTACACTAATTCATAGAAAACTGTAATATACCTGAGATCTGGAAAATAATTGAAAAACCCAGAAACTAAATAAAAAGATAAATTACATGATCAGTAAAGATGAGAAAGTTCTTGAACACTAAACTCTATGCAGGATCACAGAATCACAGATTGGGTAAGGCTGGAAGGGACCACAGTGGGTCATCTGGTCCAACCTCCCTGCTCAAGCAGGGTCATCCTAGAGCATGTGGCACAGGATTGTGTCCAGACGGTTCTTGAACATCTCCCAGGAGGGAGACTCCACAACCTCTCTGGACAACCTTTTCAAGAAAATTAATATCTTAAAAATGAAGATGACATGATATGAATACTACAAATGAAATTATAAGATGAAGATTTAGAGGGTAAGTCATAGAGGAGTAGCTGAGGGATCTGGAGGTGTTTTGCCTGGAGAAGAGGAGGCTGAGGGGTGACCTTATCACTCTCTACAACTGCCTGAAAGTAAAGGTTAGGGTCGACCTCTTTTCCCAGGCAACTGGCAACAGGACAAGAAGGCACAGCCACAAGCTGTGCCAGAGGAGATTTAGGTTGAACATCAAAAGGAATTTCATCATGGAAAGTGTTGTTAAGCACTGGAATGGACTGCCAAAGGAAGATGATGGAGCCACCATCCCTGGAGGTGTTCAAGAAATGACTGGATGTAGCACTTAGTGCCATGGTCTAGTTGACATGGTCTAAGGTTGGACTCAGTGATCTCAGAGATCTTTTCCAACCTAAATGATTCTGTGATTCTGTGGCAATAAGGCGCTTGACTCCTCACAATATGTTTTCACCGGTTAATAGCTGATTTAAGTCTATGCGAGAAAAATAACAATATTAAGATTGAATTTTAATTGAAGTAATTGCTCTTTGCAGTAGCTTTCTTCTTTAAGGAATACATCTAAGGTTAACATTCAACTTCCTCATTCTGGCAAGCAGCACATTTTTACGTTTTTTTATGGCAGGAGAAATTAGAAATCGCAGTTGAACACAGAGCCTTGCTGACTTAGCTGCAAAACTGAACTTTAGCAAGCTCTATTCCCAAAGATCTTTCAATTTGAACAGACAAGGTAGGTCACACATGGGAGAATTCACAAGAGATGCAAAGTGATTTGGAATCACACTGAGCAGAAAAATGGCAGAGACAGAAGTAAAACCCAGGCTTCCCGAGACTCAGTTTTTCTGTTGATTAAGACTGCTGCGTAACAATTTGTCAGGATTCAGAAGTATTTGATATTGATTTCGTTCAGGACTATTCACTCCAACTCAAACTCTGGTGCTCAGTATTGCTTTCAGACAAATATTTTACTAGAGGTCAGCTGTACCGAATTTTTTTCTGGAAAAATTATAAAGACCTTGAAATACTTATGTAGGAAACTTCTTCTGAGGAAGTGCTTTGAGCTCCCTTTGTCCTTAAGATGGTGGGTAAGAAACAAAAGGAGAAACTCCTTTATGAAACTGGCACAGTGGCAGTGTGATTGGGAAAGTCTGGTCTTAAGTTCAGTCAAGGAGTTTTACGTGATGTTTCCTGGTAGCCCACGAATAACATGGGATTCTAATCCTTAAAACTATTTTCTCAGCATTTTTATTACACCAGAATGAGTTAAGTTTGGTTACCACTGAAAAGTCTAACAAACTATTTCAGGCAGAATCAAAATACAAAGTAAAACACTCATAACTGAGGGGATCAGGTACAAAGGACCAAGCTGACTGCAGGTATACATGCCCATATGAGACTGTAGTCTAATTAGGGATTGATGAGTATGAGAACATCATACAGACAGCTCTAAAAGCATCTAAAACCAGTGAAGTTTGTACACATAACAATGACAGCAAAGGCAATATCAGTACAGGTTTCAACATGACCCTGGGTGATTCAAATTTGGAGAGTTTGAGGGGGTTACACTTTTCTCCGTAACAGTTTACATTATAGTACTTAACAAAACATTTAAGAAAAACTGGGGGGCGGAGGGGGAGGTGTTAAGCAAACACTTAATCAGTATTCTTTGTGACCATCATTTTCTAACAAACTGCGTGGAAACTATCTTCACTAGACAGAGGTAAAGCAGTAGTTCTCTTCATCTGCTGACGCCGACTGGATTGCAACCCAAGACTGGCATTTGCTAATTCCGGAAGCAGAAATCCATGCCTAGGTTTCTTAGATTTTGCTTCTGTGAAAGTGTTCATCTCTCTTTTGCTTTTGAGATAACTATGGGAGGACAGACTGTTCTGCTTTCTGTGTTTTGGTTTTGGGTTTTTTATGAAAGCAAATAAAAGCAAAAAACTATTACTTGCATGGAGGAAGTTTTGACCTTTATAGTTTAGACTTAATATTTCTACAATGCTTTTGAGTTTTTTGTTTAAAAAGAACTTAATCTTTGCACTGTTTCTAATGCATTAATATTTTGGAAGTTACAGCCTTCACACAAATTCAACAGCACTTGCTCCAGCAAGTGTTCTTGGTGGCGCTACCCATGTGGGTGAATAGAATTCACTGCTACAATATATGCACAATGATACGCAACTGTGAAAGGACCTTTCTAGACTTCTCCACTTCATACTTTTTGGTTATGCAGAAGGAATCCTGGAATGAAAAAGGAAACATGGAGAGGAAAATGGATTAAACAATGATTTTGAGATCTGAAGCTGTGAACACTTTTTAAACACAGAATGTGTCATCTGCATATACGATTGATTTATTTTATTAATTGAATATCAGATTGAAATAGGCAAGATGCTATGACATAGTTACATTTAACATATTTGACTATGATTATACCAATGAAGTTGACTGTTAGCTAATTTTTGGTTTATAGAAGTACAGATACCATAGAAACTGTGTTATTTAGAATGAGATTCACTGTTAGGAATTCACAAATAGTTTAAATTTTCCAGTATATTTGAGGTCACATTAATATTTCATCAATGAACAATCTGCACAGTAGAGACTTATGACTTAACTGGTCATCAGTGATGAAGTGATAATATTTCCTTCACAATCTGAAAAGGTACTATTTAAAGAAATAACATGATAGAGACTATTTCAGTCAAGAAGAATAATGTTTCCTCGTTTGTATTTAATTCATTCCTTGCAGGAAGAAACAAGCTTTTGTATCAGTAGAAGTAGATAATTGTTATTCAAGAGTATAATTATTAATATGGGCTTCCTACACACAGCTCAACCAAAGAATTTCAGTTCAGATCCCCATTATTTAATTACAACTCAGTGATAGTGGGGTACAGTTGTGATGCCCTATGTATAGCCTCACTATTATACATATTTTTGAATAATGAATGTGTAATGATGATATGCAAATTTTGTCTTTTTAATAACTGCTATAATAGTGTGTCACCTAATTTGGGCCACTTCTGTGTACCAGTTTGCAGTAATAAAAAATCACAGTTTGGTTTCATCTGTGTTCTTATCAGTATATGAAGTATTATGTTAGCACAATAGTCCACTGCAGTTCATAGACTTTATAGCTGAGATTCTTACGCATGACTACCTGGAAATGAACCATAAATAACCATGGCTTGGTAAGCTAAAAACAGCACTATGCAATATAAAACAAAATCCTACATTTGAATCTCTTGTCTCCTCTCTCATTACTAGTATAGCCAAAGAAGTGGGCATGCAAAGCAGAAGCAGACACTAATTTTTCTGCACGCTACAGGAAGTTTTTATTTGATAATTTCCTGCTGGTCAAGAGATCACTTTAAGATGTTAATTCAAAACTTGCTTGGAAGATAAGAGACAGAGCCCGGTAGATTTGAATACTACAGAAAAAATAATGAAATATAATATTAAGTACATTTAGTATTTTGTGCTAAGTTCTTTATTTTATGGATTTACTATCTTAGGGTTTTACCTAAGTCTAACAAAAACAGTTTGAGAGGCCATAATAAATTATTTGTGAACAATTCAATTAAGCATTTGTGATATGAATTCGTAATGTTGTGTAATGTTTTGAATATTTATTGCATATCTGTTTTATGTTGAGCATATTGTTATACCCTCCAGGACATTTTGCAGAAGACATTTCATTTGAAGTGTTATTTCCTGAAGGAACAAGCAGAAGTATAATTCTCCTCTATTACTTCAACATGTAATGGTACCCCTCTCTGCTACATAGTCAAAGATGCTTTCTAGACAAACTTTTGCCCAATTAAAATCAAACTGTTATCAGGCATGAATGTAGTAACTACAGCTAGTGATGGTCTAAGCACTTTTTATTTAAAATGTTTCTTCTGACACACAATCATTGTTGTACAATCTTCAAATTGCAGGTAGGCAGTATGATTGTATATTGATCAAATCAGACCCTGGACCTGAAAGAAGAGACTTCTACATTACATTTGCCTCAGAAAGACTGTAAAACAGGGCCTATTTGGAGTCATTTAGCTTACCATATACAAATTATTCTTCACTATGGGGAAATATTTGACCTTCAACCTCTTGGGCACACTGCAATCTATTGAATGACCATCAATGTATCTTCATCAAAACTACCAAAATATCCTAAAGAACTGATCTGTCATGGAATGATTGCAAAGGGAAAAAAAAAGCAGCAGCTGTAGAAAACTTCCTTCCAAAGAGAAGATCTATTACTTTTACACTGGCATCTCTAGCCTAAGTGTACAGCACCATGGAAATTTGCAAAAGAAAGCAAATATATGCAACAAAAAGATCCATCCAAAAATATTGTAGCAAAACGCCACCAAAAAGTATCCAATCAGCCTTACAAAAATGAGGCACTGGCTGCATATGCCTCCTCTTTCTGGGGAATGAAAATGTAAATAATCTGTAATGGATGTTATTCTTGTTGCTTAGTACATTGCTGTGAGCTGTTAAGATGTGATTATAAGTGCGGTGTGCAAATATATACAGAACATAATAACAATATTTATGATATGAGCTATAGCACTCAGATAAACAGTGCTGCCACCTCAAGAAAATCAAATATCTAATACATTTTATATTATTTTTGTACATGAAGATAGTGGGGTTTTTCATTTCTATAATACAAAACATCACACAGAATACAAAAAAAGGTAAGTCCTTAATACAACAGTAGGAATGCTTTTTCTTGTTAGTAGTTACATTAAGCAACATGAAGGAAATCTTTCTCAAAAACTCAAATTACTTCTTTGGATCTTGAATTTGTTTAATAAATACCTACTTTCCCTTCTGTTCTCAAAAATTCCTTTGTTTTCTTGAGTTTCCTTTTGATGTGAGAAGTATTTTTCAAGTTATGTATCATCCTCAAATCTCTCATCATGGGTCTTCCACAGTGCCAGAGGTACTCAGTGCCTTCTGAAGTATCAGATTGCTTTGGACTGAATCTCCTATGCTCCTGAGTAAAGCAAGCTGAAAAGCATTGGTTTCTGGCAATCAGCATATTTGCTTTTTTATTCTACAAGGGTAAAATAATTCATAAAGTAATTGTTTAACCCAACTTTTGGCTCTCCTAACTCCAAAATTGGCATGCTGCCAAGCACATGAAGGCTCCAAAAGGGCAGCCATAGATGCCATTACCAGCTGTTGGTCACTGAGACCCAGCGGTATATTTAGAAGAGGCAGTGAGGGGTTTTTTATTTCCCAAATGAAGACACTAGCCTTAGGCTAAATGTTGGTTTGGTCTTTGTAATGGCTATTAAAATGGTTCCATCCTGTTTGCTGACAAAGATTTTATTCATCCTAGTAAAATCAGTTCTGCATCACGGATGTATGCTAACAGAAGATGCTAGAATTGACCTTTCTGGTATTTTCTTTGCTATGGGTTGTTTTGGTTTGGGTTGTGTTTTGGGGTTTTTTTCTTCTTTTTTTTTCTTTTATTTTTTCTTTTGATTCTAATAGGATTTCCCCACCACAAGACATCTCACCCCCTAACTATAATTTCTTAAATGTTGACATCAGCTCTAAGGGCTAGAAAAACTTATATTTATTTGTATGTCTGAAAATGTGAATATTCTGTAGAGAGAGGGGAGGTGGCTTCTTCCTTTATCAGTACTATTAAGTCTATCTCTCACTGCATCACTCCTTCAGTTCTCTCCCCTTAAGTCTAGTCCTCGAATACTTGCAATCAGGCTATTCAGAATAATTTTAGGTATCTAGTTCTTGCTAACTTTAGGGTTGAATACTGTTGAAATTACATGTTTTCCTAAGCATCAGGAAAGAAATCTCTTTCTTGAAGACACATTAACTAAATAAAAACAGTTGTTATTCTGCCTTCTTTTCCATATTTAATTCTAGTAAACATACTAATTTTCTCTTTCTTTCCTAAACCATAACAGTTGTCTCATCATAAATACTGACCAGAGAGTAATGGTTGGTAGCAGTATTATGTGGTACAGCAAGCTAGTATGTCGTTTTATTATGAGTAAAAATTCCTTAGTGGTTTCCTGTAAAAAGTCAAATACTGTTGTTTTTAAATTACAGTTTTAGCAAATTTCATTGTGCAAAAGATTTAATTTTTCTACTCTTTCAATGCCTATTCTTACAAGAAGTGTTTGCATATCAGATGTTTGTTCTTGAGACTGATGCAAGACGCATTAGAGCTACAAACTTGACTATACAAAAACCACAAAATGTCAAGGAATATTTTCGATTCACACGAAGTAATTCTCCAGTAAGAACTTGTCAACTCACCATCTTGACTTGCACAACCTTCCATCAAGAATTCATGCTGTTTTTATTCATCAATAGCAAATGGCTTGAGGAGGATAGAGAGGTAAAGAAGGGAGACTTTCCAGTTTTGAGCTGATCCTGGTCCTCCTTTTACCCTTGATCATGGCCAGTGTTACCTTTTAAAGTATAAATCATGACTGCCATTCTACATATGACAGACAGAATTTGGGATCAAACAGGCAAGTAGCTCCAGCACCGTTCAAGCTCTCCTCCTCTTGACTCAATACAATCTGTATTTCACACCCATAGCACAAACACCGTGATGGCTGGCTGTATGTCAGCCTGGATGACTGTAGAATACACACGGGTGTACATCACAGAAAGCTGGAATGATCATATCGTGTTAGGATTGTGCAGTCAAATTCTAGCCCATTTTTTTAGTTCAGTGGTACATTGTTTTATTATTAGATTTTTATTGTCTTATCACTCTTGGGTATAATTTATTGAAAGAGAAAGCTAAAAATGTGGCTTGCATAGGTAGCATTACATCCCTTTAACCTTAAAAGGTTATATGAATTTGTATCTGAGTGAGTCTTTCCTCATATGTTTTTTTCTTGTTTGTAAGAGTTCGCGTGCTGTTTTTATAATGTTTTCATTGATGTCAAGACCTTGGTATAAAAACAAGACTAGCACTGTACTAATTTACCCTATGGTCTCCTGTGTCTTCCTTTGCCTCTCTCCTTGAGCAACTGGCATAGCTGCAGGACTGTTTACTCCACAGCTTATTTCCCCTTTATCTTTGATGTCCCAGGATGTCAAAGGCTGTGAATTTAATATTGATTTTATAAAGTACTTTTACTGTAACATGTCAGTTAGGATTAGCTTCAACCTCGAGGAGGCTCAGGCAGTGAGCTGGATTTGCACGCAATGTGGCTCTCCAGCTCTCAGACTCTTTTCCCGAGCGAATGCTTTATTTATAAGAGTGACAGTGTGCTGTGAAAGCAGGGATAGCACACAGCCCCCAGCTATCTCTGTGTCTTGTATACACAACGTCAGTGCCCTGTGTATACATTAGGCTTGAAAATGTAAGTGGATCAGAGAGACGTATCATTTGCTGGTATGTAAACAGACAGATGAGTTTATAGATCGCATTAAACCCCAGTGGCTGTAACTAGTGGAAGAGACTTCCTGGAGTCCCATCCCCCATCTCACTCCTCCTTGTTCCTCCTTATACCATCAACACCAACACCAGGAGCTGGGCTCGGCTCCTTTAGTGAGCAAATAAAGGCATCTTTCCAAAGCAGGAATCACAGCTGAAGAGTATTCTTGCTTGATCTTGTTCCCTCAACCCTTTGTTGCTCCTTTGCAATGGCAGGTGCTGCTGATGGAGTGTATTAATCTACAGATTAATCTGCAAAGTCTTTTCAAACTCAGTATTGATCCTCACTCAGCCCCAACAAAGCCGAATAGTTTGTCTTGATATTATCCTTTTTTTTCTCTTTTTTCTCCTTCTTTTACTTTACACTTTTGAGAAAGAACAAAATTGCAGTTGCCATATTTTGTATCTAAAACTGAGAGGTGAAGTTACCTCAAAGACTGACAGTGCTGAAGCTTGGAATTACAGTCTCAAGGGAACAGTCACCAGTTTTCTTGTGTGTTGAGCAAATCATGCCAACTGATTACACACTCTTAATGAAAGATTAACTATTTAATGCATTAGCTTTTTGTGAGCATATGGAACAGCTGTGCACTTGGGCTGTATCTGCCCCATCCATAGCATGTTTGATTTCTCACAGCTCCCCAGTTGCTCTGATCTTGCCTTCCTCCTCAGCTGGGACTTGAGTTAGCTTAGGTCTTCTGAGCATTTTGAAAATATTTATTGTTTGGTTCATTAATTATTCTACAAGCCTTGACTTTGAGGCCTATGTACACTTATGGCAACGTATAAATAATAAAAAAGTTATTATTCTTCATATAGAGCATATATGGCTGCTTATAAAACATTATTCATGTAGCTGCATCATCATTCGTTTTCATTTATTATGTTGGTCTGCCTAGGTATATATGACAGTTTGAGGTTTGTTTTAAGTTGTTTTCATAAAATATATGCCATTCCAGTGTAAACCTGCAAGAGTTCATAAATAATATTGCCGAGCTTAAGTAACTGAAGAAAGAAGGGGTGGTTGCTACAAAGCAACATCTGTGATTTCAGTTTTTGCAGGGATGAAATTTGAAGCATAAAGCTGAAAGCAACTTTCATGTGCATGCAGGTATGAGCACATAACCCTTCCTATTTATACTGGAGATTAGACTATTATTGGTGAAATCAGGTAAACATGACTTTGGATGATAGACAAGGTCTTTTTTTGCATAATTATTTTCATAAGTATTCATGAACTGATAACAGGCTCAAAATCTGCAAATCAAACTCCAAAAATAGTATTTCAAAACTTAAACACAGAAAGATTTTCCTTTGGTGCCCATTCTCCTTAACCGTGAGAGAGACACTGTGTGGAAACAGCCCCAGAAAAACACTTTTATATTTCTCTCCAAGATAAAAAGGCAGCAGTATTTCCAACATTACGTTAAAGTGAAAATTTCCACTCTAGATACCAGTGCACAGAATTTTGGACATATGTCAACTAAATAATCAAAGGAAGTCTAAAGCATTTTGAGTGCAACCTGTCACTCCTGCCAATGTTACAGTCAGCCCATAAATATTTTATATACCTGAGAACATCAGCTCTTCTGTTTCCTTTGCATTAGGTACACAATGTATCCTCTCTACTTTATTTAGAACTCAGATATTACTTTTTGTCCATCTTATGATGTGCTACTTTATTCAGACAATATAGGTAATAAGAAAATTACTAATTTATATTACCTTCAGAATATTTAATTGGGTATGTGTTAATTAAGTAAGGATAACTTCTTGATCTGTAGAAAAAAATCAGTTAGCTAATTTTTCATTCCGTTTTTATGGAATTCATGCATACAAGGTGAAATATCCATGAGGATTTGCTTTAAAATTCAATGAAAAACAATGAAATTTGAAACTTAGTAATTTTTTTTTTATTACTAGAAGTAAAGCAATTAGTTCACTACAGAGTAATACAAAATTCAGTATGCTAAAACTGACAGTTTTGTAACCAAATAAACATCTGAATGACAAAACTGTTCAAAGTATACATTTCTATTTTTCAGAATTTGCACACAACCCATTGTATCAAAGTTCTTTCATACAGAAGTTTTCCCTGAACAGTGTATTGTCTACAACACATCAGAAAAGCTGGACTTTGGGATGTCTCATTCCACAAAAATAATCCATGCGTATGTGCAAATCCATTCACAGAATATTTTTTATGACTATTATTCAGGTATATGTATTATGTCAAGGAAGCATATACTCAAGGGATTTTCTACAAACCTGGGTTTATGGGTGGTTGTGGATGTCTTCTTATATTTTGCATGCTAAAAACACATGTAGAAACAAAAAAACCCTCATTTATTGAAACCCAAGCAGTCAGCTGTGAGTTAGGGGCTCTTCTGCCACAGACAACCGAAGACTGACAAATCTCTTAGTGGACTCCTAGGGGTTTACGCGCAAAGTTTCCAAAAATGTGCTAAATTAATTAAATAACACGTTTATAAAGTATGTAAATGCTACTGCTGCTTCATCCTACAGCCGCTGGAGGTGCAGAAAGTTTAATACTTCCTAATATCACCCAAAGACTCTGTGGTGTCGTCAAGAATTGAATGAAGGTCTCCTGAATCTCTGTTCACAGCAAACTGGTTTGCTTTCATCCAATAATCCTTAACTGCCAGAGGCTGTTGCAGGGTGGCCTAAATTAAAGGAACCCTGAGGCAGTGTTAATTTGTGCCATAAGGTCAAAACAGTCTCTATTAACCCAAGGGCTTTGTTAGCACAATAGTGGCTTAGTCACTCTTGCTATTTTTTTCTTGTTGCTCAACTGAACACAGCCTAGACAGTCCTAAAGACTGGATATTGAGGTGTTCAAATTTATTTGCCATTAAAAAGTCTTGACCAACAATTTATACTAGCAAAGTTCAGGCTAAGGCTGCTAATGAATTGTTTATACTTTGAGGTGTGTGGCAAAAATACTGTTAAAATAGCTTGTTTCTAGACAATTATTGAATGTCTACATTTTTAACAGAAATAACTTAGAAGAAAGTAAATTAAACTACTGGCTATTCACCACTCTTTTCTTTATTTTTTTCTCAAGAATAAAACTTCCAGACTGTTGATAGGAACGCAAGTGCTCATAAACAGCACATAATGAGGTGCATAAGCACAGTTTATTTGAATAGCTGTTCAAAAATTGAACAAATGCTTATAAAGCATCTTTTGAAGTATTCGACCAGCTTCTCCTGGACATACTTCAATAATACACATGTGGATGTATTTCAGCATTTATAACATCAGGTTATATATAAATGCATTTTCTTGTTAAATTATGAAGTGGATTTGTCCCATCTGCCATGCTGTGGTCTTTATTCATTAGCAAAGATAAATTTAAACACAGTGATTACCTCAAAAATGCTATAGCTGTACAGTTCAGCTGCAGTGCTATCTTCATCATTTGGGGGCAAATCTTGAGTGTCAGCTCTGACTCCGGCATTTGTACTGCTTAAAAGGCAGTGGTGGATGGATGAGAAGGAAGGCTAGGATCTGGCAGGAAAAAAAACCTCTGTTCTTCACAAAGAGAAAACAAACATCTTTCCTAATGTTTCAGGGCATTAAGTTTGAAAACGTGGCTGTAAAACAATTGTTTTGTTTTGTGAGTCTAGTGTACTAAAACAAGCTACAAAAACCATTAACTTTTATGTATCAACTACATGTTTCCATGTTGGCTATCTCAATTTCAAGAATGACTCCTAAGGTTACATCCTGCTTTCATCACAAGCCTGTTGGGAAATTGTCAGTTTATGGAGATTTTGCTTTGTGTGTTGGGACTTGCTGTTCTTGCAACCAGAGCATCCATGGATTTAAATTTTCCCTGCTGCTTCTCAGAGCCATTCTACCATTTCTCTTTTCTTTTCTCATTCTATCATTTCTCTTTCTTCACCATATTTCTGTTTCTGTGGATTTTAAATTCTCTATTTATTCTTTTATTTTAATGTCTTTTCTGTTTGCAATTTTATGCTTCAATTTTGCAATTTAGTTTGTACATCTTCATATTTTGCCCCATAGACTAAATTTGTATGTCCCCATTGGGGCCTGCTTCAGAGGGATTCTTAGAATGTCCTGTATTCTCAAGGACAGGATAAAACCTTTTTTCATGAAAGACTAATACCTGAATAAGAAGATAGGAGGGATATCAAAACACACCTGAAAATGTAGATAGGGCGTTATTTTCAGATACCCTTGAATCTCTCAAATGTTGTCTAGCCAAGTCTTGTTTTGCTACTCCAGTCTTCTTGGCTTTGTGTACTGTGCTAAAATTAGCTGCATCCTTGAAAGCCTTATTAAATGTCATTGGATATGTTCAAGCATTTACATGTTTTGATGTTTTGCCTTGTTTTGAGCAGTGTATCTTAATCAGCAGTCATGTAGCAACATCCAAGACAAATACAATAATAGTCTCATGTTCTGTTTTTCATTAATTTAGGTGGAGCTCATACTGCCTTCCATTGCACTTGTATTCATTCCTCTTTTTTTTCTACAAACAAGAACAGAAATACATTTTTTCATTAGCAATTAAATAATGTATGTAATAATATCAAGATGCTTTCATCAAATTCCATATGATTATGATAAATGTTGATGTTATATTCAATTTGGAGCTCTCCTATTCATGTCATGTTGCATTTTTCAGAACTTGGAAGGCTAAACCCATGATCTAGCTTAAACAGATGCAAGTTAGGATTAAAGCCAAAAATATGATGAACAAGGAAATATATTACTGAGTGTTGTGAGAATGTCTCCTTTAATACCTTGAAAAATAAATCAAACATGCTACTTTCATTTTCAGAAATCAGTTGCAAAGTGTTGTATACCAACCAGAATTTTCAGTGTTGAGGCCTTTATATTTTTCTAAGAAAACTCATAATTTGCTGTTCAGAAATCTAGTTGCTTCTTTCACAGTCTCCATCCAGGCTTCAGTTGAAAGAGTATTTCAGTAGTAGCTCTTGGAATTACCAAGAAAGAAATGTTATGCAGCTTTTCCATACACAACTTAATAATAGAATCACAGAACACCAGGTTGGAAGGAACATCAAGGATCATCTTGTCCAACCTTTCTTGAAAAAACTGCAGTGTAGACAAGATGGCCCAGCATCTTGTCCAGCCAAATTTTAAAAATGTCCAATGCCGGGGAATCCATCACTTCCCTGGGGAGATTATTCCAATGGCCGATTTTTCTCAAAGTGAAAAATTTTACTCGTGCCAAATTGAAATCTCCCTAGGAGTAAATTGCCTTGACTTTTCCATATAACTCCTAGTAAAAAAAGGAGTCTCTGTCTTCTTTTTACCACCTCTTGCATACTGGAACATGGTGATTAGGTCTTCCCTGTGCCTTTTCTCAAGGCTGAACAACGCCACTTCTCTCAGCCTTTCCTCATATGACAGGCTCCCCAACTTTGTGGCCATTCTCCTGACCATGTCCAGCCGGTCGACGTCTTTTTTGTACAGCAGGGACCAAAACTGAACACAGCATTCCAAGTGTGGCCTGAAAATCACCGAACAGAGGGGGATAATTACTTCTTTATCTCTGATGATGATGTCCTTGTTGATTCAACCCAGCATCCTGTTGGCTTTCTTTTACACAGCAGCTCACCATTCACTCATATTGAACTTGTTGTCTACCAGAACACTGAATATTTTCCACTGAACTGCTTCCCAGAGCAGTAGATCCCAGCCTGTGCTGCACTCCTGGATTATGTTTCCCCAGGTGCAAAACCTTACATTTGTCCTTGTTGAACTTCATAAGATTCTTAGTTTTCTCAAAATCTATTCATTCTTATCAGTCTCTTTTGCAGTGAAATAAGGCTGAATTATAGAACTCGTTTTCAATTTACTGACTTGATGAATGTGCAGCATGTTTTACTTACAGCTGCAGTTTGCTAAACATTTTTTAGGGTCACTTCACTTTTTTATTGTCTGTTCCAGCTTCTACTGTATATGTACTCCTTCTTGGTAGGCATGTTTTTCAAGAGCAGAAAACTATACTCTGTTTTTATAATCTTTGTACCTGACAGAAATTTACTTCTTTAAGGATCAAAGCTCTACATTTGACAGAAAATGCTTGTATTTACTTATCACAAACTGTCATAATATAAGAGAAAATGAAGCAGAAGCACAAATATGAATTTAAGTAGCTGGTATCTTGTATTGTAACTGAAAGAGGTGAAATTTTCTTTGCTATTTTGAAATATTCTTATATTTATCTGTTTTCAATATTATCTTATGTTCAGGTATAGTTATGAGAAACTCTTCTAAACAGTTAATATTTCCATTAAAATACAGTTAAGTAGTTCATATGCTGTAAAATACTATGATTATGCAAATAAACATGGACGAAATAAAAGTTTGGCAAATGCTAGTGCCTGCAAGATCTGCAAGTTGCAGGTGTAAATAAAATATTCATTACAGCAGGGGTAATAAGTGCAATTCCATGAGCAGAAATGATAGACCTGGAATAGAAACGGAATAGAATGAAAATTCTATTATATTTCCTAGTAGTGTGTTTCTTATCATTTTCTGTACCCTAACTGTAGGAGAAAACCACAACCACCACTTTACTTCTGTACAAAACACAGGCAGAAAAAGGGCTGACATTCGGCCACTAGAGTGTAGAGTACAGAGAAGTGAGAGGTGGCAGAAAAAGTGCCTAGAACAACAGCTCAAACCTAAGTTAGATTTGTGAAAATTTCAGATTCAGGGTTTCATCTCAGCTGATCTCTATCCTTGCAGTAGTTCTGAAATACAAGATCACATGTTTGGAACTCAGATAAATTTCAATTATGTATGGATATGAATCATCTACATATTTTTACCAGGTGGGTAATGAGTTACATAACACTGAGTTTTCAGAAAAGCATGAGATATTTGCTTTCAGTGGTGATCTCAGAACCTCATAATGGAGCAACAGCTGAGATACAGTCTTTCTTTTTATCCTGTGATAATTTGTAAATGCCTGGTGAGGATAGGGTTAACTTGTCTTCCATGAGTGGAACAGATAATAGCAGCTGCCTGCCCTCAATGTAAGGACTGCCAGGGAGGCCAGCAGTGCAAGAAAGAAATACAGCTTGGCTCAGATGGCAAGTTACTTGCTCTGAAAGGGATTTTAACAGGAGTGATCTCTAAGAAGCCTTTCATACTGGCATACAATCGGACTTGGTTCGAAGAGAAAGACTGACTAAGAGAAATCTTAACCTCTACTTCCTAACCTTAAGAGCTACTTCTGCTGCTTTCCATGTGTTTCTTGATACGTGTTTTTTGATATGCGGAACCCCTTTTCACCTGAAACCCCTAAAAATAATCTGTCGAAAAGAACATGTCTACAGACATGTCTATAGACAAGTTCTTGTGTTCTTGTTATGCCTCAGTGTGAACTGAGGACATGAAAATTAACAGATCAATTGGAAAATATATAAAATCTAAGTTCCTTAATAATAGCACTGTGTTAAATCACTGAGTGATGAAACAGTTTTGAAAAGTATTTATCACCCACTTTTTAAAGTATGAAACCACATTAATTCTTGCAATGATAATTATGCTTCATGTACATGGAGTAAACAGTCTTTTTTGTCTTAAAAATATGAACTGAAGCCTGGCTGTTATGCTCAGGAAAATTTATGTTTTGCTTTCTTTTTCAGGATGACAAGTAACCAGTATTGCACATCCAAAATAAAATAATATTGTGTATACCACTTGTTCAACGAGATAAGTTTGTTAATACACATCGTTCCTCTTGAAACTTTGTGCATACCTTATCGATGACAGATGCAAATGCCTTTCACTATACTCAGAAGATTTTTAGTATTAACACGACTATTGTTAAGAATTCCTTTTTTAAAACAGTTTCTTGTAATGTTCTGTGTTTATACATCAAGAAGACTTAAAAAGTAAATTTCTTTTTTCTGTGTTTTCAATCAAAATTCAACATGTAAGATTCACAGACTCTAATGTTTAAGACTGTAGGCATTATATTGAGGTGAGTACAGTTTCTACTGCATATAAGCTGCTTTTAAGGATTTACAAAGTTCGCAGCCTCTAAACTGAGGGATGAATTCTGCCCTTGGATGAGTGTGTTGAATTCTCCTTGAATTCAATGTGAGTCCTATGTGAATGACTCAGGGCAGGAAATGGCCTTTAAAAGGGACTGATTTGCCTTTTAACAATTCATTCACAACAAACAGAGGCTTTAACCAGTCTCCTGACTAATTTGCTGTTCAAGCAAAATAGCCAACCTCTGACATTAAGTTTGGAGAGATGATTAATCTTCAATATAAACTGGAAGGGGAAACCAGCTCTCCCCTATATCACATCCTCTGCTAGAGACATTCCTCTTGCAAGAGCTCAGGGGATGAGGCTCTGCCCCATATTCAGCAGCATGATGGAAGCAGTCTGGGCTGACAAGGACATCAACACGCACTGGCTATTGCATAAATGCCTTGTGATTCTTTTCACCATCTTTTCTTTTGCAGGGAGGTTGGAAATGGGGACAAATAGACAATGGCCTCCCCAACCCAACATTCCAATATATAAATATATAAATATATAAATATATAAATATATAAATATAAATGTAAATATATAATATTCCATTAATGGGAATTGCCTTTGGAGTAAGATAAGTATACTGAAGTGGTTAACCATTAAAAAAGAACTGCCTTATAATACCTGCCATCTGTGATTATTATAATCTTGCAGACAAATATAATTACAGTATGTGATGTCTGTTTATGTCTGTGAAAGCTTTGATTGTGTTCTCTTGTCTGCATTACACTGCAAAACAGCATAAACATTTATATTGTATAGTAACTCTAATCCAGTGCTAATGCCCTGAGCTATGGGTGTCACTTCAAATTGCCAAGATTTATGTGATACTTATATCTGTCTTTTTCAGGTGAATTTGACCCTAGTACACTTAGTGTTATACTGATATGTAGCATCTAGAATGATTAATAGGCTGCAGAGAGGACTGAAATTACTTATATGAGAGTACATATTATAAAATCATAATTACTCCAGTTTCAGTATCTCATACAGAAATTAAGAGACAAGCTGTAGTAACTTTGAAATGATTGAAATATTAATATAGGACCTCTCGAATTTTAGAGACAGAGTAGATTTTTACAGAACGGGTCATATACAAATTCATTATAACATTTCACCAATGTGCACACCACATTTAAAATAAAAGCTCTTAAGTTGCACAGACCACGCCTCTATTCTTAAAAAATTCTGAGCACTAGATGGCAAGAACCCTAAAATAACAGGTGGGTATTACCTATATTTGGAATTTTTTTTTTTAATTTATGTACACTGTAGGAGGAAAATAGACTGACAAAAGTGAACACAGGATTTGTATGCAGCTAATGCCATCTCTCAGCTTGAAATGATGTTGAATCTTTGGTGTAGAGATAGCCAGTTCAATAGAGTCGTGGTTTAACCCCGCCAGGATCCAAGCCCCAGGCAGCTGCTCACTCACTCCCCCACCAGTGTGATCAAGGAGAAAATTGGAAGGATAAAAGCTGGAAAACCCATGGGTTGAGTTAAAGACTGATTAACTGGGGAAGCAAAAGCTGCACACACAGGCAAAGCAGAACAAGGAATTAATTAACCACTTCCCATGGGCAGGCAGGTGTTCAGCCATCTCCAGGACAGAGGGGCCCCCTCACACGTAGTGGTGACTTGGGAACACAAACACCGTCGCTCCAAACATCCCCCCCCCCTTCCTTCTACTTCCCCTCACCTTATGTTCTGAGCATGATGTCACATGGTCTGGAATACCCCTTCGGTCAGCTGGGGTCACCTGTCCCTGCTGTATCTCCACCCAACCTTCCAGGCACCCCCAACTTCCTCTCCAGCCTGGCAGTACAAAAAGCAGAAAAGTGGCTCTGTGTAAGCCCTGCACAGCAACAACAAATACATCTCTATATTATCATCACGGTGTTCAGCACAAATCCAAAACGCAGCCCCATATTAGCCACCATAAAGAAAATTAACTCTATGTCAGCCAAAACCAGCACAATAGCCAAACATTAATAGAGAGATAATAAGAAGACTTCAAAATACATTCTCACACTATGTGATGCACATGTACAGACCATATAAAGTGTCACATCCTATTTGATAGATATGTGAGGTCACTAAGGGAAATAACGACACAGTGTGAATGCTCACTTCAGTGGGGCAACAAGTCACTCTCTGAGCAGTGCCCAAATCTGTGAGATCTGTGGTTTCTCACTTCCTGGCTGCAATCAGGGAATGAGAAAGGATGAACTGGAGGAAGTTGGTGCCAGAGCCCCTTCATGGGGTTTTGGCTGCTTGGACTCTGACAGCAGCGCAGCTGTGCAGCCCGGATTCAGAGAGCTGTTTGAGGAGGAGCTGTGGGAAGCCTTAGCAGAGGCCATTCCCTTGCACTCAGGAGCTGCATTAAATCTGGGCAATTGCCCTTGTTCCCTTTCTGGGGTGCACTGCATCCATGCAGCTGCCCAACCACGTTGCTCACTGATCTGAACCTGACCCGCTGGCCAGCACTGCCTGGCTTGACCTTACACCTGCCTTACTGCTTCTGGACTTGCCTGCTGTCCAGCTTGATGGCTGACTGTCCCCAGCCCTGCTCTGCCCTCCTTGTTCAGGTACAGTGGGACTTGTCTGTCAGACCACTGCCTTGCTGCCCTTTTCCTGGCTCACCACCGTGGCAGAAGAGCATCTGGCTGCTTCTCCTTCTCTCTCAGAGCCCAGTATGAATTTGACTGTTGCTGGAATAAGGAAACCATCCGAAGAGGATAACTTTGTTTAAGCTTAGTGTTCAACTTCTGTGGAACACAGCGTTTCCTTTGCGATACACATTTCTTTTGTGTCATTAGTGCCATTAAAATTTTGCAGGCCCAGGAATGGAGAGGTTGAGAAGTAGTACTTCTAATGAGACTCAAGTAAAACTCCAATTACTTTGACATCCCAGTCTTCTCATATGTAATGGTTTTACTCTCATTTACATATATTCATTTGAAATTAAATATATAAGATCAAACCTCTGAGTGCCAATAATACAACGTTTCTAGACACTGTAGTAGCACTGAAGGTGCATTCTCTAAATCTCATTATACATGTAAATCAGAGCAAGTAACGTCGATACAGCACAAGCAGCGTCTTGGTTCTTTCTATATAAACTTAGCATAGAGTCACAGAACTGCAGTAAGGCAAAATGAACATCCTCATTCATACTGTTTATATCCCAGCTTGCTCTATGTATATAGAAATAAGCTGAGACTTTTAAATTAAAGCAAGCTTTGGCACAAACCTCAAGCACGCTCTACTAAGTGTGTAATTTTTTTTTGTTTGTTTCCCATGATTTAGAATCCAATAACTAAGAATGTTTTAAGACAGGGGAAACTGCCGATATGAAAGTAAGACTACCATTTTGCCAAATATGGTGCTTAATTTATCCTTGCAGCCCTTATTTGTTTGCAATTTGTAAATTTCCTCTTTACCTAAAATTAAACTGCATTTTCATGAATGGCCTTTCCATTTTTTTGCATACCTATGATAAAAAAAAGCTAAAACCAAAACTCAGATACAGACACTAAAACTAGTGTCATGAAACATAATTTTAAAAGTTGCAAGCTAGTTTTCAGATCCTGGAAATTTCTAAGAAATACAGTAAATAGCTTTTATGCTGGTATTGATTTGTGTCATTTATGGACTTTGTAAATAAATTGTATTCATCAGTTAGATACTATACAAACTCTCTGAATGAGATACTGGAACATGAAAGACACGTTGAGATTCGTGTCATACTGAAAAAGCCCAGTTTGCATTTTCCATGCAGCTTAGTCAGTCAGTAAATAAATTTAAACTGGAAGATTTTTTTTGAAAGTAAGGAGCATCGAATCCAAGAATATAGATTTTTCTGATGCAGTTTTTCAAAATGTTCTTTAAAACTGAAACCAGGAATAACAGACGTAGGCAGTATAAATAAAAGAATTATATATGCATCTGTTAATGAATCAAATACTTTGAAAATAATTTATTTTAACACTTGAAGCAAAAAGGAAGACAGATCTTATCTAAGGACAGGACTTCTTTTCTTGCTTTCTTAAGCCTCAGAATATGTTCAAGAACACAGTAAGAGAACAGAATGCTGGTGTGCTGTTTCAAAATAGTGCCAGTTCTGCACTTTCTGGATGGCAACAGCAGACTGTTTATGGATGCTTGCTATGCATGCACCTGAATTCCTTTGTGCTTAGCAGGCTGGTGTTGCGGCATAGGATAAATAATTATAACAAATCTACCCTAATGTTCAAGATACCTTTCAACCAAGATAATGAAGATTCTCCTCTGTGACTCTGTGCATGTACATATGTGCCTGTACGGAGAGACCCAGAGGATAGCAGCTGTTTGGTTTTTTAATATTGGTTGTACATAACCTGGAAACACCTTCCAGTATGTGAGTCCTCACTCTTATCTACACTGCTTGTTAAAAAGTTTTATTGCAACTTTTCTGCCAAGCAAAAGTAGGTCCAGCTTGAGAAAGATCTAATTAGTAAGCAGTCTCAATGTATGCTCTATTTGAACACTTAACAACAATATTTCATTTTTTAATGAAATGCAATAGTGTGAACCTTTGGCCATGAAAGAACACACAAGATGTTACTTGACTGCAAAAACATGCAGCAACACAGTTATGCCTTTCTCCACATCTGGAATGATTAATTCTTTTCTACTATTACTTCATGATATTTACACAAAAATACATATTGGTTTTAAAGTTGCAGCCACTGGTGCTTTACCATTAAATAATACCAAAGCTCACATTTCTACGAGTCTTAAAAAGAAGCTGCCTCGGTCTGAGTGTCTAAGATGAATAATTTTTCATTAAAAGGAAAGCAGGGTGATTTTCCTTTGCTATTATGTAAAAGTCACTAGCATAACAAAGAACAAATGAGGATAGATCAATAGGCAGTATCAAAAATTAAAACTTCATTCATAATAAAGAAAAAACCCACATTTAAAGTAAATGTCTGGCTTGTTGATGTGAAGCTGACCTAGCACTTTTTATTCCTAAGTCATACACAGAAATGCTGCTGTGCAGTGGACTGTTAAGAGCATGAAAGTCTGACCATTTGCAGATTTATGGAATCCCTGTAGGATTTTCTTGCTAAATATAAACTATACGCTATACTCACAGGCAGAGTCTTAAAACAACATTAATGCTGTGATATCAGCATCACAAAGGAAGGACTGATACTTTGTTGTTGCTAGGCAAGTCTCTAATTTCAAAACTTGAATGAAATCTCAGACTGTCTGTATCAAACACTTTGAAAATGACCCACAAAAGTATTGGAAATTAATAAATAGTTTTTAAAGTTTTATTTAATCACTTTCATTACCCTCACTCTAACAATGACTGAATATAAAGAGTGAATAAAGGGAAAGTCATTTGTTTGCAGACAGCCTCGAATGTAAAGGTGATCTTGTAATTGGCTACAGGTTTAGCTTTTCCATCATCACCCTCACACATGAAGGTGTCCAATGTCTGTCAAAGCAATAGCCATTCTACAGACAGTTCACTGTATCTTCAGTCTACTGTAACTCTGCAGAAACAGTTGTAAAGAAAAAAATCATTCTCTGAATTGTGAACCAACTGTAGATTATATATGGGATATAACTGATAACATGTCTGTTATTTATCATATGTTTATTTTCAGCAGAATTGCATCTGGTTTCCATTTGCAAGACAGAGGCATGCTTGTGCACATGTCTGGTAATGTTTTTTTTCTTCATTGGCCTGGGACTTGAAATTATATTAATACAGAACACTTCATTTCATCAGGCCTTCTTATGGAAAGACATAAAGTAACCTTTTAAGTGAAATGTTCATTGTCTATGATTAGGGGGAAAGCCAGAAGAGGGACAGTGGCATACTTTAGCAGAGTCTCCATGAGTAATGACACTGTTCACAGCCCCCCATGAGTTACACAAACATCAGGTCTCACCTCTGGAGACCAGCAGACCCCACAGTCTTTCTGGTTGTTCTCTGGATCAGGTTGGAAGTCCCCTGCTCCCTCCAACAGTCAGCTCCTCCTGTGGTCTCCTCCTGAGGCAGACAAACAGGCAGACATACACACACATGGCTCTCTGGCCACTTCACCCCCTTGCAGGGTGTGGGGTGATCTTTGCTGCTGCCCACACACTCAGCCAGTGCGTCCACATCCTCCAGTTACTGGCACCACAGACACACAGACCCTCCAACCCATGGTCTGGCTCCCGTTGGTGCACCCAGAGCCCCAAACACACACATGCACACAGAATAGAGAGTCTCTCACCAAAGAAAGAGTAAGGAAGGAATTTAATAAGAAGATAGGACAGACTGCATTTTTCAGGTACAAGGCGTGGCCACACAAGCAAACCCACAAGCAACTGTTTATGTTGCAGGCCCTTTTTATGCCCTTATTCATCCTTTTTTCCCCACACTTCCTCAAATCACCTAAATTGTCCCTTTTCCTGCCATTAGTTCCTCCCCTAAACATCCCATAGTAAATCATATGCAATCCCGAAATGTTCTTCTCCTTCATTTCATAATATGTCCCCTACCTTTAGGCAGCAAATATGAGGTACTCCAGCATCGACTCATCTTGATGGGTTTCACACCTGGAAAATGAGGCTCAGTCTGTCCCAGAACAGGTTTGACAGGATGCTTCTTCCTTTCCATCCCTAATTTGAATTTCTCAACTGGTTTTGTGCCCCTGTTCTCCTCTGGTCACCTGGAGAGGGACCTTTGAGTGGGGGATAGCTTCTGTGATGGGCCTGGAACAAACATCCCCCAACAGCCATCATTTCTCGGTGCTCATTTGAGCCTGCAGAGGAGCATAACATAATACATCCTACAAGTAGGCTGTATTAGAAAGGATTCAGCAGACAAAGCATCCTCAAAACACACCATTCTCAGAATAGCACAGACAAGAAGTTGCTGGACCTTCAGTATGGCTTTGTGTAGTAACAGCAACTTACCCTGTAGCAGATGTAAGGACAACTCCCCTTAAAACTTGCAATACTTGGGATTAGAACGTCATCAATTGCAATAAATGGTTCCTAAAACTGTTACCTGCTATCACAAATAAAAGCAGAAGTTTTCTTACAATTGCCTGAGTACGTAGAGGCAAACTCTTAGTGCATATTTAGACCAAGGAAGCAGGAGAGAACAGTCTCCAGCAATTTGCTTGCAAAGTGAAAGTCTCATTGTCCATCATGCAGTTTAACTCAGCAGGAAACAGAAGGTGTATTGGTTCCAGTGGAGTTTCAGCTGTCAGTTTATAGACCTTCCAGACCTAGAGGGGATTTAGGACAGAGGTGTCCAAACTATGCTGGGCCATTACTGATAATTCTATCACAATTCTGTCAAATCAATTGATCATATCCATGAGGCTTCCTGCGATCTTTACTCTTGCAATTCAATCTGCTGTTGTTTATATTTGTACCACTTTTGACTTTTAATTAATAATAACAGGCAGAACTCCCATTTGTCATCTTCAGTAACAGCATGACAGCAAATGAACTTTCCAGATTAAATTCTCAGCGATTTATTGTGTGGTAAAATCAAGTGTTAATAAAAGAATGCAAGAGAGTATTATGGGAGAGAGCCCTCAACCAAGGACAAGGCTATTCCTGAAGGGTACCTTTCACATATATCTGCATTAGAAAGAACATAAAGATTACCCATTTCAAATACTTTCATGAAATACATGGAATGACTTTAGAAAACATAAATTGTCCATAGTTTAGGAGAAGATCTAGACTGTGAATGGAGATAACATTTTACAGGGTGACCTAAAGGGTATCACAATTCTCTACTAATCTCTCAAATAAGTTCACATCTACTGTTGCTGAGATAAAGTAAAATCTACAAGCTTCTAGATTTTCAAAGATATTAATCATTCAATAACTACCACAGAGAACTATTTGAATGTCATCACATTAAATCAATAGAAAGCACAGATATTACATTAAAATGTTGTTAGATGTCTGCTAGCATGAGTGAAACTAGTATTTGGCACAGGATGTTAAAATTGCATGACCTGGAAACTAGAAGCATTTAGAGATCCTGTATCAAATAATGTCTCTATTACCTCCATTAAAATGGAACTATATGTTCGGGGAGCTGAAGATTCATTGTATGTAAGTCAACTATGAAAATAAAAGGTTTGTTGTAAACAAAGAATAAGAAAGAAATAGTTCTGAATGTATATAAATTAGTATTATGCTTTCCTGTTGACTTGATTTCAGTCCAGACAATTTTATCTCAAAAAAGATTACATCAATAATAAAAAAGGGCTTCAAAACACGTTACCGAAGACATGTAAATGGCTTGGCAAATTTGAGTAAAGTGAAAGATCAGTAGTTTCATTAGAGTAAAGAAGGAAAGAGTAAAAAACCCAGAACAAGCTGAAGGAAAAGAATATATGCCATAGATATTCAACCTAGGGAACACATTGATATGAGATACTACTAATGCCTGATGAATTTGAGATTTGAGAGTCATATAAAATTTCCTGTTAATGAACATAAGTCAGCATATAGAAAGTTAACAAAAAGTCGTTTTCCTCTAGTTAGATTATTTCAGGTATGCTTACCGTGGAGCCCTTCATGACTTCCCCTGAATCTGCCAATTTATAGAGGAAGGAACTGGACTAAAAGTGTAGAGAATTTCTAGTTCATAGTATATGTGTGATTGCATTTTACTACATAAAGCTCCGAATATCCTGCTGAAGAAGGGTCAAACAGAAGCTTGATTTTTGCACCAATATATTGCATGCTGTCTGTTTCTGATCTCTCTGCCTTTGGAAACATGAAAGCAAGAAATTTGCTGAATTTTCCTGCTTGGCAATTTTTTTCTTGTTTAGATATTCTTTTTTCTGTGTTCGTTGTAACACAGAGATAAATACTAATATTTTGTTATTGAAAGTGGAAATGTGCTGCAAAATACTTCAGCGTCTTTCTTTGGATGTTTCATATTGGGCCTCCCCCACTCTCAACCCTTTCATAATCACCGTGCTTTAAAGTAGAGAAATATAATTTATTGTCACCAGAAACAACATCCTTAATACAGCACCATGAATGAGTGCTGTCACCATTCAGTTGTATCTCATTTTCTGAGAACTAGTTCAGACAAAAACATCCTTTGTTCCCAAGAATGCACACATAGATCAAAGTATTAGCAAGGCTACCATAGCTGATCTCAACTATAACATTCTGTATGTCTGAAATTATTATGATATTTTATTTATGTAAACACCTTTTTAAAACTTACAGATGAGTGTTAACCAGTTATTATCGTGCTTCACAAGATCTTTTTGCAAAGAAACATCTCTCTGCTGCTAGATAAAGCAAGATTTTTAATATATATTATTCTGCAGCTATACTGGTGGTTTCCAAAGGAGTGGTTACCCCAAATATCACTGACAAATCACAGTCTTGGGGTAAATTGCATGGTACTATCAGAGTATTCGTAATTCATCGCATTCTCTTTTGTTTACTAACTTTGCTGTTGATCCATGAGTAGGATATCCTTCAATGAATGAAATCTATTTTTACAGCTGTTTTTAAATTGATTGGATTGCAGGCACCCCTATTGAAATCAATCAACTAATTGAAGAAACAGAATGAGATTTTTATTATAGGGTTTCTGATAATGTTATTTCTCCTCTTTGTTTTGCTTTTGGAAAACTATAACTGTGGGTTGGTGGTTTTTTCAACTGTATAGGTCATAGGAATTGCAAAAATTTCCAAAGCAAAATCACTGAATAATCCCTGACGGAGTGGCTTACAAAGGTATTTAGTCTGCTATATATGATCATCAGTGTTCTTTCACAGACATAGGAAGATGTCCTTCAGCTATCTGCTCAAAGCAATTCAAATATTTAGTTTTGATGATTATCTAACCATGGAACTTTTTAGCAAACCTCCTAGAATGAATGAAACTACACAATACATCACACAGCCATTAAGGACAGAAACCATTTTAGTTAAAGTGATAACCAAAGCTGGTTCCTTACATCTGGGATTGAAATTCTGCTGCCCTGCTAACTAAGTTCCTTTGGGTCAGTCAGTTCTAGAAGAGCACAAGACCCAAGGGATTTCAGCATTCATATCTTCATGAACTGAAGGTGCAAAAAAGTAGCGATGCCATAGAGAAAACCAGCTGACTACAGCTGGAGAGTTGGAAAAACTTGGCATTTTTCTTTCAGAAACCTTGAGGCCTATTTGGTTATCTATGGACTGCTAAGGCACTAAAGTTGATTTCAATGTAGATTTTCAGATACTCCTCTTGTTTTCTGAGAAGCCTTTCTAATATCAAGAGGTATACATGAATTTAACTGTATTTTTGAGTAAAGTAATGCTCATTCATCTGAAATAGTTGCATTCATTTACATTCTGTAACTTCTGTGTATTAAAATACATTGTTTGAATATATCCGTGTTAATGCATAATAAAAATGTGTAAACTTCTTTGTATGCAAATATAATAAGAGAGTCAATTTATATTGCTCTCATAGGGCTTTCAGCACCATCCACCATAACATCCTCATAGCAAATTAGTGTACAGTGGTAGAGCTAGTACCAAATGAAGTGCAAATCCTTCCACATTATCTAACTAGAATGATACACCAGTACAGGACCCACAAGGGTCTGTCTAGTGTTTTGTTCCATATTTTGTCATTGATTTGCTTCATGAAATAGAAAAGAGACATCACACTTGAAGATGACACAGCTTAGGATAAGGTGCAAATATAATGGAAACCAAAATTGCATTCAAAAAGTTCTTCATAAACTGAAAAAGTGATGCTGGAAGGAGGCTACTGCTCTAAAGGAACAAATTTCAAAGTATTACATATTAGCAGCAATGATCAGTTATACAGACAGGGTATGGGCAGTACCAAGAGAGGGAAAACACGATCTACAGCAGTCTAATACCTTGTTGTTCAAGTCATGTTGAATTATACTTTTGGTCTGCTCGATATCAGCTAGAGAACTCCACCCAGTCTTGGAAAACAACAGTCAGATAAAGTTATGTACAGAGTCCAGAAAAGAGGAAGTAAAATGGACAGAGATCCGTAAAACATGACGTACAATTACAGGTTGGAAAGAAGTAGCTAAAAAAGCTGAGAAAAGGCAGCAAAGAAAGGAATCTCATCATATCCAGCATATGTTAATAACATGGCGTATGCTGGATATGATGAGAAAGAACAGTCTGAAATTGCAGGAAAGAAGAGTTAAACCAGACCTTACAAACTACCATGTAATTATAAATTATAATAATATATGGCTGTAAATACATTCAGCAGATTGTAGAATCACCAATAGCTACACAAACCTTAAAGACAGATTTGATGGCTAAGTTCATCCCAAGCTCAATATTATCCCAAGTCAGTTGTAAGTACCCAGTCTAAATCAAAAACAAATGAAGTGACACAATCTTAATTAAAAGTAAGAATTAATCCCAGCTGAAGGAGTTTAATTGTCAATTTATACATTTACATGAAATGTAAAGTACAGTTTATCTTCATAAATATGAAGGTAATAATGACTAAGCTTTAGGACGTAGGAAAAAATATTTTCAATTTCATTTTGGTAGTGATTCACCTCTGAGCAACTGAGTATTTCAGCAGGTTATAATGCCCAGAAGTCCTTTGCATTTTCAAAGCTGGGAAGGGCAGGCAATGAAGTGGTGAAAGGAAACTTCTCACCACTGACTTAATATTAAGAAAACCAGAAAGAGTGGGGAGCAAGGAGATTTTGAATATGAATAGCTCTCATAAATAATCTGCTATAAAAATAATTATGACTTGCCTCTGACAGATTCCTTTCCATTAATACACCTTGAAGTTGCAGGGTTGTACCTCTGTCAGAAACCATGAAGTATGTTTCAGCTTTAGAGCTAGACACAAATAGGGTGAGAGAAACTTTCAGAACTTACTATGTAGAGTTTAGTAATCTTTTTATTTCTGTACCTATTGTCTCAATACCTGGATTATCTTTTTATTTTGTAAATTAATATGTTTACTTCACCCGTATCTCAAACCAGGTCTATTTAGTTATTCTGTGGATGGAGATTTATTCCATTCCAACGTATGTGCACAACCTGCAGATAGGGACAATCAAGCATTTCCTAGCATATTATCAGGAAACCGACATTGACTCTGCTCTAACTGGAGATCTTGTAATGTAGGCATTTATAATCAAACAGTTTTTAGATGTCAACCAAACAAATTCTTTAGAATCTGTCAGACCATCTTTAAATCCATTCTGGGAGGGTTTTAAGACCAGATTTCCTAAGGGTCTTGGAGAAGGGTAGATCAGACTATTTCTTACGTTTTTTTCCTATTTTGCAAAAGCCTGTGAGTATGCCTACTATGCAGTCAAAGAGTATTAAAGCCTTGGCAGGTGACAGAGATTGTCTTTAATCCAATTTACACAAACAGGAAGACCAACAAAGATCTCACAGATTTTTAGAGCTATACAGGCTTTCTGGCATCCAGGATGCATGATCTCAGGCTCCATTATTCTAATGTCCTATTTCCTGATATTTTTACCTCTACTATGTTCTCTCTCTCTCTGAAGTAAACACCACTTAATAAATGAACCTTACTGGAGGCCTAGTTATATTATTTTTCATCAAGTATGTTGAAAGGTCCTTGGTGTGTGCCTAAATTCATGCAGGATTAATCTTGTCCACAGTGGGTGTTGCTTTTTATACACCAAGGATACAGCCCAGATTCAACTGAATTATCACAGACTAGTAAATCTGTATGAATGGCTGTCTCTGTGTCTATGTGATTGCTGTCTCTGTAGATGACCCTAGTCTGCCGAAAATTAAAGAAAATTTGGCACTGCTAAGACTGAAGTGAGAAATTGACTAATTGACTGCCATATCAAGATTCACCTAATTACCTATAAAAGAGCACAGTTTCTAAGGCATCCCCTCCAGAAAAAAAAACATTGCTGAAAAAATCATGGGTATTTCACTTAATAATCACTCTTTGTATGTTTTGGTCTATGTTTTTATTTTCTGAACTATTTCATAAAGATAATTTGTAAACTAATTGATACTTTTGTAAAATATTTAAAAGTCCCTGTGAGCAAGAAAATATGGGCATTGACAGGAATTTAAGCAAAGTCGTTTTATTAATAGCATACTCAGTTACCATAGCTCAGCTGGCACATATTTAGTTCCACTGTGGTCTTTTTATTTTTAGTCCAAGGCTTTAGTTTCTTAAGCCAGACCTTGCAGCACTGAATGAAACAATTCAATAAAACCAATTTGGATACAATACTCAGAACTGGTACTTACTGCAATATCCAGTGTTGGTGACAGGCTGCCTGGAGTCCTGCCAATGCTGATTTAGCAGTATATGCCAGCTCAGTGAGTCAGAAACAGTTTTTACATGTGCCAGCTCAATTGTGCAAGGTTGCTCAGAAATCCCTTTCAATATCCAGGCAGAATAATTGCTGTATTTCCAATCTACTTTCCTCAGGAGAAAGGAACAAAGGAAAAGAGAAGCATCAATAGAATGGCTTTTACTATCAATTTTGTAGCCTGCTGTGGAAGGTCACTGCTTTGAAAATATTTCACTCTAAGTGAATATTTAGGTCATGTGATAGTGGGTGCAGCTTTCTGACATTCAAGTATGCAAGAGAGAAAAATAGTAATTGAAAGAATAACTGCTTTGAAACAGTAAGGATAAAAGTTTAAAAAGTCACTTGCCTAGGAAAAAAGAAGCTTAGTGACGACTGAGGAATGTACACATGTAGTTTGATGTAAATTTAGCCCACATATCATAACTGAGAGCAAAAGAGAAAGATGGAGTACAGGTATGATCTTAAACATGTTCTTAATAAAATGATGTGGTAAAGGTATAGCTGGAGGAATATTACTTTCCCCTCAGTATAGAATGAGTTTGTAGAAAATTTCTGTTTCAGAACAATTCCTGTAGAGTTCCTCTGCTCAGCTCACTATGAAATATGAAAACAGCATTTTTAAGAGCCATGTCAAAATACCTACTCATCATTTGCCTGAGACAGTGTCATTATTGATGGGTTGCATAAAGAGCAAATGGTTATTTAGGAAGCCAGAACCCAACTGGAACAGGTTTGTCCTGTTTGATTTAAAAAATAGTAATAAAACTGGATAAGGGGATAAAATTCACATTATAATAGTCACTGAAACCAATAACCGTCACTTACTGAGTACTTAGCACAAGACTGGTTCAGTGTAAAACAAAGAAAAGTTGCCATCTACTCAAATTTCCATATAATGGAATTAGAATCTCAGTAAGAGAAACATTGTCTGAACACACCAACCCATGTTCCCTACCCCAAAATCAAGTTACAATAGCTGGACTAGGTGATTTGAAGAAAAAATCCTCCACTTCTAGGCTTTGAAACAATAATCAGCGTGCTTAGTAACGCTGTTTTTCTCCAAAGCGTTTAAGAGTCAGATAACTTCCTGCTATTACTAACCTCTGAAAAATCCCTGTCAGCGTTTTTGTACCAGTCTCTCTTTCTTTTCTGCTTCCACCACTGACTCTAACAAAGCTGGCTGACCTTCCCATCGGAATTCCTTCTTGATGAGTTTTATATGCCAATTTCCTTCTACTTCACGTCTCAGCTTTACACAGTACCGGGCAGGCTAAGGCCCAGTTTATGCCATTCTAATCACTTGAAACACTGAAAAAACAGTCACCTTTCATTTTCTCCTAGACATCATTTACCTTTTACCCTTCTTCAAAAGGAAATACTCAAGAATTCTTAACAACTGATGATGAGGTGCTTATAATAACCACTTAGATACTAACAGTAAAACATCACCAAAAAAATATTAAATAGTGACCCCAGTTCCTTCTTAAATATGGCTCACAACAAATACTGAAATAAAAAATGGGAATTTTTTTAATTTTAAAATTATTTTCTCATTTTTAGTCAAAATGAGCCTTTTAACAAAATCATCTATTTAGATTAAATTTCAGTAGAGTATAAATTTAAAACAATGTCAATACAAGTAGGTGGATTGCATGGAGTTAACCCAAGACTGGATGGGGTTTGAGTCCCTTCAGCTTCTCCTGTGTAACACCTGCATTGAAAGACACACTCAAAAAAGGTAAGTCCAAAAAAGTGTTAAAAACAATAGAACCAAACATATCTTCAGGTCGAAAGAAATGGATATAATAGCTGAATTTGCAAGTATCCATATAATCTCTTTTCTACAGCTTTGCTTGTTCATAAACCTCATTTCCACAATGCAAAATTTAGCTCATGATAGAAATTAAAATTTTCTCAGAGAAACGTAGCCATCCGAGGAATGTAGTGGGGGTCACTGCAAAATATTGCATCATATAAAGATATTACAAGTGTCATAGTGACACACTATGCCAGATTTGTGGTCCGGTGGCCTGTACAGATCATCTACTGAGCTGTTCAAATACATACAGGGACACAGAGTACTGTGGCCTCTTTTCAGGGCGGAAACAAGGTTTTTATTGGAACTTTGAAATAACAGAGATAAACAATTTGGACTTCACTTCTAAATTATATGTTCATAATAATATTAATTATTATATATATTCACCCAGGCATATATGATGTTCAAAGGGTATAGGGATCAGTAAACTTCAGCTTAATCAGGCATAATCTCAAACCCCAATATTAAAATAACTTGTGTGGTCATCTTTTTAATCAGAATTTGTCATTTTTTTCTATGCTGACCGAAGTCTTATTACTAATGAAATGTCACAAAACATTTCTGCACAGTTGCTGAGGAAAGTTAATGTGTTGGTCAAATGACTTCTGATATAAAGTATCTTTCTGCAATAGCAGCTTTGAAATGACTGACACAATAGGGAAGGTTTGACCATGGCTGGCATCCGCAATACGGGGCACAGTGTGTTAATCATGTTGCCTGTATAGGTGGCAGGTTTTTATGAGATTTATATATGTATGTGCAATTTAAGAAAAGAATAAACATGAGAGCATGGAATTTTGATAGTGATGGATCACTGAATTCCCAAGAAAGTGCACAGGTGGTATTCTTAAGAATTCCCGACATAAACACGTGACAATCATATAAACACTCCCAAGCTCTAATCTCTTCCTGCAGTAAAACTAGTGAAGAGTGGAGTAAATCCGGGAAATTAACTTGGAGGGTATAAAACCATCATCCACTAAACAGAATTTTTTTCCAAAAACTAAAATGTGTAAGACTAGGTGGCCATCAACCTGTAGAGGGAACAGGTATACATAGTATAAGTGAGTTAACGTGCAATGGTTGGACTGTGAGAGACAATCCTGTCCAGCCATTCTTTTCTCCCCATTCATCTTAAAATGTTTCTAGCTGCACTCGTGCTTCTTGTTCTTTCGAGGAAAGTAACCTAGGTTATAGTGGAAATCAGTCAGAGCAAGAGGGAAGCTTTTCCCCAATTATTATTAAAGGTGTTTGTTGAGAAGAATTAGCTGCAAGTTAACTGTGATGGGATAAGTAAAATCAGGTTCTAGAATGTGGCTGGGAATGAGCACCGTGTTCAAGGGATGTGATACACTTTGTTAGTAAAGCCTTTGCTGTTTCTTCTCCATATGATATCTTTTTAGAAAAGAAAAATTTTGTATCACACTTCAAAGAGAAGAGCACTGAGTTTATATAAGTGAGACAATTTCTTGTAGTGGCTCTTTTGGGAAACTCTCAGTGTGTATTTTTGGGTATATAAATTCAGGTATACTTTTTTTTTTTCCTCCTGTTTTTCCTTATAATTATGTGTTATACTTACGTTACACTCTAATATCCAATAACCTCTCTGTAGACAAAAGTTACTAGGAAAAAAAATATGTGTAATTTGTCTTATGTAGAATTTTCAGGGCTTAGATACAGAACTGCTCTTCAAAAATGTTTACACCAGTCTTGATTCTCCCTCTGATTTGCTATAAAATATCAAACTCAATGTTCTTCCCAGATTTTCCAGTAAGCATTTCTGTCCTTTCTAACAAGGCTCTTTTAAGATGTTGGAGCATGTCCTCTGCCATTTTCCCTACTACTCAGAAATCAAGATCCTTTTTCTACTGATTACACTCATATAATATAGTCCCACAGACCAGAAGGGGATGAGATCTGCTTGAGAGCTTTTGCAGTCACCGAAAGACCATGAGGCTTTCAGTTGCTTGTAGCTCGTCTTGCCAGTTTGAGCAATAGCAGTATTCTCATTCAGTACAAAGAGCCATAAAGCCTAATGTTTTCATATTGCTCAGATGTTACGAGGTAGGGCACCCCTGTTGCTCATTAGAGTCAGGTGAAATAATCTGAATAAGTCAAGGTAATTATATCTGAAAGTTCTTGGCTGTAAAAGCCAAGATTGAATGTATGAATGGTAAGATTGTACCTTTGGGCTGGTTTGTGACAGTGGCTAACAAGCACTTTTTTATCCTTAGTGAAATCTGTTTACACTGGATAGGCCTACCTACATATAAGAAAGCAATAAAGTAATGATCCTGACAAACCTAAAATTCAAGGTTTGATTTTACAGATTAAATTTGAAGCTATTGAAACATAAAAATTTGAAGGAATTATTGGAATGGAGAGAATAAACACTGAGTACAAGGAATCTTCAAGTAGGATGACATCTTTATTATTTAAATGAAGAACACATAGGATTACATCATAATCAAGGCTTTATGTGTGAACCTACATGGGCAAAAATGTATATGTTTTTGCATTAAACTGCTGAAAAATTTCAAATTTACCCGCTATAATTTTTTGTTTTACAAGTACATATCTGTCAAGCTCATGATTACTAAATGCAGTTCTGTCACATTAAAAAAATGTATCTGTGACAAAGATGAGATGACTGTGAACAAGGCCAATGACACAGAGCTACACCAGGACAGAATAAAGCAGAAGGTTTGATAATGAGAGATTACACTTTCCAGCTATTCTTGAGGACCAGAGGGAGGGAATTATTTGTCTTACGCTGGCAGCAATTTCCCTAAACCATGTGAGATGGCATACCTCAAGCTGTTGCAAATGTAGGCAGAACAACCACAGGCCATGGCTCTTGGTTGGATCTAGGTTCCCCAGGGTATAAAATATATTGAAAAGGCTTGTAAATAGGGGCTGAACACTTAATTTGACTGTTTGAATGGAAGTCCCATACATTTTTCAATCACTAACCCTTGTTCACAGCTCCCTTGAAGCTTAATAATCAATTCTGATTATTTTTTTTAAATTAGATTAGCTGCTCATGGTTACAGTTTTACAACTGTAACATATCAGATGTGTTAAGCAGAACTTCTGCACTGTCCCCTTTTTTCGGTTCTGTAAAGCTGCAATGGACAAAGGTTATTAAGTTCCTGCTGTGTTTAAGTTTCCTACAGGTTAGTTTTAATAAAATGTTTGTTTCTTCAGAAATGGGGCCACATTAATCGGCAGTCCTAGCAAACTTAAAAGTTAAGCCAAGGTTTCCCAAAGAACATTTGAAAATAGAAATATATTAGTATTTATTTCAAGATATTTTATTAGCCCATGATTCATCATTTTTCTGTAAGGAAATTGTGGTTAATTGCAACGCTTAAAGATTGTGTTGTGCATATTTCTGAGTGATAATACTCATAGCTTTTTCTCCTTTATAATGTCACTACAAGGAAAAAAATCATTCAAAGCTTTCAGTTTTAGTGAACAAGAAACACCTTTATCAAAATACAAAACCATCTATTCTTATGCAAATTCATGTCAGACATCTAAAAGACCCCTTTTGTCGTTCCTCTACAGGAGCTGATTGATTCATGCTACTAGTTTAAAATATACATACAAATCAGACCGCTAAGAATTTTTTTTTATAACATCAGATAGTGTAAACTTTATCATGAAATACTTCACTATTACATATATTTTATTGCAATTCAAACCCAGTCAAGTGTTCTGTAAGGATAATGTGCCTTAGACTGAAGTAAGGCACTTATACTAAAAATGTACTGACTTTATCCACCTCATTCTGTGAAGGTAGATAAGAATGTAGATGTGTGTATGTGTGTCTGCTTGTGTGCGTATCATGCAGACCATTCATAAATTGTCATAAAGATTAGTCACCTAATTAGTTGCTACTATATATTATTTTTTAAAAGATCCAGATAGAAGATACTTTGGCAAATGTTCAGACCATCTTTATGTTATTACATCTAACTGTAAACATCAACACATTTAATTATCATGCAAGCATGAACAATTAGGCCATTACTTTGTAAACATACATGAAAGGTTATTCATCACTGCCATACATTATAAAATATTAGTAATATCATGAAAGACAACCATATTAAACTTCTTCCCAGTCTTTGGTTTACTCATCATTTGAGAAAGTCACAATAATATGGCTAGTAAAGTGAAAGACTGTCTTTTTCTGATGGAGAACATGTATCTGTTCTATCTGAAACATTGAGATTTATCTGTGTTATTTTGCCATTAATTCCTCATTGAAATTACTTATACAAGTTTATACATCCTTGGCAATATTTAGTCACGTACTTGCCACCACAGAAAAGAGAAGCAAACATCCATTTCCCTTCTGAAGAGGCCTTATAAAACCTGAATTATACGTGTTTCAAGGTATAGGGGAGAAAAGAATATAGGATCATAGAAGCTATAATGTGCTTTTTAGTTTGTTTGAAAGCAGATAAGCAGCAGGCTAACAAAAAAGTAGCAGTTTTATATTATCCTTTTTACACATGCTCCTACACATAAAAGACACTAATTTTAGATAATATCTAGACTTGAGGTTGTCTAACACTTTACTATTTTAGTATTCAAGTTTGACTTGCATTTAAATTTCCTAAAATTTCAAACTCTGGACTGAAATTCTCATGTCAGGTGTTAGCTGCTGAATGTTTTTCAAATATTTCCTAATACTACAAAAGCCTTTCATAAGGAGTTCTCAGCCTATGTCTGCTTCGAAGCAAAACCTTGGTATTGTCCAGCCAAATACAGTGAAGTTTTGAACTTTTAGATGCTACAGCTCATCTTGTAGTAAGGAATCACACTAGATCTTAGTAAGAAGCTTTTAGAATTGAGCAACACAATTTCCTGAACAATAAGCATGCTTAACTCAACATTGCATGACACTGTGCACTAGACAGGCTTCAACTCTACCCAGCAGCCAACATGGCCATACAGTCCCCTGTATTCCAATTTAAATAGCCCAGAAGTGGTTCAGGCATGTCAGGTACAAACTGCATCCATTCTAGTACATAAATTCTAAAACACTTAGCCTGTGCTAAGACCACAGGCCCATTAGCTCCAGGCCTTCAATCTGCCAACATAAGTATATTATATCCAGCTTAATTGCTCCAGAATTTTTCTGTTGTGAGAAAAATACCTGTGAAGCATGCTGGGAATATGGCTATAACATCAGCTTAAAAACAATAGTCTATTACTTACCAGCTATTTTGCCAGACAGGCTACTAAAGTTCTGTGTGGTTGATTACATGCAAGATGCAACATGGTTACTTTGCAGCTAATTTTTGCTATTTATTTTCTGGCATAAAAAAAAGCCATCAGAAATGGCATGTATTGCAGTGCAAGAATGTTAATTTTCTAAGTTCAAAACTTAGGAAACCCAAGAATTAAGGTTGATTCAGCAATGTTAATTCAGGCCTTACATGTATGTTTCAGGTTGTAGATCCTTATTTATTTGTTCTTGGAAGAAGATTTTCATATTTTGCCTAATTGAATAGACTACGCTCTGGTCTGGAAACATATAAAGGATAAACTGTGATGAAGAATAAAGATCAGAAGAAACTGATTCATCCATCATGTAACTAGGAAAGTCTGTAGGACCAGAGTGTGTCTGGAAATGGCAGGTGAAAGATAATGGATTTGAATTGTGACAGTGAGAACTGAATCTACCACAAAGTTCTGATGTGATGGTAATTGTGATGCTTAAATCAAAATTTTCATATGGCTGCTAATGGCTGCTAAAAATGGCCACATTTTCTAGGTATCTATTTGAGTCATCCTTTGCAGATCCATACAAGTGCCAAGTGATCACAGCTGTGACTGAAATGAATTGGATCTATACTTGTTTTTTAAAATGCTCTGAAAATTCAGGCCCAAATGCATTCAATTAGCAAAATATCAGTGGAAACTTGATCATTTTAACCTCTTTCAAATCTTTAATTTCTCACAGAGATTCCTCAATACTGGCAGAATTATTTTACAAGTTTTAATCATCTTATGATTTTTTGTTGTTGTTTTGATGTAACTTACATAGGCAGACTTGAATGTTCAGATTCAAATGACCTATAACCCACCAAAGTATCTGTGCCTGGTGTCAAATTCAGAAATTATATCAATGCTTGCAGTACTGTTTTCACTTGCAGTAAGCCAACTGAGCCTCTGAATGAATTTAGCACTGTAATGTTAGACTGACTGTAAACCTTAGCTGGTTAAATGAAGTTTCAGATGGGCAGAGAGATGCTATTTCTATTGCATTATCCAGGAAGTTCACTTTCTTGCTTGTTTTCACTGTTCCTACACCCACTGGAAATGTGGAGTGTCTTCACCATTTTCAGAAACTTACAGACAGCATCATGCAAGGACATATGTTGAAGACTGAGATAATCAAGCATACATCAAAGATTTCAGTTTCTGACCTCTGGGCTACTTCCAAGCTAGCTTTCATCTGAGATGTGTTTTTATTTTTTTAATTAATTAAATTAACTGACAGTTTATTTCCTGGTGGTAACAAGATCATATTTATAAACAGGATATATTCTGTATATCCTACTTTGCAGCAACAGAGTTTTAGTAGAAAAATTTGGCTGTTTTTAGATAACGAAAGAAATAAGCCTGGGAGGATCACAGAATCACAGAATGGTTGGGGCTAACAGGGCATTACTCCCACACCTTACTCAGGCAGGGTGAGCTAAAGCAGATTGCTCAGGACCATGTCCAGCCAGGTGTTAAGATTATTTCCACAGATGAAGACTCCACAACCTCACCATACTAACATACCTGTATTCAAGTCAGCTTATATTTACTTCCACATTTTTCCTCCTTCTTAAATTGTTTAAAGTCTTCCCTAATAAATGGTTATACCATTATATTGGGGATGAATACTCATCAGTTTTCATCAACCTCTAACCTACTTCTAGGACAACTACTTTATCAAAACAAATGCAAATTAAACACAGTACCTTCCAAGTCTGATAACCAGAAGCAGATTTAAACCTTATAGAATTAAAGACACAATGATTTTGACTGAATTTAATTCCTCATTTGCAGATTTCTATTCACTGTACAGATTTAAATGGTATAGTCTGCATTTTCGACTCAGGTGCCAGGGCTGTAAAGGTGTAATCCATGCTTGAAGTTAATGGATTTTATCTCCATCAAATCCCAAAGCATTAAAGTTTCTCATGGTGCAAAGTTTCCCATGTTGCAAAGTTTCCATGTTTCACATGGTTGTTCTGCCATAGTAGAAGAGCTGGTGGTTGTGGTCTGAGAAACAATGTTTTGAGCAGTTTTGTTGAATAACATCTGTTCTTCCTCAAAATTGAACTTCGAGCACATACAATTATGACCATTTATAAATTAATATGGATGCTGAAAAAGCTCTAGCAGAGAATTTCTTCAGCTCTCTGCAGCATTTTTGTGAGAGTTCTGTCCTTCCCATGCAAGTAACTCAAAACAATGTTACAGTTTTGTAAACTTCTTGCAGCTGCAGGTTGTTTTGACTCATTGTTATGGTTCTAACTAGAAAAACATTCAGAGATGTGTGTCTTAGAACTTGACCGATCCCCTTAGGGGGTGGATGGCAAAATACAAATTACCTTATGCCACTTAATACACTTTGTGAACTAACATATAAAAGTCTTCTGAGAATTCATTAAATCATCATCCATTGATCCCTGAGCCTGGACTTTGTGTCGTTCCTCTACTCGTCTGTGGGGAAAACAGCAACAAATTGATAGTAGTATTCTTACTGTGATGGGTTGCCAACTACTTTCTTTTTAAAGTCCAACGTATTTTCCAAGTTATTGCTGGATAACTGTTAGGCATTCCTCTTTCATCATTGCTCTAGGTAGGTTTTCTGAATTGTTTTGTGACTGCTTACTATCTTTTGCCCAACAACATATTGAAATATGGTTATAAAGTGTATGTCCTTCTTATAAAGCTGATAATTACTGGTTCTGATTAAATATTGTGAAAGATATTACAGTAGTTCAGCAGACTATTCTCTCGGGGAGAATGAAGAGGTAGAAAAGTCTATTTGTAGCTAACACAGGCAATCTTCATGCATGCAAAATTCATCATTGCCTTTAAAGCTATATGATCACACTCTTCAGTCAGAAGTGGTAGTGCTGAATGGGGTATGCATGTGTGAGGTTTAGGGCTATGGTGAGGTTTGGGCTTTATTGAAAAGGAAAGTGAGTTTTCAACCAAATGAAAAGCTTTGGTCTTGAAAGAGAATATAGAAAAGGAAAGAGAAGAGAGTAATACCCTAAGCCTCAAAGTGTCAGATGGAAGTTTCAGTGTTGAAGTGTTAGTCCTGAGTGTAAAATGATCAAACAGGAGGAAGGGAAATCATAACATGAGATGGGATAACATTTCTGAAGACAGAGCTTAATTTCTCTTGGAGACCTTAAGTATGAGCTAAAAATGATTCAATTATGTTGTCAAAACTCAGAGTAGAAAAAAATGTAAAATAAATCACATATAGAATTGATGGTGTGCATGTTGACGTAAGAGGACAAGGCTTGAGCTAGATGTGAATGAATGAATTTGAGAGTGAAGACAGGAAAGAGGTGACACAGATAAAAATTTGTCCAACCTGTCCTTACTACAAGGTGTCCCAGTTTTCTATTCTAGCACTGAAAGTAAGATGAAGAGTGCCCCCTTTTTTTTCTTTTTCTTTTTTTTTCTGAATTCCTGGCCAACTTCCCTTTTCTCTGTGCCAGAATGTTTCCCTGAGAACCCCTGAACACAACACCCCAGTTTTTCACTTTAAAAATACGATCAGTCTGCAAGAAGATAGAAAGAATCTGCAGATTGCTACTGACTTACCAGTTAGTTTGGCATCATTTTCCACATGACCTATCTTGGGAGGTATTTTAACTCACATTCTGAGTGACGCTTCCAAACGGAAACCTCGATGTTTAATGGTTGATTTTGCAGCACCAGACAGTCTCATAATTTTGATCTGAGTAATATCTTGGTCTGATGCTTTTCATATTTGCTATCTTTGCTTTCAGCTACACTGGTGTAAATATATTAAATAAGTTATTTATATTAAATATAAATAACTTGTATTGTTAAGTGTCCCAATCTACTGACACACAATTTATTCTGAATACTATATCATGAAGGACAACAGAGGTTCGAAGTACACACTGAGTTTCTAGAATGTGGGTAGTCTTTTGGTAATCATCCACCTTCATTAGCTGAATGAATACTTATTATATCTATCTGACAGATAATTACTGATTTTCAGGCAAAATGATTCCAAATATCTGTCATCACAGCCAGAAATCTAGAATCTTATCAAAAGTCTCTGGATGTAAATGTAGATTGGATGTTTTATGGATAGAAGCAGATGGCCAGAAAGGGAAATAAAACCACTGATCTTTGGCAGAAAATATAAAATAGATTCTGACTTCCTCATCCCTAGTTACCTAGGAATGACTTGGAAATTCCTTTTGAGCATAAGTCTAGTGGGAAGGAAAAAATACAATCTACATCCTCTTGGGTCCTCAAACATTTGCCAGCCTACTGGGATGATGGTGTTTCTCCCTATTTTGGCAACAGAGGAAAAGGAAAATAAGTTTCTGTGTCTGTTTTTGTCAGAGAAAATATTCCACTACCATTTGAAATGCAGGAAGAAATACCTCCATAATGATTAAGCCATAGTATTTAGCCTCCTAAAACAGCCTCTGGATAGAAGTGCAATGTGTTCCAATACAGTTTGCTTTCATATGTGCAATTTGTTTGTGACTCATGAATCCCCATCAATATGCCTTCTGTAGAAGATGTTATAAATGCCATCAATCCTTTATTTGTATTTGAATCACATACATAAGGCACTGAGATTTCATAAGATACCAAGCAGATTTTGAGAGGACAGCAGTTTTCATCTTTGGAAAAAAAAAATCATGTATGTGCAAGATTTTAGTGAAAAGTCAGTATGAAAGAGCAACAGAAATTCCTGACAAAGCCTCCTCCCCTTGAATCCCTCCCACTGCTTCTCCGTTGTCATCCTTCTTAAGTATCACCTCTCCTTTCCATCAGGACTGGCACTCAAGAATAACAGATGGCAGCCTCAAGATTGTAGCACCCTTTAATGTCTGCCCTTTACTGTCTGGCAAAAGTGTTGACATTTCTGCCTTGAATGAGAACTGAAAACATGTAAAAATATATTCAACATGAACAGTCAGTGTCTAAGATGTTGTTTACACACTGCTAATGGGCTTTGACTTTAATAGAATGATCCTTAGGTCTGCAGAACCCACAGTCAGGTGTGAACTGGGTATTTTCTTCTGTTATTTCTCTTACATTAGAGAAATAACCAGTCTTGCTGCCCATGGACTCAGGAGCTGTCCCTACTATTTCCATCAGCAAATATGAATGCACTGTTGTGGGTTTTCTTGCAAGCATCAACCAACCTATGGGAGTATAATCTCCTAGAACTGCCCCCAGGAAACTCTGCCTCCTCCTCTGGTAAGAGCTGCTGAATGGGTAGAAAGAGATGAAATGAGAAGCTCTGGTGCTATTAAATACTAGAGTCTTAAGCAGTTACTGAACTTTGATATTCACCATCATGAGTTTTTGTCTTTAGTAGTGTACTGATGATTAGAAGGTAAATTGTACAAATGCCTCTTCATTGCTGAAAGCAAAGTTTATTTATTTGTTTGCTGAACTGAGCACAGAAGTAATGGAGTGAATTGTTCCTTTCTAAGAGTAATCTTCAGGGAAATCTCTGGAATTTTTTTTTTTCCTGAAGTACTCAAAATAGGTACCCAAATCCATAAGACTAGTATTTTCTGTAAAACATTAAAGAATCTCAAAGTACAGTGGAGCAGAGTTACGTCATGGTATTGGGCACTGGCTGAATGCCCCCCCAGCACTTTTGAAGAAAGCACCGCAACTCCTGCAACTCATTTACAGCACTGATTTATTTCTGGTGGATATTAAAAAACCCCTGTCTCCTCTTCATCATAAAGTATTAGATAGCTATTTCTATAATGCTTTTGAGACAGCATTTCATGTTTTATATGTTTGCAGAGTTTTCTTTTTTGTTATTGTCTTTTAATTATTCCCAATTGTTATGAGGCAGAAAAACCCCATTAACAAAATATATGGTTCTTTGATCTTCAAATATGTGGAACAATTCAAGTCAAACAGGTGACAACATACCGGAGAATTTACCAACAAATCCCTCAGATTAATGTATACTGCTTAAAGATTTAGCACAGAAGGACTACATATGCCTGGGAAATGAGTACTACTTTCTGCTTGCAAACCCTGTATTTTGACAGGCCATATTGTCTTGAGATAGAACGTCAGAAAAAGAATGAATAATTTAATCAGAAATAAATGAGACAAATTGTGTAAGGGACAGTACATGGATTTCCTTCTTGAAAGCTGAAGTCTACCCATGCTTCACACGACTGGACAACCATTCCACACTAAACAGTGAGCTGATCAGAAGCAGGTTTCTTCCTGCTAGTTTTTAAACCAAATAAATAAAACATTCAGATTGCTGGCAGATGCAGGGAGATATTCTGTGGATTTAAGGAGGCACACAGCTTTTAATGCCCTTACTAAAAGTCTGCAAGGTGATTTTAAAATTATTACCCAGCTGATTTGAAAAATTTTAAGAGATTTTTTTTTTATTCAACAAAACAATGAAAAGGATAGGTTTCACTTCTATAAAAATATTACAATTTACTTTTTGTATGCAAGCTTTTATCCGAAATAACATTCCATACAACTGGATATTCTGAAAAAACTGAATACCTCTGTACTTCATTAGATATCTCCCTTGTCTTCCTCAGCAACATGAAAAGCTGTAGCACAGGATTATTTTTAGATGGAGTGAGCAGCATGAGAAAATCTGTGCCTTATTTAGGAAAAAATACATATATTAAAAATTAAATGTGAATGGTCTCTTTTGATCAAAAGAGTTGGAATAAGCATGTGGGCCACAAATGTCTGATGTCGAGGCATGCTGTTCCCGAATTTCTTAACTCTTCTTTCATATTTCAAACGCTGTTTTATTTCATCTTCACGTTAGAACATAATGAGTGATAGGGTTAGAGAGAACTAGTGGTTTTAAATTTGCACGTCTAAACCCTGTTTATTGGTATTTTGCTGACATCTAGTGGTGACAAACCCGTTAGCCAGATTTCTGCCCTGCGCTGGTGTAGCAGGATCACCGCTTTATGAAGAATGCTTGTAACCGCGGGTTTAAAGCTGGCATTTCATAAGCTGCAAAGGAAAACGCTCAGCAACCATTGTCTTCTTTTACTGCCTAATCATAGGGAACTGCTAACTTCTGGTACTTTCAAATGCAAAGGAACTGTTATTCTTGCAGACTATTTTAGAATTTCAAAGTCAGGTTCCACTAACATTGTCCAAAGCAGTAGCAAAATAGAAAACTAGACCCTGGGTTAGATGATGCCATAGCGAAACCTTGATAGCCAGCCTGTTCTTCAGTCTCCACCCACTGCCAACAAGTTAAAAATATTGTGTGCAAATTGGAAGTGTTTGCCTGCAATAGAGAAATACCTGGTGATGACAGAGTCGCATGGTGGTCGGGGATGTGTCTAAATCAAAGAGAACAAATCTCAGCTGCCCTAGTTGTGAATATCAAACCAGTTACATATATTAGATAGCTGCCTTTGTTAGAATTCACATCCATATCTGCAAAATCAGTCTCAGGCCCAATGTATGCAAAAAAATAAAAAAAGGAATCAAGCTGTGAGAATTCTCTTTTCTCTCCCTCAGAGAATTAGTGTTGAATAGAGATACTTTGGTTGAACAGCACTATTTTCTACAACACAAACGTTTTATTTTTAATAAATATTTATGAGGAGTTGGCAGGGGAGAAAGAGGTTATATTTTGATGATTAGAAAAAACAGTGATTCAATAAATGACATTAAGCTACTGGCTTTTCTGCTTTTGTTTCAAAACTATGAATATGTAGTGAGAGAGCGTGTGAGTGTGAGAGAGAGAGTGTGTGTGTGTGTGTGTGTGTGTGTGTGTGTTTGAAAGAGAGTGTGTGAGACAGGTGGCAGCAGGGTTGCTATAGCAATTACTTGTCACTAATGATAGGAGGGTAATTACTGCAGCAAATTCCCACATAGCTATTCAGCACACAAGTTAGACTATTTCCCATCCTAAAATATTCTTTCTGTATGTGCAAGATTACCTTTTTCACCAGATGGCTACCCTGCTACATTTCTAAAATTTATAATAGTGTAAAACCAGAAGTTCATTAATTATGGTCTGAATGGAATCAGAATTTAGCTACCACCATCAATTTCAAAAGATGCAGTGTCTTTTGGGGTATACTTTTTTCTAGATGCAATACAAAATTTTGTTTGTTGGAACGCTTTTCATAAGTTCAATGTCAAAAACATATTGAGGTCACCTTCAATGCTGCATTCAAGAAATAGAGATTAGTACGTGATTGAGGCTGACTCATCATTTAATTGCACAAGATGTAAATCAGGTTTTTCTGCAGTGAACTAATAAAATTAAACTATTAATAACTGTACAAACAACTACAAATCAGGCCATGTTTGAAGGAAAATAGACTCAGGCATTGAGAGAGTCATTGGGAGAGTTTCTCTGCAACATCATCTTTAGTATATTTTTCATTTCCTCTCTTTCCATTATTTGTAGTTTAACAGTGGCTTATCATCTCCTGCAAATCAGAAAAAAATCTACATTTCTCTTCATCTTTAGGCTGCTTCAATCTGCAGTGTTTGAAACATTTCCAAACTAATAAAACAGAAGCAACTTCTTTCCTAATATATATAATGAAAATATTTATTTTGTGTAATCAGCACTAATAAAATGGTCTCAAAGGTGTCTATCTAATTTACACAAAAACATGATGTTACCTGAGCTACAGTATTCCTTAATGGTTCTCTTTTCTTTAATGATTCTCTTCATCCTCTTATTGCCTTTGAAATTAAAATATGGTTTATGGACATTACCTCTTAATTAACTGGTGGCAAATATGTAGAATTACAAGCTACTTTAGAGAGTTCATTTTTTGCCCCCCAGCTGGCTGGACTGTGATGATTTGAGAGAATACATAATATTTTCTCTCTTTCCAAGATGAGGTAATGAATTTCAGAACTAGGAGCTGGAAAGACAGCACTTAGGCTTCCTAGGTGGATGAGATTGTCTACTATGCCATAATTAACAACTGTTTGATGCATTCCTAAAGTGTATTTCTTTCTGATTCACTTGTTATGAAAAAACTGCGCATCTCTGGCTATTCATATTAAAAACAGTGCAAATCTGCTTACCTAGGCTTTGCTCATTTTCCATCCATCAAAGAAAGTATTGATGATTTTTTTGTATTTCCAACAGTTCATTTTATCAATGAAAAAAAAGATAACTTTCATTTGGTGTACAAATATTGCTAGAAAAAACCTTATAAAATGCAACTGTTTTCAGAAATTTTTTAGTACTATTGAGTTATTTCAATTCCTTGATAAAAGTAGGTGAATATTCTGGAAGTTAAAATCCACTTGTCAGCTGCTGACCTTGTACAGTAAGTAAAATAATACTTGCTGTTACAATACAAATAATTGTATGAATAGGTATTGTTTAAATAAGGACTATCACAATTTTGTTTCTTTTATTTATGCCTCAGGTGAAGGTTGATTTATAATACGCTTCTGATGTGTAAATCAGTAAATCTTATGAATCATTTTATCCTCAAAGACAGAATTTGAATTCCAAGAATTTAATGAAAAGCATTTTCCATTTTTCTCACTAAAAATACATAGCTTGGTGCCAATTAAAATTCAGTGCACAGTGTATCCAGTAACCCTGATAATCAGTAAAAACATGTCAGAGAGCAAAATGGTTTCTCCAACTGAATGGAAATTTCAATGAGCAGTTAAACTACAATAGGAAGAAATTCATTACTGGAATACCTCGCTGCCTTACAGCAGTTGAAAAGGTGATTAAAGAAATAAGGACATGAAACCATATAAAATCCTGGCAAAAGTGGCAGCGAGGACAATGACACATATTTCAGCTTGTACCAATACTTTTTTTGGCTCAGAACAACAACAGAAAATATTGATCAGACTGCTACATTTTAGATCAGTGTACAAGAATGACAATTTCTTCCCCAAAACCCCACACTGGTTTTATTTTTTCACCTCTTTGACTCTTGCTGACTTGAGTTCAACTCCCAAATGGACTTCTGATCAGCAGGGTAGCTGATTTCAGAATACAAAGAGAGAGAAAATGTGTAAACTTCGTGAAGTACTCCACAAGCTCCAGCTTGCAAGCTTCACAGAGATTGCAGCCCATCCAGCTCACAAGCTCTCACCTAATACAACATGCTGTAAGTTGTGAAGAAATGTGTTTAAGTATAAATAGTCTCTACTGGCTTCAGGAAGTAAAACTGTTCCCTTAGTTTAGTCAACACATTGCTTGCTGGGGAAGCTGAGAGGCCGATGTCCTAGGCTCACCAGCAATTTCTCCCTGTAAAATGAAAGTTAGCAATAATTGTGTGTATAATATTGTCTATTAGGTGGTGCATAAGGGCTTGCATTGTATGTACATACTGTAATTGTATAGAAAACATTACAGAGTGAGCCTGCTTTTAGCTTGATGCCTCATACAGTGGTAATTAAGGAGAACAGTCTTTCGATTTGCTACTATTTGCAGTTCTGCAGGAAAACTAGGTTTAGGCTATCTTGTGCTGTGCATTGTTGCCATGTTTAATCTTCTGATTCTCTAGGAACAATTACATGTGACACCTATGGGGAATTTAATTGCTCTGCTCCTGCCTCTATGGCAATTGTAATTATGGTGCAGTACTATTTGGGGGGTGGGGGGGCAGGAGGAGGAGAGAAAAAAAAACGGTGTTTTTCAGAATATAGCACTGAATAATGCCAAGGTTATATTTATACAACAGCATAGCTCCAAGAATTAGCTTCCAGAATTAACCCTGTGTTTCTTTTCATGAGAGGCCAGACCAAATAAAAGCATTGGTTATTGTAAGTATTCTCATGTAAAGCTTTCCATTCAAGCCCATCAAATGCATGTATCCTCCCAACATGTGGGAGTTATCACAGCTTCTTTTTTTCCCCCCCTCCTTCTCCAGCTGAGGAAACTAAGGCACAGAAATGTTCTGCCTGATTTGTCTTTATGAAAAATCCAAAGGAGAGCAAATTAGTATGTGAGAAATTTTGAATTTCTAGCATTTCCAAGCTCCTTTTTCTTTTAGTGGATGCAGCTTTGAAGGAAACATAATGGGCAAAACACATGGCTTTTTAAGCTATAAGACCTTAAAAAAGTCTGTGAAATGGAACATAATAAATGAATAAATGTTGCTGTGCACTATTCTGCAGATAAATCCTGTTGAGCAGAATTGAAGATGTCATTGTCTGAATCACACTGTATGATCCCAACCAAAGGAAGTTGTAGACAGGGTTATGCTATTGCATTCTGAAGGAAATTTTAAAGAGAATCCAAAAAGCAGTACTGTATTAGAATTTCTTTTGTTCCTTATAAAAAAAGGGAAAAATTATCTCTGCTTCATTTGCAGCAAGACCTTTTGATTTCTTTTATCATCTTGATGATTTTCAGAACTGATCTTGATGGCAATTCAGTTAGAAATTAAACTGTCATCGAGGAGTCCTCCAGTGGCTTCACAAGTTAACACTCTTGGAGAAGTGGTGTACAGATTAAATCAGGACAAATGCTCCACGGAATAGAGCCCATTCTGACTGAAGACCTCATTTAATAATAATGCAGAGGCTTATTTGTCTTAAATAAACACTAATCATGCAGAAGTGAAATGCACTAACAATTCTCCATATGCCACCTGTTCACCTACAGCACCTGTAATAGTCCCCCTAAAACGAAACACAACATGGCCAAACATAACCTATAGATAGCAAAAAGCCAACCCACACCTTTGGTATAATTATACTGTACAAGAAATACAGGTTTAAGATAACTACTAGGTTTTTCTCTTTGCAGTCTATCCAACATAAGTTTAGTCATGCCGGAGAAGGTATAATGCTATAATTGCCTGTATGAATTTTGGTAGACAATGTGCTGCAGAAGTGAAGGCTCACAGTACATACTCCTGCAGATCTGCTGCTGTGATTAACCTGAGAAATTTTTCATTAAAAAGAAAGTAACTAAGAAAAATGTGTTTTCTTCAGATAATTATCAACTTCTTTTGATACTGACATCAACAGAACTGACAAGATATCTTTGAACATCAAGATTGCCTTTCTGTGCATTCTTTCTTATCAAAAGAAAAAAATACCTACATTGACATGTTAAGCTTTTCCCAATCTTCCTCTTAAAAAAGCAAAGGAGTTGATGGAAGATCTTTTCTAGGCCAAAGGGAATGAATCTTATACAAGAGCCAGTCTAATTTTATCCACACAATACAGTTTTTTTCTCTCAGTTATGGAAACAGCTAGCCTTTTCACTGAATAGTAGTTCCATGTGTGAACTATCCATATCCCTTCTCCCCACTGTGTATTAAGTTGTAAAAGACTTCTGGACTGGTACAAGACAGGTCAGGTTTTCCACTCAGAAAACAATCTCTGTGTTCACAGCCAAAGTGATTATCTCTTCGAGAAGTCAGCACATGGGAACTGTCATTTGAAGACCTGCATTTTGCCACCATCTGGCCAAACAACATTGAATAAGTCACTTGCAGTCTTTGTTCTTTGAGTTCCTCATTTATAAAGCTATTATCAGCCAATATTTGCACAAATTTTTTTTGTGCTTCTGTTGTACATTTAAAGTCAGTTTTGTCTTTACTATGCCTTAAAACCATTTTCTGGCCTTGTTTTCTACAAATTTACATATCTAACCCTCAGCCTAGCCCGAACTGCATCCCTTGTTTTGTAGTGTGAACAGTGCAGGCATAGTACAAAAGAGAAGAGACTCCAAACAGTGAATCTGAATGCACTTTTAAACATACTTTTCCATTGCAGATATTCACAAATGAAACCCTGTAATGCAGCATTTAATTCCCACGAGAAGTGTTATACTCATTATATCTTCTGTCCGTATACAAGCTTCTGCTGTGTTAGTTGTATTGCCATTTTCGGCAGGGACTCAGAAGAGAGAAAGGATAGGAACTCAGACAGAATTACTAAACTGAAACACAAAGATAATGAACTCTAATGCAACAGGACAGCAAATTAAAAGACTGGGAAGTTGTTAGCCCATGCAAAAATAGGAAGAAAAAGAGCTTTATTCCATACTTTTGAAGCATTCTTCAAAGCTCAGAGAGCCTACTAAACGAAGCAGTCCAGTTAATCTGCCTAGAGCTCCTCAGTTTGGCTCTCTTTACAAAAGAAATCCAAGCCGACATTTTTAAGAGCAATTATTTTTTTATGAAAAGGAAATAACTAAGACCTAGAAAGGCACATTAGGGGCTAGAAGACACACCAATCAGGAAATGGTTTAAGATGCCCATTCAGCTCAATTTGTTTTAAAGTATTTCAAACCCCCTGAATACAGCAAATTCTGCAAATAACCAAGTGGCTGGGAGACACAGTGCATACTGCCAAGCAGATTTAAATGCAAAACCAAGACTCCTGTTTCCCAAAGCTGTGGCGGGTGATTGTAACATTGTCTAGTCTTAAGGCAAAATTAGTCTCTCTGTTTCTCTGTATTTCCCTACCAGAGTCCTAATGTTCCCCTTCTGTGCAAATATATCCACAAAAGAACAAACTTATATAGAAATTGGTGGTTCCAAAAGGGGCATGGATTTGGCAAAATTGTGCCCTGGTTCACAACATTATCAGACAGAAATAGTCAAGCATTATAAAACACCTCCTGTCCTTTGCTTTGGGATCAAAATTAAAAACACTTAAAATTATGCATATAATAACACATTTTCTAATTTTATTTACTTTTCATTTTGAAAACTTTGTGAAAATCTATATAATACATTAATTTTTTTTTTAGAAATATGGAGTCTATGAGTCTGTCTTTTTATTTAAAAAATCCTCAGATTCCCTCCCTATCCAAATAATTTTAGCAGCTGAAACATACAGAAATGCACCATGTATATCACAAGGCTGTGAAAAAAACTGGAAGATTACAATATTGGATCCACTGCCTGCACTTTAGTTTCATTGTTCCAGAAGTTTATGGGTACTGTCATATGAAAGGGTACAAACCTATTATAATACTGACTTTTCAAGTAACTAGTGTTCCGAAAATGTTCTGACACTTACGTGGGATTGGGGGAATTTTCTTTTTTTCTGGAAAAAATAAGTTCTCTAAATCTCTTAGTCTGGAGAGGAACTTAAGAACTAAAAGAAATGAAGGCAATGTTTCCAGATTTTTGTAGGGGGAAAAAAAAGCACTATCATTCAGGAAATCAGATACTCATCTGTGTCTGAAGGTTATGGAAAGCTACGACATAATCTTTCTGTAGAATGAGAGTCCTTTGCAAGGCTTGCAAGACAGAATAATCCAGAATATTTCTAACAAGAGTATTGATTTTCTTTCCTCTTACCCACATTCCTGATTTTAAAAGCCTACACAATAATGGTGAAGTATATGAGGCTTAAAATCCAGTAAAAGCTGCATAAGGAATCCCTGATGTCTGACCAAAGGCAAGCTATTCGAGAAATGTCATGAGCAACCGCAACTATTTGAAAGATAAATTAAAACTATCTATTGAGAGATAACGTGAAATAATGTCTTTTAAATAAAAAATACTAAATGGGCATTAAAGTAGAATATGAATATTGTTAAATGGCAAATATCAGATTTGTTTCTAAGACATAGGGAACCAATTCCAGAGATTTTCAGCAAAGAAGCACTGAGTGACACACAATGAAAGCAGTCAGCTTCCACGTTTCAGCACAAGTTGCACCACATAATGCAAAGAATAGCAGGAATGTATTAATAAGCAGGTAACTACAAGACAAAGCTGGTGTGATGACTGCAGTCGTGCAGAAAAAGATTCTTTATTGGATTTCATACAAATCCAAAATAAAAAGTTCTTTTTCAGATCACATATTTGTGATATTGGAAGCAAATTAATATCAAAGACAGGTCAGGAAATATGATGATCTGGGGGGAAAAGGTATGAATTGTGCCTCTTTTATATGTCAGTGCATGTTGCAAATCCACAGTGACACTTTTCTAGAATACTGTCCATCCTTCCGATTGTGAGACAAAAGTCTCGTAGTGCAAAATCCAAAGTGGGTTCTCATTACCTGAAGAAAAATGTGGGGAAGAAAAACACCTTAACTAGCTTCATGACATCCAAAACTATGATATGTAGAATACGTATAATACTGAAAACCTTGTGAAACACCTGTATTACATGTAAGATTTCATAACCATTCAGAGTACGTAAAAGCTGACCATGACTGAATTCTCAATCATGTGACTGGAATATCAGTCACATATCAGTGTTTACCACAATAAAGTAAACTATTCAAGAAGATCTCTAAGTAAGTGAACACTTTTCCTTACACAGAATAGCTGCTACCAAGGATAAGGGAATAAACTTTCCACCCCAACAGGTAGAACACAGTGACCAGACACGGGTGTGAAAACAGAACTACAGCAAGAATTAAAATTGCACGTAGAAGAAAAGTTGCGACTTTAACCTTTCAAAGTAATGGTGAAGTGATTCACTCCATGGTCATGACAGCTATTCTTGCAGAACAGTATGGTCACACTCACTCCTGAGGATCAGTCCTGCAAAAAGCACCAAAGCTAAAGAAAACTAAAGCTTACAATGTTTACAGTTAAGTCAGGATACTCAAAATACTACAGCCCAAGTTCCTTCACTGAGAAATTGTTCCCTAATCACTAATAGCAAAAGAAATGCTACGATAGAAGCCTAGATGAATGGTTTGGATTCAATATTTAAACCCTATGAACAAATGTACAGTGGAACATAGAATCACTTTGGCTACAAATTCACCTGTCTCCTGGATAGTATAGCAAAGTGATTTTATTGGGTATTTGTTGCTATTTTTATCTGGCATTATGTTTAGGTTTCACTTGCAGTAAACGGTAAGCAGAATGAAGCCTCAACTTGAATGTTCAATTAGTTTTATTTAAGCATTAAAAGAATTTCCTGATTCATGGAATCCAGTTTCATTTGAGCCAGATTTTATATATATTTGCCATTATCTTTTCCTATCCTTCAAATAATGTTTCAAGAAAAATGTTTATAAAACCTCATTTTGTTCTGCTAACCCTGCAAACTAAATATGTTTCATTTATTTTTAAATTAAGTGAAAATTAGCCAGGTGTGATAGATAAGTTTTCTATACACAGGTCTAAATATTGACAAAAGGAGACGTGTCACTGGAAAAATCATCAGTCTAGCAATTATCACGTTAGCATGTTAAGTGGAAAAAGATGTGAAACTTCCAAATGTGTCAATACAGATTATTTCATTTCCACCAGCTATCAGCTATACTGTGAACATCAGTGCCTTAGCGTCTACTCAGCAGCAAGTCGGTTTTTGCAAGCAAATATCTTAACGTGACATCAAGAATTGTCAAATCTCTGGCAAAACCATTCATATGCCCTTCAGTAAAGGTCTTAGACCTTTGGTCTAAGCAAATATTAGACATTTCTAGAAGGCCAGACAGTGCAGGGGTAGAGCCAGAGGCCAGGATCTGGAACAACCAGACAGCGAGAGCTGTCTTTCTCACAGACGTGGCAATGATTTTCAGGTCCAAATGTGAGTGGACAGGGAACAGAGGAGAAGGAGCTGCTCACCCTGTCCCCAGAGAGGAAGGAGCAGCAAAAACGTGCTACAACTTTTTTTAATAGTAAGTCCAAAAGCCAGCTGTGATTTTGACAGCTGGTTCTGCCAAATTAAATTACATCTCCTTCAGCACAGTCTTGATCCTTTTATATTTCCTTCCCTAAAACTTCAAATTTTGGCAGCCACAAAAGAAAGCCTTTTCCTCACCTTCTTCCAATCTCTGCTACTCATTTCAGATTCCCTACACATTAATAATTTCTCATATGAGGAATGTATTTGTCATTTTCATAATCTAGTCAAAATCACATTATTTCCAAGTCAGTTTAACCTTTTCTAGTGCTGCTGTCCATCAAAAAATGTTTCAAGAAGTTAAATTAAGATGCATTGATTAAAGAGCAGCAGACAAAGCAAGGAAGATAGAATGATCCTTGTAGCTGAACAGGGTGCATTTAAAACACATATTTTTCTTTACAATGTAAATAATTAATTTCAAGAGCCCTGAGTAGACTAGTGTCTAAACTAGTGTTTAAGTTTCAACTCTTTCTCTTGTCAACAATAGCACTGATAATTTCATAGCAGCTTATGAGAGCCACAGCTCACAGAATTCATTATTTTGGAGGGAGGCCTTAGAGAAAGTTCTTAACCCAGTGAGAAATAACAGCATGAGAAAAGGACACTTGAGATGAATAACACTTTCTTGCAAGGATCTTGCAATGTTGCAAGATGTTGGATCTTGAAAAAAACCTCTCTCAATGATTTTTGAGTGGTCTTGGAGAGGTCCCAGCTGACTGGAAACTGGCAAATATTACTCCAATTTTCAAGAACGGCGAGAAGGAGGAGCCTAGAAACTACAGGCCTGTCAGTCTCATTCCAGTGCCTGGTAAAGTTATGGAAAAATTATTCTGGAGCCATTGAAAAACACTTGCAAGACAAAACAGTCACTGGTCACAGCCAGCACAGCTTCATGAGAAGAAGGTCCTGTTTATCAAACCTGATTTCCTTTTATGACAAGGTAACCCACCCAGCTGATCAGGGGAAGCCAGTTGATATAATTCTTCTGGATTTCAGTAAAGCTTTCAATACTGTCTGTCACAGGATCCTTCTGGACAAAATGTCCAGCACACAGCTGGATAAACACAGCATGGGATGGGTGAGCAACTGGCTCGTGGGTCAGGCTCAAAGGGTTACAGTGAATGGGGTGACATCAGACTGTCACTAGTGGGGTTCCACAGGGCTCCATCCTCAGCCCTGTGCTCTTCAACATCTTCATAAGTGATTTGGACACAGGACTAGAAGGGATACTGAGCAAGTCTGCCAGTAATACAAAACTGGGAGGGGGTGTTGACTCCCTCAAGGCCTCAGAGTGACCTTAACAAATTAGAGGGCTGGGCAATCACCAACCATATGAAGTTCAACAAGGGAGAGTGCTGGATTCTACACCTGGGACAGGGTAATCCTGGATGTACAGACAGACTGGGGAAGGAGAGGCTGGGGAGCAGTGCCATGGAAAGGGACCTGGGGGTCCTGGTTGACAGAAAGTTGAATCTGAGTCAGCAATGCCCTGACAGCCAGGAGGGCCAAGCGTGTCCTGGGGGGGCATCAGGCACAGGACACCAGCCGGGCAAGGGAGGGGATTGTCCTGCTCTGCTCTGCACTGGGGCAGCCTCACCTCGAGTGCTGGGGGCGGTTTTGGGTGTCACAATAAAAAAAAGACATTAAGCTGTTAGACAGTGTCCAAAGGAGGGTAATGAAGATGGTGAAGGGCCTGGAGGGGAAGCTGTATGAGGAGCACCTGAGGTCACTTGGTCTGTTCAGCCGGGAGAAGAGAAGACTGAGGGGAGACCTCATTGCAGTTACAACTTCCTCATGAGGGGAAGAGGAGGGGCAGGCATTGATCTCTGCTCTGTGGTGACCAGAGACAGGACCCAAGGGAAGGGCTTGAAGTTGTGTCAGGGGAGGTTTAGTTTGGATATTAGAAAAATGTTCTTCACCCAGAAGGTGGTTGGGCACTGGAAGAGGCTCCCCAGGGAAGCGGTTACAGCACCAACCTGACAGAGTTCAAGAAGTGTTTGAACAATCCTCTCAGGCACAGGGTGTGACTCTTAAGGTGTCCTATGGAGGGATAAGAGTTAGATTTGATGATCCTTGTGGGACCCTTCCAACTCAGCATATTCTGTGATTCTGTAATCTCATGTAATCTAAGAATTTTTAATACAATTTTTAAAAATTACGTTTAGAAAGCCAGTGTTGCATTGATGTGGGCTGAAAACATCAGATATTCTTGGTAATGATTAATCTGATGAGTATCAATATAAGGTAAGCAGAATGGGCAGTGCTTCAAACAAAGTCTGGGGACATCTATAGAGAGAACACCACCAATTTCAGTGACATTGGGCCAGACCATCACTGAATGACTCCAAGCCACAAGTTCAATTTGTATGGGTAGTTTTGTAAGGAGCTACAGTACATCAGTATTATTTTCTGGCTGAATTATGTCCCACCTTTGCAAACTCCTTGAGGAGGCCTTCTAGAATGCATGTGGGCAAGACAGAATTTGTGATGTAGTTTGATCACAGAAATCCAGTTACTGAAGTGCTGATCTTGCTTATAACAGCATTCATTGTACCGCGGTCTAATAGATCTTTTTAGGTGAAGAACAACACTATCTTCATAATTTTATTTGTACTGCTTTTTCCTTAGAAACATCCTTATTCAATATTTTAAGGGTCTTTTGCATTAGAAGTGCATTATGCAGGCTGCTGGTGTGATAGTGCAAGCATTATTCAAAGTTTTAAACTATTTGTCCAAGGAAATATATCTGCATTTGCTAAGTTGTAATAAGTACTAACATTTTATTAAGATCTACTACTTTCCTATCTATTTCCTTCAAAAATTTACTATTCTTTGACTTCTAAGCAAGAATTCTCAAACACATAAAACAGTGACAGATTACTTTCATACAAATATCATAAATTTTATGTAAAATGCCTCAATGAACAAATAGGTTTTTTCTATTTTTAATTGCAAACAGTTTGCATAGTATTAAATTTAAGATATTGCAATCATCCCATTCTTCTCTTTTTCAATGTCCTCAGGAGTCCATGACTTGAAATCTCCTTTAGTATTGATTTTAAGATAAAATTTCAGTAGCCAACAAGAAAGATATTTTAGTATTTCATTTATATCATTTTAACTCTCCCTTGGTGCTCAGCATCAAGCAAGATTTGGCCCCAAGTTGTGGAGATTTTAGGCAATAGCTTCCCCATGCTTAAATTTTAAAAGTAGTTGCCATAGCAACTGCCAGACACAGCATATGGTGTGTCTGTTACCTCCAAGATAACAGAGCAAGTTCTAAAGAATTTTCTTTACAATATGTTATGAACCTTTGTACTTTTTACAATTTTTCAGAGTGCAGTATAAGGTACTGTTGTTCCCTGACATTCTCTTCAAGCTGAATGCTCATTTTGTAATTCTCTCTTTCATATTAGGGAAATATTTCCCCCTCTCACTTGTATTTTTATTCACCCAATATTCAGCAAAACAAGCAAGAATAAGGTGGGGAAATGGAGACATTTACTAAGCTTTATCTAAAGATTCTACTTAGTTTTGCTACAGTGTTCCCTTTCCTTCACAGTGACAATCCAAAAGACAAAAATACAGAAAAAGACAGAAATCTTGTTAAAAATTCTCTTTTATATAGGTGCTGGGCATGCAGACATTGTGCAGAACTCTGCACAGCCTTTCAACCCTTTGACTCCCATACCTGTTCAGCTTCTCATCTCAAATGAAGAATTAATATCTGTGCAAAGTGGCCTCAAACAAGTGGAACTCATAAACACACCTGCCACCTCTTGTTTGGTAGGTAGTACACATCCCTTGTATAGAAAAGATTTATGTCCACATCCCTTTCCAAAGTGGTTTTTCCCTGCTGTGTGTAGCTCCTAAAAAGAAAAACCCCTAGAAGAGCTTGTGGGTGGGATGACACTACCTACCTTCCTCCACACACCAAGAAGATGCCTCTGTCCAGCAGGGCTCCCAGAAGTTCAGCCTTTCAATGCTCGCCTTGCTTTGCAGAATCACATGCAGATTTGAGAAATAAGGAAAATAGGCCTTTATTCCTCCTTCTGCACCTCTGTGGTTGTATAGGCTGAGACAGGATTAAAAGAATAGTTACTAGGATACATAATAATGTTCTGCTCTATAATTTTCTGTCCCCCGAGTCCTTCATTCTGACAACTTTCTGCAATTCAGGCACCTTCTGCAAAAATCTTCTAAAAAATTAAAAAATAGAACTCCACCAAAACAAGAGGTAAGAGTGCACATTTAATTCTCCCCCTGAGGCAAAGCTAAGAAAGGGAATGAACGATTCATTATACACTTAGTTTAGTGCACAACTACAAGATGGTGACACTACTCTGATGAAAACACAAGATAGTGTAAGAAGAGAGTAAAATATTTTAAAGGGAACTTTGCATGTTTGTAGGTTGTTTTTTTTCTTTATTTACTCTTCTTTTACCATGGTTACTTCTCAAGGAAGGGGTAGTCATTCAGTAATTGGAACTGCATGTTCTTACCTTCAAGAAATACTTGGCCAAGTGTCTTGCAAAGAAATGCTTGTATTTATTTAACAAGTTGCAAGGTTCATTACAGCAATTATTAGTGTAGATGTATTTTTTTTTAAATCCTCTTTGCTGCCTGGTCAAGGGGAGAAAGACACTAAAGAGCATAGCAGCAGGTACTATTTCTGGACACTAGCTTTCAGTGTAGCATTCAGTAAAGGCTGATGATTCTACTGTGGGAAAAAAAAAAGAAGACATTTTTGCTGCTAAAAAGAGACTAGTGATAGCATCTTTTTTCCTAGTAATAGCAGTTGAAATTAACTAATAACCATAGTTACAGGAAAAGCAATGGTATGAACTTCAGGTTTTAGCTACTAAATGGCATGTAACAGAGAAGGAGCGTCATGTGTGAGTTTCACCTCATCTTGGTCATGCATTAACAAGTTATTCGTCTGGAGCATTTAGGAGAAGAAAATTACTCCTGATGTCCTGATGATAGAAGAATGGTGAGAAAATATGATAAATATGTTAATTTTTTAAAATATTGTATTTATTATATATAATATATTATAAAAGTCACAATAAATTTTATTAAAATTATATTAAATATATAAAATATATGTAAAAATTTTATATAATATAAAATCTTTATTAAATGAATATTCTATAATGTAGGAAGACATAGCTGTCAGCCACCATGCCCCACTTATATTTGTGCTGTAGGCAATATCAGAGTACATAGAATATCAGTTAAAATCACTTCAATACCCATGAATGCCATGTTTCTACTAAATTTCAATTTCATAGGTTCTTATGGCTTAGTTTTCCTTGCCAGCTCATGGATGGCATTATTTTTTGCATTGGACATGCACTTGATATTAAGGTCTCCACAAGTTCCTAAGGGAATAGCTGATGTCTCATTCACTTCCTTCTTCTGAAACCACTTCCTTCCACTTAATCCTGAATTTTTCTAGTTCTGCTCTTAGCAACCAACCATTTCCATGGGCACTGGCAGCGTGTCCCAGCCACCCACCAGGCCACACAGTGCACAAGAAGGGCCTGAAAGAGGTGGGTTTGCTCCATCCTACGAAGAATAAGCGAAGGGGAGATCTTAGTGATCTTCTTGCTGTCTTCGACTGCTTACTAGGAGGGTCTGGAAGAGCAGAGCCAAACTCCTTCTAGGGAGCACAATTACAGCATGAGAGTTGGTGAGCACGGATTGCAACATGGGAAATTCCAGCTAGATCCTAGGAAAAATACATTCATCATAGTCAAACAGTGGAACGGGTTTCCCAGAGAAGTTTTGGCATTGCCACCACACAAATCTCAATCAGGCAAGGTATCGAGTAACCTAGTTAAGTTGATCCTGCTTTGAGTGCAGAGCCAGATGACCTCAAAAATTCTCTTCCAACCTAAATTATGTTGTGATTCTGTGATTCTATTCAGTTTAGGAAAGCACAGCAGGCAGTGTTTACTGCTGAAAAAACTACTTTAATTGAAAACCTGAGTACGCCTGAGAGTTGTAAGTGAAAGCTGTGATTTATCCAAAGTAGTTTGTGCCACAGAGGGAGAGGTTGTTATTGTTCTCTTTTGGATGGCTTTTTTCTTTATTACCATAGAGGATGTTGAATTTAGTAAAGTTATTCCTGGTGAAAACACAAATAGCAGAGAATCAACTCCTAAACACGAATGCACCAAAAATAAAATAACTGATAAGTTTCCTTCCAGCATGGCTTATTCTATTTCAGGAAACATAGAACCCAATAAAATATATGCAAAGCCCCTCTGTAATTAAGTGTAACTGAAGTATATTGCTACAGTGTATTAGTGACTCCATATAAACATATTTTCCTCCTGAATGGTTATAAACAGGCACACCATAACCTCATTTTTAGCTTTTTTTCCACATTATAAATTCATTTTTCTCTTTGCAAAATGTCACTTTCTTTCCAGCAGGTTAATCCCAGGAGGTCTGGTAACTACAATTACTCCATTTAAATATTCCACAGATCTGTCAAGACTCAAAAGAATTCTGTAGTGTCAGTTTAAATATAAATATATATAATTCTAGTTAATAATCATCACTTCAAGTCTGTTATGAAAACTGTATTACTCATTCGGAGTGTGTGTGATGTTGTGTATGTATGCAGCATTTGTTGCAGCATTTTCATTGATTTAATTGTTAAAAAACCAACCATACTAATGGCAACACATCAATGACCTCATGCAGAAAACAACATTGCTTTTAACGAGGTTAACTGGTCCAGAAGTGGTTTTTTCTAATTACTTAAGGAAAAAGCACCAGAAATTTTCTAGCTTTTCATATAGAGTATGTACTATTGTAAAAGCAAATACCAGCAAAACATATTCTATGCTTTTAATTTCTATGACATTTCCATCTGAAGAAAATACTTTCATGTACCAGTTACCAGAACTCATTTTTTTTTCTTGAGGGGGGGTAGAGAGGTTTGGAGAAGTTGACAATTTTCTGCTACCTTATAAATAGCCTGCAACACTACAGTTAAAAGACAACCTTCTTAATGGCTACAAAATAAAAACTGTTATGTTGATCAAAAATAGAAAACAGTTTATTTTCTTTAAGTCTAATGTGCTCATTCGATCTTTTTTTACTTATCCTGCTAGAATAGCCCTTGCAATACAGGTAGAAATGTAGCTCTTTTTACAACAAAACTTTCAGGGTAGCAGAATGAATATGCCCTTACGCCCAGCAAACTAATACCAACAAATAGCATTTTGAAGCTTTTAATCTCCATGACAACCCACCTCATATTCTTCAATAAAATGCCACAAACATACGAATTTATGCACACCTACCGTGTGTTCATAAATATCATCAGTGTTGTGCATCTTGCAAACATATATAATGCCATTGCTGTCTTACTCTTGGAAAACTCATCAGTCAGCACTCCAGCTAAAACTTCATTTGTATCCTTCTATTTACAGTAAGTGTTGAGTAAACAGTTCAGTTAAATAAAAAGACAAAGAGATACATACAAAATATGTCTCAAACATATAAGGACATTCCTCGAGTTTGACAATCATCAGGAAAAATACCTGATACGTAAATAAAGTGGAGGAATTACTTCAAATATCTACAAAACAGAATCAGAATTCACATAGCAGAACTTTTCGAAGTACTATTTCTGTCTCAGAAAGGAAATAGTGGACTTAAATATTATAAGCAGAGTATTCACTAAGCTGTGTGAGTAAGGATCTAATTATTGATATTAGTCACATTCTGATGTAAATGCTGCTTATGCTAATGCTGGAAAAGTCACGACAAATGTTCAAAGAAACTGTCCCAAGACCAAAGTTCAATTCAAGCCACTCTGGGAAATGGGACATTACAGATATCTACCTATGTAAACAAAACAGATACTCGCTGCAATTTACTCAGCACTCACAAAATTCACCAATTACAGTCCATTATCTTCCATGTTTTTGGGACTGGTTCCCTGGACCAGCCGTGCTGCCCCAGCTGTAACATGCCTGCCAGGGGCATGCATGGCTTCGATGCAGAACTCAGTATTGTCACAAACCAAAGAACAATGTATGCTCAGGCCTGCAGGCAGGCCTGCCACACTTGGCTATGCATGGCCTGAATGGCTCACCATAGCTGCCACCATACCTCCCTCCCAAAGCCTCTGCCCCCTGTCCCAACCCTCCAGCACATTTTGCCAGCATTTCCACATAACCCGCTTTAACAATCTCTCATATCTAACACCCGACCCAACCACACAGGCTTTATTAGTCGTGGTTAATTGACTGTATTTCAAGTACCATTTGTATCTGTTAAGCCATTCTGCAAGGTAATAACTGACAAACTGGGCAGATTTCTTTTTCCTCACTTCTCCAGGGTGTGTCAAATGGTAGCCTACCATCAGTATCAATTTTGGGAAAAGCACTTTTCTCCACACACAGCAAAAAAAAAGAAAAGAACCAATTGAAAAAGTCAGACATCAGCCTTCTCTGCGGCACCCCAGGCCATCCCTCACTTTGTCATGAGTCTGCTTATCACAAGACCTTTTATCCCAATTTCTATGGTCAGTCACAGCAGATGACATAAAGCACCTGTGAATTTCCCTGCCAGTCTGGAAGCACAGCTGATAAACTCAGCTGAGAGATCTCTGAAATACCACCTGGTATCTTTTGGGACAGACATGAACAAAAATTCTCAGCATTCTCCTCTTCTCTGATCCTTTCCACCATCCCTGCACTGAGCTCTACTAGAGAACAATATCATACATCCATTTATAGAGGAACAAAAGCCACTTCAGCATACCTGTATTTCCATGGTATTTCACAGGACCTGAAGGGCTTAGGACGGACTCAGGGCATATTGAAGACCTTCAATATACATATGCATGTCTTGATCCCAAAAAGAGTCTCAGAAAGCATCATGGATGCAGGCTGGTTGGTTCCTATATTTCGCTAAAAGACACATAACAGCATTGTGCTTCAGAAAATGTGAGGCGGCAGAGCAGGAGGGCCTCTTTGCAGTCTTGGAGTAACCCATATAGCACTGTCTGGCTATTCTGCAGACATCCTCCAGCAGTAATCTATCAGATATGTAGACTCTACCCTATTCACTTAAGATTAGCTCTGAACTCTGTAATAAAAGTGCCAGCTTTAATATGAGCACAGAATTCTGCTTTTGCTCTACCTGTCCATCCAAAAACAAAAGCTTCCTGCAGCCAAGTACATCCTATAATGTATCAATACTAACAATGCTGTCTGTCCCAAAAACCTCCAGTTTTGCCACCCCCCTTCCTATGACTCTATCAATAGTGAAGACATACTGTGCATTCTGAAATGGCACTGCATTATACAATAAAATAAAGGTAACTTTTTAAGTTTCATGGATAAGTTCCAAATTATGTTTATTTTCAGATTTCAGTACATGAAGTCTGCAGTCCATTTCACTGCAAGCCAACAAAATGAGTCTGTCAAGATGTATTCCTCAAAATTTGTTGCTCTGCTCTGTAACTGCTTCATATGATACTTCCCCTGCTTGAGAAACTGCAAAACAAGACAAACTCATCTGCCTTTTAATTAGCCATTTATGCTCAGTCTAAACCTGGAAAAGGGACAGAATGTCTAAAAAGCTAAAACTTAATATTTTCCCTAAACAAGACTTGCAATGTTTTCTCATACTAAAAAGGTTCCAGGGTGACAGGGTTATATATAAGACCTTACAAGGCAAAATTAAACATTACTACAAAAAAGTATCTTGAAATTCTTCCTCTTCTAGTCTTTCCTCACTTATGGCCAGTTGCATCATTTCCAAGTTTTCGTTATCCTCCCTCCATTAAAATTACAATGTAAGTTACCATGAGACAACGTATAATACACATAATCAGCTTTCATGTATGTTGAATGCCACATGCAGTGTCAAAATATTAATGCTTAATTGTACTACCTGTCTAGATTGAACATCTAAATTTCATACTTAAGAGTTCCTTGAAATGCTTTATTTTGTAAACCAGTGCTGATGGTGCCAAAAGGGCTCAACTACATTATTTAGGTACTCATTACTCAAACACAACAAAAGGTAGGAGTCACCTTTTACCTGTAGACAGCCCAAGGATGGAGAGCTACAGCCACCACAAGAGCCTGAATCTTTGTAGAACATAAACCCATAGAGATTAACCTTATTATTTTCTCACTATTTCTTTAATGCACTGCTAAATTAAAAGACAGTGAGCTGGACTTCTCACGGCACCTGAATATAGCTGAGAGTAGAACGAGAAAGTCACAAGTTCAGAGACACTAACTCTTATTAATCATAGTTATTTTTTACTTTATAGCAACCACATTGGTAACAACTTCATTTTGGATAAAAAACTTTCACTGCTCCACGTGTTTCTAAAGGAAACCTAATACAGGGAACACAGGTTTTATATGGCTTTAGCAGAGCTTTTGAGCTGTCAAGACTGCAGGCTATTAGACGATTTAGCCAGGCAACTCATAGAAAAAATAAGCACCTTCTTCCAACTTAATGAGTTTAAGTTTTAAACCAATACTTCACTTTTTAAAAAAATGTTTTATCTGTTCATTTTATAACTACTGCATCACACAGTTAATTCTCAAGTCCAAAATACCACTTGTCTAGAATCCTAATGACATTTACAGGGCCTACAATTAAATAAACAAAAGATACGTTACCATCTCTCAGTGTCTTGTCCCTGTAAAAATTACATACTGCACTTCTACAGAAATGTATCGTTTCTTCTGTTTAGTTTATTAGCCACAGAGAAGAAGTTTTAGGTATTTTTTATGTCTTGTAGCGGTAGTCTCTAAACTATATGCAAGTACTTTCAATGAAAAGAGAAAAAACTGTAGTGGGAATAGCTTTATTGTCATATTTTTACTAGTGGGTGTGAAAAGTGATTTAACTTACAGGTACTGATTATTTAATTGTATTGATATAGAGCATAGAGCCTACCATGACTAGTGAATCATTCAGACTGACAAGAGGAGGTGTAAAAACTCTTCTTACTTCTATTCTGCCACATCCTTCCTGCTTTACAAAAGAAAAAGCTTTTTTCACAGGTGGGGGTTCATAAGCCATTAAAGTTCTTGATAACAGCTATGAATGCATAAAACAAATACGTCAAATCCATACAGTATAATTCTGTAATTCATTGGATAATGAAACAAATTATTCCAAGAGATGACTATATCATCAGATGCACAATATAGCTGACTCTGAGCCTACATATGGTTTAAAAATAATCTTCGTAAACTTTACAAAATTAATCTTTTATAGTGTGTTCCATTTCATTCGTTAGTGTGTGACCTTTATTCAACACAGTTTTATAAATCCATTTACTTGTTTAGATGTGAAAAGATACCACAAACTATTAAAGTCTTAGCTCCATTGTATGAAAGTAATCGTGCTTCTTCTTTTTAAGCCTATAGGCCTGCAGCAGTAGTTGATTAAAAGAACATGAATTTAGTCTGCAAATAATTGTGCTTTCAACAATACTTAACCAAAAATTAATCTGAGTCAGCAGTGCCCTGGCAGCCAGGAGAGCCAGCTGTGTCCTGGGGGCATCAGGCACAGCATCACCAGCTGGGCAAGTGAGGGGATTGTCCTGCTCTGCTCTGCACTGGGGCAGCCTCATCTCCAGTGCTGGGGGCAGGTTTGGGTGCTGCAAAATAAGAAGGATGCAAAGCTGTTAGACAGTGTCCAAAAGAGGGCAACGAAGATGGAGAACGGCCTGGAGGAGAAGCCGTATGAGAAGCACCTGAGGTCACTTGGTCTGTTCAGCCTGGAGAAGACTGAGGGGAGACCTCACTGCAGTTACAACTTCCTCATGAGGGGAAGAGGAGGGGCAGGCATTGATCTCTTCTCTGTGGTGACCAGAGACAGGACCCAAGGGAATGGCCTGAAGCTGTGTCAGAGGAGGTTTAGGTTGGATATTAGAAAAATGTTCTTCACCCAGAGAAGGGGTTGGGTACTGGAAGAGGCTCCCCAGGGCAGTGGTCACAGCACCAACCTGACAGAGTTCAAGAAGCATTTGAACAATGCTCTCAGGAACACGGTCTTGGGGCTGTCCTGCACAGGGCCAGGAGCTTGACTCAATGATCCTTGTAGCTCCATTTCCAACTCAGGGTATTCTATGATTCTATGAAAAATAATTAGCAAAATTTAGATAAATTCTCAGTCTGGCTTTCAGCAACATGAATAGAAAAAGCTACCTGTAGATAGGTTTGAATAGGACTATTTGTGTTAGATTTTAGAAATATAACAAAGCACAGGTTTGGAATCAAAAAGTCTGTTTTTCTTTTCTCCCTCATCAGTTCTATGTTTTTCACTAAATTCAAGATGCTGAAAAGCTAGCAAGCAAGAGATTCAGATAAATCTCTTCATTTCTTTTCAATATCACTTTATGATGAGGATAATTTTTTAAAAAGATGCAAGCTATCTGCTTTCTTTAAATAATTATAATTTTGATTTTTTTTTTACAGCCAGAAGTAGATTTTAAAATTATACTTTTCTCATTGTTTTTCCTATAGTATTTAAATTTAAATAACACATACCTTTCTGTTTGTGTGAGTTTTTCACTATGTATTATACATATCCAAAATTTTTATCTTCTACTTTTGGTATCATTAATATTTCCTTTATTAGTATAAATGAATATTCTTGGAAGATGGGTAAAAGTAATACACTGAAGGCATTAACTAATTTGCCTAGTAACAGAAACATTAATTGTAAGGTGAGGTTTTTATTTTTATTACTTTTTTCCTTGCTATTTTCAGAAGAAACAAAATAAGGTAAGAGCTGTATTAGATAAGAGTCAGTGCTGGTAAAACACCTCTGAACTAGAGATCATATTCACTAAAAGGTGGAAGAGTTCCTTTTAAATACTGTCATGTATTTGTTTTGCAAGAAATTAAGTTGTTTCTCCAAAAAAATACCAAAAATCTGCCTGTTACCAGTAGTCCAATACTGAAGGGAAATCTTATCTCCTTTTTTCATTTTGTACAAAAGACAACTGCAATGAGTCTGTCTGCAAGACAAAATCATACAAAAATGAAGTTGAGAATGGTTGTGTATCCTGCACAATTTCAGAGATAACACATTAGTAATGGCCCATTGGAAGAAAGCTGGAACATCTGGACAACTCTTTAGTGAAAACAAGTTTTATTTTGCAGAATAAACAAGTTTTATTTTGCAGAATAAAAGTTAATGACATTTTTGACTGGCTAGCTCTCTTCAGATAAGGAAGATAGACTTTACTAAGTGATGCAACATGAAAAAAATATTACATTAATCCTGGTCTAAGGTGAAGTTTGCAGGTCCTAACAGAATAATCTTTGTGCTTGTAAATTTAGCAGAGCTTACTCTTAACAACTGGCATCTCATGATTGTTGATGACATCCAAGCTGCTTTTCAGAACAATGCATAACAGTCTTTTTAGTTAAACATGAACCAAAAATTATGTCTGGCAATTCACCCTACTTATCAATTTCTAATTAATAAAAAGGATGAAACCACTAGAATTGAACTTACCCTGTGAAATAACAGGATTGAAGAGAATCAGAAGAACAACTTAGAGACATGAATAGGGAAAGTGAGCACTGATACAGGATGTTGTAAGTCTGATAAAGAATTCTATTAAGATATTGTTATTCAGCACCAAGTTGTAAAAAATCTTTTTAGATGAAGTGAAAAATCATAGAATTGTAAAGTTCAAAGAACAGATAATGCAATTATAACAGGATACAGGTGAGCTACTTAAATTATCATATTCCACTTAACTCAGTGATCATAATCATTTTGCAACTCTATTATATTGAGCTATGAAGAATAATTTAGAAAATCATTGACTCCATCTAGTGGTAATTTTCTGCAATTTTTCACTTGCAACTGCTTCAATAGAGAAATCAATTCCAAACTTTCATTTTAATTTGTTACAAGCCAAGAAACATCAACAGATAACAACAATCAAGAAAATCGGCCCACATCTCTTGCAAGAACAGTGCTCAAAATATTCTGCAAAGAAAGTCAGCATCATTTTTCATACAGTATCGTTTAGGAAGCTGAGACAGAGGGAAAGGAGACAATTTTGGCCAGTGGCAGAATATGAACAAGAACCTCAGCTTCCCCAGCCACAAGGTTGTCCTCCAGGGAACCAGGATGAGGGAGGCAATCTTTCTCTTTAGATATCTTTGCCTCAGATTACCAGTAGACTACTGGTGGCTTGTGTTCAGAAGGGAATGGAATGGTATTTTCCTTTTCATAACTTAGAGGAGGGAGGCATACCACTGCAGCCACCACCCTAGCCATGACAAGCAACCACGTTTGCAGCCCACTGAGACAATATAAAGAGTCAGACCTCAGAACATGTTCTGCTTACTCAGCCCCCACAACGTACAGTTTAATCAAAGTGGCAGCATGGTATGAAGAAATTTACACTGCAACTCCCTGATGATCTAGATTATTCCATTAAAAAAAAAAAACAAAAAACCAAAAAACTACAACAGGTCAAGTCTCCAGGGCAATAACCTTTTTTTTTTAATTCTTCAAACTGTAGTTTTTCAAAAATTTTTCAAAAGCATTTAATCTAGATGAAGTCATTTTGGATCACCTTGTTTATATAACTACTAAAATATAAGTCTGCTGGAGAAGCCTGAGACATGGAAATCCACATGTTTATTCAGGGTCATTGAAAGAAAAATTAAGTTCATAGTGATCAGAATAAAAGGAACTACAGAGAAAAGTGATTTTAACATTGTGAAGCTTTGGGGTTTTGGGGAAATGTGGATATCAAAAAAGGTTAATTTTTATTCCTGTTTTTACAACAATACTTGTAAATTCAAGCCATATTGTGGACCCCAGGAGGGAGACACAGTATTCATCTCCAGAGTTTCCATGACAGGGCAACAAAAATGTCACTGTTCTAGTCTATGTAAAGTCGAACACATAACACTTCCCAATTAATAATTTGGAAAACTATCAATAAATTCTGAACTGGTCCACAGCTATGAGGAAAATATCAACTACTGATAGGAATAAACATCATTCCATAAGCAGGATGAATAGAGTTCAATTCTAGCTTGAGCTGATTGACACTACCTTGCCAGCCACAGTCTGCACAGCCAAAAGAGCTATGATGCTGAGCAAAAGAGTAACACTATAGTGAACTGGGCTTTCAGAGCTAAAATTTGAATGTTGAAAGCATTCACTGGTGAAACTATCCAGAGATTATTTTGAGGAAGTAAACTTGGCAAACACAGCGCTCTCCTAAAAGCAGTATAAACAGTACATGTCAATAAAGAAGCTTACTTCCCCTCCGCTGGCTTTAATCAACCACAGTTGATTCACGGAATTTCTACCGCTAAACCCCGTCCCACTCAAACCTACCTTCTCTTTGACAAGAGTACTAGTGAAAGTTCACTGGATTGAAGAAATTCTTAGCTACTAACACTTGTTCTCCCAAGCCATTATGTTCACTGCTTCCAGGACAAAGTAGAAGTATTCTATATGCTGTCCTTATCAACACAAACGGATGAACAGAGCATCGTTAAATAATTCCCTAGAAAACTGAGAGAGACTCCATAGCTAGTCAGTTTAAAAATGCTGGAATTTCATAGAATAGTTATCTCTCAGACATAATTACCAAAACAAAAAGTTGGAAGAAAAGTTCTTTTCAAATTTTCAAGTAATGGAGATAGAGGGTGACTTCAGATCTTCATATGAGCTAATTGCAGCCTAGTAAGAGATCTGTCAGTTAGGATATATTACATCCTCTACAGCATCTGATTAATATTTTGGTATTCATAAATAAAATGTAGATCAACAAAATAAATGCAGTACCTGAAACAAATACAGTAACTGTATTTTTCATTGTAAGCGATCCAGCAAACAGAATTGTAAGTAACACAATAATGTATTAAAAATAACAATCTCAGGTACTGGCACTTTTCTATTTCCCTTTTAAATTACACCATAGAGATGATCCCCAGTGCATAGTTCTAATACTGTGGTCTTATAGCTGCATATTAGAACCTTCTTCTCCTATTACAATCATACCTTAGAGAAAAGAAAAATGTCTGAACAGACTTTTAAATAGGAATAATTTTCCATGCTTCTAGTTTAGAAACTATCCATTTTATAATAAAATTCTTTATTTGTAACTATTTGTACTTTTTAAAAGAATAAAGGCTGTTTTCCCTTGATAGTCATTCAGTAAAAGAATGTATTCCAGGAATTAAGTAATCACCTGCTATTTTTAATCTTTTGTCTAGCCAATTTTCAGATCCTGGGCAATTTGCAAAATGTGAGAAGTCTGGATAATCATGGATTGTGGCAGTGAATTTCAGCTCTAAATTTCTGCAATGAGATAACACTTACGAGACAACATCTCAATCTAAATTATTTCTGTTCTCCAAAGCAGGTCTTCCTCAAGAGGAAGAAGTTGTAGAGGATAGTAAAATAAACACAGAATGCTTATGTAAGCATACCACAGCTAAAGTCAGGTGCAGAATATATCATAATCATTAAAACAGTCAAGATTTCAGGTTGTCTAGCCATTTCAGAGCTGAGAATTTAACCTCATCTCAGCACTCGAGAAGAAATAATAGAGAGGTTTGTGATCAAATTTCCTTCCTCTGTAAATACAAAAGAAATCACTGGTAATAAATATAAAAATCAGGACTCAGACTCATTTGTCACCAGCAAATGATGCTTCCTTGGCTGTTTTTAGCTCATCTGGTATTTTCCTTACATCTATCTGTGAACTTCCTAAGAGCAGTGCATAGGTCTTTCCCCCCCAGACTCCTAATTGCGGCAAACAAAATGTAGGTATCGTGAGCTCCCTGATACCTTCCTGCTTTTTACTTCTTGTGGGTCAGCCCTGGCTGCATGCCAGGTACTCACCAAAGCTGCTCTATCGCTCTAGTTCCCTTTTCAACAGGACAGGGGAGGGGAAAGAAAATATAATAAAAGGTTCATGAGTTGAGATAAGGATAAGGAAAATCACTCACCAAACACTGTCACAGGCAAAACAGACTCGACTTGGGGATATTAACTGAATTTATTACCAGTCAAAAGCAGAGAAGGATAATGAGAATAAAACAAATCTTCAAAACACATTCCCACTGCCCTCCCTCCTTCCTCAGGGTTCTATCTCCTTCTCCCCTCATACTCCCTGCTGTGGCCCAGGGAGACAGGGAATTGGGGTTACGGTCAGTTCCTGCCACTGCTCAGGGAGAGGAGTCCTTCCCCTGCTCCAGCATGGGGTTCCTCTCATGGGAAACAGTTCTCTACAAATTTCTCCAGTGTGAGTCCTTCCCAAAGGCTACAGTTCTTCACAAACTGCTCCAATGTGGATACTTTCCCACTTGTCCTTCAAGAACAGCCTGCTCCAGTGTGGATCCCCCAAAGGGTCACAAGTCCTAATAGGAGACCTGCTCCAGCATGGGCTCCTCTTGATGCTGACATCTTCAAAATTCACCAAAAAGGTTAACAATTTGCCCAGAGAGTTACAGGGAACGAGAAGGGTTTATGAAAGAGAGTCCTGCCTTATTCTTGCAAAATGTGGAATATGTAAAAATTTTCTTAAGAAAGGGTGTTCTTTGATGTTTCATCTTTGTATTGGCTTTCTTTTGTATTGGCTGAAAGTATACTTTCAAGCCTAACCAACAACAAAGATTTAATCTGTGAAACAGATAGCAGCCAACAATCAAGCTCAAAGTGACATCCAGGTGTTAGAAAAGCAAATTACTTGTTCGCCTTGTTAAGGTTTAGGGCTTGACATGCTCTAATGATCTCAGACCTTAAAGGGAGGTTAAACAAAACTTGGGGAAAAGGATAAACCACAAAGAATGCATAATTTATGGGCCACAAGGACATTTGGCAGAACATCCAAGATAAGGAAGAAACTAATAAAACCAACTCAGCAACTGTGCTGAATCAGCCCCAACTGGGGAAAAGGTAATTCCAGCAGGGGGAAATCTGCAGCCATCGACTCACAGACCAACAACCCAGGGAACCTACTGACTCAAAAGAAGAGAAAGACTGAGCATGTGGACTAATTAGCATGAGAAGCAAGAGAATCACTAACCAATAGAAGATAGACTAATAATTAATAAGAGAACTATGTAATTAATAGCCAATAAACATTATTGCCTTCGTTTGATAAAATATATAAATAGTAAAAATTTTTGATAGTTGGCATGCTTGATTTGTGGAAACCTTGCACCCTGCACAGAATAAACAATGTCTCCTTTCTGAACTAGACTCTGTGTTTGTGTTTGGAGAGCTCCTAAAATTGGCAACACTCCCTCCACAGGTCTGCAGGTCCCTGCCAGCCTGCTGAAGTGCAGGCTTCCCAAGGATTCACAGTCCTCTCTTGGGCGTCCACCTGCTCCAGTGTGGGTCTCCTCCATGGGCTGCAGGTGGATCTCTGCATTCCTGTGGTCCTCCATGGGCTGCAGCAGCACAGCCTGACTCACCATAGTCTTCACCATATGCTACAGGGGAATCTCAGCTCTGGCAGCTGAAACACCTCCCGTCCCACCTTCTCCATTGACTTTGGTGTCTACAGAGCTGTTCCTCTCACATTTTCTCACTCCACTCTTCTCTGGCCACAGAGATGTGTTACATCTGCACAATAAGATTTTCTTCTTAAATATGTTATCACAGAGGTGTTACTGCCATCACTGACGGACTTTGCCTTGGCCAGCAGCGGGTCCATCCTGGAGCCGGCTGGCATTGGCTCTGCCAGACATGAGGAAATTTCTGGCAGCTTCTCAGAACCCTGTAGCCACCCCCAGCCCCCAAAACCTGGCCACACAAACCCCATACATACTTAAGTAAAATACATTAGCAGAGCAATCACTGAGGCCATCACCATTTTTCTTCTGCTTTTGTCAGACTCCAGAACTAAGCTTTTGTGGTGAAATTCCTGTATTAGTATCTAAATCCTTTTAAAAGAGATGAACTGTTACAAATCACCAAAGTTGCCAACCGACATTTTGCATCTTGGAGCGGAGATCTTCATTCATATGTAATTCAAAGGTATTTGTGCTGCACAGGACAATTACACCCTCAGGGCACACCAGTGGTTTCATGTGGGAGTGGACCTGTATTTCTGTCTTGTCTGGGTCTGATGCAAACAAAATGTTTGCAGAGTGCACTGAAGGATGATTCGCCATTGCCTAAGAAGGCAAAATCAGCATCTTGATTGTCACAAAAGTCTTAAAAAAAAAATTTTAAAAAATCCTACAACTCATTTTTGTAAGGGCAGATTCGTTTTCAGATTTGTCCTGGTATCTCTAAAAATTTGTGAATGATATTTAGGGCATCATTATGAAAGGAAAAGAAAATATGATTGACGGGATATTAGGCGAACGGAATTTAAAGTCAACTCTAAATGATGGTCAGCCCTCAATGACAATTCAGGGGTATGTTTCCAAATGCTTCTATGCTTTCCAGACTCTGGGTCTCTTTCTGACATTTTCATTGAAGAGCAGCATAAGTCCTAGACTATTAAGAAAGAAAAACTAGTACTAATCACCACTTCAGTAGGGGCCTCCATAAGATTTTGGCAGAAGTAACATGCTAAGGGGAGAACAGACAGAAACCTTCAAATTAAAAAAAAAAAAATCATCATCTAACACGCACTTTTGATTTATTTCAAGGTTTGAATTTTGTCTGATTTCTGTGTCCACTGACTGCTCCCCTATCTGAGCCTTCTTGGATTGCTTAAGGTAAACTGCTTCGCTCTGCTCTTGTTTAGTTATTACTAGATGAATAAGCTGGCTACAGTCTATCCGACTGAAAAACTTTGGTTCAGCAGATTTCAGCTAAGTTTGCTCACTTCTGTTTATTTATAAAACCTATAAGATTTCCACAATAAATTAAACAGAAAATACCAGCCCTTAAAGGAACAACCCCTGTCCACCTTTAAAATAAATATTTATTTAAATGCTCAAAGAAAATGTGTTATATTCTACTTTACCTTTATAAGTAAGATTCTTGCCTGAGGTGGATTAGGAATTTCATAATCAAGCCTACTTATCTCCCAAATTATGTTAAATATCTGTATGCTCAAACAAACATCTCAAGAAACATTAACCTATTTTAAACGTTTAAGAAATACTGGAAGGCTTCAACATTCAGAGAACTAAGTGGCAGTAGAATATCAAAACATTTTCCCAACTATTTTCCCTAAAGCTACTTACTGTGCAAAAACAGCTACTATTTTCTTTTGGAATATTTTATAAGTCTCTGAATCAAAAGTATTTCATCAGCATCACCCACAATCTACTCTACAAAATGCTTTCTACAAGGCAAGTATTAGCTGATACTTAAATATAACTTTCAAACATAAAACAAAACATGAACTATTGAAGTAAAACAGCACATTCACATCTACAGACTAGAGTTTGTTCATTTGGATTGGGAGAAGTGGAAGTTTTTCTGACTCTTACTTGCAGGATGAAAAAGGAAAAACTTTTAAAGTTTTTTTACTGAACCCAAAAATATCCACAAACTATCAAGTAAAAAACCAGATATATATAAACTATAGCTGGTCATCACCTGCAGAAGGATAATTTTAAAGTGCTTTGTCAGCTTCAGGAAGGGTAACTGATATGGTGTGTGCAATCACTTTCGCTCAATAAATGCAGTTGTTTTCCCCCACCCCGGTTCTCATAAGTGTCCAGATACACAAAAGAGAAGACCTATTTATACTTCTAGCTTGGGGAGGAAAAATTGTAAGCAATTTTGCTTAGGTCCCATCTGAAAAGCCGAGGAGTGGAACAGTGCTGTTGCATTTATACAGGCCCATCAGGCTGCTGACCCGGAATGAACACAGCAATGCAGGCAGCAGGTGATCTCTGCGGGGTGAAGCCCCACTGTCTCACAGCAGGAGAAATATCACCTCGCTGCTGTTCACACACCTGCCTCTTACCAGAGCAACCTGGGACCAGGAGACCTGAAACTGCTGTTTTGTGAGGAAGTTTCTGCTGCCAAGAGGTTGCATGTTTGAGTTTAAAAGACACCAAGAACAGTCAGAAGTGATTTCTGATCAAACATTCAAACAAGAACCAGAAAATATAATAGGGAAGAACTAGGAAAACAAAACACTTGTGTTTTGTGGTACATAGTAAGCTAGTACTTTTTAAAGGGTTATGTGAGAACAAAAGAATAAAACAGTCCATGATTAAAAAACACACACACACATATATATATATATCTATATCTATAGATATATATATATATCTCTACATAAATTTTAAGGTAACCTGGCCAGCTTTCTTTTAAAAACAATTAAAGAATTAGGACTTTATTAGTTATTATGCTAATTTTATTATTATATAACCATGTAAATTGATTATAACATGCTGCCATCATGGTTAGGTCCGAAAAACTTTTTAAGCTATGACATGAGTCATATGACACACTACTGAGTGTCTCCATATATGGAGTTTTAGACAGCTTACCGTATTTCAGATATTTAGAGGATGTACTGCTCGTCAGAGTTTTACACAAATATAGAAATATGTTTGAGGCTGTCTCATTAAATTAAAAAAAATATTCATAAAACCCAGCAGAACACACAGATATATTCAAATGTTAATTCTTCCTTTAGAGCTCTTTCTACCTTATGGGCAGGACTACCTGAATAACTGATAAAGACTGAACAAAAACAAAACTGTTCATGTTTTTTTCTGACTGAGTATAATAACAATTATAATAATAATAATTTTCATAACTCTAATAGAACTTAACAGCTGAGCCAAAATGAAATATTCTATATTTGGAATCATACAGCATACCTAACTGTATACAGCATATATATTCTGTAATATATACCAGAAATAGTGCTATCTATTACAAAAGATGGAGATAGTATAAGAATAACATCCTTTATTCAGTAGACCATTACTCGAGACACATATATCCAGAATGTGGCAGACTGGGATCAGACTCCCCAAAGACAACATTAAGGCTTAGCATTTCCATTGGCAGTGTGACAATTCCTTTTATATATTAGAACAGTCAGCAAGCCAGACAGGGTACAGACAAGAATGATACTCTACACTTCTTGAAAATGTGCATTTGAATCCATGTAGTAGAATGGAAGCTCTTCTGGATTGCAGGTAGGTCATCAGTTATTGGGTAAAATGGGACACCCACCATACTGAGGTACATTTAGGAAAATCAACATAATTTGTTAAAAATAATTTAACATGCAAGACTTGGGCAACATACAGAAGAAGCAGGTAAGCCCCAGATACACAAAGCCAGGAGGTAACAGAGACTATGACAAAGACCAGGCCTATGATAGGCCATTGAAGGAACCATTCCATCCTCTGGAGATTAAACTGGAACTTTCTAACTGATGAGGAGGAAAGACGATCACAAATTTGTCAGGAAAGAACAAACTCATTATGGGGTATTTTAGGTTATTTATATAACTGCGCAAAATGCGTTACGGGATGTTTAGGGGAACGGGTGTGATGAAGGTACATGATAGGTGGACAAGCACAGGAAAATAGAGAGGCAGTGGGACAATGGGGCCAGTTGTGTGGAAAGAAGCTGCCGGCCAGCACACCTGCCTAACTAACTCCGGATCCCAGATAACCTCTCTGTTCCGTCTCTGTGCCGCTAGAGAACTTCCAGCCACGGCCAGTGATCGGGGATGTAGCTTAGCTCTGTGGGCTCTTCAGAGACTCCGGGCTCAACAGCCAAGTTACCGGGGGAATAAAGCTCTGGACCAGGTATTGGAGAGACCAGCCTGGGTAGCGCGGGGATGAGCGGAGAGAGCCGCTCCCGACACCGTGCAGAGGGTGGGTGGTGAGCTGGCACCCGCTCAGCATTCCCACCGCATGGGCCTCGGGACCGCAGCATTCCAGCACTACTGCACAGGGAAGGAGCACCCGCCTGCATCCCAAAGGCGCTGGAATTAGCGCCCTTGTGACACAGTGCACCACCAGTGGCATTCCAATGGAAAAGCATCAGCACAAACATCAAATACAGAGCTTTATTGAGAAACCCCATTTTATTGCACCTATGGGGGGAAAAGCGATAGCACTGCTGCCTTACACTGTGACAGCTTAGGCCCCTTGAGAACAAGCTGCAGAAGACAGAAATTTAAAAAAAAAAAAAAAAAAAGTGGTTTTCTTACAAAAGCCCCAGCTTCTTGCATCCTCAGGCAAACCCTCCCAAAGACGCTTGCGCGGAGGCTGCCCGGTGTTCCGGGGCCGCGGGGGCGCTGGGCGGGGCGGGCGGCGCTTCCGGCAGGGGGCGGATGTTGGCGTTTGAATCGGCCGTCGGTTGGCGCGCGGCGCGGCGGCGCCCGAGCGGTGAGTGCCGCACCCGGGGCTCCGCGGCGTGGGGAGGTGAGTGCCGCCCGGCCGGGGGCCGGGAGGGGCGGCGGGGCGCTCCGGGGGCTGTGTGGGCTGCCGGGGCAGGGAGGCGGGAGTCCCTTTCTGCGCCGTGCCGGGAGCGACGCGCGGCAGCGTCCCAGCCCGTGCTTTGGGGAGCCGCCGCTGCTTGGCTGCCGCCGCTCGGAGGGACAGGAGCTCCGGGAGTAGCTGACCGAAGCGGACGTGCTCCCTCTCGCCTCCACGCTAGCGGGAGACGGGCGGCATCCCGGGGAGACGCGGGAGGGGAGCGGGCGGGCGTCGTGCACAGGACCTGCCGTGGCCCCTGTGCCGGGCGGCGGTGGCAGCTGAGCGCGGGGGGCGCGGCCGCCTGAGCCCCATCGTCGGGCTCCTCGGGACGTGCCGGGAGCGCTCCCGCGCCCGCACGGGGCTGGATGCCGAGGGACGGGTCTTTCTCGGGACACGGGGCCGGGGAGTAACCGCGGGGTGACCTGGAGACCCCGCCGTGTGGAAATTCAGGACACACAGCGTGCACAAATGGCTTCGGGAGAGTTCCTTTGTTCCTGTGCTGGGGGAACGTGTGCCTGATACCGTGCCTCTTCGGGCTGGCTTTGTTTTTTCTTTTTTCAACCTGTAGTTAAAAGAATCTGGAAACGCCTTACGTTCTGGAGCAGGAAAAATTACAGAATTTAGCAAAATCTAAACACCCACTCTGAGGACTTTTCTAGCCTGTTTAGGCAAAGTAGGTACATTTTGTTTACACCGGTTTTCTAGACATTAGGCGATGATGTGTTCGTTCCTGTGTTGCGGACAGACTGAGAGGAATTGCTTTGTTCCTGTGAAAAGCCCTATAGGACTTATGCAGGGGGTCTGAATGGTTGATCCGCGTATCTTTTAACTTGTAAATTTGAACTTTGGATTCACTTCCCTGAAAGAATTTGAGAAAAGTAGAAGGAATTGGGGGTGGGGGTGGTGTAGCTTTTTTTTTTTTTCCCCTTCTCTTTTACTAGAGCCAAGGAAGGGTGGGAAGGTGGTTTTCTTGTTTCCAGCCACATATGTGCTTTGTCGACCTGTAGGGCTTTTTACCAGAAAAATCTCGGCTTGTCTGGCCGTGTATAGGTAGCTTCTTTGTTGTATTGCCGCAGGAGCTTGAGAATGGTGAAACTGACAGTGACCACCCTGGGGAAATCCTGAAGAAAGGGAACATGCGTGAGCTCTGTGCTTGTCTTTTGCTCCCTCTGTACCTGATTAAGTATATTTATTCCTTTAGAAAAAGGGAAGTGTGTTTCTAGGAAAACAGTAATCACTTATTTCATCTGACTGTCAGTTCGGTGTGTCTTTAGGAGCCTCATCACCTAATTTAGTGGCGGTGCTTTTTGCTTTGTTTTCCTTTTAGACTGTTTTCTGGCCAAGGTCTTTTGTGCAACTACTCCAGTTCTTAGTGGCAGAGGCAGTTGCCTTGTGCCTGAGACTTCTGCTTCTCTTTCTTTTTCTTTCTCAATATGCCTCCTTCCCTAAATCTCCAGTAAAATTGCTACAGTGCTTTATTTGCAACAGTTTGGATTAGCCTCAAATTTGTTCCTGAAGCTGATATCTGGCAGTCATCAAAACTGTAAATACCGGACCGCATAGCTCGCAGTCTGTCAGGCGTCTGGTATGGACCTTGGATTTGTTACTGGTTGCTTCCCTGTTTGCTTCAGCATGTGAGAGGGAGTTGTCTGCCTACCTGAGATCTAGCCTGGAGATTCAGGCAATCACCCATGATTCTTGGCTTGCAGAACTTAGGTAATGCCTTCTTCAGCTTCCTAAGGGAAGGCAAGTCAGAGATCTACAGATGTGTTCCTAGAAGGGTTCTGAGAAAGAATAATCATCTTGGTGCTGTGGTGAAGAAACTGGGGATTATTTGGTTTGGGTTGGGTTTTTTTTCCGAGGTGGGCTAGGGTGCATGGCATGGCACACAGTGAAGGTCGGCTCACATGATGTTTGAAAAAAATGCAAGTTAGATCAGTGTTTCTAAATATATTGCTTTTCACTTCAGAATGTAAAATACATAGTCCTGCATGATGTAAATTCCCTTGTATGCGTGTCCCAGTTTTGGATTCCTCACCTTTTTTGGGGCAGGGTTTTTTCTGTTTGGCTTTTTTGTGGATCAGGATTTCTCTGATTAGGCCAGGATCCTGCATTTTCTCCAATCGGTGGAGACTATATTCATAGTTACATCACTACTCTACACAGCTGGATTTTTTTTCCGAGTTCTTTGTATTAGTACAATCTTTATTTGAGCAAAAGTCACAGCTGCTCCATAGATTATCTGTGAACCATTATTTCTGATGCTTAAAATAAGTGAGAACTCTTCTGTACTATTAAGTTTGTACATAACTAGGTGTTGCATTGGACTTTATTTTCTCTTCTGAAAATAAAATATATTGTCTGTTAGTTTGGGGAGATAGGTAAAAGTTGCTATATCTTTCATTGGTCTAGGGATTTTTTTTCTGGACATTTGCATCCTGCTTTCTGAACCCGTATCTCTCATAATAACAGTTGAATTATAAATATAATTGAATTACAATTCAATTCCTAATCCCACTTTTAGTTTATTGAGTTTATGCGCTTTTTTTTTCAGGTTTAAATAAAACTTAAAAGAGGTATAAAATGTTCATTAATGCACTGGATGTATTTAATACCTCGTTTCTTTTGCATGACAGACAACCAGAAGAACTCAGGATGAGTAAGCCAAATAACTTTGACGTTCAAAGCACATGTGAGTAAAGTTTTTATTAAATAATTTCAGAAATACTTAATCTGCATATATAATGCTAGTTATAACTTGTTTTATTTGGGCTCAAAGACCAGGTGAGTTTCCAGTATTCAAATTACTGTGTCCAGTTTGAGGCTCTTCAGTACAAGAAAGACATGGAGCTCCTGAGAGGGTGCAGCGGAGGCCACAGAGATGATTTGGGGTCTGAAGCATCTTTGTTATGAGGAAAGACTGAGGGGAATTGTCCTGTTTAGTCTGGAGAAGACTGAGAGAGAATCTCATTAACGCATATAAATATCTCAGAGGCAGATGCCGAGAGGATGGTGCCAGACTCTTCAGTGGTGCCCAGCGACAGGATGAGGAGCAATGGCTATAAACTAGAACACAAGAAGTTCCTCCTCAACATGAAGAAGAGCTTCTTTGCGTTGAGGATGGCAGAGCACTGGAGGAGGCTGCCCAGAGAGGTTGTGGACTCACCCTCTCTGGAGACATTCAAAACCCACTTGCACAAGTTCCTGTGTCACCTGCTCTAGGTGACCCTGCCGTGGCAGGGGCTTGGACCAGATGATCTCCAGAGATCCCTTCCAACCCTAACCATTCTGTGAAATTGTGTTGGAACCACCACTTGTCTCAGGAAATGAAAAAGAAATAACTTACAAACTTCATTGGATTTGTTTGCTGTAATTAGAATATTTTAAATAGTATTTTCTGCAGATGTTTTAAGAAAGTAACCTTGTGAATTCAGCAGTGAGATAACACAGCTGTGTTTGAGAAGTACCATTCAGGACTTTCTTAGGCTGAAGCAGTAACCCTATTCTTGTCACTACTGTGACTGTTCTTGGTCTTAGAATATTTTAAATGTATTTTATACATGTACTGGGAATTAAAGGGAAGCTGTTAAATGTCCATGGAACTATGTTAGTGGGCTAGAAACTTCAGTAAGTGGGAAATCCTCAAGGTTTTAGTTGAATGCAGTGTTGTGTCAAATCATTAAATGTTTTTGAAAACTGCGGTAGCATATGGATTGGCACCATTCACATGCTTTTCACCAAGGTATCACATAGGTAGACAAAGAAATGGTTGATTCATGAATTCTAATATGGGGATGACTTTATGTATTGTACTAAAAACAACTAGATGACATTTCACGTGCACCTGGACATTGTTGGCCATTTGATAATTCTCTTTGAGTGTTTTGGGAAGAGTATTTCAATTAGGAGCACAGTCTGCTTGTGAATTTAGCTTGGCTGATAGACCACTCCCTAATCAGCAAGCTGGTGAAGTATTTTCTTTCTAGTAACTAGAGGAGGAACAAATAGTACATTCTTCCGTATCTACTATAAAATTCAACATGAAGGAAAGGGATACCTACTGTCCTTTATCCAGTAATCTACTTGAAGATGCATGTGATTAGAAGAGGTGAAAGCTACTGCTCTATAGCTGATACATAGTAATTCCAGTACACTCACTGTGGTTATAAACATGATTCTGCATTTTAGTCTGTGTTCTCTGTGGACGGACAGATGACTGCCCTGAAAAGTATGGAGAAAAAAGGACCTATGTGGAATACAATCTCACTGTTCATTATTACTGTTTGGTAAGTGTGTGGTGTTGATCTTGGAGTTGTCTGTTTTATCTGAAAAAAAAAAAGTGCAATAAGTGTTTAGTAGTGATAACCTGTCCAGTTGTTGCAACAATTTTGTTGTTGTAAAGCTTGAACTGTGAGCTTTAACTCGTAGCCTTGAAGGCTTGTACTTGTCAGGTGCAGCAGATGAAATAAGTAAATCTCAACAAGGCTTTATTCAAAGCTGAATTCTGTTCATGGTCCATTTAAAGGAATTCATTAATTCTCCCAAACTATCATAGCAAGTAGCAATGAAGGTACATGTTAAGACAAAGGGAACAGTTTGCACCTACTTCCGTAACAAAAGTGGAGTTTCAAAATTTGAAATGTGAGAATTCCACCCCTCATGGAAAAAGTACAGAAATGTTTTCTTTTTTCCTCATTTCTTTTTAGTTCTTGTTGGCTATGAGCTGTTCTCTGACATTGCATAGGACATTGTAACACTTTTAAGTCCTAATTTTCAATTAAGTTATATGTACTCTGCTTATCATATTAGTACAGTATCACTAATTAGTAGAAGTTTATAATTTAAACAAAGCTGTGGATATAATCCGCAGCTTTTGTTATCAACCTTGAAATTTTCCAAGATTCGTATTCTTAAAGGTATACTTAAACTACTTTTCAAGCTCTAAATTTTTGCAGATCTTTAGAACAATATGGCTACTTTACAAAAAAGAAGTTTTTTGTTTGTTAATAAATAAAATTTGCATGGTTCTCCCCAATTTTAAACTAAGTGTCAAGTATCAGAAGAAATGTAGGGGATATGCTTTCTTAACAAGTTCTTCAAAGAGTGTTGACTGCAGATGGTTTAATAGTTTAGATACTGAATCCTTTAAAAACTAAGGAGAGTGGAGGTTTTGTGAAGTTACGTAAAGATAGAAATATTTGTTTTTAAAGACATTTTAAGCAGCTGGAAGGGAATATAGGTCATTTTACTATTTTAGTGGTAATTTTGTCTCCTGTATAAGGCCATATCAAGTGATAAGAAAAAATCCTATCCTGATGAACAGCTAGGAAAAGGCATGCATGCAATACTGAGCCTTATGACTTATATTTTAACTGCAGGAAGCTCATCACAGTATCTTTTACATTTTTTGTCTCTACTTCTTTTGAAAATGAGCAAAGCCCTGTGATTTTACTTAAATATCGTGTATGTTATATAAGAAAAGAGTTCTACAACGAAGCCCATTAGTGATACAGTTTAATTATCTTTGCCAAATGTCTCACAGTTGGAAAAATATATTTAATATGTTTGAGTGTATAATCTTACATTTATTTGACTAAAATATTGATAAAACTAGTTAAAATAGTGCTATGTTGAAATTATAAAATGAGATTGTAAAGAATATAGATGGCATCAAGTTGTGAAACTCTTCAGTTATTTGAAGATTGTAATGTGGCTGCCTAACTTTAAATTATCATCAAGCTCTTCTGATTTGCCTAGTTACTTGATTCTGTGTTTATTTAAATCTCCTCTAAAGCGAATTACTTTTCCTCTTAGGTGACACTTCAGTACAGTTACTTCCTACTGTGCTTCATTATCTCCACAGCACAATTGGCATTCATATTAACTAAGCTAATTTAATTTTACTTCCTCTGAAGATTTATATGCTGAAAGTAATTGTTTGACAATTATCTGAATAGTCTGTATACTTCAAAAAGGAAGGCAAAATACACTGTCTTGGGCTATACAGTATTATACAATACTTTGATGTTATGAAATATTTATTTTCATGTTACTGGTTGCTGTCATGTCAGACAAAAATACATAGATGTTTTGTATCAGATTTTTAATCATTAAAATGTTTCCATAGGAGCTTTTTTAGACTAAACTTCTCTCTTACTTGACAAGCACAATGTATGTAGCTTTAAATGTTTAGGTAGGTGAATGTTTTAAAATACTTAATTTGTTTTCATAGTTGATGTCAAGTGGCATTTGGCAGAGAGGGGAAGAAGATGAAGGTGTAGATGGATTTTTAATCGCAGATATTAGAAAAGAAGTAAACAGAGCTGCAAAACTGGTAAGAATGATGTCTTTGGTATTTACAAGAGGAAAAAAGTTACTTCTAAGTGCTCTTAGTACTGCCCGTGGGGTTTGTTTTCTTTCTCCAATGGACAATGTGCTGAGCCCATTCAAACATCTGAATTTTATGTTGGAGTAACAAGTATATTGGATTTGTGGAAGCCACAAGGAAAAAGCCCTGCAGAAATTGTAACAATCCACCCTTAAGGGGAAGGAAGCACCTAAGATTCGTAGATGCTCATTGGGCAAAAGGAGTAATAAAAGTCAGAGGGTCCACAAGAGATCAGAAGATTTTATTAGTAAATTACACACTTGGCACAGAAACTAGCGTGAGCTTTGTGGGGGGTACCTTTTTAGGGATAGGTTTCTCCACCCCGAAGGTAGATTTCTTGCCTTCTATGTGAATTAGTTATCATGAGCAGTCTGTTCTTTCAGGCCTTTCTGGAAATGGGTCAGGGAGCTTTGGGGGGTCTTGATCCCACCCTATAGTCCATGCCCGCTTCCCGCCACACATTCCTGTGCTTGCACTGTGCTGTGTTGTGGTTTCTCTGACAGAAAAGTGAATCTCTGCCTGGCCCTCTGTTCCAGTTAAATCTTGTTTTTTCTCACAGTGTGTTAGTACTGATAGTCCTTGGTTATCACCAGCAGTTCTTGTCTGTTCCTGCCAGCACTCCCTGGCTGGCTCCAGAGCCATGTGGTTATCAGTGCTTGAGACATGCACATTAGCCCCTTGTCTTCTGGGAATCAAGAGCTCCTAGGGTCTCACTTTGGACCACTGTTTATAGGATCACAGGGAGTGGGCTTTAGTTACAATAATTTTCCATCCTGGCTGCAATTTGGGTTGGTAACTTTCTTTGAAGTTTCAGTAACAAAAATACTATTCCACTTGCGTTGTTATTAGGCAAGAAAAATAAGTTTCCAAGGCTGTTTGTTATAAAACTGGAGCTCATGAGGTACCTGTTAGTTCCTGGGAGCAGACAGTGTTTCTGATGAGCCTCAAGAGAGGCTTAGTCCAGTGCAGTTTGTCCAGGCTGAAGCCCACTGAGCATTTCTGAGATCAGTGTGGGCCTGCAGGGCAGGGGTGCTCCATTACAATCCATCCCACAACTGAAGTCAGCTTCCCTGGGCCTCTACAGTTTGCAACTATTTTTATTCCCTGGGTATGTTGCAGATAAATAAGAGTGAATTAAACTTTCATAATACCTCATGACATTGTGCTGAGCTTGAAGCTGACTGTAAATAATTTACAGATGCAACTAAACTATAGATACTGGTAAAATAGCTTGTATTTTAGCTTACATGTCACAAGACAGTATGCATATAAACTAATACATAAAGTCTTTGAAATAACTGCGTATGTTTACTCTTTGCAACAGAGCTAAACCGCATTAGTCTTGTCACAGTTATAATCTGTTAGCTGGTACTCTTTCTTACACACATTCTGTAATTTTTCTATTGGTTTAATTCCTGTAATTTTGCTTGTATTTAAGATGTTACTATTCTGTTTCCAAAACAAATTATTTCTAGAAATGTAATATCTGTAAGAAAAAGGGTGCTTCGATTGGATGTGTGGCTCCTAAATGCAAACGAAGTTACCATTTTCCTTGTGGGTTACAAAGGGAATGCATTTTCCAGTTTATGGAAGACTTCAGGTGAGTTTTGGGGCTTTGTTGTTTTTCCATTTTCAATTTATTATATTTATACAGGAGGTAACTTGGGTTTCTTTCACGGCTTGTTATTGGATAGGCTGTTAGTTACAAATGACATCAGATTATCTAGGAACAAAATACCCTATTTGTGGAAGACATGGATGTCAAACAGTTATATTGCAAACCTAATACTTATAAGCTGAATTCTCAACACTTTTAAATATATGACTTTATGCTTATACAAGTAGTTGAGTTGTTTATAAAATTGAGCAGTAAATTCTGAACTCTGGAATAAACTGCATAATGGTCGATTTGGTTTTTTTGTTTGCCTGTCTCCTGTGCCTTTGTTGAAATGGCAGAGGTTTGGCTACCTATACATCTCAGCAGTCAAAACACGCTGTCTGCCATTTTGTTATGTGTCCAAGTTTGTTAGAGATGGACTGCAGGAGAAATGGGCTTAATATCAAATGCCTAAAAAATGTTTTCTTTTACTGTCATCTGTCTAGCATCCTGGCTGTAGTCAAAATACTCTTGAGTGCCTTATCCTTCTTATTGTAAGCTGAGTTTGTAGGGTGGATGAAGTCAGGCAGGCACTTAATAAAAAATGACTGACATTACCTCAAGCACATGTAAAGATAAGGCATTTTCAGAAAAGTTTCTTCTAGAGCTGCATTTCTTGGATGTCGTGGTATGGAATATCCCTTAGGTCAGTTGGGGTTAACCATCCCAGCTGTCTCACCTCCCAATTCCTTGTGCGCCCCTAGGCTGCTCACTGGTGGGAAGGGGTGAGAAACAGAAAAGGTCTGGTCTCTGTTCAAGATCTGCTTGGCAATAATTAGAACATCACTATGTTATCAACACTGATTTCATCACAAATCCAAAACGTAGCACCATACAAACTCCTAGTAAGAAATTTAACTCTAGCCTAGCCAAAACCAGTATGTCTGCATTTTTAGCTTGTTGCATAGCACTTATTCATGAAAAATAGATCAATTAATTATTTTACTGTCTTCAAATTTATGAAGAAGGTTCTTAAAATGTTATTTTGTTAAGGGAACCATAAATTATTATTTTTTAGATCTTACTGTTGGGAACATAGACCAGTCCAAAAGTTTACGGATAAAGAACCTAGAGGAGCTTCACAGTGCACAATATGCCTGGATTTGGTTGAACATCTTCCAGTGTACACTGTATTGAAAAGTCCTTGCTGTAAAAATGCTTGGTTTCATCGAGAATGCTTGCAGGTAATACAGGTTCTCCCTTTCATTCTTTTTGCATCCATGGAGATCACATTTCTATTTAAAAATAATTGAACGATTGCTTAGTGTTAAGTGTAGGCAGTAGGTATGAAATATACTAGGTTTGAAGAACAGTGATAAAATTGTGTTATGGACACAAAAGGATTTGGGGTTTTTAATGCTATTAACTTTTTCTCCCCCCATGGCCCCTCCATGTTTCTGCATGTATGATATATACTTTATGCCTTTACTACTTTTAGGAACTGAAGTTCAGCCTATGTAGTTGCTTTCTTGCAAGTCATTATGTGCAGAATCTGATTGCTAAAACTGTAATTTATCCATCATCAGTTCTCTTTGGCTAAATTCCTGACTAGAAAAAGTTACAACATTGTTTTTGTAAACTTATTCTGGATCTGGAGAGGTTGACTGAAAAGGATGGTGCTTTTGTTTATGAACCTTATTCTAGCATATGAGCTCTTTCCTTTAAAGGAAGCGAAAATCCTTACCATTTGCTGTAATGTCAAGTCGCATCACAATTTGATACTAGCTTAAACACCCATGTCAGGACAGTATCCATGAATGTAATGCTTCTCAATATTAAGACATAATTTATTGGCATCTTAAGGATGGTAGTAATTCAATAATTGGTCTGGTTTTTTTGATGTGTTTTTTTTTTCTTGACACAGTATCAAGCTTTGAGTGCTGGGATATTTTTCTTTAGGTGCACAGTATGTAATAACAAGGACAAATTTCAAAAAGAAATGTTGAGAATGGGCATACACATTCCAGAAAGGTAAGTAATTTTGTTAATGATCACTATTGTATGAAAACTTTGACAGGCTGTTATAACATTTTAATTTATTCTACAGAACTTCAACTATTAATATGTTAGTTCTACCTTCAATTGTAGAATTGTTCCGTTTGGTAAGGAGTGGCCTGTTTCCTTTTAGATATGCATAAAAATTGGCAAAGGTCAAATTAGTTATCTCAAACATAAAACAGGAAGCTCTGAAAAGTCATTTTTAATGCCATGATTCAACTTTAAACCCAATTAAAAGATAAAAGCACTTCTTAAATACAATAATTTTTCCTTAACATAGAGATTGTTGAGAAGTGTATTTTCTGTGCCCAGGTTTAATTATCTGAATTTCTGTCAAGACAGAATTGTAATTGACTGATTACTCAGCCATACAGCTTCTATCTTCTGGCAAGGGATTGCAAAGGTTATGTTTGGTATAATAACTGCTTCCAAAATTCCAAGCTGTTTTTCCTGTTTCTATCGCCTGATGAGGCTCAAAATATGACAGAAAAAGATCAGAATGATGCTTCTTTGTTAGAAGTATTATTCCGTAATAGCTATTAGTCTTTTCAGAGAGCACCATTAATTCCCTCTTGAGACAGAAGCTTGCAATTCTGGAGAGGAAGAAGAGTCAAAATACTTAATGAACTTTGCTGTACTGGCCTGGAACATTCTAAGTTACCATTCATGAAACCAGTTTCAGCGGTAACTTGAGTAGGCTGCCTAAACAAATATCCTTGTTTTCTGTGAGAGAAAAAAGGGAATAATATGAGACAGAGAAAACGTGCACTGAGGTCATGTGAAAAATAATAAATACTTGAAATCAAAGTAACTATGCAAGAGGAAGTCCATCTGTGTGTTTTATAGTTTTTTATTATTTTAGTTACTAGACTTTTCTTCCCCCTCTCAGTTGTCTGTTACCTAGAACATGACATGATTGAAATATATTCCTGTGTTTATTGCATATGTCTTTTTCAAAATATAGAGTAACCCATTGAAATAATCAGAAATAGAGTTCTAGTATCCAGTCTTCTGCTTTGTGTATAGGGATGCGTCTTGGGAACTTGAAGAAAATGCGTATCAAGATTTACTGCATTGTTACCAACACTGTGATGTTAAAAGATGTCTCTGCAAGAAAGGAAGAGACTATAATGAACCTGATAGGTATGATACTTTAGCAGGAAAGTATAACTTAGGATGGAATCGTTTTTTGGTGTGTTTTTCATTGTTGTTATTGATTATTTTTATTTACTTAAATGCTTTGATATTTTTCAGCATCAGGTTTTAATGTCAAGGCAGCACACTGTCCAGATAGTGTGTTTGTTTGACTCATTACAGTCATATTTCAATACTAAATTTCTCTTAACTTAATCTGGTTATAAAAGCCATGACAGCCAAAGTTAATGGATTATCAGTTACCTTGTCCTTGTCCTCATTGTATACAGGCTGAAGCAGCATTTGTGCATCAACATAGCTTGTGCCTAAATGAATGTTGTGTATGTATCATTCAGAGTTTAATTCAGCAATTTAATAAGTGTTAAAATACTTACAGCCTTTACAAGAAATGATTGTTAAAGCAGTAGACTTAGGTCAGTAGTTTGAATGTTTTTCTAGAGAGCTCTCCTTTAAAAGAATTACCATTTGGAAAAGCTGACTGATGGATACCCATAAAACACAGAGGATTTTGCTGACTAGCAGGATGAGAAGAAAATGGTGTCTGCAAACTACTGACTTCGGGGCAGGGGAGTACACTAATAGCCTCATTCAGTGCAAGGTGCTGGAACATAAGTAGCTTTTTTTTCTTGTTGCAGCCAGGTATGAGTACATCTTGTGTGAATAAAGTCTCCTTGATTAGACTCCGTTCTACCACACTGATAAAATTATGCTTTGTTGGTTTAGTGTCTGGATTGCGCTTACTGTTGAATATTCTTTGTTTTAACTAGCCTCATTCTTCTGTCTAATTCTAAGTACCTAAGTTTTTAATTTTAGTAAATGGGAAATAAAGCGTTGTCAGTATTGCGGTTCTCGTGGGACTCATTTGGCCTGTTCATCTATGAAGTCATGGGAACAAAACTGGGAGTGCATGGAATGCAGAAGTATCTTTGCAAAATCAGGTAAAGTTATGGATGTGACAGTGATTTCTTAAATGATAACTTTAAGTTATGTAAGCATACTTTACAATTAGCAAATTCATTAAATTGATATAATGTAATCTACAGGAAAGTATAGCAAACGGAAAAAGCGTGCTTTGGCTACCTCTGAAAAGACAAATGGGACAACTTGTTTGCTGGAAGAGCCACCTCCAAAGTCCCCTCGGCAGTCATCTGGATCCCCACGCAATTTTCTACTCCAGTGCGTAATTTTCTGTTTTCTTGCAGAAACTGATTATTGCATAAAATAATACTTAAACATGAGGAAATGATGGCTTATTCCATAGGAGAAACTTACATTAAATTGCAAATCAGATAAAGTTGGAATGAAGTTTAGTGATTGAAGGTTTCTGAGTAAGCCATGAACTCTGGAAATTTGCTATAGTTCTTTGGATTTGGTGGCATGTAAACCACTTTTTAGTTGGTAAAGATAGATCCTTGTTAAAGAAATTTTAACAATTTAGTGGTAACTTAGATTATACAAATGGCAAAGCATTAAGTTTGCTTATTGGCATTTTTTCCTTTTTAATAGTGTTCTAGAAGTCTGACTTAGAGATGTTCATATTAATGTTTTCCCCTGCCGTAATAAAAACTTCTCAAGTTTATAGAAACTAATACTTCTAGTTTTTGCTTACTGTATCAGTCAGGACTTCCATCTGATGTATGAGATGCAACTAAAAACAGATCCTAAGGCCACCATGGAATAAAATACAGAATTGTTATTTTTAAAATTGTAGTTCAGTTCACTGGTGGACTTCGTGGAATTGAAGATACAAATGAGATTCGGTACTGAAGTAGGGGGAAACTATACTGCTACCTTGAAATAGAAAGCGTTCATATATTCTTCAGTTGTGTCTCTTCTTAAAATACTGTTTTGGCTTACAGATCATCAAAGATAATGTACCAGAACTTGTCACCTTGCTCACACCTAGAACTTCCAGCGTCCGACAGAATGACAATGTCCTTATCTCCAGTGAAGTCAAACAGGAACTGGTCTCTGACACAAAAGTATTTTCTTCTATTTTTCTTATTTTGAAGAGTAATCTAGCACATGGCTTTATACCGTATACAGAACATGCAGGGGGAGGGTCTCTGTGTGTGTGTTTGTGTATATGTATTTGTGTGTGTGTATACAGTATCCATATATATTTCTCTGCGTGAGTATATATAGTATCCCTATATATTTTTGTGTGTGTGTATGTTTATAGTCACTGTAAAAATGAGATGCGTGTACGCTTAAAACCTGAAGTCATAGCTTGAGAAAGGCTTTTGCTGTTTCTAAATGCTAGAGGGGCATGAGGAGAAAAGAATGAAACCTACTGAGAATTTTTAGGTTAGGTAACGAGGAGATCGAAACCCAGAAATGCATACTTGCCCTTACTGATGCATGGCTAAACGTTCTTTAGAAAAGAGGGAATAAAAATCTAATCCTAATTACTTTCTTCTAATTAGACGTCCTACATTTTTAATGTTTTTGTATTTGTACCATATGAATAGTTCATGATTGTACTAAAGTCAGTGCTAAAACAACATGTTTTAATATAGAATATTCAGTTTAAGGACATAAAATTCATTGTCTTCTTCTGAGTAGTTAATTTATGGATTCTACCTTATGTGCTAAGAATTCTGATGAGGGAATAAGTTATTTCTAGTAGATACGGTATTTGAGATTAGTTTTGGTTGCAAGTTAGAAAACAAAGGAAACATCTTGTTTTTTTAAATGAGAACTTTCTTCCTACTCAAATATATTTTTTATTATAGTGACAAGATTATTCTAATTTGGTTGCAAAACATCTTTAACATAAAATGGTAAACTCTTTGATTTCTCACTTGTTTCATGCACATTGTTTAAATGTTGAATCGTGAGAATTGTTTGGCACTGTATTAAGAAAGTCATTATTTGTTTTATGCCAGGGTAATTATTTCTGCCTCATTTTTTTGTTTCTTAGAGGTACTTTAAAACTTGCCGTTACGGTGTTAAAATTTTTTAAATCTATACTAAATGTTTTACTGATATAATTTAGGCAATACCTGAATGTGCAACAGTGTTTAAAGAAGTGTTCTTCTTAAGAGACTATTAGAATGTTTTTTGTATGACTGTTGCTGATTATGAATCACAGATTTCATCTGAAAATATGTGCAATTTTCTTGTAGGCATTTAAGAGAGCAAAGAAGGGAAGTTTGTAATATACTGAAGGAGTTAAAGGTACAAATTAAAACAAAAACGACAAGACTTAACATCAATGCAGAAAATATTTGGAGTAATGCTTTAAAAGGATTTAGACAGCGCAACTTCAGTCCTACAAACACCATTGAAGTAAATTTCTCAAACTGCAAAAATAGATCAAATACTTCTGCTGCATCAAAACACCATTTCTTCCAATTATTAATGCTTCACCTTCAGAATTCATCATTGTTTGAGGGCTCTTCTGGAAAGAACTTGTCCCTTGATTTTCAAGGTAATTGGTTGCTTTGCTCAAAAACATATTGAGAAGTATAAAACTTAAAACATTTTTTAATCTTCAGCCAGTATGACAGTATGAATGTCAGTTCACAAGTGTAGTCCTGAAAGATAAAAACTGGGGTTTGATTTTTTTATTTTTTCAGTTCTGAAGGGGAATGGTGTGTGGATTTGTAATTTTAAAAATTTGGGTTAGTTGGAGAAGTTGATGACAACCATGGAAAAAATGCAGCATATAACTAGACTTGGAACTTTCTAATTAGTGTATTTGTTCTCTTTAAGTGAATTTCTTTCTTCCGGACTCCTTTCTCTGCTAATTATTTTTCTTTCCTCAAATTTCTAGAACATTGTTTCTCATAGCATGCTTCCCAAAGACCCCAAGTTAGCTTCTTTGAGTTCTTATGCTTCAGAATTAAATATGCATTGGGTGTAAAGTGGAAGAGGAAGTTACATCTCCCAAACCTTGGTAGTGGGTGAAGCGTTGGCGTAAAAGAACGTGATACTCCTATGTAAAAATGTCGTCTTATAGTTTGAACAATCAGGAGATAGCAAAAGTCATTAAGACAAAATAGCACTATGACATTTTCTATTAAAAAATAAGGATCAGAAATCATTTCTATGCACATGAAGTAAACATATTTTTCTATTTGCAGCTGTAAAAGAAAATCTTTATTTTGAAGCTGGGAAAATGATTGCGGTTTCTCTGGTTCACGGTGGTCCATCTCCTGGTTTCTTTTCCAAAACACTGTTTGATTGCCTTGTCTATGGTCCAGAGAATGTGAAGCCAGCTTTGGAAGACGTTGCTGATGTTGACGTAGCACAAACAATACAAATGGTAATATGCAATAAGTTTCATTTTATTTCTTGCTCAAGACTGTATTTGGAGATAAAGAAGGACTTACTGAATATAAACTTTGTTGAAATTAAAAAGCTTATTTTTCATGTATATGTATACATACGTGTGGTAAACAACGGCCTAACTTATCTTTTTATGCAGATAAAATATGCAAATAGTCTGTCCAGCCTACAGTCTACACTACAGGACTGCTGTGAGTTCCTCGCTGCTGCTGGATGTTTAAGACCTGTAACAGCTTTGTGTGATAAGAACGTGCTGGTGGATGACATATTGATCTATCATGTAATCAAGAGAATTACTTTACCCTTAGAAAGGTTTGTTTTGTTTGAGTTTTCAAAGTTCTTGGTTCTTTTCCTGACTGAAACACTAATTAATATGTTGCTAAAACTAATTTTCACATGTTCTCACTTATTCTCCATTTAAACCAATGAAGTGTACTGTAATTTTCAGTTGATTAAGTAGCAACTGTTGACTAGGTAGTTAAACTGAAAGACTGAAATTATTTCTCTGCGTATCTGCTCTGTTCCACTTCTCCTTGGTCACATTCCGTTTTCAACTTTATGAAGAAGGCAGATTCACAGTTTTTGAACTACAGCATCACAAAGACCTTTGCACTATAAAATTTCTCTAGCTTATGTTCGTTTCTAATTCAGAATTGCTCAAATTTAGAATCTTTACATTTTGGAAATGTTTAACATATGTTTAGAATTCAAATGAGTTTTCTAGAGTTCTAATTAGGGAGTTTGTGTGTGCCATTAGGAGTGCAATACTGTCAACAAGTGTAAGTTGGCCTGCTTAGAATGTAAGCATTGCATTGATGTTTCTGTGAGGTAGTGATGACCTCATTAGCTGGAAAAGTTGCAGCTCTTGACTGTTCTTTCATTGGTCTCTGCCCTTACTTCCAATTCACGTTCTTCATCTGCTTGGTAAAATGTATTGGATACTAATTTTTCCAACAAGCATAGCTTGGTTTAAACTTCACATATAGTGTTATCTTTGACAAACTTGAATCAACTCAATCTCCAAGAGCTATGAAAACTAATTGTTGATGTGAGGATTTTTTTAAATTAAGGTCAGAGCAATTAGTCTTTCAGTCAATGCCCTCTGGCATGGTTGAACAATCTATCTTATTTTAAAACTAGTGAGTTAAAAAGTAAAACATAATAATTAGCCCATTTGTTTATGAGGTAATGTGGTTTTGTCCTTTTTGGGAGATGGACTTAAGATGTGCATAAGTGAGTAGAACAAGAAGTTACTTGTCACTGTCAAGGACTGAGAGTAACTAGAGTGTTGGTTATTTTAGCTGTTAAATGTTCTAGGCCACTGGGCACCACTGAAAAGAGCCTGTCTCCTGACTTCCTTGCACATTCCCTTCAGATACTTCTACGTGTTGAGATTCCACCTGAACCTTCTCTTCTGCAGGCTGAAGAGTTCCAGCTCTCTCAGCCTCTCCTCTTAGGGTTGTGCTCTAGTCCCTTAATCATCCTAGTCATCCTTTGCCAGGCTTTCTCCAGTATGTCCATATCTCTCTCGTACTGGGGAGTCTGGCACTGAACACAGCCCTTCAAGTGTGGCCTTACTGCTGCTAAGCAGAGGAAAAAGATCACCTCCCTTGAACTGCTGGCAACACAATTCCTAGTACAGCCCAGGATGCTGCTTACCTGCGTTTGCCGCAGGGAGAAATAGTAGCATGTAAAAGCACATGCAGACTGCAAAAGCCAAGCAAAGGCTATCTTTTAAGACAACTCATTTTGTCTATGGACAAGGAATTTAAACTGTTTTCCAAAGAGCTATTTGTAAGAAAGAGATTTGCTATGTTTTCCTATAAAAGTTAAAAGTAAACCTTGCACATACAGTCAAGTACCAGGAAATAAGGTTAATTTCTAAGTATCACTGGTATTTCTTTCAACTCCCCAAAAAGCTCCACAGAAACATTTAGAGTGTTAGAATGAAAGTTAAACACATTTTCCAAGATAAAATGGGAGTACTATGTAACCTTACTGACAAGATTTAGAGACTGCAGATGGGGAAGATTTATTATATCTCATCTTGCAGCTTTATAAAATGCAGAGTTCTGATGCATGGTCACTCTTTTTTCTCCCCCCCCCCCCCCCCCCCCCCCCCCCAGTTTTAGGCAGGGTTTGAAAACTCTTGGTGTTCTAGAGAAAATGCAAATGCACCCAGATGCGTTCTCCAGCATATTGTGCCACAAACCCGAAAGACTTTCAGCGGAAACTATTTGTGATCTCTTTACAATCCATTCCTCATCAGATGTAAATAAACTTAAAGGTGCTGGGTTTTGGATGGGCTATTTGCAAGATGTGGAAAGTAAGTAATTTTTAATTTTTTTTTTTTAGTTTAAAAATCCTCCCCTTCCATGTCCAGGCTATTTAGTTGCTGGTATATATACAGAATTTGATTTTTAGAGTTCAGTGGGTTAAATAAATCAAGATTTTGTAGTCACTATCAGTTCCTAATTGTTCCTTCTTCCCCCTCTTTATTACTAATTAGAATTTCTGAAACTGTTGCCCAAAACTTTAGAGGGGTAAATATCTGAAAGACTCCTGTGAATTCAAAAAAAAAATCCAATACACAACCTAAGTGATACAGAAAAATCCTTTATTAGATAGTTTGTTTAAAGTCTTAAAAGACCACTGTTTTCTATCTTTTTCTTGCAGAAGAGATTTTTGTATTCACTTAAGATTTTTCAGAACTAACTGAAGTGGGTTTTTCTTGCTAAACTTTTTCTTAGGTAGCCATATAACTGCATGTTTATTCAGCATATTGATTTGATTTCATGTGGGGTTTTTTTCCTCTTAGCACTTAACATGCATGGTAATGGTTTATGTGTAATAGACATTCAATGATAAAAACTTAATCCATTTTTTTTAGGTGGTGAGTCTGTAGTGACATTGGAGGATATTCTGCTCTTCGTAACAGGCTCCTGCTATATACCATGCATTGGTTTTGATCCTGAACCTACTATTAAATTTTTGCATATAAAGTATCCCATTGGAAAGAGACTTCTTAATTGCTTAGAGCTTCCTGTAACAAAGACATATCAGCAGTTCAAAAATAAAATGGAGCTCACCATCAGAAACACACTAAGAGTTGAAAGGGAATAAGTATTTTTGCTGTTAAACTGGATGTTGGAAACTTGAGTTTTCTGCAGGAACATCTGCTTTCAGTTTGCTACTGTATTTTTGGACAACAAGCTTTTAGTATTTTCTGACCTTCCCCCCAAAATTATGCTAAAAGTTATAATGTTATGAGATGGAATACAGTTTTCAAATTAAAAAAAACTTTTATCTTTTCAATAATTTTCCTTTTGAAGTCAACTTTAGGAGTCAGCCATCTCTTGCAGAAGTAGTTTAAATGTCAGCTTTTGCTGTAGACAGGTATGAAATGTTACCAAACTCTGTAACAGGTAAGTATAATACTTAGATAACTTATTTATCGAAAACAAATCAGGTACATTTTGAAGATAATTGCTGTAGAGCATTGTCTTGCATAAAGCTGTGATGCAGTTCTTTAATTCCATGTATATTTTTTCAGTAATTGTTTTAAATTGGTTCATTTACATTCTGATGGTTCATAGAAACCTAGGAAAGTTAAAATACTTGCAGTTTTACAGTTGTTGTGGCTAGTGCTTTAAAGGTCTGGAGAAAACACAGGCAAAATAATACAGCGCAAGAACAGAATCACATGGAACTTGTGTCTCTGTTAAACAAAATCTTTGACATTTGCACATTTCTGCATTCTACTGTCATACATTAATTTTTAATTACAGAGCCAAAATAGTAAAAATCAGAAGTAAATCTTGAACATGCAATAATAACTAGTCTTTCAAAGCAAAATATAGGAGTTAATGTTGTTGAGTATGAAAGAACAGAAGTTTGTTGCTCATTAGAACATGTAAACCTGTCTTCCATTAAAGTCAGTATTTTCCTACGACCATGCACTAAAGCTCTTAGTTAAACTAAAGGCAGTCTACCATCAGTCTTGTCTGGGCCTGATACTTTTCTAGCTTTTATTCTAAACTCTTCCTGTTCAATCGTAGATGCATTCTGCGCACTGTTATAAAATATATGTTAGTGCTGCAGTAATTTGTATAAATGGCTGGGCCATTAAGCTGTAAAAGTTAAGTAGTGAAATTCCTACACAGCAACACTTTAATGTTACTAATGCTAAAACTATGAAATTAAAAGGACACTTAGGTACGTTCTTTTTAAATGTATGCTGCTCTCTGTTTTGAAATTACTATTTCCCTCTGTCAGTTTTGACCACCTGTACTATATGTCCTGAACATCAGTTGTGCTGTAGATGTAATATAGATACATATGTATCTGTATCTATATGTATCCACATTCTTCAAAATACTGAAAAGTAATCATATACTTTTTTATTAATACAGCTTGGTTCGAATTGAAAATATAAGCAGGATTGCTTTATATTTTGATACCTTGGCAAGAAAGTACATCTACAGTAATTATAAATGGAGAGGTGCTTCTGAAAAAATAATAGAAAGTCTAAGGAAATTATTGCAAGTATTAAATCAGACATTTCTCACTACTTCTAATGGCTAGAACAATCTAATCTCATCAGTCTTGTCATTACAAATTTAAGAATATGAGAAATTAAGACAGGATTAGCAGTGTGTTTTGCTTATTGGCCAAAAGCATATTCAAGTCTCCTTTAAAATAAACATATGATCTCTTGGAGAATGTAATTTGACTGTTTATATACTAAGCATTTTCTCAGTGTCTTCTTTTCTCCAATAGTATTCTGTGTTTCTGATCTTTGCATAATTTTTGACTCTCATTCTGCCAATAAATGCTTTGTATTCTTGGCCTTCAGAATGGTCTATTACCATTATAGGGAGTGGTTTGGCACGAATTTGTTTACATAATAAGGGTTCATATTGTATGTTTGTATTTTTAAAATGTAATGAGTTTCCTGCAGATATAATATTATACTTTTAAAATGAGTGGGGTACTCAGTGCAGTATTTGTTTTTCTTTTCTAGTTAGAGATAAATGTGTTCTGTAATATTATTCTTCCATATGAGAAGTACAGAAATTACAAAAGTAGCAAGCAGAATGTGAGTAATTTTAAAGGACAATTCTTGGACTTTTGGCACCTGCAGTGGCAAGAGAAATTGTTCAGAACTTGGAACTAAATAAACTGCATTTTAAAACCTTCAATAGAGAAAGAAATAATAAAATCATGTGAATATAAGGCTTCAAAACATACCTGAGATTACAAAAATAGAGTTCACACCTTTTATTGCTCATTGCTTTTGAACTCAACAGTTGAAAGGTTTTTATATAAAGGCAGAACTAACCTATATGTCAGGTGTAAAAAATGTTAACTTTTAAAATGATCTGCTATACAATGCTATAACCAAACACTGAATTTGCAAAATCATAGTGTGTAATATTGCTTGAAAGGGTTTTTCTTGCACAGAATTTGTTCCCATTTTCTAATACTGACATGTACCCATTCAGGACAAGTTGTCTTTCCTTTTCTGTTGGTTTGATCAGCTCTATCTAGACACTCCAGTATAATACTTGATATATTCAAGTTGTATTCCTGGAATATGGAAAGGAATTTCCTCATTTTCAGCATTTATTTAAATAGACCAATCATAAATTAATTTGAACTGTTCATTAGAATTCCACTGAATAAGCTAACTTCCAAACACAGGATAGTCTCCCTTGTCTTGAAATTGTAAGAGCAATTTATGTAGCTATAAGGACCGTGGGGTTTTTTATAGCAGATCACTGAAGTGCAATATTATGGGGTAGTTTTCATTTTACGTAAACATAACCTGAGGCACACCTGGCAATTAGGGAGGTTGCTTACTTTCAGTATTTCTGTAACACAGGGAGAATAATTTATATGCATCAGTTGTGTATTGAATATATTCTTGTAGAAGCTGCATCTTTTATAAGATTTGTCAACATCACGAAAGAACTATTGCAGTTCTTTTTGTATTTGGCCAAAGAACTTCACCCCACAGTTTCTGCATCAAACCCTTAGCTTCCGTCTGGAATTAGCACATTGAATAAGCTATTTATTTTCTAGAGTGATAATTTCCTACTAAACAATAATATGTTAGTATTAGTGGGTTTAGTATGGTCTCCTTAACAATGCACGTATAATAGAAAAAACACCCTGAAGTATTTTAGCTCTATGTTTGTAAAACCAAGGAATAAGAAATTTCTGTGACTTGCTTTTTTACCCATTCAGAGGATGCTTACTGAAAAGCTGTTAGCCTTTTTAACTGATTTAAGAGTGACATATAGTCCAAAGGAGAAAAAAATTGTTCATACTAAAAGTCTAAACCGTTATGTGCTGCAGCTTTGATTTTTTTTGTTAAGATATTAAGTCCTGGGATTTGAAAACAAGAGGATTTTGAGAGTGTTAGTTAATTATTCACACTCACATTATCCATATGCATTTTGAAAATAGTATCCAAAAAAATCTGATTTTAATTAAAGGAATTACAACTTTGAAGCCTACAAAATAAATTTGAAAATTGTATCTTGAATCTGTATTATATGGTAAAACATGTTTAAGCTCAACCTTTACTGTTTCTTACCTAAGGGAATTTCTCGTTGGACAAAAGAAAAATTAACATGCAAAAACTTTTGAAGTGTCAAATCATATGTATACAGAGAATCGTTTTCAAAATATTAATGTTTATAAAAAAGCTACACTGTAACCCTCTGATTTTTTTGTATTACATAAACACTGTTCTTTTTGAAGTTATGGTATTCAGAATGTTATGCAAGAAAATGTAATTTTGTAAATATTTTTAGCTCTAACTTGAGCTGCAGGATCAGTGCCTGAACTGTTGCATCTTCAAGCAACATTTTACAGGGCAGGTGTAGCATCAGTGTTCAAATAATCAGTAATTGTGGGAAATACCATGTATATGTTCAAAGTGCAATAAAAGGTTAAATATATAGCTTCCGTGGTTTTATTTTGTTTATATAATGGGGTTTAGCCCTAGAAGTGTTATCACTATTTTCTGCAGTTTCATTCGTGTACCTATAGATTTATATAAAGGTGTATAGGGCATGTTTACGCAGATACCTTTGTATCCCAAGCTGCGTTAGGGCGAGTGGGGCTCTTCCCCTGTAGGATTGCTGTAAGGGCAGGAAGGGAGGCGGGCTGTGGGCATGTGCGTCCTGGGGCAGAGGAAAGCAAACTTGTAACTATATTCCGTTGTGATAACTCACTAAAACTACATGACTTTTTTTGTAGCTAGATGCCTGGTTTTGAAACATCACTCCTTTCAATTAGTTATGAGGTGGTCGTATTAAACCTGTTTCAGTTATTTCTTCTTGAAACTTCAGTCCGAGAGCATAAACTGCCACCTACCCAATAGGAAAAAGATGGAAAGGGCCGTCCCCGCCCTGTTCTCAGCCGGGGCAAAGCACAGGCCCGTGTTTTCAGTCGTAAAGCGGGCGTTCCTGGCTCGCCGCTGCCGAGGAGCCGGGCCGGGCCCGCCCCCGGCCGCGGGGCCCGCCACGTGTCGCGGCGGCTGCGCAGGCGGCGGGCGGGGCGGGGCGGCGCGGCCGGGCCGGCGGCGCGGGAAGATGGCGGCCGGGATCCGGGAGAAGCAGACAGGTGAGCGCCTGCCCGCGGTCCCGCCGTGCGAGCGGCACCCGTCCCTCCCGGCGTTCGGGCGGGGAGCGAGCCGGCCGAACGCTGCCGCCGCGGCGCCTGCCTCTGTCCCCCGGGGCGGGCTGCGGGCGCCGCCGCGCCTCCGCCGGGGATTCGCGCCCTCTCACCCGGCTTGGGTCTCCCGGCAACGGCGTGGCGGCCCCTCTGCCGCCTTCCCTTCGCCTCTGCAGCGGCGGGCCCGGGGCGGCGGGGCTGCGGAGCCTCGGGCCGCAGTTCTCGCAGAGGGACCCCGGCCCCGCTTGGGCCCCAGGCCCCGGAGACGTGGCCATGGGTGCCGCCGAGGTGTGGAAGGCGCCCCCGGGGCGGGACTTGGCCGGGCCCGGGCCGTGAGCGGTGCCTTCTCCCGCGGCCGTGGGAGCGCACCCTCCGTTTCGGCTTGCTGCTGCCCGTGGGAAGGATCGACGGGAAATAGCGTTTAATGGTGCGAAAATAAAGCTGCTGTTGTCATGCTCGTGTTAAGACAATACAGTGGCATCCGAGCGTGTGCTGACCCTCAAGAAACTGAGAATACGATATTAACAACTAAACTGATTGTGCATGAGGATTTCTGTGAGTAAAGGGTTTGTTATTCAGTCCCTTCTTACACATTGGTGAGAGTCCTTAATTGATTCTTCTCTGCCTTGGTGCTGTTTTGTAAAGCCTTGAACCTACTCCTAAAGCACAGAGGATGTCAACACTGTAGTCCTCTACTTCCCTTGCTTGCCAAAGTTGTAGTCAATTGTTGAGCTGTAATCACCTCACTTTCTCCTTGACAACTGCAGTATCTTTGGTGGTATAGAGGATTCTGGATGCATTCAGTTAGCATGAAATGTTTCAAATCATCTGCCTAAAAATCTATCACAGTCTCTGTGGACCTTAGATATTTACTAGTATGCTTCACTTTTTGGTACCAGTCTATTTTGTAATCACATTCCTGTCCCATCTACCTTTGATAGTGCTATTTGATGTTCCTCTGCAGTCCTTTGCTTACCTTCTCTTTGCTGTCTTTCTAATAAAGCCCATTTTCTTTGAGCTCATATTCTGTACAGCTTTATTCTTTTCTATTCTCTTTCACCATGTTCATAGAGTGGTTTGGGTTGAAAGGGACCTTGAAGATCATCTCATTCTAATTCACTGCCTGCTATGGGCCGGAACACCTTTCACTAGATCAGGTTGCTTAAAGCCCCATCCAGCCTGGCCTTGAACACTTCCAGGTATGGGGTATCCACAGGTCTCTGTACAACCAGTTCCAGAGCCTCACCACCCTCATAGGAAAGAATTTTTACCTTATATCTAATCTAAAGCTACTCTCTTAGCTTAAGGCCATTCCCCCTTGTGCTATCACTACATGTTCTTGTGAAAAGTTCCTCTCCAGGATTCTTGTAACTCCATTGAGGTACTGGCAGGCGCTATAAGGTCTCCCTGGAGCCTTCTCTTCTGCAGGCTGAACAAACCTACCTCTCAGCCTTTCCTCACAGAAGAGGTACTCCAGCCCTCTGATCATTTTGGTGGCCCTCCTCTGGACTTAATCCAACAGGTTCAAGTTCTTCTTATATTGGGCCCAAATGTGGACACAGCACTCCAGGAAGGATCTCAGCAGAGGAAAACAGAGGGGGAGAATCCCCTCCCTCACCCTGCTGCCCACACTGCTTTGGATGCAGCCCAGAGTACAGTTGGCTCTCTGGGCCGTAAGTGCACATTGCCAGGTCATGTCATGCTTCTCCTCCACCAACACCCCCAAGTCTTCCCCAGGGTTGCTGTAAATCCATTCTCTGCCCAGCCTGTATTTGTGCTTGGGATTGCCCTGCCCTAGCTGCAGGAACTTGCACGTGGCCTTGCTGAACTTCCTGAGGTTTACACAGGCCCACCTCTGAAGCCTATCAGGGTGCCTCTGGATGGCTTCTCCTCTCTCCAGTTTATTGAGGAATTTCTTCATGGAAGGGGTTAAGCATTGGAATGGACTGCCCATGGAGGTGGTAGAGTCACCATCCCTGGAGGTGTTCAACTGGACATGTCACTTGGTGCTGTGGTCTGGTTGACAACGTGGTGATCAGTCAAAGGTTGGATTCACTGATCTTGGAGGTCTTTTCCAACCTAAATGATTCTGTGATTTTTGTGACCACACACAGCTTGATATCATTGGCAAACTTGCTGCAGGTGCACTCAGTCCCACTGTCCGTCACCAGCAGTTGTTACTTATTATTTCAGTCAGCCTTTGCAACGGAATCCGTGTTGTCTTCCGTTGGGAGCTAGATTCAGCAACTAAAAGATACTCAAAAAAAGGTTTCTTATCATTTATTGATCGTACTACCATGCATGTGCACCATCTGTTGTGACCTTTATGCTGGTTCATAACTAGGATTGATTTCATAAGCAAAGCATATCATTGTGCAAGCGCAGTAAAAACCTGATCCTTGCCCCAGAGAACATTCAGCATTAATGTAAATGAAATGACAATATGAATGCAGAAAAAGAAACTCAGACACTTGCTGAATGTTAACATGATTGTCACAGCACATTACTAGTCTGATTACTCTTTCTTAACAGAGAGCTTATGCCAAGTTTTACTTTAGATGATAAACTCTGCAGTGTAGCTGCTTCAGCGCCCGTAGTACCAAAGTACGTAACCATACAGCTTTATATAAAATTGTTCATGTGACTGAAAATGTCACCAGCAGTGAGGGGCCAAAGAATCTAGGAGCAGCCTGTAATCAACTTTCAGGGCTGCTCCATGGTCTTTTAAAAAGAGGGAAAAAGTATGAAGTGGAAGGCTGGAGTCCAGCAAGACTCAGAACTCAGTGTTAGCTTGGATTTTCCCACATTCATGTTTCCCTGCTAGTAATGTCATTTGAAAGGGCAGTACACAGGAGGAAGCAAGACATCAGAAACACTGCCTGGCCACGGATAGATGGTGTTAGGAAAGCCAAAGTTCTGCTGAGGTTGAGCTGTGCAGCATGTATCTGGAGAAAGGAGAAGTGCTTCTGCTGCAACATTAGTAGCAAAAATGTGAGTAAGAAAAAACATTGGATCATTGCTAGATGGAGCTGGTCATTTAGTGGTGGTAGACACAGATAGGGCTGAGGTAACCAGTGCTGCCTTTGCCTCAGTCTTCACCTACAAATGCTTCCAGGCCTTAGCAGCACTTTGGAGTCAATCACTGAGTGAATCCTATTGGAAAATACTTCTCATCACATGAAGGAAAAGGCATGCATGAATTTATGTATGGTAAACCATGCCTGACCAGCCTAGTTACCTTCAGTGTTAAAATGACTGGGTTTGTAGGCAACAGGACAGTAGAGTATGTAATTTACCTTGACTTCAGCAAAGCTTTTGACACTGTGGTGTTATAGCCGAGTTAGGGTATCATGGACTAGATGAATGAACAACCAGCTACATTAAAAAGACCGGTTGGATGGTCAGGCACAGAGAGTTGTAATTAATCAGACATAATTACCTAGAGGCTGGTAACAACTGGAGCACTGCATGAGTGTATTCTGTGACCTCTCCTGTTTAAAATGTCTATCAGTCACCTGGAGGATGAGTCAGAGTGTACTCTGATTAAGTATGCAGGTGACAGCAAACTAGAGGAATCTCTTCTACTTGAGGGTAGAGCTGCCATTTAGGGGCACCTAGACTGGCAAGAGGAATGGGCCAGCAGAGATCTTGTTAAATTTAACAATGACAAATGTAAATTCCTGCGCTTGTAAAGGAAGAACGCCTTGCACGTGCAGGCAACAGGGTGGGGGGTTGCCAGACTGGAGAGCAGCTCTGTCGAAAAGGCTTCTGAGGGGTCCCAGTGGACCATCAGCTGGAGGGAGTCAGCAGGGACTACCAAGGTGGTCAGGGGCTCTGGTGAGGCTGTAGCACTAAGGCTTGTTCTGCCTGGAGTTTTCTCCAGGTGGCTTCAGGGTGGACCCTACAGTAGCTCCCCAGGACCTATGGGCAGCACTGAGAAGATGGAACCAGGCCCCTTTGTAGTGGTGTATGGCAGTAGGGTGAAGCACACAGGCATAAATTGCATAACATAAACGAGATGTTCAAACTGGATATAAGGAAAAGCTTTTTCTCCACGAGGACAATCAGTGCCACAGATTACACAGTGTGGTTGTGGCATCTCCATCCCTGGAGACTTGCCTGGATAAAGCCCTGAGCATCCTGGCATAGCCTCAGAGCTGAGCCTCCTTGGGCAGGAGGTTGGACTGGAGGTCTTCCAAGGCCCTCTCCAGCCTGACGTGTCTTGTGATACTGTAGGTCCCAGGAGCTGCACTGAGTATGTTCATTCAGCCAGAGTCAGAAGTTAATTGTTTCTACCACTCTCCATTTATGAGCTAAGTGGTATACATCGCTCTAATTTCTGCAGGTTTTTCCTCTTTGCAAAACTCTGTGATGATTTTGTTACGAGTTTTAAGAGAATGGCCGCTATAGCACAAATAGTCTTCTGCTGCTAGTCAAAAATGGGAGAGCAGCACATACTGTGTTGTTTAATCAGATAAATGAGGAAGGATTCATTATATAATAGATTTATAAATTAGAGGTAGGTGAAGCAATCTGCTTTGGTCTGTATGGTGAATGGAAAGTTTAATTAAAGTTCATTCCTATTTCAAAGAGTTTTCCTGCTGCAAACTAAGGCTATTTTTGTACCACTTAAACCAGCAATTTCTTCATATGAGTTCTCAAAATCTTTCAAACTGTGTACTGATTTTAGTCAGGCATAAAGGTATTTTTTGTTTGGTGTGTACAGTGTTGTTCCTGTGGGGTAGGAAAAGCAGATCCGGGAATAAAGCAAACTAGTCCCCACTGGACAGAATGCACCTTCAGGAAGATACTGGAATTATTTTTAAGGCAAATCATGTTAGAATGTAGCCTGTATAACTAAGAAGAGTTAATGTTTTAGAACTTGCTTCTTTTCTTTTTGCAGTGTCTTCTGGAGCCCATAAATTCTAGCTGATGTGAGCCACTTGTCAGTCAAAGCTGCATAAAAATAACGAAAATGGGACTTCTTGCATTTATATTTTGTGATGGTTTTCCTCTCAAATGAAATCTATAGTAAAATCCTGCTGAAGTGTTTAATCACTGTTGTTGAAGTGTAAAGAGATTAAAGCATTATTTGACTTTATTTTCCAGTGGCTTTGAAACGTATGCTGAACTTCAATGTTCCTCCTGTTAAAAACAGCACAGGAGAACCAGTATGGAAGGTAAGAACTTTTGGAACCAGAATAGGAGAATTTTATAGTGTTCAGAAAAGTTCAGATTTGCAGATTTTAACTAAATCAAGTTCATCTTTCTTACATTATTAACTTGTACAAAAGTTTTTTCCTGTATTATAAATATACAGAGTTGAGTATCAGAACTGCCAAAAAAATACCTGAGTCAGAAAGAAGCCCATTCAAATGGAAGAACTATTGGTAGCTTGAAGAAGCTGAGCTCAAGCTAGCTTTATTACCTTTAAAATGTAATTTGTAGTTCATGAGGAGTTTTTGCTATTGATGCCATGATGATTTTTTGCCTTTTCTTTTAAACCCCTTTATACCTTTTTACAGCTTCTGTATTCTTTAGTGCTTTTTGCCTACATTCTTGGACTTGTTTGTTAAGCTCGGAGACTAAACATCTTAGAGGTTTCGTAGTTAGAGAGCAGTGTGCCCCAGACCCCAAGGTCCTCTCCAGAATACATTTTGTAAACTGAGATAGAAACATCCAAGGGAAGGTTCCTTGGGGAGAGGGGGCTCATTCAAGCCTCTCAGTGGGGAATTTTTGATAGATATGCTAATTAGTAAGACCTATAATGTTATATCTGATCTATTGTGGGGGGCATTGCGGTGTGCATGGAGGTGCATTCGACCTGGACATAGTGCACCTAAGGATCCTTAAAATAAATACCGAGGTAAAATCCCTTTTTCTCTTCTAACCGTGTTTGACTCTTGATTTTAAGACCAGGAAAAAGCATCACTACTACAAAGCATACATTCTGTCTCTTCATTTGTTTTCTTTTTTCACTAATTCCTTTTTTCTCTTATCTGATTTTCCTGTTGTTCTCTCCCAAATGCAGTCAGAAAAACTCTGCACATACAAGAACAAATTTCTGACAGCAAACTCTTGTTTGACAAGACAGTTTTCAGGACATGGAAGTGATGATTCTTTTTCCCCCTTTATCACTGAGGGTTTTTTTGTTTGTCTTTTTTTCATATTTTATTTATTTGTAAGCACAAATGGAAGTCCTTGACAAATTAATGATTTATTATAAAATGGTAGCTGTTTAGATGTTGAAGTACTTTTCAGGTTAGGATAGTAGTTCCCTAAACCTGAATTCCTGTGTCCACTGTATTCTACAGCATCCACTTTTTACAGCACTTTATAAGATGATGTGTATCTGTTTCAGGTTCTCATTTATGACAGATTTGGCCAAGATATCATCTCACCTTTGCTGTCAGTGAAAGAGCTAAGAGATATGGGGATCACTTTGCATCTGTAAGTACTTTTAAAAAATTGGGAATACTTTTCTAAAAAGAACATTGTTTAATGTTTCCTAAAATAATGAACAAATCAGTGAAAAATCATTGAATAAATAACTGCTAAAATAAGGATTATACACTGACTTGTTTCTAAAATCAGATGGCATTATTCAGAATCAGAGAGTGTAGAGATAGTTCCAAACACTGTTCAGTAGGATTTCTTGCTCAGTTCAGGAGGCCCTTGTTCAAAAATAAAAATTATCCAGTAGGTGTTCTTTTGGGATTTGTCTGTACAAATCCTTCTGTAATAATGCATATTAAAATTATATTGGCACAAACTGTTTCATGGGACTGTTTATGTTCTTTGCGTATCTTTTTACACTTAGATTTTACTTGTCTGCTGTCAAACATATGAAATCTTTAGGTATTATTTTAAGAGATTTCTCATTTCTTTTTCACCAGGTTACATTTACCTAGTCCCCTGTCATTCCTTAGCTGTGGTAATAGTCGTGAAGAAGCTTTGAACATACATTTATTTTTTTACAAGTTTATTAACTTTTGCTAAGTGAAGGCTAGAAATGGAAACACAGTTTAATATGCTGACACATCAGCAGAAACGTGAGAAAAACATCTAAGCACCTTGCCTTCAAGCAGGAAAGGCACGTTTAATAGAACGAAATATACTGTGGTTTTTTACTATGTCAACAGTTCACATATGAACTTTGTGAATGCAGTATTTTAGCTTCCTCTGAATGGATAATCTGTTTTTGAAGATTTGTAAAGCGTTTTCTCAAGCTTTGAATAAACTTTGAAAACATCTATTAATATATTCAGCAAAGCATATACAAATGTGATTTTTTTTCTTGCTAAAACTCTGGCTAAATATAGAAAGAAATTGTAGGAAATTATATTTATTTGTACAAATAAATAGTTTCTTTAACTTGTATAATTTTACACATATCAGAGAAACAACACATTAGAGATGTCTTTTTTCTCACTGTCAGGCTTTTGCATTCAGATCGGGATGCTATTCCAGATGTTCCAGCTGTTTACTTTGTAATGCCAACAGAAGAAAATATTGACAGAATGTGCCAGGTAACTTGCATGTGTAATGTTTCAAAAGAGTCCACACAACAGGGTGTGTGAAGGAATCCTGCACTCACCACAGTGTGACTGTTATTAGCACGTATTTGTCAGGAAAATATTACCCAAAATGTTATGCAAAACTTCAATTTCCCAGCAAGTGGAAGGGTAAGTATATCTCGTGTGTTTCAGAGAGAGAGTTTTGGGTGTGAAAAGGCAAGAGGCAGTGGGTACAAATATTCCATTTAACATTAGAAAAAGTTATTTTAATGAGGGTGGCCGAACACTGGAACAGATTGCCTGGAGAGTTTGTGGACTTTCCATCCTTGGAGAGGTTCAAAACCTGACTGGACACAATCCTAAACCACCTGCACAATTTGATATTGCTTTGAGTGGGAAGACTGGATTAGGCTAATCTCAATTTTTCACATTCCTGGGGAGGAGATGGGAGGTTGACATCTTTGCCAAAGGAAGAAGAGCAAAGGGTAGTTTTTGGTCAGCAGTAAGGTCTGGAATAGTAATTGCTGTCTTTCAGGTTAAATGTCATTTCCTGTTGTTTTGCAGTTCTGTGTTAGGTTGTTATATCTGGACATGTAATCAAAACATTGTGTACAGGACTGTATGAAGAGACAGCTAAGCACTTCTGAAGATTTAGTTTGACTGTGGATAACTAACGTCACATAGTAAAAGTAATATTTCTTCTTTTAATTAGTCAGGAATGTATTAGTACTTATTCAGGAAAAGGGTTGTGATTTTCCTTTCTTTTAGGATCTTCGAAACCAGCTTTATGAATCTTATTATTTAAACTTTATTTCTGCCATTTCGAGAAGTAAACTGGAAGATATTGCAAATGCTGCTATAGGTGCTAATGCAGTAACTCAAGTGGCTAAGGTAAGAAAGTCCCCCAGTCCCTAATGTTAACACCATTACAGGTGTTACTGCATTCTTATTTTAAGGTGTACTGGGGAAAAAACAGAACCTACAGTCATCCCAGTAATGCAGCTTAGTACTATACTTCAGCTGTCAAAACTCCACATGCTGCAAAACGTTTGTGCTGAATGATAAGAGGGGAAATACAGTGGTTTCAGAGTGTTCCTGATCTCATCAGCTGAATGAGTGCTTTCAGTGCATATATTTTGGGGTGGGGTTTTATCTCCTAAATACACAAAAAGAGCAGTGTGAGTGCAGTTCTCATTTGAAATAATATTTCATATATACACACTTTTACTGAGTGCACTCCTGTACCTCTATGATTTAAAGGCATATTTTAGGGATTTACTTTTGTTTTTGTTGAATGGCTATACCAAAACCTGTAAATTATTAAGTAATATACTTAGATACATTCACTTTTTCTCACTCTGGTTAGTACTACTGGCATGAGAGAAAGAACCCATTGTGAAATAAAATGAACACTACTAGTTTTGTTTAAGCCTTAGGTCCTCAGCAGCAGGAAATTGGTGTAGCACTGAAAACTAACTTTCCTGAATCTGGTTTTTGGCTGTGATGTCTCATTAATAGTTTATGCTATAAAGAAGTTTAATTTTTTTCCTGAATGTACAGGTGTGTTACAGAAAAGTTAGAAGTCGTGAGCTGTAATGTCTTATTGTTCAGATATTGCCCTCTTTCCTCTCTGTTGCCTCAGAGCTCAGTGCTGATTATGTTGTGGTCCTTCATATTCAAAAAAAGTGAACCTGTAATATTGAAATGTCCTCCATATCTGTTTTTTCAGTCATACTTGGCTGCTAAAACTTTGTCCACAGAAACAGGTGAAGTTGGACAGTTCTGGCACTTTTCAATCCTCTTAATGTTTTGTGCTAATCACTCAATCCTTACACAGGCTTTTTAATTCCTAAATTATATCTTGCATTTATTTCTTTGAATAGCTATTTCTGTAAATTGTTCAAAATTAAGTAGCAGTTAATCACATATATTTTTTTATGCTTCACTCTGGATTATTCTGACCATTATTCCTTGATTTCTAGGTGTTTGATCAATATCTTAATTTTATTACTTTAGAAGATGATATGTTTGTATTGTGTAACCAAAACAAAGAACTTGTTTCATATCGTGGTAAGTAAATTTATATAGAAATTAGACCAGAATGTCTGAAGTTGAAATTTACTTTTGAAGTTGTAGCTAATAACCAGCAATTACTTCATTTTGCTGTGATCTGCTCAGAATTCAGGATAATCTGTTAGATGTTTAAAGTCATGAAAGAAGCAGTTCTTAGGTATTCATTTCAGCATCTTTATTACATGGTGATTGTGATACTGAAAAATAAATACATATTTTTAAATAACAAAGCAAAACTGTGGTATAGACATTTATGGATAATAACACTTTTTATACAAGGAATAATATTGGAAAAATTACATATTGTTTTCACATGTAGATAGTCACTATGAATGGGAAAGGGCATTCTAGACAATAAGCAATGCTGATTGCTTCTGCAAGCATGTGAGCCAAGCATGTCAGCTTCTTCACAAAGTTTCAGAGTTGCAAGTGAAGTCAGCCTCCTGGAACTCATTTTTTTGTTCTCGAGACTTCTGTTCGAGACTTGGTTTGGAACCTAGCAGGAAAAGCAAGTGGCTGCCTTAGGTCAGTTGCCTTGGTGCTGTGGCAGCTCAAGTCGACATACATACTAGTTGTCATAATTATCCACATGATCTTCCTCCCTCCATTGTGCTGATTTTATGTACTCCTCTGACCCATTCAATGTGATAAATGTACAGGGAGCTACCACTCCACCACTCCTGCGCTTTACTCTGGATGTTACAGGGTATATTGTCTTGCTGCTTCTGCTGTAGTTTCACTCTTCCTCTCCTCTTTTTACATAAGAACCAGTAATTTCAGAGCTGCAGTGTGTGTTTAATTGACTCATTCCTTAGAAAATACCAACTCGTTTGATGTGCAAATGCAATGCAAGGGAAGAAGCAGAAGTCAAGATAGTCCTATTTTTGCAGCAGCTCCTCATTGCTTTAGTGTAGTCAGTGTCACACAGCTAATTGGTGGTGTATGGAGTACTCCCTAGTGACCAGGTAGAGATGAGAAGTCTCTGTATATATAGTATTTAGCAGCGAGATTTTTCTCCTCTGTTGCCCCATATCCAAAATCAGTACCTTTCTGTAAAACTGGATCAATAATACTGAGTTGTGTCTCACACTGGGGATTGATTCCATTGGTAGAATGAAGGGCATTTTTGTTTGAAAAGCAGGTTTGTTTTTTTTTGCTAAAACCTGATGTTAAGAGTTTTAATAGTAATTGTTTTGTGATGTGCTCCTGTGTATGTAAAGATACTTAATTGACTGTCATAAGATTCCTTATGCTAACAAGGAATTTGAATTAAAATGACTGAAAATGGTTTTGCACCCATCAGTTTCTATCTGGCTTGTTTTCCTCTCTGGGGCCGCTGAAATTTGCCACCATGTTTAAACCAATGTGGAAGTGGGCTGTTTCCAAAAGCTCATCGAACAGAAATCTGATCTTCCACAGAGAGTGATGAGTTTTCCATTAGAGCTCAGTGGCTGATCTGTCTTACTATGTGAGTTCTAGATCTGACACAGACAGTCAGTAGGAGTGCAGGGGTGAGGAGGAAGTGGGCTTTTTTGCCTGTGGAGAGTATAGCAGGAGACTGCCAGTTTCATAATCTACAAAAGTCAGTGTAAATCTGAGAGTACTGAAAGACAGCTGCTGTTCTTGCAGCAGCACTGCTGCGTGGCCACGAATGTACCTGAATGGGTGAACCAAGAACAAATATAACAAAACAGGTTAAATTTCAGTTTCATGATTTCTTGGCTGTATGACTGCTTTTACAGAGAGGTAATGTCAGGACAAATAAGCATGATGAAATCCTTCAATTATGTGAAAGACTTTCATAGACAGAAAGGGCATAATACATGCTCTTTGTTTAGTAAAGGATAAGAAGTGATGAGTTTAAATGCAACAAGAAAGTTTTTGATCAGATATTAGGAGCACTTTCTAATTTTAAAAATAGTGAAATATTAGATTACCTGTAAACGTTATGGTATTTTTATGTCTGGGAAGCTCTTTGAATTGGTTTAGGTGCAGAAATTATATGGGTTTAACTCATCTTTGGAAAGGAGGACCAACTAGATAGTCCCTCAGGCTCTCTCTGGTTCTGTTTCTCTAAGACTGTGTAGAAGAAAGAGTAAATGAGTAATATTGGTATAAAGTTGATCTTTGAGATATGCTGCTTCATGCTATTTGAATGCTTCTTTACCATTCTTTACAATTTGGTTGAATTTTGTAGTACAACAGGAAAATGTAGGAGACCTACGCTTACTTTTCTGTAATAGATGCATTCCTCATAAGCTTGTTAGAATGGAGAGAGAGAAATGTATAGAAAACATGGTAGAGCATTTTACCAAAAGATTCTTAATGAAGTTTCTCAAAGGTTGATCTAAGGAGCAGTAATACTGAGTATCTGAGTTGGTTGCTATGGTACAAGAAAAGGAATGTGCTCATAAAATGTGCATGTTAGAAAAAATTAGGAGGCACTGACAGTATGCAGATTACAGGAACATCAGAAATGAGTACTTTAAACATAATAACAGGATGGGAATTAAATTTTAGAATTGGAAAAGGCAAGAGAGTAAAAATAAGGTTTTTTCACCCCTATAAACTGAGAGACCATTAGTGGGAGATAACTACAGAATGATAGCCCCAGTGAATTTCAAAGCTTTGTCATTACAGAAAAATACAGATTTTGGGAATGGTCTGTCTTTCTTGGTGCTGGTATTTCAGAAACTTGAAACTTCTGTTGCTGCTGTCAGCCTAGTCAAAACTTTGGCTTGCTAAGTATAGTTGCTGAAATATAATCCACATCTCTAAAGTTCTTAGAGGAGAAAAGATGGGGGGGGGAAAAAAAGCACCTTTAAAGTTAGAGAATGGTTATGGCTGGCCATGCATAAATTTAGAATGGAAGGCTTATTAATGTTTAGAGCTTTGAAATTCATTTTTGAAGAAAGAGGATAAGACAGATAATTATGAGAGAAATTTTTAAAGGTAAAGTAAAACAAACAAGGATAGAATTTATGGCATGAATCCTGAGATAGTGCTTGACTTGAGGTCTGTGATAAGATTTCGTTTGATGTTTCCTGTTGGCTCTTATATTCTTGTCAGGGTTAGTTACTTAAGAGAAATGTTGCTGCATGTCTTCTGTTCTGACCTAAATGTGGGAGGGAAATCTCTCTTATCTGTCAAGTAAAGTGTTTTATAACTTGGGAATTACCCCTAATCTAGAGACTGACAGTAAATTTATGAGAAAAAAAAAAGGAAACTCCATACAAGAGGTGGGATTTAGAAATTTTGAATGTAGGTAACTGCATACTATAATTAAACTGCACAGGTAATTTTTGAGGATTTTTTTCCTGAAAAATGTTTGCCAAGTGGATGGCCATTTCTCTTCTAGAACATGTTTCTTCGTAGGTTTTTTGTTAATGCAGTACTAACACAATCGAAAAGATACGTATGCAGTCAGAGAGACTTGGAAATGATTGTGTAGTGTTTGACCTTATACAGCAAGCGTTAATTAAGTTCTCCCAATTTTTTTCTCAAAAAAAAAAAAGGGGTGGAAACTAACAGATGTGCTAAGAGGGGCATTTCAGGATGTAATCTCTTCTGCACCAAAATCTGTTGACTACTAGCAGCCATCAGATTAGAAGAGGTTTGCCTTCTCAGTATTAAAGTGGCATGAACTTATTTAACCCTATTTTTTTTTACACGCTGTTTTAGCCATTAACCGACCAGATATAACAGACACAGAAATGGAAACTATAATGGACACTATTGTTGATAGTCTCTTCTGTTTTTTCGTTACACTTGGTAAGTTTCCAAATTCTAGCGTGTTTTCCATATTCAGTGAGATAACTAGAAGTCTAGTGATTTCATATAGAAAATTACAAGCAGAATTAGATCTGTGGCCAAAATCTCAGTAATTCACAGGGTGGGATAGTCATCTAGCTCAAATTATTGCTTTATATCACTGTAAAGTACAGTAAGGGCTGTCCTTCATGGGAGTTGAGTCAGTCTTCAGTGTGAATGGGAGAAGAATACTGAAATGCAAAGGTTTGGGTTCACTGTTTTAACAAAATCCTGGTTTGCAATGAAGATAATAGTGCTTTGAGTTTGGATTTGTCATTCTCAAAAAACCAAAAAACAAAAACAAACCAACCAAAAAACCACACAAACCAAACCACTGCAGAATTAGAAGAAAAAAAACTCCTCACACAGACCCTGCAAAGATCTAACTGAAATAACTCCAGGAATGGGAAGGTATATTAAGTTTACTTATTTTATTGTGAGTTTCATTGATGCTTAGCTGATACATTTTTCATGTGATGGCATTTAACTTGAGTTCTCATTGAAACTGGTCTGTCTGAGATAGCTGGCCTACAAGGGGAGCTGGGGATTGCTATGGGGAAGTCTGTTCAAGAGAGATTCCCTTGGACCTATTCAGTTCTTTCAGGTGTTAGTGTGATACAAATTGAATGTCTTTTCCTCAGTCACTTAAACTCTATGGTTTTGGAATTTTCATATTTGTATAGATAAGTGAGAAACAGTAGCTAAATATTTTGAAACCTGAAAGCCAATGGAAAATGTGCTTTTGAAAATAGCATTACCATGCAGTGAGCTGTAACAGATATATTGTGGTGGTGGTGGTGGTATAATACTTATTACTGTGTTCAAGGGACTTCTGACCTTTTGAAAAATAAATTTTTATGCATCTGTACAAGATGGTTTGTCCCCTCCACAGTACATTAGCTTTCTTTCTAGTATACACTGTATTTCTCATAAATTGCTGTAAGGGGTATTCACTTACTTTTGTAAAACTTTATTTAATATTTGTATATAGTATTTTTTGTTTCATAGATAAGGGCTACAAGAGAAAAGTTTAATGTAAGTTTGTATTTAATCTCAGAATGTTAGTAAAATTATTTATGAAAAGTAAAGTAATATAGAATCTGAAAATTACAATGCATGTAGAAGTCAATGTATCTTTTATTAGGCGCTATTCCTATAATCAGATGCTCAAGAGGAACTGCAGCTGAAATGGTGGCAGTGGTAAGAGCTGTTTTTCTAAATACCTATCATTGCTTTAAAACTTTCCAAACATCACTTTTACTTTTCTCAATACTAGGCAGAGCTTTAGTGTCATTGTATCCTTTTCCTTGTGAAGGAAATAAAACTGGAAAAGAGATACATCCATTTTCCTTTCTTGGATTTCAGTTCCATGGAACTTCTGTAGAAACTGTAATGTTAGGGAATCAAATTGTGAGAAAATTATTCCTAAGCTAGAGTTTATCAAGATTTTCTGACAGGCATTGTAATTAAGATGCATCTACACAGTTTAAAAAGTGGCTGTCAGGCCTGTGTTGATCTGTGTGTATCAGTAAGAAATTTTTACCTATCTTGCTGGGAAACCCTGAAAGTACGAGAGGTTTTTAGTATATCAAATTAAACTGACATTGAACTTGATCATCAAATAGGGATAAAATGACCAAACTAAATCACAATTAGCAATCTCTACAGAGCTGTCTTCATTAGGAGTCACTAATGAAGTGACTCCTAATGTGGTTTGTTTCTTCCATCTTCTTCGCATCTTCGTCAGTGAAATGATAATACTGATTAAACCTAAGCATGCAGTGTGCATGCACTCATATTGAGGATAATCTGACCTTTATGAAACAATTGTGTGGCAGTGTCTGACAGCCCAATGTACTGCTTCTGCTGTGGTTCCCTCTTGATGCCTCCTACTGGTGTTTTCTACTTGCATGTTTAGGGAAAAGGTGCTAATTGTCTGGGAGGAGATTAGTAGGCATAAAGGAAACATCTTCAGTGTAGTCCTGGACATCGATATAAATGCTGGAGGGAGAAAATAGATGTAAGATTTCTTTCTTTCCCATGTGCACTGGACCTAGTCTTCCTGCAGTGAAGACATTTATAAACTACAAAAACAGCACAATAAATCTTTTAATGTTGATCATGTAGAGAGGTTAGGAAACCATTGGTTTGTTAAAAGTGGTTCTGTTTTTCCCCTCCTCAGAAATTGGATAAGAAGCTCAGAGAGAATCTAAGAGATGCCAGAAACAGTCTTTTTACAGGTGACACACTTGGAGCTGGCCAGTTCAGGTATTGTGTTAGTAGTTTTATTTTTCATATTTCAGTTGTCTGGGTAAGTCACCACTGTACTGAAAACTGTATTTACAAGAATGTGGTTCAAATTCTATGTTAAAAGAATTTACATACTTTTAAGGGAGTTTTCCAATCTCACAGCATAACCCGTTTTAAAACTTTTATAACTAATAAGTGTATGGTCCTAGGACAGTAAGTCAAAAATTATGTTATGAACCAGTTAATTTTGTTCAGCCTCTAAACCCAGCAAGAGCTGAACTTCTGCAAATACACTCTGTTTACAGGACTATGAAATGCCGTTGGATCTCTGAACATACCTCTTAGCAAAAGAACATATCTCCTTTAAAAGAAAGAAGGACCCATTTTCTTGCCTGTGAACACTGTTACCAGTTTAGTTATGTCAAAAGCAAGTGTTTCTCAGCTGATCCCCCTCTTGACCAGAGGAGGACTGCTTGAGGACTACCACTTGGATAATTAAGGTCTGTTAAAGTCATGACCATTTGAATCCTTTAAAGATGCTTGTGTGCATCTGATAATATGTTCTCCGTAGCATCCCTGGATACTGTTGCCCCCAGATAGTTGAATACTCCACAGGCTGCCTTAGGAAGGTGTATTATAGGAGTTTATCCTGTACATGGAAAGGAGGACATGTATTGGCAAGACTGAAGCTGAAGGAAATTTATAATCTCCTTACTGGGTATAAAACAGTCATCATACTTTTATCTCAAATTAAAATCAGAACTTGGATAAAAGGCACAAAAACATCAAAGCTGGCAAAAGGAATGAGATTGAAAGGAGAGAGAATAGTTGTGAAATACCAGTTTCTTCATTTTCATGGGAACTGAATTGTAAGCACTGCTTTTCCTTCAGAGACGACTTGTTTTCCTGATAGTGTAGCATCATTGCCCTCAAAATTAAAATGCAAGATAAAAGAAACATAGGAAAGTTTAAGCAGTTGAATGGCTTCAGATCTCTAGTTTGGTTTTTCAGAATCAAGTGACTAAGGTTCTTGAGATTATATATTTAAGTGAATATACTTACTACAAGGAAATCCAGAGCATGGAATTTAAATGCTTTTACTCTGGTCAAAAGCACTTTAATTGGCATGTTTGCAGAAATAATGTGCTTAAGAGAAATGTTTGTAATAATGTTCTGTCAGCTCACAGTCTTCCTGTCTTCACTATAAATTTTTCATGTAGCCGTAACTCAAGACCTTTAGGCATGAATGCATTCTTTTACCACAAAATTGGGTACTGATGGAATTACCACAGTGCGTCTCAGAAGTTCATAATTTATTTTTTTAGGGACTTTATATACAAGCAAAGAGAAAAATAAAATTAAATTCCCTTGGAAGTAAGATTTTATATTTGAGGATCGTAATGGGAATTAAATATTACCCACTGGAACAGTTGTTTGGAACTCAAATGTGTATCCACCCAAAGATGTATTGGTTAATACCATAAAAGCTAGTTGCTGTTCAGTGTTTTGACTTCTGCTCAATATTTATATATTGGTAATTTCACTTAGTACAAAATAGAATAATCATTTTATCATTACTAAGATGTGATTTGTGTAATTTATCATAGTGATCAGACCCAGTTACTTTGGGGAAGGCTGGAGTAGCTCAGCAGTAGGCGGTTTTGCTTTTATCTTGAAATATGATATAGAACGTGGCTGATATCACTCAGGATGTTACTGGGATGTTTTAACCATGTTTAAAGAACTACTAACAAAGTGTCATCTTTTCAGCTTCCAAAGGCCCCTATTAGTCCTTGTTGACAGAAACATAGATTTAGCAACTCCTCTACATCATACTTGGACATACCAAGCTTTAGTGCATGATGTTCTGGTAAGGATAAATCTGATTTTGTTACCAAAACTATTTTTTCACTCAGTTTGTTGTTAAACTTATTACCAGATTCTCTCTTAATCCAAAATCTGTTTTGTCTTTTTTATTGGGAAGTTGTTTTAGCAAAGAACAACTTGGAAGATTTTCTCTAGAAGTTTTATTTAGCAATAATTTCTAAAACATTTAAAAAGTTGAAATCTTGATATCATCTAAAGATAGCTAATTCAGCAATTCTGCCTTTTTCTTCAGTAGCTCATGATCTGTATGCTATGTAATATCCAAACTCCGTTAAGTGCAATTCAACTTTGAAAAAGAAGTGCATTTAATGTGTTTTAAAACCAATTTTGGTTTCAGTTTGAACTTCTAAAAGTACTTTTTCCTGTTTTTCTCCACAAGGTGGTGTAGGTGTTCAGTGCAGAGTGGTATACAATCCTACTGTAAGGAATCTAAAATAGATTTTTAAAAAAAATTTTTTAACATTTAGGTAGCCTTAAGCTGCCTTTATTTCCTCAAGTTTATTTTATAAAACCAGTAGTAGAAATGTACTTGAATGATAGCTCATTCCGTTTACCTCAGATTTGTGCATTTTGTGTATAGATGTGGGGTAAATAATAATTTAAAAAAAAAAAGTAAGAGTAATTAGTATCTGGAGGCTTTTTTTGTACTGAGAGCTATTTGTGAAAATAATATCAAAATCTGTCTTTGAGAATTATTTTGGATTTATTATTGAGACCGTTAAGAGGCATACATGAAATATACACGTGCATGTATGCGTTGATCTGCAAAGTTGATGGTTGAACTGTATAGTCACACACAGAGTGTCCAGAAACTTGCATTGCTATGATGAAAATATTTCAACGCTAATGGAATGTTTTAGGGTACTTGTAAATTTTATTTTGTGTAATTAATTCCTTATCACAAGTCCTTTCCTCTTAAAGGGTGCTTTATACCAATAAACAATTTTTGGTCTAGTTTCTTCAGGAAAGGCATATCTGAGAAAAACACAGTTTGCACTGAGTTTCCTCCAGTAAGTGTTGAACTGGCTGGAGACTTGCAGGGAGAAGTATTGAATTTCTACAGGTTTCTTTCTGAAGTAGTGTTGGGTGGCCTCAGGCATGAGTTGGGATAGGACTTCAGTTCATCAGGATGCAGATCAAAGATGTACTGGAAGCTGAGGACAGCTAGTGCTACAAATATGGTGGGGTATTAGAATGACGCTGGAAGACGTGCTCAAAGATCATTGGATTATCTCTACTGCGTCAGGCTTCAGTAGTTTCTCTGGACCAACTTGTTAAATGTTGCATCTTAAAAGTGCACAGGATTATGAATTTTTTTAGTGAAATTGTAACCAAGTGGTCTGTGGTTCCATGAAAAGGGCAAAAGTTCAATTTCAAAACCAGTCAAGTTATTCACCTTAAAGGCAAGCCTGCCAAACTCTTCACATGAGCATAATATTTCATTAAATACCTGCAGTAGTCTTTTAAGAGGCCATAAATTGTAACCATGAAAGTGTTACCAAGATGTTGATTGTGTCAAGTATACTTTCAAACAAATTGGTTTTTGTTTAAGGTCTCAGTTACAATGGTCTGGGAATTCTGTGCAGTGTTGAACTACCTAGGCACAAAGTTGAGTGCTGCATCCATTGAGATTATAATCGTGCTGTTTCTACACATAAACAGATTCCTATTTCTAAATAAAAAACCTTTCATCAGTGGATACAGAAAAATGGGAGGCATGCATAGAAAGCCTTAAAAGGACAAAATGAGGAGTTGAAAGGAGGAGCACTAATTAATAAGAATTATTTTAGGAAAATTTGTAAAACTAACTTGAAAACGCAGGTCACTGGTGAGTTAAAATGAGCCAAAATATAGATCTCGATTAAAAATTACGGCTAAATTTGCAATCAGATTAATTCCTTTCAAGTTTTTATCGAATATGTGTACTTGAAAAATACTATTTTTTTGCCGAAACATTAAACATCTCTTGTAAGATGAGATTTGTGCTGATCAACTGCATGTGTTTCCTTTGAGTATCTACTTGGTTTTATTTGTATTCTGGCATGGGTCATTTGTAGTGTTTAAGTCCCTGCCAAGGGATAACTAGAAGCGTTTTAAAACTTTATTTGACAGTTTCACTCACAGTGATCCATTTCTGTATACTTTAATGAAAATAATAAAGTCAAGTTTTATTTCTGGAAAAAACATCTATTCTAAAAGCTTCATAACAGATTCTGTGTAGTTGAAGATTTGACTCTATCATTATTTGCCAAGCAAAGAGCACCTCTGAAGTTTTAAATATTCTTGAAAAGGGCTAGGACAAAGTCAGCAAGTGGAATGCTTGTTAATACTCTGTTGAAAACCAGAGAGAATAGGTAAGCTGCAGAAAATACAGAGCAGTCTTTGGCAGTGGGGGAAAGAACTAGAAGACCCACAGGGAGCAGTGTGGTGACATGCGAGCATCATTGTGTCCTCTAGCAAAGCGATGTAGTTTCTATGTTCATACATCCGTGGAAGAAGAAAAACTATACGGAAAAATAGCAGCTTTGTTGCAAAGTTTTGCTTTATCATGCATTCTTTATTTTACTAGTGCTTAAAAAATTAGGGAAAGAGTTGTGAAGGTGTAGCTAAATAGTCTTCACAGTGAATAATCCTGTTGCTGATGTTATCAGCTTCTTGGCAGCTTTGATACATATTTTGTAGTTACGTCAGTGAACTTAAGCCTTAGAAACACTTTTTCTGCAATATAGAAACTTTCCTATTTCAAAGTTTTGGAGAGTTGTTAGGGTACAGTCTTTGCTAAATAACTTACTTTCTATGCAGAAAACAGTGTTCAAAGTTCAGTGTCAGAAGACTGCTTGCATATGAGATAATCAATTGTCTTTGCTTGACATTTATTGCCTTGTTTAGTATTGGACTGGTCACAGTTCAGTAATTGTGAGTAATTTTGGAGTTCTTATATTACTGTTTCTATTATCTAGTTAACTAGCAAACTGTTTCCTGCCTACTTATGAAGTTCTAATAAATAGCTGTGTTAATATTTTTTTAGAAAATATTCTCAGAGATATTTTGTTGAGTATAAAAGACTGAAAAAACAATTAAACCGTCAAATATTTACATAAGACTCCTCTTTATTTTAGGATTTCCATTTGAATAGAGTTAACTTGGAAGAATCAACAGGAATGGAAAGTACTCCAGCAGGTGCTAGACCTAAGAAAAAAAATAAGAAGTCCTATGATTTAACTGCATCTGATAAATTCTGGCAAAAGCATAAGGGCAGGTAAGCTGTAAAGGTACACAATTTACATTAATTTAGTCAATATAAATTCTTCATATATGGTAGTTCTGCTTTTAATCGTATTTGAAAATATTTTCTAGTTTGGGGGCTTTTTTTAAGGTGTTGTGGGTCTGTCTGAAATTGTTTTCATTTCCCCACAGCAGCTGTCCCAGTGCTGTGCTTTGCATTGGTAGCTAGAAAGGTGTTGATAACACAGCAGTGTTTTGGCCACTGCTGAACAGTGCTCCCACAGCATCAGCGCTGTCTCCCCAACATTCCCCCTCATCAGTGGGGTGAGGGTGGGCACGATCTTGGGAGGGGGCATTGCCAGGAAAGCTCACCCAGACTGACCAAAAATATGCTCCATACCACACCACACCACACCATGCCATGCCACGCCACGCCACGCCACACCACGCCACACCACACCAATACCATTCCATACCACTGTTCAGCAATAAAAGCTAAGAGAAAGGAGGAGGAATGGTGCAGCCTTCAATGGGATTTTTAAATATTTGTCTTCTGGAGCAGCCGCTCTGCCTACTGAAGCCCTGTTTCCTGAGAAATGGCCGGACATCGTCTGCTGGTGGGAAGTAGAGAATAAAACCTTTTGTTTTCCTTTGCTTTCACACATAAGCTTTCCTTTTTTCAACTGCCTGTATCTTGACCCATGACTTTGGGGGTTTTTTCTACCTTGCTTTCTCCCTGCCCAATCTTGCTAAGGAGGGAAGTGATAGAGTCACTTGGTGAGCACGTAGCATCCAGCCAAGGTCAACCCACCACATAAAGAATGATCATTGCCAGTATTCATTGTCCATTATATTTGTCTGTTAGTTCGGTTACAGAGCTCAAAATTGTTCTTACCAAAATTACATAAAATTATTGAAAGCAGTGAATATATCTTAAAAAGTTTAAATAAACCTACAGTAAGATGTCATTATTTTCAGCAATTTGATACTGCTGCATGATTTGTGTATTGTTATTTCCAAAAAGGTTTTCATTGTCTGGTTCTAGTATTTCAGTTTGTTGATTTAACTGAGCTTAATGCAGACTGTTGCATTAGTCCTTTTCCAGAGGTGGCCGAGTCTGTTCAGCAAGAACTGGAATCTTACAGAGCCCAAGAAGATGAAGTCAAAAGACTTAAAAGTATCATGGTAAGTTTTATCACCTGTATGTGTTTTATGTAAAGCGTAATAGGGCTTGTAGAGATGCTCAGCCCACCCTGTCATCCCACAGACAAAAATTTTCAGTGCATGCTGAATTTTAGGCATAATACGATCTTAAAAGTAGGACTAGAAATACCATATTTCATGAGCAGTTTCAATTTCTTGTTCATTGTTGTTGCAATTATATAACTTCCATACTAACTGAAAAATGGAATACAGACATTAATACCATTATGAGAAAATAGTTTCTAAATATACTGACTGTATCTGCATGTGTGATATTTGTATTTATTATGACTATTTTTATTCCTCTTTTCAAACCCTTCCTCAAAACCCAGGGTATAGAAGGGGAGGATGAAGGAGCAATAAGTATGCTTTCAGATAATACAGCTAAGCTAACTTCAGCTGTCAGGTAAGTAGTCAGTAATGCATTATTGTTTAATTAACTGTGAACAATTTCTAATTTTTTCTGTCATTGTACTTTCAGTATTCTTTGAAATAAATATCTTTAAATGTAGGCTATTTGGCTTTATAATATAGTTTAAATGCTTTTTAATTCTGGTAAAGTTTTATGCAATGTCCTAAAGCAGTGCTTGCATACGTAACTTCCACAATGTGTGTGACTTTGGAGTGTTTCCTCAGCAAAGACAAGAGTAATCTAAGTGCATCATAGATTTGCTTGCACTCTTCCACCAAAACCCCCAAACTCTGTGCATTCTTTCATTAAAAAAAATGAGTGAAATCCCCTTCTTCAGGTCTGCTTGCTTCACTCAGTATGTAATTAATTACATTTTGATTCATGTATTTTCTGTAACGTCTGTTTGCAAAGATTATAGTCATTAAGAACTCTGAGAAATTTACTCCCCCACTTTTGGAGACCGAAGCACCAGTGACAGTGAGAGTCTGAGATTCAGGCTTCTTTCTCATTGTAAATTTGTTTTTCATTCCACTGATGCCTTCAAGAAGGGAGATACGTAGCTTGCTGCCTTAATCACTAAGACCCAATCAGAAGGAAGAAGAAACAATCATTATTCTGAGGATAAATGGGGTGATATGTCCAGTATCCTGTAAAATCCAGCATGCCTGTATTAGTTAGTTATCTTTTAGTGAGTTTGAAAAGTTGTTTTGTATGCTACGCCCTGGTTAGAATTTCATTGGCATTACAGAGGGTGTGTAATCAGACAGTTTCCAAAAAGCAAGCAGGTATTTCCAAGCTCGCCTTATAAAGTTTTCAAGTTTTGTACTTCTTGAGATGCTGGTTTTCAGGTCAAGGCATTGGTTTTTGGCACTAATCTGTAGAATTTTGCTGAGAAGTCCTGATACCATTAAGATCTTCCCTTTAGGCAGGTTTCTGCTGCAAGAATTGAACTAGGTTCAATTACTGTTCTTTGCCTATTTTCTGAAGGTTATCTTTTTCCTGGCTTTACAGCTGCTAGAAAACTTTGGAATATCTTAGCAATTAGAAACCAGAGGTTCTAACATTGAGGATCTCCTGTGTTTTTCTTTTTCTTTTTCTTTTTTTTTTTTTGAAATGCAGTGCTTTACAAAGGCAGTCATAGTCACCTTCTCACCTTCTAGCTGTCATTAATGGTCAATCATCATAGGTAACATTGATTTTATAGTTGCTTAAAGAAGGAAAGAAAGTAGGGCTACTTAACTTCCTGGTTCTTCAGGACATGCAGTCAGTGCCATTAAGTGCCTGATTATCTGCTTGTTGTTAAACTGAGTAAGACACTGACTGTCCAGGGTGCTTTTGGTTGTGAATGTGTATAGATGCTGAGAAGTCTTTTATAACTGTGATTTCCACATGCCGGCAGTGAAAATCATGTAGATCATAACGCCTTAAGTAACAATTTTTCTGTAAACTTAACCATTCAGTTTCCCTTTTCACAAAAGAAAAGATTTCAATCATGAATCCTGCATAGAGAATTGTGTTCTATGCAGAAGCACCTGACAAATTCCAGGACATCCAGAGGTTCTGTATTCATTTGACAGATACTGTTATTTAATGTAATTTTATAATTATTTTATATTCTTTGACAGGTATTATTATTTGGCAGATATTGACACTTTTGTATACATCAGAAATAAACTAAATGTAGTAGATCATTTGTTCGGGTTAGCAGGGCACATATCTGTTGTTGGTCACAAGTTTTCAATGGGAATATTGAATTACCCACATAATGTACATTTTTTGCTAGTCAAGGTAGAAACCTGGTTTACTACATTACATGTGACTAATGTTCTTCTGTTATGTTATTCTGTTATGGTTATGAGAATCAGTACATCTATACCTTGTTTTTTAGTTCCAATCCTATTCTGTAATTTTAGATTTTAATAGCCTTTAAAGGTCCTTTCTAACCCAGACTGTTCTATAATTCTATAAATGCTTTAGTACCTACTGTGTACAGTACACAATTCAACTAACAGTGCAAATCAGCAGGTTAGTTTGTATTTAATCTCTTCAGCTCTCTTCCAGAGCTTCTGGAAAAGAAGAGACTCATTGATCTTCATACAAATGTTGCAACAGCCGTTTTGGAGCACATAAAGGTACAATTGCTCTCTAACTTGAGTTTTGTGTCAGTAGCATTCTTTAACAGAAGGAATATATTTGAGGCAGTGAACATGAGAAAATGAGCCTTCTCAATGGTGCTACTTTTTCAGAATTCACTCTGTAGCATTACTTAGTGTTGAAGGGTGAGAGAGAATTAATTTTGAATGCCTCTGCATGGAAAACAAAGAACACCAGTTTTTTTCTTATCGGAATTTACTAGTATATTCTTATTTTTTAATAGTGGCCACAAATGTTATTGTGGGTTGAAGTCCTTCTGAAATAAGTTTATGATGGAGGTGTTTTGTTTATTTTAGACATGTATCGTGGCAATTCATTACTTCAGTCTAAGCAATCTTCTGTTCTGTATGTGTTTATCAGAAGGGCACTGTTGACTGCTCACCAATGAAAGTCATACCCAGAGACGTGGTAATAATGATGCAAGTTACTGAAGTGCTGTTTCCGGCAGGGTCTGTGTTAGGTGTATTGTGTGTAATTTGAGCACTTCAGAAGGGTGTTTGTCCTCTTTTCTGTTTTACATCGGCTACTCTTGTGTCAGAGACCTTGCAGAGGATTTAGTGTCAAGTGAAGGCCATGGTTACTGCTAGGATAACTTGGAAAATGGATTTGTTTTCACAGTATGAAAACAGAAATTGCAGATGAAGCTTTCAGAAACACTGAAATTCTTTTCAGTTTTGGAAAATGGTTCAAGCACCAAGTCTCACTGAAAATCAATAATTAGAAAGTTTAACCCAAGCTACTTATAATTCATGGAAGGCAATGTGTTCTGAAGCTAGCTTTAACATTTATAAAGAATGTAGGATCTGTCCTCAGTTATTATTACTACTGCATTTTTTAAAGTACTATATATGAACAAAGGATTAGTTCTGCAATTTAATGAATAAATTTATTTTACATATTTGTAAAGTTGGAGAAGAGATAATAAGTGTCTCTCTGTGCTTAGCTCGTTACTGTAGGGGCTAGTTTGTGGGCTTTTGCACTATTAGGTATGTCAGTTTTCATATCTGACAGTTTAAAAGCAGTACATTAATACCACTGAAAAAAATTGTACTCAACAATATTGATATTTCGATGAGTTGTCTGCAAATTCACTTTTCTAAGAAAAATACTGGCATGATAATGGCAGGCCTAGACCAGTAGTATTCTGTATATGATTTATTGGTTGGAAAAGTTTCAGAGTAAGATGTAGAATGGCAGTAACATCAGTTTTGCTTTCCAGTGTTCTGTTGGCAATGGGCTGGAGTCAGATTCATCAGATGATAGCAACACACTTGGTTACCTAGAGGTGGAAGGAATTGCCTTATATAGGCACTCACCCAGCCCTTGGCTTGCTGCTCTGACAGGGAGCCTGCTATTAGGGAGTTCCCTAGGAGTGGTGATCCATTCTTCCATGATTCTTAATTCCGGTACTGCAAAGTGCTCAGGTTCTTTACCTTCTTATGGTATAACTGTCAAAGAAAATTGTGAGACAAATGGCCACACAGTTTCTTCAGTATATTGATATGTGCATCTCTATCATCTTATCTTTTGATACAGAAAGCATCAGTTCATCTCCACATATTTAGGAAACTGTCTTAAACTAATGCAGATGCTTGTGGTTTTTTCTGTTTAAATTTGCCTATGGTAAAGCTTTTTAACTGAATGAATGTAAAGTTTATTCCAACTGCTTTCTCCTGACCATTTTCTCCTCTCTTTTCACCTTCCAGTGTTAGAAAAAGTATCTTTCTATCTTGAGCTGTGGAATTTTAGTATGCAGGATGTTATGCTACCTAATGGATTCCTCAAAAACACTCTCAAAAAGAGCCCGTGTCTCGGCCAGTACTTTTAAAAGAAATTCTGATGACACCTTGACTCTATGGTTAATGGGTTTTATATACAGTAAATAATGAAACTAGATTAGGATAAGACAGAATTTTTTTTGCAAGTGCTGAGGTTGTGAGGAGCTAGTGAGGCAGCACGCTCTTCTTCAGGTTACTAGATTTTCACTTCTAAAATAATCAGGAAGTGCATTCATACTTTAAAATAGACTATTTGCATGATCCATTATAATTTTTTACTATATTAGTTATTTGAGCATTTTTCTTCACTACATATATAAGCATCTCTGCAAAGAATGCGACGAGACCTGCTTTAGATATACTAAGTGAATTTAATTTTTCTTGCAGTCATATTTTAATGTTCAGATTACAGCTGCTTTCCACATTCTCTTGGATCGTTTTCTAAGACACAGCAAGAGGAAACCAGAAATTAATCACATACTTAGGAGTCCTGGCAGTTTTTTGGCATAAGTGTTTAGTGAAATAATGGAAAGTATGCATCACTTTTTCATGAAGCGAACCATCAAGTATCTATTGTCAGTGCTTAGAACAAATGCATCCTTGTTTTGCATATATTGGTTTTTCCTCTGCTGAAGCTAGTGACTGAAGGTCTGGATCCAACAGATAACAGATATAGAGCTAGAGTTACCTATCTAGCTGCTTTAGAGTTTCAAGTAATGCTTATCTTTGCATGTCATTCTAACATGAATGGGATTACTGACGTATGTTAAATCATGAATATAAAAGGATGTGCACATATACTTTTCTAAAATGACAGTTGGGGGGGTAGATTAGATAACCTCTTGCTAGAATTCTACACATGTGAATTTTTTTCTGTCTTAAATTACTTATATTTGTTTGGTTTAGGGTTTTGTTTAATCCCTACATAATTTTGTTATGTATCTCTACTTTTGCTTGATCTCAAGGTCTGATACTTTGAATGATCACTTAATTGGGATTGACAATAGCCTTTCAAGTTTTCAAATTCATATTTTGTAAAGGAATTCCACTATTTTAAAAGGAATTCCACTATTTTAAATACTCTGTTTTAAATAAGGTTACATTTTTGTCTTACACCATGTGAAGAGAAATGGTATGTGTTTGTGAAGTACATATGTCACAGTGGGCCAGGCTGATTTTTTGTAGTTCAGAACTGCTAATTCACCTTCTAGTAAAAACAGCTCTTTCTGAGTTCAGTTACAGTGACCTTCCTATCATCATTCTGTGCAGTTCAGTGAAAGAGAATTGGCTGTCACTGCCTCTTCCAGCCTTCTTCCAGAGTTTCTCTTCCTCTTGATAGGAGCACACTATAATTACCTGACCAACCTCCCTCATTCTGCAGGCAGTTTTTTCTGGTTGTTTTCTGTCAGCATCTTTGAGAAAGACCTCAAACAGTTTCTTAGAAAATGTCTTACCTAATTTGCATATTCTCTCTCTCTGAAATTAAGAACTTGTGTAGTGTGCAGAGGATAGAAGAGCTTCCAGCAAGTCTTTACAAAAATGACCGTCTAAGAGATTTTAATGGGTCCTTCTTCCACTTATTTGCTTTAAAAAGAAGGAATTTTGTGTTCATTTTGGAGTACAGTGCTCAATAGACTTTCCCATGCACTTCAGTAATTTTCCCTAAAACAAGTTTTGGCTTACAAACAGCCTGTTTCTAAAGATGATAAGTTGAAAGCTTTCACAAATATATTTTTTTTAAAAAGCAGACTGAAGTGTGGCACTTTAACTGCATTACAGAATCCTGTCCCTGAAATGGCAGCCAGAAAGGTCTCTTGAGTGAGATTGGTGTGGAACAAGATGTCATAGTAGAAAATCAAGAGCAGGAGGCAGAAAAGGAATAACTGTAAATGTAAATGCATCTTTATTGTATTACTTTTTATTATTATTGATTTTCTTCACACTGCTTGCCAGTTTGGCACCCATAGGAACCTCTTCTTTGCTGTGTTTTTTATTGAATCTACAGGACTGTTTAGCTCCTATTCCCCAGCTTTTCCTCTTGGCATGTCTGTGAGTTTGCCTTTGAGTGAGCAAAATTGCACTTACTTAAATTAAATGGGACATCTGCTTCTTATCAGCACCTCTTAGACAAGTTGGCTCTTCAAGAAGTAACTGTCTCATTGATGTGGCATATCTGGGATATCTATCAAAAGGTAACTAGTAGTGTTAAAGGCTATTCAGTAACCCATATGAAATTTGATTAGGTGTCCACCTAATTCCTAGCAAACCAGTATAAGAAAAATATTGCCCTAATTAGCATCTTTGCTAGTAACTTCCATTAGTTATCTAGTGAAGAAGCAGCTGAATAGACTTACCATATTGATCCATCTCTTTGGTTTGTTGCATCAGAAACAGTCTCAAAAGTTTAGTATTGCTGCTTACCTCTGATGTCCCTATTGTGGATAGAAAAAAAAAAAACAGACAGTGGATAGAAAAAAATTGTGGACCTGAAGTTTCAGGATTTTCAGTTTGGGGTTTTTTCCCCAAAGAGTGCTAAGTTCACAGTTCAGTTTAATTGTGCAAAGTTTTTGAAGAGAGTGAGTGTACATGTATCATTAATGTTTCAGTTTAGGCTCAAAGTATAGCACATGTATGCAACCAGTGAATTTTCTTTGCTGCTGTTGATCTGTTTTGTTCAGCAGTCACAGTAAAACAGTCATAAAGTTGCACATGGCTGAGAAGTATTTTACCTAGCCTGTGCTCCAAGTAAGTTAACAATTGTGAGTCTGTTCTTAAAATTGAAAGTAATTGATGTTTGAATTACATCATTTTGTTTAGCAGTTGATCTGTAAACAAATGCAGAGAATTAGGGAATCATTTTATGTTATACATTTTTACATGCCATCTGAATAAATTTCTCGTAAACAGATCACCAGCTAAGATAATACTGGCTTTGCCAAATTCAACAGTATTATATTTAACTTTCTAAGATCAAGTTTCCACATTTCAAGACAATCCCTTTTTTATTGGATGCCTTTTGTCTGGGAAAAATATTCTAAACTCAAAAACATTGAATTTAGCTTCACATAACAAGATACAAATGTACTTAGAAAAAGCAAGTGTATGTAACGGAAAGACTCAAAAAATTGTAGTAGTTTCTTTGCAATTGCTTTATGTCTCTAGAGAGATTTAAGGAAACTATAACACACAAGATCTCCAAGATGCTGTAGAATTGAGGTCTCAGATGGTTTACCAGATACCAAATTGCATCTGAAGTAAGGACTTGGAAAAAGGCTGGTAGTTCAGTTCTATTCAGACTTTAAACTACTCTTCTAACATAAGCTCAAGGTAAATACAGCTTGAAAGAAGCTCTAGCTTTTTTTTTTTTTTTTTTTCATTTCATGTGCCTTCTATGTAGCCATAGTCACTATGACAGACAACATTTTTCTGCCCCTAAAAGTAGCAGGGGGTCATTTTTGAGCGCTCTCGATGGTAATTTACTTTATAAGCTGTAATTACAAGCATCCACAAAAGCTTTAAATTAAGTTGTTGCTCACAAGTAACTGATCTTCTCAAGGAGTTCTGTAAGTGGTGGCTGAGAAATGGAAGCATTGTACAGCTGCCTGCATCACAAGCTGATCGCCAGATGCTTTCAATATAAAAATATCCTTGTAATTCATATCATTTTACTTTGTTTTCTTCTCTGTAGCTCTTTTTTTGAGGAACTTACAGTACTCAGAAGATGAAATATCCTAATATCCCTAGGCTAGAGAAGTACTTTAGGGGGGGTGAAGGGCAAGTAAAATAACTTTTTTAAAATTAACTTTCTTATTTGTGATCTCAGGAGTAATTTTAGTAGAATTCAGAAATACGTGAAAACCAGACTTTTGAAGTTTTTATGTACTGTCATTGCAACAACTGCTGCACTAGATAAAAGGTGCCATAGCTTTTTTTAAATGCTTTGGCATTATCAGGCAAAATTTCTCAAATTGTTTAACCCAAGAAAAGCAAGGTGACTCTTGCCTCACTCAGGCAATACCATTTCAGTCTCACAGCGGGTATGATGTGGAGCTGACACACTTCCAAAGCAGTGAGATGGAGATCCACTCTGCCAGTCTCCTTTTTGAGCCAATACATAGCTGAATGTGTTCAAACATCAGGATTTAGTTACCAGATACTAAGGTTTTGTAAGCTGAGTAGCTGTAACATTTGTTGTGATGCTGCATTTTAGTGTTCAAACACACATAATGATCTGCATTTTAATGGAACGTTTTAAAATGAGTTCTGGACTGCATTTTTCTGTTTTTAGCTTGTAAGATCTTGATCAATAAGTGCAAAGCTTGTCTGTTTGTGCAGATGTGCTGCAATGCAGTCATTACTTGCATGGCCATGTGATGTCTTCCATAAAGCTTTTGCCTCAACAATTTTCTGTAGTCCCTGTGCCATCCTCCCTAAAAAGGATTTTCACAGCATCTAGATGTGTCGTTGTATAATGAGAGACTTCTTTTCCAGTGTTAACAAGATAATCTAGTTATAAACTTCTCCGTCTTTGGTGTGAGTGAACTATTGCAAGCCTTTGATCTGAGGTAGTATTTCAGTACCAGCCCAAGCTGGCAGTTGCCAACGTTTCCTTGAGATGATGCCTTAATGTATAAAGGAATTTCCCACATTTATCTGCATTGAATAATTGTCTTGTGGTCTGAGAGCCTGGAGGTTCAGAATAAAGTTGACATAATATTCACTTGACCATTACTTTTTCCTTTTACAACATAGCAATGTGTATGATGGCATGTAGTTTTCAGCTGTGGCAAAGCCATAGTTGAAAACAAAGCTTCTCTTCCAGTTCAGTATTCACATCAGACACCCCTTGCTTAACCTGCATTTTCACTTTTAGTATGATAATTAAATACGCATCAGCTTTCTGAGAGCTAGTTATAATGCAAGCATGAGTTACTTTTACTGATAATTTATTTTAAAATAGTTTTTAAAACAGTCTTTATAACTAAAGCTACATACCTTTTAAAAGAGGAAATAAATATTCTTTCACAGTTTTAAGATGTTAACCCTAACACTTACTCTTAAACAGAGTCGAAAGCTGGATGTGTATTTTGAATATGAGGAAAAAATAATGAGCAAATCCACTCTGGATAAATCTCTTCTGGACATGATTTCTGACCCAGATGGTGAGTACTTTAAATTTGAACTTGGTATAAAATTTGTTAAAATACACAATAAATCTATACCTTCTTGGATATCAGGGTTGGTAAAGAGCAAACTGTGCAAGACTTGTAAACAAAACAGCTTTTGATTGATCTTCAGTAGCAGTCTAGAGAGTTTAGTACTTCAGTTGAGTAATACCCAAAATATTAGCAACTTTTGCTGCTCCACTAAAATCCTTTCCTAACTTCTTGTTTTTGAAGGTCAAAGTATTTTTTGTGCTTTTCCAGTATTTAGCAGTATAGCATGGCATTCTGTGGTCTGAACAATACTAATTCTTTAAACTCCTACTGCGTGTTTCACAACATGTACATTCCTCATGAACACGATGAAAAATTCATAGAATTGGATTAGATCAAGGGGCTGTGATGTAGGTAGCTCCTGCTTGTGCGAGGAAAAAGATGAATGGGACAAGGTGGAGAGAACGGACACAAGATGTAAATTGGCCAATTCACTGGGACTCACCTGAAGCTTTGCATGTGTTGATTCAGCTGTGGCATGTCTGTTTTCATCATCTAAGGGCACGAGCAGTGCATCCCAGCTTCTGTGTCACATATGGGTCATGCATATCAGAGCGTTGCACACCAGGGGTACTCAGGTTCTCTATTAGCAGGAGTAACCGGGGGTCTTTCTGTGAAAGGCTGAGACCCAAATGACTTCCCAGCTTTTTGTAGTATTGTAACATCAACTCTTCTTTCAATCTGTCGCAGCCTGACATGTCATAACCCTCTGACAGATTTCAGTATGACCTGATACAAGTTGGCTGGAGCAAAATAACGTGCAGAGCAAAATTGTAAAACTTAAATTATGATCTCTGACTTACCAGCATACTGGCAATTATATTGGCAAACCTCAAACATTTAGAGACGCAGGGTTCCTGCTCTTTTTCCAGTGTGCTCTTTAAGAAAATGTTTTGTTACTGCATGATTATGTGTGTAGTCTTACAGCTACATACTGGATTTAATGCCTGCTTGGAGTTTGTATAATGATTCATATCTATAGAAAGAGTATATATACATCCTGCTGACTTTCTACAAAAATCTTTTAATAGTGTCCACGCAATATAATCAAAAGGCAGTAGAAGAAGTAGTGCACAGCTGGTAGAAATCTGAGCTAAAATTTTAAACATCTCATAATGGGTCATGTCTAGAAATTAATAAACTTGCAGAAAATCTAATGTCAGGCATCAATCTGTAAATCAGTACACACATTCATTTTTTGTAGGAAGCTAATAAGAATACGTATAATCTGTACTTTTTTTAAGCATCGATACAAACTAGTCCTTTTCCATGTTCAGAATTAGTGTTTCATGTACAATTTTGATTTCAGCTTTTATGTTTGCGTAAACTTAGATATGAAAACAAATTTTATGCTTGCTTGTATATCCTACTGGATCAATTACTTTTTACCTGAATCCACATTTTCTATGCCTTTTTAGACTGCAGTGTAAAGCATATTGTTTTTCAAGCCTCATGTATCATATCAACATTCCTATTAGCAAGGTTCCTGGGTTTTACACAAGAGAAAGATTAGATTTACGAGCTAGAGTTTTTCTTCGTAAGCTAAGTATTCAGGTTATCGCAGTAGCATGTTAGCATTTTATATGCATTGCCTAGGTTTAAGTTTATATAAGAAAAAGGTTTAAGTTTATATAAGAAAAAGATTTAAGTTAAATCAGAGTGATTATTTCCAGGCATGCTGTCTTGTAAAATTGTCCAGCCTCATATTGTGTGATTCACTGAGAAGTACCAGCAGAAAACATTTTGAAGGAATAATACATCAAGTCTTCCAGCGCTTCCACTGGTGAACTATTTATTGGCATTATGTGTGGGGATATTTGTCATGTGGACGGTGAGATCTGCAGAGCTCTTCATGAAAGCACTTAGATGTGACCTCTTAATAGCTTTAAGCTTCAACCTCCCACTTGTTACTGTGTTGTACTAATCTACCACTCAGGACTATTAGCTGCCTCCCAGTTTAGTGAGTATTATTATATCCTGGAATAGTGATGAAATGGGAGCTATGGGCTGCCTGCTGGTTTTTCAATTGAAAATAAAATTGGTTTGTTCTAGGTTTGCCAAGTTAAGTTTTCTTCAGAACGTTTAGCAGTTTGCCTCTCTGTGCTGTCCCAGATTGTAGTCTAGGAAAAAGTAGTGAATATTTGACAGGCACTTGGCCTGAGTCTTGCAGCTGTTTATCACAGCTTTTTTTGCCCAAGTGAATTCCAGGTGAATCTCTACCGTGAAAGCTGGCTCTTGGTTTAGATAATACAAAGTTTCTTCAGTTCTTTGTCGCCTGATTTACTGGTATTTGGTAAGGGTTAGTAAAACCTACTTTCCAGAGAAGATTGTACCAAGTCATAAATGTTCATTACAACAGCGCTTACTCTTAACTTCTGCCAGACTAAATATATGCTGACTTATAAATAAAAGTTGCAGATTAGATCAGATGGTCTCCTGCTGACATGATCCACATTCCATCGTAGAGGAAAAAAACCCAAAACAAACAAAACAGAAAAAGAAAAACAGGAAAAAAAGTCATTTTCTTACCCACAACTACAAAAAGTGCATTCTTATAAAATATTGTACTAAAAGTATCAGGCTTTTGTAATTAATTTTAATTTTAAGTGTTTGTTTTGAGATGTTGTACTTCTGAAAACTTCATTTGAAACTATTGTCTTTACTAACAGGGACTTTCTTCTAGAAAAAAAAAGATGGTGTTCAAAATCTGGTGTAGTAGTTTATAGTCTAAGTAATGGCTACATCAGCCTTTTGATCTGGAGAGATGAATTTTGATTGCATATCAATAATGCTTCCCAAGAATGGGAAGTGTTTTTCTCCAAAAAAGAGGATTTAGGAAGTAAAATCCTTTCTGAAGGCGAGTTGGAAGTTCGGGTTTTTTTTAACCTGACCAGAGGTTCGTATAAGTGCTTTTGCGGTCTTCAAGTGTTTCAGTACAGTGAACCATAGAGCTGTGTAAGCAAGTTGTAGAGCTAAAAACTAATGTGCTGTGGCTTTTGCTTCTCTGATTTTTCTTTAGTCTGCTTTTTCATGGACCTACTTCCAGATAATGCTTGCAATCTCCACATAAAATAAGTCATAATTTCTCTATATAACTTATTTACGATGTTACATCAAGAATTATATTTACTACAAACAAAAGGGGAAAGTGTAAAACTTTCAGAAAGAATGAGCACATCTAACCCAACTCTTCATAAAATTGCTGTATGTCTTTTTTATGTTGAAGAAGGCCATGGTTATAGGTAACATTTATTGTCATAACTAAAGGTCTGCACGTACATGTGTGTGGCTGCTGAAGAGCAGTTAATGTGGCAGCATAGTTACAATTGTAGTTTATAATTTTTTTTTTTTTTTAATTGCAGCGGGAACTCCAGAAGACAAAATGCGATTATTTCTCATCTATTACATAAGCTCAGCTCAGGCACCTTCAGAGGTACCTATGTTCTTTACAGCTTCCAACACCAGAGTCTACCACAAGGGATTTTTCTGTGTCGTTTCAGCACTAAGTAGATATTTCTGTTTCTTTGCAAAAGGAAGTATGACATGCCTAGGAAATGCTAAAACTTTTAATAAGTTTTGCCGTATTGCCAGGAAATCTGCTCACAAAGCTTTAGCCACCATTTCAAAGGATACGAATGACTAGTAAGAAGGAATATTATATTGTGACATATTTAGATCAGAGTTACTGCAAGACACATCTTAGCATGCTTTCTATTATTCTGCTCCACTGCTCAATGGAAGTAGATGCAGCAAAATGAAACTATTACTCGTTTCACTCCATCTTCATATATTCAAGAATGATTGAGTCAGTTGACTAGCAGGTGAAAAAAGGAGAAATGCATCTGCCAATATCTGAATAATACAGGAAACAATTTCTTCCTATTTTTTTTGAACTTAGGATGATTAATTTCAAGGAAAATTCTTACACTGTAGAAACATTATCTGATGGAAAAAATGTTTGGTTAGACGAATAGAAAGTATCTGTATAAATGTATACCAGCTCCTCTTTGTTTATTATTTACTGTTTTGACATTCTACAGAAACCAGCATTCTGTTGGTGCTAGTATGAAAGACTGTTCCCGTATCTGAAAGTGCACAGGATTTAATTCCACAAACATTGTTCAGTTTAATGAGATCTGCTCATGGCAAATTTTATTTCAAGTTATATTTCCGTACTTGGTAGGAAATGGGATTAAGACTCATAATTACTTTTTAACTTGGGTCAGTGCTACAACTTTGCACTGCTTATTTAATATTTATATAAGAATATCTTGTCTTTCCACATGGATTTAAGAGTGGCTTCAACCTTTTGTAATTTTCCACTTTATAATTTCAGATTGATTTGGAGCAGTATAAAAAAGCATTGATGGATGCAGGTTGTAATCTCGCTCCTTTGAGCTACATAAAACAATGGAAGTAAGTAATTTCTTTTTTGTCCTTTATGAGGTTAATTGGGTAATTTTACAGAACCCAGCATTGTATTCAGGAATTATGTGTTACTTCTCTTACATTGTAAATTATCCTTAAACATTCATTTGGTATAAGTTTTTCCTTTCATTGTTATGGTAATACATGCAAGTCTTATTTTAAAACTAAACTCCAGTGGTGCCAGAACACTATAGAACATGACATTTAGTAGTGCCCTTAATGATCCGGGACAGAAACAACTTACTGAATTAAATGAAAAGTTGTGCTAGTTTGGACTCCAAAGTTTTTTTAGTTCATACCAAAGAGTTGTTTATCAGTTATTCTAGTTTTACATGGTATCTGAATGAAATATTTGTCTTTAACTATAAAATCTAATTCCTATTGTATTTGTAGGCAAGAGGGATGCATATTATAAGTAGTTACTTCCTGAAAGAGTTTGAAATGCAGAAGTTTTTTCACTTTCAGATGACTAGAGTGGAACATTGTACAGCAGTATGTGCCGTGAGATAAATTCTTGATTTCTATCCCTGCTTTCACAGGGCTTTCACTAAGATGGCTTCAGCTCCAACCAGCTACGGAAACACTACGCCTAATCCTTTGGGGTATGCTTTTGATTAATTTTCTGTAAGCCTTTGGGTTCTTCTATCTTATTTTAGTAGTGCTGAAAGTGTGGTTGGTGCTGTACACGGCCCAGAGCAAAACATCCCCCTATTTGTAAAATTTTTAAGTTACAGACAATTGCAAGCACTTATCTTCCCTTAAAAGTGCTTAGTACACACAGAGAGGAAAATAAAAGGATCTGTGACTAAATTCACAAACTATCTTAATACAGTGCTCTCTGCACCTGCACGTTAAATGCACTCTCACAACAGAAGAATTCAGCACCAGGAACTGGATCTATGACAGCCATCACTATGGCAGCCACCTTAAGTAGTCAATGGAAGAAAAGAACAGCCCTGTATATTCAAAATTAGTTCTCTCCTGGATTTGGAGACTGTCAGGGATGCAAGAACACAGTGCTGTTTCATGGGGGTCTCCTGGACTAGGTGTCTGCCTGCTTGTTGAAAGGTGTAGTTATTTATTTCAAGACACAAGAACTGTGCTACAGTTACATATATCCCATACAGGGTATAGGACTTGGGTCTTTCCATTCTTCAGAGAATTTCAGTCCTCGTTACCAGCTTTACTTTCAGGAATGCACCATCACTGTCGTAAGGAATCTGTGGTGCAGTATGGTTAGAGAGAATTCCAGTGCTGTTTCACTTGGAAAAATTGCTGCTTGGTTTGTTGGAGACACTCAGCATCTCTGTTAACTCTGGTGATTAGACCCACTTGGAAGGAGCACTCCAACCCTTACATTACTGAAGTTGTAAAATAAACTGTTCAGTGGATTAAAGACTAGAATCCAAGACTCCCATTGATAAGTGAGGATCTGTCTGGTAGATTACAAGTGTATTCCCATACACTTGCTCGCCATGTGCTATGAAGAATATATTTTATGACAAACTGAGTTACTTAGTCCTTAGGTCCTATTGACTTTATTGGGAATTGGATGTCAGTACAAATTTTAAAAAAAAAGTCTTGCACATCATCTTTATTTTGGTTTTTCAGTCTGTTTTCACGTGTTATGAATACCGGATCACAGTTTGTAATGGAAGGAGTGAAGAACTTGGTACTGAAGCAACAAGTAAGTTTAAAAAAACAATTAAGTCTATCATGAGTATTGTGAACATTTGGAAATTTCAGTACCTTTGTTATATTAATAAAATCCATTGTACAGTAAACAAGTAAACGTAAATCTCTGCTTATGGATAGGTCTATCACTTTGTAACTTCCAGTTTTCAGATAAGTAACAAATAATGTTCACATTTTCTTTGAAGACCTCTTTGTAGCAATTAAGACTGATGCCAGCATTATAAAAAGAACAGCTGTGGAATACCCAAAGTAGACTAGACCTTCATAAACAAAAAAATATAACTATCTGTATCTTTACTTAGAACTACATGTATTAAGTTAATCTATTCTGGAGTGATTAAGAGACTGAAAGTGTTAGTTCTGTTTAGTTACAATTCAAACATTTCTTGTTTTCCCATACAAGTGTAATGTACAGCAACCATAATCTTGTAATGTGCATGAAAATACAAGTATGTTTATAATGACATGACCACCTGCAAATATTCACTTAACTTTAAAATATTTTTGAGCATAACTTGCATGTAAATGAATACCCGCCAAAGAAAACAAACAACAACAAAAAAAGAAACTGGTTATATAACTCATAGCTGGAATTTTGAATTGTGGTTCCCAGAAACCTCCTTCTCTGTAGAGAATGCATCATTTTTCCAATATGTACTTTCACCAGATGGCAATGAATAAATATTTATTTACTGTTTAAAATCTTAATTCTGTAATATTTTGACATCAAGATTTCTAAGAAAAAAGATTCTTCATCATATTGTAATTCCTAGTTGAGGAGTCAGAATTTAAATTAGAAATACAACATATCAGAACTAGATAAAATGAAATCTTAACTAAAGGTTTATCTTTTTGACCTACTTAATCTTGTCATTGTCACTGTTTGTTTATTCAGCCTGTTATACACATAATTTATACATGAAAGATATCAGCTATCACATAAAAGTTTAAAAATGGGGTCTCATTTTTGTAGGGTAGTTAATGAAGTTAATTCTGCAGGAATTTCACTATGACTAGATATGATAAGCTAGCTGCATTGCAGAGTTACAACTCAGTGGTATATCATGAAATATGATTGAGGAAAATTTAAATATGCAGCTTGCCTGTGTGTTATATATTATAGGGAACTCTTCAGATAAACTGTTCCTTGTAATAATAGAAAATAATTATATTCTCAAGGAGACTTCTTTCTCCTCTTCTTGTGTTAAACATTTTGTCATTTCTTTAAATGTGTGGCTTTAAAGAGTTAATATTATTCTGTACAAAATGGCTTGCATTGTTTTGCATTCTGACTGAGCAAGAAGTCGATTTGCCAATGTTTCCAGGATACGCCTTTTCTGGCTTTTAATTTCTTCTCCAGGTATTTTAGGGTAGCCAGATGAAAAGCCTTTCTTCCTCATATTTGTAAGCCTAATGTAGGTCTACGGTATTTCTATTAAAGCTAACTTTTTATTTTCCTTCATTAATTCAGGGATTCACATGGGTTTTTCAGTGTAATATGTAGATCATCCTTTGGAATGTCCTCTTTTGATATATTCTGTCAACAAGACCCATTTCCAATCCTGTTGCTATGTAAACTCACCCTCAGTTTATTATAACTGAAGTAGTTTAACTCTTTAATATTCAGATATTTTGTCCAAGCTGACATTTCCCGTGTTAAATAAGGAATGGTAATCTTGAATTTCACCACAGTTTATTCCTTTGCAGTTCATCCAAACATTTGTTGCCAGAGTTGTTTTTTTTACCCATTTCTTTGACAACATTAGTTCTATTTTAGAATTACACCCTTAATTATCAGCATCAGCTTTGAAATTCTTTCCTTAACTGCAAAGTATTTTTTTAATAAGAATTCATATTTGATCACATCTGCCTATGTTGGTAACAGCTAAATACAGCTCTGTTCTTATCTTCCCACTTTTTTTGCACTTTTGTCTTATCTTTATCCCCTAGCTATATGCACCTCAGATGTTTGCATTTTTTTACAGAAAAGTAATTTAGGTGATAATAAATAAGCTTAACCTTTACAAAACGTAAGAGGAAAACTGTTTAAATAGTATTTTAAATGCTCTGTAAACTCTTCCATAAGTAATAATGTGCCTGGGAATAGTTCTTAGTAAGCATTTCAGCATTCCATTAATTTCACATTATGTTTTACAGAATCTGCCAGTCACACGTATTTTGGACAACCTTATGGAGATGAAGTCAAACCCTGTGAGTACAATTGCCTTCACACAGAGAGAGGTGGAGCAAATGAAATCTTAAGGCTGTGATATGTAATATGCTATGGCTAATTTTTTTCATGGTAGTGCAGTTGAATCCAAACATGCTGTATTTCAAGAATAGAACCGTTTTCATAACTATTTAATAAGACTTTTTAAATTAAAATAGTCTCTAAACAATGGCAATTTATTGTGTCTCATTTGAACTAATATTTTTTAGCTTTTTCCTATTCTGTGCTTCTATTAGACTTGTGTTATACTGAGCTTCTGTTGCTCCTAAATTTCTACATTAGGCTGTGGACTGAAATTTTCTTTACATCAAGGTGTTTGGGTTTTTTTTAAAGAGCACAATTTCAAAAGTGAAGTATTTACAGAGAGGTGTATTAGAGAAAACTACATTTCCCACATCTTTGACCAGCAGAGGTCACCCACAACACTTACCATAGAAAGCTGAAATTACAACTACAGATAACTTACAAGAAGGTGAAAAATTAAACAATTTTTTTTTAAATAAACATTAGCTTCCTCAGGCTACAAGTTTAGGAGTTGATTTAGAAAAGTTTACAAGTCATATGAGGTTTTTTTCTGACTTGATTTTTTCACATTTTACTTAGTAGAAAACAGCTACCAGCACTTTGATTATTTGGAGAAAACATTGATCTTCTCACTTTAAAAAGCAGCGATTGGGCCAGTCTGTCAGCAGCTTCCTGTTCCACTGCCATGGCAGGGACTGATACTCACGGCAAAAAACAGGGAGTCCCACTTTTCAAGTCATAGGAGACCAGGCAATCCCTGAAGACTGATTCTCCTAACCTGCAGGAAAACTGACAGCAAGTTTAGGAGTAAGTTTCAGCTAAAAGAAGCAAGCCAGAGAATCATTGTGGAATGTGTTTAGACTTGCTGTACTATCAACAGAAGTGAAATTGTATCTGGAAAAGGTCAATGCGTGGAAATACACCATTGTGGCTTCTGTTCATCTTCTGATGTGTGGGATTCTTTTCTGTTCCCCAGAATAGAAAACTACTGCACTGCAGGCAAAACACAAAGGGAGAGGAAAAAAGTTCATGATTTTGGGATTTTACAACACAGAAAAAAATCTGTTTTATAGTTCAAGGAATCTTATTAACCACAGTAATCAGTGTATGAAATGTACATACAGATAAAAGGTGTAATGCAAAATTAGAGCAGATTATTGAGAAGTCAAACAATTATTACGATGAATGTAAATAATGTAAATTATTTTCTAGATATTAACTGCAACAGTAAAGGAAATATATGAAATATACATACCACAAACATTTACATATATTATTGTCAGTTGAAATCTTAAACCTATTTAGAATTATATCCTGTGCAAAACTCTGTGGGGCTGTCTGTAAATCACTTCGTGTGTTGCTTGTCTCTGCTGTTTCTTTTGTCTCCCTAGCAAGGATGAATAAGTCTACAGCCATGCCATCCATGCTTTTCAAGTTTTTCAGAAGCAGGAAATGCTAGAACAGTTCTTATGGGCCATAATACCATCTTGTAATTTTTAAAAATTTTCTAGATTGTTTTCTTGAAAAACACAATCAGAAACATTCCTTGATAACCTTAAAAGTAATCAGTTACTTGTGGGTATTTTAAATAATAATATTTATTGTTAAAAGCAAGATTTTAAGCAATTGCTTTTAAGGTTATATTTTAATAAAGGGATATTCTGTTCATAAAACTAATAACATACTTGCTTTGTTTTGGTGTCATTAAATAGAGCTTGATTAAAACCTTAAATCTTCCTAAACAAACAAAAAAAATCTTGTTGTCAAGTATACACAAATTTTAATCCATAGTTATGAAATTGACCATCATTTACTATAGAGTTATGGAGATTATTCTAAGGATCTTCTAGAAAATGGTTTGATTACTGAATGAGGACAGTCTTTGAAAAGCAAACCTTTACAAAGTGGTTTAGCTTTTGTCAGTGCAGTGTGTACATTTGTATTGACTTAAGAAGTAGATAGATCTTATTTGTGATGTATTAATGAAACTGTATTTTGGTTAATACTGTCCCTTTCAGTGTATATGGTACCTTTCAGACTTAGGTAGGATTTATTGTAGGATTACCTTTCATGCATTACAAAGAAAAATTCTGAAAGTAGGTTTCCTTAATCCAAATTAGTCCTGTTAGATTCTGCAGAATAACAAGTATAGACTGAAAGTCAATGACATTTCCATGGGTCTTTTCCTATTTTAATTTGAAATACTGAAAACTAAGTTTATAATCTCAGAAGTATTCATTTTCTTCTGGAATTGCTTACGGAAGTCGCCAATTCAGTTGTGTGTAGGCAAAGTGCTATACAGACTAGGTATATTATATATATATAGGTTTTATTGGCAGACTAGGTATCTTAAAGAAAATAAAATTTAGTAGGGTTTCTTCTCCCTGCCCCCTCAGCACTGATTTCAGCAGGAATAGTGTAGTGTGTTTAAACAAAAACAACAAAAAATCCCTAGGTTATCACATTTCTATTGCTTTACCACATGCCGTGTGTCTACTTAAACAAGCCCACAGTGAAAAAACACAGCAGTAATATGTTCAGGAGTAAATGTTTGTCATGTGTTTATTAACTCTGATTTTTAGTTCTGTTATTAGTCTGTAATTCATTCTAATAAGCAGAAAAAGTGCATCTCTTTATCCCAGGTAAAGGTTTCTCAAATACCTTTCAATTTTAGTCAATCAATATCTGTCCATTCCCAGCTCTCTCATCAGAGTCGCTATACCACCTTTTGGTATGAAGCTGCAAAATCATGAATGCTGGCAGACTCCAGTAGTTGAAATTCCCAGTGGAGCATATAAAAGCTTTTTACGGAGATTCAGTGTGAAATTAGATCTAAATTATTTTTTTTAAAAAGCCAAACTTCAGGATAAGAGAGTTATTTTATGTAATTACATAAAAGTTTGTAATATCAAATAGATTTATTTTCTCTGTGTGTAACCACCACATGTATATTAAATACTTTTTAGTATCAGAGGTAGTCATGCTTTGTGAGCTCTAGTAAATTCTCCAGATAATTTGTCTGCTACTCAAGAAGTATTATTTCTGCTCTACAGAATCATCAGAACTCAGAGGTCTTTGCATGTAAGCACACAGATGAAATCAACTGTAGTTCTGCATGCAGTTTATTGACAAACTAAACTTCACAGTACCTGGATGAAAATGTAGTACAGAAACAGGAGAAAGCCAAGGAGTTGTCAGAAGGAGTTACTAAGAAGTTTTGTTTTTCATCCATCCTGATTGGCAAAAATCCTGCTTGTTGCCAGTAAAAATATTGGAAGTGCCTCTCTGTTCTGTGTGAAGAAATTTTTTTTTTTGTGTAGTTTAAACAGTCAAACTTTTCAAATTCTTGTGGAAGTCATTTCTTCTTCAAGAGCTTAATTTTGGTTTAATAGTAGTCATAAATCATGAAATGAGAAGGATAAGTTACATAACAGTAGCAGATTTTGATCTGTCTTGTCTTTAGCACTCATTGCCACAGAAGTGTGTTGTTTTATAATGTTAAATCAATAGCAGATCTCCGTAACCTGGAAAATTTTAGTGTTTATAACTAACCATTGGTGTTCCTCTAAAGCTGGTAACAACTTAATTTTTCTTTCTGCATACTGTCTTTCTGTTGGAATTTATTATGCAACCAGTGTATTTTTTGGAAAGTGTGTGATAGTCAATTTTAGATGAACCAGAAATAAGAAGCTCAATAGCACCCTTCATAGCGTCTCACTGTTATTTATTCTGTAGTGGTTCAGTTATATACAAACTTTCTAAATACTAGTGGACACTACAATTAACGCTGAATGATGTGATGGAAAATGATACTGGTCTGAACAATTAATGTAATGTTTAATGTAATATACACAAGCAAAAATTCATAAGCCAAAATTCCAATCTTTTGAGATAAAATCATACTTTTTAATAGGAGACAGATGACTACCGGTATTTTGACCCCAAGATGCTGCGAGGCAGCGACAGGTGAGTTTTGCTTCTTTCCTTTTACTCCGTGAAAAGACTAACTTAACAAAATCTATTTTTATTTTACTTGCTGACTACAAGTAATTAATTTTAATCATTAATTACTAGTCAAGACAGTTGATGTTGAAGGAATTCACAATTGGGAACTTGGATCAACCAGATAAATTTTTATAACACTGCAAAAAAAAATCTAAAAAACGAATGCTAACATGTACATTAGTTTCGTCACAGGAATGTGCATTAATATTTAGCAATAAGAGATGTTAGAGTTCTTCATAGTTGTACTCGTTGGTTTCTTTGAAACTTTGTGAGTTTTCACTGTTAAGTTAAATAGTCATTGGATAGTGCATGGAAATTTCTTAGTCACTTTTTAAACAGTTACTATTTTGATTTGAATACAAGCCTTCTTTAATAACTTGTTAATAAGTTTAAAAAATGATTAAAAGTTTACTTCATTCACTTTTGTATAGGTAGATGCACATTTTATGTTCATGTGCATGTGAAGGGAGACTTGGATGTAGTTTATTTTGCCAGTAAAAGAGAGGAAGAGGAATTACACCAGAAGTCTGTAAAACTTTTTTTTTGTTTTATATCTTTAACCAATAACTGTCTGATAGTCTCACCTAATCTAATATCCTAGAAACAGAGAAGATACTTAATTTTGATATACCTTCTAAAAATAACTCTCATAGAACCTGTGGGAAAACAGTCATCTCATTTAGTTGCACCAGTTTATTACAGGATCAGTGTGGATAATGTAGGTCCAGTCTTGGTTTTAGTTATTTGCATGAAAATTCTGTCTCTGCTTTGTTCTTGAAACATGGAAACTAAGAGGACATAAATTTCAGATGATATGTGTGTTTTATTGAAAAGTATTACAGATTATATCATTTCAAAGATAAGCAAATTTTGAAATTAACAAAAGAGAAAAGTGCTAGTGTTTTATGTTTCATTTTGATTTCAACTGTCACTGTTTTGTTATGCTTTTATAGCATTTTTGGTGGATTTTGTACAAAAGTGCAAAGATTTATTTCACTCAAGCCAAAGGGTTTTCTCACTTTTTTCCCCACTCTGTATAGTTCTTACATTGTTTTAAGCAATGTAGAAATATTCATTTACAGCAGTTCATAAATGTGGCTTTCTGTGTAGCTGTAACAGTCATCATAGGGAAGAGCTTTTAATTTCTTGTTTGGGATTTTTACGTAAACTCAAGTTATATTCCTTAAATCATATTTGAGCATGATAGCAAAACTCATTGTGGTTTGTCTAATTCTCCCTTCAAATATTATGTAGACAATAAAAACATAGGTTAGTTGTCTTGACAAAATAGTGATATCAAATAGTATGATTAATGGATTTAATTAAAAAGTGACTAATTTTATTTTCTAATCTACTCCGATCTTAAGAAATACTGGCATTTCTACTTACTATGTTTTAAATACAGTAGGAACTGCATTGCTGTAATTCAGTCTTAGCAAAACAGTATCTTTCTATCCTGTGTAAAGCCCACCTCAAGTATAAACCTTGTCCTCTGAAAGGATGACCCAAAATGTATGTGGATTTGTCATATCATACTCGAAAGATGCGAGAATTGGGGTAACAGCTCTACTTAAGGGGAGTCTGACAGACAAAGCAACACATTAAAGAGAGCCATTCCCTTTTAAAACTTTTTTTTTCTGATACACTGGAATCTGTGTTGAGTCAGTTGGTCTTGGTCACTCAGAGAAAATGTCTTCAAATAGGGGAAAAGGTGAGTTGAAGGGGAAAATGCAGTTTTTAATCTATGTTAGAACATAAGATGTATTTGGCTACCTGGGGCTGCAGGCCAGTACAGGGCAGGAGGGCAGTGGTAGTGTGAGAGCAAAGGGCAGGAGAGCAGACTGACCCTTCACAGCTTTTTCTTGTCTTTCCCCTTCCCTCTGAAGCTGCAAGGTGATGCGGGAAAGGAGGTTTCTCCCCCTTTCCCTGCTACCTGCCTGTGTACTCAAACGGAGAAGAGTCTGTACCACACAAACTTGTAATTTCCCTCTTCCTCCCTTAATCATTCGAATCCTTACATAACTGCTGCCAATAGTAGTTTTTGAGATTTGGAAGCATCGGTAAGTGTGTCTGCAGGCACTGCAAACTGACTGGCTTACCTAGCTAAGATTCCAGGAGGCAGGACTTCTAAGTGCCATGAATTGTGCTAATGCTGGTGACATTTTTTACTCATTGTATTTGCTTCTAGGTAACAGCACTATAGTTAAGAGCTTTTAAACTATGGAAGAATTGTTGTCATTTAAATAAAATACCTGGGGGATTAATGCAGAAAGGCAGTTATTGTTCTATTTTGTATTTTTGTCTAATATTACATAGTAGTCCATAAACATTATGGGTACATGATGCTTATTTTGCATATTTCTATTAATGTGTAATGAAATTTGTGTTGGGGTTTTTTTGTCTTTCTTTTTATAGCTCAGTTCCAAGAAATAAAAATCCATTCCAGGAGGTAAGTCATGTAGAAATTATTTTTCAATGTTCATGTGTTAAAAATAAATAAATGCTGAAGTACAGTCATTTTTGATGATCATGATTAAGAAAATGAGAGGTCTTACTTGCAAGAAAGCACTTAGACTAATTATATCTGGTATTAATTATTATTAGCTGTTATTCTGAAGCTTTTCATCTTCAAAGGACTATGTAAGCATTAACTAATACTGGAGAAAAAAATGTGGAAAATTCTTCTGAAGGTAATTACAGGGATTTACTAATATCATAATTGAGTGAGCAATTTAAACCCCCCATTTTTAGACCAGGTTTTCAGAATGCTCTGTAGATTTAATCCTTTGTCCTGCCTTAGACTACAGTGTTGACCACTGATGTGACTATTTTAAAGAGTCTCTGCAATTAAAGGAAAAAAGAGTAACAATGAATGTTACCATTTCATACAAATGCCTCTAACTTCCAGTATTTTTCTATGTAAATATTTACAAATAGTAAAAGTCTTATCTGATCTTACTACCAAGTTTCATAAGCAAAATATTTGCCTTGGCAATATACAAATGTCTTGGATTTCTCATGAAATGTCCTAATTATCTTCCAGAGCTAAAGAAATACCCATGTGGTATCATATATATATATATATATATCTATATCTATATATGGCTACCGATGGTCGTACCAAAAATGTCAGTAGTAACATAAAGTCTATATAAAAGTCATATAGTATGGTCAAACAACTTTGGATAATGAATGTTAACAATAATAATACAACTATTAAGTATCCTTTTTCTAGTAATGAATTGTTCTCTTTTAAACACAGCCCAGAAAATACTGATGGGCTTTACCCGTAATATTGTAAATTATTACTGGTACTAGGTGGGAAGGGAACAAATAATGAAAATGCGTATTTCTTTATGACAGAAGTATTTTATTTACGGCCCAAATGATTTCTTAAGCATCCATGGAAATATTTTAACTCTTCCTGTGGTCACTGGAGACATCTCCGGACAAAAAAAGGAACATGTTGAAACTGTATATGTATCAAGTATGTCTTAATAGAAGAGAGTAACATGTTAAAAGCTCTCAGCTTGCTATTCTGCATCCTACCAAAACTTCAAATATCTTCTTTCAGATAGGAAGCTGTGGTTCTGTATCAAATTCTTACGAGACTGCAGTGTGATAGTGATGATTTTTGTTGTAGGTTTAACAGTCTGGTGTATCGCTACTGAAATTTAAGAACTTGAATGCATAGGCTAATAATGTGTCTGTTGCCTTTTAGGCCATAGTGTTTGTAGTTGGAGGAGGCAACTATATTGAATATCAAAATCTTATTGACTACATAAAGGTATGTGTACTTCTGTCAGTTGTAGTCCTTATCTTACTGATAGAAACCAGATAGAGCATGTTTTCTGTAATATTTAGTATTTAGAAGACAAAGTCTATGAAATTAGCATTAACATCTTTATTCTATACAGAGTCTGGGAAAAAAGGAATGTAAGAAATCAGTAGAAATTGTGGATTACTAGTTCAGACCAACAAAGACTTACTGTTTCTGGTATTTTGTTCATGTTGCTCTTTGGAGTTGAGTAAATAAACTGCATTCTCTTTTATTTTGTGTTCATACACACCAACATTGTTGAAAACTGTCAGCAGATGTAGCAAACTGAATTAACCTGTTTTAGAGTCCTGTTAGTAGTTTTCCTGTGCTGGTGTTAAATAAAGCAGCTGTAGCATATCAACCTTGAAAGTAAGGAACTAGAATTCTCTAGTTTTCATAAATCTTGCAAAGAAATACCCCAGTGCTTTTTCGTATGCACCTTCACAATCTGGAGTCAGTTCAAACTCAGACCTGCAGATAACAGCATTTTACTGTACGTCAATCTTACTTGAGCATAAAGTATGTTGTTTCAGAAGCCAACGTAACACAAATACTATGTTATCTGTTAAAGCAAATGTCAGATTGGCATCAATATCTAAGCATTTATTGCTTGCCCACATTTAGAAGTTTTCAGTACTGAGTTAATAGAAGCTCATTCTTGTTAGACTACATCATTTGATTCTGTATAGAAATCATACAAGGTATCATATGCACAAGGAAGAAAATATGTGACCACCTATGTAATGCTGGTGTAACAGATTTAATTTCTCTGGTTCCAACTCACCAGACTAGCAGAACACTTGTATACCAAAAATCAGTGGATGGAGAAAAATATCTAAATATCATTACAGTTCCTGGGAGGCGGGAGTGGTATTTAAGGAACTTCCAGGAATTAAGAAAAATGCAGGAGTAACCTTAGTAAAATTCTGAAGAATGTAATAACTTATTTACCAGCAGCAGCCTACCATTTTTTCTTCCTGATCTTAACCTTGTTCATGGTACTGTTGTCTTGCCCTCTGGTAGACAGGATTGAGGGTTTTCATGCAAAAGAGTAAATATGGAGCATTGATCATTGAAAAACATTTATTCTACAAAGCATATGAGAGTTTTTTGTCCAGGTAAATCTTGAAGAATGCAGAGTCAGAACATGTGTGCTGAGTTTCTGCCTGTAACAGGCAGCCATTTTGGAACAGAGCTGGTCTGGATAGGGGAAAGGATAGGAAGAGGAATGTAAATTAAAGAAATCCTTTAGATTTGGCTTAGCACTCATCACTATCCTCGAAAACTAATTCAGTGAGGCATCTGCCTGTGGCAGAGTGCTTTGTCAAATGTTTAGCTCACTCCTTGGTCTACCCAAAGCCACTTTAGGTACTATATCAATCCAAAAGATGCCCAGCAGCATGAGTATTTGTTACTTCCTACTAAAAAATCTGTGAGTTCCCTAGAGGTTAGTTCACTTCTCTGATTGTAGCTGCATGCTGACAGAGCTGAGGTTTGCTGTGTATGTGTATATACAGGGCACTTATGCGACAACAAACACTCAGCACTTCATATAAAGTGGCAGGAAGTTGAAGTTTCAGAGGAGTAAGAGGGCAAACAGGAGGTCATTTGATAAACAGATGGAGAGGACAGAAGGAACTGAAAACTATGGAAATGGTAATGTTAGATATTACGGAGAGTCAGAAGTCAAACATACTCTTTCTTCGTCTGCAACCTGTGAACAGAGGTTTTTCATCACAGTTGTCACAGCTGAAGGGTACTGTATGTTTCTCCACTCAGACTGTGTACTTGAGCAGTGGGAGGTGACCTGCCAAGGGGGAAGACTCCCTCACCTTTATTCCACTTAGCCCTTTGCTCTTGAAAAAACAAGGAAGGTTAATGAAAACCTTCATTCTCACTCCCACCACCTGAAAACCTGTGTGCCTCTCCCGGGTGACACTTACAGTCTTATCCAACAAAATTTGCTTTTCCATGTGGTAGACTTCCAGCACCTATTGTTTCCACAGATGTAGCTTATTAATTATTCTCAAATTCAATCAGTCTTCCTCCAGAATAAAAAAGGGAAAAAATCAACAGCTCTGTTCTTGCAAGCAGATACCACAGAGATTTTATTCGCTGCTTTGTTTTTCTAAGCACTATCCGTTTTGCCAGTTTGCCTCTGAAACCACAGAGAAAGTATTTTAAAACTTTCTAAAACAGGAAGCAATGTTCATTCAGCTTTGACATTCGGGGGTTTTTTTTGGTAGAAGAATTAAGAGGAACCCTCAAATCCAATTATTTGTAGTTCTGTGCTAGAATGGACTATCTCACAATGTCAAAAAGCAAATATTTATAGTGTTATTAAGGTAGATTGTGCCTTAAAATAAATGTATTGTCCAGGTTTAATTCAACATGCTGAAAATGTGTCATCAAAATTGCAAGCCGTAGGGAGCCTCCGAGGGGAGGCTAGCATACTGTTTTGTGCAAAAGAATTTAGTATATCCCTTAATTTTCTTCTGTAGATGCTTAAAAAAGTACCACTTGTTAATCTTCTGCTACTCTGTTAAACAATTGATTTCTTACGGACTTTTTTTTTGTAGAGTAAACAAGGCAAACATGTCCTGTATGGCTGCAGTGAACTTTTTAATGCTACACAGTTTATAAAACAGGTAGGTAACTTTGATAATCTCTGTAATATTTATTACTTCTTTATCTGTAAATCAATTTATATAACTCTACGTCTCCATGGAATTTTACCAAAAAACCCCAAATTAATCTGTGAAAGATTAATACATGTTCTTGTTACCTATTTTCATTTGCTTGAAGTGGGGTTTTCAAGTCATTATTTGTAATTAGCTCTTGAAGGCCTGTTGTCAATGTGAGTTCACAGCTAATGCAGGTGAACAAGTTCATAATAATTGCCTTTACATAAATTCTACTGAAAAAAAATGAGTCAGTTCTTGGAACTTTCACAAACAGCATGTCTTTCCAGGGTATTCTTGCAACTTTTTCAAGTTATAAGATCTTTAAACCTTTGTCCTGGTTTATAAATATCTATAGATGTACAGATATAAAAGTACTGGCCTAATGGGAGCTTGATGTCCATACCTATACTAAAATCTGTCTTTTAGTGCTGTTAAAAACATCATTACTTCTCTATGCCTCATTCCAATACAAATAAAAAATAAAAATTACTCATGGTGGTCAGCAAATAGCAGCCCTTCAGTAGCTGTCACCACCTATGGCTTTATGTCCTAGTAAGATGAGAATAAGTGATTATTCAAAACTACATTTTAAAGAACTGAATTAATTCTTTTTGCACTTCAAGGAGAAGAATGGTACTTGCTAGCTTTTAACTCCTCATTCAGTTTAATTAACTTTTTTTTTGTCTTGACTGTGCAAACCTTTACTTCATGAGATACATTCAAATCTGAAGATTTGAAGCTCAGGTCCTCTCCTCTGAGGGTATGCATAAAATATTCTACTACCAGCAGACTTTTGAGTCTCAGAGACAAACAAAGCTTATAGGACAGAAATATTTGCTATATGAGCTGGATATTAGTTTGACTGAAAGAATAAGATTAGCAATCTAATGACTTTTTGTCTCTTCATGTTTAGCTGTCCCAACTTGGCCAGAAATAAGACTGAAACACCATTACCTGGACGGCAACGTGACAACAGAGAATTGTTACAACATTCAGATATCTTCGTATCTTTAATTTTGTCATTATATTAAAACTTAAACCCATTTCATTAATATGATAACTTTTAAAAAAAAATCTGTAATTAATACGGTGTATATCAGCATTTCAGAAATAAAACTTAAAACCTGCTGTGTTTTTGGTGGGGGTCAGTTTCACTGTTATTCTATTTTAATTGCAATATTAGCTATGGTATGTGACAGAACTGGCTGAAAAGTGTGGCATTTTCGAATTCTTACATGTAAGTTTCTGATACAGTAAACAGCTTTAAGAAAAGGTCAAGTCTGTCTTTAGGAGTTACGTTCTTCTTGAAAGCCAGAGTATCTTTATTTAATAAAATTGAAAAGAACAGAACTGCCTTTCAGGGCCACAAACAGCCTTAGTGCAAGAGAACTCCATCTAGTTCTTACCCTTTTATTTTACCTAAGTCATTATTTGATTTGTCCAGTCTTTGCATTATGGTTGAAAGATGTACTGGAAGATACCTTCAGTACAAGTTTCTGGTACAGTAATTTAGCTTTTCTCTTAAGAGAAAATTGCTTGCCAACACAGTCGGTTTCAAACTGTAAAACTGAAATCTTTAATAATTTTCTTCTGCACTTTTTGTTGTAACTGCTTTGACTGTTATGTTTGGGAAGAACCCAAGTCATACTCACAAAACAGCTCTTAACTGTTTTATAAGCACATATTTAAAATACAGTTTTTAACAATTCCATTAGGTAGGGGCAGTTTAGTAGTTTAAAGAATCCAGTAATGATATCTCTGGAGAATGCGTACAGGAATCGAGAGACCATAACAAAATTCTTTTTTATAGATGGAGATCTCTGCCTTTAGAAACTTCCTCTCTGGAAACAGCACTGCTACTGGTGAAGCAATAATATGACTTCAAAAGGAGGCCTAACGCACTCAAAAAGTGAAAAAAAATTTTGTGGGTTTATTAGCAAACTGGGAGAATTACTGACTTACTGTAAACTTTTCAGTAGTGCTTTTTGCACTGTTTTTCAATGTTGAATGTTAGTTTTGCACTAAACACAATGCCCATTCCCCAACTAGATTGTTTTTCAGAGCATCTGTAGAAGAAATGGAGTTGATCTATTCCTTAAAAGTATCACAAGAAAAATATGTGTAATCTAGACCATGTTATCAAAAAGTAATAATGTTATTTAATTATCTAAGTGTTGTAAGCTACTCTACAATACTGCTACAAATTTCTAATTTTACCAAGTCAATAAATATATTTACTATGGTGTTCATTGTAGTTGTTGCATGTGAGCACTGTCCCAAATTTCAATAAGCAAGGACTCACTGTCAAATGAAGTTTGTTATTCTAATCCCCTATATATATATATATGCACTATATTTGTTAGCAAAACAAGGTCAAATTGTGTCAGGAAAAGAAAATTACATTTAAAGTGTTTATTGCTTCTTGTGGGAGTTTGTTCCAGGCTCTTGAAATAATCCCTCCTCAGCTGTGCTTCCTGTGCAAGGAGTTTTAACCTTGCGGCTGACAACCAGCTTGTGAAAAATCTGCCCGTTGGTTTTTGTCCAGATCTTGGCACTGCTCACTTGAACGAGAAGCACTCCTAAATCCCAGCTTACAGAATTTGCCTTTGCAGTAAACTGTGTAAAGATAAAAGAATTTACTTTGGTGGCTATGTTCAAAAATCTGTTTTCTGTCTTTATAGTGCTTCTGGAGACAGGCTTCTTTTGTGCCCTGCTTTATAACTGGATCCTCAGGTCTGTTGTGTGAGCAGGCACTGGTCAGTTTGGGGGTTGTTATTTTTAAAAAAAATTAATAAATACATTTTTGTACTTCAAGCATTCTTCTCCTTCATCTTCAAAATAGTTTTTTGGGTTTGTTGTAGTAGTAGTCCTGGAGCTCCCTGTTACCTTTAAGTTGTGTGTGTACTGCTCTGTCCCTGCAACAGTGTGCTTACCTCGTGCTTCCTCCTTGCTAACGCAACCTGAATTGTGGCATGCTGGTTTTTGTTACATGGCCCTTTTTCCCAAGTACTTCTGTGGATTTAGGCATGTGGAAGGTTGTACAAGAAGTCTCTGGTTAATCTAGAGGCAAACAATGTTAAAAATAAGCTCTCTCTTCAGTAAGCTTGTTCAGTTTATGGCTGTCACAGTGCCTTTCATATCTTCAAAAGTCCCTCAAAGGCCTGTGCTTAAAGGAGAGGTTATGCCTGGCTCAGTGAGTCTTTTAAGTAAAGTTGCAGCATTCGTGTTGCATGAAAGACCAGTGAGGTTTGAAAATTTTCTAGCCCCTTCTCTGTTCATAAAGCTCTGACAGGGCCAGCTGGTGAGGCAGCATCAAAAGCAGTGCCGGCTTCTGGCACAGCAGCTTCAACTTCCACATCTCAGGACAGGCAATTCTTCATTGGGATCTACCTTCCTATTTAGGTAAGTAAAGACAGCAGAAGGCTGAGTGTCAAGTGTTGTACCTGTTCTCAGGAGGAAAATTAGCAAATTGGCAGTCTCATCTTCATCTGTGGAAAATTGACAATCGATCTTCCAGGAAGTATTTTAATTTGAAGGTTTTAGAATACTTAGGTGGATATTTTGTGACTTAATGGTGAATTCAGTGAAAACTGTTTTTTTCAGAATTAGACACTCTAAAAAAGTAACAATAAAAAAATAAAACAATCAGAATAAAGGAAAGCTTCTGGAGACCAGCACTTCGTTTAAATGCCCTTATTTGTATGACACTCTCTGATGCAAATCAGATAGAAATCTTTCTTAGGCTAGAAGTAAATTTTGCTATTGGTTGATGGTGTTTACATCAATCTGAATGGAATGTAAAAAAGCAGGTTTTTCCCTAAATCCATAGGTTCTGCAGAGAATGGGAACACTGCTATCAGTCACAGTTACAGAGCCAACACAGCTGTGCATGCACGGCTCCAGGACTAGAGGTGAACAAAGGGCAGCATTTCTCTTTCCACTTAAATGATATACTCCTAAATGGAATTGCTTAATGGTTAGTTCAGTGTTTTGACTAGAGCAATCCTGTGAGGTTTAGGAGGTAAAAGGTTTATAAGTGGGTACATGGGAACTTCCTTCAAAGCTACTATGACTGCATTCTTCAGATCTGAAGTGAAAGGTGTTGGGCTGAAACAGTGTCATATCCCTTACTTACTGACAGTGGAGACACCCACTCCCTCTCTTTGTTTGGATCATTCATTAGTTGTGACTCACTGCTGACAGATGGCTCTGGCTCAGAGAAAGCCAAGCCTGGCCACTGTTCTAGTGGCACAGAAAAGTTAGCCACAGTGTCAGTGAATTCTATGTAGCTTCAGAGATCAGAGAAGATGTTAATATTTCTTACTGTGAATGAGTAGATGAATTGACCCTCTTCTGTTTTATTTGGAAGTGGCTTAGTAACCCTATTCTGTGCAGCAGTCACAGTTGTTTTCAGCAACATTCAGAACATTCTGCTCCTTAATATGGTCACGTGTCATTGCAACATGTACCATCCTTCAATGGCATACAAAAATCTGCGTATTGACTCCAGCAATGCGTCATATTTTTTTCTACAATTATAAACCATTAAGTAGTTCAATTGCCACTAGAATTTTAAATTCTGATTATAAACTTTGTATCTTTCCCTTTATCTGCTCGTGTCTTTCCCCTTATGTAAACCAAGCAGGACTAAATTTTACATTCCTAAAATGTTACATTATTCCAGCTCCTCCTCCTAATCGCATAGGTTGACTTGTTTGATTTTGTAATGGAGGAGTGATCTTTATCCTGTGAAACCAGACTCATATGCCCAAAAGCCTCAGAACTATCCGTCCCAGGTCCTCTTTCAGTCTCCCCATCTCATGTGTGCATTCCTGTTTCTGGCAATGTAAAAGGGGTAGATCATAGACTTAATGCTTTTACAGAAAATTGATTTTAGCACCTCAGCATAGACACGTAGTATAGCTTTCATTTACTGCTCTGAATTCTTACCTGTATTATGCATGTATTATGAAAATCAATGGATGAAAATTAATGGATAAAAATGAAGTCCCAGAAGGGGTATGTAGCTTTCCTTAACAATAATTGGTGTGGATTCTTTCAGTAATTTCTGGGAGGTTTTGATTTGGTTTTAATAGCAATGGCCTGGTAGGAATACAGTTCTCCATAGTGTTTGCTACAGCTAAAACCATTCCCCCACCTTTTTCTCCCTCCCCAAATAAATTTATATCTGCTCTCTACGTATAGACCTTCAAAGGCTTTCAAATCACACTGAAGATACAGTTTTAACAAATAATAGGATTGTTCCTATTTCATTTTGGAGAGTAAAAGTACACAGGTCAGTTTAAATAATTTTTTGTGTGTTAGACTTAATTGAGCTGTTTAATTTATTCCCTGAAATGACCTAGGTCCATTTGTACATTCAGCTACAATGGCAAATCTTCCTGGGTTCTTTCTGCATCTCTAAACCAGGAGAATAATTGCTACACCTTGTATAAGTTTCCAAATGACAATGGGAGCTCTGTTCTGAAACGTTTATTACATTCAATCTGATACATACTCTCAAAAGACCTTTTAAACCATAAATCAACACATATATATTTTATCCGTTTCAAGTGCAAGTATCTATGTTTGTACACTTTTTCTAGACCACAATATGCATCATATAAAGTAGACTGAATACGATCAACATTTTCTTCCATCTACAAATCCCTTGTGATCAGTGTCTTCCTACTTGGTTTGTCCATTCTTCTATGTAGCATGTTCTCTGTTATGTGTCCATAACAAAGACTCTCAGATCGAGTCACAAAACCAAAAAAAATGAGGGAGAGATGATGGATTATGACACAAAATGTTTTACAGGCAAGCACATTTTTTTGTGTAGAGCTTGTGTAATAGCAAAGCTAATTGTATTGCCAGTTTTGCTAGCACTGAAATAAACCCTCTCTTTTTAGATGTCAGTGAAGTGAAACACAGCTGGTGCAATTTTTTCTTCAGATTCCCTTACCAGTATGTTCCAGTCATCTTGGAGGATGTCTTTTGCTTCGTTTTCCTGGGACTGTTGACAGCTAAACTGCTGAGCTCCAGCTGGGATGTAAAATCACCTTTAAACTGGAACATGAGTCCGTTCCCATAGATAACTAATCGGCCATGGGCCCCGTTCAGGTATAGTTTGAACTGGTAACTCACAAGGAAGTAGGATGTCATTTAGGGTGACCTACTCCTAAATGTCATAATCTGTTCAGCTGCAGTACTGAGGGTATTTTTTGTCTTCCCAGGAAAAAAGCTTTGGCTAGCCAGCCTTCCCTCACTGTAACCGTGCTTTGATGAGCTCTTTGAAAGCAAACAATGTGAAGATAAACACTACAACACAGGGAAGGGAACTATATAAATCTACCTTCGGTGGGTTTTATATCTGTGTTGGGCTGGAAATCACCTTTATCATACCAGATATAAGTAATAGTTTGAAGGAGAATAGGGAGGAAAACCCCACATTATGCTGTGGGATTGTTCTGAAATTCTTACAGGGAAATTGTACAAGTCTTCACTGACCACATCACCAGCTTTCTGATGTTTCTGCAGACCACACTTCTTCCCAGGGGAGGTATCTGTCTGTCAACCTTGCCTTGCATAGGACAAGGAACAGCACTGAGGTTACCAGCCCAGGGCTCTCAGGTAGGAGAATGGTACCAGACTCACTCCTCACTGGAAAAGTTGAATTTGTGCCTGCTCAGGCCCCAGTGTGAAAACAAGTGAACCTAGAAGAGGTCACTCTTCTGCAGAGCCAGTTTACGGGAGTTTTAATGATAATACCTCTCACTTATTAGTCAGAATTAATTTTCTTTTTCTTACGTCTCCCTCTCAATTAACTTTAATATCAATAATCAAAAGTACAGTCCCTATATTGTAGGATAGGATCCTGCTTAGTCAAACAGTGAAAACTTCATGAAGTCTGGTGTTTTATAATTGTGGCAGTCAAATCATGAACAGCAAATCAAACAGTGATGTTTTCCAAATTGTTTTTCTTCCTTTAGGTGTCATTAGTAATTTGTTCTGCTATTCTCCTGGCCTGGCCTCCCTCTGTGCAGTCTCTATCTGGTCAGGATCTGGGCTTCAAGTGCCAAGCTCACCTGTATCCCAGCCAGGCTCCAGTGTCCCAGCAGAGACAAGGATTTAGCCCCAGAATACTTGTAGTGATACCTCAAAGGAAACAACTAGTTCCCTTCCCAAACCCACAGAAATATTTGTATGGCTAAAGTTCCTGAAGCAAAAACACATCACATTTAGAAGAATCCTTTGGCACAAAATGACCTTGCTTTCTGTTACTTATTTCTAATAAACACACATTTTGGGAACAAAAACAGTGCTAAGAAAATAAGTGCAACTCTGGCTACAGAAAGGATGAGATCTGGACTGCATTCTTTGGAAATTTTCACGGTAAGATATAAAGCACAAATGTCTCTATAATTTAGTTAATATGCCACATTTTGATGCTGTTCATATATATCTATATTTACTTTTTCTACAATGACAATAGAAAAGCTAAGAGACCTTTAGAGTATATTCACTGAAAGGCAATTTTCATTGTTCAGCGTGATGAGGATTGGTAACTGAAGCAATTTCAGCCTGTCTTACAGAAGGAGAATGGAGAACGAGGCCATTCCCAAGGCATCAAGGCGTAGAGATCACTCAGGCAGCAGTGTGTGGAGGGGGAGGGATCATAAAAAGACTCCACCACAAGTCCAAGGAGGAGATTCTCCCCAAAATGAAAGTAAAGGGGAGAAAGTAATCCTACCAGTCAGCAAACCTACAGAGACACTGCACAGGCTCCCATGCCCTTCCCACAGCTGTCATGAGTAGGGGACCAAGAAATAACATTGGGCTCCATCCCAGGGGTAGTCCCAGGACAGAGATCTCTCTCCCTTCCTTCTCTCTCCTTCACAGGAGGATGGCCAGGGGAAGAGCAAAGCACTAAGTCATGAACCTCAAGTGACTACACATGGTTGGTAACATCTGTCACCAAACAGAGCCAGGAGGGAAACTCCAGCATCTAAAAATGACACCTTGCTGGGCCAGGTATGAGACCAGGTCCGCGCTGGCATTCTTCATGAGAAGAATCAGCTACCAAGGAACTAGTGAAGAAATTCATGTATTTAGGCACAGTACCGAATACCAGGAAAAGATGAATGTTGCGTGTACAAAAAGTATTTGTTGTCAGCAGAAGCTATAAGCACAAAGAAAATGCAGGTGCCTCTGAAATCTTGCATGTTGTTTGGTGCCACAGCTCCAGTTCCACTCTATAAAACTTTGTGGGTATACAAAATAAAGGTGGAGACAAAACACATTAGGTTGATCCTACTGTTGTTTTATTGGAAAGCCTTGATTGGAAAGGGAACAAAATCTCAGCCAGGTCCACGTACCAGACAAAAGTTGGATATAAACTAAAGTCATCTTTTGCTACAAATACCACTACAGCTATTTTGAAAGAAAGCACAAGAGAACATCAGTTTATGCCAGTGGACTGCCTTGCAATGCACACAATCAGGTTCCCAAGTCTTCTGGAGCGACTGGTACTCCTACAAGGATATGCAACTCTGTGAGGATCAAATTCTTGAAAAATAATGGAAGATCAACAGTCAAGGAATACCTAACTGCAGCATCTTATGCTGTTTTGTGTGTTATTTTGTTCATCCTCAAATTCATCAAAACTCATAAGATACATCAGTATTTTATGTACAATGGCAGGCCTGCAATATATATTTCCACACACAAATTTCATTATTAAATACAAAACATGGTTTTAAGAATCTTAACATTTTCCATACTACAGTTATAATTAGATTAATGTGTTGCCTTCCTTACGAAGTGCTTTTATTTCGTTACATGTTTGAAAGATCCCCACATCTAAATTTAAGAAGGTAGTCAGTTGTTTTGAAATGGAAAGAGTTGACGTGTTGATATGAATTAAAATAAAATTATTACTCATCAAATTACATCAAGTTCTTTTGCTTGCTATTTACTTTAAACCTGACTGGTAGGTCGGTATCATGAGCTATACTTTAAATGGAATGCAATTAACTTGAAATAGATTTTTTTGTTATTATTTTAATAAAAGTGTTTTTCATAACTCAGTGTTCCTTTTTCCTTTCCCCACTGCGATCAAAATGTAACTGCCTGAAAGTTCATCTGGCAGCGGAAATGTTGTTTCCAGTTTGCCTACAGATACAGTCGTTTCTCAGGGGCTGGCTCATAGCAGCCGCTTTTGTAGACAGTCTTTAAACTTTGCCATTTCAGAGGCAAGCACTCTTGATCAAAGGATGAATAAAAAGAAAGGCCTCAGGAGATTCCTTCTCGAATGACTACCTCCAAAGGGTCCTCTTGGGTTATGAGCTCTCTGAATCCCAAAGCTACCTTCAGTTGCTATTTTTATCTTCTAAGTTTCTAGACCTGTAGATCTAAAAGCAACTACGAATCTTCCTTGTAGATTAAGCATACTCCATCTCATTTCACACACTACTTTTGAAGAAAGAGAGAAGGGGAATCATGGATGGAAGCCAGTGCAGTAGTGTAAATACCCAATTGATCTGGACGTCTCCTCCATAGGACAGTGTTGTCCCATGGACCACAAAAGAGGTTATGTTTGTAGGAAAAATGCACATTACTTGTTTTGAGGGCTGTGGATGTAGCACAAAACCCAGAGAGCAGCAGACATTTAGCAAAGAGCAAAGGGAAAATGCACCACAGCCACCCGTGTGAACGCTGCCCTTTTTTAGGCAGTGGTACAGCGGGGGAATGGGAATGAAGGAGAGAGCCACATGCACGGTAGGAAAGAAAGAGCTAAGAGGAGTAAACAGCCACTATTTGAGTTAGAATAGCTCTTAACTGGAAACTCTAAAAGAAAAGATGTAAAAGAAAGAACTGGCACGCACACATACAGAATTATCCTTGTAGAAGGAAAGTTTTTCCTACTTCAAGAGAAAAGGGCCCTATTCTACTGAAATGAAATACTGGCTACTTAATAGGACTTAACAAAAAAAAGAAAAAAGGGTCTGAGAACAATGTATCTATTATAGCCTTGTTTTCCAGCAGATGTTTTGAGGTGACACAGAACAGTTTAGTGGCTGGGTGTTCTGTTTTAAAGACCATGCTGTGAGTCGTTCCGGAACAGAGCTATTTTGGCTATACAGGGCCCTGAAATTACCATTTTTAAAGTGTACTTAAGCTAGTAAGCTATGTGTAGCTAAAGACTTTTGTTTGAGGAATAGGGGCAGGAGACCAAGAAAGGTACCTCCAAAAAGAAAATGGCCTTTATCAAATCAAAGTATACAGGAAATAATAACCTTATCTGGTTTTTAACACATCACTCTGCAGCCTTAGTAAAATAGCATATTTTACTTGAATTCAAAACTAACATTTCTAGCACATACAAAAAGAGCTTTTGCCTTGCAAAAATATTTTTGCAGCAATCAGGTGTCTGAATGCACTTCCCAAGAATGAGCACATGAAGTGAATAATGATGCTATAAACTATGTTTGACCTTTAAACAGCTCTCATTTTGAAACAGGCCTTCACTGAAGCAATGGCACTATTCACAATGAAAAAAATTAGGCAAGGTCGCTCAGCATGAACTTACCTTCCAGAAGTTTGAATAAATATTTAAGTAGAAAGAAATTTGAGAAATGCCCCAACCTCATTAGTTCTTCCTATGTGACAGAGGCCTGGGAGCAGTGGCACTCAGTTTATCTGAAGTCCTGAGTTAATGCCATGACCTTGGAATGCATCACGTTTCTAGTAAGAGGTCCAAACATTTGAGAAAAAATCAGCTGAGCTAAATCAGCTGAGTTAAATTACTGCACCTATTAAAACCTTTGATGATCAGCTTAATTATTTCCATCAATAACAAAGAAATTACAGTCGCCACCACTACAAAACAAAACTCCAAACTATTGGTATTTTTGCAAAGAGTTCACTAAGAAAATTTTAACAACCTTAAATGCTTAGTAATAACAAAGAGCACTTTAAACTGTTTTCAGCCAAGTCTGTTGCAGGTTTGTGTTCATTGTCACCAGGTATCATGTATTCTAAAGGCTTGTAAGTTGAGAGGCATTTGGAAATTACTTCGATTTTACCAAAACATGCACATGCTTTAAATAAAAACGGATTTTTCAAAAGGGCTCATTATTATCTTAATTCTACTGCAGGTGAAGTCAGAAAAACACAGGAAACAGCAACAGCCATGTTATAAAGATCAGGCATCCATCCAGTCTGGCACCTCCAGCCAGGTCAGTACCAGCAGTTTCAGAGATAAAACATTTCTGCAGCCCAGAACTTGGTTCTAATGCAGGTTCACATCCACTGTTGACTGGTGGCAACAAATTAGTCCGAGCTACCTGTATTTCATAAGACATACTCAGTGGTCTTAGAGTCTTTTCCAGCCTCAGTGATTCTATGCTTTATAGCCAAAAAACCTTGTCATTATGATTACTCTGTTTGAACATTTGGTCTCATTGACACTTTGCTGAGAGGACAGCTGTGTCCTAGCTTGCTTGAATTTTTTTTTAATCATGGGTTTAATGGTAACAGTCGAACTACAGTCCAGCTTAAGTCCTTCTTGAAAATTGGTAATATACACGCATAAATCACGCAGTCATTTTCTTCAAGGAAAACTACAACACCAACTGTGAGTTCAGAGCTATGCATCTGCAAGCACTGAGGGTAGCAAAAATCTCTGCCCATGAGACAAGGTAGTGGGAGATCAACACTACAATATCCCAATCACCTCTCTCACATCCTCACAGTTGAATAAAAGAACAGAAATAATATGAGTCTTCTAAAAATCAAATGCATTGACAGCTGTGGGAAGCAAACCCAAAATTTAAAAGGATGCTCCCTCTGATAATGGGTTACTTAGATACTGTTCACAACCACAACAGTCAGAAAAAATATGCAATTTAAATGCAAGGAAATTCTTAGTGTATTTATTTCCTTGAAAGTGCAGCTTGTATATACTTAGTAATCCTAAATATGACTTTTATAATTTCAGCTCTTATTATGCTGCTTCTAGGATACTAAATCATAGATTGTTTTGGACTGGAAGGGATCTTAAACATCATCTAGTTCCAGGCCCCCTGTCATGGGCAGGAACATCTTTCACTAGACCAGATTGCTCAGAGCCTTGAACAATTCCAGGTGTAGGACATTCACAGCTTATCTGGGCAACCTGTGCCTCACCACCCTCATAATAAAGAAGTTTTTCCTAATCTAATCTAAGACTACCCTCTTTCAGTTTGTCCTTGTCCTGTCTCCTGTCACTACCTGCTCTCGTAAAAAGTCCCTCTCCAGACTTCTTGTAGGCCCCTTCGGGTACTGGAAGGCTGCAATTAGGTCACCCCAAAGCCTTCTCTGAGGCTGAACAGCCCCAGTCCTTTAGCATTTCCTTACAGGAGAGGTACTCCCTCCCTCTAATCATCTCGTGGCCCTCTGGACTCACCCCAGCAGGCCCATGTCCTAAGAAAAAGTACTAAAATTATTTCCCTATTAATGTTAATGGTATCACCCATTGTTGTCTTGCTAATTTTCTCCAGACAAATGACTCTATCGATTATTCTTCTCTCTTTTCTATGCTCACTCACCAGACATTTTTCACACACATATTTTCTTTCTCACTCACTTGTGACAATGAATGCCACTTGGCATTCACTAAAATAATACAGGGCATAGTCAAAAGCCTAAGGATGAAAATCTATTTAAATCAATTTGAAGCAAGAACCTGAAGGGGTAGGGAAGATACTGAACTGTTCACTACTGATCTGATGGCAAGTGTCTCCCCCTGAGATTTCAGGGTAGAAAATCCTCCCCAGCCCCCACACCCTCGAAAATCAGCATCCATGTAAGGGAACATTTTTATTTAGATCTGTACTAGTATCTTAATTCAATCACATGAAATAAGAACCATCAGATATGGCAATCTTAAGATACATCCTCTGCCTTCAAACACCTCTCTCAGGCAAGCAGTGGTAATGATGCATTTTTCTGCCCCTCTTCTTTGCACAGCCATCCATAGAGACACCCACCTACTCTCAGGCAAGGGGACCAGTCCATGCCACACCAACCCAATTTGTTTCAATGCAATTTTCACTACAGTTAAAGCACAAATGGTTTGAGACTCTTAAGTTTGAAGTGTTAAGTGCCAGGAGAGTACGAATTTTTTTAATTTCCAAAGCCCAAAAATCAGTAACATAATGAGGCCATAAAGATGGAAAGGCCAATGGAACACTTAAAATTTTTTTCTTCCAAACCACTTAAATATTGAAAAGGCCAAATGATTCACTTTGAAGTCACACTTTAAAACCTTAAATATAAGAAGGTAAAATTCTAGTGGTAAAAACTGTTCTGTTTCTTCCTGACCCTCAAGTAATCCTGCCCTTAATTTAAAGTTAGGATAATATTCACAAATTCTAAATCAGAAGATAAAGGTTCACAATCTAGACTGAAAATTAATAATCGAAAACAGCACATGGAAACAAATTATTTGACATTTCTACAGAATTTCCAGAATTTCTGAATAGTGCCACAAAACTGAGAGTCCGATCCCTGTACTACCCACGGCTTTGTTCATGAGCCTGAGTCTTTTCCTTATGTGGAAACTGTTCTATCAACAAAGTCATTTTAACCACAACTGCTTAACCATTATCAGTGAAAAGAGAGTCTACTCAACACTACTAATAGTAGCCAAAGCTAACAGATTAGGCCAATGTACTCATCTGGAAGTCGAGCTATTTTGGAGATACAATGAGCCAAAACAGAAAGTGTTCAAGCAGTGAGTTAATCTTATTTTTCTGAAGTAGGAAAATTTCCCAAATGCCATTTCTAATTTGTATCAATATTCATAAAATAAAATGACCCTTACTGAAAGTTTACCAATGTACCAGATTAATTATTTTGGTAACAGTGAATACGACAAGTGAAAAGATGTTTTTAAACATTGAAGTAAAACCAGTCCCTGAAAAGTAAATGTGGAATAAAAACAAAATTTATTTATAAGCATAAAACACTATCCACAGAAATTTTCCATACCTAGTACCACAAACCACAGGAGAGAGAAAATAAGATAAATTTCTTAGCAGGTAAGCAAGTAGAAATATTAGAAGAATCAGGTACTCTCTTCCTCTAAATAGCCAAGACCTTGAGTTTATAGAAAATTCAGGCTGGGAAAAGGGGAGAGATGAAAGGACTTGAAGTTTCAGGAGAGGAAATTGATCAATCTCTTCCTCTTCCAGAGGCCTATGGCCTCTGACTTTTTTGACCATCCCTTTGGCAAGGAAGATTAAGCCCAAAGTATAGAACAAATAATCACAGAGGTGACAAAAAAGGAAAGGTAAAAGGTGGGCAGAATAAATCTTTCTGAGAAGAAATTCGTATGGAGAACAAAAGATTTGGGCACTAAAGGAAAAAAGGAATTGTTTAACTAATGGGTATCAGGAAAGATCCTCTCCACAACACCTGACAAAGAGGTGTTGAATTTAAATCATGCTTAAAATAAAGCAAAAGTTGTTTGGGGACTAAGTCTGGGGAAAAAAACCTAGTTACTAGATGTTATGCAAACTGGGTAGCATTCCTAAATTTCATTGGAAAATACCGAGTTGTATTTACTACAGTAAAGGAAGGAATCCTGCTCAGCACTTGCTGGAGGACCAGTTATTATTGAGACTGTCAGATGAGAAGTATTCTTCACAACTTGCTTGAAAATGATCAAGTATATTAATAATCTAATAATACTAATAATCCTGGATCAATGTAATTTTTAAAAAATCAGTCACTGAGAAATAAGACAGAAATCAAATAAATAAGCAGCTCAGTGAAATAAGGATAGAGGGCTACCTATATTTTTCCTGAAAGGTGATGGTTTTAAAATGTCCATTTTTTTTCTGCCTGCTCATGAATTACCTACATCTGTGTGAATCAACACATATGAGTAACCAAGGGCAACCATTAAACCACAGCTGAAATTTAATGAGTAGATTTATTTCATTACCTCCCTAAAAATGCTGGGAGGCAGAGACACAGGGACACCAGCTCCATTAGGCTCAGTTCATCCTCACACCTGCCTGTGAGAATGTATTATCTCTCCACAGGAGTTCTACTTCTCAAAACAGCCAGAGGATGAGCAACACTAGGCATAAGAAAAACAGAAATTTCCCACATTGACATTTTTAGCATTCCCAGCTTCAAGGTCACTTTGAGAGAAACTACTCCCTCCTCCTCTTATGGTTTTAATGCTTTCATCCCAACAACGTCCTAAAAATGCTCTGTTTTCTGTTAAAATTTAGTTAGCATAACAATGGCAGTGAATTTTTAATAACACTCACAGTGGACATTGCAGTCACAGCCGGAGAAGCTACTTGACATTACGAGAGATATTAAAGACAGAATACAAAAAAACCCCTTTATTTACACAAATTTATTTTCTTCAATCCTAAATTTCTTTTATGATCTAGTTATGAGGTTGATGAACATATTGGGGAAGATTTGAGAAGAAAAGGGGATTTTACCTGACAACTCTTCCAGTGCTTTCAGGGGGTAGTATTGGTGTGTATATACACGTTAATACACAGGAAAATCCAGTGTTTCCCCACTGCTTCTGTTTCCAGATAAACCCTACTGCTGATGTTATTCAACACACCCTGCAAAGCGCTGTCCTTTTTCCTCTAGTTTGTTTGTAGTTTTTCTTCTGTCTGATTTAACACCAAAACCGTCAGTCACATGCACATCGAGGCATTGCAAAGGATTTGTCCTTTGCTACATTCTACACTGATTCCTCTTCTACAGCTAGCAGCCACTCAGAAGATGGCTGGTGGCAACAGGATGTAGACCCTGCAAGTCAATCTTTCTGGAAAAAAGGGCAGAGCTGAGCTGATTTATGCAGGGCAGGAGTATCTGCGCTCAGTGTCTAGGGTTAAGGAGAGACCAATGATCCTGCACTCCAGACCATTGATCACTTAGAGCCCTTTGCTCTCTAGGGTGTCAGCATCTCTGAGGGATGTGATTCACACCATAGTAACCAGCTGCAACAACATCAGAATGCAACGCATACGAAGGAGAGCCTGGAAAACTGTGAGTCCCTCATGCCTCACTGCTGTGGTCACAGGGCACAAAAGAGGCAGGAAGGGCAATGTCAAGCCAGGATTTGTTGCTAAAATACTGAGTTGTGGGACTGCTTGCACACTGTGGCGTGCTTCCATCAGCACTAAAAGGCTTTCCAAGAAGGGTATAACCTAATCCAAATCACTGTCCTCAAAAACTGGCACATTGTTCAGAGCACATACCCAAACCCAACAGACTTCAGTGCTACCTCTACACTGACTAGGGTAGATCTGGTGACAGAGCACTCTGGAGACCCTTCCAGAAGAAAATCTTAGAGCTGAAGATCAGAAAGGACTTTAGCTTGGGTTTAGCCCCTGGAACACTGAAATCTGTAATTTTAATTTTTCCTCCCCCTCAGTCCCCCTGGTCTTAGATTGATATTACATTCTTATCTTTCTTACTCAAAGGGAAAAATTAACTCTATTAAATACATTACGTAAGTAGTTTGATGAAGGATATAATTGCAGTAAAATGCAACATATAACTAATGTATCTCAGCATATCTCAGACTAATCTCATGAAAACTCAAACGAACATGCCTTTGATTGACTTGCACAAACAATGAAACCTGTTAAAATATAGTCTTTGTAATGTTTTTATTTTTATTTCAATATAATCACTTTCAAATAGGAAGCTCTTTGGAAGAGTGTGGCTCAATAGTATTTTGGCTGACACCATGAAATCTGGTCAGGATGACACTAGTTGAAAAGGAGCTGGTAGGTCACAGGTAAAGCTGATCAATCACAGCTGGGTCATGTATTTGCCATCTTTCTACTTAGTAAAGACTAACTCCTGCATGCCTCTCCCTCTCCTCCTCATCTCCAATCCATGCAGCAAACTCTGCTATGCCAGCTCTGCCGATACCCAACTGGCTCCCAGCAGAGCTCTCATTCAGGTAGAGATCACTAGAGGTGCATTGCATTTGGTGGAGCAGCCATCCCGAGAACACAGAAATGTGGTTTTCATGGATTTATAGCAAGCCTTTTGCAAGGATCTGAACACCAATGGACGTGTTCTCACACTAGGACTTACGGCATAGATTGGTCATTTTACCTTGTTCATGATGACACACCTTTGCCACACAGAGAATGCCTTTATTTTACAGCAAATTCCCTTTACCAACACTCGCTCCCATCTCCAGCTGACTTAAAGAGAACCCACCCAACACACTCACTACTTCTTATTCTTCACTAGGACTTCTCTCACACTTGTAAATGTGCTGGTGAAATTCTTCATTCACCTCACGAGCCTGGGAAACATAAAAAATAGTTGAAGGTGATGTGCTAGGTAAATGTTCCAAAACTGGTACAGTTCTAATAAAATTCTTTTAATCCTTCAATCTTCAAAATAATCCAAAATGTTTCTTGAATCCTTCCTAAACTTCTCTAAAAAAAGAAAAAAAGAGGAAAAAAATCAGCCCAGTTACACTCTGTCCTTATTTACAAGTGCCTTTATCTCCAGTGTTATTTATTCCTGTCTTCCCAGGTATCACAGCCCAAGATGTTTTCCTTTCCTCACATAGAAGACTGTAGTCAATAATTCCAGCTACTATTTAGCTGACGTGCTGAATTGTCACTAGAAACAAAGCTTTATATAAGAGAATATTTCCCAGAAAACTACACTAGCAATTTGCTAACTGAAACCACCGAAGTAAGCGACTAAAACAAAGTTAAGCTTTGATCTCCTAACTTTTCCCACTACTCTTTTCTTCCAGGTCTCCTTATTATCCTGCCACGTTACTTCTTCTCAACCTTTTTTCTAAAATACTTCAGTGTGGTTTTTTAAAGCATATGATTTCCAGCCTCCATGGACTGAAACCTTTTGAAGGAATCAGATTAGCTATGGAAATTTTTAAGCACCAGAGGACCTGAAAACTCAGATAAACGGTTCTGTCAGTCATGAGTATCAGTTTTCCAAGTTGTAATATTTGTTTTTTACCCAAGCTTATGAATGCTGTAACACTACCATTAAAAAAAAAAAGAAAGAAAAAAAAGCAATATTTTTTTCTACAATATCTACCAAAATTAGCTGCCAATTTCCCTAGGAATGTTACATAATTAAAATAGAAATGGCATGAAGGAATACTAAAGCTTTTCATTCCATGGCCCAACAGGGAAAAGAAAACAAACCCCAAGTATCACTTATATTTATTTATTCTAGGTATACTGTTTCACTGAAATACAACAAAATATACAAGATGTTCTGGTACTTTTCTACATGTTTTACACCTTCTGCTTGCATAAAAAAGTGCATTTGGAATGACTAAATGTCAACAGATGTAGTGCAACATGATACAACACGAGTAAAACAGACATTGACTTACTGTGGGTGTTTGTATCCGAATCTTCAGAGTGTCCTTAGATACAGCAATTGTTTCAACAGAGATTCAGTGGGAAAAAAAGAGGTCATCTGAGACACAAAGCTTGAATTTAAGCCTAGAGATTTTCACTTGTCTGAAAAGAAAAAAATAACTAATTAGCCAAACTACAGAAGGGGTTATGGGACAAACTAGCAGACAAATGGGATCCTCAGCTGGAGTAAATTGTTTCATTTATCTCAGCCTTCATGAGCTGTGTGCCCTGAAATCAAGCGCTCTGTGGCCCGCTGGGGCTGCTGGGCGAGGAGCAGCTGTGGTGTTGGCACACTGGTGTGCTTGGCCTGAAGAAAGGAAAAAGGGCCACTCTCAAGCTCCAGAGATGCAAAGAGGTGAGGTAGGGCACCACCACGATGCAGCTTGTGCTGGCTGTATCTGCAAGGTAAGGCAGTAGTGCCTAGGGCACTTCTTAGTCCTTGTCTTGGGTGCACAGCCCAGCATTAGGGCAAGCAGATTTCCACAGTCCTGGTCCACTGACTATCCAGAGGAAGTATTTAGGGAGAATTTTATCTTCCTCCATGCTGATGTGCTTCTGATTCCTTCTGCAGGAAAACAGACCATGTGATGGGACGGTGCACACCCTCACAATTTGCCAGTGACACAGACAGAACGCACCAGAGATCAAACATGCAGAGATTAAGCCCTCTGCAGTACCAATGCAGCCATTTGTCCCCACACAACACATGGAGTATTTCTGCTAGTACTCAAAAAGGCAGCAGTGATGTAGCTCTGCCTGCGAAGCAGTTTCAAGCACTACTGAATTTTCATTTTCTAGTGGATTTTGAAAGTAAGTGCTCTATATCCCTAATCATAGTGTTCTATTCCTGCTCTGCCACATCAACATTTTACATTTCTAGAGTGCTTGTATCAGATGACCTAAATGTAGCATGATGGGCTTTGTTTCTGTTTTTCTTATACTCAGACTTACTATAACTTACAATTCTGATGTAGAGTAGGAAGCAAAGTATATCTTTTGTTAGGCATAAGTGTATAAAAACTGTGACAATTTAGTTAACAGTACCCAGTCCACAACTATGAAAGGAATCAGAGAACTGGCACACCACCTGCCAGCAGGTAGCACTGCTCTGAACAAGCTGGAATAGGCTGACACAAAAGCAGTGGCATCCAGCTGATAACACATCCCTTGACAAGCCAGAACACAGGCTGATCCTCGACAGGAGAAAACAATCCTTTGGACCAGGCAGATCTTGACCCACAGATTTGTGATACACTGTGCAGCTTGGGAAAGTTTAAAGCTTTCCTTGGAGAAAAGCCTAGGCCATCTTGAGCCTAGCCATCTCAGTCTCAGAGGGAAGAATCACTAAAACCCTCAGAGCCAGTGATGTGGCATCAGGCTTGCATCATCGTATACTTAAGGACTGACTAGTAAATGGATTCATGTCTGGGGTTTAGTGGAGAATGGAAAAATACGCCTTTTATCTGAGGATAAGTGAATGTCTGAAGATTCGAGGTTTTGCCTGGTTTGTGGGTCTCTCTGAGTACTCCCATCATGCTGGTCCCAAACTCACAAATAATAACAGCAGCAGCATGTACATGCACTGCTGTCTTACAACAACCTCACCAAAAAAAGACCTATTGTCCCTATTTTAGGTATGAGAAAACGGGGTATGGGAAGGTAGTTCCCAAAACTACCAAAGCCAGTAGCCCAGCCTCGATCTCCTCCGAGCAGACTGAGTGGTTCAGCAGAGACAACTGATGCAAGCTTTGCAAGAGATCAAGACCAAAAACAGTAGAGGCTTCTACAGTGCCAATGAGGATCTACACTGCCAGTCCAGACCCCAGCTCCATCTGGCCCTCTCAGAAATCCTAGATTGTCCTAAGGATCATAAAAACCACAGAAACTAATAATTTTCTGTATTCTTGCAAATAAATTGTTTCATCTCTTACTTTGTACCTCTCACCAATACATGTGAAGTAAACTGTTGACCTATCATGCTCTAAAATTCTGTGAAAGATTTCTAATTTCTGTGGTAGAGTCTGTCTACATTGTAAGTCAAGACTTTCTCAGTAAAATTTCATCAACTTCCAAGTACCACTTTTTTCCAGGCCACAGAGTAACACGATGGCAGAATGTTCTGTAAACCTATCTGTATGTGTGTACATATGTCTTTTCTGCCAAGCCTTGTAGCTGTTGGACAAAATTCTGGCAGTTTGGCAGACATGAGGCTCTAGGATTACTTACAAGAGGACATTTGCATATAAATCTGTCTCTATTTATGAAGACTAAGAAGAGAAATGTCATTTGATTTTACTTTTGAAAATGAAACACGAAAATCTTCATATAAGTTGAGAAAACTGAGCCTCTTAAGTTTAAAGTCTCTATATGGTTTGAGTTATGTCTCTAGGTATATACACTATATCCATATTTTTAATGACTTTGTATAGTTGTTCAGATTTTTTCTACGGACAGGAACTCAGCCATGTGTGTGAACAGTGTGCAGTTTGAACTAGACTCATTCTGTTCCCCTTCTTCCTTTGCCCCTGATGGATTTTCACTGCTTATTGATCCAGCTGGCTTGCTTCAGGCTGCAAGTCAGCTTGCATGTAGTGGGTAGCTTGGATTTGGCTGCAAGCATCTAGATACACTTATAGTCATCTATTTTTACACTTAGTCACCACTTTACAGGCAGGAAACTGGAGCAAGAGAGGCACATGCAACTAACAAAGATGGGCCACAAGTTTTAGCAAAGTAAGGTGAAATGTAATGTTGACATCTGGAGTACAATTACTCATGGTAATACTATACCTGTGCTGCATTAAAGTCAGTTTGCCTTACATGAACAGAAAGTCCTCAACTCTGCTGAATCACTCCTACATTACATGCTCCCGGACATCAGGAGTGTAATTTTTTATTAAAAACCCAATATATTTTAAACTTATATTCAGTGTCATCTCCTACCATTGCAGGAAATTGTCTCAGAACTCAATATTTCCGATTTCTTGCGTTCCATTGGTGAAGTTTTCTTGATTTTAGAAGCTAAATTCAAAGCTTCTTCCAAGTAATTCTCAATATCAGAAAATATCTCAGATGAATTTAGCATCTTCTTCTGGTTTGGATGAACAGAGCAGTGTTAAATGTGGTTTTAGAAGCAGTATATTAAAACTAATTATTGGCTTCTTTCTGTTCATTTTTGTGAGTGTCTGTCAACAGATTATTTTTGCAGGGATTACTGGCACTGTCATGGCCTCATTAAAATGGCAACACCATAGATCTCTTGCTTCAACAGTACTTTTAAGACACTTAACTTTCCACTGTTGGCCTGCTATCCTCCCTTAAAAAACACACACAATCCTTCTATTAACATGTACTTAAAAGTCTATGGAAATGCATCTTCCTGTAACTCTGTTCCCTCCATGAAGTAGCATTTGCACTAAGACAAGTAGCAAGCTGTACCACTGCTGAAGCTGTATCTATCCTAGTACCAATAATGACAAAACAGCAAAACAAACCCCATTTTCACTGGATTGTCAGTAACTATTTCTCCAGGTATAATAAAACACATCAACTACACCTTTAAATATTTATCAGCAATTTTTTGTTCGAATTTGCCTTCAGTATAGCCTTAATTTTTAATTTGCTCATTAAATATTCCTGAAGTGCAATAGAAGCACGGCAGAAATTATTTTAATACCCACACCGATATCCAGTCAGTTTTGTAGCATAAGGATCAGTTCTCTATCATCATCTCAACTTCTCTGCACACGACAGACTTTACAGACCAGTCTCCATGTGCATGGGGAATTCACATCTGACAACTCATTTTACAAATTGCTCTTCTTATTCCTGGGCCAAATCCCATAAAGTTTGTTAACTCCCATGGCACTTGATGGGAGAGACAGGTGGTCAGAGGGCTGGAAAGTCATCCCTGTGTAGGCTGACACCTATTAAACATAAGACCTACTGTTTTTAATCCCCAGGATCAGTTTCTGACTGCTCCATACATATCATCAGGATACAGCTGTTGCAGATCTGACAGAGCAGACATGATCAACCTGATGCCAATATGGGGATACAAAGGAATTTGTCTTTCCACGGAGAAGAGGCTGCTGTGCAAAAAATACAAAACAAGTCAATATGGAGGAGACAGGTGATGCAGTCACTAGGAGGAAATTTTATCTCCTTGGATCCAAGTTCTGGATTTGCCTGTGAATGACCAGTCTCCTCCACCACAGCAGATAAAGGGCAAGGGAAGAGGAAGGGGTTTGACGGTATTAAAATTATTCAGAAGAGTTTTATGAATTGAAGCTCATAAATTAATACAGTTGAGGTTCAGAAGAGAAAGTGTAACCAGACCTTGTAACCACAAGACTATGAGACTGGGAAGACTTGGAAATTACGGCAGTTCTTAATTTACAACAAGATTAATTCAAGCAGTATTTTCATTCTAATAACTAATTCTAATTCTAAATAACTGAGAAGGGAAGAATTAAAAGACTACATCTTTTTTACTGCTCATAATGACATGAAATGCATCTCCCTCTGCTGTTTCTCCTTTGGGCCCAAATCTTTTGATTTGTGCAGCAGCTTCTAGGTGTGCCCTGCTGGTCAGGTTGGAGAGCAGGCGTTGCTCACCAAAGGCCCACTTAAACTGGGTGAATTCATGTTTCTTGTTCTTGCACATTTTCACAAGACTTCTATTCCCAGCCAAGTGAACTATCCATAAATATTCCCAAATTTAATATTATAAAAATAAACTGTCCTGTGGTACTTAAGCAACATGCAAGCCGTGAGTCACAGTTTAAGAGAAAAAACTGTAAGAGAATACACCAGATCTAGTTAATTTAATAAGTGACCGAGTGAATATGCCCAAAGGCTATATTTTTAAATTTTGAAATTTAAAAATTGTATATTAAAAACTATTTTAAAAAATAATTTTATAAATTATTTTTATCTATTCAATTTTATGATTCAGAAACAGGAAAAAATTATTGACATAGAAAACCCATTCAGCTGTTTCAAATATCTTGAAGACATCCAAAACCATCTACTAAATTTTAAAAATTTAATTTAAGTTTTTAAATTTTAGATATGTACCCAAATCAGAAGTGAATTTTGTGTTGGTTTATGGAATATTAAATATTGGTGTTGGAATATTCTCAGTTGCTAATTTTTTACTTCAGATTTCTGATTTTACATGCAGATACGCAATTGACACAAAAAATCCAATACACAAACACAGAAAGGAATGGTCCATGTAAGACAGTTGTAGAATTATTAATAACTATTAATTAACTAGTGGTAGAACTATTAATACAACAAAGGATTCTCAGAGAGTAAAAGCCACCAACAAACAACCTTGCCATTCTAGGGACTTGAGATGAGAAGACCACGTCCTTCATGCCCCTGGTTAACCGTATTGTTTTCAGCAAGGACAGGATCACACCCATAGCTCCAAAGGTGTTAATGGCAGCAGAGTCCATCCTGCCACAGGAGGTTGGCATCTGCTTCTCCTTCCCACCTCCGGCTGCGTGGTCCTGCCCTTCCACTGCAGCTTCCCCTCTCCAGCTACACCACAACAACTGCTTGCAGGAGCACAGGGTAAACCGGATTGCTGAAAATAACGCTTTAGCAGAGTTATTTTTGACCTGGATCCCTTCAGATTTTGTCAGGGTGGCATCACAAGGCATTGTGCACTTGGGCGGCTGTAGAAGTGCAGGATAATGAGTGGCCGAGAGCGTGGCCAGGGGTGGAGGACAGAGAGGACCCTTTAATCTGGCTTTCCACCTGAAGGCAGGGAACTGTGAAACTACATCCAGGGTTAACAATTGCATATACAATATACACAGCAGAAAAAAATACTGATCTTTCTGTCATAGCCATGAGAGAACAATGACTTTCCAAAATGCTCAAAAATCATCAGAATATTTTTCCTTTCTTTTTGTGTCCCCATAGCTAAATATACATACAGAGATGTCTTGCAGTATTAAATAACCATTTCCTCGCTTTTTTATCTTCTCAGTGTAATTAATTAACTGCCTCTTCTAAAGGACTCCATCAGATCTGAGTCCAGGGATGTCAGAGGCATTCACAAGAGAAATCTCTGCTAATAAACCGCATGGCCACAATTCACAGCAGAAGCACTTAATTCCAGTGATAGTGACACAGCACCTTCTAGACCACTTTTCTAATGATGGTGTCACAGAGAGGAAACAGTAGTACCTTTCTGATAAAAGTAAAATTCTGTGCACACTGATAAAAATATGACATTTTCAATCAGGAAGGAAGAGGGGCACTGCTCTGAAAAAAATGGAAGAGTAGAGCTGTACTTGAGACTTGTCAGTGCTTTCCCATCCACAGAGACCAAGGAGGTGTTCATGTACTTACATTACTTGTAAGCACTGAGTAAACACTAGGAGGAAGAAGACAAATCTTTTTCCTAAGAAGTTCTCTCTCCTTTATTTGTTGTTTGTGAGTCCTACCCTTCGTTCTCAGTAGAAACTCTCTTCTCCAGGTTTCTGGGAACTAGCTGCTAGGAGGAATTTTTTTAATGAGGAGGAAGTTTCCTAGCTCAGAGAGCAGCACAAAATGAAAAACTCGCTCCCTGGACTGTCTTTTCTCTCAGCACTTTCACGTGTTCTTTAATACTCATTTGGCTCCTAGCTGCCTGTTTGAAGGACTGGCTGCATAAACAAACTGTTTTTCAGTTGATTCAATTGGTGCTTGTGTACCCAAACAGGACACCAATATTAGCTATTTTAGTCTTTAATTTAGGTTATTTTTTATACTTTCACAACTCTTGCACTCTGAGACTGATCTGGGATTGATATTGCAGCCAAAGAGGATTTGGGGTTTTATTTAATCCTGTTTCTTTGCCATGTAGCTAAAAGGCTTTTGCTTTGTTATCAATATTATACTCCAGTTAAGTCAATAAATATTCACCATGTCTGCTTACTTCTTCTTGTAACTCCTCGTTGGACAAAAGCCTCAAAGCATTTGAGGAGAGTACAGTAAAATCAGTTCTTCAAATGGTAAGCAGGGGAAAAGAACAAGAAATACAGCTATCCAGTCAGATCTCTTTTTCCTGTCTTTTCTCACCTTTGGTATCCCGCCTGTCATCTTTTTTCAACACCTCATTCCCTGCCTCTTCCTTTTTCTGGGCTTTTCGCACTTGGTCTCACTCTCATTTTCAACAGTTTGTTGCTTCTTTTTCTGAACTCCAACTGACATCTTGTTGCCACAGCAATATCAGACATAAAAAATCACTTCTGCAACCAACTACTGTTCCAGCAGAAGATTGTAGCAATACAACTCATTTACTCAATGATCATACTTGTGAATTTGCCCCTAAAATTTTCAGTGCTAACATTTTCACTGCATGCTATCTTCTCTGTTATCCTTAACATGCTAAACCCTTCTGCTAACCCATCATATTTACCCTTGCAGTTTCCACACTTTATAAATATATGTCTTTATATGATATGTGTGGATACATATATTTATATAAGTACAAATATCTGGTTTTTAAACACCCCTTAAAAGAGCCAATCCTTGTATATACACTGACATGTACAGACTACTTCCTCCAATCCTCTGTTACTGTGCAACACCTGTAGATTCATCTCTAATTTTCCTGACTGCTCCTCTACCCACTAATATCCAATCCACTCCTAGCAAATGAAAGCTGTCATCCGGCTGCTGCTACACCACCACCCCAATTTCAGCTTTCAATGCAAAGTCATCTCTCACATTTAATAGACTTTTCCATAACTTTCATCAGTGCTGATATGCCTCCCTTCGGGCAGTTGTAGAGAGGGATAAGGTCACCCCTGTGCCTCCTTTTCTCCAGGCTAAACACCCCCAGTTCCCTCAGCTGCTCCTTATACAACTTGTGCTCCAGACCCTTCACCAACTTCGTTGCCCTTCTCTTGACACGCTCCAGCACCTCAACATCTTGCTTGTAATGAAGGGCCCAAAACAGATGATTTGAGGTGTGACCTCCCCAGTGTCCAGTACAGGGGGGCAATCACTGCCCTCGTCCTGCTGGCCACACTATAGCTGATACAGGCCAGGATGCCATTGGCCTTCTCGGCCACCTGGGCATATGCTGTCTTGTGTTCAGCAGCTGTTGGCCAGCACTCCTAGATCCTTTTCCTGTGGGCAGCTTTCCAGCCACTCTGGCCCCAGCCTGTAGTGCTGCCTGGGGTTGCTGTGACCTAAGAGCAGGACCCAGCACTCGGCCTTGTTGAACCCCATGTTATTCACACTATACCTCTCTCTGTCACACATCAGTCACACTAGGGAGAGGTGCCCATATTAAAAGAAAAGTAGGCTCTATTTTTTCCCTCCATTTTCAGCGAAGCACGTCTGAATGAAATTACTCCTTTGTCTTTTGTAGTATCTGCAGAGAAAGTCAAAGGCAATTGACTTCCAAATTATCAGATGAGCTTGTAGTCCAAAATAAGGGAATAATGAATATTTCCCAGAGAGTAATACCCAACATTCCCATTACGATTTCTACTTGCCAACAGCATGCACTTGTCAACAGCATGCACGATTTCTACTTGTCACCAACATCCCATTTAACACGGCTTGACATCATTAGGGCGTCATCTTGTATTTGAAGTATGTGACAAAACTTATACTATGAAATACACTCTATACATTCTATTTTCTTCAAATTTTATTCCAAAACCTGAAGAAATGTGTCTTATGAGTTTCCCAGTGAGAAAATTAACGTATCTTATTCAGTACTACATATTGTCCCCATGAAATTATACAGTTTGGATTTTGAATTTTTACTGACGGTTGAATCGCAAAGTTAAAAATTAAAAACTTAAATGTCATTAAACTTGTAGAGACTTTCGAACAAACTAATAGATTTGTATTATAAAAATGCATAAAAGATGTATCTAATAATTGTTCACAATGAAAAGACAGCATTATCTCCAACAACAAAGGACAGAACAGGGAAACTCAGGAAGGGAGGGACAGCTGCAGCACAATGTATTTTTTGTAGCTGGGGTTGTGAGGGGAGGTGGTTTGTTCGGGTTTTTTTGCATTTGGTCTTTTTTCTCCTGGAAGTAAAGAAAAAACCCGAAACAGTTAGATGTGGCTTTGCATATGCCAGATGTGACAATGAGTTCAAATCCCTTTCTGGGGAAAGAATTGCTTCATGGAGTGTTTGATTTTGAAAGAGCAAGGATTCATTGTCTCTGAATTTTGCTGGATACCGATAAATGCTGGCATTAGTGTGACATTTCCCTTTGAAATTTAGAGTACAGAATCAATCCTAATAAACAGTGCAAATCTGCAACCCTCACTAAGGCAGAACAGTGCTCACTGTCACAGACTTCAGAATGACTCATGTGAACATGACTATGGGCTGCAGCCCCTGGGTCTTTTACCAACCACACTTTCATTTGCTACCTAGCAGATGGAATTGGGTTTTTCTCATATTTGGATTATCTTTCAAGCACCTAATGCATTATTAAAATCTTCTGATGAAGTACAACATTCATAGTGGTAACTTGCACATATTTAATCAGTTCAGCTTAGAAATTGTGTGTAGCATTTGCTAAATGATTAAACATTTCTTCAGACACGTATTACAAAGTAATGTCATAAGTTTAGACATTTATTTCTTCCATTCTATCAACGGCTTCACTTACAAAACTTCTTTAAAAATTAATATGTTTCTCTACAATGTGGCATAAGAGGTTACTTTTTACATCTCTCGGATTGGACATAGATGTAAAACACCATTTTCTCTCCAGCTCTATGGTAAATTAAAATCTACAGATAAAACAGTCTAAATATATTTGCAATGACTCTCAGGCACATGAAAGAAATGTTCATGTGTGATCTAGTTGTTGGTGGTCTTCTTCAAACTGTTTTCCTCAGATTTTTCATACACATGCATTTCATAGATGCATTTATATTGGCCTCAAGTCCTGCACATGTACCAGCCAACTTGTATTTGGTCTACATTGGCCTTATCCCAGGTCTTGTGGGCCTTAGTGAGGCACAGAAATGTTTATAAAACTGAAGAATGGACCTCCTACTAGTGTTCTTTTAAGAAATTGTCTGTATTTGGATCAGAAACATTAAGAAGTGTATTTAAGCATTCCTGTAGCATAATTTCATGGAAAACATTCTTAATTTTAATGTAACCAATTAATGTTAATTAAAAGTCTGCAGTATAAGCAAACAAAAGAAAATTGAGAATTTAATCTTCCCCTGTAAATATGAAAATATGTATACTACCAAAAAATAAAAACAATCTTTCCCAGCAAGAAGCACTTGCAATAAATCAACTTCTGAGGGTTGCAACAGCCCTTTTTGTGACACTGTGTGACATAAACAAAAAATCTGAACATGAAGTACCATTCTTGGGAAGGAATTTAACAAAGGTGTAATGTGGTCACCTCATTAGAGAGAGATCAATTGCTGCTAATAAAAGCAGATATCTTGGAGAGACAAATCCACGGGAAGAAAAAAAGTGAGACTGCCACATCTGCCACTGGCAAGAAGTACTAAAAAGGACTTGGCGTTGCGGATACTTGAGTCCCACAAGTGGTAACCATGGATTAACCTATTTGTACTGATCGTTAATTTAGGTTCCAAATAAGGATCCAGCATTACTCAAAGGCCCCCAGACCCACTTTCCAGTGGAGAAGCAGAGTTTGGTTTCTCCAGCACAGGTGTAGGGACAGCCTTCCTGGCAGACTGAGCACATTGAGAGAGTCCCAGCTCTCCTGGCAGCCTGAGCTGCCTGTCAGCACAGGGATGTGGGTGTCCGGGGAGGGACCACCCTCTGCAGGGTGTACAGATACCCCAGCAAATGTCCACCCCCTGCATGGGGCTGGAGATGGCTTGGAAAGGGAAAGTGAAGGGGCACACACCAAGCAACCTTGAGTCTAAGTGACTGCCCCTTTCTGTTTATTGTTTTATCCCCATGCCTTTCGTATTCCATTGATTTTTCTTGTCTTCCCCCTTTATCTTCACATCTGTGAGACCTTTAATACATAGAGTTTGTGATAGTTTTTATGTTCCTGTTAATTACTTCTCCAGTTTTGAAAAATAAAATTTTTCTTAATGATTTAAATTTTCCATCTTTACAGACACTGACTACTTCACATACAGTAAATTTGAAAATACAACACCTGTTTTATTTTGTGCATTAAAGTCACCTACTCTATCAAGTGATATATGTAAATATTTCTTACAGAATTGTTTCATAGACACAAGAAAACGCATAAAACTGAAAAAAAACCTGAAGAACTATATTTTTTTATGAATAGTGGATTGTTCAGAAAAAAAACCTGCAGAGAGACGTTCTGCAAAGTAAGATTAAATCTCGTGAAAAAATCAGGTTTTTTTATCCTTAACTAGGTGTAATATTAGAATATTCTAATACATCAAAATCAGATGTGTAATTTCAGAAAAGCAAGGTTTTTACAATGTTTTAAAAATAAAACTGCTCACATTTTCAATCAAAATTCCGTTATTTTTAATTGAAACCCTGATGTGAAAAAAAACCCCAATAATTATTTTGTGATTAAATTGAAATAAAATTCTTTAATTTTTGGTTCAGATATAAATTTTAAATTCCATTATTTACTCTTCTAACAGCAAACAAATTGTGTCACAATTGTCACTACAAAAAGAAAATACTTACATCACAGTAGCAAAAGTCATGCTATGTACAAACAAATGTGCAATTCAGAGACAGTGAACAGTGATGATACTTGAGGTAACAAATTAAGAACTTCAAATCCTATGCCACACTCCCATTTTAAGAATTAACCAATCCTCCTGCCAAGCTGGACAATACAAGAACACACTTCCTCTCTTTTGATATCATGATCTGAGTAAGATTTTAAGAGCCAACACAGACAGCAGTGTCAGAAGAAAGGAAATAAATATCAGTAAAAGCAGAAGGAATTAAAACAAAAATCTGAGAACAAAGCGTACGAGTTTATGGCCTTTAAATCCTTTACAGGGTGTGAGTCTCAGAGACATCAAAGTAAACATTGTCATCCTGAACAGTTCCAGCAATTCTATCATAACCCGGGTTACTCTTAATATTTTTCCAAGCAGTTCTGAACTTAGGGGCTCAGAGAGATCCTAGTCCTACAAAACTACGCTAGCTCTATGTGAATAAAATATCTTGAATTTCTATTGCAAAGGGTTACAGCAACGCCTGTTTTTAAAAGTTCTCTCCATGGGAAAAAAAAAGGAATGGCCACTAATTTCTGTACTGCTTCTTTATTTCAAAATATTTTATATCTCTCTCAAACTGGCAATAACTGACAGAGAAAAAAAAGTTTTGCACCGAAGTGAAAATCTGTATTCATCATTCAGCATGACTTTTTAAAATAAAAGAAGCATTGTTTTTTTCTATCTTTTAGTCTCTGCTGTTCTTCAGGGGAAAATATTTCCTCTCTTTGATTTCATTATCTGAATAAGTTTTTAAGACCCGTTTAACAAGACAGAATACAGTGTTAAAAGACAGGAATAAAAATCAATAAAACTCAAAGAAATTAATCCAGAAATCTCTGGTAGCTCAAAACTACCATTCACTTGAACAAGTTCTAAAGAAATTAATTATTCACTCCAACACTGTGCTGAATACTCTTTGTACAATGAATCATCTCTCTGAATTGACTGGAACTGGCAGAGCTAAAGGCCAATGTACTGTTTGCTTTCTCCTCTCAAACTTGTGTTCTTTCAAAAGAAACCAGGCTTCTCTCTTCCCATACCAACGCATACACTGAAATGGCTTGAAGAGCAGCCTCACAAAAGGGCCAAACATACTTGCTCATAGAGCTTAAAATGTAAAAAGCCTTCAGCCCATCCTTAGAGGACCTTAAAACCATCTACGCTTAGTATTAGGCACTCCTCTGAAAAGCAGGGTTTCACCACCAAAGGTATTTCACCACCAGAGGCAGGCTGTGGCTGTGATACTCAGCCATCCAGAACAAGAGCACTACACTTCAAGGAAGCCATCGCTCTGCACATCCCAGTGTGGGTGGCATCTTTGGTCTCTTACTCATGGCTGCCCTCTAGTTACATGCCCAAGCAGAGATGAATGATGAACCTGGCTAAGGATGGGTTTCCGAATACTTACAGTTTTAAGACATCATTTTTGTTGCAAAGGAAATGCACAGGGTGAAGTCTTCTTTTTGCCTGATTCAAGAAGAGTTAAACAATCTTACCAAAGCACCCCTCCACCCTTACACAAAGCCAGCCACCAGACAAACCCAGGCATCCTCAGCCACCATCCTCTGATGCCACAAACTGTCCACAGCTCCTTACTTCTGCAGGAAGGAAAAGGCTGACACTTGCCATTGCCTTCAGAGGAAGAAAAATGCAAGCAATTTGTTTTCACCCTTTCCATACCTTGGATGCAGTTACTAGAGAAGTTGTGTTTTCAGCAGTACATAACTTGGAGTTAGACGTGAATTAGTGTTGTGGTAAATAATTCCCATTTTAAGAAAATATATTCAAATTACTACTGAAGAGGGGAAAAAAGAACAATGAAGGACTGAGAGAGAAAAATACCTACAGCTCCATCTGTTGCTGGAGACGGGTAGTAATTCAACTACAAAAAAGTCAAAAGCCAAGTCTATGATTTCTGGCTAAAGGAGATGAATTCTGGAGAATAAATCAAGCTCCAAGTGTAAAAACTAGTGATTTAACAACAACTGTCAGATTTTTTTTTTAATCATCAAAATAGAAACTATAAAAATATTTTAAAACCCACATAAATGCTTACAATACAGGCCAAAGTGAAATATGAACGGAAGTTTCATCCCTCTAAATGATAGATGGTAGTGCCTCTGATTTTAAAAAAGAGACTTTGGTCTCTAGAGACTATAAGCTGCCCTGGATCAACAACTATTTTCCTACAAGCCTATATTGCATTGAACACGACAGAAACACAATTATTTCTGAAATCTCTGAGTTTTATCAGAATCTCAGTATTGAATAAAGATGTAATGGTACCCTAATAGATATCATAAATCTGTTTACTTTGCTGTCATTATAATTCTTCAATAAAGTATTTTAAACAGACGATTACAATAATGCAGAGGTATAGGTATCATGACGTCTGTTCTTTCTAAAAACTGAAAAGTGCCTCTTTTCAACCATCTGTATAGATGATTAAATCATGCTCAGCAAAACCGTGGGTTTTCTCATTCAATTAATGAAATGTATCTAGGTTTCTCTTTCATTAGTTCACAATACCCAAAAGCCCAGTGAAACAGAAGAGTTACAAATGGGTTTACATGATTCTGATTTTGGGCTATCCACTAGTGATGTATTTCTGCTTGTCAAAATGGCCAAGTACTGGCTAGTTTTGGCAATATGTAGTTTTCTGGACTAGCAATGAAACCATGTCACAGAGGGTCTTTACGTGTCATGCACATTTACAAATATTTCTCAATTATCTCATTTTCCTGGATATTTCACAGCAATCAAGAGAAAAGGTACCAATTCAAATTCTAACCCACAGATATTACTTGTCCCATTCTACTCCAATTATTAAGGGGTTAAAGTGGGTAGACTGAATTCACTGTATCTTCACTTCACAAAGTTAGTCAGAAAATGTCTCTTTTACTTATGATGATTTGCAAATATTGTGTGCAAATGTAAGCGTGCATGAAGGAAAGACGAAGAATTCGTGATTTTAAGAATGGCTACAGTGTGTGTGTGTGTGTGGTGCCCTGGATTACCCTCAAAATGTGCAGATGACTGTTACCGAAGGAAGTGGAAGGAACAGCATGTTCACCAACTCCAGAGCCAGGAATAACAGAAGCCACACATTCAACAACAGCCATATGACTACAGGCAGGCTCTGATGGGGCACTTCCATTCAGGATTAACATAATGTTTATATGAAGCAGAAAAACGCATCTCGCTTGCAGAAAGAGACCTATATCTCTAAGAAATGTGTGCCCATGAAACAGGAAGCAGCCTGTTGGACTGAACAGGTGGATGAACCTTCAGACTACAGGTGCTGGCTACAGAAACAGGAATTGAAATTCTGTTTCCAGAAAGCACACACCTTGGGTTTCACCGCAGAGATCAGCATCCCCCGTTCTCAGTGTACAAAAGAGATTTTCTGACTGGCAGTTTACTCCTGCACATGATGGCATTGCTGCACCAAGTAAAACAGAAGAGTGAATGGGCAGCAAATGGAAGCAGAGCCCCATCCTTGTATTTATTAATTATTTAAGAGTCCTCAATGTTTTAACACAAAAAATTTTCAAAACATTAATAAAAATACGCCTCCAGGCTAAAAAAGCTCTTCATAATATCACAAGCTAAGTATCCAAGGATGAATCCAGAACCTTTAACTGCTTTTGAAATAATCATTACAATTTTACGTGTGTTTTTAAAATTCATATGTGAATTTAATCTGTTTAATCTGTTTACCTTACCTATGTTACTTTGTCCCCAGGCTTCATTTTTATCCTCACGTCAGAGAAACATATAAGATAATTATTTGAATTAATACAGTAATGGAACCCAGAGCATCAAGCATAGTTAAAATTTTATCTTGGAAAAGAAAATTTCTTCAGACATCATGGTAAGGACCAACCTTCATGTTACTCTGGAGAGCACACAACAGGACAGGACAGCGGTGAGATCAGTACTGACCATGGGTGAGAGACAGGCGGTCTTCTCCCTTTTCATGGGGAAAGCCCTGATAGGAGAGGAGACAGATTCACACCTAGTCCCTCCTCACATAGCTCTGCAGTTACTGTAAAAAATAAATTGCTAATTTAAAAGGTATAAACCACAGGTAGATGATGGTTTGCTGCCCATCAGGAACTTTTTTGTAGCAGTCATGCTTGAACTGTTGAAAGGGGAGCCCTGCATGCAGCCACCTATGTTCCTCAGGGCGCAGGCTGCCAGGCTGGTGCATTGGAGGGTGGTTCCACGCTCCTTCCAGCCATGGTAAAGAGCCCACTCCAGAAAAGCCATCCTGGAGAGGACTCCAGGCTGTGCAGTGCCAGGCAAGGTGCCTGCTGTCTCTGTAGCCCCTGCTGTGGTGTCCCCATGGGCCTTGGCCACCTGCCATGGCCTGGTGCCTGTCCATGCGTGTGAGCACTCTCTGCCTCCAAAGGAAGGAGGCGACGTTAGATTCCAGGCTGGAGTAACCCCTGTGCTGGGAGCCCAGTGCATGCCAGGGGACAAAAGGCTGCCAAGGAGTATTTCAGCAGTGGGATAGGAGCAGTGGCAGAGCTCCAATGCTCCAGCCTGCACCCTGGTGCTGCTTAATACTAAATATCTGTATGCATGCACTTATATTCACATAAACTAGTGCTTCCCCTGCCACCAAGCACAGAGGGTATCAAAAAATCCTTTGTTACAGTCTTTGCTTTAGGTGCTGCTTCCACAGTCATTTGCTTCCTTCTTCTGGCTTGAATGTTTTTATTTATTCAATGTGTTTTTTCCTAAGAGGATATGATTCTGTTTATTTTACTATCAAGACAGTAATTTGGGAACAAAACAAAACTAATGTTTCATAAAGGAGCCTAACTAAGGTGACAGTGTGAACTAACAAATTGAGCCCCATGGTGTCAGGAAAAGGTCTGTGTCCACAGGCAGTGTAACACCTGCATGTACCCCTTTGAAGTCCCTTCAAATCACCTGTCTCTAAGGCATCAAACAGCCTTGCTACAGATGGATGCCCAGCACCAGGCACATGTGTGTGCTCCATCAGCTTGGCATCAGTTTGCCTGTCTCATACCAGCATTCCTGGCAACTCCTTAATGCCCTTCCCAGGGCAGCATGGTTTCAAAACAAAAAATTCAAGCACAGCTCAGAACCTCTTGAACATAAAATTGAGTGTGACATGCACAAGTCAATGCCAAACAGTTTGGAGGATAATTTAAGTAGCCTTTGGGAAGAAGGTGTCAAGGAAAGCTTTGTAGGTCTGAAAGGAATGCAGGGACAAGCCAGAAACACAAACCCCCAGAAAATGAAGGGAATCAGAGGAAAGAAAAATGTAGAAAGGAGGTAATGGAGGGCTGCAATGAGGAGGAGTGAATGTATATTCCCAGCGAGTGAACTGCAAGGCACAGGAAGGGTTCTTCCTACCCAAATGGAATATAGGGCTTAAAATTTAATTAGTGCTTTCTTCTGTACTTTTTGATCTTTGCACAAAGCCTTTCTTCACACAAAGGACAGAGAGGTTTCTGTGGGGCTGTGCGGCAGGGCAGCCAGTCTCCCTCCGTTTAGGCATTTCCCGTATTTGCCGGCATAAATGGGATGCCTCTCCCTGTTCTTCCTGCCTGTCCCTCGACCTCCGGAGGAAGGTATTCCCGGGACATTTCACTGCCGCAAACACCCCAGCCCGTGTGACAAAACTTTTTGCGGAACAATTTGCTCTCGCCACCGGAGAAGTTGAAACATTAGCCCAGGACCAGCCAACACCGTCTCCCCTGGCCCGGCCGGGCTTGAGCTCCGCTTTTGTGCCGCCTCCGTGCGCCCGGCTGGAGCGGGGCTGGCGGCGGTGCCGGCGGCGGGAGCTGCGGGGCTGGAGATGCGGGGGGCGCGGGCACCAGGAAGGGAGCGGGGATTGCCCCGTCGGCTTGCAGGGAGGCGGGACACCAGCGCTGCCAGCCCCACAGCTGCCATCGCCCCCTGCGCGCCCTTTGGCTGCCCAGACTTCTACTTTATCAATAAAAATTGAGCAAATGTCCCTTCTCTCTTAAATACCTCCGCTCTAAGGAAATGGGACCGAGGGTTGTCACAAAAATTGTGCCGAGCAGACTGCACTTGAGGGAGAGGAAAGCTCAGAACACACCTTTTGGCGAAAGGCGACCGACTCGCTTGAGGGCACCTCTGGCTGAGGAGGCATCTTGCTGACGAGCAGGAATTCTTGACAAGATCTCGGGATCTTGAAAAGCTGAAAGAAACGCCAGCAGAAGTTCCTGACATCTGCATCATCCGCCTTGCATAATTTTGCATTTGAGATGCTCCCAGAGGAGAAGACCATGTCATGAGGAAAGTATGGCCACATTTATCCTGTGTGGGAAGCATAAAAATGTGTTTCTGAGACGATCAAAGCTGTGGGGGAAAGGGGTATCGTGTTCTCACCAGTTCTGTGCTTCGCTTGAATTAAACTCCGGAAAAGCAATAAATTACAAATAACTTACCCGGTCACGCTTCTTATTTTGCTTTTACGGGCGACATATCCCTGAACGGATCAGAGAGTTCTCAAATATGTTTCTTTTCAATCATACGAAGAGATATTTCACAAACGGCATTTTTATGCCACCTTAAAAAAAAACAAACACAAACAAACAAACAAAAACAAACAAAAAAACCCCCACACAACTAAAGCGAGTTGCCCTGAGCAGCTGTCTCCCAAAGCCGGTCGCTCTCAGGTCTGGCTGCAAAGCCCGCCCGCACTTAATTTTCTGCCCCAGCAAATCCTAATTCCTATGAAGTCTGAAAGCTTATTTATATTTAAAAGTTCATTTCGGGAACAGCTGTCCCAGCAGAAGTCAAACAGCGTACGCCGATGGCCGGCACAGAATGCGATTTTAAGGCATTCGTTAAAATACACGCACCTCTGCCCTCTGCCCACGATTCCGAAGTGACCTGTCCAGTGCACATCAGCGCCAGCCGGTCCTTCACAGCACACGTGCGTGTGTGCATTGAGTTGCGGAAACGGATTAGGCTGTGAAGTGGAGGGTTTGGTTTGGTTAGTTTGGTTCGGTTTTCATTTGGTTGGTTGGTTGGTTTTTAGGGGGGTGGTCGTTTTGGTTTTCTGCATTTTTTTCTTTAATTTAATTCAAGCAAAGTTTTACTTAGATGAAAGGTAGGCACCTGTAGTACATTTTAGACCAAACAGAAACGATACCCGAAACGCCGGTTCGGGTATTTCCATCTCTTCGAATGACTCAATAAGGCTTAAATCCCCCGCTTCTCCCCCTACAGCGCCCAGCGGGACCAGGTAAGGCCCCCGCACGGCAGCGGCTGCGGCCGGCGGGCCCGGGGCGGGCGGGGCGAGCACGGCAGCCTCTCGCGGCACCTCGCAGTGCTCATGACAGCTTTGTCCCTTCGCTCAGCTTAGAGGAAGGGGTAGATGTTGCTGCGAAGTAGCTAACACCTCTCTTGCATTTCCCAAGGTATCTTGAGTAAAGACACCTGACATGAGGTGTTGGAGAGCCGTGGGTGGGGGGGATATCGAGGGGTGCGCGGGCAGGGCCGGGAAGGCAAACGGCAAAGGCGCTTCGCCGGGCACGGGAACGTCCTCACACCTCCACTGCCCGTCCGGAGCGGGCGAGTTACCGGGCAGGGAGGCGAATTGCTGCACCCGAATGCTCAGGGAAGCCCTGGGCCGCCGCTCCCGGCGGAAGAAGCCGGCGGGGGGCGCGGCGGGGGAGGGAGGGACGGCAGCACCTGCCGGGCCAGCGGCGGGGCTGCCCAGCCCCGTGCCCGCGCCCTCCTTCGCTCCCGCCCGCCCCAGCGCTCATGCGCCAGCCGGAGGTTTAAAGCGGGAGCGGCGGCTGCTAGGGGCTGTACCGCTCGGCGGAGGTGCGGGCAGCGCGCAGGGACGGTGCAGTGACCCGGCCGGCACGACGCTCTCCGCCGCTCTCCTGGGCTCCGCTCTGCGCTTCCCCGCCGTGCGGGCGCGCCCCGCCGCCATGTGGCTCTCGGTCCTGCTCCTCGGTGGGTACTGCGGGGAGCGGCGGGGGCCGGCGGGGCGGGCGCGGAGCAGCGCCCCGACCCGCTCCCTGTCTGTTCGCAGGCGCCTTCCTGCTCTCCGGCCCGGTGCGCGGCAGCGACGGCTCCGGTGAGTTGGCCGCTGTCCCCTCTTCACACCCCGTGGGGGTTTCCCCCTCGGAGCGTCCCTGCCCGGCCTGTCCCGCCCCGCCGGGAGGTGGCGGCGCCCGGGGGGCGCTTGGCCGCGGGTACTGGCTCGGCCCTTCCCGGCGCGCCCGGCTGCGGCCGCCTCTCGCCGGGATGCGCGGGGAGCCCCCGCCGAGCCCCGCCGGGGAGGGTTGCGCGGAGCCGGCCGGTGGGAAGCTGCAGAGGGGCACGGAGGATGTCTGGGAACGCTTCCAGACGGGGGTGAAAACTCCTTCCTGGCACAGGCTGAAGCAGCGCCGTGGTGACAAGTGTCCCCATCGAGGGGAGCGCCGGTAGCAAGAGTGAGTGGGGTTGTGCTTGTGTGTGTTATAAAGGCACTCGTACAGTGCTTGGCAATTTGAGGATCTCTGGCATATTTTAGACCATGGAATTGATTAAAAATATTTTAAACTTGCCCTGCCATTATTTCGACCTGGAAAGCAAAAGAACATACTTAAGACGCCTAGCAGGGTGTGGCAGGGGCTGCCCGTTGTACCATCCTGTGTGGGACTGCATCCTTGCTGCTGGAGAGCAGGCTCTCCTGGAACCAGAATAAATCCATGGGAACCAGGAGCCACGGGAAGCAGTTGGAGAAATAATGTGACAGAAGGACGCAAGCAGTTTGTCTGCCCCTTTCAGTGGAACCTTTCACCAAGGGAGGATAGGAGCCTCCAGAAGAACATGCTTCCAGATGCAGGCCTGGCCTGCAGAAGGTGAGTGACCCCAAGCTTTTCTGAATGGTTGTTAATGATTTCGCAGTTATTAAGAAGCAGAATTCGCTGCTCATTTTGTGTTGAATCAAAGATTTGGAAAATTCTTTTGTGCTAAACTGATAAAAGCTCTCTGTGACATGAGTGCTATGGCTAAAAAAGGAAAAAATGCACAGCAATAGAAAAGCTGCTTTAACCCTAGTTCCTTTCCCTTTTTCATTTAACAGGTGCATTATAGATGAAGTGCTGGCGGTCTGGCAGGAAACAAATGAAAAGTTTTCTGGGATGCTTCCTTCAGGGCTGGAGAAGCCGCTGTAACTTGAAGGTATCTGGAACCAGCTCAAATAGCATTAATGTGAACAGTTTCTGTAAGATATTGCCTCTTACCTTTAGTCTGAGCCTAAATTCAGCAGCATTTGGTTATTGAACTGGAAACTTGCAGGAGCGTTCATAAAAGCGCCTAAATCCTGTTGTTGAAAAGTAATGAAAGAACATTAATTTCCTCAAAAATCTACTGTATTTAGGCTCATAATGTTTGGGAAAATCTCAGAGGATCTTAAAACTTTCTTTATACTCCCACTGGAATGGATACAAATACTGCCAAGCTCAAGAGTTCCGGTTGCCACACACGAGGGTGTGTGGGCGGGTGAGCGCTGCCATGTGATGGCAAGTGCCCTTAAGTTGATGAGAAGAGGGCAGGTCTCAGACTGAAATGAACGACATAGCCCTGACCAGATTTCTTTAAATCCCGTTGCCCTTGTCCGTATCAGGATATGTACTAAAGATTTACATGAATTAGTATGCAATCTGTGAACATGTTTTCCAAAATATGAATAAGTGTAGGTTTACTAGCATGTTTTTTTTTTTTTTTTACTATGGGTAAGGTACGTGGGAGCATTCCTTGCATGGGATAGAAAAAGCAGGCTTGTTTGAAACCTCAAGATAAAAAAGGACCTAAAATGTTTCTATTTTGAAAAAAATATTAAATATGAAAAGGAATAGGAAGCAGAATAGGGATGTACTTCTCTATGTTGCAACCCACAAAGTTATCTTTTTTTAAAGAAATAAATTTTTAAAAAAATTTTAAAATTTTTTAAAACAAAATAGGAACCCCTATTTTTTTTTTTTTTGCAATGATGTACATAGGATTTTTTCGTTTGTATAAACAGTTTTCCCGAAGCAACACATGGAAACTTCAAGTTTAGAAAAGATCAGATTTTGCATAGGGATTTTATTTCCCTAGAATAACTTAAAGCAGTGGCTCCTGCTAAAAATTAAGTGCAAACTTTTGTAGATTGATATAAGAGGCAGCTGTTCACAGCAAAATCAGAGTACGTGGGAAGAGGCACCAAAAGGATGGAAATTGATGGAATGATTGAGAACATGGTTGTTTTAAGAGAGAAGTGAGTCTTCGCTTTTCTTCTCTTTTTTTTTAGGTCAACAATGATGGAAGACATTCACCCCTACTCTTTAAATATGGCTTAAATCAGGAAGAATTACAGTTTCTTTTCTTTGTACTTCATTTTTGTAGGGTGCTCTGATGTAGTGTGTTTCTGTGAAGCTTGAAGGGTGTGTGTCTTGACAGGATGGGATGATAGTCATTTTATTGTGGTTCTAAAGGCCTAATTTAATGTAACAGAGCCTAGGTCTCACGCCTTCGACAGAGTCCAGAATGGGTAGGAGTCTAGAACTGAATCCTTCCCTGTAAATTGTAAGTTTATATTTATTTCTTCCAAAAATACTTGGATTTAGAATATTGCATCACATAAGTATTCAAAGAAATGCCTCCACTGCTACTGCTCTTGCATTCTTCAATTGAAGTGATTAAAACATGCGGGTTTTATCCCAGTTACTTTATGTATAGATATAGCTCTTTGGCACTTTTTGCCATGTTGAAGTGTCGTGGATAGACTAACAAAAACAAGCACTTCTTCAATAGTAATATCATATATGAAATTCGTGAGAATGATGAGTGTGTAAGCTGTCAAAGAACAATTTTATATATTCTAGTATTCAGACCTCATTAATACATTTTCATGTTTGCAACTAAATGATTGAAGTTTTATGGGTTGGATGGCTGATGTTGCGTTAACAAACAGGGAAGAGCAAAAAACACTACAGAGCTGGTATTGTAAGCCTTAATTTTGGTAGTCAACAAAAAAATTGGCTTTCATTTTGATACTTCACCAAATATTTCTGATGTTAGTCTGTTTTACAGTTATGGCTTAGAGAAAACTCTATCTACCTACACAGAAAACTAACATGAAATTGTTGCTTTTAATTAACAGCATCATTGACTTCAAAGTGTTTATTTTTACCTCAGTGCTGATCCAGCTGAGGTATAAACTGCTAAATCCCCTAGCTACAGCATATCAGGTCTTCAGTTCACACAGCAGCAACGTGCATCCTTCCCTTGGAAGCCTGCCTCTCGTGTAGACAAGGATCATGACAGTCTTTAGGCTGCCAGTACAGAAAAATCTTGCAGCTGGGCTACAATGGATTTCTGTGTTTTCATTGCCAGGGAAAACACAGATTATTTTTCCCCCCATCTTCTGTGCTATGCGAAAGCCTGCCACATGACGGTAATTAGTAGGTACTTGGTGATGAGGGAAATACAGATCTCCAAGCGATACAGGGTTTGTTAACTAGACATGCCTAATTACTGTCTTTGTATGCACAGCCGGCCAAGGAATTCAGTCAAGTACATTACATTAGAAACGACAGGAATTAAAACTTCCTGTGGCGTCTTGCACTTTTAGAGGCTGGAAAAATGTTGCAGGGTGAGAGGCACAAGCAGTGCTGTGAGAGCAGAGATTACTAGTGGTGCTTATTGCAGTGACTCCTCCAAGGATTTCCAGCCTTCCAGCTGCTGTTTGATTTTGATGGTCTTGCTGTCATTTGGTGGATACTACTTGATCAGAGCCCAGTTGTTAGCAAACACACTTGTAGAACCTCCATGAAAGGATTAGGGGACTCAAACAGCAAAGCAAATCGACTTCTTTTAGCACACCAATAATAAAACACTTTTGACAATGAAAATATGGAGCTTCTAGGTGTAAGCATTGGTGATTCTTCTTGATTTCTCTTTCATTTTTGAGGCAATTGAATAGGACTAAGCATGGAGAGGATGTGAGTAGGTAAGACTAAGTCCTAAAAGAAACTTCTTTATTTCATAGAATACTTGAGAATCAGATTAAATCACTTTACACTGTCTTGCTAGATAGATAACTTTTATTATCTTGAGAAGGGAAAAGTAAAGAAGTGCTTACTGCTGTCTTTTGTTCTTACTCAGGACTATATAGATAGATTTAGCATATACAAGTCCCATATTTGTGCTAACAAATAGCAACAAAGATTTTTCAGGAAGATGTGATTAGGTAGTTTAGCATAGTTTCAGCATAACATTAATGACTGTTGTATGTAATTAAGAGTAAAACTACATGCATAGTTGATGGATGTGCGTGTTCAATCTATGCAGTCAGAATGAACAGACATGCTTCCCTCCGCATCTCTGGCTGCAACTGTTCTGCTTTCCAGCTCTAAAGTCAGTGAGATTAGCTGGAGGTATCATCTTTTCCATCCCCTGATGAAGAACAGCATATGCTCCCAGTACTTTCATTTATAAGCAGTGTATGTTGGGGTCAGGAAACACCCCAGGGAAAGAATGAAAATAGGGGGCAGAAAAGCTGGAGAGAGACAGATCACTGACCCCTGAAACATACAGTCCTTGGAATATAATGCTGTGGTGTATGCACTGACACCTTGGCCAGCCTCTGCCAGCTTTCATCTCAATACTGTGCAAAGGCAGCATTCCAAGTGCATTTGGAAAAAGTTCTTGCACCTTCTAGGTGCAAGGGCAAGATGTGGCTTAGGAAGTTCAGAATAAACAGCCAGGCATGGGCTGGTCTTCGGCTGCTGAATTGATAATGATCTAAGACAAATCTCTAATTTGCTGTGCAACAGACCAGCTGATTGTGCTATCTTGTGTAGTAGAAGGATGGTAGTTACCATGCAAGATAAAGACCTCTATGTTTTCAAAAGAAAAAACATCAGTTTGCCAAGCAAAATTGTGTACTGATGTTAATCTGTGTCTGCATACCATCATTGCACACAGGCAAGCACAATGAAAGCTTAATGATGATAACCTGAGGAGCAACTTTTGAAAAAAGGCAGAATTCTATGTAAAAAATGCATGTGCCTCAGCTGAATAAATAACTTTTGTATCACTGTGTGAATCTGACTGTCCTCTGCACAATGATAAAGATGTAAACTTCACTGTAATTAATTGATACCAATGTTCTAGATGTTACTGTATTAGTGGAGCAAGGAGATGGGTATTCCTCTTTTTTTTTTTTAACACCGGCCTCAGTAGGATTTATTGCAGAGGCTAAGGGAAATGCTGCTGTCAACCTGCTTCATGAATGCCACTGGAGAGAAGTTTCAAAATTTCCCAAGTGACTCATAGATGTCTTACAGCTGGAGATTATTGTAGGGATTTCAGTGTGATTTAATTTCTTCCTTGGAAAGTGCCACCTGCGTGTGTGGTCCATCAGCCCTCAAAGGTCTTCCTCTTGCCCTTCTGTCTCTGCAGTAAACTTACAGATGTGAATTGCTTTTCCTTGTATATTATTTTAATGTTTTGTGTTCGTGTTTTTGGGGTTTTTTTACCTTTTCACCATTTCTGCCACTTTTCCCCCATAAGTAATTTTGAAGTGTGTGTTTCCTTGTTGTAACTGTACACTTGTAAGCTCCAAAGACATCTTTGTAGTCATTGTACCTAATTTCAAATTCAGATATTGCTTTAAACTTGGAAACTGTGTAGACTTAAAAAAAAACCAAACCGACAACGAACCCTGAAGATTTTCAGGTCAAAAGTTCTTCTTTTCTCTTTAGCTCCTACTGCTATCACATGCTTTACAAGAGGACTTGACCTTAGAAAGGGGACAGAAGATGTCCTTTGCCCAGCAAACTGTCCTCTGTGGCAATTTTATGTCTTTGGGGATGGAGTTTATGCCTCTCTTTCGAGTGTCTGTGGAGCTGCCATACACAGGTAAGTCAGATGATTGTTAATCCATATGCTAAGCAAGTTTATATTGTCTTTGCCACACTTACAAATCTTAGCCTTTTGATGCCATCATAGTAAAAAATCTCTCTGGACTTTGTGTCCTATTAACTCAATAGGAATGTCATTGGGAGAAGAGAAAACAAGGGAAAAAAGAATGTCTGTGCAGCTCACAAGTTATCTGAGTTGTGTTTAAGCGTTCCTGAAAACCACTTTAACTTTCTCTGAAATGGCCCAGCGTTGTCCACAGATGAACTTTCACTGTAAAATCACTTGTGTCACTAGTAGATATGGAAGGATACAGTATAAATAGTAACTAATTGAAGAATAAAAGCAGATTCTCTGACTTTCTTAAAAGCTTGAGTCAAACAAACTGTTTAAAAGAAATGGAGGAGTGGTTTCCATTTTAATTTAACATCAAGCAACAAAAGAAAGCTCTTTCAGAATATACTGATGTGATGCTGCAGCTATCAGAGTATTTTTTTATGTTAAAATACCCACAACTATAAACTTAAAATTTTACAGAAATATAAATGGCTGGAAGATAAATGAGGAAAATAAAACTTTCTTGAGTTAATATTCATTGCTTGACACTTTAAATGCCATAAAAGACCATGCTAAGTAAGCATTTTAAATAACATTTAGGGGGCTGTCATTACTAGCTACAATCTTACTTAAAGTGTCAATTAAAATTCTATAACTTTTAACAAGACTTCCAAATTTGGGCTACTTGTATAGTATTTAAACTCCGAAGTAAACTAAAATGAACTTTTTTTAAAAAAATTACTTAAGGAGGGGTTTTGAGTAGAAACTGTGGAATTTCTCAAATGCTGTAAAAGAATCTAAGGGCTAAGGTACTATTGGAGGAATTAGAAGGAGCTTGGGGGTATTATGGGGGTCTATTTCCATTTGTTTTTAAAGCCAAAGAGTTTGTCTCATATTTACATGTTTCCATACGTATTTTATTGTTCGACAGGCTTCCTTCTGATGCTTCTGTAAAAAGAATTAAAGTCTCCATTTAGTGTGTTTTAAGTGTCTTCAAGAGTGTTTAAAAAAAATTAGACTTTGGTTCTTCACTCTTCGTAGTTAAGGTATATTTAAGAAGTTTGTGAAAGAATGCCTAGATCAAATGCAGGTAGTGACTTTGAATTTGCTTTTTTTATTGTTTTTTTTTTTTGAGCTGAGGAATACTGAGATTTCTTTCCGTTGTCATTTTTTTTCCTGAGGCAATGTTTGTATTTAGTGATGTAGTCATGTATATTAACATTGCATTTATTTTAACATTCTATTTCTTGCCTAAGATATCTTTAAAGAGAAAAAAGCTTTTGCTGTCAAGACCTTTTTCTAAAGAGAATAAAGACTTGAACTTTTTGAAAAGACACAGGAGTTCCTAACCAGTTCAGCTAGGCAGGGTTCTTGAATCTCCCGTGCCAGGGCTGTCTGTGACTGACTGTTAGGAAAGTCCCACCATGAAAGCTCCTGGGGCTCAGTTCTGCCACAGCTGGGGCATACTTCTACAAAAGGAAGAGGTACAAGAAATGGCAGATGCATGTTTCTTTCCATGATTTGCATAGTCTTCCCCTAGATAATAAAGCACAAGCTTTATTTTATTGTATATCATTTAGCTCTTCACTGAAGTCTGTACCTTATAAACTACATGTACTATTGTTCTCCAGCCCAGAAGCGTGAGACTATAGAAAAATCCATACTTTTCCACAGTAAGAGTCAATATAAATTGTACTACTTGTGAAATATGCAGCCCTTTTTGTAAAACCTGCATCTAACAACCTCTCTCCACAGACATTGTGAGAATAATGAGGGCTCTGACAGCAATAAAGGGATTAAAATATACTCACCTTTCTAATGTGTCTTCCAGAATGGATGTAAGTTAATCTTGTTCAAGTCTTCTGAGTATGGTAGACTGTAGTAAGGTGTTTTGAAAAAGCAGACTGAAGGTGAAAGATTACCTGTTTAGGAGAACTGCTGTTTTTGAAGTCTGCCTTTAAGCTGGGGCTGTTAGTTCTGTTGGGCTCTCATATTCAGAACAGAATTTGCTACATGAGGACATTTTGGTGGTTTGCTGCAACTGTTAACAGCCATAACTAGTGCTGGCAAAAAAGGATTGATGTATGGAGGAGAGGCAATAGCTGTTTAGTTCTCAGCTAATTGCAGGGCAGGCTGCAAAATCCAACAAAAACATAGAAAAGACTTGCTCCCTCTTGCCCTGTGTTGCAATGTCTAAACTCTGTATTTGCTTGAAAGAAACTTCAAGAAGATATTCCCAACAGGTGACCGGAGTTTGCCGTTATTGTGACATAAGTCGATTTGTGCTTTGAAAATTTTGTGCATTTCTTCCAAATAACTGCACTAACCACTAGTTTCAAACCCGGTGTGCCCTCCATTTCACTGCCTGGTGAGTGCAGATAGCTCTGTACCTTTGGCACTGTTGGGTACTGGCCCTGTGTCACCTGCCATGGCTGTTGCTGTTATCTTACAGAAAGCACAGTCAGACACCTACCCAGCATTTCAGGGAACATCAGTCATGGGAGCAGGGCTTGTTTAGTTTTTTAAACTGAAAAGGGTTGTGTGAGCATGGGTCTTTCCCCCTTCCACATACACTTCAGTTTGTGTGCTGGGGCTATATTGAGGCTGGATTCCTTAATTTTATATAAATCAAATAATGCTTAGTCCTATGAGTAGTTCCATTACTGTGAGGTAGTAATGCAAGAAAATGCTATGTAATACACAAAAATAATTTAGCAGAATTCAGCTACAAATAATTCTATGTACTACAGATGAATAAGCTTTCTGCCTGTTTTAGCTTGTTATGTTTGGCTTTTTGTCTCATTTTATGTGTAATTACTCTCAGGAAACAAAATATTTATTTAATATCATGCTTTTTCTGGGCAGAAGAATAAAAGATTTATTTGTTGAGGGAAGAATGGAGAACCTCCTACCAGGCTGACACTATGTAGGCATGAAGAACTGAGTTAAATCTACCACTAAGTGATTAATTGGATTAATAATCAGAAGGTCAAATGAAGGACTAGGTTCTCAGCTTGTGCAGTTCTGTTCTAGTGCCAATTCCACTAAATGGAGACCTAGCCCAATGTGGTAGTATTTCGATGTTACATAGGCATGTAAATTTTTTCATAACCTTCCTAACTAGTCCCAGGGTGAAACCATTCCCCATTAAGCATTGGGGTCCCAGAACTCAAGTCTAACAAAAGCATATCATGGTATTACCAAGCTGGCCGCAAAGTGCCCATGAGCACAAATGGCACCTGAGCTGCCCTAGTGTTTGCTAGAAGAATATTGACAAAATGTTGTCTGGCCAAAGGGATTTCTGAGCAGCTGTAGATCCCTGGGAAATGTTGGTATCGTGCCTGCTTCTGCTGCTGAACTTCTTTCCTGCCAAAAGCAGTAGGGGTGCAGAGAAAACAGAAAGAAAGAACACAGCTTAGGGGTCCAGAGGATACTAGCATGAAATCCTGAGCAGCTCTGTATCAGTGATTGATGGCAATCAGGCGGCAGAAGGAGACCAGTTTGGAGATGAGGAGGATGCTTCTTGGAGTGATGGAGAAAGGCTGATTATATGGAAGGAGTTTGCAGATAGTGATAGTAGGAAGGAAAGATGGGAATTGAGGTAATTCAGCTGTCTTGTCTAAAGTCCCTGAGTGTAAACTGACTGCAGTTACATCTGTAAGGCTCATCTCCCATGGCCAGAAGACTCACTTTGTGGTCTAGGCATCAGGTTTGATGTGTAGATTCCTTGAAAAATTCATTCAAAATTCAGCAACACCCTGTATTTCTTTCTCCAAGAGTGCAAATAAACAGTTCTTGCATACTGAGGAAGTACACGGGGATCTTAAAAAGTTTCCAGTTAATCTCGTGATTTATCTCAATTCAGTTCAAATTTTTAAGTATGTTTTAGCTGAAATTCCTGTATTTTATAAGACCTTTCTGCTACTGTTTGCTGATATACTTTCTTTCATGAGCTGTTGTACAGTGAGGTACTGGATTACTGCCTTGTGTATCTGTTTTTCTGTTTGTGTCCATTTTTGAGTCAAAAATGCCATTTAGGTATAAATTTCAGGTTGTTATTAACAAGCTAGGCAAGAGAATGGACTGACAGCTTTTACAAAAAGTCCCTGTCAAGGAGCACTGGCAGCAGCATGTAACATAATGAGTAGGGAAATGAAAGCTGTCCCTGGAAAACCTGCTGAGTTCCAGTTTAATCAAAACAGCCATGGCATGCAAGTCAGTCACACAGGAGCAAAGCACAGCAGTAAAAATCACAGCAGATTGCAGTGACATAAGTCATTCTGAGGAATGCACAGGCATTTCTTCACTCTTTAAAAATCATTGCAGATCCACACAGGATGAATCTTGCTTTAAAAGTAAATTGTAAATGATTGCAGAAAGGAAATTGGCAATCTGGTTCAGAATACAAAGGTAGACAGGCAATATATGGTTTGTTCCACGTCAGAATATATAAACATGCACTCTGAGTAGACTTGCTTGAAGAAACATCCCAGGTAAAACTGGTGAGATTGTAAAAGATGGCCTTGAACTGTTAACTCACCTACAGAACAAAAGGGCAAGAAAGAAGGAATAACTTTCATAAGGCTACAGGTCATGTTACATTCACATCTAATATCAGCCCCCACTTGCATTAAAAATAGCAGAGCTGTTGTATGGAAAGAGTGTATCTTCAGAAGGCAGTATGGAACTTCGACTTGTGTTCAAATACAGAATCGAATGTTTTCTACAAATAGATAAGGAGTAAATAAGTCTACTCCAGCTTCACTGTAAAGCTTCCAAATTCAGTGGAGACTAGGTAGATGATTATTTTTCCTCTAGAATTATTAATTAAATTTAATTAATTAGTATTGTTGCCATTAAAATGTCAAGACCAATAGGTAAAATGGAACTATATAGACAACACTGATCACAGTGTGCCTAAAATAAGCTGAAATTTTTTCCAGGAATACTTCTTAGGCTGAGCTTTTAATCTGAATGTTTTCTTGAGCTCACTTCAACCAGCCCTCAAAGTTGTGAGTCCACAACCAAGAAAGTGGGAAGAGATACTGAGCTCTTCTTAGGAACTACCTTGGGCATGGATCAGGTTTGCTGATGTAGCCTGAAGTAGCTTCACTAAAATTGCAAGTACAAACTTAAAATAGAAACTGTTCCAATTAAACACATTCGATTTGACACATTTCCTAATCCATTAAGACTGAGACATTAGGGAAGGCTTGAATGCCTAAGACAACTGGGTACTGGAGAAGAAATTTATATTCTAAGTAGACTGAAATGTTCTAAGGGCATTTATGTGTCATTTTTCTCAAAGATAATTTTGACTTACTGGATTCTCCTGTCATGTAAAACTAACCAGTTAATGGCTCTGGTCTGATTTTTCTTTCACTGTTTTTTAAAGAACTATAAAGTGCTGTTTGTATTTGCCAACTTTATAATCTGATTGTAAACTCATTTAGGGTAACCTTACTAAAACTCCTTTGTTTATATACTCCACGAAGTATTCCTATATGAGAATATATCTGTATATTTTGAAACTGTTATCATGATTTTCCAAGCTACAAGAATTAAATATATATAATCACAGTTCAGTTTAGAAATGCAAGTCACATCCATGAAGAATGAATGTCTTTTAACAGCAATGCACGTAGAATTTTATGTGGAAGTTGCCTTTGCCACAGATATCCAGATCTCATATTATCAGAAACATATGCAAAGTTTTCTAAATTCTGGTCTTGATTATTCTACTTCCACAATGTTTTAAATCAGATTAGACCAGGACATGTTTTCATGCAGGAAGCTAAACAGAATCAAAAAGTAAACACAAAGACACACATTGCTGTGTTTAAATAGTCTTGAAATGATTGCTTGTCTCCCACAGAGCTGTACCCGCCTGTGTACTACAAAGCATCAAGCTTTTGCTCCCTCTTAGAGAAGTCCAACTTTGACTTTTGGTCTCTAAAAATAATAACTGTTCTTTCAGTAGCACATAAGAGAGATCTGACAGTTCTGATGCTTCCTATTGTCACTTAGGAATTGATATGGCCTGAAGCATCATTGTTCTGCTTTAGTCTAAACACTGCCAGAATTTTAGGCTTTCCTGACTTTTTTTTTTTTTTTGAATATGTGTGATGCTTTGTGGAATAATTTCTTCAAAAGTCTTTTCAGCAACTTACAGATTGTTCTACCCTGAACACAACTGCCTGCCTATATTGCATCTTTCTGAGAAGGCTGATGACAAAAATTCTAATGATGGTATACCTGTATTGCATTTTCTTGTGACTAAAATGTCTGGTTTATACCAACTCTTTTTGAATCTTAGCGGAGTGATCACCAATGCAGGAGGAGCTGTAAGGGTACAGACTCTCCCAGGACAGGAAAACTACCCTGCTGTAAATGCCAATGGGATCCAGTCTCAGGTGCTCTCTAGATGGGCTTCATCTTTCTCAGTGACTGGTAGGTGGATCACACTTAGTTTTGCAAACAGTATTTCAGGCACTGACAGAACTGTAGGACACTTCCTCAGTGCTTCTGTATGCATAAAGTAATTGTTATCTGATGTGTAGCAACAGAAGTTTTCACTTCTAGTTCATTATTTTAACTTCATTTTTCCTCAGTTATCTAAAGAAAAACTATTCTAGCTAGAGTAGCTAGTCTGTAACAGAAGCTGATACATAAAAATGTGCCAGAGTAGCTAATGGCAGGTGACAAAGAAAGGTTATTGGAAGTACAGTAATTCTTCAAGCACTTGTAACTTCATCTAAATACACTAAAATCCAGTGAAAGCATTCTTATTTTAGCAGGTACCAAGAACACAGCACTTGAATCCGTTGGACGATCGGTGTCAACAGCACGTCCTTCTACAGGTACGCGATCTCCGCAGCAAGGGAAGCCTCGTGAGATAGGATGCACTGCAGTGTGCAAGTCCCTGGCTAAAAGAACTTGTTTCATATGATTCATTTATTTTTAAAGAAGAAAACATATGCAGTATCTGGTTTTGCAGTGTATCTTTCACCAGAAAAAAAGAGGAATCATATGTAATCTCGGAGATTGATTCTGATCTCACTAATGTTCATGCAAATTAAAATAAACTTGAATGATTTTAGAAAAGTAATACAGATAACACAAAGGAAGGTAAGGGTTCATGAGCTCATGAGATATTCATTCTTTTTAAGTGATGGAGAAGACAGAGTTAATGCATTCCCTCTTACAGAACTACTGAATAGCTGAGTGCTGTCAGGACATGCATAGCAGAAATTTAGTTCTTATGTGAATTTCACCACAGGAAATGCTGTATTAAACCCTTTTTATAAAGGTTAGTGCTCTATAAATACTGGACTTGGATGTTGTTCGTGAATAGACCACTTGGTTTACAGTTTAAGTCATGGTTTGCTTCCAAACTACTAAAATTGCCTTGTACAGCAGGGTTGCTAACTGAGAAACAGTGGAGAAGGTGAGGTACAGAAATCCACCCGGCTTTGTACGACTCAGTGATCAGTCAGACTGGTGTAGAAAGGAAGGTTAAGCTGTTTTGTTTGAAAAAGAACATTCTCCAAGGAGCAAAGCAGTAGTAGCAAAAGTTTAATTATTAAACTGATTGACAGTTCCTACTGCAGATAGATTGCACTGTAATTTTTGGAGTCAGAGCTTTTTCTTGTCTTGAGCCATTCATCATCTTGTTCTTAAGTGATCCATGCTGTTTTCTTCACTGAAGGTAAAAAACCTAAGAAGACTCTTGATAAAAAGGCTGGAAACAAAGGTAAGAACACTCAGATTTAACTTTCACAAAGCAGAATCCTAACATTTATTTGGTGTTAATAAGTGTAATTATTTTGGATGTTCACAGACTGCAAAGCTGATATAGCATTTCTCATTGATGGAAGCTACAACATTGGCCAACGTAGGTTTAACTTGCAGAAAAACTTTGTTGGAAAAGTAGCTGTAATGTTGGGAATTGGAACAGAAGGGCCTCATGTTGGAGTTGTACAGTCCAGGTAAGAACAGATCTACACAAAATAAAATGGAGTAATTGATAAGAGAAATCAATTAATATATCACTCCTTATTTTGCAGAACAATATCACTCAATAATGGCTGATGAGTAGCAAGGGAAAGCAAACCCTTCAGCTGTAGCACTGTTTGCTCTGTGCTATACTGAGGTGTGCATGTGAGAGGACATGACAAATTTGAACATCTTTTGTCTCTGATATTTGATATTTGGATAGAGAGCAGCTGGACTTTTCACAGCCGCTCTGCTGCCGGCAGCTTTGCATCTCATCTTAGTAGAACAGCAGGAAACGCCCTGCCAAGGAGAGATGCCAGTTTCTAAAAATTCTAGAGAGAATATAGTCCCTAATGGCTCTGTACATGTACAAAACAAAAACCTGCTCTTTACCAACTGATAAAATATTACAGCTGATACTTTTCAAATTGGAACTGGTCACTTCTTTTTGCTTTCTACTGTAAATTAAAAGTGAAATCTGGACACAGCATACTTGAATTCTTTAATTTCTTAGTCAGTAGCTAACATACCTTGAACTTCTCAAATCAAAAGCTCAAACTGCATTTTGCAGGAATTTTTAATAATGTAGGTATTTCTCATACAAATAGTAGAAAACCTGCCAATCTTTAATTACACAGATACATTAAGTTTAACATCTGGCATGTTCATTTTTTTTCCTTTATGTATTTTCAACCTAATGTTTTCAGCTGTTTGATAAACATGAGAATCAGGCTGTCCTTAATTTACCCATTCAGGTAGATAATTCCTCTTGCTAAGGATTGTGAGACTTACTAAGTGAGGAGCATACTTCTATTTTAGTATCAAAATCCAGAGAAGAATATGTATTAGCAAGAGCAAAATTATTCCGAGTGTGTTTTAGCTTGCTAATGCCGGTATGAAAAGCAAACCTTATTACTCTGTTTTATTTTTCCACAGTGAACATCCAAAAATTGAATTCTATCTGAAAAACTTTACTGCTGCAAAAGAAGTTTTGTTTGCCATAAAGGAGTTAGGGTTCAGAGGAGGCAATTCCAATACAGGTGAGTTCATACTCCCCCTAAAATAGAAATTACTTCTTTATGTATTTTAAATTTATATATGTATATGTGCAAATATGTGTGTGTGTGTGTGTGTAAATGTTGAAGTTCTTATAATTCACATAGGTAAGAAAGTGTTTTAGATGTCACACTTACCTTAATCAGGTTCAGTGTTTTTCCACGAGAACATTGCCACATCTCACATTTAATTTTCTAGAAGGTAGGGGTGCTCATTACACATTTTGTTAGAGTATAAGTATTTATACTTGTATAAATGCTTGCTGCATTTCAACAGTAATTGACTTTTCACTCGTAGCAGAATGATATCTTGAGACAAATTCATAAAAGGCTTAGTGTTTCTTTCTTGTTGAGTGGCTAACCAAAGAGTTAGACTAGGAGTAAGTGCTTGTGAAAAGACATTTACCTGTCATGGTTTAGCCCCAGCCAGCAACCAAGCCCCACGCAGCTGCTGGCTCACTTTCCCCTAGTGGGATGGGGGGAGAATTGGGAAGAGGAAAATGAGAAAATTTGTAGATTGAGATAAAGACAATTTATTAGGGAAAGCAAAAGCTTCTCAGACAAGCAAAGCAAAACAAGGAATTCATTCACCATGTCCCATGGGTAGGTAGGTGTTCAGCCATCCCCAGGAAAGCAGGGCTCCAGCTCTCATAACAGTTCATGCCATCACTCCAAACGTCCCCTCACCCCCACTCTTCTTCCCGCAGCTTTATATGCTGACCATGACACCATATGGTGTGGAATACGCCTGTGGTCAGCTGGGGTCAGCTGTCCTGGCTGTGTCCCCCTTGTGCACCCCCAGCCTTCTCACTGGCAGGGTGGCACAAGAAGGAGAAAAGGCCTTGGCACTGTGCAAGAGCTGCTCAGCAGTAACAAAAGCTTCCCTCTATTATCAAAGCATTTTTCCACACAAATCCAAAACAGTCCCATACTAGCTACTCTGAAGAAAATTATCACAGACAAAACCAGCCAAACCAAGCATCTAACGATGTTGCATTTCACAAGCTAAATTTAGGTAGCTGCTGAACTTTCTTCCTTCCAATCCATTTGGCAGGTACTAATATATCTACTTCCTAGTAGAAAACTAGACCCATGAGCAAAAACAAATTATCAGGGAATTCTACCTCAGCTTTATCTGTGGGGTTTTTTTTGTGGGGAGGGGTGTTGATTTGGGGTGGTTAGTTTTTAACTTAGAGGTTGCCCAAGCTTCATTATTATCAGATTTCCTGGGGCACCAATTAAATGCCACACTGGCTTAGTCCTGTAGTCATAACACAAATCCTGCACAATTTCAGATGGGAGACTGATCCTAGAATGTACCATCATTGTATGCATTATTTCTTCATATTCTTTTTCTGTTCAAAACAAGGGAAAGCTTTGAAGCACACAGCTCAGAAATTCTTCTCTTTGGAAAATGGAGCACGGAAAGGAATTCCCAAGATCATTGTAGTGTTTCTGGATGGCTGGCCCTCAGATGATCTAGAAGAAGCCGGCATAGTAGCCAGAGAATTTGGAGTCAACGTGTTCATTGTGTCTGTAGCAAAACCCACAACAGAGGAGCTGGGAATGGTACAAGACATTGGTTTTGTTGACAAAGTAAGAAAGAATGTCATTATTTGGTTTTCAGTCATGAATATCATTCTGGAGAATTTACTTTACAGTAAAATCCTAATTAACTAATATATGTATGTATAATAACTCATATAGATAAAGAGATATAAAAATATTCTCTCAAACCAGCCAATTAAATTCTCCCTGCTCATAAGTGATTTAAAAGACTAGCAGAAGGAAGGTTAAAGAAACACTGGAGATTTTTCCCTGCTAAAGGGGCCACACAAAGGTACCATTGTCCTCCCAGTTCAGAAGCTCGGCCAAGTTGTAGCTCCTGGAATCTGTAATTGCATGAAGACTCGCAGTACAGGAAATTCCCCTATCTCAGGTATGGCTGAATGTGCCAAAGCAATGAAATGCTGATACAATGTATTTTCTATCCCCAAAGGACAGACAGGGAAGTGCTTATTTCTTGCCTGCTCTGTGGATAATTATTTACTTACTTTCACTACAAAGAGGACAGAAAATATGGAAAAACATATCCTAGCAAGTTTGTGTACAAGACTTTGATCTTGTATGCAGAGTTTTGGATCTTGTTCCTTTTTAGTTAGAGCAGGAATGCAAACACCGATCACCTATCCTCACATGAGCTTTCTGATCAGTAGGTCTTTATTTACTCTGAAGTGAGAAAACCACTCATTTTCCACAGGGAGGTTGTAGATGTCTAATTTCAGCAGAAAGCAGGAACAGAATGAAGCTCTGCTTCTTCTAGGGATAAGATACCTAGCTGCTGATCCTTACACACCTACAGAAGCACCATAGAGTGGTTGGGGCTGGAAAGGATCTTAAAGGTCATCTGGGCAGGGATGCCACCCAATAGACCAGGTAGCTCAGACTTGGCCTTGCACACTCTTGGGGATGGGGCATCCACAACTACTCTGAGTAAACTGTTCCAGTGCCTCACAATCCTCACAGTAAAGAATTTCCTCCTAATATCTAATCTAGATCTCTCCTCTTTTAGTTTAAAACTCTTCCCCCTTGTACTATCACTGTCTGTCCCTGCAGAGGCACAGAAAAACATGACCTTAAGCGGCTGAGGCCTGTCCTCCCCTTCTGCATTTTGATCTTAGCCGGATTAGTTATCACATCTTGGAGAGCTGATTTTAAATTTAACCTGTTTCTCAGTTGCCTTGTACTTTATGTGCATCTGATGGAAGCTAGGGGAAAAGAAATTTTACTTATATTTCTACCCAACTCTGTCTGTGTTTATGATATATTATAGATTAAAAAAACAAAGGTCTTATCAAGTTCAAAGGGAAAACACAGAGGCTAATTTTCAGTGTATAGGCACAAATACAGAACTTACAATCTTTTGGCTATTTAGTATCATGACAGTTCACATACACAAAACACAATTACCATTTTCAGTTGTTGCACTTCTTGTGAATAAAGATAAATTATTTGAAAACTTTCAGAGCCTGGGGGGCAGGGTTGGCTTTATTACTGGATAAAATAAGCTATATTACACCTTTCGCTGACTTCAAGTGCAGATGTTTCAATTTCTTCAAAGACAAGCTCACTAAACCCACCCTAAGCTCCCACCATGAGGCTTCATTTCTAACCTGCCTCTGGAAGAAAAATCATAGGTGTCTGAGTATTATCCATTCAACTGCTCTGACAGCATCCACCCATTTGCTTTTGTTTTCAAACAGGCTGTCTGTCGAAACAATGGTTTCTTCTCTTACCAAATGCCCACCTGGTTTGGTACTACAAAATATGTAAAACCTCTTGTCCAAAAACTGTGTTCACACGAGCAGATGTTGTGTAGCAAGACTTGCTACAACTCCGTCAACATTGGTTTCCTGATAGATGGTTCCAGCAGCGTTGGAGAGAGCAACTTCCGCCTCGTGCTTGAGTTCGTGAGCAACGTGGCGAAGGCCTTCGAGATCTCTGACATCGGCTCCAAGGTGGCAGCCGTGCAGTTCACCTACGACCAGAGAACCGAGTTCAGCTTCACAGACCACGTCACTAAGGAAAAGGTCCTCTCGGCCATCCGCAACATCCGCTACATGAGCGGCGGCACTGCCACTGGCGATGCCATTTCTTTCACAACCAGGAATGTGTTTGGGCCAGTGAAAGATGGACCTAACAAGAATTTCCTCATTGTTCTGACTGACGGTCAGTCTTATGATGATGTTAGAGGACCTGCTGCAGCTGCACAAAAAGCAGGTAAATTACATATTTTGAAAAGCGGTGGAAGTTGATCCATCCTATTTCTGCTGCACTGCAAATGTTAAGATTTTAAAGTCTACAAAGTATCATACTTGCTTTGAATTCAGCAAAATGTAAGGCCCTAGGAACTGTTTCCCATCAGGATGAAAAACCCCGGCAACCAGTATTAGAGCCAGGTATGACTAGACTCACTTATGGCAGTTTAGGGATCAACCCACACAGAGTCTCATTTCCCTAAACAGTAGAGTAAGAATAACCAGGCAAGGAGCGCCACCATCATCTAGGACAGGAACAAGCAGTTCTGGCCAAAAAGCTCATTGGGCTGATGATGCTTGAAGTGTAAGTATATAAGGCACTAAGTATACACAAAGGAACCAAACTTACTTTCAAAATAATTTTAAACAGTGTTACTTGTGTTTCAAGACTGACATTGTAACTGCTACAGTCCTATGTGTCACTACAAGAACAACTCAGACATTAGCACTTATGATACCTCATATTTCCTTCAGGATTTTTCCTGAGACAAATCTAATTCCTGGTATTTAGTGGCAAAAATCTAACTATCTTTGACAGACTGTGGGTGTTGAAACATGCTTTTCAAATCACCATTAATTCACTAATGTCGAAATGGCTGGTTTTCTTGTATCCAGGCAAAATGGTCTCTTTTTTATTTCCTTTTCGTAGGAATAACAGTCTTCTCTGTTGGTGTTGCCTGGGCACCTCTGGATGATCTGAAAGACATGGCTTCCGAACCAAGAGAATCTCATACTTTCTTCACCAGGGAGTTCACAGGATTGGAGCAGATGGTTCCTGATATTATTAGAGGCATCTGTAGAGATTTTTTGGACTCTAAACAATAAAGCAAAAAAATCTGCTGTTCACTATTACTATTTGAAACTAAAAATCATGAAATTGAAATGGTCCCTCTAAAGTACAGATGTTTTATTCTTATATATGCTATCATAATAGAGAGGAAGAAGAAGGGCTACTCTTTGTTTCTGTAATCAAAGATTCTTTTGAGCTTGTTAGAAGTTGTACTTGGTACTGAAGTGCAGAATTTGGCCAGCAGTTAATATTTTCAACAAGCATAGAGCATCCCAAAGTTAAAAGCTTTGCACATTGTGCACTTAAGAACAGCAGATACTCAGAGGAAATAATACAGCTCTGACATTTTTTTCTGCCACTTGCTAGATACCTTCTTATGAGTTAAAAATAATATAACTTCAACTACAAGGTACTATGTTCTATAAGCTTTCTGTAGCTTACAATTCTGTATCTTTTCAAAGAGTTCTGCTGCTAACATGATGTACTTTCAGCGCTCCTGTTGTGCAACATCCATTACTGCCAGGCAGCTTAAGAAAAGATATGACAGATTGTAGCTGAAAGAGTCTATTTTTACTAGTTGGGGTTTTGCTATTGTGAACGATACTGCCATCTGGTTGGCAAATTTTACATCAAAAGTCATTTAACTTCTACCCGCAGATTTCTGTGGATCTGTTTGGTTAGTTCTTTTGGCACAGACTTTGAAATGTATTTAAGGCACAGTAGTTTTTTGAGGATCTGGAACCTCACATATTAGCTACTACTACTGCTTTCTGCACCACTGAAGTCTACAGTGATATTCCAAATATAACTGACAACCGGATATTTCCTGTCTGCTGCCTTGTACTGTCTTGATTTGACGAAGTTGTTATTGGCCAGACAGTTGGAGACAGGAATCTTGGGCCAAGAGATTAAATTAGACCACACACTGGGAACTGAAAGCATTCAAATTCAAGTCCAGAGGTATCTCAAACCTTGAAACCTAACTGATCTATATCAGATTACATGGTTAGAAAAGAAGAGAGTGGGCAGACACATTAAGTGGGATTTAGTAGTTCACAGAATAACAACTTCATAATGGTAGTAAAAACATCTTCATAGATGTGTGAGGTTCTCTGAATATGAAAGAATAGTTTTCTTGAAAAAGGCTTTCATTTGATTACATACCTAGTAATGCTGATATATTTATATGCACACATGTGGTTAAAATGATGTGATATTCACCAAGATATTCCAGAGTCCTGGTGTGAATAACATATTCCAAATATTCTTTAGAATATAAAGGGGGTTTTCAAGTAAAATGTATAGTAGAAGACAAAACAGCATTTTCCCTATCAAACTGGGGTTTCCCTTTTTTCCTCTCCCACACTATTGATTGTAAAATTTCTAGTAGTTATGGAGTGGCACAGAAGGGATTGTATTCATCAGGCTTTTGCTGTGCACTTTTTAATAACTTATAACTGGCTATATATTACTCTAAACATAAATGGCAAAGATGCCTTGTATTTTTGTAGTAATTGTTAATTTTGTTACGTGTTTTACCTATAGGTAAGAGTATTAAGCTTTTGCTGTATAAATTCATATGCTGTATCAAATTTGTGCAAAAATTTAATTCATTTAGTTTGTAAACTTTTTACAGAAATACATATTGCAAGAAAACTGGGACTGCTGCTATCTGTTTTAATATCTTACAATATAGAGAGTCTTTTTATGATGAACCTCATGTAGTATAGCTTGAGTAAGTTGTATGTTATGCTTCCTAACTCTATTATGTTAAATCCCAAATCATCCTCAAATAATAAGGGTATTATTTTTACAAATATTTTAATTTGAATGAGTGAATATCAAAGTTTTAGTCATTGTTCATATTAGGTATGATGCTAGTTAAATCTTCAGAGTATAAATTGTGTGCTGGCTGATAGAATCAGATTTTTGCTCCTGCTTTGTTTTTACTATTGCAAAGAAATAGGCAGCTTTAACTCATGTCATTCATTCGTCAGACAAAAAGCAGGCTTGCATCCCTGGGACACTGAAAGCTGCAGAGCTAAGTGTCCACATATTTCCATTTCACAGGAATGTTGATGCCATGTTACCTGCACCCTTCATACATTCCTATCACTCTTGGATAGAGAGTACAGAAAATACTTTTTTTAAAGATACGATGTTTATGTGCCAGCAAGCATTTGTGAGCAGAGTTTCAATCTGGGGAAAACATCGGTGAGATAAGGATAGAAGGATTGAGACCTGGTGAGACAGAGAGGCAGGGTGGAAAGGATGTGGACTGTGCTGTTGGTAGAAGGGAAATTTGGAGGAGGAACAGCATGGTGAAGGGTAGCGGACATGGTTTGAAGCTGGTTTGTTTAACAAGGTAAGTAAAGCCACAGACAAGGATTCAGTTTTACGCTGCTGGACCAAGCAGTACAAAGAACGTGAAGAGAGCTGCAGCTACCATCAGTTGTGCAAACTCCAGTGGGAAAAACTGCTGCAGATTTAGGGCTGTCAGTCAAGAATACGGTCTGCAGGGGATCAATTCTGTTCTCTTGTGAGACTGATGAAAACCATTGTAAAGGGGCTGGACTACATGATTTTTTAAAAGGTCCCTTCCAACTGAAATCACTTTGTGATTTTCTATGCCCTATTTCCCTGAACAGTACTCAGACTCAGGGGGCCTCAGATTTGCAATCCCAGTCCTGATGACATATCACATCAACATAAAAAAAAAAAAATTCCTTCATTTAGAAAAGAGTAGAAGAGTCTGAGGTTAGGGATTTAGGTACTTAACTGTAACTCCCATTCAGCTGCTTTGAATTTTACATGAAATAGTAGTTAACACAGTCCAAAACTCATTCTTCCCACTTAGAGCAACCTAAATTTACAAAGTTTTATTAACTTGCTGTCCTAAATAAATTGAAATCCCTTTCTGTACCATGATAACTTCCAGGAAGAGCTACAACCCCCAGCCATGCTTTGGTTAGGACATATGCCTGAGCACTGGAAGCATTCCCTGCCACAAGATCTTTCCCGGGTAAATTGTCCACTCACAGGCTATTCTATAACAGAACTTTGACTTCCTTTGAGAGTGGCAGTGTGTCTTTCTCAGTCTTAGAAGGAAACTCAGGCCAGTGTCTTTGATTCTGATTACAAATTTTCTACACCTCCAATTTTGCACCTTGCACAAATCTTAGGCATTTAGGTCCTCTCTTTACCACGAATCACCTTGTATATACATCTCATGATAGCATAGCTATTTCTAGCTCTGACAAGTGTAGTATATATGAAAAGCAGATACACAGTCTAGGGCTGAAGGTCAGTAAACTGCAGAGGAATCTTCCTACAGCCAGACCTGCAACCTGGTAGCAAAAGTCTTCTATATTATATCCTCAAGCAGAATGCAAAACAGGTCTCAGAATTTGACCCACCTTTATTATCACTGTGAAACTATTAACATTGAATCAGCAAGGAACGAGAAAGACCCAAAAGAAAGACCACCCTAACATTCTTAAGAGAAAAGTCACTTTGAAAGTACTTTGCCTTTTAAAATCAATACCAACAACCAGCTATGCAGAAACAAGCCAAAATAATCTGCATCAAAAGCCAACAATTATAATTCTCTACAACTTGTAAAGCAATTTTGAAGTGGAAAGGAAGAAAGAAAGAAGAACAGGGTTGGGTTTTTGGCACATTAGTATAGTCTCATCAGAACAGTAGATCCTCCCATAAATATTTTAATTACTTCCATTTGCATTTCATATTAGTGTTGTCACGTAAGCTTTCCCTCCTATGAGGCATGGCCCCATAAAATACAGATATTTTCACCTTCCCTGTTCTGAAGAAGAAAAGTGGGGACAGCTTCTAACGTCTTGCTTTTAAGCCTTTTTTCTTATGGGACAACTCTCAACCTAGCTCCACGAATTTTGTCAGCACCTTCCTTCCTTTCATTAGGCTGAAGGGTAAGTCAGCTCCAGAAAGCATCAAAGCCACAAAGAAGACAGAAAATTTCTCCGTTCTATGCAAGTGTCACACAAGGCCTGAGCACACTGTCAAGGACGATCAACTTTATTCTTAAACAAACTGCCTGGAAACTGGGGACTTAAATCCCCAGTCTAATAAAATTAATGGTTTTGGTTTGGTCCTGGGACAGTAAACATAAGTTTTGTTCTTGAGAAGTGGAAGCAGAACGTGGCTGAATATCTTGTGATCACTTGTCATCCAAACATAGACACCAAACACACGGAAACTTCCAGCGAACAGTTTATAACTGAAGTGTGAGAAGCTTTTCAGTTATATATGTCTGCCAACTGGAGCATGCATTCTTTTGCCCTCATTGGCTTCAAGAATTTTGCCTCTAGCTGCAGTTGAAGGAAGAATAGGTCCTGAAAATTTGCTGTCTATGATTAAATCCCAGGTTTTAATCTCTGCTTTGAAGCAAATGACCACTTTAAATTTAATCTCATTAGGATCAAAATTTCCTTTCCTTTCAAACAATCAAGTCTGGTTAGTGAAGTGTCCTTGATCATAAGCCGCTTTCATGAAATGAAGGGTAGTTATTGTTTTATTACTCTGTAATTTGTTTACATTCATCTTCATCTGTATACGAACAAATACTGTGTCCTATTTGTCTCTGCATTCCACACCCAGAGCAGTTGCAGGGTCAGCTGATCTTTAGCCATCCCAGGATGATGAAGGGAAGGAGCCTGCTCTGGCTGTTTGTTTGCCACAGCCAGAAGGAGCAGGTAGCATCGCTCCCTGCTGCCAAGAAGCCAAGGCTCACGCTGAGGGAACTCTCCTGGGAGCCCAGCGCTGTCAGCTTGAATAGACCCTCAGCCTTGGGGTAGAACTGAACCTACAGATGAACTTCATACTGGACCAGCTCCTAAGACACCAGCATGGGAATCCTGCACCGCTGTTTTTGCTAGCAAATGTTAACTAAACTTTTCCAACCTTTGCTGAAGTCAGATACGGCCTTTACTACTTAACGGCAATTGGAGTATGGCAGAATGTAAGCAAAGGGATATAAAACTGTTTTTCTGCCCTGGTGGATGTGATCAGATTACAAGTATGACAAACAATTATCTGCCAAAGAATACAAGTTAGAGACAACAAGAAGTCAAAAGATGGAGAAAAAGACTGGCAAGATTTAGGAAAATACTTTAAATTAGATGGGAAAATCACAAAAATTACTAACTTAGCACTACTTTCAAATTTTGGTAAGTTCCAAATCAAACAAACGATATAATTAAAACAGTCATTTTTTCAAATGAAAAGCAAATTCACAGTTATGTAGTTTCTGAAATTCTCTTGACACCCTTGGGTATTTTAAGAATATACTACTTGTTCAGAAAAGGTAGATGGGAAAACAGCTTTCTCTCGTCTAAACATTCTAAATTAGGTGAGATACACAATTTTTTTGAACTAATTCTGGTGAGAACTAGGAGCTAGTTTAGAAAAAAAACCCCAGACCTGTCTGGCGCAGCATGTTGGTAGCAAATTATCAACAAGGAATTAACTCCCCAATGGTCAGATCTGCTAAAATCTAAACAGAGATTAGACTAACAAACAATTAGGAGAAAGTGACCATGATCACTTGCTTCTGTTAAGCCCGAGTATCTGCCAAATAAAGGTGTCTGACAGAATATAATGCATGTGGCACCATGGAAACTGCTGGGTGTTAGATCAATCAAACTGGGGAAAATATTTCCAGCCTCTAAGAAATTCTGTACAGCATCTGTCAGCTAAATCTTAACAGAAAACGATGTTTATTAAGATTAGCAAAGTCAGTCACCTGGGTTATCCCAAGCAAGGGAGTCACATCAGTAATTCAGGAAGCCAACACACAGCTCCTGTTTTTGCAAACATCGACCCTAGAAATGAGGATGCAAGACTTGCTGTCATTAAGGTGCAATAGTATTTCTAAGTGAAACACCAGAAAACTCCAGCAGAGGGAATCCAGGGAAAACCTTTGGCTACCAGCCAGTCCACCAAAAGCACCAGGCATGTAAGACAGAGCCATGATTCAGACTCCAACACAGCACCAGTGCATGCAGGGCAGCTGCAGGCCCTTCCAAGAGCTTCTGCTTCTGAGCTCCTGCCCCCAGCTGCCCACTGCCCTTCTCCCAGAGGCCTGATACTTCCTAACAGCTGAGCTGCAGCAGCCTGCTCTGCACACCCAGCACCCTCCTCCCTGCCTGCTGCACACAGGGTATTTCCCCAACAGAGCTATAGGGTCTGATTGTTTTCCTCCTAGCCATTGCTGAGATTTCCCAGAAGGAAGATATTACTTCTGCATGAAGCAAGAGCTCCTTATTCCAACTGCACTGTAAGTCTCACAAGAGCTTAGATACAAGATGCCTCTAATCAAATAAGCAGCTCTTTCTTTAGAACAAAAAGCCCCATATACTAATTAAGATACAATCAAAAAACCAGATACCCACCCATTTCAAGGTACAAAAGAGCAACTGGAGAGGAAGGATACCTAAAACAATAGAAAAAAAAGGTGCTTAAAAAAGCCAACGAGGCCAGTCACCACAAAGTCACCCAAGAATACCATCACCTTGGGCAGCCCTCCTTTCATGAAGGAAAACCACATCCCCTTGGCCAGCTGCTGTGGTCGAGCAAAATCCCAGCAGCCATCAGGCATGGTCTGAGAAGCGCCCAGATGCAATCGGTCACTCGAGGTTCACCAGGATCAATGACAGCTTCCCAGCAGCCATAAGGCAAGCTACAGGGAGGTGGAGACAAGCCTCAGGAAACACCTCAAGGATACGTGATCAACAGTGGACAACACAAGCAGCTCTCCCTCTCCACCAACACCACAGTGCCTGAAGGCAGAGGGTAAAACCTCTCCTGCCCTGCCTCCTCACAGCTTGTTGTGGGACTCCTGTAGCACTGCTCTGTTCCAGGCCAGAAGTGGCCACTGGAGCCCAGCCAGCCCCAGCAGCTCCCTCCACCCACAGCAGCTGGGCCACAAGACTGCACCGAGCTTATGAAGTCATCCTCTCAACTCGAGTTCAAATGGACGTTCTGTAGATCACACACAGATTCACAACCTAACATTCACACAAGCTACTCTACCCGCCCCTCGGAGCCTCTGAAGCTTTCAAGAAAAGCTGAAAGACAAAAGCAGATGGAAGAAGGAAGCTGGCAAGGCAGCTGGCACTAATGAATGCTTAAGACTGAACAGTGAAGAATCTTTCTAATATTACAACAAATGTTCAACTCCAAAATGCTCCTCTTGTGAAAACTGCTTTTAAAAAATGATCACACAGCCTATTCCATTTATGTCAGAAAGGAACCTGAGGATAGAGCTGCAAATCATTGTCTTATGGTGGTGTTCTCCCTTCAGGTTAAAGGGTCTCCAATACATCCAAGTCAAAGACATCCCAAAAGCAAATACTTCTTGACCACCAAGCGAAATACTTATTCTAAGGTATCCAGTACTCTCTGAAACAGAATTGAGCATTTCATCTATACAGGTTACAAAACACAAACCTATCTTTTGTAATAGCAATAAACGATTCTACAAGCCACATTAACAATTAACAACCATTATCTTCACTTTCATTTGAAAGACCGTATCTTCTCATAGAATTAATGCCATTTGTAAAGAATGGGTCAATATGAATACTTTGTAACTTTGCTAAGACAAATACAGCTCCCAGTAATACTCAGTTTAGAAGAGGCAGCCTTTAATCCACACAGCAAGTACAAGATCACTGTTAAATTCCTACTTGTAGTTCTTAGTTTTATAAATATATATATAAATTCACAGTACAATTCTTTAGTTCAGGAAGATTTTAATTTGAATCAATTTAAAATGAGAGTATGAAAAGCTTCCCAGCACTGGTAAGATTTAAGTAACACAACACTACAGCTATTCTCCATGTAACTGAAGACAACTGTTATGACGTTCACAGATGAAGATATTAAACGGGTAAGCTGCTATTTGTTAGCAGTCAATAGCTAACAACCAGCAACAGCTTAGCCTAAGAGAATGTAAAGCAAATTTTAAAAAAGGCAAAACATAATGTGATGTAAAGCAAATCAAAGCAAAATTTCTGCTACTACCAGGTTAAACACCCCAGCACTGCTCCCAGACATTCTCAGTGCACTAGGAGGGCTGAGGGTTGGCCAATGCCTGGCTTCCCCAGTGACTTTGCTCCAGGAAATCCAGACCAAGTCAGCTGGAACATGACATGACCTTCCAGGAGGAAGAGGTAAAAGGGAGGACTAAAAACAAAGCATGTTTTACATTATCAACTTGAAGTTTGTTTCTATATTAAAAATTAGAAAACAAACCAATACATTTTTATAACATTTTAAAGTTTGTGTAGCTTGAACTAATTCTTTTAAAAAATCTGTTAATAATTTAATCTGTGTAAGAATCAAGGGTATACATTCTCAAAATATCAACAGAGCAAGTATGAAAATGGAACTTAAACGCTCCTTCTTGCTCATCTCAGAAGTAGCATTTCAAAACAATTCTTCTGCTTTTATTTCTTTTTTAAAAAAGTTCTTAAAAAGCAGAACATACATATGTGTGTATATATAATACACACACACGCACTGTTGTAGTGACAAGCTGAGGGATGGGATGCCATCCACAGGGACCTGCACAAGCTCCAGGAGCGGGTCCATGGGTATCTCATGAGGTTTAACAGGACAAAGTGCAAGGTGCTGCAACTCCTTGGTATCAGCACAGGCTGGGGATGAGCAGATGAAGAGCAGCCCTGCCCAGGACTTGTGGGTGCTGCTGGGTGGGAGGCTGGACATGACCCAGCCATGGGCACTGGCAGCCCAGAGAGCCAAGTGTGTCCTGGGCTGCATCCAAAGCAGCGTGGGCAGCAGGGAGAGGGAGGGGATTCTGCCCCTCTGCTCTGCTCTGGTGAGACCCCACCTGCAGTGCTGCATCCAGCTCTGGGCTCCCAGCACACGAAGGACATGGACCTGCTGCAGTGAGTCCAGAGAATGGCCATGAAGATTAGAGGGGTGGAGCACCTCTCCTGTGAGGAAAGGCTCAGTGCTGGGGCTGGCCAACCTGGAAAAGGCTTTGGGCTGACCTAATTATGGCCTTCCAGTAGCTGAAGGGAGCCTGTAAGAAAGCTGGAGAGGGACTTTTTACACAATCATGTGGTGGCGGGACAAGGGGAAACAGCTTCAAACTGAAAGAGAACAGGTTAAATTAGATACTAGGAAAAAATTCTGTACTGTGAGGGCGGTGAGTGACTGGCACAGAGGTTGCCCAGAGAAGCTGTGGATGCCCCATCCCTGGAAGTGCTGAAGGCCAGGTTGAATGGGGCAATAACCTGTTCAGTGGTACAGGCTTGGAATTAGATGATCTTTAATGTCCCTTCCACCCCAGGCCTTTCTATGAGTCTATGAAACCAAAGAGAAAACAATGCAAGCAGTCAGCACTGTGTGACCAAGGGGCTTTCCACTGACGTGAGACGGGAAGTGCTGGAGCAGAGTGCTATCAGTTTTAAAGGAAATTAAAGCACATAATAAGAAGAGCATGCCTGGACAGAGCGTGCTATCGTTTCAAAACAAATTAGCAAACAATACGTGAAATGGATGGCCTCTGATAGCAATTTTCTCCTGGCAAATAAATTTTCCTTAGTATTTATAAATTAGGGAAGGTTCTTAACCAAGGCTTGTTACACTCTTTTCCATGTGTATTTGCTCTTTATGTGGACTGCATACCACTGTCAATGCTAGAGTGGACTACAGTCACCACTGACCTGCTTAAAACAGCTCCTACAACAAAAAGCAAGATGGAGACCAAGTCTGTTAACAACCATCACACTCTAAATGCTCAATGTATTTCTAAACACATTCAGGTATCTTTCCATTCTCAGGTTCTGAGCACCAGTCCTTTGGGTCTCACAAAAGAGAAGTCAGTCCTTTCAAAAGTTGAGGTTTTTTTGCTAAAAACCATTTCTTTCAGCACTACCATTTTCCCCATCACCAGTACTACAGCTCTTCTGTTCTAAAAAACTCAAAACCAATAAATAAAGGTTTCAGCATGTTATACCCCACAGAAAATAATAAACTAAGACTGCATTAGAAATTTTTGGTAATATTCAATAAATGATTCCTCACTACAGCATTTGATCCACTATGCATTAGTGAACTAAGATGACCGTTAAGATTTCAATTAAGGAAAATAAGCAAATATTTTTGGTTTTATAATTTCAATTTTAATACAATTAAAAAAAAAGGTAAATGTTATGCATGGTAATGTTTATTAAACAATCACATTTTATTTAAGCATTAAAATGCAGCAGTCTGGAAAAGCTGCCAGAAACAATGTTTGGCTTCAGAAAAGGCGATTATGAAATTACTTCCAATAAAATTCAAATAGTCTCTTGTCTGTTGATTAGTTGAATGCTTTAGACTGGAAAGAACAAAAAGTGCAAATCAGCTGAATGTTACTTTCAAAAGTAAAGTCTTAGTGTCCTACAAGCAATTACTGAAAGGCCTCACCTCAATCTTCATGATAAAGGACAAAATTCTCCAATTCCTACATAATTATAATTTACTGTAACATTTCAAGCAATGCAACATTATTACTAAAACAAAATTAATTCCAAAATATAACTGCAGTATTCTGCCTACCATGAGCACCTCTTTCCTTTTTTTTTTTTTTTTTTTTAATTCTAATTCGCTTGACATGAGATGGCATGAAATACAATCTTACTGGAAAACTGGAAACTTACATGGAACAATGCAGTTAAACCACTTATAGGAACATGTTCTAGCTTTAGTTAACTTATACCTAAACATACTACTTTACACAAAAGTATTCATATTGTGGTATTCTGTTTCTGCTGATACACTTTGAGCAAAGTGACTCATCACAGAATAGGTAAATGTTGACCTTCAGTTTAGTTTTTTGTGCGTCATATTTACGGGAGGACTTGGGAAGAAATGGACAAAGGTAAGATATATGGGCAAATTTTAGGCATTTAGAAATTTACTTTTTTTTTTTTTTAATTCAACATAACGATTCAGTGGCAGTTTGAAATAAAAACAGAGTACCTTTCTGGCTCCTAAATCACTTCAGAATCACTTTATATGCAAAGATAATGAAAAACACTGTGATTATCATCTTATAAGGGCTGTAAGAATACACTAGCAATTTTCAATTTGTTCTTGTAAAAATCTTTTAAAACACTGTGGAAACATGTTCTTATATGTGGGTATTGCTGCTTGAAACTGAACAGTTGGTCAACATCCAGACAACTATTACAATCTTGCAAAAGCAAAGCAGCTTATAAGCGTAATAAACAAATGGTCACTTTGCTTAAATTGAGACCTAATTTAGTAATTTGTAGAATGACTCTTTCAAACTGTGCAACACAAAATAATGTAGCCAACAGTAACATACAGGTACACCATTTAATATTTATTATATGCATTTTATATACATTATTTTTCAACAGCTGTACTTTTGCTATGTGGTACAATCTTAAAAATTTGCTGATTCATAGTTTGTAAAACAGAAACCTTACAAAACTCATCAAAACTCGCAAACTGATCAGAAAAGTTTTGTGGAAGACTAGAAAAAATACTTTTTTGTATTAATCATGCATTACACAAACAAAATTTTTAGTTACACCATAAACTGAAGCACATCTGAAAAATAAAATAAAAGCAGGGAATAACTAGTCAAAACACAGCAGATTTATGAATCTTGAATTAACTACTTTTGTATTCTATTTGAAATGCAAATAAAAATAATTTTCACTCCAAAGGTTTTGAAACAAGATTGGTTTTTTGGAATCAACTCCACTCCAGGTACTTAACCAGAGGAAAAAGAATTTCTTGGTTTGCAACTTTAGAATTATCAAATGTCCCATTTTCTCATCTATTTTAGACTGTTCAAAGAGTGCCATAACAGATATACAGGGCCCTTTAACACACTACATAAAAGGATATAAAGACCAACAAAAAGTGAAATAAATAACAATAGGCCATTAGCAAGATGGGTAATCCTTGATAAATAAACTCGTAAATACAGTAAGATGTACAAAATATCACATAGTGATAGGATGCCAAGATTAATTTTTTTTAAGAGTTCATTCAGGGGTGTTAACCCCTCTGTGTTTCATTTGAACACATTTTACAGTCCTTTATTTATGAAGACAGTTATGCGATGATGATGAATTAGCATCCTTAAGCAAGGACTTAGCTGAGCTGTATTAGGCAAAAGAAGGGAAGATTGTGGTTACACGGCAGCGGGTCAGTGAGATCTCTGTGTTTTAGGGTTCTATAATGCAGAAAAACATTATCAATACAATCTTGAGCACTGTTGTGACAGGCTAAATATATAAAAAGACTTATAAAAACTAGAATTTTATCCAAACATTTTGTGCAACTAATGCTAAAATATTTTAAGTTAAATTTCCTTTTCTTTAAAGCAAAATAAAAGTTTAAAAGGGGAATCTGTGGCATTCAACTGATAAACAGAAGATTACTAAGAGATGAAAAGAAAGCTACTCTTGGAGCTCACTTCCCCCCACAAGAGCACCACATTCCTAACCCTAAGGCAGCACACAGAGTCCAAAATAAAAGTCTTTTGTAAGATCAGACTCCACGTTTGCTTAAAGACACCTAAAGAACAGACATACGCTCAGTTCATATCCAGTCAAGGCTACAAATACTGGTTTTCTTTTTTGTATTTGTCCCCACCCCCCCAAATACAGTAATTACAGTTAAATGAATGAGCCTGACATTGTTCAGGATGTGGTGACTTTTCACCAACTTATACCTGCCCCATTTAAGAGCCTTCACCCAGGCAGATCAGATGTAGTGTCTTATTGGTAACCTTATAATTGATGGCAGTGACGCATTCCCTCTTTTTTGTCCAAACAGACCTGCTGTTATGATGCAGGTTTGTTCCGCTATGTCACACAAATACTTTGGCAAGGGCATCAGCTCCTGCACTGGCAATATATGCTTTTGAAGGATGAAATGCTACATCATAAATTGATTCATCCAGCTTTTTCCTATGAGCTGTTATTTCTTGCACACAGGTCTTGCTGTCCAAATTCCACAACCTAATGGAACAATCATGGCCTGTTTAGGAAAGAAAGAAAGGAAAAAGACAAAAGACATGGTTATATTTGTCAGAAATTCAGTGCATCATAAATGCAAAATTTATACAGAACATACAGAATATGAAAAAATCCCTTACTTCCAGACATTAAATAGATTCCATTAGGATCTACAGCTAGACTTGTGACAGCATCCAAGTGAGCAACCATAGAATGGATCATTTTACCTAAAAGAAAAATTAACAGTAAATTTCCTGTGAAGTATTGTTTATTTGAAAAAAACCAACCCATTCCCATTAAATGCAATATAAGATAACATGCTTATTTAGATTCCAGTAATATTTGAATGGTCCTATTCCATCAGAAATTATGAAGTTTCAACTACAGACTCTTGTATAAGCATAAATGTAAATGACACACAACTCTCGAAAAGCATTCTCATTGTAAACAATCTTTTTATCCACTTGGCATCTTTATTGGCAGCAACAACAATGAAGAACTAAAATCACTGGGTGAGAATCTCAATTTTTAGTCCCTTAAATGTCCTAATAACTGCCCCAGTAGGAGAGAGTGCTGATGAAGCTTTGTAAAACTTAGCCATATCAATGGTCCATCTATCTCTGTCATTGCTAGGAGAGAAAAATAAGGCAACTATAGGTGATATTTGCCCAAAATACTCTCCAGCTTCTAACAATTAACTGTTCGGTTATGTCACAAACCAGAAGGGTTAACGCTGCATTCAACCACTCTTAATGCATTTCTTTTCTCTGACCTCTGTTCCTGGACACTTAACATCTTTTAGCACCTCATGATGCTTTTTGGAAGGAGTTCTGGAATGTTTAACTGCACAGAAGAACCCCCACCTCTTTTCTGTTTTGAGCCTGTCACCTGTTGGGAATTAGCAACTGAACCTCAGTTCATGTATTGAAAGAGAGCAAATAAATCCCTGTAAGACCACGACCAACATGAAGAAAGTATATCAGCTTTGTTCAGTTGTTTCTCTTCCTGAAGAACCTCAGTCTATTAAGGTTCTAAGATTCTTCCTGAAGAAGCTAAAAGCTACTGAAGATCTTCGGTCATATTTTTAACCATTTTCTGAAACATACTAAATTGGCTATATCTCTTTTGAAACAAGGAAGACTTCATTCAAAGTGTTCACACAAAGGTATTAAAAATGTCCCCTTTTGCTTTTGACTCATTTCCCTCCTTCTAATAAGCATTTTGCTATTCTGACTGCTAAGCAACAAACTGGTATTTTTATCCAACCTCTTATAATAACTCCAAAGTTTTACTTTGAATAAGAACAGTCAGCCCAGCGATTATTATTTTTTATTACAATGTTTATTTTTCCTTACATGTATCATTTCACATTTATCCAAATGGAATTTAATTTGCCTGCTTTTATGTCTATTAAGTTCTCCAGTTCTTCCTTGTCAGCCTTCATGTTTAATAACCTAAATTAATGAATGTCAGTTAACTGCCAATATACTGTTCTCTGTTCAGATGACTCATTACGTTGAACTATTGCTGATCTCCCCAGACCCACCGATATTTTATTCCGCAAAAAGACCATTTACTTCTACCCTCTGTTTCCTGTCTTTGACCCAATTATTTTTTCATGCAGATTTTTTCCTTATTCTTTGAAGTAATAAATATTAATTTCAGCAACATCAACGCAATGCATTTAATGACCACATTTCAAATGCATACATTCATGGCAGGTGCAAAGAGAAAAAAGGTCTAGCTTTTTGCTTTAGAAAACAAAAACCCCAGGAACACCATCCCCTACTGGGCCTAAACCAAACACACTTTAAACGGGGGTTCTGCACATGCTTATTTTAAGGGAGCCACATTTTTTTTTTCTTCCAATTTTGATAAGATAACATGTAGGAAGTGACAGGTAATTTCATAAATAGGAAGTTTAATTTTGTTCTTACAATTATTCCAACATTTTTATCATGACAGACAGTGCAGTTTTCCCCTATAGCCTTCTTTACCCTCTTTTTTCCAGATCCTTTTCTGTTTTATAAACTTAATCAACAACTTAAGTATAACACAGGATTTCATCACCACAAAGAATTCTGGTTATTTCTTGCCCTAACAGGTACTAAGCGATCTTTTTTACTATTGAGAGCTTAAAAACATAACTGACACATGCCTAGAGTTAGAAGCATGGAAATGATGAAAGAAAGAACAAAGCAGACATACTCTATAATTAAAGACCACTTTCTTGTCCCTCACAACTATCTCTGCCTGTTTTGAGAGTGTTTTCTGACTTTTGAAGTCACAATTGCAACAGATCACTATTTCACAGAGAAAGTACTGAAAAGGTTTAATCTTAGAAATACCAGAAGTTCTGTTTTGTGTAAGACTACATCACTAGTAAGTTTTCTAAAAATGGATTCTCCCTATCTCATCCAGATTTCTTTAAAAGTACTCGTATGTACAAATTAGGTTCTCTTTATCCTTACCCGTTTTGTTGTCAAAAAATTTGATGTGTCTATCTTCATGTGCTGTAATAGTTACGGGAAGTGTGGGATGACTTACTACCTTGTTAATATGATTATTTGATTGTACACCTGAAAATAAAATAAAAGAATATTCATTTGCCTTTAAGAAAATGTTAAACTTAAAATGACAGTATTTTAGCATTATACTTTAGATTACCATATTAATTAATTAATATTATGTAAACAATATTTTAGGACCAATGGACCTCCTAAGAAATAAAGCTTCTTGCTTTATAAGATGGGGCAAAGTGAGGTAGACTCTAGCCAAAGTACTGTAAGGTTAAAGCTTACAAGTAGTTTACAACCATGAAAGATTCTTGAGAGATAAAACCGAGCAAGTACAGCAGGGCAGCACTAGCCAAGTAGAAACAAACTGTAGCATGTGTAATATATGTTTATCACACAGCTCTTCCACATCAAAAAATATTTAGCTGGGGGGGAGAAAAAAAGACATAATCACAGAATGGTTTGGGTTGGAAAGGACATCTTCTACTAGACCAGAGAATCCAAATAACTGAAGTCAACCTAACCTCTTACATTCTATCAGATATATTTGTGTCTTGAATTTCAACTTAAACAATGAATGGTTTAAAATCTCTTTAGAAGTCTACAGGATACTCTTTTAAAAAAAACTTTCTCATCTTGGTATCCCAATTGCTGTGCCTAATTTTTCTTGATTCCATTTAAAAGTCTCTCTTCAGACTAGAAAAGATGTATCTCCAAATTGTGATGTTCCTTCTCACTTCAATGTCAGGCTTTGCACGAGATATCTATAAGATAGCTTTTACACAGTTTTGTAACCTGTGTTGAAGTCTGTAAGTTCAATTATTAAGTAAACTAGACTACTTAGAGGGGAGAAGCAAATTCTCCCCTTGCATTACTCTTTTAGATCACATTTTATAGAAAGGAACGAGCAGGAACTGGAGGTTTTCCTTAGGAAACACTTTAGGAGGTTCACAGAAAGAAGTCTCCTCTATCTAGAGTTTCATCAGATGCATGCAATTAATTCTTAATGAGCTACCTCTCTGTAACACTTTATTCGCAGCAACAGGATTTCTAAAAAGCTCCACAAGAAAGTGTGTTTAATCCCAACCTGTGCAGAATTCTACCCTGAACCAAATATTCTGTTTAATTCACCTATTATTCACCTACTCGTCTTAATATCCTCCATGTCATGGCTATATAACAAAAAATGTGGTTTAATCCACAAATCAGACAATTGAATCTTAAAAAATCTTAGAGAACAATAACTGTCACTTTCACTATCTCTAACTACTTTCAAATTCTGTTAATAGGGTCATAAAATGGCTTGGGTGGAAGGGACCTTAAAAAACATCTAGTTCCAACCCCCTCTGCCACAGGCAGGGGCACCATCCACTAAACCAGACTGTTTAAAGCCACATTCAACCCGGCCTAGAACACTTCCCAGGGATGGAGCAGCCACAATTTCTCTGAGCAACCTCTGCCAGTGCCTCACCACTCTCACAGTAAAGAACTTCTTCCTAATATTTAATCTAAACCTACTCTCTTTCAGTTTGAAGCCCTTCCCCCTTGTCTTGTCACCATATGCGCTTGTACGAACAAGTTCCTCTCCAAGTTTCTTGCAGGCTCCTCTAGGAGCTGGAAGAGCACAATAATGTCTCCCAAGAACCTTCTCTAGACTGAACAACCCCAACCCTTTCAGCCTGTCTTCACAGAGAGGTGCTCCAGGTCCAGAATCACCTTCACAGCCTTGCTCTGGACTCAGTCCAACAGCTGGGGCCCCAGAGATGGACACAGCACTCCAGGCAGGGTCTCACAAGAGCAGAATAGAGAGGCTGAAACACCTTTCCACAGTGTTTGTTCCAAGCATCTTTAAGCATCTAACCATCTTTCAAACTGAATGATGCAGAAGAGGAGTAAAATGTTTTTATTTACTACACCATACAATGAGGTACCATATAATATAACAGGTACCTCATCCAAATACCATGGGTATTTATTGTGGAAGAGCTCTACTTACCAGATTCTACTTGGGATGAAAACATTACCACTGACTGGGATGTTTCTAAATCATAGATGACTGTGCTGCCAGTGTTAAAAGATGCCACCATATGAGCAGGGTCACAACCTATGAAGTCAACTGATGTGGGTATTCCATGCTCTAGAAAGAAAGAAAAATATCTTTAGAAAGAACAAAACACTTTAAAAATTCCTGACAGTTTAAACATTTAAGCTCATACTTCAAAGAAGAAATTTTCTCCTTTCTTTAAAGTAATGCTACAGCACCATGATTATTTTATTAGAAGTTCTTCCTTTAGCTCTGTTACCTAGTTTGGACAAATGGAGATAATGAGCCTGGATGCATCATCAGCTGCCTCATAACAGATTTTCAAAACCATTGCAAAAAGTTACCTTTCTCTCCATTGTAAGTGCAAATACAGGGAATTTTTTCCGGTGGGTTCCATAACCTAATAGTGCCATCTGCTGAACAAGAGAGTAAGTGATTCTTTACACCACTGTAAGCAAGACCCCAGACTGCATCTGTGTGAGCAATTAATGTGCCAGCTAGAACGTTTGGCTCTGGAAAAAAAAAAGTTCAGAAATGAAACCTTTTTAGTGAAGAAACATTAAGTATTTCTTGTACCTCAACATAAATTAAATTCCACATAAAACAGTTGTATGTCCCCCCTGCCCCTCCTGTTTAAGCAACAGCTAGAATATTACACAAGTCATTTTGCACAACCATTGTCATCCTCCTCAAAAAAACCAACCAACCAACCAGGAAAACAAACAAACAAAAACTCAAACCAAAAAAACCCTACCAAACCAAACCAGCCAACAAAAAATCCCCATAAACAACTCAAACAACACTTATCTTAGTTTTCTGGTAAATTTCTATCAGAAGAAATAAAAAACCATAAAGAAGTTGTAATTCTGGTTCAAAATGTTTTGCTTCTCAAAAATATAAGTTATGATTAATTTTTTCTTTACTGCATAAATCTCAGGAATTGCTAAGTCTCCCTATTACAGCTCTACACAAAGTATATCACCAGTGCAAGTGGGAATAAATAACTAATGTTTGCCACACGTAAGTAGTTGAAAACACACAGAGTAGCTGATAAATGGCAGTAATACTTCACAAAAGCTCTAGAAAACAGAGTAACATCAAGTGGAAAAACAATGTTCAAGACAATGGTCATTAGTTGTTTATCTTTTAAAAGGTACTTACCATAGGTATCATATGGATCCACATTAGGGCTAGGCATGTTCCACCACTGGATGGTCGCATCAATACCACCACTGAAACACTGTTCTCCATTGGAACTAATTGCCAATGACAATACAGGTCCACTATTCAGAGACAGAGAAAAAAGCTGATTGATAACTGCCTATGGGATAGAAGTGAAAATCTGGCTATCTGCTTTCAAAAAAACATCTGGATTGGCTTAAGCAGTTACGAACCTCTTAAACTCCATAGAAACAATTCTATTAAAACATTTTTAAGTCTCAACAAGTGATATCAACACCTATTAAAATAATCATAAGCAATTAACTAAAACTATGCAAATTGAAGCAATTCAAAGAACACCACCTTATTTCTCAGAAGCAACAGTAACTACACCTACAAATGGTGAGTTTCTACAGTGCATCTATGCCAATCTAATAGCTAGCTGTGCAGAAAGAGGTGGCTGTAGCCCCCCTCCCTGACAACTATTTTCTCATCCTACTTTTAGGAACAGATAATAACCTATGCTCCAGGAAACTGGTTCAGAGAAACAATTCTAGAAATTGTACCTTTTGGCCCAAGTTAGACTCCTACTGGTTTAACTTCTTCAATCTGCTTGCTGTGATACCACACAAGCACAAGTTGTAGCCCAGGAAGAAACAGGTATACTACTTTGGACATGCTACTACCACAAGTTTAACTGTACTGTAAAACCACATCCCCAAACCAGGTGTCTGGGTCATTTGACAGCCATGCTCATGATAAAAATGAGTGCAGATAAACTAGAATTACATATTTGAAGATGTTGAAAAGGAAGACTACTGGCTGAATCCACCTATATATTTGGTAAAGCGAAGAACGAAGATGGGCAGAAAGGCAATGTTGCTCAATAATTGCCTGAGGGGAAAAATAGTAAAATTACTTTGTTACATCACACTAGAAGTCATAGGGTGGGGATTAGCTCTGTATCAGAACTTTCCCAAACCTTACTTCGGGTATTCACTAACAAATACACAAGTAACAGCTTAAATTTAGACAGAGATCTGGAGAATTCAATTGGTCAGTGACCCCCTGCATCACTTACAAGAACTTGTATTTCATCATGAGGACAAACTGGTCACCCAGTCCTGGGGAAAAGTGTTTTACGCTTTAGCTAATAAGTGCAAAAGTAAGACATTATGTTCTATCATGTGGCGTACGGGAAGCAGAGGCATGTGTAAATTTCCTAATACAAACTATGAATTCATTTTCTTTTTTGTTGTTTTTGAGGCCAGCACAAGAAGTGCCATCCATTTCCATGCCTACCAAAGAACTCTCTTGAAGCTTACCTGCTAACTGGGACGGAGAGTGGATCTTTACTTATATAGGCAAAGTACTACTCTGGTTATCAACTGTGCATTTTTATCTTGCCTTCTTATTGAAAGCAAGCAGAATTCAAAATTAGCAAGTGAAACTCAGGCAGTAATAAAGCAGTTAACACAAAAATTACTAAACTAAGACTCAGACCTGTATCTGAAGGTACTAGCCAAGACTAGCCTCTACCTTACTCATCTTTTCCACATATTACATATAAAATCCACAGTCTGAGACACGTCTTAGGTGATTACATTATCATCATCTATAATCTCTCCTTTCCACGGCAGCTAAACAAATTCGCCACTTTCTTCTTCTTGTGTTATCATTGACTCTGCAATTCATGACAGGGGCTTGGTATTAAGCTGCTTTACAAAGTATAATGGGCCTTGCCTAAACAATGTAAAAACAGTGTCATTTGTGGCTTTTACACTGAAGTTTTTTATGAATACATGAGATAACACCAATATATTTATCAGCCATGAATAATGTCAAACACTTACATGTGGGCCCTAAATGTGTAGATGGGTTCTACATCTAAAGAGGCACTCCTGAAAGAGAAAGAGTTATTACACTACATGAAATCTTTACTGAAAAACTCTGAAAATATAAGAGTTTAATCAATTTCAAAGGCATTTAAAACGCCAGTGATGTTTTATAAAAACCCATATACTTGCTTTTTGGCAGGAACCGTTTTCTGCAAATTCCAAAGTTTTAGAGTATGGTCCTCAGAGGCTGTAACCAGCACAGGCTCTACAGGATGAAAAGCTAATGCTCGCACTCCATCAAAATGACTGCGTAGCGTATACTTAGGGTTCCATGTCTTTCGGAAGGCATCTTTATTAGCTGGCAACTTAAAAGAAGAAAAGCAAAAGTGTAATTTTATCTTGGATTTTAAAATACATCTTTATATATATATATATATATATATATATCTCCCCATATTTTTTGAAAACACCCTATGCTTGATTCAGCTAATATATATTCAATCTTAAGTTTGCATTTATCTACTGATTTGTCTATATACATCTACAACCCCATCTGGCCAGCTAGGCAGTCTGCAAATTCTTCTGTTGTAACAGCTTCCTTTGACCCAGGCTGGAATGATATGTAATGTTAAATACACAGAACAGAAGACTTGATTTTCAAAACAGATTTTAATCCTTTTGTGCAACGACACTAATTCTTCTTCCTTGAAGAAAGAGAAATGTGTCACCATGTTGTCTGCATCCCAGGAAGAGATAATAGCTATCAAAAGCTCATTCATCACCTTAACACAATAAAAATCAACTTGGGGTGCTTAGTGAGTGATCTTCCTCAGATGAGTAACTTGACTGAGATTGAAAAGAAACATACACATTTCTTGAATAGTTCTACAGGTGAAGGTATGTACATAGAAATAGCTAATCGAAATTTCAATACACATTTGTCATGATTTTAAACATAACATTACACAAATATTTTTTAAGTCTTTAATGAGTTTTAAATATATTTGTGAGACAATAACCTAGCTGCTTTGTGAAGCAAAATATACGAACTATACATTTATATATTGGGAACATCCAATTCATACTCTTAACCTATAGACTGTTAGGCTAAAATACAATAATTACAGCAGCTTAGTATTAATTATAGGTAACTCAGAAGAGTTACCAGAAAACTTCAAGCCCTTCTAGATTGCAAGAGACTAATTTACATCTTTTAATACAATTTATATTTATGTAGCAAGCAGACCCTTAGAAGACTACATCCCATCCTAAGCCTCCATCATAAAGAGGTAACATGTCCGGGTACTTCTCTCTCTCCCCAAAGGCAGTTTAGAAAACTGACTTGAATTAGATGAACAAAATAAGCAAACTAAGAATGAATGGAAACTAATTTTATCCTTCTCATTACACATTATCTATCCAGCGTGCAATTGTCAAAGTATGTTTCTTGACTGCAGGCCACAATATCTTGACATCTTAAGCTAATTTCAGCAACATTAATAAGAAATTAAATCTCCCATAGCTAATAAAATCTTACTACCTTATATCTGTCAGGACTGAAAATAATCAGATAGTAGTGTAACAAGTACTGCAGTAAGTATTCTTGGACCAAATCTATAACCTGGATTGAATTATCACTATTCACTCAAACCAAATTCAATTCTATCCAACAAACAAACAGGCTCAGACAATAAAATTTACTGTTCTGAGTTACAGATGTGCAGACATTTGCTTTTCCATTATATCACTGTAAATTTCTGTCTTAAGTGCAAACTTTACCTAATTCTGATCAAGTCACAGAAAGTTGTTATACCAGACATGTAACCTGAATTTTTAGGGTTTTTTTAATACCAACCAAGAAATACATGTAAGAACAAAGCATTTTGTTTGCAATTTTCTGACTTTAGAGTGCACCGAATACTGCAATACTTTTACAGATATTTAAGTTATTTAGCACCACACTGCATATTATATACAAGCTTCATAAAAAGAATAATCTTTTGTTTCAGGAAGCAGAGCAGAGTGGAATTCTGGAGTTCTGCATTAAACATAATAGATTTTGGACCAAACTTGATTTATTTGCCTCCCCAAATAGACAAGAGAAGGGAGGAAAAAGAAAAAAAAAAAAGGTATTTTCCTAGCAAATAGAGTTCCTTGATATTTTAAACCCTCATTATGTAATGTATTCACCCACCTAGCTATGCCCATAGCTAGCCACTATGCTGCCTCATGTACTTGTGGTGATCTGGGGCTTAGAGAAATTAAAGTCAAATTTTGAAATACCAATCCTTAATTTTAGCACATGATACATCCCAGATTATGCAGAAAACTTTCAATTTTTTGGGTGCAATATGCATCCACACAACAATAATTTCTATTACAGTTGTGATGAAAAGTCATTCAAGAAAATCAGAACTGGATACAGTGATCCTTATTTTTCAAAATATGCAATGGGTTAATTATATCTTTTTTTGTTTCTTTCTTAAAAGGGCAATTTTGCAAGGGTAATTTTGTTTTCAGCAGTACAGAGAAATCTGCTAAAATGTAAGGCACAGAATTTACACAACTTATGAAAAGTAAGGTATATTTCCTATTTTAAGTATAGCTTTGAAGCTTTAATTTTTTTAAAACGGACTGGAACATCTTGTTTCTTTTAAGAAGACACCACATACACTTTATTAGAAACCTAGTTATAAATAAACCAATTTTTAAAAAGTCTTTTCCCTATCCATGTTTCTAATGGATCCTGATATCCTTACTGCAAGAGTAGGAGAACAACTGATACATCTTTAAAGAGGTCCTTGCAACCTCTAAGAAAAAAAGCTAACCAGTAATATATTTCCAAAAAACAAACAAAAAACTCAACCCCACCTCAGAAAAACACAGTCAAGGACTTGGAAAAGAGATTTGATGATTACAAAGGATAAATGTGAGATTATTCCACAAAATGGGCCAGAGGAATAATGGAAAAGTAGTAAAATGTGACAGTGTATATCAATGTTCTAAAGTGTGACATCCCAAAAGCCTTTCAAAACATAAGGCGTAGATGGACACACTGCCCCATTGAGTCTTGATGCTCTACTGTAAGTGTGTGTATATACATATACATACATACATACATATATATATATATACACACACACACACACACAGAGTCAATATAATCAAAGTCATGACAAGACAGACTATGGAACCATACAACTTCACTAGCTACTCCTCCCTTTTTCCATGAACTTTAGTGGACTTTACTCAAGACCAAGAAGGATCAACTGAGTCCTTGATCCTCATCCTCTGTTGACAAACACAGAAAATAGTATGGTCTACCAAAAAAAAAAAAAAAAAAAAAAGAAGAAGTAGTTGTCTCCCTGCCCAAATCCACCCAACACTCAAAAACTCTGCCTAGGTCAGGAGACACAAAATACCTTACGTGTCCTGAAAACCTTTACTGCAAAATCTCCTTAAGCTTGGATCAAAATGAAAAAAAGACATACAAACCATACACCACAAGAAATTGCTAAACAGATGCAATCAGAATTGGAAATGCCAGCTTTATTATTCTTGCTCAATCTAACCTAATAAAAATCTCTTTTTGTCTATTTTTTGTCTGTATAGGATCACAGACAAACAACACAGTCATTTTGCCTTGTAAAGCACAGGCAAACCAGACTGAAACTACACCTTAGCTAAACAAATACAAAGAAAAAACAGCTCCTTCCCACCAAAAAAAAAGACACCAGGGAATGAAGATCTTCCTTGCCCCTGCAGTCAACAGAATTTTAACACATAGTAAGGAGACATGCATTTCCCTATCTCAAACAAGTACTCCTCAACAGCCAACAGAAATTTTAGAAAACAATAATTAATAACTGCATCAGTGCCTTTTTATGTCTTAATGTTACTTTTTTCTTCATAATGTTGCAACTTATTGGAGATTTCCAAGTTTACATGCTCTGATAAAGGAAAGTTTTCCATTTTTCACTCAGTCCTACTGCAGAAAAACACCATTCTCTGCTGCTATGGAATCCAAAAATACACAAATGGGAGCATTTGATTTGGCAACATTATTCCCTCCGTGTAAAAACAACTACATGCACTGAGGTCAATGTAAGTAACTAGATAATGAGAAAGACATGACTTGAGATGACTGTACAGTTTACAGATGACCAGTCTTGGAGACAACCTGTGCATTTAATCGAACATACAGAAATCTTTTGAGCTATAGTTGAAATTCCTAAGATTTATACTTAACCCCCATCCTGTATTCATATCCTCTCCTTTTCAAAATACAACACTCATCAAGGAGTGATACATGAAAGCTATTGGAAGCCTGCTGTGACTTTATTTATTCATGCACTCTAATGGCTCACAAAAGCTATTTGAAGAACATGAACCTATTGGGAGCAAATGCATTAAGTGTTCTGGTTTGAGGTTTTTTCGTTGTTGCTGCTTTACTTACACATTAACTTAGTGTAACACCTCCTTGTCTGAAGATATACTGGAAAAGGAGGTGACTTCAGCTAAGCTTAAAAGGGCATGAGACTAAGATGCCCTACAAGTACTGGATTACAGGTACAGGGTAAGACATGGTCTTAGTGTGCTGCAAATCCATAGCTATGAGGAAACAACTTCAGAAATAAAGAACTATCAAGGAATTTTTAACATGAAGAAACACTGTGATGAAGAACTAATAGCACCTGAATTTCAGTCTCTTCAGATTCATGACAGGACAGTGTCTTCTTAAATTTAAAAAAAATTCTTGTCACCTGTGTTACTTTCGTTTTTTCTGACACATGAAGTCAGAAGCCACCGTGCATTTTTCAGCTATGCTTTAAAAGGAAGAAAATATCCTAAGAGTACTGGGAAAGGAGGACTGGACAAGAAGCAGGGAAACCAAGTGACAATTATGGTCAATCACATCTCATATGTGGTGAATGGTCCAGTAAGAAAACAAAACCCTACTTCTATCTTTTGTCTCCTGTATATACTGGATATTAGAGCATGAAATAGCCTCTTCCCACTCACCTCCCAAACCAAGCTGAAGTTAAAGAACTTCTAATTAAGGGTTTCAGTGAGAAAACTTTGAAAATTCAACTACATTGAGAAAGTACGATCAACTTCACTTACAGGATGACTAACACCTTCCAGCCTTCAACAAATGTGCGAGGTACTGCCTTCTACTGCAAACTCCTTATTAACTCAGGCAGCACTTCGTATTTCTGTATTTATCAGTCACTCTCTAAGTTTCCCAAGAGCAAAGGTTAACTTCTATTCTGCATCACTCTTCACACCACAAAACCTGTTTTGTCAGGTTTGTCACAATTAGCACAGAGTCTCATGTAACAGTTTGATCAGTTGGTATCAATTATATTCATTGTAATGCTTTCTGAGTTTAGTCCTGGCTCGCCTGTAAATATCCATCCGTCTCGGAATAAGCAAAATGGCTACACACTGTTTTATAAAGAAGTTGTACTTCACAAAAGACAGGAATACACTGCAAAGTTGCAATCTGCAGTCAAGCCAATACTACGAGACATTTTAAATACAATACTGCATGCAAAACTTACCTGAACGCTTCCCTAACCAGCCATCCAATGTTAATAGCCAATGAAAAAGTCATTTAACACTATTGGTAGAAGCCTAATGAATATGGTCAAAGGAATATCAGAACACTCTAGATTATAATAAAAATACCCCCTAAAAGCTTACATCTGAAATACACTACTATATATAGTCTATGCTATGCTGTTAACACTACTTACTCACCAAAAGGACAGCAAAAAATAAGTTAATATCAGTATTTGTGTTCCATGCCATACCGACTCAATACTCCATTTCAGTGTATAACTGTCGTTTTTGTCATGTTAAGACATTAATATGTATTTTATGTCATAACACATTCCCCCCCAGTGACGAAATCTGAATTAAATTATTAACGTAGAAAAACCCCAAGTCATCTCGCTTAATTCTGGTTACCCAGATTACTTAGCTCATTCACAAGGTGCTCTCTCCTTTCAAGTAACAGCTTTTACTAATGAAGTGCATCAGTAATATTCAGGGTGGAGGAGAGGGGACCCAACTATTATTGGTTAAGCTGTGTAAAGAATTTTAAAATAAAATTGCACTTACATCATAACTATAGTCTGCATCATTTGTTACTGTCAAGTCTGCAAGGTCTCCAAGGCCCAGAACACTTAACAACACATCATCAGAACCCATAATAAATGACTTGCCTCCTCCAGGTGGAAACGTTATTGGCTCAGCTACAAAGAACAAAACAGTTTCTTTAAGTCTCAATATAGTAATTCAAACTGATGAAAAGCTGCATTATTCATCACTTAACAGCAAAGCAGAGCTTAGAACTGAACTTATACATACTACATACAGCCCCAACTAAAAAAAAAAAAGTATGAAGACACGCACACATGTGCAAACACACACACATTATACACACAATTCTTGTATCATGCTTTGTCATTCGATTTCAACTTACTTTACAGAGGTGTTAATACTGACAAGTGACTTGACTGACATTACTTTACACTGCAATATCAAATGTACATCCCAGGTCTCCAAATTCTCAGCTGAGTTCTTCATTCACTGCACCATGCTTCCTGCCTTCTATCCACTTGTAAATAAGTCTTTGTGTTTTACACTAGTCAAATATTTCTACTTGCATACTGAACTATTTTTCAATCGCTCAAGCAAAAGATTCCTGCAAAACATCTCTTCTACTCTGAGTTTTTTCAGACAACTGAAAAAATTAAAACATCTATTATTTATTTATTTCCTCTGTTAGTTTCTCAGCATGATTTTGGATTCTAATTTTAAAGTACACTCAACTGATACTCACGTTGTCTAGCTATGCCTTCCTCAAATTAAAATTTAACATTTCTGTTAATTATCATTTAGAATGAAAAGAAGTTATATATGGCTATTCACTATGAACTCACATCTGAATAATAAAGTTTAAAATATTCACCCATATTCTTTACACTCTTCAACAATTCTGTAAATCTCCCTCAACCCACAAATATCAATTTAGCAGTAAGGAACAGGCACGAAGGCTTAAACATTGTAATGCTTCAGCACATTTTAGAAGCTACTTTTACTTCTCAGTTTTATTTTCCACTTAGAAATAGCAACGCTTGTTAAGCAGAGTATGTAAAATAAAGGTATGTGTGAACTTTAGCTAAGTATAACCATCTGCAAAATATGTTAAATGATATTTGACATCTTGAAAAATTAAACTTGCTTGACTTTTGAATTTCACTGATTTGGCGGAGAGAGTTATGGCCTCACTTTAATGCCACTCCTTATTTCTGATCCTCCTAGAAAACCCTTCAATCTCAGAGAATATAGTTTCCAGCTTCCTGGGGTTTTGTCTCATAAAAGAAGTTCCAAACAAGAGGACTAATAATTAACTCATTCCTGTTTAGAACACACATCTCCATTATTCCATATTGCCACTACCTGAATGGTAACCTAGGTCTGTCCCACTCCTGCTGGAAGTGACTGAAACCAGGTGCAAATTTATAGATGACTGGCACCACTGCTAGGGCTAGGCAAAGAGGAGCCAGTCCAGCTAGATCAAAATACATCACTTCTCAAGAATAAAACAGGTTCTAATGCTTCAGAACTATTGTACTATCAAGAAATGTAACCTCATTAGCAGAGTCAACATATAATCATTTGTGAGAATCTAAGAATATAATCTATATAATACAGATTGTTGTTCCTATAATTGCATAAAAAGAGCAAACAATATTCTAACTATACACAATCATCTGTTTTAAAAATATTCACAATCCATACAGAGTTTTGACTTACAAGAATGCTACATTACATTAACAGCCCAAAATGGCCTACCATGCCCTTATATGAATAAGTTTTTCATTTCCATTAGTAATTTACTAAAACTCTACATTTGACAGTCTACTACGAACCATTTATAATTCACAAAAAGCCATATTCCTACAAAGCACCTATTTACTTTCCTGTTACTCCTATTTGATCTTTAGGACAGGTCCACAAGGTTTAGGTAAGCCCCAGAACTTGTCATACTAATTCTTTGTGAAATTAACGTCACCTGACCTTAACAGATCAACTTTCCTATGCTTTATACTAAAGATTAAGGACTACCACATTAGGAACTTATACTACAAATTCACAAAGCTTTGTTCGCATGGGTGACTATCTCTTTACTTAAAGCTTCAAAATTAATGCGACTCGAAATTCAGAAGACTATTTCTCAATACTTAAGTTGCCAGTATGTGCATATAGTGTGTCCTACAATTCATTTGCGTATTTTATATTTTAAAGTGAGGCATATTTGAGAAGTTTAAAAAATGGTTGCAAGCTGCTTTTGTAAAAAAGAAAAGGCAGAATAGTAACACAATGAAAAATGCATGATGTTACAGCTACTAAAAATAAAGACCCACATCTTCACATATCAAAAACAATGCATCAATAGATATATGCAAATGGTAGTTAAATGACTTTTTAATGCTTTTCATCTAGAAAAAAACCCAAGTATTCTAACACACAGTACAATATTATTCTCATAGCATAATATAAATGTTTAACTGAGTTTGCAATCAATAAATATAAAGAAAAAATGTGACAGTACAAGTTCCTTTGTAGGTGAAACTAGGTGAAATAAATACTGAAATACAAAATCGTATTATCGAATATTTGCTTAGCCAATCCTAACCAGGACTTCTTACCTTCAAGTTCTTGACATCATACATGATTAAGTCAAAATCAAGCCGTAATATTTGTACAAACTGAAACTACTTTAATCTCTGATCAGATATGTATGTTCATATAGGCTGTTGTTGTCTACTGTATGACAGGGACATCTTAACCTTGTTTTCCACAAAGTTAATATGTGGTACACCAAAACCAGCTATTCAAACCCAAGCAATTAGCTATTACTGCTTTTTTCTGTCAATCTGTAGATTGACACCTCCGCAATCTGTAGATATTAAAACTGAAAAACAGCCAGTGAAGAAAGTAATTATCTGTATACTGGATGGAAAATCATGTTGATACCGTTTCTGAAAGTCATACAATATGTTGAAATGGAAACTCCAATTTCTCATGGCCAAAATTATCAAGTGCGATTATGGCATAACATCATATTTACCCAGGCAGTTGAGAGTGAAAAAAAAATCCCAACAAAACCCAAACTCTCACACCTTTAGAGGTATGAAAGATGTATTCCAAGCCAGTTAGAGCCAGTTCCTCCCTGAACTCCCCTTCAAGAAAAAATTATCAACCACTGCCTCAGAAATGTAACATTTCAAAGTGTAACACGTAACTTCCATCCAGTCACAAGAAAATTATGGTTTGATAAAATCCATCAGCATAGGCTAGTGTGTCCCAGGAAGAAAGCTTAAAATTATCTGCAAAATCTTAGCTTTTAAAATACAGCTGAATAAATAACTGAGTAAAACCTGTATTTGTAGGGCATGGTGCAAAACCTGTATTTCATGATAATGAAGTATTTGGCCTTGTAAAACACACAGAAGGAATTCAAATACAACACTGCCTGTTTGTTTGCAGCTTTGCACCATATGGTACAGACAAAAACTGAAAAAGCCACATAGCATTCAGGATAGAAATAGCAGAATTTACTCTCTAATACTCAAGTTTAAAAACAATGCAGAAACCACCATGAGCAGGTAAGATGATAAGAGATATTAATATTACTACTCTTAATGAATAAAGCCCAAACTACACCAACAAGTTAAAAACATATGGACACATTAAACAGCATGAAATATAAACATGAAAGCAGTTTATTTGAACAGTGTGAACAATCTTTTCTTGAAGGGTAACACAGTGTTTGTGCTACAAGAATGACGTACTAAAAGTCAGTCCCTATCAAATTCAAATTTAGCATCTATTTCTTCAAAAAGATTGTTTTGTCCAGTATTATTTTAGATGTAAAGCCTCCACCTGAGACAACAGCCCTGTCCATAACAAGGTCTGTGTCTGTGCTCCCTTGCACAACATGTATGGCCTAAGAAAAACAGCCGAAGACAGACCTAGAAAATTGTAACTGTAGGATCACATGGCCTTAATACTTAAACATGGCTAAAAGGCAACCTAAAGCCTGTAAACACTAAACAGAAATACAACCTAAATGTATGTCTACAAGTTTTAGCAAGTGCATTTTCACCTGTAGATTTTTCAGTTGCATTCCACAAGTAGATTTAATACTGGCTCATCTTGAAGTTGGAAATAAAAACAAAGATGAAAAGGAAGGCAATAAAAAAGATGACTTTTGTAAAATGACAGTTTGGGAGAGCAGCAAAAAAACCTCCTTGAAACATGGTTTGGTTTTTTTTTCTGCTTGCCTGGTGACAGGCATTTGTGAGGCCAAGGGTGAAGAAGAACAGGTGAACCAACAGATTACTGGAATTAGTAGCAATGCAAATTCCATTTCTGCTATAGCTGATACCATGCCAGGGCTTATGGGTCGAAAATCATCCAAAAAGAGCCAAATCTGAATACATCTGAGTATTTTGAATGAATATGTTCTAAGTAGAGGACAATTTACATAATGGTATTCTAATTTCAAAGCTAATACAGGAAAATCATTCCTTTAAAACAAAAAACTTAAAAGCCAAAACACAAGGCTTTTGACTTTAGATATAATAGCTTGCCACTAATTTCCACTGTCAAAGATAAACTTGAAACTGAAACAAATACTTTGTAAAGAAATAAACAGTGTCTTTGTAAACTTGTATATGTAGACCAAGGGAATTTTACAAAAGAGAACATTAAATTCGAGGAAAAGAGACTAGTTAGTCCCATAACTTAAATCACCACTTTTCATTTTAAAATCCAAACTGTGCATCAATTGTTAATACTCACCTTTTTTTCCCTCAAAAAGTAACAACCTATTTGTGAAAGGTTTTGCTAATGGGGGAGGGAGGGTCTGCAAACAGGGATTTAATAGTGAATAGTGTCAGAACACACTGCTGTACATGAAGTTATTTAAAAATACTTACGAAATAATGGTGAGTTATGATAAGCCACAAAAACTCAAGCCATATTCTCACAAAACCATTTGGGAAGAATTGCAAATAAAATAATGTGGCAATCTGCAACTCCATTAAGCTTTAGAGAGGGGAAAATAAAATTACAGCGTGTGCTCTCTAAAAGAAATCTCCTGAAATATAGTAAGTAGCTGAATTTTTTGTACCTTCCTCTGCTCTTGCACCTTCATGATCAGTCATTCTAGAAGAGGGTGACCTAGATTGATTAATGATTCCTGAAGGGATGTGGGGTATCTCATCATCGCCCAGATCAGCTATCATGTCGTGAAGTTTTGTCCTGTTGACTCCTGTAAATTAATGTCAGCAGCAAAAATTCATTTGATTGCTACCGCTTGACTTGACTGAAGTCTAAAAATCCATTAAATAAGAATAATTACTGATGGGAGCTCCTTAAAATAAATAGTGCTTTGCTTTTGTTTAGTAGTATTTTGGAAATCAAAAGCAGGAGTTAATATATCAAATCTGAAAACTACATGCAAACAATTTTAATTCACTAAATCAAAGAATAACTCCTTTGTTTTCTGCACATCTATTCTACAATTTCCTGTAGGAAAGAGAAAAAAAATCATCTTACAGCCCTACTGAAAAGTCAAGCCAAATATTTAAAGAACATTCACTATTAAACAAAAAATGTACGAATCAAACATTTTCTAATAATATTACACAACTTTACTAAACAATTTAACATTAAAAAACAGAGTGCAAATTAAAAATAAGCTTAAAAATGAGAGCAAAAGTACAGACAACTCATAATGGGGGTGCAACGAACAATTAACTTTCCCTGCTTTGAGTGCTATTTAAATTGTATGAAATGTTTGTTAAACACAAGAGCAAGAATGCTTCCACCACTGTACGAAACTGCAGATGTGTATTATATTACAATTACAAAAGCACGCCTCTAGAAACAAAGCCTTCTGAATTATATGTGCATTTAATTATGTAGACATTAGCAAACAAAAATAGTATAATTTAAAATACTAAATGCATTCCTGCTTTCACCTTTGTAGCTTCCATGTCAAAAAGTCAAGCTTCAATCATAAAGCGTATTTCAGTGAGAGAACCTCTATAAAGAAAACAATCCACAATGATGAAAGACATAACCAAATTTTAACCAATATAACAGCCCTTCCTGGGACTGCAAGAAGAGATAATGTAAACCATTTAGTAAAGGAAGCATTGGTGAACAAGTTCTTATACTGAGGTGACGTATATCACATTTATTAAAAAGGAAAATGAAACTAAACCAAAGCCTTTATTGTCAAAAAACTAAAATGTAAACACTACGATTACAGGTGACTTATCAAAATCAGAACTGTTTATTCAAACAGTTAAACACCAAAATATACTCTTTCAAAAAGTATCTGATCATTTCAGATCTTACGGGTTTAAATCAATGTGTTCAAAAATAAGTATCCATGAATAACAGAATTCTCTAAAGATAATGGAGAATTCCCTGCAGAGAGGGATGACAACAAAAAATATTTTTTGAAGTAGAATTATAGCAAGGATACCTCACATACCCCTAGAAGGATGCTATATAACTATTCTCATTAATATTTGCAAAACATTCTCATTTTGCCAAGTAATAAGACTCCCTATATTTATTTTTTTTCTGCTTTTGGTATTTTTTTCTTTCCTTTATGGAACACTTAGTATTCTAGTTAAATATACAAAGACTGCTACCCAGAAGCAATTGAGAATAAAACTGGCTTCCAAAAGCTTTCCTCACACAACAGATCACTTGAGCAGTTATGTTTCATCTTACTCTCATGTAGAAGTATGTCCAGAAACTTGTGATCTCAGCTAATGAAGTGAATGTAAAATAATAATGGGAAATCTCTTTTGAATCAACATTCTTTCTTTCGAACAGGTACTATACTGAAAGGATTTAATTTCAAAAGTATAATACTTAATACTGCAGTCAGCAGATGAGATCTCATATAAGAAAAGTCACTCTTAAAATGGCCAGATCTCTACACCATACAGACTACAAAGCTTGTGTTTATTACAGTTGGCCATCAGCCAGGCACCTACTGTGACCAGCAGCAGATATATTCTTGAAGATATTATAGAGCAATCAATAGAATGAGGATAAAAGTCACGACTGGGACCCTAAACTGTTTACTTTAATGAACCCTTTGCTTTTCAGAAGAAAACACCATTTGTCTTCTCCATGTTGATATGCATGAACTGTTCAACACATTGATGGAGAATGCCAAAAATGGCTTATAAACTCTTACTCTATCCAAACTGAAAGCATCTTCTCAAGGTGCTTTCATGCCAAACATATGAGGAGCATGAGAAGTTTGCCTCAAAGCAGACTCAGAAGTAACTAGAAGTAGCCCCTCTGCTCTGCTACCTTTAAGCAGCCATTCATTACGTTTGTCACTAATTAGGGGACTGAGAGCTTTGCCTTTTAGTGTTTTTCAGTATGTTTGGGCACTTCTTATCCTTCAGGAAGGCATAATCTCAGAACAGTCCTCAATCCATCATACAATACAGAGAGAAGTTTATAAAGCAGCAGCTGCTGTTCCAAACAACTTCTATTTCACGCTGAAAAATATGTCAATATTCAAGACTGTGCCACCACTACAGAAGACTGCACAAGTTTCTGCTTTCAAGTAAGTGCAAGTGTAACTTCATATAACTGTTCAAGTATTGTAAATGTTACAAAGAGATTTTTAAAGAATGTGCCGTCCCTGCATAAACAACTATGTTGAAGGCATGAACGGGATGACTAAGCCTTTACTTTCAAAAAAAGCCAAGGACAAAAAAAAATTGACAGACCCGGTACGAACACAAGCAGAAGCTACAGTACCATCTCAGTGTACTGTCCTTCAGAGAGCAAAAGTGAAAAAGATAACCGAATATTCAGTGATGAAAAGTTTTTAGTCTGAGAAGCTTTAAACAAAGTTCTATTAGGTGCAAGATGTATTAGCCCAAGTCCGAATATAAGAGAGATCCTTATATGTCAAGAACAGGTGACAGTAAGGAAGATGGTAAAATTCACATCTGTTTTAACTCCTATCTACTATTAACACTATTTGCAGAAATCAAGGCTAGGAAAAGTGAATGGGATGGGTACTGTTTTGTAAGTACAGAACAATTACACTGAAGGAAAAGAGCAGGAAAGTAAAAAAGTGCAAAAAGCTTCAAGTGAATTAAGGAAAAACGGTAAAAGTATCTTCATTTCAACAGTGATATACACATATATATACAAGATGTGAAAACCATTTTTCAAATTGCTGAGAACACATTACTCTGACCTGATAGTATGAAATGAGATATACAAGATCTCCACTATTACATCCTGCAAAGGTGACAGGCTGTATCAGAAAAACAGTCATCCCCTGACTTACCTGCCAAAATTGATCTTACCAAAGTTGGGCAAGAAACAGGCCGTAAATCCAGCATATTACTGAAAAGGGAAGCCTGTTTTTGGAGAAATCAAACCTAATTCCTTATCTATGTATCACGGTAAGTCCAGGACAGGTGCGGTTTGTTTCTCTGCTTCTCGGGTTTTTTAACACAAGAACTCTTCAAAAAACAGATTTTGCATTATTTGACAGCTGACATCGTAAAGAAAATGAAAGTGTGGGGTAGTGTATTTTTGTTGTTGTTTTGGTGGGTTTTTTTAAAGATCCTTTCATAAAGAGGTAGTATTTTCATGCAATGTGGTGACTACCTGGACAGACACCCTCCTTCTCTCTAGCAAATGAGAGTATTACTTAACGAAAACATATGTGCTGACAGAAGATGACCTTAATTAAGGTGTTCTACCCAAAAGAAAACAGGGATACAGACTAGAGAAGTATCAACATAGAATCAGATCTACTTCTGTTCACTTATTTATGTCTACATGTGGAATGAAAGTTTTCATACCTGGGGCCAGGGCTGCGACACCTGATTATGTCAGAGCGTAAGTACAGATTGTGGCAGTTACCAGATGCATATCCAACAAAAGAATCCATCAGAATGTCTGTCCTATTATGCTGTCTTCAAAGTATTCCAAGAGATGACAGTTAATGCACATTTGTTTCATGTTTATGATGATATACACTACCATGCAGCTAAGTTCTGATAATGCTTGAAACAAATTATAACAGAAGTCGAAACACTGAAGAGCAAAGGAAGAGATATGTATTCAGAATGAAGCTCCCAAATGATCAGATATGAGCAGCAGGAATAAAGGTCTTCAACAATATTTTCAGTCTCAGAATGGAGAAAAAAAAAAAAAAAGCTGAGGGAAAAAAGTCTACAAAATCAAAATTAAGTAAATCTGCCCAACTTTGAATGCATACCTTTACTCTGTGTGTGGAGTTCTCTCATTCAATTAGCTTAGTGATTTAGAGGCCAATTTTTAATCAGAAACTATCATGAATGTGACCAGCAAAGAATCTCACAAACCACCTTGTGAGACTATATGTTTTCAGGGTTTCCCAAAGGAGAATTTAAACTTAAAACCCAAAATGCTAAACAATGACTTATGTCACTTCTCAGCACCATGACACACAGTTGAATCCCAAATACTGTCTTCTGTGAACAAAATATTTCAAAATTACTTTAGATGAAGAAAACTTTCTGCTATTTTGCAGCCACTATGGTTCAAAACGTCTAAAATGTGAAGAATTTGGTAAGAAAATTTCAAATAAAAGAAGTCAATTTCAGTATTAAAAATCAATTTCTAATCCTACCAAATACTTCATGTGAATTTGGTGCCAACTGCTGATTTACATGTTAAATGCTGATACACATTAGCATGCAGATGACTACCGTAGGCTCTCACTAAAGCAAAGACTAGGTGAAAATCTTTGCTTTGTCAAAGCTTTTATGTGTGTACATGTCATGCAAAAATGCTGAAAAAACAACCAATATGCACTAACTGACCTGTAATTGTTAGGTGTTACAAAGTAAATTCAAATCTTAATAATTACAGAATTTTTCATGAAGTGTTATATTTTAATTATCATGTAATTTAGTTAGTGTATACCCAATTTTTCAAATTGAGGAAAAAAATTTTTTACTACGTATCTCCAGAAACTATTAAAAAATACTTTCAAAATAAAAGCATGGCAATCATGGGAGCTTCTCTAAAGTGACATGTGATACCATCCACAGGGACCTGGACAAACTTCAGGAGTGGGGCCCATGGGAATCTCCTGAGGTTTAACACGACCAAGTGCTGGTGCTGCCCCTGGGTCAGAGCAGCCCTTGGTATCAGCACAGGCTGGGGATGAACAGATGAAGAGCAGCCCTGCCCAGAAGGACTTGTGGGTGCTGCTGGGTGAGAGGCTGGACATGACCCAGCCATGGGCACTGGCAGCCCAGAGAGCCAAGTGTGTCCTGGGCTGCATCCAAAGCAGCGTGGACAGCAGGGAGAGGGAGGGGATTCTGCCCCTCTGCTCTGCTCCGCTCTGGTGAGACCCCACCTGCAGTGCTGCATCCAGCTCTGGGGTCCCAGCACAGGAAGGACATGGAGCTGCTGCAGTGAGTCCAGAAGTATGGAATAGATTTAAACTAAAAGAGGTTTAGGCTGGATATTGGCAAGAAATTCTTTACTGTAATAGTGGTGAGGCACTGGAACAGGAGTCCAGAGAAGCTGTGGGTGCTCCATCCCTGGAAGTGTTCAAGGACAGGTTGGATGGGGCTCTGAGCAACCTGGTCTGGTAGAAAGTGTCCCCACCCACGGCAGGGGCGTTTGGAACTAGATGATCTTTAATGTCCCTTCCAACCCAAACCATTCTATGGTGACATAGATTTAATACCACTTCATGCACTGAGAACTCTGTATAGTTGATAACATAATTTCCAAAAGCATTTTTACCCGGTAGTTCAACATGGTAGTTTGGTTTAAATCACATAGTTAAAACAGGTCAACTGGTCAGAAAACTCAGAGAGTAAGGGGACATCAAATAAAATGTTGGTAAATGCACAGAAAAGTGAAGGGCACCATAAGATAATCTCCTACACAAAGCCACCAAAAAGTTCATATTTACATTACAGGCATTTTCTAATTCTCTGTGCCTGAGGCTATAAAAATTACAAGCCCATAAATACCAATTGCAGCTTGATTCAAACTCACATTAAAAAAACCCCCAAAACCAAATAAAAAATCCCACCACCCCTGAAAAAAACTGCAACAACCACCACTCCCAGAACAGTATCACAATATTATACTTAAGGAAGCAGATAAAGTTTAAACCTTTCAGAAAAATTCTCAGAGTAGGAATATCCTCAAAATGCAAGTTGTTCATTATTTTTACACTAACATTCCTAAGCATTTAGTTCTCTTCACCTCTTTAACCTTGAATTTTAGTCTTTTCAACATTTCTCATTTGTTAAATGGCTGTCAAAGGTTTTGACATATTCACATTCAACAGGCAGAAAGTTAAAGTTGGTTGCCCCCATTACAGAAAATGATGTTTAATGAAAAAAAAAAAAACAACAAACCAACAAACAGAACTCGTGAGAAAAAATGTCGTCTATATAGATAGGCAAAAAAGTGTTGCAATACAAGATTCAGAATCTGCACTTACTCTTTACCCCTTTCTTCCCCTTTCGTTCCTTCTTGTACTGTTCCTTCAGTTTACTTATTAGTCCCTGGTCTACATCCCAAACCTCAGCAGTTGGGGACAGGTCATCTTTGTCTACATGCAGCATATTATTAAAAGAAAAAAAATCAGCAATTGGCAATGCAAGCTGTTGGTGATTTACTGTCATAGCTGTATAAGAGTATTAATAAAAGTTATTAATAAATCTTTATTTTAAAGGTGCAGTCTCAGATTTAAGTTTATAAAAGACAAAGTCTCATTTCATACAGTTTTCCAAGGCACTGTATATTATCAGTTACATATTTGAAAATTGTACGTTAATTTGTTACTAAGGAGCAAACAAATTAAGCTTCATAAGTAACTCTTTATGTTAGATACTTCAAAATACACAAAAGTTCATTGGTGTTCAGAAACAATTACTGCATCTTTAGAAAGACAGCATTAAGAAATTATTCAGCCAGTGTTGAACAAGCAAATAAAAGAATTCATGCTATATCTCTCATGAAAATGCAAGCTGAGTAAGTCAGTGCCAGTTTATTCATGAAGACCACCATGCATCCTTTCGCATTCATTCTACATGCACAAGAAAGAAACCTTGGTCCTATATATAATCAGACACAAGTCTATAAATACAGTTTTTCACATAAAAATGAAGAAAAGTAATTTGCACAGGTGGACATCCCACTGCATTCCAGAAATTAAATCATAACTAGCAGAAATACAACATTTCACAGTAGTTTCAGAAGACCTATCTTTTTCTGTTTGACAAATATTGCAGAGTTAATTATACTTAATGAAAAGTTAGGTCTCCACTTCTCTAAACTATCCATCTCAATCATTTCTGGAAACTTAGAATTTGTAAAAAGATAAACCTATTTCTAAGACAAGGCAAACATCATTTGCAGAAGCATTTTTGCTAGTAGACAACCAGGCAGTAACCAAACTTGATTTGTGCGCCAGTTCAGCTTTACACTCACAAATTCTTTAGGCACAGAATCACAAGACTTAGTTCCTCAGTTCTCAACTTCCAATCATACTTACAATACGATTGTACCCATTTTTGAAGTTATAATCATTATAACCACAGAAGTGCATAAGAGGAGTCATACACAGCAGAAACAAAGCAACATGCATTTAGGATAAAAACAATAGGAGTTACTCCAAGTATATGTTTCATGACGAATGAGCAGACAGACACCCTAGGATACTGATGCATCTACCATCATTCATGACAAACAATCTTGGTCAAAGAGGTAGAATACAGAAATGGCAAGGGCAGTGAAACATGAAACAGGCAGCATAATGGCAGAGTCCCCTGAGCTGTGCACAAAGAACTCTGGCGATGAGCAGGGAACAATGACATCCTACACCAAACTACAGCTACATCTACCAAACTGCAAACACAAAGACCTCAATCTTCATGATCACTGGGCCTAAACATTGACAGAGAGGAATAGTGATTACTCCGGAAACATAAGAGGCACAGAAAGATAAGTCAGAGGATATGCCAAATCAAAAGAAAAATAAAAACCCCTAAAACTCAATTAAAAGAAAATTCAGTTAAAAACTAATTAAAACTAATAAAAAAATTCCAAAGCACCATTAATAAAATGAAAATAATCAGCTAGGTTGCAGCATTACAGAGAATGATTAGGGAATTAAACTGAACCAGAAGATGACCACATGTAACATCAATGTAATGCTGTTCTAAGAAAAGTCGTTTAAAAGGTGCAGTGCATTAAACCAGGACAGTGCAGGTGATGAAAAAATTTAAGTAACATGTTCAGCCTGTGTTCTACATTGGAAGTTTAGAAAATGTCTGTAGAGTGCAAAACAAATAGGGCATTAAATATCAAGACAAAGAATTTGAAGGAACTGGGCTCATTCAGTCAACAGGAAACAGGAAAAGTGCCAGCCTTCAAACATAAATATTCAAATCAACACTGTTGGCTGCAGGAATGTAGGTTATAAATAGAAAACTAGATAAAATACAAACTTGCATTATCTGGGTAGGCTGTGAAATGAATTTCAAACAAGATTTTTAGGAAAACCCAGCAGTGTTTCTCTCCAGCATGCCTAAATAAATTAGGCTATTTCAGAACAGAGCCATGTAACTACAAGACCTCTGCAATTCCCCCCAACAGTGACCTTCCCTGCACTCAACTATACCAGGACAGCACAGAGGACTCAGGATGTCCACTGACCAGTATAATTGAGTGGAGAACGGCTGGCTTTAAATTTTTCTATTTTTTTAAAGCGTTTTGAAGATGACACAGACTGTGAATTTCAGTCACAATCTGCCACCCAGAATTCTGGGCACAGTCATTCTCTGACTCATGGTTCATCTGTAAACAGAACTATTGTGTTTCATGGAAAAGAGAAACCCAGTGATGAACACACAGTTAGTCACTGAAACCATAAGGAGAAAAAGAGACTACGTAATATGTTAAATCTGTAATATGTAGCACAATATATAACAATATGTATATATTCCGTTTGCTTAAGCAAACCGAAGTTACTTATGCAGTTTTTCTTGATACTAAATCACCCCAAGGAATTTATTATTTTTCTAATCTAAACCTGTATATTCTTTTTTCAGTATGTCACATACTTTAACTCTTCATTTAACACTGCTTGAACTTGCTCATCTTTCACTATTTTGAAGATAAGCTGTTCCTAAGTAAAACATGTCACATGACAGGACACTTTAAATCACACTGTTTGGAATTAATTTAACATTCAATGTTAACTGAGGAACTTATAAAAAAAAGAATGTGTTCATACAAAGCCATAATATAGAAGAAAAGAAAAGCAATCCAAACTTCACAACACTCAGTGGCTGGCTTGAAGAAGCCTCCAACAGCAAAAATGTAACTATCAAATTTGGCGCTCAAATATTTTAGGATATTGGAAGCTGGACCTACAGATAATACTTTGCAGTTAAGTACTGTAAATATTAATAAAGCAAGACTAGGCAATAGGTTTAGAGCCTAAACATCAGATGTTTGTTTTCCAGATACTAAATAAAAGCATTATAACTAATCAGAGATGTAAATATTTACATATTTTTCAGAATGCTTAAATGTTTGCAAGAGTAAGAAGTGATAGGAGGCGGCTAATGACAGGAAAACTAAAACAGGAAGAAAAAAAAAACTATGAAAGCAGAACAGAGTAACTACCACACTATGAAGAAAAATTTGAATTTTAACTGAAATATTTAAGTTCATGGTGATGCCATTGTTTAGGAAGTAATGGTATGTATTAATTCAAATAAAGTTTCCCCTCAAAATAAATAACTAAGTGGATGGACCTGGATATTTGAAGTAACAACTGTTTCACAGAGTTCAAAATAACGTGACAGGCTAAATTAAATTTGTTTAGGTAGTGTATTATTTTATCTTAGAAAGCATTTAAGTGGGACAGTATTTAAAATGTTACTTGTGATAGTTAACAAAGAAGCCTTGTCATATTTACACTGATCTTTAAAAAAGTAACACAACCCCAAGATCTGATGGACCGTATCCTTAAATGCTCACTTAAGGAAAGAACTTCTGTACTAAAATCAGTGACATACCGTGAAAAAAATACTGCCACTCACAGTTGTGAGCATCTTTGACTGATTTAAATATTAAGTCACAAAACATACAAAATACACAAAAAACTTATGAAAATTGTCTTCATGTGGCAAAACTCAGAACATACTTTGAAAGATGAAACTAGGATTATGTTTTATTTCCTCCTTCCCACTTCCTCATCTCAGACATGAGATTTTTGGTAGTAATGGGATTGCTGCAGTTAAACCAGCCATCACAAGCGTGTACAAACTCCTAAAATGCTCTGCCTCACTTTGCAATGGGTTCACTTAAACTGAAATAAAAAACATTCAAACTGCTCTATGAAAAGTGTGGTGGGTCAATTTGATTTTTAAAATAGACCTTAAAATGGGGGTAACTACTTGAGAAAATGCCAGACATAGAACACCCGGGAAAGTAATCTTTGGAAACAATGACTTGGAATTTCAAGGGAAAAGCCAGTTCAACGCAGTAGGTTTCAGTAGTCTGCTGTGGGCAAATCTTTGACTGCATGAATTACAGTATCAAACTATCTTGCCTTTTATACACAATAGTAAGACTGATACTAGAACCAGAACTTTCTACATCACTATGTATTTGAAGGGATGTTGCAAACAAAGTCAAAAACTCTGCTTCAGGCTCTATGAGACATCTTACACCAAGAGATCTGCCTGTGTGCCTAAATGAAAAGATGATCAAGAAACTGATCAAATAACAACAACTTCAAAGGGGAACAACACCAAGCAATTAAAATGCTACTAAAAATAGACAGTTGTTACAAAAAATAAAGGTAACAGCTTGTTCGGCTTCAACTTCCAACGACAAATAAGACTGAGTTTTAAAAATAAAGGTGACTAATCCTTTGATACTAGTTTTTAGGAAACAATGCTTTCTAATCCTCAGTACCTTCAAAATCAAGACTGGATTATTTTCCTGGAAGATGTACCATTACCTTAATTTCCGTAAATCTTTATATTCTCTTTGCTCACTGAAATGTTTATTGAAGTATGACTTCATTGTCACAATGACATAAAACACTCAAAAAACATGATCTAATGGCAGTTTGGGGCTTACAATTTAAGATTTACAGTATGTAACTACAAAATTGCCCTTATCACAGTTCAGAAATTAAGATAGTCAATTCCCATTTAAAGGCAGATATTGATTACTTGGGTCACTATTATTTTTCCTATACAAATGTTCTCCTTCTTGCAATCTCCTCTTTTGAAACATGCAGAATGCAGAAGTTTCTGACTTAACATATTTTGTTTCACATCAAATTACTAATAAAAAGTTGGGCTATTAGAAAAGATTTCAGGGGTTTTTTTTATTTTACTAATGCAAACCATATTAGCAACAATATCTAAAAATCTCAGTCAGAAAAATAGAAGTACTAATTGCCCATTTTTCAAGTACACTGAAGAAATTAATTTAACTTAGGTACAAAAAGTTGGAAGGTCCTGATAAGAAACAGATAGGAAAAAAAAAAATCTGTATTTGAAAGCAAATTTAATCCAGGTACAGAAACATTCAGAATCCTAGCCTTTCTTATCTAAGAAAGAAAATACTCTCCTCTTAGTTTTGAAATCAAAAACAAAACGTGAAACAAATGTAACTACAATTGTACTTGAAAGTTTCACCATACAATATATCATTTTCTAAGCATCAGTGTTTGATCATCACATTCATCCACACATCCACGCCATTTTAATAGGTATTATGAAAGTCTTAGGTACTATCACGAGCAAGTATTCCCTTATTTCTAAATGCTTTTGTTAGTGTCTTACCCCACTCTGTTCCATCTCCTGAACTTCGAGCTTCTCCAGCTCCCTCACCATCTTCAGCTGTCACTAAAAAGTCAAATTCTTTCAAAGCTTCTTCAGTATCAGGGTCATCTGTAAGGTCAGCAGCTAAACCTTCATTACCAATCTGCAAAAATATAAATATTTTCCTGCATTTGAATCATAAACAGATTTTATAGTCATTTAGGTTAGATATATGCTACTCTCACTCTTGCTTATCAAAACAAAGAAGAGAGCAGTGCAGGCTAGTGAACATTAGGAAATAAGAAGAACATTGACACTAGCTTTAGCAACAAAAATCCCATACACCCTAGTCTTCACTATTTTTATTTAACATATAACAATTAGAAAACTTTGTTGATTTTCTTGCGTTATCAATAGCTCTGGAGAGAAGGCGTACAACCTATGCTTTCTACTGGTCCAGAAGCCTTTCTTTCTTTTTGCTTTCCAGTTCTATTTCAGTGTCAAGCATAAATTTGGAATATAGTGCATTTTAAGAAAACTGTCTTTTTACTATTTCTAACCACATCTTCACTTTAAACAAAACAAAAAACCCTCTACCAAGGCATCAGTGAAAAGTTTTATTTCATTCTTCAGGTGAAGAAAATTTCCACATGAGGTTATTTGCGCAGTGTTCTTACTTTTGCAGAAAGAGACGATTTTTATAAAGATAACTATAAATGATGCTTTTGCTTTCTATAAAAAAAACCCCAAGCTTCATCAAAAGTCAAAACATGAGTGTAAGATCTTCTTATACACTTAGAGATTCACTTGATAATCTTTTTATCAGACTATCTGACGCCTTAGAAAAAAAGGGATTCAACTCAATGCTTGACTGATCCGTTTACCAAGAAGCCCAAGGCATGGTGGAAACCCCCTCCTGACAAATTAGTTTGGGAGATTTAACACTTGCATCAAGCCAAGCTAATGCTGTCAGCTATCTAAGAAAATCCAATGTAACCAGAGGGTCATCATGCTACAGAATATTGTTCTGAGCAGGAAGTAACAAAACTGTTAGTACAATATTCATAAATTAGTATCTCTAAATAAAGAAACCCCAAATATGAGGATTCAGTACAGGAGAAAGAATTAAAATGGGACAGGTAAACACTGTTTATCCTACCTAGAAAGCTGCCCACAGAATGGAAAACTAAAGACACAAACAACACAACTTAATAGAACCTTAAACAAAAGGTTATTTGAGACAAGTCTCTGCTATGTTCTTAATATATTTAGTAATAAACTGCCTAAAAGGAAGAATTAAACATGTGTTTGATATGGAAGCAATTTTTTTTTCACATTACGTAACTTCATTTCCTCTTAGGAATTGTTCCTACCTTGTTCATAATTCAGGAAGGATGCACATTGTACTGTGCTAAATTTGCCTAGGACTCAACGTATGCAGAGAAGATGAGATGGCCAATTCATCAACTAATTCATATTTGTAAACAGCTTGGTTGGTTGTTTTGAAGTTTGCAATGTAATGTATTAAGTAGACCACCAAATTTATTAGTAATGCATCTGCTTATTATCCATTCAGATAACAAAAGTGCAACAAACACTTTAACATTACAAATTTGTATCATCTCCAGAGAAAAAAATCTTTTTAAAGGGAATTTCAGATCTATTAAAAAAAATGTAAAAGATCTTTTACCTTGTGTTTCTTATTTATCCGATGCTTTTCTTTTCCTTCTGCAATATCTTCTATCATGTCATTCTCTTCTTCTTCATCACTATCATCTGCATTTTCTAAGAAATTGAATGTTTCAAGAACATCACCAGAATTCCTACATAGATAAAAACATTAAGAGAGAATCCATTTTACTTGCTGAAGAGATTTAGAAGATTAACCAGATTAAACAAAATTTCTACCGGACAGTTTAAGAGCTTTAAAACTAGCAAAACAAGAAATCACTGATTGAAGAAGTTTCTACATCTAAGTCCTCATTACAAAAGCACCACCCAACAGACTCTTTCCTTAAAATAACAACTCCAAAGTGATTATATCACATAATTCAACATCAACACACCATTTTCCTGTATATAATGTTAGTATAGCATACATACATGTATGTAATAGGCGCATATGTTCTTATGCATAATCAATTTCTGTTAAGCTCATAATCATTTGTGGTCAGCTACATTCACAGGTGTTCAGAGACTCTCCAGCTGGAAGTTCAATTTGAACTGACCAGTACATATCAATGACTAAGCAAAACAAACTTTATGCATTTCTTAGCTCTTCACTTACCTTTTGATTTCCTGTCCCTTTTGTTTTGATGAAGGAGATTCACCCCCATTCAGGATCTGTTCTAAGTTCTTTGTCTCTACTGAACCATTTGGTTCTGAATTGGAGAGCCCAAGCAAAGACCTTACCCGCTGGGAGCGTACATCCAATATTGTATCTGTATAACCTACTTCCTGAAGATACCTGGATGTGTTAAGAGAAGAAAGAAAGAGGAAAGGATATTTGATGAAAAAGGAAACTTAGTATTCACTGTTAAAAATTAATGCCACTGTTGTATCATTTATGGAAAAATAAGCTTTGCTATCCATCTCCCATGGAAAACCATATTCTATACTGCTTAAAGCTCAGGACTATGAAGTCCTGGAAAACAAATCACTATTTGCCCACCTCAGTGACTCTGCTTCACAGAGCTCCTCAAACTGCAGGGAAAAGTATGAATACACCAATATCCAACAATGCTACTTACTGTCGCAGTAACTGTCTGCCTTGCTTCCAGGTCAATTGGCTATTCTGAGGTACTGCAGGAACCTCTGTATCTTTGGTATCTTCTGAAAGACACGGTGTTGTAGTTAACATCTAATTTATACTGCTTTTAGACACAAATAGAAATTCCCATCAAGTCAGAAATATGCATCATGATCTCTAGTTTCAACTGGGTATAAATGTACCCAAAATGTGGTACTTGTAAAACAGAAGGTGGGGGGGGGAAAGGGAGGCGGTGGCATATGTACCTGTAGACCACAATTTTTAGGCACACTATACAAATACAGACCCAAAGACTTCCCAAAGACCAACATTTCAAAAGAAGCCAAATGCAATTCTTCTAATTAAAGAGCACAGCATTGTTAGGAGAAATGCTTTCTTCCATCTGCAATACTTTGAAGAGCAAAACTGGTATCATCAGCTTGATATTTACAACTGCAAAATCAGATGCACTCCAGAAAAGCAATAAGGATAGCCTATTTTTCACTTCTTTGGAGTTTTTCCCTTGATTTAAAGACAAAAACATGCAGAGCTCCTTCAAAAAAAAAAAGGTCAATTAATTTTGATTTTCAGATTTAAAAATATTTACCCCATGCCAAAACTTTCCTAGATACATTCCCTACAACACACCTAAGAGACGGGTGGGGAGAAGACGGAAAGCTGAAATGAATTAAACAGACAAAAATCTATTGCAAAAAAGTTACCTGATTCAAAAGTTGGCATTTTCAAGTCACCTTGGTTCAGTTCTGTGCCATATTTTAATTTATGATATTTTGCCCTGAAAAAGTATGCAGATGTTTATCAAATTAGCATACAAGACTGATCAACTCAAAATATTTTACTATTCCCATTTAAAGCAACCATACCAATGTAGTACAATTAATCCATCTAAAACTGTTGTGATAATTATTGCATCAAACAATTATTTCTAGTCTTTCAAGAACACAGTTTTGAAACAGTATTTTGACAATTACCCACAGTTAACAAGTAACATACAGACAAGAGTTTAGTATGTTCTCCAAGAGTGTGGGTTTTTTTCCTGTGTATCAGCTAATAAGAGAACCTTTCAAAAACTAGCAGGTTCAGGAATTTAGCAGAAATAATTTTTCCAGTCGTACCACTGCCATAGGTAGCCAATCACACTACAACAAATGAACCTCTTATTTGGGGTTCCTGCCTACCTGCTTTCGATTTCCACTTCCATTTGTCTCCTGCTCTGTTTTTACTTATGACACGTATCCCTCTGAAGAACCACATTAGAGTGGTAGTTTCTCTCATCACCTGTATTCTCTTACAGATTTTCTCCTCCTCATTGACTGGAGGCTTAGCTTCCAATTTCTACTTAGTCCACATATGCAAATGCGCCTCAGTCCTTCCCATCTTCTGACCTCTGATACCCTAACTCCAATCTCTCCTTCTCCATCTGATATGCTAAGGCCTGAACAGCAGGCCTAAGCCTGAGATGACTTACAAGATGAACCTTGAGCACGATGCGATTAATACCATCAAGGTTCTTTATTTAAAAACAGATGATCAAAATACTTATACTAGTTGTTCTTAATGCCAAACTGGCTGTTGTAGAGATGTTTGTATAATCTTGTGTAAGGTATATTAAGAGATTCTCCCAACTAATATCCCTAAAGGCTTGTTAGTAGGAGAAATCCTCCCAATCCATATCCCTAGAGACTTGTTAGTGGAATATTTTAGGCAAAAACCGTCTCAGCCATGGCCTGGGCTCTGGCCCTGGCCCCAGCTGGACGGGAAGTGTGCCATGAGAACCAGATGTTTCCTGCACGAAAGGTTAACAAGTCATTTGGACCTGTTGATTTGGCCCTTTAAAAGCTGGATCCCTTTTTGGGCGAACCTGAGACCTCACCTACGAGTGGACACACCGGGCAGGATTTTCCCAGTGACCAGGAAGAGTTCTCCAGGTCCTCACTGCGAAACAGGGCACCCCAGTGCTTGCAGACTCTGGATGATGGTGAAGTATTTAGGCAATTGGTGATGTATCCTTCTCAATCCCTATTCTTTCTCTCTCTCATTTAGTAATGATTAGATGTATTAGCTTGCTTATTTTTGCTTGTTGCTAAAGTCGAATGAGTAATAATATCAAATGTATCCTCTTCCTTCTGTGTCGCCTCAATATTAATAGTAAAACAAGATCATTCTTTCCATTGGTGTCTGTGTCCATTCTATCATCCCCATTGATTGGCAAAACACCATCACTTTCTAAAATATTGGTCTTGGTGATACTATTTCCATGGAAGTAAGCATAAGCCTTCAAAATCTTATTCTTTACCCAAGCTGCCTATCAAAATATCTTCAGCTCCCTTTACAACCAGGAATCTCATCTGAACTACCTATACCTAGATCCTGGAGTTCTCAAACTTTATCATTTATCTTTCACAGTTTGACTTTTGCCCCATAGTTCCTTCGCAAAAATACTCGAAATCTCAAGGTAAAGAACTCTAGGTGTTCTGCAGCAGAGCCAAGGTGAAAAATCTCTGTAAAAACATTACCAGCCATATTATAAGAAGCCTCTAAGAAATACAGTTGTCTATTTTTCTAAATTAAACATTTGACCAAAGGTTTAAGAATAACTGAACAACACTCAGCTCTCATCAATGGTAAAGACTGTTCTTGAATATGAAACTTCTCAAGTGAAGACACATAATGGAACATGTGCTGGGTAGAATCAAGGATTAAAAAAAAATCTTCTCAAATGCCTGAGCCACTATTGCAAGTGTTTTCAAATTGAAAGTACAGGTACATCTCAAATAGTGCCTTATATATTTGATGGCAAGGATTTTCTTCTAGATCACACACATTTCTGCTAAAATTGCAATTAGGAAGTCTCATTAACAAACTGTCAGTAGATGGCACTATTGACCCCTTTTAGTAAGATAAAATCCCTCATTTCATGGCAATCACATTGCAACTGAAAAATTATAAAGCTCCTGTAGACTTTTGTGTGACCTGAATCCCACTGCCAACTAAACAGAATCATATTTTTTAACTATTTATGAATTATGTTCACAGCTCATCCATGCACTAGTAAGACTGTCTATGCTCTCTTTAAACTGAGAGACAAGGCTTCGTGCCACATTGTAATAGGGTAATGTTCCACCAAGCTTTCCAGATACGAAAAGTATAATGAAAGACTGGAGAAAATTATTATTGGCTCAAGACAACTGAAGTTGTCTGGTTAACTTGAAGTTGGATGGGTTTGAGTTTGCTAAGTCAATGCCTTGTGAAATGCTTTGATTGAATGTTTGGTTTAAAATTTGCCCTTACTTTCTAAATTTTGCCAGTAAAAGTTTGTTGTTTAATCTCCTGAGAACATTGTCACGTTTTCCCACACACCTGCCTCAGGGTATAAATAAACCTAAATCCCTTTAAGAAACTTGTCAAGCTAGTGTGCGGCTGGAAGTACATACTACAATTTATATGCCCTATTAAGTACTGTCCATTTGGGGGGTAAAAAACCCCAACCAAACCTAAACAACCAAAATGAAAATAATTCAAGTTAAATAAAGTTGACAAAATAGTTTTTGCTCAATTCATAAGTGAAGCCAATAAAGCACTATAATTGAAAAGCCAACCTAAATTTGTTCAATTTAGAGCTGTGACACAGTATTTAGGAGCAGTTGTTCCATTTTGGAGTTACAATTTCAAAACATTTAATTAAAATTCTGCTTCAATTGTTCATTAGAGCAGATAATTATGTATCTGATCTAGAATTATACCAACGACTAGCCACTATAAATAAGCCAAAATACTGCTGCATGCAATGAGACCAGTTGTCTTTCACACCACAACTTCAATTTCACAGCAAAAATTAATCTTATGAAATTCCAATCAACTATATATTCGCACATCTATTCCTTTCCCTGTTGGGATAATTACTATATATCTTAAAAAACACTAACAAGCTAAAGTGTTGTTGACAAGTCAATGACAATATGCCTCCACACCACAGAGTAATTGAATTCTACAAGGGGCAACTTTTCAGTTCTTGGAGTATTGACTTACCTAAGGCTAGGTTTCCAAGTGGGGAAAAAGAGTAGAAGCAACAACACCCTAACTTGATTTAACTTCTTCCTGCTTTTTAACCAATGAATCTTACCACTCAGTTGCAACGGTATAAGTTAGCTCCAGTCCAAAGCCCATGAAGCTGAAATATCACTGAAATCACAGCTTCGTGATTTCAGTAAGTCTCATTAATTTAAGCCCAACGCTATAGTAATGAAGCTTGGAGTAGAGTGGCTCAGAGTACACAACAGACAACATCTGGCTGGGTCTGCAAAGCACCATAAAAGAATACACACTAGATACAAAGAAACCCCATGCATATAACTGCATAGGACCTAATCTTATTACTGAAAAAATTATCCAGAACTACCAAAGCATTTAAGAACACTAAAATAATAAAATTTTACTTGTCTAAAACATTATTACACATACTTAGAGATAAATACTAGAAATATTTAACTACTTTGTAACAACTACCGCATTTTATTTAATCTTACACGCTGATGTTCTGCTTCATAACATTTTTCAGAGAAATCACAAGAGTTGTTGTCTGAATGAGTTTGCTCCTGACTCCTTCTAATTGGTATTTCACTGTATGAAACTTTTTGATGGCATGAGGGAGTTGGCAACAAGAAAAGGAGAAAGAGGGTGGGGGGAATCAGGTGCAACACTGAAATTTGCTGTCAACAATCTTCAGGTCTGATATTCTCAGAACTTATTTTGCTTTGGAGCTGGTGTATTTTCATTAGTTGTGATTCTTCACTCAGGGGAACAACGACAAAAAAGTAACATGCATGATCCTGAACACGGAGTGCAACAAGCAAGAAACCAACATAATATCATTCTTGGATGATTTACTGGCAAGTCAGTACCTGCTTGCTTTCAATTACTCAATCCATCATACTTTCACAGTTAGATCCCCTCAAACTACTGGGCATTTGTAGCTTCCTTGTTGCCTCCCACACATTCACCAGTCAACTCAAGTTTCAGTTCCCACTTCTAGCAATCTTCACGAGAATTGTGGCTGGAACTTAAGCCAGGATCTTCCTCTTGAAAACTATGCAGTGTTGGATTGTACCCACTAGCCAGAAGAACTAAAGCAAACAGTATGTTCCTGCTGTTATTCTTCTGGTATACGTGTTTACAAGTTTCTTGCCCATCCAACGAATTTTAGAATTTCATGGGAAGACTATAAAGGCAGCTTCATTTCACGAAAGGAATGAGGTTTCACCAAAGCCATTCAACTTCAAACTGGGCATCCTGTTATAGGATGGCTTCACACTCCAGCTGAAATTAAGTGCCTCTGATTTATCTCAATAAGCAGGGAATTCTCATTGCCTTATGGTGTACATTTGCAAAAAGTCCCTGTGCAGCACACAGTTCATTACTGCCAAAATAAGCAAAATCTTTTCCTCCAGAAAGTTACTTACATGCAAGACACCTGCATCTGCCATAATGCGCATTATTTCTTTGATATGCTCAATGTTCTTTACACCCCAAGACCCTGCATACATTTCATCTGCCTTGAACCCAGAGTGACTTGTACATTACCTGCAGGATATGACAAGGAAACTTAGTCTTACACTGGCTGGAAAACTTGAGTTACTTTCCATTAAAAGGACTGGGCTGAATGAAGTAATAGATCCTTTCTGCCTATTACTTCACCAGAAAACATATGATATGCTGATACAGTTTCTGTATGAATATACACTGTTCTCTGAAGCACCTCTGCACTGGACACTTGACACAGAAGAACGAAGCCATCTTACCAAAATATTAGGTTTTAATATGAAAACAATTGAAACATACTTCTGTAGTCCCTTATTCATAAGACTGATCCATAATGTAAAATATATTTAGACATACTTACGCTTGGACAACTAACTTAAAAATATCCAGGTGAAACCTCACTACATTTTGCTACAAAATTTTAAGCTTACTCTGGCAGGAATGGTCCCCCAAAATCAATATAAACAAAGGCTACATATTTTGTTGCCTGATTGTCAAGATGTTTCACCATTGGACTCAGCTACCTTTTAAGAGCAAGATAAAATTAAAAATAAGAACTGAGTCCACTACTGAAAGTATAGGCACATGACAAGATAATTTCCCAAGTGATTTTACAAAATTAACTACCAATTTTGGTTAAATGGAATAACCAGGCAACAAAAGAACACGTAGGTTTGAAGGACATTAGCCTGTACAGACTGAATAGAATTTAAATTTTTTTAAGCAGTAAATTAATGCTACAGAAAACGTACCTAGTGAGGCTAAATATGCAAGCATCTACCACATTAAAAAAAAAAACTTCAAAATGCAAAAACAATTCTTAAAAGATTTTGTTCTGGCACAAAACATAGTCTTCATCATGCAACACTTACAAAATAGTTGAAAGGGGTCAAGAGAGCAGTATTTTTCATCCTTTCAAGTTTAATACAACTGACGCACAGATAAAGGTATAGTAATAAGGTAAGAACCCTTTGGGTATGTTCATTCTTACTCAGTATACCATAACTCAAACTCAGAAAAGGGAAACTGTCACATTTGTCTATTTAAGACAAAAGTCCAAACATTTTGAAATTATGCAGCTTTTTATTACAGAAAACACTAAGGTTTGTCAGAAAACACAAGGTGAAGATGACCAACCTTAATGACAATTTACATAAAATAACACAGAATCATCTAATAAGGACAGTTCACTTAATGTGAGTGAATTCATCTCAGTCTATTAAGTTTTCCAGGTCAGAAAAAAACTAAACAATTTGTATACCTACCTTTCTTGTTTTAATGCATATTCTAACATTTTTATTCTTCTCACTAAATCTTTCTTCAAATTTTCTTGGCCCTTTCTTTCGCCTTGTAAAAACGCTATCCGAGCCTAAAAACACACACAAAAAAAGCAAAAACATATTTTATTCCATTCTGTACCCAAAACAAAGCAACAAAGTATGTCTCAGAAGGGAAAAAAAGAAAAAGGAAGAAAGTAAAAGAAAAAAACCTGTTTCGCATTAATTATTTCAGCGAGCCAATAACAACAAAAGTATTCCTGCCCTAGATGCTGAGTATTATTTTCTGTTCAAGATGAACAGGTATTAAATTCTGAATAGTAATTCTAAAACAAGGCGCAAACAGCAATCATACGAAACATTTTAATATATGCACACATTTTTGTCTTTACAGCGTTGTTAGCATAAGGTCTATTATACATTTTCTTCCAAACCCAAAGCCATATTAAATTAGGTACACTGCAATTAGCAATTCAGCATCTAATGCCACCATACTGAACAGAAATGATTACATAAATTCAAACACAGAATTCACAAATCCATTATACAGGAAGGAACTATTTTATGGATTCACATTTTACTTACTACTGAAAACAGCTGAATGTTAGAATATCAAGTGACAATTGGGTTTAGTGTGCTGTTCTATATGGAGAAAAATAATGCTATTTTTTTTTAAAGCACCAGTCATACTACCTTAATTTATAAAGAAGCAAGGAAGATTCCTACTTGCCTGCTAATCTAGTAGATGATAATAAATTCAGCAGAACATATAAGCCATCTCAACTAGCACAAAAAACTTATAGTTGAAAAATAAAGATAGTAAGTTTGTTGAGGAAAAAAGTAGTCTCTTCACTACAAAGTGAAAGGACTTGTGTTTTGACTTTCGCAAGCCAAAATTCTAGGGAAGACAGGGGAATTTGCAGATGTGAATAGAAAATTTAAACAATTAATGACATTAGTGGATTGGCCATCATTACAGGAACATCATTATACAAACTCATTTGTCCTCTCTATGACTTTAAATTGACTGAAATAATTGAATAGCTAATGCAGTACTAGGTTCAATATAAAATTTCTTGGAAGAGGGATTTAAAAAAATAGAATAAGGAAAGTAAAGCAGAGACCACATTGCTCTACTGAGCTCAAGAGCACCACCACCATTTCAGTACTAAAGGTGGGGGGGAGGGAGGGAGGAAGTGCTATAATCGGCACCCAATCTATCCTTGAAGATTTTTGTAAAGGGTGTGGTCGCACATTGTCATTGCTCAGTGGTTACAGCCTGAAACAGTCTAACCAGGGTGATAACATTCTTGCATCGCTCCTTTCTTGAGCCCAAGTGGTATCACTGTGTAAAGACTTCACACATCAGCCCTGATTTTAGCCACTCTGGCCTTGTGCTCAATGGTGAACCAAATTAAATTATGTTCTTTTAGTTTGCATAAGCTAACTACCGACGTAATCAATTAAAATCCTAGTGAGAACAAGGCAGTCATGAGTATTTCAGTTAAAAGTCTGTCATGAAAGCACAGTCAACTAACCACTGTCACTTGGTGAGAAACAGTAAGGAACCAAAGTGCATGGTAAGAAAGGAGAGGCTGGTGGGTGGGGAGGAAACAACACCAACTCGACACCAAAAAAACCCAAACAGACTCTGTACTGATTGCACAGATATGTCAAAATAAAAGGTAGAGAACAACATCCAGAATCAGCAAACCCAACAACCCCAACTATACTCAACTGCAATTATGCTAGATTCTAAAAAACACTCCAAAACTGACTCTAACCAAATAGAAAGTTAACAGCCTTCTGCAGAAAACTACAATTGCACGTAACTTCCACTCCTCTAGTACCTAGGGCAGCAACTGATCAACTTCACAAGCCTAACATGCTATCCCAATTTTCACTAGTCAACGCACAGTTGTTCCAAAGTACACATAAATACCACAGTACACACAAAATAGTTACAATTGTATGGTTTTTTTTAAAAATGTTACCTGCACGTATGCACAACAGCATACTACAAACATTTGGAAGCTACTGGCTGCCCACAGAGTCTATCTACAAAAATAAACTCAGAACTACTTTGGTAGTTATCTAATGAAGGTCAGGAAAACTCCGATGCCCTTTGAATTGAAGGCAGTTCTCAGCTCTCACCAAAATCAAGGTCTTCTCGAAGTGATGGTCTCCCCTTTACTTTTCTTCCACTGGCCAGCAACCTTTTATAACTATTTGACAAATCTCAGCTGCAACTGTTGAGCCTTATTTCAACCTCAGAGAGGAAAACAATGTAATTGTAACCCACACAGACGGAGGCATCTGCTTACTAAATGCTCACAGCCAAACTTTTTCCTTATGGAAATGCTTGTGGAGTACTTGGCCAAGCAGAATCAACTCTCCATACTTAAAAGGTATTGTCTGGATCTCATACTTTTCAACCAATTTAATGAGCTATGTAATCTTGAGAATTAATATACTACAGAAATAATGGTATAAAAATAAAATAAAACCCCAAGAATTTGCTTTACAAAAAGAGCCTAAAAAACCCTTTTACATACAATAGTATTTATAACAATCTTTACAGGATCCAATAGGTTGAACAGAAAGGTTAGCACACAAGAACACACTTTGTAGTTGAGGCTCTGGCATTTTTTGTCAGTATTAGCAGACTTCTTTCAGAATTGCTTTCTGTAATTGCTTTATACATGTTTGATTTATTACTTCTTTCTCATTGTAACCATCACATGGCTAAAACATAACAGAAGTCAGCTATGCAGAAGTTAAGAGCTCAATCTTTAGAAACAAAGAAAATCAATTTAGACTTGAGGAATACTTAAGTCATCAAGACTTTCAATACAAAACCAAGAACCAGATCACCAAAAATCTGCTCTATAAATTAATCAGCTGGCTTCCTTCAGTCTTGAAGACTAGTCTCAAAAATATTCTCTGATGTACTGCATGACCATGAGCCCTATGAATTAACACACCTCCTTTTTTGAAAAGGATAAAATCTCAGGGTCAATAAAAACACAAAGTAAACAGATGCCCTCAGGGGTGCTGAACTTAGGTTCCATACACAAAGACAAATGCTCAAAAATTTTCTCTGTATAATACAACTTCCACAATTCTTACACATTCATTTCCTTTGATCTCAGGAGAGATAGATTTGATACGATCTGTAAATATACTGATGATTTAAGACTGTCTAGCACAAAAACTGGGAAACAAAATGGCACACAACAATTTCATACTCACCTTTCAACTCCACACTCCACCCTCCCCAGTTACAACAGAATTCTTTCCACTGTCTTAAACCAATTTGTAATTCCCCAGGCTGATACTAAGAAGACCAATCCTCCTCCTCCTATTTCTGTTCCCTCTACTATGCTGACTTAGCTGCTTGTGTTGACACACATCAAGTCTACCAAGGAAATCATTCTACTTATTTTTTACTTGGTTTTGAATTACATCAGTTTCCTGATCCTACTCTGTCTGCATAGCCACAGGAGTAACTCAGGCTGGCACAAGGGATGCAAACAGGATACTGAAGTAACAACCCCTTTCAGTGACAACACGGTGTTAGATCAGCCTAAATTGACCATGATATCATAACCTGCACATCCAGAGCTCAAGAGTTTCAGAAACACAAGCAGAGAGACTAAGAAAGTAAAACAAAATATAAGTCTTAACTCTTCTGAATTGAAAAATCAGTCAAAATGCATTTTTAAAAATGTATTAGCAAGAACATTTCTTAAGGGGGAGAAAAATACATTCTTTTATCAAACATGTAATAGTTCTGCAAGTAAAAATATGGCCACTCATGGCTTAAAAAAATCCAGTTGAATTTAGTTGTGCACAGATTCTGTTAGAACACTTTTCAACACGGGTAAGGACTGTACTTCGAATGCTTCAAAGCCTAACCAAGGCTTTCATTTTCAGGGCAGCTTCCTTCTCTTCTACCAGCCTGTAAATTTTCATATTTTTAGTATTTTCACAAATCCCTGAGATCCACTATGTTGCTACAAAATTGACATTTAAATAACTCTGGAGTCTCTTTACACCTTGGCCCTCAGCTGCAACTAAGAGTAGCACCACACCAACTTGCTCAGCTTTATCATGAAAGTGAATTCAGGGAGCTTTGAGAAGTACTTAGAGCGACAGATACTTTGTATTTGTGCAAGGATGCATTAAATAATGCCTGAAACTAGGCAAGATGGAATCCAAGGATAAAAAGAATTACTGAATAGCTACTTGAACAGTATGGATTCCAGGACAAAGAATGGTCTGGGGTTAAAAAACTACAGAATGCACATAAAGAAAGGAACAAATAAAAATTCTAACACGTAATATTCTAGACTTTGTAAACTTAGTATTGTTTTAACAGCACGTTGCATTTCAGACATACATGCATTTTGCAGTTGAAAGGGGTTTTATCTTTTAAATAGGAAGTCTGACCATACTCAAAACAGTCAACAGTCTTTCACCAAAACTCTAAGATCTCAAACAAGAAACTGAACTTTCCCTTAAATTATACAAATAATTAAAATCACTTATTACACTGATACTCCACATTCCTAGTATACAACTATACTGTTTGGTGAAAGTGTAACAGAAGACTTAGTTTACTAAATTACTTGCACATAACTTTAACTTATTAAAAATACTGTATTTCATACAGAAACTCATATATCAAAATTTAAAGAAAAAGTTTCCTGGGAAGAAAATGAGGATTTTTTTTCCCCCCCTTATTTTGAAAGAAACTCCTAAAACTTCAGAATTACTACCTACATTTCATACAGCCCCACTCATAGCACCACCCACATCAAAATTGCACTTTATTGCTTTAAGTGCCCAGAAAAGCCTGACAATCTTCACGCTGATGAAACATATTTCTCTTAGCCATTGAGGAAAAAGAAGGGAAGTTATTACAGCATTGTGAGCAGGTAAAATTGCATGTGCAACCTAAAGGTTATATAATAATTAGGATATCCATATAGGATTTGATAGTCTTATCTTATTAATAAATCCTGACATGCAGTATTTGAAATACTTGTTTGGCATCTCAAACATAGTGAAACATATTAAAGGGAAAAAGACGCATGAAAGAAAGCTGGATGGTAAAGCATGGAAGACTGATTTAAAGCCTTCTCTTCCACTGTTGAAACACTAACACTTTCCTGTACAACTAAAACAAACAAATTCTAACGAGTTTACCAATGCAGGACTACACTCAGAAAATACTTTCTTTCCATTGCAGTTCTAAACATTGTTAACTCTTAGTCTCTAGAAGATTATTTTGAAAAAATTCTACTATATGTAAAGTAATGCCAGTTATGCACTGCTTGTATTTCATTTTCCTAAAGTTCATTCAGACTTCTAGAAGGAAGGCAAGAAAGGCCTGCAGTAATTCTGAAAGAAGTGCAATACACTGAAACTACTCAGTGCACACATTAAGCATATGCTTATCCCAGTAGGACATGTCACAGAACTCAAAACAACAGGAACATTTTATCACACAAAAATATTAATCTAATCTTGATTTTTAGATGTTTATTATGCTGAAGGTGAAGTAGAACCATTTTGGAAAACTAAAAAATACTGGGGAGGTGGAAGATTTGACTCCTAACAGTCATTTAAGAGTGAATACGCCTGTGCAGCTATTAATGTTCCTGTTCCTATTCACAAAAGGGAAACTCAACATAAGAGAAGCCTTCACCTTCAGTTTTCAACAAATACAGTCTGAAACTTTGTCTCCTTCAGAACAACTAAAAACATGACTATTAGTGCACTCTTCTAGACCAGATTATGTTTATGTATTTATTGTGATTGCAATTAATCCTTAAACTGTCAACTGAGGACTAAAAGAAGAGACTTTGACTACTATAAATAAATATATCTATAAACAAAAATAAATCTTTATTTTGTAAATTAAAGTCTCGAGATTCTCTAGTAACTTGTGCAGTATGATAGATGTCACTGGTAACATCAGGATCATACATGTTTCAAAGATATATTACTTTTAGAGACCCTGTAGAATAAAAAGTAATTGGAAGACAAAAAAAATATAGAAACAACACCTCATACATTGACAGAAAATCTTTATTTCATAAAATAAGCCCAGGTTAAAGATGTGGAAAAAAAAATTTTAACAACTAGTTAATACCGGTGTACATTTGAACATCATTTGCAAATAAAGAAGGTAATTTTCTGCGCAACCTTATGAACAGGCAGTTAACTACCGGGACAGTTAACTAGAACACAGAGTAGCAAAGCTACTAAGATGTTTCCCAAAGGTTACATTTTTACAGACCTTTTCCATTTGAGCTGATGATCATTTCTTGCTCCCCAATTTATACTTTTGTCAAAGACTCAAGTGATTGCTTTTTGAGAGCTTGTTAAAAGCAAATCCTAACCACTAGAAAAGTGACATACTTGAGCAACTGTTGGACAAGAGCAGCAGAAACAAGAAACCCAGCTAGGTCTAAGGAGGTTAATGACACAACTGACATATAAGAGGATTTACTCATCTGTAAGTCCCTATCAGTCCTGCAGTGGGTATGGGAAAGACGAGGCTTGCAAAACTTTCTCCTTTCCTTAATCTGTCCTTCCTCTTTCCAACTCTCACCACATCATTCCTATTCAAAGGTTTGCCTCTTCACTACAGGGCCAAGTAGTGCCAAGTTTAATCAGCTTCTTTGAACCAACTTACAGAAAATCCAGCCTTCAATTCCATCCTCTTCTGTGCTAGGGTCAAACTTCTAAGTCACAACTTAAATTCAGCATACAACTGCCTTCATTCTGTCACTTCTCCTTAGAATTTTTTCATGGAATAATTTTTTTTCTAGGATTTTTATAGCCACTCTCTTAACCAACATGGTATTTAGAACAGTACAGTAACAAAACTCTTACAATTCATAATTGTGTTTTTAAAGTCTAACAACCCTCTAAATATCATGGTTTGCAAACAAAGTAAACCAATTGTCTGTCCATAAACTTAATATCCAGTAGAGAGAAGCTAGCAGAAGTGAGGGGAAAAAAAAGACAGACTACAGGTCCGGACACAGTTGAAGGCACTAAAAACAACGGATTCACACTCTGGTAGCATTCTCCTCAAGGACTAAAATGTACAAGTCTAAAAACTGGAAACTATAAAACCTTTTTTTTTTTAATAATAAATGCAAGTGCCTTAGGAGTTTAGCATTCATTGACCACTCTTGTAGTAAAGCGTTCTTCATGCAAGAACAGACATCTAAAATTTTGTTTCAGTTAAAAACTTACCAAACACTGAGCACAGTTTAATTTATAAACTAGTTTTCCTTTTCAATTTCAGTCCCAGAGGCACTTCTTCAGAAAAGTAAGCTTCTGCCTAGGAATGTGTAAAAGAATTTTTCATTTTCCTGAAAGAGCATTCTATTCTGTAACACTCAAATATAACATTAACTTCAGGAAAAGTGAAATTAATCTGGTCACTATCATCAACAGACTGAAAAAGAACTACCAAAATGCTCCATGCCACAATGTCAAAATATCAGTCACTGTTCCTCTATATACCAGCTCTCCTTCTCCCCACAATCAGACATCAGACCCAAGATCCAGCAAATTTTATCTGAAGGCCATTACATAGGCACTATTTCTTTATTCAACTGACAGTTAACAGGAATGCTTGGAGCCACTGCATTACCTAACTAGACACAAATGCTCATTTTGACTTCAAAAAATGCTCACTAATTTTTATTTCCAAGTTATTTCCTTCACCAGTATCAATATAATTCTACTGAGGAATTACTATCTTTCCATTCAAATATCAAATGCCGTCACTCAAGATAATCAAATAGACAAGTAAAACATAAGCAGCAAAAGTAATTCTTACTAATTGTAAACACTTACTATTCTATGAAGTGTCTGAACACTGTATTTCAACTGCCTTTCTTAAGCATGGATAATCCATGAAACATGTCTGAAAACAAGCTCCAAAGACTTTAAGGCAGTCATGCTCCTAACAATAATTTAAGAAAGCTCTGCAAACAAACATAAATTAAACTAATTCTCTTTACAATTCAGACTGACAATGTAAGTATCTTTTCTCAAAGAACTTTCTGAAGATCAAGTTACAAAGTAAAACTAATAACCCTAAATCTATTTTCTTAACAGACTTTCTATGGAATTTTTATTTGTTTCACATCAGTTTTTCCAATTAAAAAAAATAACAATATAAGTGTTCATATGCCTTTTACAGGAAAAAGTTCATACAAGATGTTAGGTGATCACCCATCCCATGATGTGTTTATCCAGCTGTGTGCTGGACATTTTGTCCAGAAGGATCCTGTGAGAGACAGTGTCAAAAACTTAACTGAAATCCAAAAAGATTACATCAACTGGCTGCCCTTGATCAACAAGGTGGGTTACCCAGTCATAAAAGGAAATCTCATGTGACAAGCAGGATTCTTTCCTCTCATGAAGCCATGTTGGCTGTGACCAGTGACTGTGTTGTCTTTCAGGTATTTTTCAATGGCTCCCAGGATAATCTTCTCCATGATTTTACCAGTCACTGAAGAGAGATTGACAGGTCTGTTGTGACCAGGGTCATCCTTCTTGAAAACAGGGATGTTAGTCAGCTTTCAGTCAACTGGCATCTCTCCAAACGTCAGCCAAAAATCAGTACTTTGTTCACAGATGAAAAGAAATTCTTATTGGACTATCATTTGGTGAGAAATTATTGCAGTTTCGCACTTTTAAAATCCATTAAGTCATGGTATTTTCCAAATATCTTTGCTGGAAAAAAACTCACAGCACAGCTTCAACACCAATGACAAAAGCTGATTCTTGCCAAAAATATCAGCTATCAACACTAAGTACTCCCTCTGTCAATTAACAAGACTGTATACAGCATTTCCTATACAAATTTTCTATTTTGAAACACTTTGTACATTATTCCAGTATGAACTGCTTAAGAGATTCAAAGCTTGTGAGCAGTACCTTCTCTGCAGAACAGCTAATGAAAATAGACACAGACAAGCTTGTGGACAAGTATGAGTCAAGTCACCAGGTGTGACAACCAAGAGCAAAATACCCTGTAACCACAGATTAGACAGTGTTTCGAACACTTGAGAAATACTCTTGGCCATCACAGGCTATGATACTACAGTGCAGCATGTATTCTGAAAACACTTAGCATCATCACCAATGTAATTTAATAATGAAATATTCTACATAAAGTAATGCTAAAATAACACCTAAAGAAATTTCACTTGACTTTGAAGTCTCCAAAGTAGTTGTCTGTCCAGATCCAAACTCTCATATTTAACTATGCCACAATAATCAGAGATTCAAAAGAAACCATTGAATACGCTTTTATCTTCTCTCTATATTACTGAAATACAGATAATAAGGGTACTCAAGATAGGTCTGCAATTTTCACGTAATGCTACGGAATGGTCCCAACTTACAGAACAAACTGATTGCAAAACACAGACTGAAGTGTAGTGGAACCAGAACAACTGAAACGGAAGTTCTTCAAGAAAGGTCAGAAATTACTTTGCAATTGTTGAGTCTCATAATTTACACTGCAATTTACAATGTTCTTGCACATTTTCTTCTAACTTTAATTTTTCAAGAACAGCTTCCAGCCCTGGACAGGCATATTCAACAACCCACCAACAAACTGTTGAATTACTTGTACTTCGATACTTGCTATCAATAACCTGCTTAGGTGTCTGCTTTAGTTATTAAACAAAAGGGTCATTGTCTTTCTTAGTAGACACTAGTTATGTTGACTACATTCCACCTTTTACAGGTGAGATAGCACTGGCTTCCTTCTCATTTAGCACAGCCATTCTTAAGAATCCCTTACTAAGAACCAAGAAACCCCTTAGTTCCCTCAATTTCAAGGGTCCAGTTCTTCATTTAAGTCTGATGCCTTAAGAAAAACCACGGGAAGAACATACAAACTTAATAGCAGTAGACTAGACTACAGGGTAATAGGTAGCTTCTCGTGAATCCATTTCTATTTTCTCTGTGTCTCCATGTAGAAAAGATTAATAAATTTTCATTTTATAAAAATTATTTCAGTATGTTTTACACTTGTTGCCTGATTATTTCTTTAGCTGTTGTACCAAAAGAAAAAACAAAAACTCCAAAAAACAAAACACAAAAACACCCCAAAAAATACCCACACAAAGAAAACAAGAAACAACAAAAAGCATTTACCCAACTTCACACATATATCTATCACACTATTTACACACCTCACTGGGATTTATTTTTTTTAAGGTGAAGTTCCAATCTACTGCGTCATACCCCTTAAACAAAACGATTTTCTACTGTAAATTAAAAAACCTGAATAAGTCTAAAACCCAGCGAGGCACCTAATAAGGCTACCTCTCAGAACGCTTTTTGGTTTAGCAAGACTGAATTCTAAATGGATCAGTCCTCAAGATGTTATTTCCAGATCTCAAACTGGTTTTATGTCAAATTTTCAGCATTCTTTTCAAAACTGTTACTAAACAATGGGACATTATATTGCAGTGTTGATTCTGCCAGTTCTGCACAAATCATAAGACAGAAATCACTTCCCAATTTCTGTATTTATAGCTCCCTTACAGCACTTAAAAAGCCAAGGATCATTCAGGGGTTTTATTAATTTCTTTTAGCAGGAAATCCGCAGAAGTTGTGGAAGAAAACAACTCAGCATGACTATTTCAGCAAAAGTTTACCGTCAGTTGCATTTGCTCATTCTATCATTATCATCTCTATTTTCTGCATTCCTCCTAAATGCATCAATCTTGCAAGTAACATCTTTGAAACAAAACCCAAAAGTACTTACACACCTTGGACCATTTCTATCTAAAATGATTCACACCCAGTCTTTTAAACTGCTTGGCATTTTTGGGAATAAATTTTGCACGTAAAAGATATTTCTTTCCAATAAAGTCACTACTACAACCACTAAGACTAATTATATATACACACCAAAAGACAGTATTTGAATTTAACAACATTAAAAATACCTTTACTGTCATCACCACTATATTGGCACATTATTCCATTAAACATGAAGCTACTTTCCACAAAGTGCCACATTTGAAGTTGAATACTAAACACAAAATAGAATATTAAACTCATTCTCTTTACTATTACTAGTATTTGTAGTACAAGAGCACATAAATAAGAGCGAAGTTGTATACTTTGTAGCGTGGCAGGTTCTTCCGATCACTACCAAGTTGGAAAGGGAAGGGAGGAATTGCAGTGTGGCAAACATCCTCAAGAATGCTCACTTCCTTTCCAAAACCAGGAATACCTATTCATTATGTAGGGATAAAGAGGAAAGTATAATCCACAGCAGACTGTGAACACAGTGATCTAACTGACCTACGCTGTTCTAGTGATGAACACTCATGTCAGTGTTCATCAGCTGCAGGTCAGTAGCACACATTCCTAAGAGACCGTAGGAAAGCAAGAACTAAAAGTGTTCGAATACAGGAAGCCATACATATAAAAAAAAATATATATATGTATATAAAAGAATACAATCTCACAGAGTGTAGAGAGCTTTGCATTAAGGCAATGGCAACACTGACAAGAACAAAATTTAATATAATCAAGTCCATGGAATGAAAAGTTATAGAAGAGTAAGACAGTTAAAATGAAAGTGTACAATGTACTGTTTGCAGTGAGGCATCACAGAAAGTTGACAAGCAGCAGATATTTTGCACCTCCTAAATGTTAATCTGGCTTCCTGGCACAGAACATCGCCAGCACTGTCTAATTTACACCACTTCACCAGGGAGTTAACAGAGCCAGTAGCCCTGCCTTCTGCCAATACAACTGTACTAATCTTGCTAAAGATACGAAACAGAATAGGTGCCATGAAATTTGTAAACATGTTTAAATGCTCTTCTTGAACTTTCTTCTGAGAGTTATGTTTGCCAAAGCAGGATCTTTTCCCAGGGCCTCAAGGTGTATTGCAGTATTCTGTTTCTGCACCCTGGGATCTCATCCTCAAAGAATGCAAATCACCACAGTTTCAAGTTTAATATTTGAGTCAAGCATTCTCCAGCTTCTTATGGTGGTCACTGGCATAAAGTCAAGGGACTTTCTTTGGGTTTCTGTCTTCTAGGAGGAGTATTATAGGATCACCAACCTCAAATTTGGTAGCAGTTAAGGACTGACCATATCTTGGGCAAAAAGAAAACAACGTGAGCAAACGGAAAAAAATTTAGAGCAATCAACCCATTAAAAATATATATATATATATAATCAGAAAGACCTTCAGGCATGTGGACTTACTGAAATTCATTCTCTATTTCACGATCATTTCAACCAGCATTCAGAGAAGCACACTTTTTTTCAGAATGTTACAGCCAACACATGCAGGATTTTTCCATGCACAGTAACTTCAAATAAACCTAGGAATGTACTTCATCTCTCATTAAGTGGAATTTATTCTGGAATCATAAAAATGTATTTTTACCTTTAATTGCTAACAGCAGACTACCTCTAATCAGTTTTATAAAGATACTATAGTGGATACTGTAGAAGATACTGTAGAAAAACCTACAGACTGCTTAAATTCATGCTGTACCTTCAGGACTGGTCCTGAAGAACAGCCAGCTTCATAACTGGCTCTTAATACCTGTTGGAGTTGCACTGATGAAGGCAGAAGATATTAAACTAAGTATCCCGCTGAGCATGGCTTAGGATAATTCAAGAACAGTCTGAGTGACAAAAACTAACCATCGAACAGGCAAACAAAGCTCTTGCAAGTCATACATTTGTCCTGAAGATACATCAAATCACTGGAAGACCCAACTTCCCTAGCCACTCTCTTCATCAGTTAGGAAAAATAAATCCATCATCACTTACTCCTAACTTCTTAAATGACAAGAAGGATCAAGAACACCCACCACTACCACAAAACCTACTTTCAGCATGAAATAAATAATTATATCAAAAGATACTTAAACCCTCACAAAAAATTCTCCAAGTGAGATTTCCTAAAGAGCTATTAAATATGCATAGGTACAATTGCAATGAAACTAAGAAATAAAATGCATGCCCAGTGTTCAAAAAAAGAAGTAATTCTTCACCAGGAAGTGTTGCATAACTTATCTGCCACACACTTCTACACTGTGCCTAAAAGAAAACCTCATCAGAGTAACTGTTATAACAGTTCCATGTATTGATTCTAAGTAAGAGTATTATTGTTGCAAATAATCATTTATAAAAAGGCAATTATTACACAGTAAAAAACACTTTTATACCAAGTGTTGCTAGAAGGGAATTATTCAGAAACAATATTCCAGAAAAAGTTACACAACTACTACACTGACCCAGTATCCCATACATAAACCTCACAGCTATCCAGGTATTTCCTGTTCCTGTTTTTACATGGAGCTTAATGTCACTACATGTCCTACACTCTTTTATTGTTTTGCCTTTATGAGGTGAACACTGCAAGAAAAATTTACAGAAATGTTAAAGATTTAAATCAACTGTTTCAAAAATAAAATTGGAAGAATGAGGTTAACCATACACATAAAGGAAGCATCTCTGCACATTTTAATTTAGAAGTCTTGTCAAGAAGCCTGTGAAGAAAGATTTACGCAGACACACAGAACAGACTTTTAACCTTCAGTAAACAAGCACCTGAAGTTCTGCCAGAGGTGGTGTGCCTGTTAATGCAGTTGACTAAACAGCTATGGAAGCGACAGTAAGGAAACCCTTGATTATGTCTAATTGCCCTCTACCCAAAATACACAGAACTCTCAATTCAGTGCTTTAAACTTAAAAGGGACTTAACTCTACAAAATATGTAGCTGTTTTCATCATTACCTTAGAAAAATGATTAATGAACAGAAATTTCTGGGGTTTAACTTCTTATATGTAAGCTATTTTATACAGAAAAAAGTTACTAAATATTCAAATATTTTATTATGTGAATAAACATTAGTTATTTGGACCACAAAGTTCCTCTGCACCCCTGCTACAGCAAGCGCCTTAACAGTTTGCACAAACAGAAGTTAGCTAGTTCAGATGCATGTATTAGCCACACACCTCACGGCATTTACAAGTACCACAAATAAGAAAGCTGATCGACTTTTTACAAGCTACTTCATTTTATTTTCAGTCAGTGTTGATCGAGTATCCCTTGGGTTTTTTTAAGGACTGATTTAGATTTAGTTAAGCTAATTTCATAATAAACAAAGAGATTCACCTGTAAGATCCAATGAAATAGCAGTTTATCAGTTAATCATATTTCCAACTTCAACTATCTAGAATGCAATCGATAAACAATCATGTGGTTAAAATACACTGTGCATTTCACAACAGCAGCATCTGAATTTCCTGCCTTAACCTCGCATATTTTATCCAATTAATGCCCCTGCTATCAATCAGGGTTTGTTTTTTAAGACAAAACAGTATTGAAACAGCATCAAAACAGCACTAAATATATTGTCAAACAATCAAATTAAAGCATTTTCCTGCCCATGGCAGAGAAGTTAGAACTAGATGATCTTTAAGGTTCCTTCAAGCTCAAACTGTTATGTGACTCCATTTCAAAGCTACCTCCTTGGTCATGAGAATATACGAACAGCTTGCCTGGTCAGACCAGTAGACCACCAGCCTCAGTATGCCACTCCTAACCATGGGCTAACAGGCAGTTCCACAGGACTAGCATAAAAACAAAAGAATAAACCTCACAAAACGTTTCAAATCTCATAAAACTCACAAATCAAAAAGACAGTATCTTTGAATTTAGACATCCACAGGAAATTTTCTTCCATTAACTTATCCAAACACTTTTTGACCCAAGAAAAAGTTAGCATTTACAACAGTCCCCTGCACGAAATGCCACTAATTCCTGAAAAGTCAGGGCTTTTTAAAATACTTATTTTTACTGTATGCTCCCTAGCTGCTGAGACACACATTGTTTCCAACAATCTAATGACCATTCTACAACCCTCATAACCACTTCCACTTGCAATCTATCATCAAAACAAATTATTTGCATGCCAAAAGCAAGGCAAAGTCTGTTATGAAAAGAATTAATTGTTCCTCCAAGTTTAAGAGAGAAACATTCCCAACATTATCCCCACCCCCCCTTCAAACCTGCAACAAAGTAAAACAAGGAACATACAGATAAGTATTTCAGCAATTGATTCTTGCTACAATTGGAAATGCTGAAAGACAGCATGACTGTATATACACTCTGAACATATTCTCATTTTGTTCACAAGATCAACACTTCTACATATGTTATCTGAAGATACATTTCTTTTTTAAACAATGTCCTGTGTAAAATTCCTTCAATGAGTCTGCTCCACCATCCCCGGTGGAAAGGGAGGTGGGGAGGCATGCAAGTAAAATCTGAAATCTATGAGTTTTGGTGGTTTGGAGTTTTTAAATGCCTACATAAAGAATATTAGAAAATGTTAGAAAACATGCTTCCATAATGTCTCCGAATACTTGGGAAAAAGAGCATTTGTAAAATAAGATAAACTAGGAACTTTAGTTGTGTGCCAGCAAAGATGCATTTTATAGGACAAAACCTATTAACAATCATAGTAATCTTTATGCACACTTAAGTTACTTGAGAGGCTGTATAATGCTTAAACCAAAATTGCATATATTTTTTTCTGAATGTTTATGTTTCTTAATTATTCTTCCTATTCATTAAAGCATTTGGAAGTAGCATCTACTAGTAATTTCCTCCCAATATATTCTTGTGTGATTCTGAAGTATCAGAGAATATTCAATCTGGTTTTTACCTAGCTCAGAAAGCCTGAATAAACTGCACAATTTAGACTTTTATTTCAGACAAGCATTATCAGCCTGCAAACCCTGTAAGAAAGTGGATCTCTCAATTTTCCCCGCAAAGTTGAAAGCTTTCCTGTGATACTTCTTTGTGACACGACTTTATCTTCCTTAAGAGTTTCTGTAGTGCATCTCTACAGTGTTTTTCCATCCAAGTTTCTTTTTCTTTTAGGATACTATGGAGCCACTTACCACCTTAAACAGTTATTTCTAACAAATACATAACATTCAATATGAACTCACTGTAATTCCTCTGAAGTGCATAAACATCTTAGAAAAGACCACTTATCTCAGCATAACAGCTGGTCATTATTGACCAACATCAAGGCCATTAGATTGGCAGATCAAAGTTGCATTGCTACAGTGAAAATCTTTCAGTTCACTAAACAGCGAACAGATCATGTCCAGTACTTGAAGAGAACAAGACACTATGTCAGGCCAGACAGCTTACTTTCAACACAGCAACCAGTGCACGCTTAAGAAGTCACTGCAGCAGCCAGTGCTACAAGTGAAAGAAGTGTACTATGTTTCAAGTACTGCACTCCTGATATTTGAAATTTCTGTACTTGATACTGGTTTACACACACAGATTTGTCCAATGATTATGGTGCTTCCCTTCTGCACACAAGCAGAACAGCAGGCACCTGAGGAGTTAGAAAGACTGCATAAAATTATTAACATTTTAGATTTGAAGTCTGATGTAAGTGTAGACTTAAGTCTACCAGCACAAGACCTCAGATCCAAAAGGCTCGAGACCCTCTGTCAGTCATTACAGCCATGGCATAAACCTCCATACAATGAAATAACATGTACTTTAATTTATTTATAAAAGCGTGTCCCATAGGTAGAACAGAAAAAAAAGTCATTACAAGATCCCAGAAAGAATAAACTGTTACTGCAGATCCTTTCCCCCTTCACCATCACCCCTCTACACCAAGAGCATTCCTACTCGGGGTGCCAATTCTCCTGTCACTTGAATTACACAGTTAAAGAAAGGAGTTGGGTGGATAAACCACACAGGAATCCCATTGATTCATATCACAGATAAGATAGTATCTTCTTCTTTGGAATAATAAATTCTTCGATTCAGAACACATAAATAAAATCACACATATTGCTAAGTCACTTGGTTTTCCACATACTTTTTATAAAGCATCGTTAGCAAAGTTATAAAGAACTTGCAATTGCCATGACTGAGAAGCAATGTTTATAGAGTTTACTGTCATCCTGAAAGAATGAAGAAATAAGAAGAATGACATTACTTGCATCAGGAGAGTTGCAGCTAAATCATCCAACACCCACTTCCATATAAATTATCTGCTGTCATGCTATGGAATTACTGTTTTCCTTTCAGCCCAGGAGGCCTCAATCATCAAAATATTCACACCTGTACCTAGCATCACATAAGATGATTAACACTCTCACTAGTTTCAGTGGACAAAACTGTTGGTTGGGGTGCAAACTATTACAGTTTTATTAGCCACAAAATATGCTGTGACTTCACAACTTAAGTTGTGGAACCAACAAAAAACCCCACAGGCCTAGTAAACATCTATCTTCAAAAATAATCTCAACACATTCCTGTATCAGTCTTCACCATTGTACAGGCTGAGACCTAAAATCCAAAGGTAATGTCCTCCCCCCTTCTATCCTCGGCTTCCAAAGTTATAAAATAACCAAACCAAAACACCCTCGTGCATAGGCACTGTGCAGCAAGTCTGCTGTCTCAGTCCCATGACATAGGCACACGTATGTGAATCAACACATACATAATCAGGGTCAGAACTGCCACCATACCTCCACAGACACGTAACTGAAACGGTATGGCCATGGACAACAAACAGCAACCACAAACAAAAAGCAGCAGAGTTGGCTAGAGTGCATCAGAGAGTCTAGAGGCCACGGGAGTTCAGAGAAGCACTTTATCAGTCAGACACAACTTTCCAAGTCTGTGAACTGCTCTTCATGCTAGGGTACAGCAGTACCTCGTTTTAAAGTAACAAGCCCATACCTAAAACTAATACTTCAAGATGGTTTTGTTTGGTAATGAATAGCAATAAACAACTTATTTATAAACATAATGCTGTATCACGAAGACACTAAAGAAAACAGGAGAAACAGTCAATTGCTCTCTGCTAAAAACACCCATCCATGTCCACCAGATTTTAAATCCAGCCATTCCACAAGGTTTAAAATGGGAAGACTGGCAGTAAGTGAAGGAAACAGTGAAACCTCTTCATTTGTTTCCCTTTTTAAAAAATCCTTCCTTAATTATAGTTGTAACAAAAACAGTGCAAATCACATGCTTATTATAGAGCCAAGAAGTTCCTAAAGAACTGCCCAGGCTCAGGTATACTTCTTGGTTCTGAAATCTGAAAGTAAATGCCTTCCAAATATCGGCTGCTGTTGCAGTGCAATTTGATGGAATGCTACCTCAAGACCATAAGCATTCACTCAGTACAAAAACCACCAAAAAATTCTTTGGAAGCAATAAAGTCTGCTAACATTTTTTTACATTGTTATTATGTACATTTCTGTTCTATAAAAAGATGATGGCTCCTATGTGGATACCTCACATTCAGTGGATTTTGTAATCTGTTCATAAACTTGTAATAGTCTATGCACGATTTTATTTTTACTTACAAAAACAATTAGTAAAATTATCCTATTACTAAAAGCAAACATTAGTGGCAGGAAATGTATACTGCGACTCCAACACTTGCTCTCTGTCCTGAGAAGTTATTCAATTTCCGTTCCCGAGACGAAGCTGTTATTTTTTTGTATACTGAAATGACCACGCTGCAGACTTACCGATTCCTCACTCTTCGCCGATATGAAATTTCCAAAGAAGTGAGTCCGAAAGAAAGAGAGAACACATTCGACCTGTCTCAAATTGCACGCCTGGCTAAGTTCTTTACTTAAGATTTACCTGAACTCCTTTTCCTCGTCCGGCCCTTGCTCGGGAGGCAGGCACTCCTGCCTCCTCCTAACTCCCTCTTTTCCCTCCAAAGCCAGAGCTCTCTGAGCTTCGGGGAGGCGCCAGTCCTCCCTCCCAGGCCCGGAGGCTCTTGCTGTCGGTAACCCGCACGGGGCCGAGGAGCCCCGGAGTCATTGTGCTGCGGGAGCCGAGCACAGCTGTCAAGGCGCAGCGCAGCTCGCCCCGCCGGCGGGGAGGAGGGGAGGAGGGTCACAGCCCCGCGCCGCGGCAGCGCCCGCCCGCCCTTCCCCGGCCGCGCTCCGGGCGAGCGGCCTGCGGGGCCGGGGCCGCTCCGGAGCCGGGCGGGCGCCATGCTACAAACCAAAATGGCTGCCCCGGGGAGGGAGCCCGGCTCGGGCCTCCGCCGGTACCGCCGCTCCGCCCGCCGGACCTCGCCCAGGTACCGTCCCCGGGCCACGGCGACCGGCTCGACCTCGGGGGCCCCGCGGACCCCGCTCGCCCGGGCAGCGCTGCCCCCGCACTCCGCGCGCGGCCCGGCCCCCGGAGCCAGCCGGGCCAGTCCCAGATCGCCCTCGCCCCCCGTACCTGGAGCTCGGCCCGCTCCACCTCCCAGTGCGCCCTCTCCATCTCGAAGCGAGCCCACTCGTGCTGGATGTAGTGCAGGATCCCCGGGATGGTGTAGTGCTGGGGCCGGGACAGCTCGGCGGGGCCCGCCGCCTCCTGACCGGCCGGGGCCGCGGGGCCCTGGGGCTGCGGCTGTTGCCCTCCTCCTCCGCCGGCTCCAGCCCCCACGCAGCCCCCACCCGACTGCAGGTTCATGTTCCCACCCGCCTGCGGCGGCGGCTGCTGCGGTCTTGGGGCGGCCGCCATCCCACCGCCTCCTCCGGCTCCAGGGTGCTCGTCCATTGTCTGCGGGGAGCCCTCCTCCTCGTCCCGCGGCGGGGGCCGGGAGCAGGGGCCGGGGAGGGGGCGAGCGGCGCTGGCTGGGGCGGGGAGGAGGGGGCGGGCCGGGCGGGGGGGCTGCGCCGAGCGGGTCCGGGTGTCAGCGCAGCGCGGAGCCGCCGCCAGCCGCCATTACAGCCCCGCGGCCCTCCCACCCGGCCGGGCGGGGAGCGAGCGGCGCCTGCCGGGAAACCGCGGCCTGGCCTCCGCCGCCGCCGCCTGCGGCCCGGCGCGCCTGCGCGGGAGGGAGGTGAGCGGCGCGCCCGGGGGGACCGGGACGGGCCCGGGGCTGGCCGTCGGTTCCCGCGGCGGGGCGGCCTCGCCCCCGCCTGGGCCGGCCCCGGCTCGGTCTGTCGGTCGATGTTGGGGCTGGCGGCCGGGGGCTCGGCCGGGCGGTTCCCGTCTGCTCCGGGTGACAGTCGGAAGTGGCGGCGAGGCGCGGTTCGCCCCGCGCCTCGGGAGTGCCGAACGCCCCGGGCAGAGTCGGCGGGAGTGCGGCCAGGCCGGGGCCTGTGACCTAAAGCGGCGCGCAGCGCGCGTCAAACACTTCAGTTTTTGAGACTCTGCGCGGTTTAATGGTGCGCTGAGTTTGCCCTACAAGGAGGTGGTTTAGAATAGATGTATTAAATTTGTGGTGTGTTTCCGGAAGCTGGCTAGTCTCTGGTCATTTTCATGGTATCTCGGTTGTGATGTGTGTGATGTATTCCCCACTTGATGAGGAAGCGCGCACCATGTTCTCTATTCAAAAGTCTTTTCCACGTGAGGACGGTTTTGCAAGAAGTTACTGGTCTGTTTTATCTGGCTCATTTTTATCAGTGATAGCAATGCAGCGTTTGATGCTGTAGTTTGAATATGGTGCAATTACCGCGGTTGCAAAATACTGCTTTAAAATGTAACAAATATTATCGTCACATCCTATTTCAAATGATCTGTAGGTCACCCATTTTAAGTAAGGTAGGTCTTTGGTTTTGCCTCTCTTCAAAGTTTTTACATGCTGTAAAAATTCACTACATGGATAGTTTCCTAAGCAAGGTCCATTCTTGACAGACCTGGAATTCTGTTAATTACTGGAAAAAAATACTGTTTGTCTTGGTATTGGTGTTTCCTTTCTTTATTAATCTTTCCTTAGGTGTGTATTGATGTTTCAGTTAGTTCATCCAGTCCTTCCTTTCTTCTCCATTAAATCATTTCCTACTAAAATGTCATTGTACATTCTTCCTGATTCCATACCCATTAGGCAATCTAAATCCAACTCCTTTCCACCTCAGCTGATTTGTTTTCATTGTCTACTGACAGTACTTAATCATTATTAAAAACTGAGACTTAGCTCATAACCAGTTTAACCTTTTGTTTAGCTCCAATTGTCCAGGACTTTCCTCATTCCTGAGTATATGGGAGTTACTGCAGTTTAATTCCGTTACTATATTCAGCCAGCATTTTGACAACAGCAGAGGAAAACTTTTTTTTCTTTCCTTCCTCCCTTGACTTCCCTAGATAGTTAAGGTTGCTTTTTTTTAAAATCCCTGTCCTGAAATTGAACACAGTGTTTTATTTCAAAGCCACACAGACATACTTGTTTCATCTTTTTGATGAATTGTTATGGGCACAGTATTTAACCACAATGCGAAAAATTACTTTCACTGATAAATTTAAAATTGTATGTGGTTTTATTAAAGCCTTGTCCACAGAACAAAAGTAGCAAGACCAAGGGTTCTGATTATGTGTGTGGTCTTCATTTGCTACATGGTTTTGTGCAATAAATCTATAGGAAGCTCAATAAACAAAAATATAAAAAATACTTGTTCCTGTGCTACACCTGCCTGTGCTTCACGCCTTTATCATTTAGCCATTTTAAAATTTTCATTACTGTTTTAATTCCAGTTTAACCCATTTTGTTCTACATTTGGTGAAGGGCCTAGGCGAGAAGCCGTATGGGAAGCAGCTGAGGTCACTTGGTCTGTTCAGCCTGCAGGAGACTGAGGGGAGACCTCATCACAGTCAACAATTTCCTTGTGAGGGGAAAAGGAGGAGCAGACACTGATCTCTTCTCTGTGGTGACAGTGACAGGACCCAGGAATGGCCTGAAGCTGTGCCAGGGGAGGCTTAGGTGGGATATCAGGAAAAGGCTCTTCACCAAGAGGGGTGGTTGGGCACTGGAACAGCTCCCCAGGGAAGCAGTCACAGTGCTAAGCTGAGTGAGTGACAGAGTTCAAGAAGCGTTTGGACAACACTTTTGGGCACAGGGTGTGACTCTTGGGATTTTCTGTGCAGGCCAGGAGTTGGACTCAGTGATCTTTGTGGGTCCCTTCCAACTCAGACTATTCTATGATTCTACATTTCATACACACATAAAGTGCCATTAGATCTCTGCATCCAGAAAATCAACTTGTTTAGAGTTGGACAGTGCAGTACATTATTTGCCTGTAGTTCTATCTAACATTTAATTATTTGTGAAGCAGTTCTGTAAATATGCAGTCATGCCATTTCTTCTTTGTGAGATTTTCTCTCTTACTTACATTCTAGCTGAGAGCCCTAGAATGTTGCAAACCTTTCTTAGAGTGCAATAACTAAAATACTTCTGAATCTGTAGACATTGATTGGAGTGGTTTTAGTTTGAGAGACGTGTCTAATTTGAATTACAGGTGTACAGCAAGTACAATTCAAACTTAGGTTGTGTTTCTTTTTTTATAATTTATGTGCCAGGGTATGTCTAAATATTAGGGAAGTCTGTGACAAACTAAATTCAGTGCTTGTGTCTATACCAGAGAAGTAATTAAAATTATTGTTAAAATATGCTTTATATTACTGCATGTAGAATCAGCTGGGTTAGCCTCGCTGGAGACTTAAGTTCTTTTTATCTGCAGAACAGGTATTGCAGGCTTTGCCTCTCTGTGAGGTCTCAGCTGTTATCTGAAAAGGAGTGTCACTCAAACAGGGACAAGTTACTTTGAGGTGTCTCATGTGGTTATGCAGCCTGCAGAGCTGACATGTCCTGGAAGCAGCTCCTGAACCGTCAGCCTGGCAGTGTGAGTCGCACAGGCCAATCACGATATGAGTTTTCTCTCATAGATATTTATCTGCGAGAGATATTTTAATGAGGGTGAGATCTAATACACTGTAAAAGCTCATATTTAAATCACTGCAGATAAACTGTATGTTATCTGTATGCATACCGAATTATCCTTACAGAAGTATTTTGTAAGGGAAGTAAAGGAGAATGCTACTTAGTCACTCCAGAAGGTAATTTCTTTTGAAGGAAAGTTTGCAATTTCCAGACTTTTTACATCTTCCCCAAGTGATACCTTCTGAGGTTTTTGCTTATAGGGAGTCTTCGTTCAGTGATAGAGTTTCATGGGTGTTTTGTAGATTGGGTATGCAGGACGTGCAGGAAGCATATACCATAGGCTGCTCTGGACAAAATTTCTAATGCGTGGTTGACTGGGATGGAGAGAGTTGGACTTGATAGTCCATCAGGACCTCGATAGTCTCTTCCAGTCTTTGGTTCCTAAGTGCATTTGTGATGCAGATAGTTGTCCAGTGACCTGGAATGAGACAGCCTATTCATTTCTGACAAACAGCCTTCAGATGGTAATGTCTTTTCATTACTAAAATGAGCAAAATAATGGCAGAGATATGAAAGGCTTGCATCTTGTCACCAATTCCCTTGAACCATTTGATTCTGCATGCATAAAAGCATCATAATCCATGTGTAAGTGCATGGATACACGCAGGCATGTGCGTGAGAATGCTCAGAAAAGCCTGTAAGAGTTGTATCAGAAGTGTAGCTGGCTTTGTAAGTAGAGTACTGATTATTGATCATAAATGATAACTTCTCAAATACAAAAAACTTGAAGGAGTGGGGTTTCTTTACCCATCAACATGCACAGATATGCTTTTTGGTTTCTATTATACTTCACAGCTTTCTTTACATCCTGCATATGCAAAACTCATTTTAACATGTTTTCTATGTCTGAAAGCCAAGATGAAAAGAGAATAAATAAATTTTGTTTGTTAGAAACGAAATTCGGTCATTTCCCTTCTTTTGCCTAAATTGTGCAAGCAAATGCTTTTATTACTGCAAGTGATTTTTTTCAGAATTAGTTCTAAAGGAAATAAAGAAACCTCTTAAGGTATTTTTAACACTAGCATTATTCTCAATGTCAGCTGTGCTTGCATGCTTTTTGTAATTTTTTACAAAATTATTATTTGAACTTGTTAATTTATTCCAGTTTTTCTGCACAAAACTGTGTGCTTGTGCTGCCATTTATATGAACAAAATTTCTGGTTAAAATTTTGAAAGCTATCTTTGGGGCTGGTGGGAAAATACAGAAATGGCTACAGAAAGAGTGGACCTCTTTCCTACAGGCTGATTACCTGTTGATTATGTTTTCCAATCCTATGAATAATAATTGTTGCATAAATTACAGATAACATTTTTGAGTGCTACTGTGGTTCTACCTCTGTTACAACATTTTAAATTTTTTTTATCTATTTTGGATAAGAGCATTTATGCAGATTAAAAAAAAAACAATCTGGTCTAAATATTTTCATCTGTAAAACAATCCACGCCATTCATAAGGATAAATGCAGTTAAAATAGTCATAACATCAGAAAGGGATAAAGGGATTAACCATGTACAAAGATTAGGTTAATAATAGGAATAATTGGGATTAGGGGCCAATCCTGCAATAGGATCATATGTATCAATTTGTCGTATGTTTTGCTGTTATATATTGCTTTACAGTAACTCAAAGTACAACAGTTCTGTCAGTGCTCCTGGGGTAGTTGCACTGTCCTTCCTCTCCTCCTGTTCTCAAGCCCTTGATACCATTTGTGACTAAATTATTAAAATAGCTTGGATCAAAACAGAGAACCATTAATTCAGCAGTGCCAACCACAAAGATGAAGTGTAAAACTCAGATGAAAAAAGAAAAGCTGTCTATGCTGCTGTTATTATCCGTTACGCAGTTGGTCTCCTGTGTCTGAGCTTGCTTAAAACAATGGGCAGCATTTCTTAGATTGTTTCTCTTTCATGCCACAGCTCCTTCTTAAGTAGCTTTAAAGCTTCAGGTTCCTTCTGTCATGAGGTTGGCCCTTGCTAGGGGTCCTCATTCGGAGCTGGAAGGAGTCATTCATTCGTGTCCTTCTTGGAAGGTTTGTGTCAAAATCTGACTACGTCATCTCACTGTTTCAACTTTATGCTTAAAAATATTAAGACATCTTATTGCAACTCTAACTTCCAGCAGCAATTCAAAATAGAATGGGAGGGGGGGTGGGGAAAGCCACGTACTAAACACAGCAAAGATTGTATAGATGGTAGTATCCCATTTAGTCATAAATGTCAGCCTGCTTGCCCATCCAACAGTGAAGATCCCATCATACATTTCTATCTGGGCCCTTTTTTATCTTAATGACCTGGTTCATTCTTTCTCAGAGACGAACTTGTGCTGGTGCAGAAGCCCTGGGTGCAGTTCACAAGCTGCTTGCACACCACGGCAGCAGCACTGACCAGATCCACAACTCTTCTGTCAGAGTGACACAACAGCAGTGCGTTCCTGAAGAGGTTTCGCGTGCCTGGAGGAGGTGAGAAAGCTCTGAGACTGTCATGATTCCAAACAGATTCTGTTGCCCTGAGGATTGATCCTAAACTAACTACATGTTACTTAACTAAGAATGAATTCTCAGTATCAAGTCAAATTAGTGAAACTACATTTGAAATTACATACAGAAGTCTAAACTTCTTTGTAGATGGAGTAAACCACAGTACGCTGAGAAAAAGAGGGTCACTTTCTTGAGATCCAAGTGATGGTAAAAGTGGTGGCTTTTCTTTTAGAAAAAAGTGACCACTGTGAATCAGAAGTAAGCAATAATTAGTGTCAGCACAATATATGGGACTTTTTGCCTCACTGTCATGAAAGATTTGTATATTATCACCCATGGATGGTATATAGCCAGCTTATTCAAGTTGTTAATAATATGGTGCAGCACCTATGTAGCTTGCCTTTTATTTTTTCCCCTTTTGCTTTTCTGCATTGATACACTGTTTTTACACAAAGAGCTACACTGTATTGTTTTGTGGATTGCTGATATCTTTTTCCTCTGTTTAGACTTCCTCACAGAAGCTGTGAGACCTTAGGTGCATCAGGTAAGGACCAACTCTTCAGAGCTGGAATAAAAGGAATAACTTTTGCAGTAGTTGCTGTATTTCCAGCGCACAAACCTCAAGAGTATTTGGGCCAATAAGTCTGGGATCCAAATAGAGAGTCAGATGGAAAACATTACAGTGATTGTTCTTAGGCATTAAAGAAAATAACCTGTAACTTCTATTTCAAAAAATTACATCTGCTTCTCACCCTATTTTCATACTTTTCAAAACATCAGAAATGTCAATTGTTTTGCAAGTAGATTCTGATATGTGCTGTGCTCTTTTTAATGCCCTTTTCCACTGTATTTTGCATGTGGTATATTTATATTCTACAGCTATATTTCAGTGATGTTGGGTGGATTAATATTTATTTAGATTGAGGTAAAGCTCTCTTGAGTAATTAATGTGAACAGATTTCTCTTTAGCTGTTGAAGACCCACACTTCATTTTCATTGAGTGCAGAATTTACCTTATGCATCAGTGTGGAAAATCAGACAGAAGATGGATTTCAGTAGCTCCTGGTCCAGCTCAAGATGTGTGTTGATACTGCAGATACCCAAATATTTAGGAATCTCTCCTGCATTAAGAAATGATCATGTGTTGTGGCCCATGCATTTCCCTTTGTCATCTCTCTATTTAATTTGATATGACAATGGTATGAATGTAATTGTTAAATAGAAGTCAGGGGAAAAAAAAGTGCTTATAGGCAAATTTTGCTCTTAGGAGCTGTATTAGTGTGGCTTGGTATCAGGCAAATTTCTGATAATTTCTCCAATTTCCCAAATCCTATCAAGAAATTAATTTGATTGAAATGTGAAAATTTCAAATGTGAAAGCTGTTATTTATTAGATAGTTTGTGATTAGTTGTGTGAGGGGGGAAAGGGAGTTTTTCCATGGGATGCATGTAAAAGATTCGAGTTTTTTTTCAATGTTCTATGTTTTGGCAATAAACTCAGTTATAAATATATGCATACCTGGGCTGGCTAGCTTTTAGGAAGTTTTTACTCCTATGTATTACTACTCCATTTTTTTTCCCCCTCCCAGAAATACTCTTCTCGATTCCTGCACCCAAAATTGAAATCTACCACCGAAATCAACAAAAAAGAAATGATAAAATTTTTTCTTATGGTTAACAAACAAGGTCAAACAAGATTGTCCAGGTATTATGAGCATGTAGAAATTAATAAACGGACAATGCTGGAAGCTGAAGTAATCAAAAACTGTCTCTCCCGTTCAAAGGATGAGGTAAGTTTTGTAGTTTTTGTTTTGTTCACATCTCACACCTTTCCTGTTGATAATTCTGAAATTCAGTGTCCATTGCAGGTCATTATTTCATTTGTACCCATGATAGAAAAGATTGAGTTTCTAGATTATGGGTTCAGTTGGTTGATCTGTTATTCTGTATTGAATAAATATGCTTTTCTCAGGCTTACAGAGATTTTGGAGCAGTGTGTATCACTGTCATGAAGATTCCTCTGGTTTGTTTGAAGAAGCTCGGAAGTCCAGGAAAAACTCATTTTGTCCTTGTATTGCTTATTGGATGGAGAGATGTTACTGGTTTTTTGCCAGAAGGTAGAAGGCAGAGTACTGACAGCTCCCAATTTAAACAAAAAAATTAGGATAGAGGATTCCAAATTATGAAAACATTATCTAAAGCACAGGGGGGTTTGGAAACACAAATTTTTAGGCCTCCGTATTAGACTTTTTATTCAAAAAAAGTGCTCACGTGTTCCAGAAAACCCAGAAGTTGGAAAATTTCTTGGATGAAAGTTGGGATTTTCATGACTCACTTCATTGAACCATTGGTTCTTTAAGAAAAGCACCAAACTTTTGCACATTTACTTAAATTAGAGGAGAAGTATGTGACTTGGACAGTGAATTAAGTTTTTTGGTTTGTGTTCTGAAGTCAGCTTCTTTAGTTTTCATTAATGATGTGTGTTCTTGCACAGCGCTCCTCACACACTTCATTCTAGGAAACCTCAATAAAAATAGCAGTTCTTATGAAGTCCCTTAGTTCGCAGCTTTGGCAGTGGCTAAAGAAATGAACCTCTTCGAGCAGCTCTGCGAGGGCATTTCCGAGTACGAGCTCCAGCGCAGGCGCTGCCGCTGCCATTTCGGGCACCGAGCAAGATGACCCTGAGAAAAGGCGGCGGCATCTGCTCTAGCAGCGTGTAACGGCGCCATCTCCTGGCTGCCTCCTGTTGGGAAAGACATGTTAATTCCCCTCTAGGTCTGGAAGTCTAATATTCTAAATTTTTACATTAAAATATTCATAATTTTTTAAATAGGAAAATTACCTTTAGGTCTCTTTTTGGAAAGGCTTGCAAATGAAAATTATGGGGAAATATTGGGTGCCTTTATAACACCAAACAAGTCACTTCAGTTCTGCATGTTTCAGTTTTTCCATTTAAAAAGTGGTGGCATGTTTTCTGCCAGCAGATGAAAAGTGTGGTGTAACAGTTACCGTACTAAATTTCTTTCAAGTCAAAATTGAGGATCTTGGGAAATCCATTGTTCTCTGTGGGTCTTACGAACCTGAAAGCTCAGGCTCTTTGAGCAATGTGCTTACACTGTTGTATGCTTAAATGGCAGCTGCTATATTTGACTCATTTTTCTTCTGCCTAGTGCTCTTTCATTGAGTATAAGGACTTCAAGCTGGTGTACCGACAGTATGCAGCCCTTTTCATTGTTGTTGGCATCGACCAGACAGAGGTGAGAAATTATATACCCTCTTGCAATGAACATTTATAGTGATTATCACAGGCTAGAGCTCAAGTCTTCATCCAGTATGGAATTTTTCAATAGCAATTAGAGAATTTCAAGGAGTCATTGTAAAAAAATAAAAAAAACCCCAAGCCAAACAAACAAACCCCCCTCCCCCCCAAATTTTTATTTCTGTGAAGTAAGAGAGATATAAAAGCAAATGTGCTATGTTTGACTTTGGTGTTTAGCAGCAGAATGAACTGTTACCATGAGGTGAATGAACTGTTACCATGAGGTACTCTTCCTGAGCCTTGTACTGATTCTGCACAAATTTATGTGGGGTGGGGTTTCTCAACAAATGTCAGCATTACAGCCAGGTCAGCTGTCTCATCTGTGGTGACTTATCACTGTTTTTAATGTCCTTGGCCAAAGAAAAAATTCCTATACTGTCAGCTACAAAGATGCCATTTTATTTTGCTTTTCAAAAAGGAGAAAAAAAGAAACGTATCTGAAGGTTGACAAGTACTGTTATTTCATTTGTTCAGGTTGCACCTGGGAGGCCTTAGTGTTTGCATTGATTCCTGGTTCTCAGAAATTAATTCAGCACTTACTACTGGAGACCTTAACAGGGTGGTGTGGAAGGTAGTTGCTGCCTACCACAATGTCTTCAAGTCAGGGTTATCGTGGCAGGCAATCTGGGACAAATTATTTTGGCTTTGCTACAGAAATCACCCAGCAGAGGCTGGCTCTGTGCTACAGCTGGCTGGTGTGACTGCAGCATGGGTAAGCGTAACCTAGTTAGCTGTGTCTGTCCATAGAGCTGAGCTGGGGGGGTGGAACAAAGGATGCAGTGGGATGGCAGCAGCCCGGATGAGAGAAATCCATTGGCTGCTGCAGAGCTGCTCTGTGTGGCCGGCCTGGAGCTGCTGCCCTGAGCACTGCCCAGCTCTCAGCACCTCTGCTGGGTAACCACATGGCCTGAGCAGAGCGCTTACTCCATTGTCTAGTGGCTTTCCACTCACCACAAACTGAATTAACACAAAGAATACTATTACATTTTTTAGTTATTGATGTAATACTCCCTTGGTTTTAATTTCAGAATGAGATGGCAGTATATGAACTAATTCATAATTTTGTGGAAGTTTTGGACAAATACTTCAGCAGAGTGGTGAGTGAGACTGAATCTGTTATGAAACATTTTCTCTTTCAAAACTTTGATGAAAGTGTCATTTCAGAGAATAAATCAAAAGAGAAAAATATTTAGTACGTTAGAATTTTGATAAATATTATCACTGTGGGGAAAAGCAGTATGAGTTGATTTTTCAGAGAAGTAAAAGTATACATGGGTTATAAATCATCAGACTAGGAATACCAGAAATATTTCTGTTAGAAAAGCATGGTTTTATATGCTATGAGGTTTCTTTGGGTCATGTACTCTTAAATTAGTCATGGGAATTTTATATGTTTTAAAGAAATAAAGAGGTTTTACTTTGCAGTTCTTATGAAGTTTTTAGCATTACATTCCCCAAATGAACTTCATTCATGATTAAGATGGTGTAAGCATGAAGCAGGGAACTGACATCACTCTCACTGAACAAGATCAGAGGGATGGAGCAAAAGAAACCTCAAAAACCAGTCTGTACTTGTACTCCCCATATTGTTGTCAGGCAACAGTGGATATCTGATAAAACAGCTATTATAGAGATAGTAATTTTGTTAAGGATTCAACATCAGACATGGCTCCACTTAAAATGACACTGTTCCTTTTCGTGGGCGATTTTTTTGCTTGCTTGTTTTTACAAAGTTTGAAAATGCAGCATTGTAATTCTGGTTAGAACATTTGCCATTTAATATAGGGTTTGTAATAATCTTGTTACAAAAAAAAATTGACTGAAATCATACTTTGATGTGTGCAGTTTCAGTTAACCTTTGCTGAAATGTGTTGGATCCCTCTCAGAAAAGAGGACTGGATAGTTTCCTCTGTAGTCCATGCACTTGAGGGTATTACATTGGTAACTGTACATACAAGATATCAGTATGCGGGGTCTGTAACTGCTTTCCCAGTTCTAGTACCATAGCAGACATGGCAGAGAATTCATGCTTGAAAAAGTCATCTGCACCCTTCACTGCTTAGATGCCTGGCAAACCTTTTAGGCTGTTATCTCAAGTGCCATTGCCCCAGCCCATTGAAACTGCTGGTACTAAGTATATCACTTTCTGACTGCACTGAGTTCAGAATTTGTCTCTTAAAATTGCTGATTGTAGTCCCAGCCTAAGCAGTGATAACCAGGAATGGAATTAGATCTCGGCAGCACAGGAATGCACAATAAAATTTAGTCACATCTCATTTGTCTGATTGAGCTAATAGTTGCCAACCATGTCTCAAGTTTTATTCAATTAAAGCAGAGCAAAAACAGATGTAGTTCTTATAAATGTAGTGTATATGTAATTCTTTGACCACACATATAACCCAACCACTGATAGCTGTTAGAAATTTGCTGAGTTCATCATACCAGAGGGGGTTTTTTTATTTTCCATAGCATTTCGGGTTTGAGACTAGACGAACCTAAAAGGGGGTTGGTAAAGGAAATCTCATGCCATTCAATGGTTCTGGTTTTAATATCATATAACACATAGAGCACTAAGACAAGGGCTGTAATTCTAGCTGAGGTTTCTTGCAGTAACCACAGAGCAAGAAAGTATAAATCTCTGCTTTTACAGATTAGTGTTTAGGATTTGCAGAATTTTAGCAGAATCCCAAATTATGATGATGGCAACAGAGACAGAACTCTGGGAAAGGAGAGAACATCCATCCCACTCTAGAAGGACTTTTTGTCATCTATTATTTTTAGACTGGAGAGCTTTAAACATTCTCACGTACTCTATTTTTATCTAATGGAGTTTACAGAGCTTGAATTCAGATACGAGAACAAACATTAATGGAATTAGGGGGAAGGCTTTCAAAGTTGCTTGTGAGATGTAGTTCTGAGTCCCCTTCACTTTTATATGGCTACCCAGGGAAAATTCTGTGTACTATTCAGAATTCCAATTCAGAACTCCACCTACTTTTTAATGCTGAGAAAACTTAAACTGATCAGGCCCTTAAAATGCAATTTTTGTGATGCATTAAAAACTTCTAATTGAAGAATGGCAGAGTCACTCAGCAGAGGCCTGTAGACTAGAACTGGTCCAGTTTAGATCATCTTTAGACCACAGAAGTAGTAGCAATTTTACCAGTAAAACCTTACCAGCTTTACTCTGCCTTAAAACCAGGTTTAGACCATGAATGAACACCACATTATCAAGCTAAATTCTCTAGGTAGCAGATAAAGATTCCCTCTTTTAGTAGAGACTGGGGAATCTCCACCCAACTGTGCAAGATCTTAAGTGCTAAGGCTGTTATTAATTGTTTCTAAGTTTAGATATTTAACTGAGGCACCTAAGTTAGAAATTTGGTCATCCTAAGCTCCCATTACTGGCAGTGGAGACCAATGAGTATCTTGAGAAAGTGAGTCATGCCTCAAGTGTGCCAAGTCAACTGGTGAAGATTCCCATCTCTTCTGCTGACTGCAGAGAGACCACAAGGGCTTCTAACTCAGACATTTTGGTTAAATGAGTAATACTGCTTGGGGTAAATCCAAAAATAGAAGTGAAATGACTATATGAAGAATTATGTTGTGGGGGCTGGAGAATACTTAGAAGTGCTAAGGGTCCAAGGCTTGGAGTTGCCTTGCCTTTCCTAATATATGTGCCACTACCACAGCCATGGGTATATACAGTGTCTAGATTTTGCTGTTGAAATGATCTGCAGCAACTACTTTAACTGTGTAAACTTGGCATTAACATCCTGGTTTTGCAGAAGGAGGAAGAGAGAATATAGGGCTGGGAACTGCCATGATTAGAGCTGCTGGTTTTCCACCCACTCACTCAGATGGCACTGCCTATATTCAGTTGTTACTTGTGGGTGACTTCAGTGGTTTTTTCTAAGTAAAACATTAGCTTTGATTACAGAGACAGGTAACACATGTAAAGCAAAGCAGTGTTGCAGAAAAGAGCTTGTAATTGTCCAGTCCAGAACAGAAATCTGAATCGCTCTAAAATTTTCTCTTGTTATTTTCAAGACTTTCTTTATCCTTTGAAGGGATGTGTAATGTTTAATGATAATGAGATGAGATCATTTGAGATAAGAGATCAAACTGTAAGTAATGGCTGTCTATCTCTTTTCCTTGCAGAGTGAATTAGATGTATCCTTTTCGGTATCAGAAATCCATTTGTTATCACTTTTTGGTGTATGTTCCAGTTCATACTGTCTTCATAGCACTGACTGTCAAGTCAATGCAGAGGTTCACCAATTTTGCACTTGGAGTAAGTAGCACCATTTTGGCACCTTTCTGAAAGCATAGCTGATGTTCACATGGGTCACCTATTTAAATCCTCCATCATTAAAATAAGCCTGGTTCCATTTAAAGTAAGACACAGAGAACTCGCTTTGAGAGAACTAAGTACATGAAAAGTTAAATTCATGGGGGAACTTTCAGGCTTAACTAATTATTACTTTCAGGTTTCACTTTGAGTTTACAATGAAATAGATATTGAAATGACTGTAATAACAACTGAATGTTACAGCTGTGTCTTGAGCCAAATGGCAGCACTATTTGTAAGATTATTTGCAGTTTGATCTTCCTTCATGAAAGCAAGAAGTGAGTTTTACTTTCTGTATCTTTGGAAAGAGGGAAAAACCTGGGAGGAGAATATTTGGGAAACCAGGTGTTAAGTTCTTTTCCCATTCCTCCCCTTACACTGCTGTATTTTCATGTGTATGTTTTGCAGGATATTAGTTAAAATATGATTTAAAACTTCACTGAAATACAAATATTAAAATACAGTCCTGAACAATTAAACACAAATAGCAAGTAAATAAAACACAATACTGGAAAAATTAAACCAGGAGAATATAGCACAGTCTTCCTTCTCAGTTCTCCCAATTCCACTGCATGTTCACTCTACTCCAGCAATTCTTATGCTTATATTTGTTGTTGGTTAAATGCAGATCTGCTGGTACAAAGAGTTTCAATTATACACCTGAAATACAGTTGCCATCTTGCAAATAAGTACTGTCAAGTAATTTATTTACTTTAAGAATTACCACTTATGAAGAACATAGAAAAAGTCTGTAATTTTTCTTGTTCTTACCTCTTTACTGAAAAAAACAAAACAACAGGAAATAATTAATTTCACTTTTGAAAATATTTTAAAGCTTGCTACATGCTGAAATTCTGTCTTATTTGCTGACTATATATATACACACACACACAGAGAGTCTGTGGTTTTTTCCTGAAATTTAGAAAATGCTGTGGTGTTAGTAAAATACTTTTACATTCACTGATACTATGAAAGAGCAATAATGACATTCCAGTGTGAAGGGACTCTTAAGGTGTGTGAGCAATTATAGTAATACGTTTTTTGTATTCAGTTAGTTCTAATCCTGAACTATGTGTTCACGTATATGAGCTTTGCTGAATTAGAGACTAACCTGACCTATTCAGTAATTACATATAAAAAGAATCTCCTGTGTTTCCATATAGTGTACTTGGAGCATGCAATTGCCTGATTATCTGAGTCATTTGGTATACTGATGATTCTAAATTCTGCTGCCTCTGCTCAGCAATTTCCTACCAAGAGCTCTACACCTTGAGCTACTTCCAATAGCCCATTTAATAGCCGAGAAAGGCTGCCGCATATCATAAAATGGTTTGGGCTGGAAGAGAGCTTAAAGGTCATCTATTTCCAACCCCCTTGCCGTGGGAAGGGACACCTTCCACTAGACCAGGTTGCTCAGAGCTCCATCCACCCTGGTCTTGAACACATCTAGGGATGAGACATCCATGACTTCTCTGGGAAACCTGTGCTAGTCCCTCGACACCTTCACAGTAAAGAATTTTTTCCTAATATCTAATCTACATCTGCTCTCTTTCAGTTTGAAGCCACTTCCCCTTGTCCTGTCACTACACGCCCGGGTAAAAAGTCTCTCTCCAGCTTTCTTGTAGGCTCCCCTTACGTACTGGAAGGCCCCAGTTAAGTCACTCCTAAACCATCTCTTTTCCAGGCTGAACAATCCCGATTCTCTCAGTCTTTCCTCATAGGAGAAATGCTCCACCCTTCTAACCATCTTGGTGGCCTTCTCTGGACTCACTGCAGCAGGTCCATGTCCTTCCTGTGCTGGGATCCCAGAGCTGGATGCAGCACTGCAGGTGGGGTCTCACCAGAGCAGAGCAGAGGGGCAGAATCCCCTCCCTCTCCCTGCTGCCCACGGGGCTTTGGATGCAGCCCAGGACACACTTGGCTCTCTGGGCTGCCAGTGCCCATGGCTGGGTCATGTCCAGCCTCTCACCCAGCAGCCCCCACAAGTCCTTCTGGGCAGGGCTGCTCTCCATCTGCTCATCCCCAGCCTGTGCTGATACCTGGGGTTGTCCCAGGTGCAGCACCAGCACCAGGTCATGTTAAACCTCATGAGATTCCCATGGGCCCACTTCTTGAGCTTGTCTAGGTCCCTGTGGATGGCATCCTGTCCTTAGTCTGCACTGTTTGGAGAAGTTGTTGCATTATATGCTGACACTAATGTTGGCAACGGGTGCAGTACCGTGTGTGAATGATCCCTGAAGAAATTCATCTACAGGGGTCTCATCTGCATGACAGTGTGAATATAAATATTTGGAAGATAGGAGTGTGCATTACTAACTTACTTGGTCATAGTGGAAAAAATACTGGAAAAGCTCGTGTCTGATATGTCTCTCCTTAACACATATGATATATGCGTGAAGTATTTAGCTTTAGCATTCAGAAGTGCACTTTTTTATGATACAGTTCAGGGACAATTTTACAATAAAACATTTTACTTCTATATATGTACAAAATAATTCTCCCATTTAGGAAGAAGACCTTAGTTCTTAAGTTGAAAGGCTACCTAAAATGGTCGAAATGAAGTGAGATACCCTCCCTATTAAATGTAAAGCAGAGGTGTAACTATGAGGATGTGGGTTGTTCAGGACTGTATTTATTTTTGACAACAGCTTGAATAGCTGACCCAGAAGAACAATCTGGACAAGTGCCTTAGCTATTATTGCAGTGCAAGAAATAAACCATCAACCTGCCTTTCATAATGTGTAAGAAAATATCGTCCCCTGCGATTAAACCATTGCCTTTGCCAAATGGTCTCATGCTAACTCTTGCACTCAGTACAGTTAGCTTGGATGCAAAGTATCTGCTGGAGAAGGTATTGTCTGAAGGTCTGCAACAGTGAACACCAAGTAGTATTTACACAATCTTTGTTTACAGAGTATCTTGCAGGAGACTCTCATAATTTCCTGACCCTCTGCTATTATTTTTGTGTACAGATCCATAGGAAGTTTATTTTAAATGTGATAGTGGCTATTCTATATAGCCAGTAGTGTTTACTAACATGAAAAAAATAGCAGGAAATTACATGAAATCAAAACTGATTTAAAATAGACCATAGTTACTAAGGCTATTCAGCTCTGCACAGTGCAAATCCAGTTAAATCCAAAGGCTGAGACTATCACACAATGGAGGTGTCCCTGGAGCCCACACCAAGCCTGCAGCACGTGCACTGGTTCTTGCAGCTCCCAGACATAGTGCATTACCCCAGTATTCCTGGCAATGCAGCTCCAGCTGAGACAGAGCTCCAGCTTTCATTTAGCTCCACACCTGAATTCATCCAGGGCATCCACACTGTAGCTCATGTCATGGTCCATCTGGAGTCAGATGTCAAGAAGGGCGCCTTGGGCACAAGGCAGGGATTACGTCCAATCTGAATCCTTCCCAAGAGGATTCATACATCATGTTGGTGTGTGACATAGGCATGTATGATACTAAACAATGCATAAACAATTGCACAGTTTTCTCAGGTATACTGCAAAAATGAAGACGGATTAGCTATTGGCTAAGTACTTGCGAATAGCCACCTTTTTATAGAAGCTTTCATGTGTGAATTGTGAACCACTTACCCATGATATGATGTCCACTTTCATTTTGAGAGTCAGTTGCACACTTAAGAGTACCTATGCTGGAATTCCATAACATTCCTAAAGTTGTTTGGATTGTTTTTAAAATATCAGTAAGTAGTGTTGTTGGGCCAGCTGAATGAACAAGTACTGAAATTGTCCTCGGGGTGTTGTGCCCTAATGTGTTCTTAACACTGGATAAGCCTCACTTTGCCTGTAAAATAAGTGGGTGGGGTTTTCTGTAGAACTAAAACTCCAGCTTGGGTGGTGCAGGAACTACTTTCTTGCTCTGATGAGGACAAAAGAGACTATAAAAACACAAGTGTTAGGACAGCAGCTTTATAGGGAACAAAATGCTGGTGAGTGTGACAGTTTCTAAAATTACTGAAGGTAACTTTTATATTGCTTGAACTGGTGAAGCAAAGCTTACTTGAAGACACATTATTAACTTCCAGAAGAAACAGATACTTATGCTCCCCTTGTGGGAAGGGAGGGGGTGACAGAGTGCTCTAGGACTAAGCATCTGAAGAATGTTGTCTTGATCCAAAAAAGCCATTACATTCCATTGCAACTAGCTGCTGCTGCTCCTCCTAGGATAGATAAGAAGCTTTGATACAGGGAATACTTCATGTGAGTCAACTGTATTCTTCAGTCCCCGGTGGGATAACACTGAGAATACAGTGCATTTAAGGAGTGAGAAAATTGAATGATGAATTTATTCTGAGAATTTGTAAGGATACACTTCAGTTTGCACTGTAACATAAGTGGAAGAAATGGAAACTTACAAGGACTAGCATAAAAGTAGCTTAGTTGTTCTAGAATTTCACAGAACTTGAAGGCACCTTTGTCTCCTATTTAATGTCAGCGTAGTCATTTGAGGAAGAAAGGGTCAGAAAGCATTTCATGGGTTTCAGTGCCTTAAACCTGCCTGCCATTAGATAGGCTAAAAGTTATGGAAAGTGAACGTTAGCAAAGATAAGGCAGAATGTGTGAGTCTAGACTACATAAAGAAGCAACTCCGACTAATCTCTAGTTGAAGATGAATGTACAGGATGGAAATCAAGGGTTTGTAGTGCTGTATATTCAGTGGCAAACCATCTGCCCCCTATGTACCTGCACTGTAATCTACAAAGCCTTTGTTTGTGCTCCTGGGTGTGTTCTGTGATCACAGGGTGCACTTCATGATCTCTTAAGCCTGGATACACCCTTGAATTACTTGCCTGGAAAACCCTGAGATGTCTTAAAATGCCTCCATATTAAGAAGTTATTTATTACATACAAATCCTAACTGCCTTTTCCTCTTCTTTCCTTCCCCTCTCCCCTGCTCAACTGTCCGTATAATGTTTTGGGAAAGAAGACACAATACTTGTGTCACATTTACCTCCTCTTAGTATGCATGTGCAATAAAAACTCTGAGATAGTAGAAAGTACCATTAATGTCTTTAAGAATGGGAGCTCTTAAAGTTACCGAAAGCCAGCATAACATTTAAAATGCCAGTTGTGTAGGTACCATTTACTTCTGCTGCTTGGTACTCGGCTGCTGCAGGATTGCCAGAAATCGGGAAGCCAAAGCCGGGGGGGCTCACCTTTGCCCAGGCTGGCATGCACAGATTAACACGTTTTCTCTGCATACTTGTTTAAAAAGTCCTGTTAGCCTCTGCACGGATCTAGTGAAAGTCCCTTGATCTTCTTTTTGTGGGCAGCCAGGATTCTTACTGGAAGCAGGACCTTAAATGACAGCTCTGGGTGGAGCACATGGCAGTGCAAACACTAAATACAGCTTTTTCCTGTTGCCAGCTGCTCAAACTGGTTTGCTTTGCTGCTTTCAGTTGGGTGTGGATCTATGACTTCAGGGCTTTAAACCCTGAAATTCGGGGTTACTTGCCAGAAAAGTAACAGGTGGGGAGGATGAGCCTTGCTAAGGATCAAATACATATCCCTCCCTGGGCAGGGCATTCAGACATAACTGCTGAGCTGTGTTGGCCAAGATGTAACCATAGAGCATAGGTGAAACTTACAGGAAGGGGAAAAGAGCCAGGGTTTCTCCCTGTACAACCCAATTGTTTGCCAAGAACAGTGTGGTGAAGGGAGGTAGGATGGTAGGTTGAGGGTAGAGATTAAAGAATGCTTCAGGACCTTCCAAAATCAAGTTGATAGATCTTTCCAGAATAGTATTAGTATTCCCATTCAAACTGCAGATGAAATTACTGTTTCTGGAATGATGACTGTGAGATTTCCACATTAGGGATGGACAGAAATCATACCACTTCTCTGCAATGGAGTAGGCCCGTTTGGAAATAACCTGGAATGGCCTGCAGGGGAATTTACATCTCATTGAACCACACTGGGTCTGAGTGGAATAGCTCCAAGATTCTTACTGGCGTGGGTGCAGTTTTCCTTTCACATGGTATTGGCTCTTCTGGAAATACATCAGGGGAAAAACAGTGCTAGATGCGATTTAAATGTCTTCTTAAACAGGATGATGCAGAAAAATAAGATGGGAGTGGCAGGTTGCTGCATCGTCACTGATCCTAGCTGATTAAGTCGTCTGGGTTTTAGATTCTTGGAACTGTTAAAGGAAGAGGAAGGTCTGGACTCTGCCATGGGAACTGGAGCAGTGTGAATCAGTGGTAGAGTGTAAAAATTAAAAGCCAGGAGGGGTTGGCTTTCCACTTGTTGAAACCTGAATGGAGTGTTATCTAATTTCCTTAATAGATCCCGTAGCCCAGTGCAGAGCAGTGCCAGAGGTGAACCAAGCAGCAAAACAGCTGTCTTTCTAAAAATTCTCACATTACTGGAATAAAGAAATCCTAACTTCTCAGATTAAAATATTTCTGTAAAGGCTGCTTTACTCAGTAAGTTTATCACAGCAAGAAATTTGTCTTCAATCTTTAAACTGCCAAGCCAAGTAAAGCTACCGCCTTTGTCTCTGGCACCACAGAAATGGTGACTGTTTGCAGTTGTAAGGACAGCACTGCTCCTCAGTATTAAAAGGCATGAGTCTGATTTTTAGAAACAATGCAGGCCTATGGTCAGATTCAGGAAGAAGTCTGGTATTTGAAATATAATTTAGAATTAAATTAGGTGGTTAAGTTTAGGTCAGCAAATTAGAAGCTATCTGATGAACCATGGGCATCCCCAAGACCCTGTTGACAGCTATACTTTCTCACCTAGCAGTAACATGTAGAAAAGTTATCTGGGGACCTGAATTGTGCTACTACACATCCCTAGACATGCTGTGCTCTTGGTCAAGCAGAACACTTCTGCTGGAGCAATTGATACAATTGCTTCCCCTTCTGCACAAATACACAGTAGCACTGAGTTCAGCCCAGAGCATTCACAGCAAGGAGGAACAAATATACACATGTAAGTGGCTCCTGAGCTGTTGTCATTTGCAGTTCAGTACTCACACTGCTCCTGCTCTTTAGCAGAGCATTATGGCTGACTGCCCGAGTCAGATCCACTGACACTCAGGAGTCAGAGCAGTCTTCTTCAATGCTTGAGTCATGTGCAAAAAATAAGACTGATAATTAACACACTGAGCAGAGGAAAATGTTCAAAAACCTGATTCTTGCAACTCCGCTGATTAGCAGGGAAGTCCACTAACATAAATACAAGGACTAGAGCGAAACCAGGCTGTCTTCCTGAGTTCAATCCATAGTGTCATAAATAGCACAATGGGCAGAGAAGGCACTCAAGAGACTCATATCAAAGTGGGGGAAATGTATTGAGAGATGTATTTAGAAGTTACTGTATGAAGTCTTGCTAGCTCCACTGCAGTAGTCGTCAAAACACGGGCAAGATTTAGAAGGTACAAAATGCAGGCAATGCAGATCTGTTGTGCTCAGCATAGAACATGTAAAGAGCAGCAACAGGTGGAGAGAAAGGCACATAAAGGGTTATTCATGCTCTGTATATGTATGTCAGTGAGGCGTAACAGATGCACCCAGCAGGCTGCTTTGCTGTGCTCGTTTCCATTTCAGGTTCTGGTGATAAATGGCAACATCCGACTCTTTTCACAGCATAGCCCTTGGCAGTTGTTCAGTGGATGCACTGGACTCTCATGTCTGCATGTATGCACTCGTGTAATGAATGCCCACCACGTCATACCCCAGTAAGGCCTCTCATCGGTTTTTTTGAGACAGATGCTGTTAGATAAAGTTAGACAGATCGGTTATGGACAAATTTCATATATCACAACTACAAATTTGTATTGCTCCAGATTATCTTCCTTTAGGTGACTATTAAAGATTATAAATATATTTTAGAAAGTATTTAAAATATGAACCATTTATTTACTTTTGCTCTTCTTTGTGAGATTTACTGCTAGATCAATGACTCAACTTTATGTATCAGTACACTGCTCTTAAGCTATTTCCAAGCAGATCAAATACTGTTAGTAATTTAGGGCAAGGAAATTTTGAGAATCTAGTGTTTAATTACTTTTCTTGGAAGAATGCAGAATTTTTGTATCTTCACATTCAAGGTTGTTAGCCCTTGATAACATTTTATATCCAAATACATGGTACTCATGCAGAGTAAAATTAACCACCTACCTCAAAGTTTAAACTTACGTGGCTTTTGCCACTATGTCCTACAACTATATTCCAGGACAGGATACTGCTGGGGCTTCAACTTCTCTACTTTTGACCACTCTGTAATTAGGAAAAAAGTGCCAGTCAAACTGTTTCCCTAGCTTTATTAAAATAATGGCAAATAAACTAGAATAAATTAAGAAATACCTATTTTTGTAATTTTTTATTGAAGACTTAGGTGCCTAAGATTTTTTCTGAATTATCCTCACATTGTTCAAAATAGACTTAACTTGAAATATTTCTAGATCATGTTCAATTTGGACAGAGTGCACATCATTTTGGATGAAATGGTGCTAAATGGTTGCATCGTGGAAACGAACCGGAACAGAATTCTCGCCCCTCTGTTTGTGCTTGACAAAATGGCAGAAGGGTAGGAAGATGCAGGAGTGACTAAGGCATTTTACAAAAGATGGCAAAAGCATCAAGAATGTGCCCATAGCGGTTTTCTGATGTTGCAAGACTGACTCATGCAACATTGAAATCAGTTAGAAAATATTTTCCATTTCTCTTATACTCTGTGTACCCAATGGGAAAGATACAGCTAAACATGTGGATGCATTCAGATGCAGCTTTACTGACCCAGCAGAAATCTTCATAGAATGGTCAATAATTTTAAAACATTTCGAGGATGAAGAAATGGAAACTTACCATGACTGACTAGATATCACTTTGAATTATGTAGTATCATGCCAGACCTAGAAGACAAAAACCATAGAAATAAAAATTCAAACTGAGTTTCAGTCCTTCCCTTAAGCACCAGCTTGATTTATTTTCATACAAATTTACTGTTAATAATAGTTCTGTGACTTTTATGGCCACTTTTAAACTATATTCATCCTTCATCAAAAACCTGTTTTCCCTCCCTTTGCCATGCAAGTCATGGACACAAAAAGAAAAGTACAGATGTATTAAGTATTTCTGCATATTTTTCAAGTTGTAACTGGAATTATTTAGCTCTTAAATATTATATTAATAAAAGATAATTAAAATCAGAAGTTTAATGCTCTTTTGTCAGGTTGGCTTCATAAATGACACAAAATCTTTTCCATTTTGGCACACCAGTGTATTTTTTTTTCTCTTGTATATGCTATCCATGCACCAAGATTAAAACTGTTGCAGAAGATGAGGAATAAAAGATACCCAAGTTCTCAGTACCAGGTAGGTACCAAATGAAGTCATCCTTCTTGAGCAGGAAGCCGTAGCTACACTACGTTGTATTCCCAGGCATCCAGCGTGCTGATTCACACCTGCACACTGCTCTCTTAAGTCAGGGGACAGTGAGCAATCTCAGCTTACTTCCAACTTACCTTCCTAGAACTGTTATCTGGCTCCTTCTTCTTAACCTCCAGCCCAACCCTAGATATAACCTGATACCGAACAAGCATATTCTGTGTCAAAGCACGTACTGGCCACGTAAATACCACCCAGAAAGCAGGGTCTAAGGAGCAAAGAGTGTTGTGTGTGACAGTAATCCACGGGGCTTCCACACAGTAACACGTTTATCAAAACAAGATGATGTTGGGTTTGGAGCAGAGTTCCATAGGCCTGGACACAGGTGTCTGTCTGAAGCACGACAGGCACAGGAGTGGGCGGGATGGTGGATATTCCCCTCCAATTTTGCATTACGGGAAATCTAAAAAACAATGCTGTAAAGTCCTACAAATAATGCCATGAAAAGAAATCTGGCATCAACCTGATCTGTATGTGCAAGGCAGAGTCTTTTGGCAAGCCCCTCTCAGCAGTGGCCTGAGAAAAGCTTGTTAACAAAGAGAATTGGCACGAAGCAAAACTTACTACATTGATTCAACTACAGTAGCCTTTTTTTTTTTCTGGTATCAACTACTTAAATATGTTTAAAACCATAGTGTCATCTTGCTTTATCTTACTGTAATCCACTTCTTTTCCAATAAATATCACATGTAAAACCAAGATAGCCACTCCATCTCAAGTAAAGCTGAATCAGCTGTAGCATCTGACCCAGATTTTATTCCAGTGTAATGAAGAACTATAGTCTCAGGACACATGGGCTCACTGAAGAGCACCAAAACCTGCCACATGCAGGTTATTACTGCCAGACTCGTTCTTAAGAAGTTGCACTTATTCTGAAAAGAGTTGAACACAGAGATGAATTTGTGAGATCAGTAGTTTTTTTATGTAGTTCTTTTAAACCTTTAAAAAAGCATGGCACATTGTTCAGAACATGTACAGAGATTTAATAAGTACTAATGAAGTATTCAGAAGAGACATTTTTATATGTTGCAAACATTTTAATGATTACTTTTTGAGCTTACACATTGGGTGCTTTTTTTTTTAAACTTCAAACTGCAACAAGTTAAATAAATGTTTATAATATACAAAGAAAATACAACCAAAAGTAAAACTTGCTTTAAGTGTGCCTTGCACTAGGAACCAGTGTTTTTTAATAGCTTTATTGTTGAGCTGCACAAACACACTTAAGGATTTGATCTTTATAGCAGGGCATTTGAATCAAATCAAAATATATTCCCACTTGAAAGAAAAAGAAGGAAGAAAAATGGTTGTGCATGATTATACGCAAAAACCCACTAAAATACTCCAATAGTGCAGGCACCATTAAAAAAGAAAAGGCTGGAGATGCCCATTAAGTCTAAATTTTAAAGGAAGCAAGTTTCTGACCAGTTAGCTTAAAGCCAGCAAAACAGGGATCAGTGATGGCAACTGTAGTGTACAGGGTATTAAAAGACAAACTTTACACAATACACTGTTAGAAATTTGTATCAGTGAACACTGAAAATCTGATGATCTGTTCTTTGGAACAGTCAAACAGAAACACCTTAATTTCCAGTTGTGCAAGCCCTTGAAGCATCACACAGTGTTCTGTGCCAATTTCTTGCTGGCTGTGTAGTTACAAGGATTTATTTTGTCATTAGCAGCTAACAAACATTCCACATTTTCCTAAAGCCTCACAGGTGAAAAAAAGGCAAGTCTCGTCAGAGCACAGCGTGGAGATCGTATTTTTGCACACAAACACAAGAGGCTTCGCTAGTATCAAAAAACACTTCCATGTCCCAGGCTGCGGTCAGTGGCTCAGTTAAGATGGAAGCCTTTCTCCATGGTAGCAGCTAGCAGACGCTCCCTCATAATCTCCTCCGAAGAATACTCAGGCAACTTTAGGTAATGCACACATGTATTCACAGATGGATAACTTGCATCTGTAGCATCAACCTGAGGAAAAAAAGAATGTTTACTGCAGTTGTTCACAGCATTCAGTATGGAAGTTAAAAGTTGCAAAGTCCTGTAATTCATGGCACTTGCTGCATACATAACACCAGTTGTCAAGAAACAGTAGCATCAGCAAAGTTACAGGCAAATTTATAAATATACTTGCTGTATATGTACATTAATACTTTGATATTTAAATATATGAATTGTATATGAAAATATATGAGATATATATATATATGATATCAGAGAACAGACCTGAAACCAGAGGTTAGTACCGAAACCTTAGCATAGTGCCATATATTAAATAACTAAAATATAAATCATCATTGTTAATGTAGAAAGTCTCGCATTGCAAAGCCAAAGCAGCTGGCTTAAAGGGCGACCGGGAGAGGCTGTACCTTGCGCACAACAGTGAGCCGGGGATGGAGGTTTGCCAGCCCTCCTGGTGGGAGTGTCGAACAACCAGTGGTGAACTGGAGAAAAGCCTTCCTCTCATCCGAAGACATACCACACAAGACTCTCACAAATCGAAGGAATCCAGGGCTTAAAATAAAGTAAAATGATTAGTTCTGATAACACTACATGAGAGTGTGGAGGTTTTTTAATTTCTCTTAACTTGGCACAGCAGAATTACAATCTTTAGTTTAAGCAAACATTGTAAGATTCTAGGGCCTGTTGAGTATTCAGAATAAAACATCTTAAAATCCAGGAAAATAGTGTTTAATCTCCTTGCAAAGTATCACACAAAAAAATGTAGGTACATACATATCTTGGGGTGTTATTTGGGTGTCTTGCATTTGAATGCATATGACTGGATAGAGAAGTGAGCTCAAACATTCCAGCAGGCTTACTCTAACACAGTTCCAGAAGTCATTTGTATGTTACTGCTACCAAGCATGACAAGCAGCGAAAACAAATCCCAAACCCAACAAACCCGGAAACATCAAGACCGCCTCCTGATAGCCAACCACCAGTAAATATATTTGTTCCCTGCAGAGTACACTTTTTTTTTAACTACACCTCAAGAGAAAGAAATAAGAAATACAGGCAAAGTAAGAACTGCACACGGCCAGAAAAAAATTATAGCTACTATCAAACATGAGAATAAAAACCTCTAAAATCTATTTTTAGTAATCTGTATTAGCTGCCATTATGTTTTCACTAGTTACTTGTATTTGAGTAATTTATCTTCTCTCATCACAAAACTACCAAGTACCTTCTAACCTATCTGTTGTAACACATGGTTGTTTCATGCAGTCTTAGACAATCACCTGCTCTTCAGAAACTACCAGTTTCATCCAATTTGGCATCTTCATCTAATGAACATTCTGGACATTCTGTCACTTAACATTATCTTTTAGCTACTATTTTAAAATCACTCAGAATAAAAGTACCTATCTCTTGTATATCCCAGTTTGGGTTCGGTGTAATTGATGATATCCTCAGCTGCCCAAGATGGTGATTGATTTCCACAAAGAATCATCTGAACCTCTTCATGGCTGAAGGAACTCAGCTTCTCCATTGGAAACACTCTGTTGAAGCCATCTTTAATTTACACAAGATACAGTTATAAACATGAGTCCAAATAATGTTTATAAAATAATGTCAGCATTTAAGTTGTATTTTGGTCAAACCAGAATCAATCAATAGTTTGTTAATTAAGGTAAATGGAACCTCTTCATGATTAAAAACAGCATAACTAATGCAAAGGTATTCTGAAATGAGTATCTTACCTACTGCATTCTTAAGTAAAAGGTTTATTCTTGAAAGCCATTCTATGCCACCACCTTAAACCAGCACCCCCTAAACATCCATTATTCTATCTAACTTCATATATGTCATTATATTTACAATTACCTCTGAAGGCCTCCATTTGTTTCTGTATACCAGTATGCATGCAGAAGTCAAACATGAGATCTACATACTCCTCTGCATTATCCATTGTTACAGTCTGCAAAGACAGTAGATAAATACTGTAAGAATTCACTGTTCATTAAAGTTATTGTTGAGACAATAAAAATTTAACTGCTGGTTAAATTGTAAAGGTAGGTTGTTTCCTTACCTCATCTTCACCACCTGGTTTGAGATCCACAGCTGTAAACCCATATACTTTGGATGAAGGGCAAAACTGAAAATTTAAACTTCAAAATACAAAGGTAGTTAATTGCAAAGCCTGCTACTGCTTTTGTAAATACACCAGATTTACAACCTGTCACTCCCAAAAGAACCTCACTGGATTTCAAACCATTGTGGATCACTTTGTACCACTGTTCATGTATATACAAAAGTACAGAACTACAAACAGTAATGGACTACACAGATAATATGTGTTTCAAACATATGGCATGCAAATGCATATACTCACCCTCTATTTATGTGGATTTGATAACCATTGAAAATTTCATAAATTTGGGTGTGTATCTTTAAGCTACCAGCTTCAAAACTACTCAAATCATTTAATTTAGTTCACAAATTCAGAAAAATAATTTCCATTAATTTCCAGCAATAACAATTACAGAGCCACTTAACCTATTAGGCGTTTAGGCCCTTCAATAGTGTTACTTGCTTTCTCTCCATAACAAGCCAAGCTAAAGTCCACAAGCCCTTTAAGCTACTACATTCATTGACAGGAGGGCTACAAAGATGGGGAAGGGTCTAGAGAGGAAGCCATACAAGTGGTTGAGGTCACTTGGTCTGTTCAGTGTGGAGGAGACTGAGGGGAGACCTCATTGCAGTTACAAGTTCCTCGTGAGGGGAAGAGGAGGGGCAGGCATTGATCTCTTCTCTGTGGTAGCCAGTGACAGGATCTGAGGCAATGGCCTCAAAGTTGTTGTCAGGGAAGGTCTAAACTGAGTATTAAAAAAAGGCTGTTCCCCTAGAGGGTGGTTTGGCACTGGAAGAGGCTCCCCAGGGCAGTGGTCACAGCACCAGCCCGACACAGTTCAAGAAGTGTTTGGACAATGCTCTCCGGCACATGGTGCGACTCTTGGGGATGGTACTGTGCAGGTTGATCCTTGGGGGTTCCTTCCAGCTCAGGACAGTTCATGATTCCAAGGCCATAAGAAATTACTGAACTCTGACACTATGCAATTTTTGTGGCACAATATGATTACAATAAATAACCCATAATATTAATGGTAGAAAAACTGCTGTTTAAAAGGAAATAGTTAAAACTATGGAGGATGACATCCTGACATGGGTTTACACAGCTTTGGGTACTTTGTCTTTTACATTTCCTAAAAGTCAACACATGCTCTGTTTAACATGGATTCAAACACTGCAGTAGGAACACAATCTGAAATTTCTGTCTTCTTTAAAAGCTCTCCAAAAATCTTGATAAATTTCAAGTTATCATAGCACAGAAATTACTGAATCACCCTTTTTTTAAAGGTGTGATTTTACAAATATTTGTGTTTACAAGTATTTATGTTTCCAGAGTCATACATCACTGCAGCGTAGCCACATTTAAGATTAGGAAACTGTGCAAGTGAGAAGAGAAAATCCTCAAACCAAGGAAAAAGAATATGGCTGCATCTCTATGGATTCCCCCTTGCAATGATGCTATTTAAAATATCTTCATTTTTAATTATGTGTTGACTTCTGTCTCTGTCTCTTCTATCTCAAACACTGTTTGTGTATCTATAAACAAATATGAAAACTCTTACCCCAAATCCTCTATGCTAAGAGGAGGCCCCGAACCTGATGGATTCTTCAGCATTAATTCTTGCAGTTTTGTGTTCTTTTCATCTTCTGATAGATTTTTGTTGCTTAAAATTTGACGTCTTTTAATTGCAAGGTCCTTAATTTCTTTTAGAAACCTAGCTCTATGTGGATTTACTAATTCAAAGTCTTCCCATGTCAAAATTCCATTAAACCAGGCAGGAGGCTTAGGTTTTGGTGGATCAAGAATAAATTCTGATTTGGAGTCTTCTTCCAGACTTCCTACTGACAAGGAATCATGCCCTTCTTCTGTAGAAGCCTCTGACTGACTTTCAGTACAGTGCAAGTCTCTGTCACCCCGTGATTCATATATCAACTTACTCATGTTACTTTTAATGTCCCCCATACACATGAGTTTAAAAAAAGGCTTAGAAATGGGTAAATCCACAAGTCTATTGTCCTGAATGCATTTAGCCAAGAAAATTCCAAGGAAATGAAAGAGTTTGGTTATTCTTTCGAGTTCATCACTATCTTGTGGGAATGGTGCTGTAAACAGTCCACATGATCTCTGTACATAGTAGCCAGGCGGTTTCAATCCACCACCAATATCAACCTGAGTTAAGAGACAGACAAAAACACCAGACATGGTTAAAGGTGGATTTAAGTATGTATCTGCACCGTCTAACTTATTATACTCTACTGCTCTGTTAAAAAGAGAACAATTAAAAAAACAACCTGTGGACCAGACTGGTCATTCTTGAACATGATAACTAGGTGTTCTATGAACATGGATGTCTAGCTCGTTTTTCATTTTTTTTTTACACAAGTACTCAGTTTAAAATGCAAATTAAAATATACCTGACGAGACTCATCATCTGGAAAATCATCATCACAAAGCCAAGCTCCCAAATCTGTCCTCTGAAATTCTGCTGCCACCAATGCATAAAATTCCAAGGTAGGACCCAGGCCTGTTCCTTCCTCCCCTAAAAACTCAACCTAGAAAAACACAAGGAAAATTAATAGTAAAAGAAAATCCTAGTGAAATGTTCAGCATTGGTTATGGAACAGGATATTCAATATCCTGTCCAGTACATTAGAAATAGCTATCTAACCTCGCTCTGCTAGGCAGATATGCTTTACCTCTAGAACAGATTTTCTGTCTGCATGAATCTGCATGACATTTTCTGCCCATTCCATCAAGGATTCACCTCGCGGAACTTTTACTCTTTCATGTTTGAGGCGTCCAACTCTGAATTCTCCGGGATCATCACGTCGCACTGTGCTCGTGGTCCTTGTCCGTTCAACAGTGGCTTCGCGTCTGTTCTGCAGCCATACAATTGCTCTGGAAAAAAACCAAACACCAGTTATTTTAAACTTCCATGGCTACCAGCATGAAAACTTGAAAGTAGTCACCAACAAAAAGTGACTTGTTAAGTACTAATTGCCTCCTAATTTTTTTTTTAGGTATAAACCAAACTATTTATCAGCCTGAAACACCCCAAAATATGGGCTGCTTCATATTTTATGAAATCAGAAAACTAACTAATTTCTAGTGTAAGTGCCAGCTTCTGATGATAGCACCAATGAAAATATGCAATTCTTGATCTGAATTCCTATAGTTTTCTCACTACAGTGGAAAGAAAAAAAGGTAGCATTTACTGTTGAACTTTAAATCACAGATGCTCAAAACTGTTAATAAAACAGACACGTATTACACCTTTCATTATATACTGTAAGGCAGTTGCACATCACCCCATTGATACTGACCAAATATTGCAGATTTATTTACTTACACACTCCTTAGAGCAACACAGAACCGAAGTTCAAGGGCAATCATAGACAAATAGATCCGTATCAGTGAAGGAAGAACAGCTGCCTTTAATAGCAGTACTTATACAAAGTCAGATTTCCAAATTTTTGTATGTATTACCATCTATGCAGCACTAAACTATCTACAAAACTACTGTCTGTTGTTTTGCAAATATAGCCAAGTGTCATGACAGACAGAGATAGAGTGTACACACCTACAGTTCATACAGAATAGATGAGTTTTAAGAACTACTGTCAGTATTTTAAGAGCTTAAGAAAGCTCTTTACTTGCAAAGTAAATAACATGAAATGTTTCCTGAGGGATCTCTTTAAAATGCAGCTTTTCTAAAAATTACGTTTTTCCAAAACAAAACAAAACAAAAGAGACTCCAACACGTGGGCCATTTTTCTGTAAAAGTTAGAATTTTTACACGATAAAAAGATTTAAACTGATGTCTTGCATGATAATACCTTTTCTTCTCTTCCTTATTCTTTCTTTTTAAATGCCTCATTTTATACTGTTCATGAGGCATTTCTACTGCATATAAGACAAAACAGTAATTTCAGCAACACTCTCTCTACCCTTTGGGTTGGAAAACAAAGCGTAGCAACAGCCAAGAAAACCCTCAAAAATGAATTCTTCCTTCTCATTACAAAAAGTATACCAGCAAAAAGGTTTACACTGCCTACACACTCTCAAGGTAATGACTGCTGCAATCAAAATATTAACAATTCCTAGGTAAGAAAACACTCTAGAGGGTACCCTTAAATGTTTTAAAGTCTGTTTTTGTTACAGTTTCATCATGCAGCTAATAGTAACTTTCAAAATAGCATATTATTCTTAGATTTTTTTTCTGTTTTGTTAAAATATTAGTGAATTAAAAATAAATGAATCAAAACAATCCCAAAACAGTTGCTGGACCATAAAAATGTATGTGATTAGGTGTATGTTTTCAAAAAACATTTAATTCATATGATTCTCCAAGTGTTTTCTATTTTGCAATCCTTTATGCAATGAACTGCAACTCAGACAAATTGGCCAATAGGATAACCTAGCTATAAGTACACAAGCAAGTCTTCAGCTAAAGTTAAAAAATGAAATTTCTTGTCATTCTGAGCTTTTCCGTCTTCATCCTTCTATTAGCCAAAATTATTCAGATTTGGCAAGCAAAATCTGACTCATTAGGTTTATGGTCCTCCTTCTGGAAATCAGCAATTTAGAAACTATTATAGCAGTCATATTTCTTTTAGTATTTTTTTTTTTACCTTGATGCTCCAAATGCTGTACACGTGAAGTACAACTGTCTTGTTTCAAATGGAATTAAGAAAGGACACTTGCTTGTTAGTTGCTCACACCAGTCTGGCAAAGCTCCACTTGCCAGTGCCAAGGGTTCCTGTAGTTTAATGCAAGGAGGAAAAAAAAAAGTGTTAATAATAATTTGACTTAGGTGGTCCCAACAAGTTGGTAACTAAGTACATACACAGCAAATACACCCAAGTACAGAGTTTTTATCTGTGCTTGATGAAGTTTCTTTCTTCTCAGCAACTGAGATTTTTTTCCCCTTTTAAATGCTATCAATATGGAAGCCGTATGAGGAGCAGCCGAGCTCACTTGGTCCGTTCAGCCTGGAGGAGACCAAGGAGAGACCTCATTGCGGTGTATTATTTCCTTGTGAGGGGAAGAGGAGGGGTGGCACCGATCTCTTCTCTGGGGTGACAGGACTCAAGGAAATGGCCTGAAGTTGTGTCAGGAGAGGTTTAGGGCAGGTATCAGGAAAAGATTGTTTACCCAGAGGGTGGGTAAACAGGTCACCAAGCCTGACAGGGTTCAAGAAGCATTTAGACAATGCTCTCAGGCACAGGGTGTGACTCTTGGGATGTCCTGCACAGATCCAGGAGTTGGACTCGATGAACCCGATGGATCCCTTCCAACTCAGCATATTCTGTGATTGTAAGTTCATAAACTTTCTAGGACTTAAGAGTGGACACAGAGTGCTTTGACACCGACGTTAAAAGCTGTAATAAATTTCTGAGATATACACTACTCAAAGTACTGTGGGGAGATCTAAGTACCCAATTACCTGGAGAGAATTACTCCTGAGTTTTGCCCAAAAGAAATTAGGTATTACCTTTTCAATATCAGAAGACATGAAACAAACTTGGTGGTAGAAAAGTTATCCCCTCAAAATATTACTATAGTCCCTTCTGAAATACAATTATAATAAACTATACTACAGAAATTTTAACTACAAGGATGTTCACGGTGCCAGAACAGTCTTCGAAAGAACACAAAAAATTGAAACTTTTTTTTAAACAAATAATTAGGACAATGTGACTGTAAAAAAGCCCTTGAACCTCAAAAAGCACACAAGGGCTAAGTAAGTTGAGAATCTTCTTTAATCTTTGTTGAAGAAAATGTAGTTCTACTGAAGAACTACATCTTAAAGTTTTCTTTTTAATATATCTAACTAACCTGGTACCAATAAGATGTTTTCTAAATGCTATTTTTGAAAGCTTTATGTAGAACATATGAGTAATAAAATGTCTGTGAACCCTAACACAATAAATTGCCTTTTTTACATTATCATCAAGCAGACACAATCACACTACATTGTAACATCGATGTCTGGTACAGAAAAAAATTATTATTATTCATAGCCAAAATATATCATGTAAAAAAGTTTTGTATGCTTTGTACAAAAACAAACTGCATGTTTTTATTCAGACTAGCCTGTTCTTAGAGAATTTACCCATTCAAAATATAAGAAAGAAAATATTTATGAAACAATTCAAAAATCAAAAATAGCAAAAAACGAATAATTTCAAACAGTCAAGGTAAGGAAGGGAATAACAGAGTCCTAAAACAATATTACATATATACACTATGTATAATGTATTAATGTAATACCTCAATCTGTTGCAGAATCTTTGTAGTAATTTTTTTACTTGTGAATTCATCTGGTGGGAAGTTAAACTGAGGATGATCATCTCCTTCTGAAAATAATCAAGAGAAAAGTTTTCCTTTATTTTGTTTTCATTAAAACATTTGAGAAGCATTGCAAAATAACTAAGTTACCTTCTTGAGAAGTCCGTGCTGTGTAAGGGTCACTAGCAACTATATACAAAATTCTAAGTAACTGCAGAACATCTTCTACTCCACAGGAGTTCTGTCCGCTGCCAGCTTTGGCCTGAGGTTGTTCCTTGGCCAAACTAAGGATATCAGAATTTTGAAGAGTAGAAATGGCCCCTTGACTCAATCCAGATTTTGATCCATGTTCACAAAAATCCTGTAAAAAAAAATGGTTAAGAATGAAAACTGTGCGTGTTGCTGTCTTTAGGACTGCATTCTAAGTTGATAATTCGAAAAAATCAAAATGGTTACTGTGCTCAAGTTTAACAATTAATCAAATTGTGCATGGTGCAAATCATGATTCAAATGCATTTTAACACAACTACATTTAACAGAAGATGTTAAAATAAAAAGGCAAGAGCAGCAAAACCTAAACTTGGTATTGGCTTTTGAATATTCAACTTCCCTATAAATATCATGGCTCTCCCTCCACAAGAACCTTTAAAGCTGCAAAACAAAGCACACAGCCATTCATAATAAAAACAGTTTGGATGCAGACATATACCTTGTATGCAGCTATGAGCTGGGAACAATTTCTGTTTTTCCTAATACTTTTATTAGTGCCGGTTAATTTCCAGTGGCGCAGGAAAGCTGAGTCTGCATTCTTCTGCAGGTAGGTTATCAAGTCATTCTTTGGTAATTCATCAGTGCCAAGGTACTGCTCCACATGCTCTACTGACCAGCAACCCTACAACAGGAACCACCAAATGTTGGTTTTTCCTGATTGTAAAGTCTTTAAGATTTTACATGCAATATAAAATGTCTTTCTTAAAGGAGCATGCATATACAAATATACTCGCTAATATTCTTTAAGTAATTGAAAACTGTTAGTTTTTTTTAATGTAGCATTTCAAAAACTGCAATAAGATTTCTTTTGCTTTTATTAAAACAGCCATAAAACACAAAGGCACAGAAGTAGGCCTTACCATTTTTCCACTTTCTTTCTCTTTATCAGAATCCTTCATTTCTCTGTACATGATTCTAGACATCAAAACAATGAGTTAATATTTCATACTCATAGCACATCCTCTAAATTCTGAGGTTATACATTGACTTGTTAGATAATATGATGTAAAACAGCAACAGCAGCTGCTCTTTGCTGCACAAAACATCTGGGATACCCGGAGGCAGCAAAGTTCTTAAGCTCTATTTTCATGATGTTGGTATTTATCTTAGAAAGTATTTAATTTATGTTTCCTTAAGTGAGACTTGAGTAATCAAACAACCTTCATTGTGCCAATTTCCCAAGCCATCTTTAGATTCTCCACTACACGTGCACCAACTCTTTAAAATTTTTAAGTCCTAGGGAAGATTACTGTGCATTAACTTAGAAGATATACACATTTACAACTATTTCTCATGCTTTCTAACTAGGAAATAGTTTGCTACAGCATGCAATTTTTGACAGAAGGCAACTCAGAAAATAGGTGCAACATGTAAGCACTGAGGAAATCTGAAATACAGTTAAAAATACTGCACCTCTCCTTATTGCAGTTGTTGCTTTCATAGGCATTATTCTTCTAGTATGACAGAAGTTACATGGAGGTAGTAAATGGAAAACACCATCATATAGTCTAACAATTTCTGTCTATTACTGTAAAACTACTAAGGTCAAATTAACATCGAGAGAATAGTTGAGGTTGGAAGGGCCCTCAAACATCATGCTTAAATAGAATTTCCTGTATTTCAATTTGAGCCTTTTTTCTTCTTGTCTTTTCACATGTCACAACAAGGAAAAGTCCCTACTCCGGCTTCCCTATATCCTTCCATCAGGTATTCATACACATTGGTAAGAGCCCATAAGTCTTTTTTCCTCCAGGCTAGACAAATCCAGTTCTCTCAGAATCTTTTTTGTATGACAGAAGCAATAAGCCTTTTAATCATCCTAGCAGCCCCTTGCTAGACTCACTCGTGTCCATGTCTCTCTGGTACTGAGGAGCCCTGAACTGGGATACAGCACTGCAGGTGTGTCTCACCAGTGCTGAGCAGATGGGGAAGATCACCTCACTCAACCTTCCTAATGCAGCCCAGGGTGCTGCTGATCTTCTTTGCTCTTGGGGTCCATAGCTGGCTCATGCTTAACTTTATGTCCACCTGGACCCTCAGGGCCTTTTTCAACAACCTCCTTTCCAGCCAGCTGACCCCAGCCTGAACAAGCACAAGCAGATTTTTCCCCAGCTGATAGACTTTACATCTCCCTTTGTGAAATGTCACAAAGCTTCTGTCTCCCCATTTCTCCAGCATGATGAAGTCTCTTGGAATGGCAGCACAACCATCTGGTCCAACAGTGACTCCTCCCCAGTTTTGTTTTGCCTGCAAGCTGATGGTCTGCTCTGTCCCATCATACAGTCCACTAATGTAGATGTTTAAACTGTCTTGGACCCAGTATCAACCCTTGGGGTACACCAAGGACCTTTACACCAAGGACCACAACCATCTGAGCCTGGCGGTTCAGGGGTTTTTCAGACACTATCTAGTCCATGCTTTCTAAGTTTGTCAGTGAGAGAGAAAGCGTTGAAAGCTTTCCTAAAGTCGAGGAAAATAACATCTGCTGCTTTCTTCTCATCCACTGAGCCAGGCATATAGTAGAAGGCTATAAGGCTGGTTAAGCATGATTTTCTCTTCATAAATCCATGCCACATACTTCCCATCACTTCCTTATCCTTCATTGTTTGAAAATGGTTTCCAGGACTATCTCCATCACCTTTCCAGGGATTAAAGAGTGACCAGTTTGTAGTTCCCTAGATTCTTCCTGGTTTTGTGGGAGGCAGGAATGACACTTCCTTTTCTCCAGTCCTCAGAAGTATATCCCAATCCTCATGACCTTCCAAAGATTCCAAATAAAGAGTGGCCAGCTCCTCTGGGTACATTCCACTGGGTCCCATGGACTTATATGTCAAGTGAGTGTTCACTAACCTTTTGCCATCGCATCTCACCAGATTCAACTCCAGATGTGCTCTGGGTTTCCTAATGCTCTACCTTCAAGCTGGGACAACTAGGATTCCTCCTAGATCACTTGACCCATCTTCCACTCCTTGCATGGTTCCCCTTCACCCTCTTTTGTTCATCCATGCAGGTCTCCTACTGACTCTGCCTGACTTTCTACATATTGGGATGGACTGTTCTTGAGTCTAGAGAACGTAATCCTTGAAAAAAAATCAGTCAACTCTCCTGGACTTCTCTTTTCACTAGGACTATAACCCCATGGGATTTTTCCAAGCAGATCCCTCCCTAAAGGTTATGATTTTTCCTTTGGTTTTGCAGGCACAGCAATAGTTTTAAAACCAGTAATAACATCCTGACATAAACACAAAAAAAAAGATTAATTCTAGCATTGCTTATTACAGAGGAGTTAAAAAATTAACATCGTTTCCCATCCATTTCCTAATCAGTCACAGTGTTCTCTACACAGAATAATGAACTGGTGAGCTTACGTGTATGTTGGCTCCCAAATACGTCTAAGTTTGTCAGATTTCACGCTGCCATTACAGGAAAGCTGTAACAATTTCTGTACATAGTAAAAGATGGTAGATCGAAAGTTCGTTAGGGGCAGTTCTACTTCTCGAGTTGTTCCAAGACCTGAAACTTTCAAGGTAAGTGCTAAACGTGGTGAAGGCATGCACTCAACCTCTTCCAAGAGTTCTGAATGAGGTGTACCTGCAAAAATCATTTGAGAACCCTTAATACAAAATATATAATGCATGACAAGGTGGCTTAAACACCAATAACATGGTTCAATAAGGAAGTGTAATGACTTACTGCACACATGCCAAAGAGATGAGACTGCGTTCTAACTATGAACTAAATTATGATTGAAGCATTTCTTTATGGGAGCAAAATTAACAGGAATTTCTGAAATCCCTATTGATCCCTACATCTTGGTAACATCTGCTTAGATAGTTATCACAGCACATGCATTCTTCTTTTCATACACAGTATCTTCCTTTCAGTTCTTCAAAATAAGCAGTGGCTTATTTGCACATATGCTAAAACCTACTTATTCCTCTCTGTAAAGAACATCGAGTACATCCACAGCGCTGAACAAGAACGAACTAAGAAGCCAAGGAGCAAGATCAGGTGCTGTGCTGCTGATCATTCACACTGCTCCATCACTGCATTACCCTTCCCCTGTCCTGGCTTTGCACTGTTTCAGTACACCCTCTCCAGTCAAAGCCATTCTGTGTAGCTTTAACACAGTTAAGTCCCTGTGGTAGAACCAGACATACCAAGATATTTACCACATCTTTATCATATCAAAAGATTTTATCATTTATCATGCTTATTTTACACAGCATTTAACTTAATTTTCCCTCAATAATGCTTAGACCTGCAGAGGTAGCTGAAACTCTCATTTAAACAGAGAAAAGCCACACAGCTGCAAGAGCATTTTGTACTGGTTAGCAGTGATAGGATCCCCAGATGCAGCGGGCCCTTAACAGTGAATCTCCATCCTAAAGTCAGATTAAGCATCACATATCTTGTCAGCATACCTGGTGGAGGGATTTCTAGGTCAGTTGTCTGTTGCACATTAGTACGACCAGGTCTTGGGTCAAAAGCAGGAACCAAAGCAGAAAACTGCCGTTTCAATACATAATCATCATCCCATGTTCTTCTACGGCCTCCTTTGGTTTCGTACTCCTCTTCTTCCTAAAAAAATAAAACAAAACAAAACCCCCAAAAACCCTAGTTGTTTTTTTGATTCTGGTAAAGAGAATAGTTTGATTTAAAAATTTTAAGTTCATGAATACAGCAGTCACAAACTAAACTGCAACTCTACTCAGCTCTGGTAAGGGTGTATCTGGAGTGCTGTGTCCAGTTCTGGGCTCCTCAGTCAGGAGAGACATGGAGCTCCTGGAGAGGGCCTAGCCAAAGCTACAAATATGACAAAGGGACTGGAGCATCTCTCTTATGAGGAAAGCCTGGGGGAGCTGGGCCTGTTCGGCCTCAAGAAGAGGCAACTGGGAGGGGACCTCATCAGTGTCTGTCAGTATCTGAAGAGAGGGTGTCAAGAAGATGGATCCAGGCTCTTCCCAGCGGTGCCAAGCAATAGGACAAGAGACAGAAACTGATGGACAGGAAGTTCCACCTGAACATGAGGAAGAACTTTACTGTGCGAGTGATCACACACTGAGACAGGTTGCCCAGAGAGGTTGTGGAGTCTCCCTCACTGGAGATACTCAAGAACCGTCAAGACATGATCCTGCGCCATGTGCTCTAGGATGACCCTGCTTGAGCAGGGAGGTTGGACCAGATGACCCACTGTGGTTCTTATCAACCTTACCCATTCCGTCATTTCATTATGTCTTCATTATGTTAATTTTCTCTATAAAATCAACATAAAATAAATCAAAGCTGGCCCATAACAGTTCTACTTAACTGGTCAAGCAGGAATCAAAATTATCAAACCCACAGAAATCAACATAAATGGACTAACCCTAAAACAGGTGTATTTATAGTTTCCGGAAAGAATTAAAGTTTCCATGAAGCACCAGAACATAGGAAAATACAGAGTACTGTAGACCAGCAAAGTTGGTGCAGATATTTTGTGTATTCCACAAACTTTGTAATACGAGAGGTTCAAATATATCCAGTGATGTCAAAACAAACACATTAATTTTTTTGACAAGAAGCGCTTTTTTCCAAAGTGTATACATACATCGATACATAATGTATACACATTTTATCCAGAGATTAAATCAAATATCAAAATACTAGAATTATTTTGGTGGGGAAAAGTATCTAATTTTCAATAAGCTTTAACAAGTATTAATTGCTTATGAATTGTCTACAACAAGCTTTTAATCTGTTCAACTCCTCATTGAGAAGAATTACGCCGTATATCAAAGGGAACAGTACTGGAACCCAAGAAAGAAAAATTTTCTTTTCCAGACCTGCTTCTTGCTGTGTAATCTCAAGCAAAGTCTATTTTAGCTATTTCTGCTGCTTCCCATGAACAACAATAGTAATTCCATTTAATAATTTTTTTAATTATTCAACATTCTACAAACTAAAGTTACTGTTTGTATTGTAGATCCACTTAAGTAGTACCGGCTTGGTTTTTTTCCTAACTTTGTATCTTTCTGGATAAGGTGAAAAAAGATGATTAGTAATGCACTTGAGTTTCTCTTAAAAGGGTAATTACAGTAAGATAAAGTGCTAAATATTTTGGTTCAAATGAAATAAATATTTGCATATTAATTACAAGATGAAGTTTCTATAATTCCATAAAACAATATTTATATTTATTCTGTGAAACATAAAATTAGCATTAGTGAAGCCTTATATTTTTCCTCTTAGGTCTTGCAATATTCATGAAGGCCAAGCATTATTCATATCAACAAAGAATAACCAAATGAAAAGCCAGAACTCCTGATAGTGTAGGCAAGAACTATGTGAACTACCATGCTGGGTTTTGTCTTACCCCCACCCCACTGGTTTTTTGTTGGGGTTTTGGGGATTTTTTTGAGAAGAGAGAGAGTTCCCCTGGCAAACTTTTGCTTCATACAGGCCTACAATTAAACACACCCCAGAACTGAATCATTAGAAAATACAGCAGCGTATCCACAAAGTTATACCATTTCATCAGCCTGTGAACTATCATTTCTACTGATCCATCATTTCTACTGTCTGTCAACTTGTTCCCAACCTGGTTTTAAAACATTAAATCTGACCTGTAAGGTCTTGGGTATCCTGGTGTTTAAAAACACTTTTCTTGTGCTTTTGACTACATGCAAGAAACTAAGTAAATCTTAATAAATGTGTTTTAATTAATGGAGATATTATAGCTAGGACTTCCTATTGCCAAAAAAAAATCTGTGGATTTTTAATGTACCTGTTAATCAATTAAGATACCATCTATGCTAACTATACCATACCATAACTTCTTCATATTCTTGATCTTCTTGGTTATCATCTTCATTTTCATCATCTTCTTCATCTGGTTCAGGTAGATCCTCATCATCATCTAACTCTGCCAACAGAGTACTAGCTCGGCAGCTATCAAGAAAATCTATAACACATATATATATATATATATATATTTTCATACAGAGCAAAAGCCAAGAATAACTTTTAAAGCAGAATTTTTAAAATTAAAGAACAGAAGCATTGGAAAGAGTGAAAAAGCAGATCTTACTTAAACCAGAAAAAGAAGACTAAAACATTGCTTATTGCATAACAGGAATAAAAGCTGTGATAAAAGCATACACCTGTTAAAAAGTCCATGGATCTAGTCAATAGCATAACTATAGAAACACTTACTATTGGTAAAAGTGATCAGCAGGAGTGATCTGTTTCTCATTTGCTTATAATATTTTATAATTACACTTATTTTAGATTACAAACGATCACCAAAAAATGGTGTACAAATGCATATTATCTGTTTCTATGTCTCAATAATTTAAAAACAGGTGAGTGATGTAATTTCCACTAAAAATGTGTGGTTTAGACCTTAACTTACAATATAAAGGACATATAAGATAAACATTTAAGAGTGGTATTTTAAAGATTCAATTGCTAATTAATTACTGTAACAAGAAGTAGAAGGCAAAGTTCCATTTTACTCACTTAGTACTAAGACTTAAAAAACAACCTCCCAAAACCAGAAAAGAAGTTCACAGCAATCCAAGCAGACTGGGATGAAGCTCTGAACTTTTACACTCTTCTATGCACATAGAAACTATCTACACCACCCAAACACCCTTTGTATTGTTGCTACCACCCCTATTGATACTTGAATGCACTCTATTTGCTCAGTTGTTGGTGATATAATTTAAGACTTGTCACACAATCAAAACATCAAATTAGACTTAATTAAAAGAGTAAAGGGAAATGGTATATGCAGATATATTAATTAACTGCCTCCAAGCAGCTCAATTCCAACACCTATTGAAATGACCAGAACTTTTTCAAGCAATTTCAATAGGCAACAAAATAGAACACAATCTTAATTGAACAATATTTTAAATAAATCAAGTATCTTTTCTTTCAAGAATATCTCACAATTCAATAAACTTTACATTAGGAAGTATTTTCCCATATCCATCCCAGGTTTTTCTTGACTTCATTTTATCAGCTCAATTCCCATGTATTACTGACTGAGTTATCTAAATCTTCTTTCACTGTATTCATATGCCTCAAGTAACTTCTGTCCTAAAGTCTGTTTCTAGGGTATAGCATGCACAGAACTCTGGATCTGTTTGTAAATCATGTAATTTCATTCTTCCTATCAATTTTTGTGGTTTTTCCAATTTTTTTGCAATTACTATGATGGTATTGAGATACCTGGAAGCTATTTTAAGGGTACAATGTGCCTAATGGTGGATGCTTTTCAATCAGAGTAAGACAAGGTACACCAGACTGTGCATGTAGCATGCCTATACAACATAACAAAAAATAACATTTTGACTCTAATTAGAAGTACATATGTAAACTACATTAGGAACTAAACTTGATGAAGGAAAATATTCAAGTGCCTAGATAAACTATACCATAAATAATAGTAATATAGGATAGAAACTGTTGAAAATAAAGATTTGAAAACAGAAGGAAATACTACTACATTAACATTATTTTACTTACTGCCTTACAGAACTAGTAACATATGAACAACTCAACTTTCAAATACTTGTCAGTAAATAAACTACTATATGAGAAAATCATAACAATGGGATAAAAGGAAAAGTCATTAATGGGAAGTCTAATGCTTATGTTCATTTAAAAATGAAACTTACCATATAAAGAATATTCTGCCTCCTGCCCTGTATCGCTCTCACTAGATGTTGATGTTAGGCTAGTAGTTAGAGTATTACTAAGCGACTGACCAACAGATAAAACTGTAGTTGCTGTAGCTACATTGCTGCTGCTAGTAACACTGGATGTAGACATGGTCACTGTTGATGTGGTACCAGTTGTAGTCAGATTAGGAAAACTTTGGGCACCCATAAGAGGAGAAGCTATAGATAAAGATATGGTAAGATAAAATAAATGATTTGATGACTTGAAGAGTACAACTTACATGCATGACTCCTGTGTTGAAAAATATATTTGGGGTTGAAAAATTATCAGTGTGTTATTTTATAATAAAGAACAACAGACTATAAAGGGGAAGGGTTTCCCAATGCAAAAGTGCACCTTACAACATAGATGCCCACTTCTGAGCTTATTCCCTTGCAAACATTTAAGATAAATAATTTTATCAAATAAATCCCCAAAATCCCACTATAAATCTGAAATTACTTTATTTCATTTTCAACACATGTAAAGAATTTCTGAAATCTGTTACTCCAACATTGTGATCTGTCTTTAAGCCTAAAATGAAATTTAACATCCAAATTACAGTATTATATAGTGCAAACAAGTTAACTACATATATAAGTGAATTGGAAATAGAATATATTAAAACAAATGTGAAACTTGTGATGATTGTGTGCTTTTTTAAGGTTATTAAATCAGCTCTGACTTGTTATTTTTCACACAACTACTAAAATATATGTTCATCACAGTCAACAAGCCTGAATTGACAGCACTGTGAAATGCATGACTTATGTTGGATGATTTATACAAATAATTTTCAGAATAAGCAAGCAACAACTAAAAAGTTACCTTACTGTACATTCAAATAAAACAGTAAATGCATTTTATGTAACAACTGAAACAAGACTGAATTCACTGTAAACTCAACAGAAAGAACTTCAGATAGTGCAAATAACTGAGTATAAGTTATACCTATGTGCAACTACACATTTAGATTCCAGTCTGCAAAACATGATCTCACATGCCTATCTTTAAACAAGGAGATTAATCACAAGTTTGGAGAGAAAAATTTGAGGGGTCATCTATATTAAGAATTGAAGCCTTAGGTTTTTCAATCTACTTTTTCTAAACTTTATCAAAAGTAAGTTTTGCCGTTTTAAAAGAAACATTTTCATTACTGCCATTTATGTAAACTGAGACACTGCTTTCTTAAAAAAAAAAACCAAACACCTCTGCATTTCATAATATAATTACCAAAGTTTGCAAAGGTACTACTCTTGAAGAAGCACATAACAAAGCTTCTTTCCCCAAGGGCATTTGGCAGCTTTTTGTGAAAAATAAAGGTTACTGTTTCTGCTTTCCTCCTCTGTTACATACAGCTACTACATACATCCCCGCCCCTTAAGAACATACCTAACATTCTGCAAATAAAAATGTAACAATGCAGGCAGTGTATGAAATAATAGTATAATAATAAGGGAAAGTGCAAATTTTAAATTTAGGGTTGTTAATAAGTTTATTTTCTTCTCTATGAAAGCATGGAAATGAAAAACCAAAGAGTTTTTCTTTTGTTGTTCGAGAGCTTGAAAATAAGTTGTTCAGTATTCACATCTTTCACCCTCTGCTAATTAATAACAGCAAACTCTTTGCTGTTACAATAAACAGAAAAAGCCATTAAGCATCAGCATTCCATTTGCTCTGAATTCAAGAGCAAATTGAAACTGGCTACCCTAGACACCACTTAGCTTCTGGCAAATACTGATGTTTTCAATGCAACCAGTTCCTCAAGTCCAGAAAGACTTACATCACTAACAATGATTTCAGTCTTGACTTTTGGGGTGTTGGGTTGTTGAGCATGGTTTGTTTGATGGCGGGGGTTTTTTGTTTGATTTGGTTGGTCTTTAGTTTAACCTGAACAGGCAAAAAAACCCAAAAAATAGAAAAATATTTTTTTAAAAAAATCAAGCTTTTTACAATGCTTTTATTGAACTCTGGTGAGATTGCTCAAACTCAGTCTCTGACCTCTTTTAGCAACAAGAGTTAGTATTTACAGTTTCTATTCATATAAAAAGTATAAACCAAAATAATTCCTACGTGAAGGATAATATAACATGACTATTTTTATCACAGAATCAAATTTTTAAGTTGCCCCATTCTTATTTCTAACTTTTGCACTGTATGGTATCAAACATTCATGAAATCTTATATATGCTGTTGAAGTATTTTACATGTTTTTCAAAGGTGGTCTCTTTCCTCTCTCTTCAATACAAAAGTACTCCAGAACCAGAGCCACTATCTGTCTGAAAGGGGATCAATTACTGGAAAGCTTTCTTTGAGTATCTTATTTACATTTTTATTGCAGGTTGCAAAAGACTTCCTGCCCCATCTCTAGTATCACAACATGAATGTAAAAAAAAAAAAAAATCAACATAAAAAAGTGTCCCCCCAACAAAAAAAGAGAACATTCATTATTTAAAAACTTTTCAAAATGCTAAAAGCAAACACCACATTTCTAAATAAGGAAGCATAGAACCATAGAATTGTTAAGGTTGGAAGAGACCTCTGAGTCCATCTGTTAGCCCAGCACTGCCATGTTCACTGCTAAACCATGGTCCCAGGTGCCACATCTACACAACTTGTGAACACTTTTAGGGATGGTGATTCCACCACTTCTTTGGGCCACCCGTTCTAGCGCCTGACCACCATTTCAATGAAGAAATTTTTCCTAGTATCTAATCTAAACCTCCCCTGTCACTTCTTAGCTGAGAAAAGAGGCTGCCCCCCACCTCACTACAACTTCCTCTCAGGCAGTTGTAGAGAGCAATAATGTCTCGCCTGAACCTCCTTTTCTCCAGGCTAAAAAACCCTCAGCTACTCCAATCGTTCACCACCTTCACTAACAACCATGACAAGCATGAAAGCTTAACAAGAAATTTATGCTTTTTCTAGCTTGGGTAATTTCACTTTTTCTAACTTGCCTACCTCATGAAATGCAGTTGTCTGGTTAAAATACTATCACCATCAGAGAACAAAACACCTAACAAGTAACTTTGATGGGAGCATGCTCAAAAAGGAGTGAACTCGCAACAAGCAGGTTTACAACTTACCTTACTAATACCTTGATCCTACATAAAATCTGAGAACATGCAAATGTTAAAGCATGTACATGTCATTTAAAACACTGTTAACTACAAACTTCCTTACATTTAATATGCCTGAACAGTCCACTGAATCTAAGCCTTAATGACCATACCATCTCTAGAAAACACACACAGTATTAGAGTACGTTATATTATGCAGCTTGACAGTATCAGGAATCTGCTAACATTTCATTATACTGTAGTTCTTTTTCCTTTATACTGTGTTCTTAGCTCCTATACTCAGATACTTCACGATATGCATCAACTGCCCTTCCTGAGGAAAGTGGAAAAATAACAGAAATTGGCATGTACAAGGTGAATATGCAAAATCTACACAGATCAGAAAGCCTAAGTACCTGACATCAGCTACTGTTGCTAGACTTCCAACTTCTTGGTCTAAACCATACTCTCTCCTTAAACATGTAACAGACATCAATTTCAAATTTCTTTCTATTTGATGGATACCACAGTGTAATCTGACACCACAGGGCAATGTAACACTTTTCAGCTGACAGGTACTCTGAGTCCTTCAAGAGTTCTACAGGTACACAAAAGGTCAAGGCTGCTCTAAGTACATTTCTCTGTTAGGCCAACACAATCCAAACTTAAGTGTAACAAAAGCCAAAGAAACAACAAAATCCTCAACTAAAAATAAAAATAGCTTACTTACTTGCAGTACTCACAACATTTCTTCCCAAAGTATTAGTATTGTTATCACTGCTACTCCGGCTTAAATTCATGTTGTTTGTGGCATTGGTACGTGCTATGTTTGCCACTCTTCGTACAAAGGACTCCAGGCTAGAAGTTTCTCGAGATGATAAGTTTGGAACACTTGCACTGGAGCTCATGGGTGCCCCAGCAGCCAACAAAGAACTGACTGAGAGTCTGTTACTCGCCGAAGAGCTTAGAGGTCGTTGGGAAGCTGCTTCTTTGTTAGTCAGTTCGGAGACTGAACTCACATCAGGAGAGCTTACGCTAACAATTCCCATGGATATAGCACTGGACTCCCCAGGAGTACGTATTGAGTTATCAGGACCTAACTTCCTCTCTGCATTTTCGTTTCCCATGTCCGCTGTTAAGGTGCTGGTGCTCGCACTGGAAGATGACCCTATGTCAGCCTGAGGCACGCTATCAGCGGAAGACAGAACAACAATTGGTTCATGGACGTCAGTGCCTGAAACTATATTTTGCTCCAATACACTTTCTGATCTCCGCTCCATTTTGGTCGAACCCAAGCTGATGTCGCTGCTACTTGCCACGCTACACACAGAACTGCTGCTTCCTTTTCTACTTGAGGAGCCTGCAGCAGCAGTCGTCTTGTCTGGACAGTTGTTTTTCACCAAGCTGCTCCATGACTGCGTTGTGCCTGAAACAGTGGATGAAACAGGTTTGGGTGATGCCGCTGAATCAGGGTCGTACCCTGGTGCAAGCTTGAGGTCAAACTTTCCTTCTGCGCCCATACGGTAAGAGTTAGAGCCACCAGCATCCCAGGTGACATCAATCCAGCCTGGAAAGGGACAGGAGTTTGTGAGATCCAGCAGCAAGCAGACAGGAGGCGTGTCAGACAGTAGCTCCACAATGTGGGATCAGCTTCTCATAAGGGCTCTATGTCTGGATCAATGAAATCACTAAGTAATCCTTAATGCCAATTAAAAAAGAACTATTTAAATATAAACAATTTAGTATTTTGTAATGTTGTCAATTTAGAGGCTGCTCATTCTTGCCGCCTTAATCTTCAGGGTCACAGAATCCAGCCAAAAATAAAGTTTTCTTCAGGAAGGAACCTGACCTACTAGGATCTCCCAAAATTTTATTAGCATCTATCAAAATTGGATTCTCTAATAACAGAAATGTATATCAAAATGTATCGTAACTTTGTTAGTATCTACCAAGAGGCTGTAATTATTACAAGGACATTCAGTAACTTTGTTGGATGCTTGTGGATAAGCATATTTACCCAACAGAAGACATGTTATGAAACTACTTAGTTTGAGACTTCTTATTCTTAAAGTGAAAGAATTAATTTATTGATACACAGCTTTTTAGTTCAGCAAGTTACACCGACTCAAATATTCCTTATTCATAAAAAAAGTCATATGGCAGTCAGGTAAGGGCTACTTCAAGTAAAATTTCAGGGTTGCAAAGAGAATATGTTTCATAGAAAAAAAACTATCCTGGGACCAGAACAAAACTCCAAAGCAATGCTACTCTTCAGTTCCTTTATTAAATTATTATTTTGAGTAGCAGAATTTTTTAACAGTTAAAGATAATAAATTTGCACTAATGAGGGTAACATGCAAAATTTAGCTAACTAGGACAGAAATGGGGGCAAAATGATTTATTTTTACTTGTCTAAATATGTACCATGATCTAAGAGTCACCTAGAAAACCCCTTCTAATATTTCTCACTGTATCTTAGCTGCAACAAATGTTGATGTAACTATTTTAATTGATACACATTTCCTTCAAAAATGAAATCTCTAAAGCTTAGTCATCTTCTGCAATCTCAGACAAAGTCAAAACAAGTATCAGGTCCAGATACACACATATTTTTCTTTATTAAAACAGAAGAGAGCTAATATCAAATAAAATATTCGTTTTATTACTGTCAGGTGCGCCTTCAGCTTTCAAATATCCAAAAGTCAACACTCCTAGACCGAAACAGATTATCACAGGAAATTTGCTATTTAGAAATATCACTCTGGAGGAAAAGTAGTTAAAAATGGATAAAGTTTTCAGATGTGATAAGTAGACATCTCATCCCCAAATGAGGTTTAGATCATGTTATTCTTGTATGATTTTATTCCTTCTTCATGAGCTATAGCTGAGTAGCTTCATGTCACTAAACCTTTGAAGGGTAAAGTTGTGAAGCAAATCTGAATTTTTTTCTTCTACAATTTATTTGCCATTTCTATCAAATACAAAAAACCAGCTCCATACTGTAGTTCAACAGTATATTTTTTCCCCTTTATGAATATCCGAACCTGGTATTTTTTTCAAAGCATAACTAAATAACTGGCTTTGTTTTATATAGTTCCTTTCTCTAAAGTATTAATTACAAGCAGCTTTAAATCTGAACAAATTTTAAGTACGTACTATGTACTCAGTGTTGTGCTGCTCCATCATTACAGGCCTAAAACATAAAATTTGTCTAAACTTGTGAACAATAACCAAAAAAGTGAATGAGATACTACTTTCAAAATTTTATATGAAAGAAAGCTGGGACACAAATGAGATGGTTTGTCATCACCATTTGATAAATGAACCTCAATTTCACCTATGGTTAAATGGGAAAGTTTTACTAGAACATAGGAACAAAGCCACTGATTTGGCAGAATACTACTCACCAATAACACCTAAAAATCTTCACAGTTATAATGTAGCTATGGATATTGTTGCATCTAATAAAAATATATGGATGATGGAAGACTTCCCTACAAGCTATACTGAACAGCTTAAATAAAGTTCAGTTTCAAATCATTTTAATAGATTGTACTTTGGACACTTCTTCATGTTTGAGAGCTGACACCTCAACAAACTACAAGAAACTTTCAAGTCTGACTAAGAATGAACCTAAAAGTGGCTGAAGGTGCTTCAGAAACAAGGCAAGTCTCATATACCTCAAAATAGGGGGAAGAGGAGGGAAAAGGTGGAAAGCATGTTCAGCTGACAAGATCATCACCTCCCCTGGAGCCTCTTCAATAACTTAACTTACTGAGTACTGACTTTCGTGGGTGTTGCAGGTTTTTATTTTGCTCCTTAAGTTAATAAATTTTCATGCTTTAACTAAAAAAAATAACTTGATCCCAAAGAAGCTTGCAAGGTAGGAAAGGTATAGGATATAACAAAAGTCAAGAAAAATATTGCAAATGCTCAGCTAGAAGAAATGAAGAAGGTAATTATAGATTTTGCAGGCCCAAAGCTTAATTCATCAGTTTGCATTATTCACTTTCATATACTTTGTAACAGATGTCTAAATAACAGCTTCATATTTTAATAACAGTTTAGTATTTTAATTAAACAAAGCTGTATAAAAGTTTCATTTACAGCAAGAATTTTTTTCATGCATTCAAATGGAATTTCACAAATGGACCCCAACAACTGTAGTATTTTAAGCTTCTTCCCTCCTAAGTATTCAAACTTTTATCAACTTCATCATGACATTACAAAAGAAATACTTTAATGATAGCCATTCTGCATGATCTAATACAACAGACATTTATAAATTCAAGCAATTCATGCTCACCATTATGCAGTTCTCCTGTAACAGTGCCTTCACCCTGTGGGCTTCCATCCTGATCTCTCCATTTCCAATCAATTCCTCTGATTACACGAGCTCCTGGAACCATGTATTTTAACACCTGAGAACGGACTAGACGTCGCTGCCTTCTCAGATTTGCTTCAGCTTCTTTAGCAGCTTTTCCTACAAGAAATGTAAATTGAAAAGATTTGAAAGTATTGAATGGGGAATAATTTTGGGCTTATTTCTAAGCAAGTTCAATTGCAAAAGTTAACCTCCTTTTTCACACTGATTTTTATGTTGTATGCTCATTAGCATTTTAAAGGAGCAAATAGGATATACGCATTATTTTTCTTACCCAGCTGATCTTCACATACTCCATTCACAGTGCCATAAAGTTCAAATCCAGACAGGGAGAGGTAGTGTGTTTGCCCACTGGCATTCTTTCCCATCTGTTTTATTCTAACATGTCTCCAACCTTGTTTCTCATCTTTTGGAGGATCTAAAGGCCATGTTGCTGTAGACCTTTAAGTGTATTAGAAAGGGGTGTTGGCAGGTAGCAGGGAAAAAATGAAAAGGCAAAACCAAAAAACCTTAGTACCAAAGCAAAAAAAACCCCACAATGCTGATCATGTATGCATATTACAAGATATATAAACCTAATAATGCCAGGGACAAACTTTGGATGAGTGTTGGTGTTACAATTTCGTCAAAAAATAAAATGCAAAACTTATAGTGATAGAAAAGCACAAATGCCATTATGTGAAACACACAGAGAACCTATGAATCACTTGTTCTCCAGCCCATCCTTGATAACTTGTATCACCAACCCCCTCTTTAGATAGATACATTATTATAACCACAGTACAAATTAAATTAGCCTGCAGTCAAATACATTTTTAACTGTGCTCAGTTTTATGAAAAGTGATAAAATACACTGACATACCCTGGTTCATTGAGACTACAGTCATCAACATGAGTATACAAAGTAGTCCAGTTCTGTCCATCCTTAGATACCTGGAAAACCCAATTTCTGAGAGCAGATCGTCCATAACCTCGAGCGTGACGTAATGTGTAGGCTGATGGTATAACCCAAAGGCCAAGATCTATGGCAAACCAAGCATTCTTATCATCATTAGTGTGACAATTGAGAGCTGAACTGTCACGGCTCAGGATGTCTTCCAAACGACCATAAGGCAGATTTCTTCCTTCTGAGGATGTAACTACTACTAACCCATAGGCTGCTGGATTTACCCACTCATATGCAGTTCTGTATCAAAAAAGAGAAATGTACTGTTCAATTATTACTTAAAAAATCTGGTTTCAGCAACATTTGACATTTACCGTAAATTGTGTATAACAGCTGAGTTTATCACAAACCAAAATTATCAATATAATTTTAGATAATTAGGTAACTTTGTTTGTTTTGGTTTTTTAAAACACTGTAGCAAAGGGAAAAAAACAAACCCAAACCAACAAAATCAAACAGAACTATGGCAAGCAAAAACAAAGACCCAAACTTCCCCACTCCTTCATCTTCTTAGGGAAGCATACAAACAAATTCTCAACACAAGTGATTCCTATTTTTCTATTATTTAAGCAGATCCAGAAGAAATGTAATTCTATGATTAAAAGATACCTCCCACTTGTAAGAAAAAAACAGATTTCATTTCACTATGAATTCTTTGTCCCCATCCTGCCTCATGGATTATAGTTTATTGTGTCTGACTTTAAAATACCTAGCTTTGAAAAACTCACTTTGCATTCGTTCCAATCCAGTAAATAATTCCATTTTCATCAAAATCATGTTGATGCCTGAACACAAATGTTTGGCCTTCTCGTAGTTTACGTACAAAAACAAATGAAGCCCTGTCAAAGTCGTACCATTGCTTTGCTACCTACATATGAAAGAAAAGAAATCAAATATTAAAGAAGCAGAATATAACCATTCTCTGTGAACTCTGTGTGTGGTATGTAGCTCACCATTTTCAGGAGATACTGCTCTAGAGATTCAACAGTTGCCAGTGGCTCCATCTTGAGCATTCTACCAGTTCGATCTATTAAAGATGTCTCCCCCGAGGCACGTTCCAAACGAAACCTCAAGCGCCTCGTCAGTATCTGAAAGAACAGCTAAACATTAATACAGGCTTTCCTGTTTAGGTTTTGGAATTTCAAGAAAACAGTGTATATCACTACAAATGTTTCAGTGGCCTATCAAGTATCTTTGTTGCACAACTTAAGCACTATATTCTAATGAAATGCTTTAAAAAGTAATTTCCTAGTACTACCTTTTTTTCAATTAACCAAATAATCCCTTACTATAACAGTCAATGTGTAAGTCAATTACTCATTCAGCTAACAGTTTCTCACTTTTCCTAGTCTTCATAGCTTGTATTTGTCGACTAGCAAAGACAATAATACTGAAACTGAAAAGTATTTTCAAAGATACTGAACAGCAACAGTGGTTTTGCAACTTTTTGCAACTATTTCCTAGACATTTAACATGAAAACAGAAATATTTATACTTCTCTACCACGTTGCAAAATCCTGAAGTGTGCTTTCAAACAGAAAAAAATTAAGACTCCACACAAACTGGGAAAAAATAAGTAATACTTTTAGCCAAACTGCCAAGATTCCTGTAAAAGAAGCTGCTGACCCTGGAGGAATCTTGTATTACAAAATGAACATACAGCCCTAGATAGGACCCTTTAAATGTTTAAAGCCTGTTCTTACTAATAACTGTCTTGTAATTGTAGAGGGCATGTTCCTATATGAAGGCAACAATATCTGTAGACAAAAGAAAGAACAAACACATTATCTCTTCAATCAAAATGTACTTTTACCTCACAATGTTAAAGTGACAGTAGAGGAACACCCATGCATTTAGCATTCCATGCTAGAGGAAATAGATGCCAAAATTTGGTTGTTCTTCACCTAATTCTACCCACTTCCACAAGAATATGATTCTCACAGACAAGGTGTGCAACATACAACCTTCACTTGTGCACCACTCAGTGTGATATGTTGTTATCACTGTGCATTTACCTGAAGATTATACGTAGATCCTGGTGTATCATACAAGTGGAGAGGTAGACGTTCAATAGATTCTAATACTGCTATCAATTTCCGAATTAAAGCAACTGCCGGACGACTGTGAAAAAGAACAGTTACTATGTTACCACAAAACAAAACAATGAAAAAAATACTACAGTATCTCAGAAAACAGGATCCAGCTGAGACAACTATCTCAGCATGCTATTTCCACTGATGGTATCTGTTCTAGTCACATGGTTACAGCACAGTAAGAAAGATACCAATCTGCACCGTGATGAACAAGTCATCTTTATTTTGTCAATAGATGTTCTATAGATTGACTCGTAGAGATAAAAATTTTCAACTGCTACTTCAATATTAGATGCTGTCTTGTAAGATCAATTTTTTATTCCATTGAAATGAAAAGAACAGGCACTTTGTCTTTAAATTATTTTAAACATATTATACTTCTTCACAATTTCAAAGGGGGTTTTCTTGGTTTGGTATTATTTTTACCTTTCATCATCCTCATTTTCACTGAATGCTGTTTTGAAAACGTTTATCCTCTCTACCAGTTGACTACAGTCTTGTTTCACATCTAAATCAACATTCTAAGAGGAAAGAAAAAGTTACATTTAATACAAAGTAATTTATTTAATTTTTATACAGGCAAAAGCATCTATGTAGTCTCACTGAATTCCGTATTTAAAGTCCGTATGTGAAAAGCTAATCATCAGCCATTAGACCTGACCAGAGTTGACTTAAAAGATTTTTCAAGGCTCATTCAAACTAAAGCCATCTATTGTGATAGCTTATCTTCTTCAATAGGCAGACCAGTAACTGGAACAAGTCTGCCCAATTTTAACCAAGACAGGAAAAAGACACATTTATAACGAATCTTTTAAATTACAGCACATGCCTTCATTTCATTTTTTTTTTTTAAAGTTTTTCTCTAAACACTTATGTCTACAAACTCACATTGTTTAAAACTGTCAGCAGCGATTGAACTAAGCCACTACTGCACATTTCATATGGAGAAATAGTATTCTCATCCTTCAACAGTACAATTAAGTTTTCCAGAGCAGTCTTCATTAAATCTCTCCAAGTATTTTCTCCCTCAATGCACTGAAAGACAAAAAGATCGTTATCGTGAAACAGGGTATGTCTGTCCACTTGCTTCAGCTGAAAAATAATGTCCTAGGAAAGTGTCTAACTAGGTAATACATGCATTAGAACTCCCCACACTGCAGACAGACATACTACAACTCTCCTTTACATCATGACAGACTAGTCAGAACATCATGTGATTTCCACTGATGTCGCACATTAAAAATAAAGGCGATACACTTACCTGCCTGTTTGCATGAAGTTCCCATGCAGACTCTAACTGTGTTGCTATGTTCCTCAGTGTTACAACTACTCCTCGAGGCATACTTTCAACTGCTTTAAAATGATCATCATATAAATCTCTTGCCATAGTGCGTACCTACAAATGGATTTTGATAATCGGAAGTCAGACCTTACTGTAATGAGACTGTTATTTTACTTCTAGATCACCGTTTTTTAAAATAAGTCCACGACACGCAGACAAACAGGGAAGAATAAAAATCCATGTGCATAATGAAATGGCAAAGGCTGTGAGAGGAAAAAGGTACAGGAGAAATAAATGGAAATACACAGAATCTTACTGACAGAAATGAAACTTACTATTGTGTATTAAAGTTACAGCAGAAAAGGTAGGAGGAAAAGGTATGATTCTCAATCTGTCAATCTTTCTTTTAGAACTGTATCATGGATCAGGTAATCTTTTTAAATGTAAAATTAAGCAGGTTTAATACGGTTTCTGAATGCTCTATCAACATTCTTTAACCCAATTCACACAAAGTCCCTATATGACCTCTTATAGTAAGAATCACTTTTTCTACAAAGAATGGTTCACACAAGACACAGATTAAATAAGTTCTTATTAAACAACATTTTTCTTTTGTAAGAAATTTCCCCAAAAATCTTTCCTTTTCACTATCATTATATGTGCTACAAAAATACATTACACAAGCTTCAGAACTACACAGAGCAATCTTAGGTATAAGAGAGCACTGCCTTTCTATTATCATTCACACAGTATTTCAATTTTCAAATTAGTGTCACATTTCCTAAGATACATGTCCTTAAATGCAGCAGATATAAGGTACAGAATATATTGGCTGCACTGTTAGAAACTGCAAGACAGTTCAAGACTCAAGATTAGCCTGAGTCCTTGGCATAAGTGGATCACAGAACGTACTGTTATTCCGTGGGGTTTTTTTGTAGGGAGGGTAATATTTGATTTCTTAGATCCTCTTTTTCCCCCCTCATTCTGAAGGGAAAGGAGAATTTTAAAGATATCTAAAATGAGGGTGTTTACTCATTTTGCTTCGCTACCACAACTCTTACAAAGCAGACTGTTCACTTCCAGCACTGTCACGATACCCAGTCTGAAATTAGTACCTCGATGAACAGAAGTATTATATGCCTCTGACACAACTGTAGTATCAACTGTAACTTCTTTTCTTGTACCATAAAGACAAAAAACCAAGCCACAAAACCTCCAGAATCATACAAGTGCAAGTCAGGAAGATTGGATTTTCCTATGTTTTTTTTTAAAAAAAATTGTTTTCCGCTAAAGGAGCACAGAGTTTACTAAGACTGTTGGATAAAAGCACCGGAAGAAGTACTTTGTTCTGATTGACGTTTTCCCCTTCAAGCCTCACATAAAATTGTGTCTAGTTGAAATCAGAGATTTTAATCCTCTAAGAGGAAACTACACCTCCATAAGAATATCATAAGACAAACTCAATTAAATTCTAAATATAAAATTTACAGATGCTCACCAACCTTTTGCTTTGTCTTCTCCAGTTTAGATTTCAGTTTTCTTCCTCTTTTGCCTGTCCAGCCAGTCACAAATTCTGACCCTGCAACATACATTTTAGAAAAGTCACATTTTCTCATAGGTATGAAAAGCAACAAATAAAACTATCTCATATACACTTGTTCCTACCTGCACATAACACATACCTACATACTTACCCAAGGAAGTTTCAGCTGTAAACGAATGTTTTGTTCCTCTGTTGGATTCAAACACAAAGCCTGGCAGATCTTCTTTCAGTATTGTAGCTTGCTGACCATCAGAATTGTGAATAGCAATTTCTCCTTCTTTTAAACAGGTCAGTGACCAGTTTCCTACAGTAAGTTTAGTTGGCCCTGGTGTTGATAAAATTGGCTGGCTTGTGGTAGATGGTTTTACTTGGCTTCGAGCTCTCTGCAACTTCTCAAGGAACTCACTCCTACTTTCTATTTAAAAAGAAACAAATTTGGTTTTTTCCAACAACTGCTTTTATCATTATGTATCTTAGTTTTTTTTCAAGAGCAAAACAACTCAGTACATTCAATGCAAAATTAAATTTGAAATTAAGGGTCTTAAAGTGTCCTACATTTTGGTGTAGTGTATTTCTGTACTTCAACAGTGATCTATTCCACAATTGCATCAAAGCTGCAATGCAACAATGCAACTCTTTCTGAAAGATGCAATTCAGATGTATTAATTCATCATTACAATTATAATAGGAAGATCAAAGAAACGCATTATAAATTTTCAGTCTTCGAAAAACGGAAAAAAAAATCTCAGTATGGCCACCATGAACTATTCTCAAAAGGGAGTTTTCAGAAATAGGAAATTTTAAAATTATTTTTAAAAAAATCACCATTTTTATTAAATTATATACTTATATTTTAATCATTAAAAGGCTGAGTACATAATTGTTTTTAAAATTCCATTTAAAGTAAAAATGGAAACACCTCATTAAAGATTATATCTCAGCTACAAAGTTAAGAAGTGTCTTTCAGCATACTGACAAATACAACTTCTGTAGTCTATACAGTCGTAAAATTGCTGTTTTCCTTTTGCTGCAATGACAAGCCCTAGGCTTTTTAAATCTGCCTATTTTTTATAAAACAAAATTGCAATATAATGTAAAAATAAATATGCACTCAAGGCACAATGTTCTTTATTGCTTAAATTTCATAGCATACACCAAGAAGGCTTACAAAAATAATTTTGAGATTTGATATGCAAAATAAAAATTCTGTTAATTAATTTCAAATTTCCATAATTACATTTTAATAAATTTATTATATACCATGTTGCACTGAAAGTACTATATTTATACATAGTTGGGAATAATTTCAGGTTCCCTTAGACGGAATTTTGAGACTTTATTAAAGCTTCAGAATTACCACTAAATTAATTTTTGCATTGAATTTTTTTTCTAAAAATTCAAACAAAACAAGTATAGAGTTAATGTGGAGAGGGGTGAGTACAGACCTTCCAAGTTGTTCACAGTATATATACTTGCCCACCCACCCCAACTTTCATCATGCAATACACACTAACAGATTTCACTACTCAACCCTCTATATTCTTGCCAGTTGTGAAGTTACTAAAAAGTATACCATGAGATTAATCAGCAATGATTTAGGACAGCAGAACATATAGTACAGTTCAGGACTTAAAGATACTATTCTGAGTCTATACTGTACTGTAGTAATTTTAGTTAACAAATATTAATTTTTTAAGTAAAAAAGGCTGCTGCACATGCTTAGAGCCCATGGTTAAAGTTCAGGCAAATTACACTGCAACATCAGCAATCTTAGTAGATGTCTATTTGACTACATATTGCAAAAAGCCTCATTTAATCCTACATTTAGCTCCTTTCCCTCCATGATATCCAGACTAGGTATCTTGTTAAAAAACTTGGGATTTGTTCAACCTTTTTCAAAAGATTGATTTGAAGCAACATCTTAAATGCTCAATCTGACTTCTCTTTTAAGTTCCCTTCACTCCAAATTCATCTGAGCTGTCCCCATTCCACTCATCTTGTGCAGAAATAGTCTCATCCCCTTGCCCAGGCCACTGGGAAGTAAAAAAAAACGGTGGCATCCAGGGGCTATGAGAATTAAAAAAATTATCTTCATGGATCTTCTCAAAATTGTATTATATGATAAACAAGTATCTCAACATAGGACTTGTTTACCTCTTAAGGTATTAACCTGATTAAAAACAATGCAAAGATACATTTTCTGACCAAAAAATCAATAAACGTGTAAGTGGTTTCCAGCTGCATTATAATCAGAAACACTATATTGCATTTCGTCTTCTTGCCCCAAACCTGATGCATGAAGTCATTAATACTTCATTTCCATCCTGAATCATAATATGTTCTGTTATTTCACCCAATGGCTTGTTGAAAACATAATAATATTGCAAAGCATTTTATGTCTGCAGGTTCACAAATGCATGAACTGCTGCAAAAAAAGACGGAACAATAAAAGGAGGGTTGTTTCTGCATCCAGAACAAGCTGTGTATTCTGTACAGAAAATCAAAACCAGCTGTGCATTGCCAGTGCATAAGGTCTGTTCCCTTATCCTCTCTCCAACAAACAATTAAGACACTGTAATTTGTTTCCCAATCTCGATGAGAAACTTTCCATTACTTTGTCTTCAAACACATGCAAATTCATTCTGCTAGCTAGAAGCAAACAACAAATCATCATTTCAACCTGCTTTTCCTGGGATGGCCACTACAAAGTGCTTTTAATGACTGGGGTGAAAAAATTAAGTACGCATGGAGAAGAATCAAAACAAAAAGTTAATACACTTTTACTGGCAAGATGTTTACTTAACACAATTCACCAAGAAAGTCAAGTTATGGCCACATGCTATCTGATAAAATGCATCACAATTAACTGACCACCTTCCACCTGTTTACATCCTTTACTATTTAGTAAGCCAATTCCTGCAAAACAAAATAGCTCAAATCAAATTATATAAACAAATGTAACAGTATCAAAACTTAAGCTGGACTTGAACTGTAAAAAATCTACCTGAACTATCAGATCCTCCTTCAGGGCTCCCACTGGAATACATTGTGGCCAGCTTTCCATCCAAGATAAATCTGAACCATCCATTACTACCATTAGACAGCTCCAGGGCTGCAGCATCACTCCAGATATACAGGCAGTCCCTTCCTCTAATGATTGACCAGTCTCTCCAGTGGTACGGTTTACCCTGCTGCAGTTCTTTAGCATCCTCCTGTGGTTCATCCTCCTGCAATAACATTGTATTAAGCAACAACATGAACCAAAAAAGTCTCCAATACATTAAAACAAAAAAAAGGAAAAAAATCCCCAAACAACCAAAAAAACCCCAACACACAAAAACCACAGACATTTTTTAAAGAAGGAGATTTCTCTCTTTAGGAGAGAAGAATTATTCAAACCAAAAGTGTAGGAACTATACTACTTTTGCCTGTAAGACATATCCTTGAAAGTATTCTTTAATAGAATAATACACTTCTTAGAAGTTTCCTTTCACATATAGCTTTACCTACCCAACAATAACAACAGCCTACTGCCTGCAACATCCATCTCTGTTCAAAACTTGAATTGTGAGAAAAGAATCACAAAATGATTGAGGTTGGAAGAAACCTCTGGAGGCCATCTAGTCCAAAACCCTGCTCAGGCAGAGCCATGTATGACTGGTTATCTAAGACCATGCCCAGATGACGTTTAACCCCCAAAAACCAAAACCAGCGCCCCCTCAAAAAAGCCCAGACAACCCAAACCCCACAGTAAAAAAAGCTTAACTATACACCTAACATTTAGCTATAAATTTAATTAAATTGGTAACAGAAGAAGTCTGTTACCCATTCAGTTCATCCGACTGGCAATAAGACTTGGAAATTGATAAATAACTTCAATATGTACTTACAGCTTTCATTAAGCAGAAAATTATTTTCTTTTTTATATATATATATATTTCATAACAACATTTAAAACATCTGGAATTATTTGATGCCTGAACATCAAAAAAGATACACTTCTGACATGAATAGTTCAGGAAGGATTCACTTTGTTTACTAGTCACTTTCCAAACACTAAACAAAATCAAGTGCCAAACAACTTGACCACAAGGAAGTATGAATAGGAAAATTCAGCAGATAATAATATGTTAACAGAAAATGAAGGTAGAGAAGAAAATAATTAAAACAAGTGGCATACAATAAGCATTAATTTAACATCCTAACTACCCAGCCCTGGCCATTTTTTTAACAATGAACATTTTTATAGAAGTGTTGGTTTTACAGTAACAAATAAAGCAAATAAATCAATTCCATACACTTACCTTCTCAGGTTTAGACTCCTCTTCATTTTCATCATCAGACGATGGTCCTGCCAAAGTTGACACTTTACTAATTACACCAAGTCTAGCCAGTTGGTCTAGAAAAAGATCACCACCTTTATCCACTAAATCCCTTATGATTTGCAAGGCTAACAAATGGCCATCATCATCATCCTGTAATACATTGGGATGAAAAGAAAATAACAAAGGAGATCTTGTTACTTAAACATATCTTTACATGCTGAACTTCACAAGTGGTCACAGATGGACACCATAGAAGTTTTAGGGTTACTTATTAACAAGTATATGGATTCACTGAGTATAACTCCCTTTTTTGTACTGGTTTCATAAAGGATAACATTTTCTTTCTTCCTACCTCTTGATCAAGCACTGTAGCTGTTATCTCAACCAGTATTGTGGGCAGGTTGTGGCCAGCATCAGAGTCACAAACCTCTTTCAGCAGCGCCTCAGAACAAAAATGTATCATTTTTCTAATGAGCGCAAGACTTGCTTTCCTTTAAAAGATTGTAGAAAAAAAAAGGCTCTTACAATGATAAAGCAAGCAATAATTAAAGCAACAAAAAGGTTCAAGACAAAATTCCTTTTGTACTCTATTTATTTATATTTTCAAAACACAAGAAATTTAATCTGTTTCAGTTCCTGTTATTGGTACCAAAATTAGTTATTGTTAGTAAGTCCTGGATTACCCCTAAAAACAAAGCACCTCTGGTATTTTTTGATTCAACAGCGCTATCAATCTAACATATACTTCTCTCCTCAACCCTTTCCTAGGTAAACTTATTCTATGTCCTGTCTTTATCCACTTTTAGTGCTGGCAATTCGCTTCTGCACACTTTGTCACCCTCAGAGGTATCCAGCCTTTCATTTTAGTCATGTATTTCCCATGTTTCGAGATCCCTATAATTTTTAACTCTGAAAATACCATTAGATCATGCAGCTTCCCACATTAAGAACCATAATTAATCTGAAAGCAAATCACTCCTGCAGGGTTAAAGATGAATTTTTTTGACTGACTTCTAAAAACATAACTTTTCTGATTCATAAAGCTAACTTTCAAAGAGAGAGCCAACTACTTCTTTGCACAATCTGCAACAACAATTAATCATTATTAGACTGTTAACATAGTTTCTTATTTCCTTTATGTAAAATGACCTAGTTTAAGCTTTCTATCATCAGCTCATGTGGAGTCTCTCTCCACTAGAGGCCTTTCTTATTTTGCATTTTCACCCAAAGTACCTGTAAACACTGGGAACATAAATAAGAGATTGGAATAAATGTCGTATTTGCAGTATAAAAGGCTAAGAGGTTATGATCAGATGCAATTTATCACAACCATTATGCCATGCACAGTATTCCTTTATAAGGAACAAATTAGACTACATTTTTGCAATTCAACAGAATTACAAAGAGCATCTCCTCCAGTTGATAAGCTCTTAGTAAGTCTTCTAAAACCTTCTAAAATAGCATTTTCTAGTCTTGATGATTTTCCAATGAACGCATCTTGATATCATTTTATTAGTGTTCCTCTACTAAATTACAACTTTCATTACAGTGGCTACAAACAGCTGTAACCAAATCCTGTATGCACAGTGTATACAATATACTATATTAACATAGCATTGTTTCATCATGCTGCTACATTCAAGAGTACGCTCTGATCTCCCATGACTAACCATGTTTTTTCCAACACACCACTCCCCCAGAGAGGAAAAAAATGCTGCTGAAAATGCTAAGTAAAAATCACTCTTGCAACACTTTCCAAACAACCACTTCTATTCAAACAAAAATATGATTGTCACTAGCATTATTTAAACTTTTAGATTTACTTTGGCTTTTTTAAGCGTGTATTAAGAAATTGTCTATCATGATAATTACCTTATTGAAGGCAACATAGTTTGTTGAAATGTTTGTGCAAACACAGGCAATAGTCTTTTCAAGTATATGGGTGCCATTTCTGGATCTCCTTTGGGTTCATTACATTCTTCCTCATCCTTGTTTGCATCTTTCTTTTTCTTCTCATCCCCTTTGTTGACGGGACACATCCAATCCCCTGGAAATTTTTTTTCCCCAATACATTCAATTGCAAAAATCAACAAACCAAACAAAAAACCTTTCAAAACATCCAAGTTTTCTTTACTAAAATCCAAGCACCTGAACAGGAACATACATTACTAAAAATGTAAAATTTACACGTGCATGACTTCCTGAATGAAGTGTTTAATAGCAAGTATCACCTGTGGCACAAGAATTGTCAAGAACAGGGAAAGTGCAGTTCCCATGTAGAAAGAAAGGATACCAGAGAAGCTACCAAGGCTGACACGCTCTGAATCCACAACAAAATCCCACTCTAGCCCAATTCCACAGCTGAAAAGCAGGACAACTGGCACTGTTCATGCCCACTTAATTTTCTTAATTTCTTAATTCCCCTCACTTAACAACATTTTAAAATACTAAGGTTTTTATGCATACTTTATGGGTTAAGGAAGGTTGGTCACAATTTTTTTAATAACCTTAATAGAGTAAAATTCTAATAACTGCATAACCTAACATATATCAGCATTTCTACCATAGCAAGTGTTATGGAACTAAAAATTGCACTCACCTGGAGATTGGAGAATAGCTACTACTTCACTGTGCCCCCTTTCCCGAGCTTTGTCCAAAGGAGTTTTCCCATCTTCATCTCTCAAATCAGGATTTGCACCATGTCGTAAGAGAGTCTGAAAACAAATATTTTTATGTACGAAAAAAAATTAAGATTTCTTCTTCCAAAGTAGCGAATGTGTTTTTCATACATCATTCCTACAGTCCTCTCATGCTTGTAAGTATTCTGTACTTTTTATACCTGTAGAGCTAATATAAAACTACTTTTATTCATTACTGCCCTATTATAATGAAAAATCTGTGTTTTGATAAACACTGCAAAGAGTATGTAAATATTTGACAGCACATGTGTCCAACATATTGCATTGAAGACATTTTGAACAGAGTAAGATGAAAAGTCAGTAAGGCTTCCTAAGGGTCAGTTTAAATCATACCTTTGCTACCTGAGGTCTTCCAAAACATGCTGCATAATGTAATGAGGATGACCTCTGACCTCTGTTAACATCAGCACCCCTTTCACAGAGGAATTCTACCTGTTACACAAGAAAAAGGAAAATAGGGGTTTTTTATCTTTGTTTACACAAATAATGTAACTTCTTAAGGGTCTATAAATCTAATTTACCATTTCCTGAGTTCCAAAAGCTGAGGCCCAGTTTAAAAGAGTTTGTCCTACATCATCCATAAAATTTACTTCAAAAGCTGTAAGATAAAATTAAATAAAATAGTTAAAGTTCCCACAACTATAAACTAAAGTTCAACAGTATTCTTTAAATAAAAAGCAGGACCTACAAAAATTAAGCGTCCTCAATAATTCTGGAGAAGCATTTATGCTCTTATTGCAATAACAAAAAGGTGGCATAGGTATGACTACCAACAAGAGCTGTTGAGTATTTAACAAAGTAAGTGAACTTGTATATAAAGATTTTCAAGGACCTACCTAAGCATTTGTTATGACAGCACAGATTATAAAAATCAAAGATAAAGCAAGCATCTCAGTTTCTTTTTCAGAGTATTTTTGCTTACCTCCTGTGTCAATAGCATCTATTAGTGCATCAGTATCCTTACTGCGGATGCAATCTATCAGTTGCCGATGAGAACGTTCCCCAGAACTATCCAGTCTTCGCAATCCTGGGATTCTGCCTGTAGATCCAGCACTAGATTTGGGCAGGGCTTTTCTCCCTTCGAACAGTAGCACCAAAAGTAGATCTACTAACCGCATGGTATCCAGTACACATCTCTCGTCACCCTGCAACGCACTTTCTATAGAATCTGGAAGTTCAGATCTTAGAAGATCCTGGAAATAATTAAAAGTCTGAACAATAAAAAATATACAGGGCTTTAGAAAATACTATCAGAATTGGGTTTCATTTCCATATGAAATGCTTCCTTTTTTCCCCTCTTTAAAAATAACTTATGTGTACGTGTGTGTGCGTACATGTACATATATATAAATAAAATCTATAAATATAAATATCTATATATAAAATAGCAACATAAATCTTGCATATATTGAAGTACACTAAGGGAAAAGCCCCATGAAAACAAAAAGCTGTAGCACAAAAGAATTTCTTACATGTGTTACTACTGGAGAGCCTCTACACAGGGTTGACAACAGGCTTACAATCGTTGACACCTGATTACTTAATTTAGAGTCTGCAGCTGTAGATGGTGCTCCGGTGCTACTCCGTCCAGGTTTGCAAGCTGAAGATGGTCCTGATGCTGTCCCACCAGCAGCTGCCATGCGAGATAACAACTCCTCAGTTAATCCATGTTTAGCTAATGGGGCTGGGTCAACTCCACGCCGTGTGAATCTGTCAGCTAATGAAGCAAAGCATCTCAAAGCTCCATCTGAAACCTAAGAAAGATGTGCAAGAAAAACTGATGAAATATCTTTTACTTAAGATGAGAAGATGCTAAGAGGATATCCACAAGAACACAGGACACATACAAGAACTTGATTTTCCCATGTTCCCTTCAAAGTCAATGAAAGGAGGAGTCCCGCCAGAAACTCAGAGTCAGAACCCAACAGTGCTCTGAACTGCTCACTAAGGGACTGTACTGTTGCTGTGGTTTTTCCCCTCTTTCTCTCTGTTGATCATACATAAAAATAAAGGAAACTATTTCTGAGGATCAGCATTATGAGCATGTCCCTACCTATATGAGCAAAACCCCAAATCAACCTAGAAAACCACACTTTCTGACAAAAAACACAATTTCTGTTAAATTAATACATGTTGGAAGCCCTTTTTAAAGAGTTTTTAGTTATAGATCTTCTTGTTACAGGAAATACAGATGCAGGATTTATAATCTCCACTAGCAATTGTCCATTCTGACAATAGTTTGAAAAAGAATCAAAACCAACCCACAGCTTGGTATTGAAATAGAGAGTACTTAACCTTCTGGTTGTTCCAATGTTAGAAACTGCTAAAGTAGCCTTCTACTACTAAAACAAACACACACCAAAAAACCCCCCAAAACAGCAAGAAATTGCACTATGAGGATTTACTTCCTAGCTTTCACACATTTACTGAATTTCAAGTTTGTGGCTCAAGGAATAATGAAGACAAAAATTTATTTGCAGTTTTATCTTCTATATTTATAGAATACCAAACATCCTAATATGTTATATTTTTACATATATAATTAATATTCTACTAATATTAAAATGTTATATTAATTTGGTGCTTTCTATAAAAAGAAATGCTATCAAATAAGCCATTAAATGATGCATCAACTGAAAACTCACAAAGTATTACACTGACAGTGAAACATGATCATTCAATTTATATTTAAAGGTCTACATATTTCTCTCAAGAACAAGAAAGTTTTCAGTTGGACCAAGCCTAAAAATAGGACAAACTGGGAAAAGCAAATTTTACTCTTACATAACTCAGATTATACACTGAGCACCTGACACAGGGACATGCAAGAATTTTTGTGACAATAAAATACAAACTCTCAAATTTAGGTTTGTCACTAAAGGGAGGAAAAAAACCAACCAACCAACCACACACAAAAAACCCCAGTGACACTGTGGAAACAAGGCTTACTGATGATCCTCTTAACAATCCAGCAAAAAATACTGCTGGCCAACTGCCCAGGAAAGGATCCAACATCTTTTCATGTCAGTGTTGATATAAAGGAAGGTTTTGCCTTTAACATCTCTCTATCTACACACTAGAAGTGTCTCGGTCTTTCCGATCAGGTTTGCACAGGCCTATCGAGATAGCTTGCTTCAGGCACATTTGCCTTTAAAGATGTGCAGTAGCAAACCAGACTGATGTCAAGAAATAGTAAAAAAACCACTCCATGATACTTATTCTCTAACCAAACTCTGAATCACTACAGACCAAGTACTTCAAGACAGTTATTCATCAACACACCGAACAAGATTAGAGCATTAGCCAGATTTCACGAAGAAAAAAGTTTTAAATCTCCATTAAGTTTGCAGACTTCTGGTATGGTCTGTACATGCCAAACATTCTGAATCATCAGTACTGTTTCACAAAGGATTTTTTTCTTTAATGTGTAATGGTCACTGTTCATGTCCTCTGACATTTTACTCCAGTTCTTTGACAATACAGATAAACAATTCTGCCAATCTTTATGTAACTTGCATATACTTTATAGATATTTACCATAACAGCTGTCAAAAATACACAAGAAAGTTCACTTGTTTAACACACTGCATTAGCAGCATCAGTTTACAAAGAGAAAGGGTACTTGTAAAGTATTTACATTTCTTCTCCCAAATTGCAAGTGTAACACAAAGGTTAAAAAACCAAAGTTACACATAAGCTGTTCTTGGGGCCACATTCATCTGGTCTGAACTCATCACTCAAGTGGTGTTAGGAACTGGGAGTCCACACAAAAAGCAACCAAACCCAAGAGTGTAAAAGGACAAGGTAGGGAGCCACAAAATTTGGGAAGGGACATTACTGGACAAATCCATAATACACATCCAACATCCACTGTAATCCTGAGGCTTGTTTCATGTGTAACGTATTTCTCAAGGATACCAGTATAGATTTATTTCCTATCATCTGGGTCCAATCTTAAGCACGCTTATCTTTACGTTTAACTGCTGAACAATTAGGTTAATTTGAACTCTCATTCACATCTCCAACAGCCCCAGCAACTGCTTTTCTCTAACACTTCATAAATTGGGAAACAGTTAAAATACTACAGACTTAATGGTCTGAATTTCAAGATTAGCTTGCCTCAGATGATTACTGTACTAATAAAATTATTTAATGGCTAAAAAACATGTTAGCATGTTCTGAAATGGTTAGTGTACGACAGCCCCCTGCCAACTTTTCAGATCTAAAAACATATTTTTCAAAAATTATCTCAGAGGCAAGAAGTTTTGTTTCCCAAATATGATGTACTTAGTAAACCAGACTGGAGGCTGGATGTGTGCATGTAGAGAAAGGAATGAGGACAGAGGTGGGAGTGAAATGGAAACTCAGTTCTGAGTATGGACAAGAAGCCTGGCCAGGCTACAGTAAGAATTTTGCTAAATGGCTATTCCAAAACATTAGTATGACATACACAAAAGGATTGTACTAGTAGAAAGATAATTCCTCTGGGATAAATTTTCTAGATTTTACAAGGACTACTTCATCTCAAATTAGTAAAACTTCAATAAAGAAATGGAGCAGCATCTCTATTAGAATTATTTAAGCTGGCTTCCAGTGTAATGCTTTAGCATTGACTATGGATGTTTTTATTGCGTCTCTTAGTTTGGCAAAAGAAATACAAACCAAATTCATTTTTGTCTCTTACTTATGCTCAATTTTACAGTGATTGAGGTACAGTCATAGAACAATGATTACTTCAGAAAGTGTCTCAAAATGCACCGGAAAAAGTTACAGGATATTTTTCAGCGCAGTTTTCAGAGATTAAATAAGACTACATTCAAACACCAGCACTCGGAGTCAAACACTAAGCAGTGTTTTTATTCTCTTATCATTACAACTATAAAGGAAACTATCATAATACCCAAATATAACACCTTCTATGTAAACATATAGTTAGGGAGGCTATATAAAGTTACCTAGTCATTTCTTTATTAAGCATAACGGAAGTTAAATTCTCAGCACATTGAGCCAACTGTTACATTACCTGATGGTCTTCATGTTTCAATAAACTAGACAGTGATTCCACACAGATCTCTAATGAAGAATCCTGAGGCTCCATTTTGCCACAGAGTCTGGATACTACAGCCATAGCTGAATGCAAAGTATCTTTATGAACAAGGTGTCCACTGTCACGAATGAATGTCAGAACACAATTCAACCCTCCAGCTTCAAACACAGCTCCTGACTCACGGGTACAGATTAATTCTAACACCTATGACAAAACAAAATTTAATTTGAATGAAATACACACAAAAATCGGTTATTTATATCCACAGTCAGATATTTATATCCATCTACAGAACCAGTTAAGAAATGAAACGACAGGAAAAAAGAAAAATCTCTCTCTTCCTCAACACCCAGAAGAGGCCAAAGCCTCCAGTACTCTGGTAGTTAGTAGGAACAGCTTTCTTCAAAAATATGGGAGCCAATACAAGAACATCTCCCAAAGGGATGGTCATAACAGGTGTTCATGAAGACAGATAATAATCTCTCATCCTGGGAGAAACACACAGCCGAGAGTTTTGAAACTTGTAAGAGCACCATTATTCCAGTGATGCACTTCTGAGTAGACTGGAACTAGTAAATAGGAAAAACATGCATAAATTCTGATGCCATGGTAATCAAGAACTGCAACTATATGTTAGCACATGGCCACGAGTTATGCTTTAAATAAGAGATTGTAAGGGTCTTCTAAATTTCTCTAAAAACTTCACAAGGGTGCAGGGGAGCTGTATCTATGCTATTGAAGAGACAGCAGACAATTTTTTTACACCAGGTAATTTATCTGTATCTGGAGCAATTCTTCATTTCTTTTGTAGCATAAAAAAGTCCTTGGCATTCTATTAGCATTCTAGTCATACAAGATAAACAAGAAATTTCTTCTAATTTTTTTTGTTTCCTTTTCTATACTTTTTTTTAAAGAAAATTGAGCTGTGAAGAGCACCAGACTGACAGTAAGGATAAGCAGCATTGTCAGCATGTACACTTCTGTCACGGTCTATGTTTCTGCATCACATTTTAATAAAATTAATAGGATTGGAATATGAGGAAGCTCTTTGGAAATTATCCAATTCCTTCTTAAAAACAAGAAGTTCTTAAGTATACTTACCTTCACACATTGCTCAGCCAAATCTCTGCTTGTTCTGTTGTTAAGTTCAACAACTACTAAACGATTACAAAGTGCCTTGATAGCTCCATCCACTCCCACAATCCTACGGGTGCATTCAGCCGATACATCCAGGTAATACGTTATGGCACGAGCTGTTACTTCCAGTACATTGTCTGGAGCACTTTCATCAAGAAAAATTTTGCACAGTGCTGGCAAAAAGGTTCGAGGAGGACATCTGCAGGAAAAACACAACACATTACTATGTTGTGCAAACTTCTCTACATTGAGCAATTTCATACACTTCCACATTAACACATTAATGCTTTCCATGCACACATCATTTGCTCAACTAGTTTATAGTTGGTTCAGAACATTCATTTAGAACACTACATCTCATACACACATGAAAATTCAAATAGGTAATCTGAAAAGATGTTGCATTAAGAAGCCAGCAGAAAAAGATACTCTTGAAATTTTACAGTCATACAGGCGAAAAATTTACCTTGTTGGGATTTTTTTCTAGGAATTAACCTCATATCACCAAACAGAATGCATGTTTTCTTAACAGCGTGTCAAGGCTCATGACAATTAATAGCTACTTAATAATGAAATTTTATATAAAAAGAATAAAGATTTTGGCTTTAATACAATTTGATTTTGAGTGGTCCTTCTTCCTTATGTTATTTCCCTTGTCTTTTTATCCTATTCCAGTCTCCTCTCCTACCCCCTGCCTCATTTTTTTCCATTAATCACACTGAGAACATATTTAATTAACATAGCTTGCATCCATTGCATTTTATCTCCATATCCATGTCTCAGTAGCCTCTGGCTCTCCTCTTTATTGTTAGCCTCATTTCCATATGCAAAGATGGTGAAGAACATCCTCAAAACTTCAAAACAAAAAAAGCAAGCTGCAATGGTCCTCCTTCTATTCCTCTGACACTACAGAATATAAATTGAAAAAAAACTTTTCATTATTAGGACAGCTGTGGATAAGACTGATTTGGATCAAAAGTTCTAAGACATGGAGCTATATTTTAAGTCAATTTATCTTCCAGTAGCATATTTACTTGGCTATAAATAACTTAGCATTATGATGGCTCACCACAGTGGTAAAAGACTACCAAGGTGATGGTGGGGTATTAAGTGAAGGGGATATATGCTGTGACAGTAGTCAAAATAGGTGGATACCTCAACCCTAGATGTAGGAGACCAGACTAAATCTAAAGGAAGCAAATATTGCAACTTTTCCTTCAAGTAGGGTTTTGGTTTTCAAAAGATGGCCCAAAACTTTTCTAAACCCAAAAAAGAAATAACAATGTGTTTTTTAGTCTGGAAGACAGGTGAAGTACTTGTTGATGAATCATTCTGAAGACTCAAGAGGTCATTCAGTATCTCATCTGGTATGCAATGGCTCATACAAAGGCACCAAATCCTGGGACAGCAAAATGGAAAAAGAAACAGAAAAACAGTTTCCTTCAAGATCTTACCACACTTTATGAAGTAACTAAAAATGCCGCCTGACAAATAAATACATTACCCAACCATACTTAATGACAAATGAGTAAGTGAAGCTTCAATAAAGCCCAATCACATATGTAAAACTCATATTGGCCTATCCAGCCTATACTGTTTGCTGTTCTTAAGAAGAGTTTCTACAGTAACTTTGCATTTTAGACATTATCCACTGGGGGAAAAACAAAGTCTGGAATTTGTACTCATTATTAAATGACTACCAAGAAGTATTAAATGACTACTGCTGACACAAGAAGCATTTCAGTACATGAAATTTAAAGTGGACAATGTATTCAAGGGTTTTGGTGTTGGATCTTTTATATTCAATTTTATGCAACACCAAGCAGATCACGAAAACATTGCTATGAATAATGTTCTTCAAACTATATTGAGCAAAAAAAAATCCAATAAACACAAATCTTAAAAAGCCCCAAACGAACCAAACCCATACGTGTATTACCAACTGGAGCTCCACTGTCTCTTTTAGTACCTGTCTATTTGGCAAGAGTAGTAAACCATTTTTCTTAGATGGCCACACAGACGCAGAAAGTTAAAAGCCATACTTAGCAAATCTAAAACTTACATTTTTCTCTATGATTTAACAGCTTATAAAGAGACAACACAAAAGGAACTTGGCTGTATTTTTTCAAAAAGGAAATTTAAAAAGGACATTAAAAAAATTAAAATTCCTGTCCTTAAAACACCTATCCACCAGAGCCAATTACTCAACAGACACAGTAAAAATACTACGTTACTAAGAGCATACAATTTATATTGACTTCTTTGTCAGCACACAAATGCCAGTGCACTGCATCAGCAATGCTGCCCTTACAAAAAAACAGCTCTCTAGCACAAACTTAAGGGTTGAGGGTTTTTTAAAATTACCTTTCTGCCAGAACCTTTACCTACATTAATCAGAGACCACACTTTTTCAATCAGCAGGTACAGAACAATTTCCACTTGCCGTCAGTACATTTGTTTTCTGACTTAGAAGAATGATTTCCAGTCTTCTCATAAGAAAACCAGGCTTTATCATAGGGTTTCAGGCATAAACTCTAGTTAGCTACACAGGAACTCTTGGGAGATGCATACAGAACCATAGAACGGCCTGGGTTGAAAGGGACCTTAAAGATCATCCAGTTCCAACCTTCCTGCCATGGGCAGGGACACCTTCCACTAGGCCATGCTGCTCAGAGCCCCACCAAGCCTTGCACTGAACACTTCCAAGGATGGGACATCCACAGCTTCTCTGAGCAACTATATTGGGTTTGTGTAGCCAGGTTTTGGTAGCAGAGGGAGCTACAAGGGTGGCTTCTGTAAGAAGCAGCCAGAAGCTTCCCTTGTGTCCTGCAGAGCCAATGCCAGGTGGCTCCAGGATGGACCTGCTGCTCACCAAGGCTGAGTCAATCAGGAATGGTGGTAACACCTCTGTGATAACAAATTTAAGAAAAGTTATTGCACAGATGTAACTGTGGCCAGAGAAGAGCAGGGTGAGAATATGAGGGAAGAACAGCTCTGCAGACACCAAGGTCAGTGGAGGAGGGGTTGGAGCTGAGATTCCCCCTGCAGCCCATGGAGGAGACCCACACTGGAGCAGATGTATGCCCAAGAGAAGGTTGCAAACCAAGGGGAAACCCATGCTGGGGCAGGCTGTGCCTGAAGGACAGCACCCCATGGAAGAGTGACCCACATTGCAGCAGTTTGTGGAGAACTGTTGCCCATGGGACGGACTCATGTCGAAGAAGTTCCCGGAAGACTGTCACCTGTGGGAGGAACCCCACACTGGAGCAGGAGAAGGACTCCTCTTCCTGAGCAGCAGCAAGAACAACGAGTGATGAACTGACCATAATCCCCACTCCCCATCTCCCTGTGCTGCTGGTGGGGGAGGAAGTAGAGACTGGGAAGGAAGAAAGGGTAGGGGAGAAAGTGTTTTTAAGATTTATTTTACTTTGAACTATTTTTCTTTCATTTTGTTAGTAATAAATTCAGTTAATATCCCCAATTCAACTCTGGTTTGCCTATGACAATATTTGGTGAGTGATCTCTCTCCCAGATCTAACCTCAACCATGAACCCTTCATTATATTCTCTCTCCTGTCCAGTTGTGGAGTGGAACAACAGAGTGGCTTTGGCAGGTGCTTGGCATCCAACAAGGGTTAACCCACTACAGTAACCTTGTCCTGTCACTACATGCTCTTGTAAAAAGTCCCTCTCCTGCTTTCTCGTAGGCTCCCTTCAGCTACTGGAAGGCCATAATTAGGTCAGCCCAAAGCCTTCTCCTCTCCAGGCTGAACAATTCCAATTTTCTCAGCCTTTCCTCATAGGAGATGTGCTCCACTCCTCTAATCTTCATGGCCATTCTCTGGACTCACTGCAGCAGGTCCATGTCCTTCCTGTGCTGGGACCCCAGAGCTGGATGCAGCACTGCAGGTGGGGTCTCACCAGAGCAGAGCAGAGGGGCAGAATCCCCTCCCTCTCCCTGCTGCCCACGCTGCTTTGGATGCAGCCCAGGACACACCTGGCTCTCTGGGCTGCCAGTGCCCATGGCTGGGTCATGTCCAGCCTCTCACCCAGCAGCACCCACAAGTCCTTCTGGGCAGGGCTGCTCTTCATCTGTTCATCCCCAGCCTGTGCTGATACCTGGGGTTGTCCTGACCCAGGTTCAGCATCAGCACTTGGTCTTGCTAAAACTCATGTTAAAACTATGAGCATCAGCTCTACGTTGTCTCAGGGACAAGAACATGTCTGTGTGAGTAGTACCAGAGAAAGGACTAGCAGGGGTAGCTGGGAACACCAGCCCCACAATGAGCGATGGGGTGCAACACCATCAGAGCCATATAGCAAATGCCCAAAGTATACCTCTCCCTTCTGTTCAGGCAGCTCCCCTGGGAATTTCTCTGTGCTGGCATTTGATCAATAAAAAGAGAAGGAAAGTGCTGCCTTCATTCAGTGGATTGTCTTTATGCCTCAAAATTGTGAAAATGGGTTTTCAGAGCAGCCCTCGAGCCTTCACTCAATCCAATCTCAAGTAAAGGCACTAAAGCATAAGCAAGGGGGAAGCACAATAAGCCTAAGTAGAGGGAAGAGAAATCCACTGCTTATCTAGAAGCAATTCTAGCAAACAAGGCAAGCACAGCACCTTTCAGGACCAGCCTCTCTTTTTAATGAAGCATTAAGTAAGCAAATAGAATCAACACCAGCAGGAACCAAAGAGTGAGTCAGACAAATCATGTCATGTATGCATCACAATTACACCATAATTCCAAGGTAAATCCTTACTGGTTTCCCTAGGCAGGCCAAAATGGATCAAAAGGACCTAAAACTGCTTCAAATATTTGCTGTGGAAAATTAGGGCCCTTTATAATATAGACCTTATTGCTGTTCCAACTAAGGCTATGCTCAGAACTAAAATGTATTTTGACAGGTAGTAAAACAAAGCATTCCAGGAGTGTCTATAACACAGACAAAGGCTGAACATTGGACTCAACTTTCGAAAACAGTCTACACGGGAAAAACAAGGCTGTCAAAACTTCCTGGGACAGGAGGGAGACTGAGGTCAGAGCTACAGCACTGAATGAACTGATGTGACAGGATAGCAACCAATGGTCAGCTTTAAGTACACTTCCATCTACTGACAAGTGATGCTTTTGATTTCCAAGAGAAAAATACACAAACAAACCTTCCATCACTGCAAGCATCAACATTCACCAAGCAGAAAAAAAGCTAAGGGCATAATTTCTAAATCATCCCAATATCAAAATCGCGTTCACATGTCTCTTTTATCCAGACCATATATTAACTAAAAGTAATGTATCTCAAAAAAAAAGAAACTATGACAGAAAAATTCTCAAAGTTGCAGGCAAAGAATCACTGTTCCCAACGACCTATTTGCAGTGGAACAAGCAAAAAGATAACTGTGAGTTTTTAATACAGAAAAAACTATTCTTTAATAGTTTTTATTCTTTCAAATCAGAAAATAATGGCAAATAGGTACCTCCGAAGTTCAGACTTCTATTTAGGCCCTTCTTCTAATAAAAATGAAAGTGAAATAAAAATCTTTTTAGATTTTCATTTCTAGGGAGTTGTATTAACATCACATTGGGCACTTACTAAAGTACTTCAAATGTGTACTTTAGAAGAGTGATTAGGGACTACTTAGTGAATTAATGAGATCACTCCATGTTACTCCTTAGTGAAAGACCGACTTCAAGTTAATGAGGTTACTCTACAACCCACACTACAGCTCTTGCTAATTACTTTAAGTCTTGCAGCTCTCAATGTCCACCCAACTTCATTCCTGTACTTCCAGGAGAACAGCCGCTGTTACTTACTGTCTTCCAAGTTTTTTACCCACCATGTTTCAAAGAACTTGCTGAAACACAGGTTTGTCCAAAATAGGTAATACTCCATATTAGTATTTCCCATTTATATTCTGACCTATTAAGATTAGGGCACTAGAGCATTCTCTGTTCCCTGCACTGACATTAAGAAGTAAACCACATTAAAAAGTGCTGATTCTGTATAATTTATATTCAAATAAATACATTCATACTTTCAGTGTTAAAATGAGCTATTAGGTTGTAAAGAGCATAATACACGAATTCTTTAATATGTGTTCTTTCTCTGCAAAAAATTTACTTGATCTAAAAATGTTTTCTAAATATCATAATCATCTTGATGTCAAGAAAGGCTAAGAAAATTTGTCAGTATAACTACATTACTACAGAATTTACAGCACTATAATCAGCATAACTCCATATGCTGACACACTTCTGAACCTTTACACATACACCCACCTCTTTAGGAACAGAAATATCCATACGGTTACAAAATTCTTAAATAGCTACAGCAGTAAGCTCCTGCCAGTACTAATCCCTAAACTCTAATGAAGTGACTCAGCTGATTTTACAGCTTGCCAATGTAAAAAGATACCAAGGAAGTAAAAATAGGCACTGTAAACTCAATTCTGTAACTACATTTCATATTTTAACGCACTTAAAATCTTTAGCTAAAACAGAAACAATAATGGTGAAGCACACTACTGCTGTGCTTAAAAAAACCTGAAAGAAGGAAAAAAGACCAGTTCAGTTCATCCCCAAAACAGTTAACAACTACTGCTAGCATTAGGGTGTGTTACTCAATTCCAAAGTAACCGCTGGATTCAGTTGATGCGGAGCCCCTGGCATGTGACAAAGCCTTCAGCGAAGCTGCCTGGTCCAAGACATGTGACTTGTGGCAGAAAACCAAGCTCGGCTGCCTGCTGCCAGCAATAGCTGGATCTTTAATGCATACCATCTGCTGAGACCAGTTAAAAGTGGGAAATAAGGAATTAGATGTGTCTACACTACTTAATATATAATAATTTTAAATATAAACTAAAATACTGACGTTAAATCTCATTAGTAACTGTTTTTGAGGGAAAATATACCAGATAAACATTTACAACAACACGTCACGCAACTCTGAAACGTTTAAGAACATCCTGCACAATTGATTTTTCTTAAAGCAAAAGTAGTTTCAACTCATTTTTGATTAATGATTGTTTTTCCTTTCTGTAGTTCTTTCTATAGGAGGAGATCTCAGACTTTCCCTCATTGTTTCTTTCACTGAAAGGCTGTTTTGTTTCCACATATGAACCAAAACCAACAGCAGAGTAATCAAGACCATCTGCAGGAGAACCCACACACCTGCACTGCCTGCATGTATTCTTCTGGATCCATTACCAAAACATATTTTGCACTGCTTTAATATAATACTGTTACAATACAAATAAAGTCCAGAAAACATCTACTCATGTGTAAGACTTTAGACATACCATACTATATTTTAAAGGTACAAGGAAAAAGCAACTAAAAATTAACTGGCAATTTAGGAACTTTTACCAGAATTAAAAAACATTAAAACTTGCACAACTCTGAATCTCTACTCTTGATTGCAATCACAGCTCAGGCCAATAAAATTAAGCTGGAGAATTAACAATTCCATCCTGTATCCATTCCAGTAGAAACTCCACTTTATTAGAAATTAAAAGAAATTAATTTAGAATTTGAATTTGACATTTAAAAACACTTTCAAACTTTCTTTTAGCTAAATAAATGACAGAGCTGAACCTTCTTCTGAGAGTTCATTATTAGGCCGGAAGACAATTAGTATTAGACATTTAGTATTCAACTACACATTCAATAATTATCAGTTGTGTAAAATGAAAAATAAGAAAAATCCACATGAGGAAACAGCTTCCACAGGATAGGTGATTTCTGTATTTCTAAATAAATTGTCATTTTGTTTATTCCTGAATTTATAAAGGATGTGCTAGGCTGCCTTTTGCATTTTTCAGCATCTTATAAAAGCTATGCCATACCTCAGGATAGTAATTCCACGTTTGTCTCCAATCTCCAGCATTTTGTAAATATTTTACATAAACTTTGTCCACAATAGCTGAATAAATTAAAGAATGTGAAACTACAGGTCATTCTGCCTATGATTTCCACTAGTAGTGACCTCAATCGTGCAAAAAGATAATGCTTTGAGTATGTATTACATCTGTCAACATTTCAAAAGGAAATAAGCAATTAAAACAAAAAGTGTGATTTTGTATGCGTGCCTAGATATGCACATCTCCCCACTAGCTTCTACTGGATTCCCAGGTGCTCAAAAAAATAACTGACTTACACAAGAAAACTTCCACCTCCCTATTAGCAATCTACTTAACATCTGTGCTATCTATACCTCTTCTTAAGAGGCCAGTATTAAAATCACTTGACCAGTAGTCATGCAAGAAAGGAAGCCCGTGATTTGAAATTCCTGTAACATCTCTTTTATTGATCTCATCCAACCTATTAGGAGCTAACACTTTCAAAAGGTCATTAACCTGCTGCATAAACATTCTACACTCATCTTTTGCATAGTACTTGCAAGAATCACTTCAGTTTTATCTCACACACAAAATTCTGAACAAAACAAAGGATACTTGATGATACTACTAGAAAAAAATTTTTTAAATGCCACACTAGTAAATAGTGACAATGTGATGAGTTGTCTGGACTACTCAGAGGCATGGGCTCATTTAAACAAAATGTGTTTAAACACACACAAATGTCAAGTTACAGATCTTAGTCTAGGTAATACATCAAGCCACAGCAAAGCAGCAAGCACTCACATCCTTGAAAGCAACTCTGAAGACAGATAACTAAAACCTCATTTACTGTACAAAGTTTTGGAAACATCTAACTACACTTGGCATGTTTAACTGTTAACAGTAAGTCAAAGGCACTAGCATAAATGCATGGATGAAGGCAATGCTGGAAAGCATTTCTGAAGAACTTGTAAACTGAAGAACTAGAGAAGGGGAGGAAGATCAAGACCTGACAAAATCTTTTGTGTGCAGGTACATTCACAGTAAGAACACTACTGGCTTTTAATCTAAATAGGAAAAGGTAAACTGACTGCTGTCTACAGAATGCATAAGTCTGGCCAATGCATACGGAAAAGAGCAAGCAAATTTCAACAACAAAGACAACTTAGGCAGCGGATTTAATAGCAAAAGAGAGGGTAAAATTAGGTAGGATGCCCTCTCAGAAGCATTAGCTACACATTATGCTTGTATCAAACAAGATGCTCAATCCAGTAATAACCACATAAAATATAAGGACCAGGACAGAAGAGCGGTCATCAATTCAGATTTAATCTTCCCTTCTGGCCTTTGCAACCATTAAGATTCTCAAAATAACTAGACAAGGTTAATTAATCTCCACAATACCAGTGACAGTGAGGCCCTAATCCGCATTTTACAAAGAGCAACCAGAAAGACATTAGTATTTTAAAATTCTTATAATTGAAAAAGAGAAAAAACCAAAAACAACAGCAACAACAAAACAGCCTTAAAAATCAGGAATAATTCTAAACATTACATTGTAACAAGATTGCTCTCTGAAAAACACAGAGCACACCTCTACCTGCACCTCAGAAAACCACTCTATAGGATGCTGAAGATCCAACTATATTGGAGGCCACAGAGTAAATTACTCCAGTGCTGGTATTTCACTGGTGCCATACCCCTCTGCCTTCATTAAAAGAAAAAAAGCTTAGTAGGAATCACATGAGACTTGCCATTATAAAGGTTACAAAATTTCATTTGGGAGAGATGTCTGCAATAGTCCAAACTAATAATTCACTAAGAACATATACTTTACATGGTTTAAAATAATGAAAGCTGTAGCCTATTATTGACAGCAATACTTACTCTAATTTACTCATTGCTGCACTCCAGCACAAAAGTGTAACAATGGTCTGACTTTATTTTTTTCTTAAAATAACAAAACGAGCAAATCTGTAGGACATAAAATGTGAAACCACCTTGATACCAACAGAGCTGCTCTCTCAGCCTTTTAGTTTTTCCACAGTTGTTAGACCTGTTAAAGGGCACTTTACTGTCTGAATTACAAAGATGCTTTTAAAGGCAGCCCAGATTGTAAATATATTCCCGAAAAACAGCACTTTGGATTCCTATCCCTGTCTCTAAAAGAAAAATTGTTTTTCTCTATATATCTAACTTCGATTTACTGGAGTTTTACAATCCTGATAAAGACAGGAGAATGTAGTTTTAAGCAATCAGGTGGAGGTAAAGCTAAACTGTTTCACATAACTCTAACAGTCTCACATCAACAGTCTTTGGTTCACTAGGATTTCTTCTTATACTTGTTAGCAAATACAAGATAAAGACATACTTTTTCCCTAGTGAATAGATACTTTGGAAAGAACAAGGTTTACTGTGAAATAAAGTAAACATTTGATTTAAAAAATAAACTGAAAGGATTTTTATTTTACACATGAGAACCCTAAAATATGATCTTTTGTATAATTTGTTTTTATTTGTCAAATGAGCTGATAACTCCTGATAATTTTTCGCTTACCCAATCTGCTAATGCTAAATATACAGAGGTGACTTACAGAGCAGCCAAAGAGGAAGATATATTTTCTCTTTCTGAGTATTAATAAGGCCTATTTCCTCTGCTGTGTAAAAAAGGCTTTAAGCAGGTCTTACTTTGTTATACTAGTGCCTTTTTCTACAACTTTTCATTGTAATTAATTGCTAAGTACTTTTACTCTGACAGACAGCAACAGAAAGCCCAACCAGAAGAGTTCTAATTTTATTTCACCAAAAAAAGTGAAACAATCACACGAGGTGAGAAAGTAATAAATTGAAAAACCTATGCAGAAAAGGGTTACATTAATAATGTGAGATTGTAACTAAGAGCCTCTACATACATTTAAACCATTACAGGTAATTTAAAAGACAAAAAGAAGTCCATAATTTCAATTAAGTTTATATTAAATGCATTCTTTAAACTCCTGTTCAAGTGGATTTAATAGCACACAGTTTAGCTACAATTTGGGATTAACACTTATAACCACAACAGTTTTGCTGTTTTACTCCAACTCAACTACTTAACAGAAGCTACTGGCTTTTGCTGCTGGTAAAATGTTAGCCATTCTTCACACCAAGTGACTAGCAGTGTCTGTGACTCATCATCACCAGAAGATGAATATGCCACTGATTTTTGTAATGTTAACATATGAGTAACTTCAAAAATAATTTAATTGGATGTAATATGTAAATCTGGGAAGAAGAAAAGAAACATCAATTATTTGGCAGCACTACCTGTTAATCAGCTGCATACCCCGAAATCTGCTGTGATGCTGCTAGAACTCTGCAAGAACATTATGAAATACACCACCCTGCACATGTACCTGCTTCTGGTTTTGAGCTGATCTGAAACACTAGTTTCAATATCCATTACTCTTGTACAAAAGCAAATTATTAGCTTTATCATTAGCTATATCATTTCATTCAGAACATGTTTGCAAAGTAACCCCATTACTTTACTGAAAAAATGAAGTGCAAGATTCTGAATCAAACATTTCAATACTTTTTTTTCCCTCCAACTTGGTGCTTTCTTGGCTAAGTAAAATTGTGTATCCCCCTTAACTCCTTAAGAAAGCAGTATGGAAACTGTGCTGTGGTTTTAGAGATGGTGCACAGCATTCATGTCAATATTTTTAATGTGGTCTTGTCTCACAGCTTTTCCAGTCCTCACTATATGCAGCTTTTAATCACCAGATCTACTTTACTAAAATTATGGGCTTTTTCTTAGCTTACATCACAAAAGCAAATAATTTCTTATGTAAAAGTGGACTAATACTTATTATTTAAAGTCACTCTAACTAAGTTCTGAAAAACATCCCATTTAATTCTCCAAGAAACTGTTTTAGAAGTCCATGTCACAGTTGTTAAGTTTCACAGATGAAAAATTCTCTTTAAAGCTTTGTCAACATATAACGAATAGCAATAAACAATTGCAAGACCTTCAAATAACATGCGCACAGCATCCAAAAACTTGGAAATGCTGTTCTTACTTAGTAGAAGAAAAAAAAATTGTAAAGTCTAGAGGCTGGTTTTCTTACCAACAGAAAAATACATCTACGTTCTAGATGAGGCACGCACTGAAAATAGTTCCTGAAAAGTGGAGGTTTAGCAGCCTGTCACACAGGAAATCTCCTATTTCAGCAAACAATAATTCCTTTAAAAAACAAGCTGAAAAGGAGCTATAAAATATTACCCACAATTACTTTAGTTACACCCTCTCAGCACATGACAATTTTGGCTATTTGAACTGCCATTTGGAAAGATTTTAAAAATACTATTCAAGATCTATTTCTTACAGAGTTCCAAAATAAATAAAGTCACCTTGAAATGCAGGCACCCATAAGCACCTGAGACAATCATTGAAAAGTTCTCCACTGAAGACTATCTCCACTGATACCTTTCTCTGCTTCTCCCATATTTCCAGTTACGCAGTTCCACCTCCAGTGCTCATCAGACACCTCTCTACATGCTGTAACTCACTGCAACAGCAGAAAACTAACAAACTTCTTCAGCAGGTTTAAAGAGCAGCTTGCACTTGCAGGGAATTAGAGGAGTCCAGTAAGCCCTGACAGTGGCAGGAATAAGACTGTGGTTGGGAGGAGTAAAAACTATAGGGTGATAAATGGGAAGAAGGTAACGAGCTACCATGTCAGCTCACCAAATACCATGGTACCAGATCATACACTTCAGTATATTCGCAGAGCAAATAAAAAGTAGCAGTTTTAACATTATTGCAAAATCACTTCAATAGGCAGAGAACTTTGGTAACTTCTTCCCCTATTTACACTTCATTCTCTTCTTTTTGAGGAAAACTTACAAGAGCAAAAGAAATAGAGAACTTACAACACCCGTAAAATTAAACTATACCAAGACTCAAAAGAAAAATTAAAAGGCTAAATGGCATTTTAAATATTTCTTCTTTCAGACATAAATAATTTTAAAACCACAACAGTGCAATAACAGAGCATTCATTATGTACACTTTAAGAGAAAAAAAAAGGCGCTTGGACTATTTAATTTATTTATATTGAAATAAAAGTCTGTTCTAAATAAGATGCCTAAAACCCACACCTGGTTTATATTTTTAAAAGTTGACATTTCATTCCTGACTCTCAAATACCCAGAAGATAGCAGAATATCCTGAAGCAGGCAGTTCACCCAGATTCATCAGAAAAATTCATTCTTAACTACCAGGTTTTTTTCTACAATGGTGAACTCTGAGGCTCCACCAGTATCAGTAGCATGAGGATAGATAGGGAAGTCGAATGGATCTCCCTACAGTAAGGCTCTTCAAGTCAAAAATTTACCTGTAAGCTCACCAAGGCAAAGAACAGGCAACTTCAAATTCTAAAGCACTGTACAAAATTGTGCTCAATGCTCTGCAATTACTACAAATCCAAATTTTAGAGACGTATTAATTTTACTTTTCCTGTAATAAATGCAGTCATGGGAACAGCTTCTAAGAGCTAAGTCTCAAAACTGTTTCCTTCAGAGCTACAAAACTAAACAGTGTAACAGACAGCTACCTTCTCAAAGGCTTCTAAACCCACACTCCTAAAAAGCAGGAAGTATCTGAAACACACTAGCCATATTTTATCATGACAAATGACAGCAATGAAAAAAACCATGGAAAGGAAAAGAGGCAAGAGCATGAAAATCAGAACTGAAGAAACCAATAAAAAAGTAAAAGTTGTGATGGCTTACACTTTTGCTACCTCTTCCAGACTAGTGGCAGGCTCTCACAGAAAGTAGTGTAACACAAGCACAGCAACACTCAAGTAACAGAAGCGATTACATCAGCGTTTTGTGCAGTGTGAAATATAAAAAGGACTGAGTGCAGGGACTGTGCTATATGACGTGTACAAATGCAGTTGAGAAGGAGGGTGGCATGAACAGCAACATGCTCCAAAGAAGGGGCAAAATATTTGTGTGAACAGTGGTTATTGTTTGTGATTTTTGCTTGGATTTACGGAATTCAAAACAAGCTACTATATCCCTTGATAAAAGTATTGTTGGAGTACGGATGCTGAAATATATCTAGGTGATCATTATAATCCTAGCGCAAAAAAAGTTTTTCTCTACCAAAAAAACCCAAACCAAAACAAAACACACAAACAAACAAAAACAAAACAGACAAAAAAATCGCCCAACAACAACCCCCCCCACCACAGATCCACATCATTTAATTTAAAGAAATGCATTAAGAGTGGCAGTCAGCTCCTGTGTCAGAACAGGCACTGCGTATCAGCCAAACACCACCACACTTTTAATCAGACAAGGGTACTTCACGTGACATTAACAGAAACACTTGATTTCAGTGATCTAAACAGAAGTTCCATTTGTAAAAACATTTTTGAGGCTGAAAGTTTCTAGGAATGTTAAATATTATATTCAGCTACAGAAAGGGGAAAATAACATTCCATAAACGAAAGCCAAAACTACTTACGTTTCAAAACAGCGATCCACGTTGTCTGACATCAGAAGTAGCATGCAGAGCTGTTCCAGTGCTATTAGCTGCATATCCCTTTCATCCCCCTGCCCCATCTGCAGCCATTCCAGCAACGTGTCTGGATCCACATCTGCCATGGTTTTTTATAAAAAAAAAAGCCGCCTCCACTTCAATTAAAAAGTACCAAAAATATCCTTTAATTGTTGAAGCCAGACTAACTTCAGCACAATTAATTTCTCTCTTCAGTCAGCCTCAGGCTTTTGCAGTTTTCACCTGGCAAGAAAAAGTAAAAAAAGTCACCATTACAATCTTGTCATTAAACTTTCTGTATTTGCTCCTCTCTAAAAAGTACAGCATATGTCTGGGCTGAAATTAGGGAAACTTTCAAATATTTTATCAGCAAAGGGGCTTTTTTTCAAGCTTTATAAGCTAATGAGTTTGTTCTGAGAATAACTCAAAATTAAAGCTAGAAAAATTGTGCTTAACCCTTTTGTGTATTCTTAAAGCTAAGAGAAAGAAAGTGATCTTACCCATCCCCCTCCTTTAATATCGCTTTCTAATAAAGTGTTTAGCTTTATGAGAGATGGATTACCTCCTCACGAAAATATTCAAATATAGAAAGATAGTGGATTTCACATTTTAAATAGAAAGCCATAAAACAAAAAACTGAGATGCACAATTACAGACTTGCAGAATCTCTGGAAACCTTTCATGAATCCTTCATCTTTTACAATAGCATTCAAACATAAGGAAAATAGGCTTTTTATGTCAAAGGATAAAAAAAGAGAACCTAAGATTCACTTCCATTTTCAAGAGTTAGGGGTTTGTTGGGTTATTTGGGAATTTTTTGGAAAAAAAAATTTAATTCAAGGCTTTCCAAAAAATCCGGTGAATAATTCAAATAATTCACATACATATAAGGAAAACAACATTATTTGCTGGCCCAATGCCATAGCTGGGCATGCTGAAGACCAAAAAAGTCCCTTTAAAATGTTAAGATATTTTTTACATATGTGCTTGCTTTTTGCTTTAACAAACAGTCAAATTCACCTTCCTTGCCTAAGAACACAGCAAACATGACAATTTTCATATAAAAACTAATGGGTTACAAACCAATCCCTCTAAATTAGACATACAAGAAAAAACCACTCTTTTAAAATACAGTTTAGAGAAGAAGAATTAGTTTATCAAACTCATAGGTAAATATTAAATACTGGACAGTGTCCCCACAAACCGGGGGGAGGTGATGTGGGAGGGAGAAGCTTGATCTGGACAAAGTCTGCCTACTTGTTTACTTGCTGCTAATGAGTTAATAGTTAAAAAATAACTCCATCAAGGGCATGTCTACAAAAGTGAATCAGAAATTAGTACTACATGAAGAAACATACACTGAATCAGCAATGCTCTTTCAGAATAGCTTCGAACACAAAGATGTGACAGAAGTACAACAGATAGGATTTTTACATAATTTAGGATCATAATGTTACAGATCACTCAACTACTGCTTGCCAGCTATATATTTGATATTATCTTACTCTAAAAAGTAATTTAATACTAGTAAATTGATTTTCTGTGTTTTAAACAAAGCCTATGATTCTCCAAGCTGTTTACAGACTACGTTTCCTGCTCTGATCCTAAAAAAAAATACTTTCAGCCAGCAAAAGTGGGATCGCATTAAAGTATTCTACCTCTCCCTAACACGACTAAATCGCTATTTCCGGGAGCGGGGAGATGGGTGGTAGCGAGAGAAACAAGAAAATTAAGAGGCAGTGAAAGTGGGGTAAGTTCGACACAGGCACCTGCTGTTCTCACATCCCAGACGGGCTGTACAGGAACCACCGCGCAGAACAGGGAGCGTGGCGAGGGGCCGGAACTCCCGGGAGAGCCGCACCAGAGCAGGGGCCAGGCCGCAGCCCAACTCATCCCGCGCCGCCCGGGCCTGCTCGCACACACCAGGCGGGCCCCGGGCCCGCGCGGCGCTTTGGGCCCCTTCCCCACACGGCGCCGCCCGGGGCAGGGGAGGCACCGCCTCCCCCCCCTCGCCGCCCCCGCACGGGGCACCCGGTGGCGTGAGGGGCTCCCCGGCAGCGCCGCCCCGCTCTGCCCCCGGCCCCTCGCAGACTTTCCGGCCCCGGCCGCCTTCCCCCCGCCCGCAGCTCCGGCCCGCTCCCTCCGGGCCCGACAGGCCCGGGCAGCGACGCTCGAGTTCCCGGCGAGCCGCAGGCCGCGCAGGGTGACCCGGCCTGGCTGCTCGGGAAAGGCGCCGTCTCCCAGTGCCGGCCGGAGAGGCCCCGCGCCACCCCCGCCGCTCACCTCAGCCTCCCGCAGCCTCCTCGCCGGGGCCGAGCCCTACTCAGCACCGCACCGACACCGGGACAGCGGCGCGGCGGCGACAGCCCAAGCCCCGCGGCAGGCGGCGGCCAGCGGCATCCATGGCGCTCCGCCCGGTGCGCGGTGGGCGGGCGGAGCAGGAGACGCGCTGGGGGCGGAGCTGAGGCGGCCGAGCGGCCGCTGGGGGCGCTGCAGAAGCCTCCGCGAAGGAGGCGCCGCTCCCGCGGGCCCGCGCCGCCCCGCGCCGCCGCTGCGGAACTGGGAGCGCGGTCCCGGGGAGCCCCGGTCGCGGCCTCCCCGGCGAAGGGCCCTCGTCGGCTCGGGTGGCCTTTCCCTGGCTGCGTGGGGATTTATTTTTTTATGGTTTACAGGTCATTTTAGTTCTTGCAATATTCTGGTTATTTACTTCAATATAATAGTCTTTACATTTACGGTGGGGCTTATACTTTTCAGGGGCCACTCTTGAAAACTCTTTGATCCCCCTCCAGCACCTCCTTTAAAGGAGATCTGGTGAGCGGATTTAAATGTCGCAGTACTGGGTCTTACCGAGCCGAGGTTTTAGGTTGCTCTTACCGAGTAGTAAGTTGAAGTGCTGCAACTACGCTGTGTAGCTTGAGACACCTTTTGCAGCATAGTAGTCCGCTGCCGTACGTGCTGCAAAATGCTGTGCGATTACCTTGCAGATGATCAAAAGACAAAGGAAGCAAATTGCTAGAAATTTAAAATGAAAGATCTTCAAAATAATTTCCTTCTCTGTAGGGTGACATGTTTTGTAAAGGAATTTAAGCCTATTAATATAAGTACAGTAAATAAGATTATTGTACATTTGAATGTCACTCCTACCTACATCATAGACATTTCCTGTAATTAGGAGGCTAAAACTACACACCGAACAAAAAGGCAATCACAGTCATGCTCGGTTAAAACTTGGCAAATGCCGACATTTTTATTGTTCAATATTGTAATAACACCTCTAGAAAGTGTTGTCATTCTTCGTGCAGGTTTTATTCAGAACACTAGAACAGTAGTTCTTTTGTCTGTTTCAGATTTCTAAGGCAGCTTAGCCTTTCTGTCTTACCGTATTACATCTCTGTTAACTGCGACTTGTTCCACCCAGCCGAGATTTACATGCGTCTCCTTTGCCTGTGCTTGTCCTTCAGAAGTCAGGAAGACTTCTGATATGCTTAAAGTTATGGACACAAGGCAGTAGAAGGACTGAGTCTACAGCCTTTTAATTTAGAAACTTGGTCTTCTTTAACTTTTCACCAGCGCAGAAGCAGCAGAATTAGGCCAAACTTACGACGCCTGCATCTGCTAAGTGACCTCGCTCTTGCTGTATGATGCCTTTGCTTTTTTGTGAAGAAAAATTTCAGTTAAAAAAATCTTATTAGTTTCTTCTGAAGACCAAAAATAAACCCCAACTTTTGATTGTAAAGACCAAAAACTTCAAAATCAAACAAACATTTCACTCTTTTCACGTAGAATGTTTCAACCAGAATGTTTCTGGTTCAGGCGTCTGGAAAGATACATGGTTATTTGTGGACAATATAAGGATATAAAATACAGATCAATTTAGGAACAAAATCATCACTTTAAATATTGTACTTGAAAAGAATACGAATCATGGTTTTAAAGTACTATTAAGCAGGAATACAAAACTTAAATACTGGAAATAGCTTTCAGTACTGTACATAGTTATTTCTAAATGGAGAAACATAAATACTTCTATGTCCTATTGCATTAACTGCCCAATTTCACGTAACCAATTTTTTTTTTTGCTCAAAAAAGTATATTGAGTAATGTGTTACAGCTTCAGTCAGGAATCAGGATCTTTTTTCATTGTGATACATTTGCAATATTTAAGGGTTTGCTAGTGATTTTTGTTCCTCATTATGCGAGTTCTTCTCACCAGAACAAATCTGAAAAATAATGCTAACTAGATAATTTCTGCTTTATTGATTATATACTTCTTACAATATATATGTTCATTAACTGATTAATACTTTTTTTCACTTCCCATGCTGATGGGCATTCAAACTCTTTTCAACACTCTCTCTTGTCAGAGTACTCCATTGAAATAGAACACAGCAAGTGATACCCCTGAAGTAACTGTTTCAGACTCCCTCTGTGTACAGCACTGATACAGACTAGAACTGCCTCTTCAAAAGTAACTGCTCTTTAATGCTTACTAAGAAGGAAATCACTAGCAAGTAAGAGTGCACTTAGCAGATAAGAAAGACATCAGAATCGCCTTCATACAGAATTACTCAAATTCATTTGAATTTTCACACGAGTGAAGGTTTGTTCAGACCCCCAAATTTCCAGCCCATGTCTATCATTCCGTTAGTGCTGGGCCTAAGCCTTCTGAGGAAGAACTTTATGTGGATAAGTGCAGCCAGACGGGGAAGGCGAGTGATGGCATAGTCTGAACTGACAAGAAAGGCAGCTTGACTGCTGTAGCTGCTTTGAAGAAAACCACAGGGAGCATTGTGTGAAACTTGCAAAAACAATTCCAGTTCCCCGTACTTGTGCAAGGTACGTATTTTTCATTCAGTTAGAAAATCACCTAAATGCTAACACTAGCTGGCACGCACTTCATGTATGACCTTGGCCTAATCCCTTAATCACTGCATGTCTCTGTTTCCTCCTTTACAAAATATGGAGATAGTAATGCTGGAGCCAGAAATGTCTTAGCACTTATGGAGCTGTGAGTTGCTGAGACATGTTACTATATTGAGTCTTAAATAATGCTATAAAACAGAATTCCTCTTTATGACTACGCTTGAGCAGACCACACGTGTAAGCGACTGACAATGCCTTTGGAAATTAGGCCACATAGGGTCAACATAGATTGATCTTTGTAAAGTGTTGTATTGAGCAATGGCCATCATTTTTGCTGAGTATTTACCTGAAAATTAAAAATTGGCTTTAAAAGAGCAAATGTCAACACAATTACTAGAATAATGTCAGGGACACATGAACAGTGAAATATGCTACAAGGGTAGCAAGGATCAGGGATTGCGTTGCAGACACAGAGATATTCTGAGATGTTGCAAAGGACACCCTACTTGAGACAGCTTCTCAACAAGAAGACATTGCAGGTGTTCTCAAAAGGATTTAATTCTCTTTGAAAAGAAGTCACTTTTGGATAGGATTCTGCAAAATCTTCTCAGGGTGGGAAAAAAGCCAAGTGTTTTTTCACTTACAGCTCAAAGAAGGATAACATTTATTACTGCTTTTTGTATTATATTCAGGCTGGTGTTTTCTATATGGTTTTAGCTGATAGCAGAAGGAATGTCATGAGCATTCTTAACGCCACAATGTGATAGTAAGGATTGAAAGCTTCAGACTGGAAAGATGGGGCTTTTGTTACAGAAAATACAAAACTGACCAATAATCAAACTGAAATACACCTACAATTCTAACAAAACCAAAAAACTCAGATTCCTTCATATTTTTTTAATCGATACAGCAACTAGAACCCAGGATAGCTGATGTTTTTGTTAGCTGTCTGCCTACTTCTGCATACATGCCAAGTCAATGTTTCTAAAAGTATCAGTGTACACCCTCTGTAGTAAATAGATCAGAGTGCGATATAAGCAGAACCTGAACACCTCCGTAAGTTTAAGTGAGTAGTTTATGCTGAAGACCAGGGCTGTGCCCAGTCAAATAAAACTTTTAGGATATTTATGGATTATTTATTCTTTTGCTTTGACACTTCTTTTTCTGCCACCCACACAATAATGTAGTTGAAAACACTGAAAGTACCTACTCCTCCAAATCCAAAAGATTAGTAACTCCATGAATTTCATTTTTTGGATTAACATTATACTTCTAAAGAAAAAGTTACTAAATGTTCACTACACCTTTCAAAGCAATGAGGTCATGTATTACAGAAGCTTTCTTGCTGTATCAGGTAAGATTTAGTTTTATAGAATTTGGCTATTTAAATATATTAAGATTTTCTTATGGAAAACTTTTTTTTTCATAAATAAAATGCAGTTGCGAAAAGTTTTTTTGATTTAAATCCTCCTGAGTTATCACAGTCTCTTTTTAGCCACTCCACTGTTGCACAAGCGTGGGGAACACAAACATAGTGTCAGCGTCTTGGCTTTCCAAAAGTACGTGCCAGTCTTTGCAGCCCGGGCAATCAGCAAACAACCCTGTGCTGCTGCACAGCGAGCTGTGTTTACGACGTGGGTCTGACGCAAGCCTGCAGTAGGCGCTGGGTGAGAGGTTTCCTCTTGGGGAGGCCAACTCTTGCAATTACGCGCCCATGTGGTGAGCTCACGACTGACGTTGGCGTGGTAAATATGCGAGTGACATGCTGGTGGCTGGTGTTTACTGAGGTACGGGGCTGAGTCATTGCTCAGCTTGTAGGACTCCTCCTCAGGAGAGGCTCGGCTTCCTGGAAGCTTCTTATCCTCAGAGCTGACTACAGAGGAGCATGTAGAAAACTGCAAATACTCTGAAATTATCTTTTCTTCTTTCTGAAATTATTGATCAAAATCATATGCATTACAGTGCTTTTTCCTAAGTAAACTCACTTATGTGGAGTTTTTTGTTTGTGGGATGCTTTTTATTTTAAATTTAATTTTTTGCCGTTCCAGGATGAAGAGGGAGAAGTGAATAAACTTTGTACCAGTTAACTACTTTTTACCTCAGTTTAGCTTCAGCTATATCACTACTTTGGACATAAAAGAGAAATTACGCTGCCCTTACTCGTGCCCCTTCTACCTCCAATTGCCAAGGGGAAAGTGAGGCATAACTTAGGCAGGAGTTATCTATTTCAGGCTGTTAGCTCTACCCTGTCTACTAGTGGCATAGGCAACAGCAATAAATTCTGATCCAAGCCAAGTGCAAGGAAAGATCAGTGACTCAGATCACAGGACTTCTTACTGGTTTAATGGCACAGATTACATTGTAACTTTCTGAATCAGAAGGTTAATTAAGATTTGGTATCTATTCCTCATAGTTCTACTCTGTTGTTACAGGAGTAAAACACATGTAGTCCTACCAAGCATCTGATGTGTCTCCCAAAACTTCAATGAAGTATTATGAATTAATTTGAATGATCTTTGCTGATGAGAAGACTTACAATAAGAAGAAAGTGTCTTTATCACGAAATGATTCTTTTATGTTCTGGGATTTTAAAAAATCCACCTTAGAGTTTTATTGAAAATACCATAATTTTTACATACTTAAAAAGCTTACTAATGCCTTTTAAAATTCTTGTCATGAAATTATGCCTTATTCACCACCATTGAATATCTTGACATGCAAAAAGAAGAAACAATCTTAAGCTTCTAAAACCTGAATTTCCGGATGAGTTGCTAACTGAAAAGAGCTATGTCCTTCATTCAAACCAGGAAAAATAATTAGAAGAGTGTGGTAGAGCATGGCAAAATTCAATAATAGCACTGTCCTAGGGCACATGAGACAGACAAGAAGAACATTTTATCATTTACTACTGTAAACAAGAAAACTTCCTTGCCCCATTGATGACATTTAGGGAAAATGGGAAAGTAGTATACTTCACTGATGGTTTGTTTGATCAGAGAGTTAACACCCTGCAATCTCAATTGAGCTTGGATTGTTTGGTTTGTATGAAAGGTGTCATTCAAACAACTTAAACTCTTGTCAGAAGTGTGAAATGACTTTGCTTAGAATTGTTCCAGTGATGTGAAACCATTTTCTGCAGATCCTCAAGTCTATACTCCTGCAAGGAAAGAACGCACATTCCTTAAGGAGTATATTACAGGCAATAAACTGTGTACCAAATTTTCTCTTCATTAAATTTTATTAATAAATGAAGATCACATTGCATATGTATTGTACCTTACCCTTTGAACTTACTCCCAGGCTACAAACTGTATTAAATAGAACTGTCTGAAAATGGGGCACTGAGTCTGCAAAGAGAGCTGAAGGACTTTTAATATCAACAGGGTTGATTTTCATTCTTTGACCATTGTTAGTGAATGCAGTAAATGATGCTGTGGGGATTCCTCCTGTTTTCTTAGCTTTTGTTTTCCTTTTGTTGATCTACCTTTTTTTTTTTTTTTTAACTTCCTTAACACAAATATTTTTAAAAGAGCAGAAATAATCCCTAAAGATCAAATCCCTGAAATTCATTCTGTTATGTTGAATGTGAGGAAAAGGATGAGAAACACAACAAGGACATTAAAAACAAATAGACACATTCCTGTTTAGAAAAGACCTTAGAAGAAGCAGGTTGTGAATGAGAAACTCGTATGTCTCAAAAGTCCTTATACTAGGGTGTACTGGATTAAACAGCACCTCTGGCAGGAGAAAAGATGTGGATATACAGTTATGAAGGTTCCTAACACTATCTTGGCTCACTACATTTCAAACTGTGACCCAGGCCAATTAAGGAGATCTTTTTGATCTGATAGTAGATAGCTTTGTGGCAGAGCTGCATTTTTGTAGGAGAAGAAGTGGCCAGGGGACAAAATTGGTATAATTATCAAATCGTTTGTCTAAGAGCTTTTAGTTAACTATCTAACACAAACATAAGGAAAACTACAAGTTGCTTATTTTTTAAGGCATGGTTATTAACGTATTTTTTAAGAGTTTGATCACCTGTGTTTTAATTCCTTAGGAGTTCAGAGATCCATCTGATGAGTGAGTGAGTAGCACAGGATAAATGATTCATATCAATTTTTCTTTTTATACCCCACGTTTTACCCATTTTGCACCCATTGACTTATGCTGGTAAAATTGAATATCCATGAACAGGTCACAGATTACTTCCACTAGAGCACAGGATTTTATGTTTCAGTTCCTGCACCCTTGGTACCAATATCTTAAAAACTGAAGTCAGCTGTAAAGTAGTTCCAGTCCAATCCCAGCCCAAGTTGCTGCAGCTAAGTGCTTTAATGTCAGTGTTCTGTTTGCATTGACTCTTAGTTATATACGGTAAGACACAAGCATTATTTTCCTATCCAAGCATGTTGCATGTGCTTTTCCTATCAGTTCTGTGTTATAAGGTTATATTTTTATGCTGTAAAATATCAGCTCCTTGGGGCTTTGCTGTCTGTAAAATTTCTATGTGAACACTGGTCTCAGTGGACAGAGGTAACTTATTAAAATGATTAAGTATTGTGTGTCAGTCTGCATCAAAGCAAGAATGTACTCTACCCATTTTTTTCATACAGTGCCAGCCTTTAGATCAGCAGGCCAAATCATCTTTGTAAAGAAATGCCATTCTACAGATGTCAGTAAGGCCTCACCAGTTTGGGCCAGCATGGAATTGGGCTCAAATACTAGCACAGATTATAGGAGTTTAGCTAAACTGAGTCTACAGAAATTTAAAGTTTTGTACAAGATTCTTAGCTGGCTTGACATTTTAAGGTGAAACCCAGACCCAGATCTAGTGGCAGTTCTCTTCTGTTCACTTAAGAAGCAGCAAGTTGCAGATCAGGAGTACAAAGACCTGATAGACTTTTTGCTTGTATTTCAGTGAGAAGCACCGCTGAGATTGTCTCTCGCAAGCTAATTTATAGGGAGTGTTGGACATTTCTGCTTACAGCATGTTGTCAAAGTAAATGGTGTGCTGCACTGACAACGTCAGCAGTTGTTTTGGGGAGAAACCTTTGTCTATGTCATTTTTGCAGTAACATTTCACATACAACAATTAGTCTATGTCCTAGTCCCTACTCTGGCCCTGATGAGAGAAGGAACAGCCGGAGCTATTGTGGTAGATACTGATACCCTGATGTCTCCTAAAATGGTTAGAAAATGCAACCATCAAACCATTCTCAGCTGTAAAATGATACACAGTTTTGTCTCTCCTATATGCTAAATATCTGACTCCTTACTGCCTTCCAGTATTAACCTGTACCTAACTGCACCTAAGGTGATGTTGTGCTCTGACACAGCAGTTTTATACACCCCACATGGCTGCTTTAGTTGTGCAGCAGAATTTGAACTACAGAGAGAGTTTGTGTCATTATCAACTGTATTCTGTAAATCATAGTTGACTAGGGACATAGTAGGGACATTCCAAAATAAGAGGATTTGAAAACACCACCACCATTACCACACACCTGCATTCGTTGCTTTTAATGAAAAGGTAGCTCATTAGAATTGTACCATGTGGTACATTACATATTTACCTTAAAAAAAGAGAAATTGGCACCCTTGGTGAGTACATCATTAATATGGCTGAATTCTGTATAAGCTGGCGCTGACTCTGTGTTAACTCCAGGCTTTTTTCCCTCCCCACCCTGCTTCTGTAGCTAAATTAATCAGCTTTTTACACTGGCAGAAGCCAACACAGTGCTGGTGCATGCTGACACTTCTTGGCTTAGCTCAGGGATGCTTTATGCTGTCAGGAGTAAGCACAAATCACAGATGAGAACTAAAAGCAAACTTAATAATTAATACTAAAGGGCAGACCTGCCAGTACAAGTTGTGATTTATAAAAACATAGAATAGCAGAATAAAAAATCATGCAAAACTAATCTGTCTTGCACTACTGATCTGAAATATGCAGTTGCATTAGAAGATTCTGTTTCTGATGGCCTTAGTTACAAATAAGACTGACAATTTAAATATTAGAATTAATTTTATTAGCATCATTTACGTAAATAGAAACAATACTTTCAGTATCACTTCACAGTGATGCTGCTGGGTTTCCTTTCAGGCAGCCCCTATTGGTAGAGCTATTTGGCACAGTCGACTTAAGAACAATCCTGACTGATAAAATATTTTGTTCCTCGGGGCCTTTCATGTCAGATGTAGAGCATTTCTGGGACTGTAGCAACACCTGCCCCAGCATTCCTTTGAAAGAGCTTCCCATTCTCTCTCCCCTTTCCCATACCACTGACACCAACTCTCTGTTTGGTGCAGTTTTCACAGAAGTTTAAAGGATCTTTAAGGGAACATATTTTGGTCTCCAGAATGCCTTAAGTAATTTTCCAAAATTATAGCTCACATGGAAAAAATGGTTCATTGGGTTTTCTATCCTTCAAAAAGGCCTCTCCCACCTCATCCTTCAGATGACAGACACATCCTACACATAAACTTATTTTATTAAGATCAAGTAGAAGTGACAGGAGGGAGCTAGGAGTCCCACAGCACCCCCTGCACCTTGCAGGCATTCCTAAGTACGTTTGTCCTCTGTGACACAACCCACAAGCTCCTGCTTTCCCTCCTGTCCCAGCAGGATCCCCTTGGGGGGTCCACAGAGTACCTTCATTCAGGCCTGTTGATGGGGGCTCAGATGATCAGATAGACAAGGCTGTATCTATCTGATAGGCCAGTGCAAACACTTATCAAAAAACCTCTAAACCAGTTCAATACCAACAATACAATATTTGTGAAAATAGCCCCCTTTACTACTTTTTTTTCTTCCCAGAAATGACGTCATGTCTAAAACCAATTTGCAGTAAATTCAAAATTTTCCTTAGCAGTCTATCCAATCTTTTTTCCTCCCTTTCTCCCATTTTCACTTCAGACTAAGCTTTAAATGCAAAATAACTTGAAATTCCAGGGAATCCCAGAATTTAAAATCAAGGTTTGGGTACCAAGATGTTAGGATTTATTTAAATTGTGCTTAAGTGTCACTCAAGTGTTGCTTTCAGCTTTCAGAGCCACAGAATCAGAATGGTCTTTGTAGGATAACCTTAAGATCAGCTTTACATCAAAGTTTAGATCACACCAGAAGATGTCTGAAGAAAGCAGCATATGATGGACCTACAGGAAAAAAAATAATGGCTACCACATTTTTGTATATTTCAATAATTACACAGTTCCACAAACTCCAGCTTGAAAACAAAAAAATTAGTGACTGATCAGATACCAAAATATAAAAAGATGAAGTTAATCTCATTATCACCCTTCCATGAATATATCCCATCTGGTTTTTGAGTCTAATCTACTTTGAAGAAATGGAGTAATGTGATTTTAGACCAGAAACAAACCAGGGAAAAAAGCTTCCCTGCACACTTACCTTATATAAACATTTTACTGTGTAGTGATAAATAGGCAATTTTATCAAGTTTACAAATAATATCAAATTATTACTAAATTTTTGGAGGTTTCCAGGGATGATTTTGCTTTCAGGATTCTGTCTTACTTGGCACAATGTTCACCTTGGTACAATGTTAATTACTGAGAATTTACTCACCAGTTCTAGTGATCTAGTTAGTAGAATAGGAGCCAACACAGTTCAGCTAAGACACAGGATAATCTTGGATTTAGAAATGGGAAAAGTTTAAAACCTTGACCACCTCACAAACATTATTTTGCAGTGGAACAACTCTGTTATCAATGTCAATTCATTGGCCTTGGTGTAGCTGCGAAGAAATTCCGAAGCTCTGATTTCTAGACAGCATTTGCTACCAGCTACTATTAGGATGTCTTAACCAGATAACCTGTACAGCAAGAATCTTATTTGCATGGCAGCAGTCCATGTGGCCTCAACGCAGGTCTACCAAGGTTGATAAAGCTGGCACTTTGTAACTAGACCCTCTCTTGTGGGGTTGGGATGGGGAGGCACAAACAAGGGCACAGCAATATTCACTCTTCACAGAATGTTTTCTCTGGCGCCTCCATGGTTTGTTTCCAGCACCTCTCTCTTCCCAAAAGAACAAGCACATTTATTTGTGTTTTCAAAAATCAGTTCCCATCTTAGGCCTACTTTGTGCAGACTGTGTTATCAGCAGCTTCCATTTGTTCTTAACTGGGGAGTAAGAACAAGCTATAATTAAAAGCTGAAGGTATTTATCCTCTCTTCCCTGCCCTGGAGGGACTGAGCTGTTGCCAGCAATTACAGGCAGTTGGCGGCTCCCCGGGATCACAGGAACCAGGAACCAGGAAGCGCACTCTGGTCCCATCTACCTGCCCTAGAAAAACTCATCTGCCACGGAACAGTGACGCTTCCCAACTCTGCGTTTCCTCTGGCCTCTGAACACCTACCAAGGAGTGGTCTTCATTTCCAAAGACTACCCACCCATTTAGGTCAAAATCCTAATGTAAGAAGAGTGGTGAAAAATTTGCCATTCAATTCACTCCTTGTAAGTAATTTCAAAATCTGTTGATGAAAACATCCAAAGCATGTACACACGTGTGTTGTAACCTGTACTGAAAAGGCAATGGAAACCAGGGCGTGTGGCTGCTCTTGCAGTTGATAAGTTACATCATTGCAAACTTGTCTTCCTACTTTGCATAATAGTCAAAAGTTTCCCTTTGTGTGTGTGTGTAACAAATAGTGCTTTCTGAAGAAGTTTCCATCACTGCAGTGGCTGTTTTCATGGTCTATTTAGAGACTGTAGAGAATGTGGTCCCGTTGTGGCGGCTTTGCATATTTCATTAACAGGTAGAGATTCCCAGTATTGTGTGCAAGTAATTGTGTTACTTTTTATAGTAATGTTGTTAACTTGTCTCATCCTGTGCTGCTACTACAAAGTGTTGTGCTTTGATTTACGTGGATGGTTGGCAATCTCTTATTTTCCTGAATAATAGGCAATACAAAATAGAACAAATCTCACGTAACAGAAAACTGTGTGAACTTTACAAATCAGAGCAGTTTAATTTGTAAAATCTTTTTTAGGATTCCAGTCAACTATTAAGTTACGATATTTCACATAGGCTGTTTTGAAGCAAAGAACCAACAAGGTGACTGATTTAATTATTATTTTCTCTTCCTTCTTTTACTACCCAGGCTTGTGTCTTTTGCTCTGCTTCCCCGTTCCTTCCTTTCTGTCCTGTCCTAATCCTTCAGCATTTTTTTGATTCGAAAAATCTCCCTAGAATGTTGTTGCTACCTCAGCAGCCTTTGTATTTTCTCCTTTCCTGCTGCTTTTTTTTCTGATCTGCCTCATCTCCACAGCCATCTCTCTTGGTTTGCTGTCTGGAGCATATTGCCCTCTAGCACTTAGACCCAGCAGAAGTCACTCAGCAAGTCATGGCTGGGTGTTGGCTACCCGAACATAAGGAAGACAATCAGAAAAGATCTCTAACAGCAAGCTGCACATAGTTCTGGGATTTTAGCAAGTAGAGGAACTGGATTTTAGATACTTGCATGTCTGCCTAAGTACTTGCACTTACTAGAAATACACAAACACCAAAAAAAAGGTAAAAAAAGATCCGGTTATTCTGGGGGAATTCTGTGTAATCTAGGTGCAGCTTCACAAACCTAGAGGGTCAGGAGAGAACCCCAGACAGTTAATATATTCATTACCTCCTGAAGAAGAAAATTACGGCACTGAAAGCCATTCCTTTAGGTAAAGTCCAGAACAAGCCAGTGAAGAATATAGTTTAAAATCCTGACCACCAAATGTAAAGCTGATCCAGCCAAGATGTACCACAGCCTGGAAAAGCCAGGTTCCATAGGCAGTAGCTGCTTCTGTAGTATCTCTGCTCTATAGCCAGTACATGCAACAGTCATTTCTCCCCTGTCTTGGCCAGGAAAATCTCCAGAAGTCTTTAGGAATGTCTGCTGCTTATCCTAAATCATAGTTCATGGTTTTGAATGTTGTTGCATATGCAGAGAATGAGCAGGACATTGTGTGGATAAATCCATGTGTGTTGACAGCTTCAGCTACTGCTGCTCTGAAGGATCTCAAGGAGAGACATGCTTGCGTTATGGCCCAGACCATGTGAACAGCAGCTCACTTCTATTTATCATTTCAATTTATCCTCAAAGTCTGGTAGTGCTTGACTAGCAACAGTCTCAGCACAGAGCCAGGCCACGGCCAGCTACCGAGCAACACACACACACCCAGGCACAACTTCGTGGTGTGGGCAGCGGTAGCTGCACAGACCAGTGGCATCCCAGAACAGTCGCCTGTGAGGAGCAGGTGGCTACAGAAACCTACTGGAAAGGTAGGAAACTGCCTGCTCAGAAAATAAGTTACTCACTCATAGCTTCCCCAGGTGCAGCTGCCCTCACACAGGGAAAACTACTTTGGTGGTTCATACCATGCCCCCTGACTATCTTTCCACCCTGTACCAAGAGGGGGACACATCTCCGAAGTGGGAAAGTCAGGATAGAAGACTGCAAGTCTTTAAGCCCCAGAGGCCTGCACATATCTGCATTTACTATATGGTTTAGAGGGTGCCTAGAACTAGGCTCCAACTGGTTGTGGCTCCAACTCAAGACCACTGGTTCTTGAGACACTCTGTCCATCCAGCTTAAGAATTCTCATTCTACAGAAGCAAATTTTACCCAGATTTGTTGTTCTCAAAAGGGAACTGGGACAAATGGACTAAAAATAAGCCCATCTACCCTCCCACCCTCCCCCGGCCACATTACTGTGTGGCTTGACTTCCTGGCAGCTAAATACCAGCTTGCCTTGTGCCTCAGATTGGAGGGGAAAATACATTCACTTGTATGGCCTCTTCTATTACCCCTCTTCATCCCATTCTTGATTATTTAATAAATGCACTTGAAGAAGTATCTGATTTTTTCCTATAAGAAAATTATTTTATTCCCCTAGCTGAATTTCAGGTTAATTTGGTGGCAGCAGCTTGAACCAGTTATCCTTGTGTTTCCCATAAAACATGCATACATCTGTGACAATTTTTTCTTGGTGTTTGACATGAATTTTACATGAGGGAAGATGAGGTTAAGAGCATTTGCCTTCATAATGATAGGTTGTATTTTCAAATTGCATAATATTTCTATTTTTAGATATAAATCAAAATTGTTTCCAGAATCCCTGAGGCCTGTACTTCATACTTCCACAGAAGATGTGTCTCATACAAAACCTTTTCTCGTGGAAAAAGACACAGAGAACTAATGAACTAGGAAGGAAAAAAAAATGCTTACAAAAATACCATAAACAAAATCGTGCCCAGAGAAGGTTATAATAAGAAAAAATTCCCACAAGCAGCAACAAGGACTCTCAGGAATTCAATATTGGCAGTGAGATAGTTCACATCAATTTTAATGCATGAATATTAACACTGGTTTAAAAAATGCATTTTTTTAGGCTACACAATTGCAAATTATGTAGCTTAGAATGGGACTTTATCAATCTTCGTTATTACTAAATTAAGCTTCTTATCAGCAGCATTTAGAAACAGATTTTCTTCATCTGCAAACCTGTTTCCATACATAACAATAAGTTTTTCTGTGCAATAACTAGGCAACCTGGCACAGGCACTAATATGCACACAGACAGCAGGCTCTGCTCTGGCTGCTCCTCATCCTCACAGCTTCATTCCTCCTGCATGTGCCACCATTAAGTAGCTGGAATGCAAGCACAGAAGAAGGGGATTTGATGCCACATTCTTCCTTCTAGAATCAGATTTTGCACTTCAGATGAGTGGGACTATGGAAGTGGCATAGGACCACAGAGCAAAACAGGTATTTGGCTGCAGAGTGAGTGAATTTGTGTACCACAGGTTACTGCAGGAGGTTTTCAAAGCCTGCTTTTGCTCTGACCCGTTTCTCAGACAGTATCTTCAGCCCTACTTTTGCTATATTTAGATGCAACTTTCATTGTTATATGGAATAAACCATTTATTCTCCAGAGAATTCAGAGAATATTTTAGGAAAAAAAAAAAAGTTTCAAAAATCCACAACTGTACATCAAAATCAAAGTAAGAACCACACATTTTGAATAGGTTGGTGGCACAGCACTGACATCTCTAGGGTTTCCTGGTGCAGGTAACACAATGCATCAAATGCAGCTGGCTTGTTCCATTTTGCATAATCAACTTTCAGTATTCATTACTTTAAATACGTTAAAGGCAGGTAGAGCATGTCATGTGTGGCCAAATATGCTTTTTAATTTTCATGTCTTTGAATCTATAGCCCACTGTCATTAAACAGCTTGAACTGCTTGCTATATACTTCAGCTAATTGAATGGGAGTCCTCTGTGAAATGTCATCTACAGCAACAGCTCCAGGGTTGCTCCCGCTTGAGTGCAATGGACAAATCTGAGCACTTCTTGTAACACGTGGCTGCAGAGAAGTACAGTTTATTAGCCAATTTTCAGGATTAGAGGTTCTCATGTGCAAAAAGCAGTACCTGGGAACACCCATAGCATCAGGGCTGGCCAAGCAATGCTACTTTCAAGATACAGTGGAGTGACTCTTCCAGTGATTTTTAATACCACAGTGCAGAGAAGTAGACAAATAATCCACCTTGCCGTATGTTCCTCCTAAACAAAGTAGTAATTGTCTAGGTTTTTCCCCTTGTTTTTTTGCCTAGTTTGAAGCATCATTGGTTAGGTTTTTCACCAGGAAGCACAAGTGGTTTATTAGTAGACCAGTACTGGTCAAGAAACAACATGTTTTTCTTGGAAACAGTTTCTGCCATATTGTCTACTGATAAGAGGGTTACATTTCAGGAACCTGAAAACAAAACATGTATACCTAGTACTGAGCTTAGGGATGAAGCTTTAGAGGAGACTGTCACAGTGACCCCTCATATGTTGTTATCGTCACAGATACATCCAACTATTCAAATTAAAACTACATTGAAATGCTGTTGAATTTTCCATCTGATTAATTAAGCAGTATTACTGTTACTTCTGATAAACTAGCCAATATCCTAGATCCCTCCATCACTCCTGCAATTGCAACAACTCACTTTGATACTGCTGTAGCAGTCTTGAGGAAAAATGTCTTTGGAAATTCCAACTAGTAACTGACATTCATTAATAGAAAAATCTGCTATGCTTCCTGTGCATTTGCTAATCCTATTTTATGGTGACATGTGCATCACTAGACTGATACCTCTCACAGCCTGAAGGTGACTCCTGCACCTTGGAACACACCAAGTCTGTCTCAGACTTATTCTAGTCTAAGCAATACTAACAGAAAAGCTGCTTTTTCAGCTGCAGTGCTGCAGACTTGCATCCAATTAGAACCCACCACATCCCAGCTGTGTGATGCTTTTGCACAGTTTTGACTAATTCCGGTTTGTTGCAGTCAACAGAAAGTTGTCTGCAAAAAATTTTTGCATAGTACTTAGATAGTACATTCCATGATGTACTCATATGTGTATATATGCACTCGAGGCTAGACATAGACAGGATCTTTCGTCACACAAACCCATTAAACTTATTGTACAAACAAGGGAAACATACAAAGTAAACATGCATGCAGGCCACATGTTTCATTGCAAAGACAATTTACTAGAAAAAAATTTACTGGTGCTTGCAGAGAAATGGCACAAACAACAATCAGAAAGGAGGCAAGGGACACAAGGAAGCAGGAGTGCCAAAAGTGGGGATTTGGTTTATGGCTAAACGTATGTTTGGCTCTTTGCTTGGCTAAACATGAGAGCTTGCACGTCAAGCAATGCCTGAAAAAGAAGAGTGGAATTGAAACCAAAACTGCTCTGTGGTCTTACTTATTTCTTCAGGAAAAAACCAGAATTATGCAAGTTCCTTGTAAGACTGCATCAAAAACACCGGATATCTAAAGGCCAAAATCTTTTTATAACTGAAAAAAAGATTATTTCTGTAAGATTCATTTATAAAATCTTAATTAAGTAGATTTATTCATATGATCCAACTTACTGTTCTATGTGTACATAAGAAAGCAGAACTCAGGGCACAGGTATTTTTATTATGTGCATAAATTAATTATCTGGATAAATAAAGCTCACGCATTTGTCCTAATTTACAATTGACATTAAGAATTAGCAGCAGTTCTCTTTATTGGAATAATTTTTGCTTCTGCAATACACAGATATGTTGAAAATGGTACTTTTCCACATGTGGCCACAAGACCTGATCAAGAATGTCAAATCACATAATTACAGCACTTCTCAATGGCTCAGTTGTCAGCTACTGCAATGAGACCTAAGAAATCTAGGACTAAGCTGCACTGAACTTTAAGTTTTGGCTTTTAACAGTTTCTCTTGGTGCTCTTGCAATTTGAATATGCTTCTTAAAAGTTTTTGAGCAAAGCAGGGTTTCAACAGATTGTCTTATCAACATTTAAAAAATGTTGATACATTACTATACATGACAGAAAATGAAAAAAGTAGCCACAAATACATTTTGCAGCAACTAATTTCCTCTGCAATATATTCGGCCATTTTGATAGCAAACATGACTTGAGTTTCATTTAAAAGTTTTAAGTTTCATATGAATCTATGATTTTCCAGAAGCAGCCTTGGGAAACAAAATGAAACAAAAACCTCCACCAGTAAACCTGGAAGGGTAAAGCAACAAGATAAAAAAATACTAACGAGATAAAGATGAGTAACTGCCAAATCTAATGTAAGTCCCTTTTAACACAGCCAGCAACTACAGATTTGACTTCAATGAAGAGGGGGAACACAGGACTTCTGGTTCTCCACGGAAAGATGGAAGGCATCTCAACCATCTTCCCACAGTTCACACATGTCAGCATTTGGCACAACACAGGGATTTACACACAGAAAATCTCCCTGGTCCTACTTATTTACTCATTGTGCTACTCAGAACAGAGGAAGACCTGCAGTGTCAAGTCACAGACCTCGATGCATCCAACCCAAACATTTATTATTAGTTTCCTTGAGGCAGCACACAACAATATTTTTTCTGGAACACAAGTCCTTAAGAGTTTCTCTGCTATTGGATAAAATAACTAAGACAAATATTAACTGAAGAAAATTAGCTTTATTTATGTAAATTAGAAAAAGAATTGTTAGAACTTTGGTCAAATTGTTAATTCTGTACAATTTACAATTTTATTTATATACAAAACTTCTAATAAAATACAGTACATCACACTCTTCCTGAGTCACAGTGTGTTTCTCAGTTCTGTAAATATTTTTTTCTTCTTCCTTTTAAAGCAATTAGATTCAAGAAGGAAATAGTATCCTCAGTTTGACAGTGTTTGGTTTAAGTAATACTGGTATTAAGAAAGAAGTCAATACATTGTACTTAGAAAATACTTCATAGCCATTGCAGTTTTGACAGTTATTTTTCTATATTAAAATATGCTCCTTGATAAAAATGTTAATTACATATTTCTTATTATGAGTTTGTTGCACTTTATTTACAGACACAAGACAAAGTGACTTCCAATGCATACATCTGTCATTGCAGAGATACAGAAATTAAGTTACATGTATATATCAGTGATCATTCAGAGATCAGGGAACATCCATCCACATAGAGCAGAGGTCTGAACTGAGGCACAGTACGTTAAAATTGCTGTCCTATCCTGGACAGGATATGTAAGCTCCAATTGCCCGGCTCCCCTAATAAAAACTTATCAAAGTACACATCCTGAAAAGTGAGACTGTGTCAAGCAACAAGGCACCAAGCCAGTCAATCCTTACATATGCATGACAGTCCCACTCTGGAAAGAACCACAAAGTCCCCAGCGAGGCATTGTAGAGCTGTATTTCACAGCATTTGTTACATTTTGGCCAGCTCAAGATGTTATTAGGATTAAAGCTATCCATATTACCTTTACTGAGTTGAATTTTCTGAGATCAGCAATAAACTATTATAAGGCTTACAAGGATATTTAATCTGTTTAATGAATGATGCAGTGTGTTAAATTAGTAATTAGCATAGATCACAACCTGTAAGTAAATTTATGTCCCTGTTAAACCCAAAAACCAATTACAGTAACTTATTTTTGACAAATATTGACTTAAAAAAAAAAGTTAACTTTACTTAATGGCTAAGTGTGGGATGCTCGTAAATATATCTGTGGTAAAGTTCACTATGTTCTTTTTAATATAGGCATGTGCATGTCTGATATTTTAGTCCAAAACAATTTAAAAATACAGATTTGATGACCTCTGATTTATTCATAGTGTTTAGACATATTTAAGAAGTCTTACACTAAGAGAAAGTTATCTAGAGACTTGCTTTCTCTTAAAAACTTTCCGTAATACTTCAGCACAAACTGAAATACATGAGATCAACTCCTGACAATCCTTTATGATTAGAAATTAAAAGGGACTTTTTTGCTGTTGATACCAAAGTGCGTAAAATGACAATATGGGGCTTTACAGAAAATTGGTCTTTAGCTGAATGCTTGAACTTTTCCCAGGATTTTTTGCATGTTTAGTAGTCTTCACTTTGATGCTTTCTTGATTGCCTTTAACAGCTGACTCAAGCCTGGCTTTCATAGTTGGAGAGGAGGCCATTAGTTTTTTAAAAACTGATGAGTACTGTGGACCAATCTGCATCAGAGTTTGCAAAGCAAACTCATGTAGACTTTTTGCCGAGGTTGTAGCAGAAACCAGTGCATTTTCATCCAAAAGAAAGGAAATGAGGATGGGAAGAAAGCAGGCCACCAAGTGAGCACCTATAAACATTGAAAACAGAACTTAAATATACGATTTTTAAAAATAGTGTCAAATTCTAAATGGAAGTATTTCTCCAAGTTAACATTTAATTCCAACTGTAATGCTGCAAATGTTAGCTGAACTGTAGAGTAAAAAACCCAACATTCCTGTGAGCAATTTTGTTGGCAATTAGTGTTCAGGACTGAATTCCTAGTGGTCATTTTGGTTTTAGTTTGTTATTTATGGCAACTTTGAGCATCTTTAATGCTTCGAGTACAAGAAATGGAAGTAACTTACGGTGCTGTTCCTCAGCAGCGGCTGTCAGAGCTGTAACCACCTTTATTCCCTCCTGAATGACTTGAAGTTCAGCAGCGTTTTCAGGTTTTGCTTTTTCTGTTTCCTGCAGTTTCCCCACAATGGATGGTGCTAAAGAATGGATATAAGGGTACGACACAGTTTTGTTTGGATGCTGAAAGATGGAGTGCAGCAGCTGATAGCACTTACACTGTACCTAAACGGAAAAAGAAATTTGCAGTTACGAAGCCTTATACTTAAAAATACATCTCTGGGTGTTCTAAATCTAACAGCTTGTCACATAAAAATTTTGGGAGGGGGAAAAATGTGCCTCACAGCTTGAAAATTCATCAGGTTGTAGGCTGCTCATGTATAATACTTTATAGGAGCATCATAACTTGTAATCAATTATTAATAGAAACCAGATCATGCTTTCTGTTTCTTTCCATCAAGTCGTATATCTTCCGACATTTTCGAGTCAAGGAAAAAAACCTACTTTTATTTGAAGATTAGTATTATTTTGAAAATACTCTCTTCTTAGCAAAAGTGCAATAATACTGAAAAAGTGGTGCTTAAAACATAAGCAATATCCCTGTCAAACTGTAGGCACAATTTTAAAATGCCTTAAATGGTGCAGTAGCTTGCCTCTTATTGGACGTCAATAGGACTGAAACTGCCAAGTTGCTACACAATTTCTGAACGGCTCTGATGCCTAATACTTGGATAAAGTTTGCAAATGCATGCTAATATTTCCTTGCAGTCATATTTGGCATTTCCAGTTTCCTAACAGTGAAAATCAAAGTTTACAATATTAGGAATGTACTGATACATAAAAAAGTATTGTCTTACAGTTATTTCTCAGGTAAATTAAACTTTGTTTAATTTTTTATTACTACACAAATATATATAGAGGAGATGCAAGAAAAGCAGTTTACAGTGAATTCTAACAAATATGAAATCTAATGCATGTTATTTTCAGAACTGAACTTTGAAAGTGAGGTAGCCCCAACACCTAAAAAAGCCATTTGTATAAATACTTTTTTTCCCTGACACATTACTTTTTTAGATGAAGGTCAGTTATATATGAACTGTGGCACTATAATCTAATGCCACTACATGAAAATATTTATGCTAGGTCAGAACAAAGCATTAATCTAGTTCAGTAAGCTGCATCCAGCAGTGGCCAGGAGCTGATGCTTATGGGATAGTAACAGTTCTGTAGTGGTACTTGCTCCAGCTCCCAAAGACTCACAGCTGAGGGATTTCCTGTGCAAAACATAGTATCTGTGTGTTGAAGACAAAATGAACAAATAAAACTCGACAGGTGCCTGAAACCCTACACAACTGTATTGTGTACTTAACAATGTATAAAGCACCGAGTCTGACGCAATAAAAAAAATAAATAATAGGAGTACAGAATCGCATACAGAACAATGATTAATGCACTGCTGGACATGTTCTTGCTCACTTGTTCAAATTGTATTTTAAAATACAACAGATATAGTCAGGAGAGAATTAATTTCCATCAACACACAGGACTAGCAACACAACTAAAATAAGCCAATATTCATTCAGTATGTAGTGATATTCTTACAACTTCACCAGTACTTACAAGAGGATCTTTTGAATCAAGTGTTATTTTAAACTTCTCAATACAACGCTTCTGAAGGCACTCTACAGTAGTAACTTCTGGGCTGGTAGACATAACAAATACTGTAATAGCAGTGAGAAGGCTGACTTCATCGAGTTCTTGGAGAAGGCCATCTACTATCAACAAAGTAAGAAGATTGTTAGATTTATATTAAAAATTCTGTGAGTTTAAGTGGTACAAAGAGGTGGAATAGAAATTTCAACGTCTACGTTTCTTTAGGAACCTCTGTTTTCAAACACACAACATACTCTGATACAGTGGTATGGACAATAAAAGCCAAGGCCAAAATGGGAATTTAGGGGTGATCATACGCATACTTAGAAATTACAGCATACTCCTATTCTATTGTTTCTTTGTATAAAGTACAATAAATATATTTGAAGAGCTAGTATGACATATTAAAGTACAATCATTTTGAGAGTAATATAAAACTTGCATTTAGAATATATTATTTTCTTGTAACTTAAACAGTTTTGTAAAGAAAAGTTCCAACAGCAAATTACAACTTAAGAGATTAAATGTAAGGAACAATAAAAATACTACAAACTCAGGAAGTTGAAGCAGCAGCACACAGTAAACTGATTCAAGACAAAAAATTCTTTTCTTGCACTACTGCTTTAACACCCTTTGCTTCACTACAGACACTAAATCTCTGTGGAGAACCTGCACTCAGTGTGCAGCTGTCTTTTATGCTCAGCAGTACACTGAAGCCATAGCTCCTGTTTATGCCTTCATACCATGGAACTACACTGTGGCACTACACAACACAGGAGTAAGCCTGCAAACTCACTGTCCTGGTTTCAGCTGGGGTAGAGCTAATTTCCTCTCAGTAGCTGTGGCAGTGCTGTGTTGTGGATTCGGAATGAGAGTGGTGTTGATAACACACTGATGTTTTGGTTTTTGCTAAGCTGTGTTTATCTTAAGTCAAGGACTTTATCCCTTGCCTCATGCTTTGCCAGTGAGAAGATAAGCAAATGAAACTGGGAGGGAGCATAGCTGGGATGGGTGACCTGAACTGACCAAAGGGATATTCCACACCACAGAACATCATGCCCAGTATATAAACTGGAGGGAGTTACCTGGAAGAGAGGGTGATCTGAGTTCGGGAAGGGGGGTCTAGCATTGGTCAGAGGGTGATGAGCAACTGTACACTGCGTCACTTGTTTTTCCCTTTTTCTTATCATTATTATTATCATAATTTACCATTATTACTTTATTTTACTTTAGTTTCAATTAGTGGACTGTTCTTAACATACAAGTTTTACTTTGATTCTCCTCCCCATTCCACTAGGGTGGGGGGAAGAGAGAGTGGAGGTTGAGTGAGTGGCTGCGTGGTGCTTAATTTTCAGCTGGGCTTAAATCACAACACCCACGTTTATACTTTTATAGATGATGACTTCTCATATGGACTTCTCGTAGGGACAAGATCGCACTATAGTTTCAACAGTACTTGGTAACCAGCTAATTCTCTTGTGACTAAAAGAGTAGTCTTTTTTCAGATGTGCATGAATTCAATTTAAATAAAACCAAGCAACATTTCACACAAACATTTTTAATCTTGTTTTTAAACTCATAAACCCAACATTTGTGCTTACCTTGATCCCAACAGTCAAGCACTGTGACCAAAGCACTACGTAGAAGATCAGTCCAAGCATTCTGACTTTTCTCTGCTCGAGCCATTGGAGAAGACAAGAGTCCTTTAAGAGCTTGTAGAGATGCAGCAACTGTCAGAGGTAACTGGCCATCTTGCGATTTCACAGCAGTTTGTTTAAGTACTCCAATAATTAGGTACAAAATAGTAGGAAGAACTGAAACACTTCCTGTAAAACAACGCAAACTAATTTAACAGAAATTTTAAAAAATGCAGGTACTTTTTACATAAAAAAACAATTGAGGCAGTTTTCTTGGATTCTCTTTTTTATTTATAATTTATCATTTTTAAGCATATTTATGAATAGAGGCACTGGTAATTTGGAGAAAAGATTTGAAATATCATGTGGCCTGCTATAGCAAACGGGGAGTCAGACTGCTTAAGTGAACTTAAACCTTTTCCCCTTTAAAATTAGCATTGTATATCTTTTCCTTGATGATTTTACTACATGAAGGGTAGAATGATGTCATATTCAGAGAAAAGCAAGAACAGAAAGATCAGAACCACTAAGGAGGTGGTTCTCATGGAAGAGAAGCCATAGAAGTATACAAAGTATAGTAGTGTATACAGTATATACTAGTATATATATTATCTATATACTGTATATATGTATATACAGTATATATACACTAGTATATATACCGATACATAGTATATTCTTTGTATATACTACTACAGAGAACGAAGAAAACAAAAGTGTAAGAACCTAAGTGTACTTTGCACGTGAAGACAATATAGTGAAGGAAATTAACGGGGGTAATTTCAAAACTGGCAAGAGGAAACTTCCACCCACTAATGTGTGGTTAGCTAAAGATGCCACTGCTCCAGGAAATCACTGAAGTCAAGAGTTTAGTAAGAGTAATAATGATTTCAGAATAAATATACGTATAAAACCCCCTAGAATTAAAATATAAGCCTCTAAAAAATATCTTGGAAAAGAAAAGACCTTAGGAGAGAAGCGGATTGTTCTACAGGCCACTGAAGAGATTTTCATGTCTGAGAATCTGATAGTTGATCAGTCATAATGAGAGACCACTAAAAAATACTTTAAAATTCACAGGAATAACGTGGCATAGCAGTTTCACTTATTTTTATGTCTTGGAATCTAACAGTAATACAGAATTCTGCATATATTGGAGGCAATCTGGAAACTTGCGTAGTTATATGTTGCTCCTGTCCTAAGTTATGACTCAGCAGAGCACAGAGTTAAGCACATGGCTTAATATGCTTACCACATTCCCTAATCAGCAAAATGCTTATGTTTTTAGGATTTTAATACACTGATGTTAATGAGAGGCCTGTTGAATAATGAGGGTCTCTGACTTATGCACAAGTATTTTTTGAAGCTGAGGACATGTATTTTTGGACCGCTGAGAATTTACTGTTGGAATTCAGTAGGAAATGTAGGTCATGAACATCATTTACTTGCAAATTTTTTTACGCACACATATCACGACAGGTGCCTGAAGTACGAGACATGGCAGGCACAAGACTGTAACTTCAGTTACATATTAAAGGGGAAAAAATTATGCAATTCCACAGAGGAATTCTCATCTCTTTAATTATGTGAGCTGACTTTTGGAGCTGCTTCCTTATTCAACTGACTGTATAAGCAAGCTTCAGCTCTTCTTTTTAGTCACCTGAACCAAATGCTTAACTTCTCTAGTGTAAACATTCCCTGTGGTCTGATCCTGCAAAGCTGTTTGTGGAATGACATGGACAGCTAAAGACAAAATCAACTACAGTGAGAAAAAAATCACAGATTATTTTTCATACAAGATAGTTGTCCTCAGATCGAAGTGGTGCTATGTTTATTTCCTTTCACTCTGAACTGATAAATTAACGGGCTGCAGATGGAAACGAGAAAGCAAATCATCGCCTTATGAGGATTGCAAGGGCTGTCAGCTGTTCCATTTGGAGTATCATATTCCCCATAGAAGAATAATTTAACAGAAAACAAATTTAAAAAAAACCAAGAAATTTTCAGGGGTGGTAAATGTCAAAAATTTGCATAAGGTGTAACAAAAATACTTAAGGTGGGAACAGAGGAGTAGGACAGAAATGGTTTATATGTGTGGCTGTAACAGTACTGAGAGATTATATGTATGAATATGATATTGAGGGTTGGTGGTGGGGCACCACCTTAAAGTTTGGTGTGAATCCAAAATGAATCATGGGTAAAAGTCAACTAATCTGAGAATTCAACCGTAACTCCTTACAGCCGTTTCTTAATGTCCAAATGATGGAAAGGTAACATCACACATTTCCCTTTTAAATTTAATTTATGTATTCATTATAAATTCCAGAATAGACAATTCAAGTAGAATATAATCATGTAGCCATTGTGTACAAAATGAATCTATTAATTGCGCTGCTATAGGGTGGGAGGAAGAGAGAAACTACTCATTTAACTGCTTCAGTTTTGAAACTTGTTTTGCAATTTGACAGTCAAAAAAATAATTAGAAAAGGAAATTGTCATAAGAAAATCAACAAAACTTGCTGCCAGATATAACCAGCTAAGAAAATTAGGTAATAACAAAGGGAGAGAAGGGCCTAATATTCTTTCATTAATCTTTTCTTGTGATGAAATAGCATACCTTCAGGAGAGCAGACTGCAGGAACATCAGAGAGAATAACTAATGCCGCTGCTACCAGTCTACTTCCATCTTCTGACAGTAACAGATGTTTTCCAGGTTGAACTGCAGGGCTACAAGTTAATTTAGGGTTGAGCACGGGAAGCTGTCTGACGAGAATACAAACACACAGCTCCAGTGTTGCGAAGACTAATGATTTCCCAGGCACCAGTCCCCCTGTGTCTTTGCCTTCTCCAAATTCTGGTAATGTTTCCTTTTCTGCAGCACCATCATCAACTGAAAGAAAAACGAGAAATATGGCAGAAGTCTGCAGGCTGTGACTTGTTTCCAAAAAGTTTACTTCTTAAGACTGTTTCAGCACCAAATTATAATCTTGATACATATGTATGTACATGGGTATGTATTCAAAATTCTACTAGCAAACATCCATCCTTCTGAATAAGCAAACTATGCAGTGATTGTCAAAAGGCAAAAGGGTGCACAATAGACTTCAACACACAACATCCTGAGGCACCAAGCCAATATAATGTCACCTGATACAAGCATTTTGATTCTTCTCCCAGTTTTTTCCTTCTAGTAAATGAATGTTAGGAAGTCACAATCAGAGTAACTATTGGAACCTGGCTTGTAACAGCTGTGTGTGCTGAGTCTGTCCATTGCTCAATTGCAGCTGACCCCAGCTTTTCACTAGACTCCTCCCTCCCTGACACCACCCAGCTACAGTTTCTGCAGTTTTTCTCCTCACTTTCTGCCCTCTGTTCAACACCTAAACCACCTGCTATCTATCACACCACCTGAATTTCTTTTGTCAGGAACCTGGACTGTCTTCAGTAAACCAGAATTAGAATCCAACTGTGAAAAACTTCAATTAAGATGCACCTTGGAATCCAGTCTTCCAAGAAAGAATTGCTTTAACCCTGATAATAGGTACTCAACCATCTCATACAGTACTGTACCTTCTGCACTTCTCCGCTTTTCCTTCACGTGTTCCTGAGCTGCAAAAAGAATCAAGCGAACCACTTCAAGGGCAGCAAGCTGAATATCAGGTGATTCTCTGGTCAGTATCAGTCGATGCAAAACATTCAGCAGCTCTACACCCAACTCCTACAGTAAGAAAAACATCTAATATATCTTAATTTTAATGCAGGAGTTTCAGGAACTTGTTAATACTTGTTACAGCCAACAGTATTACTCTGATTGATCTCACTAAGGAACACAATGTAATTGATACAATCATAGGAGTTGGCATTTTCTTCAACATCCAGCTCCTAGCTCCCAGTAACAGCAGTCCCAATCAAGTCTCCCAACAAAATACTAATCATAGTAATTTAAGACATCGGGTACTTAAAACAATTAAAAAACCCCAAGTAATCTTTATCTTATGGTTTCTTAACTCTTGAAGGTGAGGACACTACATTGTATCCCTCCAACACTATATGCATTTCCTTGGACAGAGCATCAGCAATCAGCAGAACTTGGCCGTGTCCACAGGCTTTATCACTTCTACTGTGTTAGACAATTGCATGGCACAAAGGATGGTATAAACTTTAATTTAAAGGAAAGAAAATGAAATTTCAGATTACTACTTCTTTTTAGGATCACTGTTGTGTAGTGCTTTTTTTTTGGTTTTGCCTTTTTTCTTTTTTTTAGTATCACTGCTTTTGTCCAGTCTTCTTTTATCAACTTTGACTTTTACAACAGAATTGATTCAACTACGCCTTGACAGAGAGAGTAAGAGAACTCTCTTTTCCAGAATTTTGTCTTTACGTGGTTCTCATCCTACTTATCTAATTATCTTACGTCTTCCTGACAAAATGTCCTCAAATTCTCTGCCCCCCACCTTACAGATTCTATGCTGTGCTCTTTTTTGTCTCCTCCCTCTACAGCTCTAGATTTGGTTAAAGCATATAATTTACCTACTACTTTTATGTTGAAGATTCCTGGAAATACAAGAGATTGTAGAGATTGTTCAGACTAAAACTGTGCCTTACTTCTGGGGGGCATTTGGTCATTATGCATTACCTGATCACCACCTATTTTAGACCTTGGCCATGGAACATCGAAGAGTGCCTGCAGGGCATGTAAGCAGGCAATAATGTTCTCCATCGCTGCATCTGATCGAGGAGAGCAGAGGAACTCCACACTAATTCCTGTAAGCATCAGAAGAAAAAACCCCGTGTGAGCTTGACATTTTAAGAAGTCATTTTTTTGACTACTAGGTAACCTCACAGAAGGCTGAGCAAACAAAGAAGTAGCATTTTAAGTGAATTCATCTCCTATTGCTAATAACTCAGGGCAAGAACTCTATTTCCATCAAAATAATGAAAGAAACTTCAGCTTCTAGACAGTATAAGACCCAATTATAACTGGCTACTAACATAAATAAAACCCCAGCAATTTCTGAATAAAACACTGAACACAAGGTCCAATGATCAGATAGGATAATTCATAATGAATATATAGCAGAATATTTGCCTAATCACTCTGATTTATGTAATAGAAGGAAATGGTGAAAGTAATAGTAGTTCACAAACTCTAAGGCTGAGGCTTTATTTTCCCATTTAAAACAAATGCTAAAGATGCCAACTATCACAACTAGATAACCAGCAGTAAGTAAATTACATGAAGCCTAAACTTGCAAATTGTAGAGCAGGTAAGAGCTCTCTTTTTTCTCAGCTTTCAGGATGCCTCAAAATATTGGAGATAACTGTCACATAAACTGCAATCCATATTCTCATTCCAGTTGCACAGCTGTAATTCCAAAATGTGTGATGACTTGGGAAACCAATCAATGTCCACTAAACCACGGCTGTGCAACAGAAAAGTGGTTTTAAATTCTTTCTGTTTCTCTGTAGGGAGTGAAAATTAAAATGCTATTTTATTCAAAAGCAGAATAAACAAGCCAGATGCCCACGGTCAAGTAGGTAAAATTCGATGTACTAAGCAGTAGAGGAAGCAGGGAAAACGAGCAGCTTTTGTATCAGAGGTCCCACTTTTAACTGAAGGAGCAATGGATTTCAAAAGTGAGCTGGCTCTCTGCAGAAAGGCTGGGATTCAAAAGAAGACATAGGCAACAAAGTCATACAAACTCATTCCAAAAAGGGATTACAAAAGAAGGATACAAAAGAGAGACCAAGAAAAAACTATAATCAGAAATGCCTAATTGTGTAATTTAGAGAACTGGGACTGAATTCAACTACCTGATTAGCTTCTGCAATAGTGGAAGCTTAACAGAGATTTATGTGAGTGTAAGGAAACACTTCTTCACCCTGTGGGTGACCAAGCACTGGTACAGGTTGCCTAGAGAGGTTGAGTCTCCATCCACAGAGATATTCAAAAGCTGTCTGGACATGGTCCTGGGCAGCTGGCTTTATGTGACCCTGCTTGAGCAGGAGGTGGATAAGATGAGCTCCACAAGTCCCTTCCAACCTATACACTATTGTGTGATGTAAAACTGTACTTCAGTGAAACTAATCCATACACTCTGTAACTGTACTGGTACAAACACTGTAAAATCCACCCTTGTACTTGCATGTTTATGAGCAGAGCAATAAGCATTTGTTTAGGGTTTGTTTAGCTCACAGTGTTTTTTGTAACATATTTGGGAAAATGCCTTACAATTTTCTCAGTATGACTTAAAATTCTCCTGACTGTATGTTTTTCCAAAAGATGTGATATTCAATGATGCAGTTAAATTTTAATAATTAAATGTTTACTTGCTAACAGTTTTTTCTAGTAAGAATTATTTTGAGTTACAGCATCTAGGCAGATTATGCACTCACTCACTAACCCAAGATAAGATGAAATCTGTCAGTATTCACATCCTCAGGAGATTTCACCAAGGGCCTGGTAGAAGAATCTTGACACATGGTAGTTGGGGTAACAGGTCTGGAGAGGTTTGTAACTCCTTCATCTGGATCAACAACAATGAAACCTGTGCTAGTAAGCCATAACGCTGTAGCATAAAGTATCAGTGCCCAGGAGTTGTAGTAATGAGGTCTGGCATTTTCAATTGTCTCTGCTGTATAAAATGTACCACCTACAAGAAAAGAAATTAGTTTTAAGACGTTCATTTATTTTCAACTACTGTATTTTTTCATTCTTAAAATGGGATTGTGTTTTATGTATGACTTTTTTTTTTTAATGTTCAGTATTAAAATTCAGGCCAATGAGGGCACTTCATTTAGATTTATTTGGACAGAATCCAATAGATTACCTATTTCTTCTTTCAACCACAAAATTAGCCAACAAGTAAGAATACCAAACCACTCTTCACATCCATGAAACCTCTGTTCTCAAAAGCAGCCCTGATCTTTAAATAGGTCCATAAGTAGGATTATTCTCTATGCAATTTAATCTTACTATGATCTTAACACAAGTCAGTTTGCTTACAAGGGACTTATGAAAATACAACTCATTTGCCTTTTTACCTTCAGCAGGCAGTTGTGATGCATATTCTGGAGGCAAAGTTAAGAGAGCAAAATCCTGAAGTGCAGCAAGCCAGAGCTTGCTCAGTGTTCCAAGATCTGCCTGTACCAAGTCCAGAAGTCCACTGGCTGAAAATGTTACATCTCTGGAGTTCTCTTCTGAGGAGTTTGCAAGTTTTAAACAGTGCTTGTGTGTATCACTTTGATTTTTTTGCTTTTCAACTGCAACTATGTAAACCTGTTGATATATTTGGATAGACAGTTACAAATATTAACACTTGGAAAACTACTGTGATCACAAGCATGACTGTTGAGCAGGCATGAGATTTCCTAGAATCTATTTCTGCTTCAAGTCCAGTAGGCATGGGTGAACAAGCACTCTAAACGTTCTGAATCCATTCCCCAGGTAATCACGATGCAAGAATCCCCCAAAAGGGAAAACTACTAAAATTCCTACCCGCAATTAAGTTCCCTGCTCTTAAAAACTAATATATTATTTGTCCAGTTTCTGCTTCCAACCATCAAACCCTGTTATAGCTACAAGGCTGAAGAATTATCAAATAATATACCTATAATAATGATTCGGAAACAACAGTTAACCCATTCCTAAATATTTTTTTAACTGAAATGCTATATGGCACTTTAAACTGACTTCTCAAAATTATGTGTTACTTCATGTTAGCAGTAAAGAATGAAGAGTACAGTCTTGCATACTTTGCAAACTTTGGGTGTTACCATCTATAGGTTAATTTCAATGCTAATTTCCCTAGATACCTCTCTGGTTATCAAAAAGATAGAATTGAGAATGTTTCAGACAAACAGCCCTCTATAGTCTCTCCAAAAGCCCCTGGAGGGAAGCTCTTCTCAACTATAAAGGACACATTTAGATTCAACGAATCTCAAGTCAGCTTTGTTGAGTACTAGTCTCCTGCAATTATGATTTCTGTATCTTTTTCATGTTTGCTAGTTGTAGTGGGTTGTCCCACACCAGCAACTTTAGCATCTGCAACCACACACCAAGCCATTGTCTCACACCTCCCTGCAGCAACAGGATGGGGGAATTCCTTCAATTTCTGTAAACAAGAAATAGGTAGGATTCTAATGGAGAAGGAACCGCCTACGGCTTAAGTGAAATATTTGTAAATCACAGGTCACAAAAGCTTATAGGAAACTCTACAGAGTTTGCTTTGAAGAATTCTAGTGATCTTAATTATAGGCTGGAACAATCTACAGATCTTCACTTCTGACAGTTGAGCCTCACGTCTAGTCTGAATTTTGTCCTGGCTTCTGACCAGTGAAAGGTTGTTATACACTATTAAAAACCTTTTCTTTGTGTAATGATTTTAAATTGATCACAGTACTTTATCTTTTCCTGAACAGGTTAAATACACCAATCTACTTAAATCTCTCAATGTAAGTATGTTTTCAAGACTTTTATTCCCACCTGCTAGCTTGTCTCCAATGGCTTTCCTATTTTGTCAATATCTATTCTCAAATATGCACACAAAACATTTTTCTACAAATGTTCACATAAAAACTAGCTATTGCCTACTTTCTCCTCCAAAGTACCTTCCTGGTTATACACTGAATATCATCCACCTTCAGAACATGTTCATATTTAGCTGGTTATCAACCATCAGCATCCAAGGCCATCATCACTACTTTCTAACACACATCTTTTGGAGGTGGTGTACATCATCCACACTTTTGACTTTTAAATATTTAACCTTGCATTTACATATATTAAAACAGGTATTCATATGAGCCGACTTTAATTTAACTAAAGCAGTACTGAACTGACAATATTAATTGAAAAGATCTATTTCCAAGACATAAAATAGACAATAGACAATGAGAAAAATGACACCTATTTAAAATGGTACACTGAGTGGACCATCACCATAACCATTTATAACATACATTTTTAAATGAACTATTAGAATATATTAAGGAATTTATATTTTTAAGTATGAGACATTATTCTCAGTGTATAGTATAATAAAACCAGTTTAATTTGCAGTGCTTTTGTCAAGTTTACAAAGTTCATGTACTTTCAGAGGTAGCAAAGCAAAACAACGGGTCAGCACCTTCTATTTAAAGAAGTATGTTAGAAATTCCTGAAAATTCTTTCTGAAAGGTTCTAACTCACCCACCAGATATCAAGACTAACATTGCAGAGCTATCATACTAACCTCTGCCCAAGCCTTAAGGACAGCTAGTACTTCCATAGTTGAGGTGCTTTCATTATATTGTTGATTTTGTGCTTCTTTTCCAGCCTGCACTTTGAGCAAAGAGGACACAAGCAACTGGTGAACCCTTCGAAGGTCATTAAGATCACTTACTACACCACTTGCTATCCAGGCACTGCATACCTAGTGTTGTAAAACAGAAACAATGAGGAACAAGAAAAAAGCACCACTGGACACTCTTTTTTCCATCTGTAAAATTATGAAAACCAGATTTAATTTATACCGAGATACAGTTACTCTCAGACAATATCGAATGTTAAATGACATCACAGTTTAATATACTTAAGTAGTGAAAACCAAAACATTAGTGGGTAGTCAAAATAACAGACAAAATCTCAACTGCTACAAAGTCTCTCAAAAGACTTTAAAGCGACAAAAATCTTTGAGTTGTCACAATATAGAGGTGACATTAATTTTTGTGCATGGAGGATTTGAAGTTAGAGGATTTATTTCCTATTTCTTGTGTTGCATATCACACACAAAAAAAAGTATTTCGGAGGGTCTATTACCTAAGAGACTTCTGACTTTCAACACTTGCCTGACATGCTTTCGCTGTGACATCAGGAGGAGTTTCGGGAGCAAAGGCAGGCCTAAGTGCTGCTCCAACCTAAAGAGAAGTTATACAACATTTAATACATAGTGATTAATCAACTAAATACTTACTTTTCACAATCAGTCTTTGTTACAGTTTTCCTTTATAAAGCATAGTTCCTTCCTCATTTTTTCACAGATTGTTTCAGTGAGATTAAAGAGGAAAGAAACAGTTTCAGTCACACTTCTATTGTTTTGCTTACACTGAAGACATCGTTTCTCTGAGAGAGGTCTTCAGAGTTGATCCTGTTTTTTGCACAGTCTAAAACAGAAACAATAATGTCTTCCTTCCTGAACGCTTGACTTGATGAGGAGCCCACAAAAGAAAAAGCAACGTTCTGAACCATGAAAGACTTGCAAGACACCTAGTGAGTGACATTTCCTTACTCAGGAAGAACATGGATTTAAGAAAACAAACAACTGAAGCTGGTCAACTTTGGGAAGTGAAAAAAGGGGAGAGCACAAACTCCATTGACCTAATAAAGAATACACAAAGTTACCAGGCTGCAGAGGTTTTACCCACTCTCACTGTTGAAAACAATTTCACTAAAGGCTAATAAAATATTCCCTAGCTGCTTTAGCATGTATTTGAAAACTCAGATTTAAGTTTGATGTACTACACTTTCATCCCAAAGAGCAAGTACTACAATAAAAGTTTGTGAAAATAAGTGAAAAGGATTTTTTTAATGGCAATTAATGACAATTTCTTAAGACCCTCTAAAGCTGAGATTCTATTTATGGAACTTCAGAACAAGATTTTAGGAAGTTGTTACTTTAGTCCAGAAAATTTATAGCATCTTTTTCTGGATTATTATGTTATTTTCAAGAAAAAAAATTATACAGTGTAGACTTGATTTTTAATAGTTGCACATCTCCTAAACTTATATGAAACAGCTGATGAGACCTGTGCACAGTATTAGCAGAAACTCTTTAAAGGTACTGAAGCTTCAAGGGAAAATTATCAGCTTTACTTGTGACCTGCTTGATGGTTTTAGACAGCAAGGACAGATGGTTTATTTTTTTCCCTTGATAGCTTCAGACTAGACCATAGCACTTCTTTCCCACAAAGGAGTGCCAACAAAATAGAACTATAATGGCAAAAGCAAGATCAAAGTAGGTTAGGATGTCTTCAGTGTCAGGATCTCTCCAATTCTATGAGAGAAAGTGATCAGACCTATTCAGTGCCTGCTAGAAATTGAAGCTGCATGAGGCTTAACACAGCTGTCCCATATTTAACGCAAGTGTGGTCTGGAACGCAAAATGACTAGGACATCTTTTCTCTAAATCTAAACCAAGACTTAACTAAAACAAACCTTATGAGTACAATCCACACTTCTACCTCCTCTAGCTCATTTATTGGCCAAGATCTCCAAATGTGATGGCTGCTGTGCAAAGGCTACTTATTTCTAAGCAGAGTTTAAAATTGTAGTTATTCCTAATATTTCTTGTGATACTTTCACACTCTGAAACCAATGCTTTCCAAAAAAGCCTCACCAATGATCTATTTTGGTTTTGTTGTATTCAAGAGGGGAAAACAATGAAAATTGAAAAACTTTGCAGCTAAAAAATTATATGCCAACCGAAAAGATGATTTCTAAGGAAGTTAAGTTCAAAGAAATTAACAATACTTCAGTAACAAAGTAACTGAAACCCAGCTCTGCACCTGCACACTGCAAATGCAAATTTCTTTTAGTAATTGACTATAACTCTAAACTTTTCTAAGTTATTAGCAATGATGCTTACATTGGCTTGATATTGCTCCAGGATTACATGACCTGGAAACTCTGGTTCTGGAACAGCTGCAAACTTCCGAACAACAATTTGCAACATTTGAAGCCCAGAAAGACGAAGTTGATCGCTGTGATCTGTGGCAGCCATGAAAGCCATACGGACCAAGTCAGCTAAATGCAATACCAAAAAGTCATCTGAAAACAGAAATTAAAAAAGGAAAATAGTTTTATTAAATTTAAATTTAGACATAATGTGTTTCATAAGACTGTTCCAAACATTTTCAAAAGTATATTTTACATTTTACCCTAACCCATATCAAGGATTCACTTCAGGCAGCTTACACATACATCAATTTTACTTGGCTACCTTATGTTAGCTGATCTACTCTGTTTTCCATTTAAATGTTAAAGAAAAGTACTTAGAAGAAAGTATAAATATCTTCATGTACGAGACAGATTTTCTAAAAAAGAGTGTTGAGGAAAACACCTCCAGATAAACATAGAGAGGTACTGAAAAATGGCACTGTATTTCTACTGGTGATTATGCAAATTATGGAAAGAAAAAAAGCGGCATTTTTTTAAGTCATATTCCCAGATACCAAACTGCGATATGTAGGCTGGTGCCAGCTATCACTTGTGACTGCCAGGGCTTATTCAGAAACAATGCCTTCCTACGCATACGCCATGGTACTATAACCAGGAAACTGAGTGTAAATGCCGCAGTAAGATGACATTCTTTCAGCAAATAAAATTTCTCTACACTTTAATGAATATAGGCTTCCAATCAGAGTAATTAAAGGCTTCATTGATTACAAACAACGAATTTATAATGAATTTCATTAAGATGCAAAGAGCTAATACTTATTTTAAGCATACTTTGCATTCTATGAAATTCTTCCAGTGCTTTACACATACCTCTTGAATCACGTTGTTTTCTTTCCTGAGCCAAAGTTATGTCAAAATGTGCACTGCCTGCATTTTCACACTGGCTTATAATTTTACAAACACACTCTGCAGCAAAAACTCTGGTAGACCATCGTGGATTTCGGAAAGGATGGAACCTGTCATCATTGTCAGACGTTAATACAGATACATCATCCACTTTGGCAGTTTCCTCTTCTTGAGTGGTATCTATTGATGCTACTGTATTGAAATCTGTATTTAGGACACAAAGGGAAAAAAACCAAACATAATATTCTTCCTTACTGTAACTGAAAACTACAGAAAGAAAACTCTTCAAAGTCTATCTCTAGCCTCAAATTCAGAGGGACGTCTTTCAATCTTCGTATCTTAAAGTAAATGTGAGAATTAAAATATAACAAAACTGTCTACATTTGGTTGATATTACTTGCTGGAAGACAAGATCAATACCACAAAAGTAAATTAAGAACGGCAGTGAAAGAAGCAATCAAAAAAAGCCCTTTTAAAATGAGTGTGATGCATTAGAAGCTAGAACTATTCCAAATCAAAAAATCCAAATCCAAGAAGTTTTCCTCCTGCACTGCAGGTAAAAGAATTTCCTTTACCCCTGTCAATATTCAGTATAGTAATAATTTTGTCTGCTCAAGAGTTTCATTATGATATCATAGGTTTGCATCATTCCTATTACTAATAGAAGAATGGATCAGATTATTTTTCTTGCAGGTAACTGCACAGGACACAAGCTCAAACCTTTCTGCATTTCCATTTCTGGTATAGAAATAAGTTAACATTAGGAGTATAAATCAACAAGAATATGAGCAGGCAACACATCCTAAGATGTTTACAAGAACTTGTTCAATGGGGAAAAGGCAATCAGAAGAGAGAAAGGCATATTCCTCTGAAGGAACTAAGTTAAAGGATCCAATCTTTCAGTATGAATGATGATTATACACTTCATAAACGGCAAACATTCAAGAAACATGAACACTTTCCCTCAATGACATCGTGTACTGCTGCAGGACTTATTCTGATTGTGTTCTCAACTACAGTGTATTATGACTTACCAGCAGAGGCAGCAAGAACATCTTTACAAAGCTTCAGCCAAAAAGAGAGCTTCTCAACTGCCATTGAAGTAAGCATATGAGTCAGAGTCTCTTTGATATCTTGGCACAATCTTGGATCCAATTCTTTGTCCAGCAAGCCCAGCAATGCCCCCTCTAGGCCTATTTCTCTGATGTTCACATCTGCTAAGAACAAAGTCTGTGAGCTGAATACTGTACATCACAAAACTGCAGTAATGACAACAGAAACCCCACTGAAGGTTGCACACAGGGTATCTTGTGAACAAGTACTTAATAGCCCTAAAACATTTTTGAAACAATTATATTTTTCACTTTAACACTATAGCTAACTTAGGAACACAAAACAAACTTTGAGCTTTTACAGAAATGTAGTAACAACAGGAAGAAAGTTGCCCCAGCAAAAAATAAGAAGAATCCTACTCTGAATGCCATAGCATTACCATCACCACAGCATCTAGCTCCTGAAAAAAATTATTCCACTTACCTTACTTAATAAGATAATTCTAAAACAACATTTTAACTTGAAATGGAAGTTAAAACTATTCTCCAAAAGAGCACAAAATCAGACAAACGGAAATAATTTGTTAAATTAATATGACTGATTTTATTTGACCAATATTACAAATTTTAAATATCAGCAGTTTTAAAAAATGGCTATAGTCTATCTTTTCTGAAAATTTCCAAATGAGCTTGAACTGAAAGCCAAAGTGAAATAACTTTTTAACACCACCCACTCACGGAAAAGCACATGAGGATGAACTAGGGACCACTCTCAGGCCTTTTAGCAAAAAGTTAGTACAAGAGCTACTGGCTAGATAGGCTTAGATTTCTCTGGAACTCCCCTTGCATTTCTTCATTTTCTTCATTTTATCATAATTTGGTACTACATAGACAAACGAGATAGAAAATGTTTTAAGTTTAAGATTTCAAGAGCGTAGCCAAGTTTTCATACTCGTGGCAAAGTGTGCTTAAAATTCACTGTCAGTATGTCAAGCTCTTTGATCTCAAAACTTCAATACATTACCTGGAGTAAAATCTTCCTTGCTCTCTTTCACCAGTGCAACAGCATATTCTGATACTTCAGCAGCTTCTCTTTGCACAAGTTGACGTAAGCAAGCTACCACTGCACGTCTCAGTAATAAGTACGAGCTACAGAGATTCATCTGAAACATGCAAGAAGATACAGTAAGATGGCTAACAAACCTCTGTGGCAATACCTCAGTAAGGCTGGTATTTTCTGAACAACTGCACCTATGGCAAATCTGTTAAGTCAGTAAACATGTAATTGATGCTCTTTTTGCTCAGCTTTTTTTTTTTTAACTCCCAAATGAAAGGTTTTACAAGTCCTGTAATCAGTTTTACAAAACATATCAGTACTTTTAGCATTTTCTCTCCAAAGGCAACTTACAATATTGGTTTGGGGCTGAATCCACCTCTCAACCAATATTGTACAAAGACCTCCATTAACTTCAATGCCAGGCGAATCGTGGTCTCAACGAACAATTAATTCTTTGACTACTGGGTATATGCATACAATGGGCTTGAAAACTCAGTACAAGTCATCATCAGATGTAACTAGAGAAATGTCAGTGAAACCAAGGGAGAGAGAGTCAATCAGGCTTTAGTAAAAAAGAACTCCATGCATGAAAGGAAGTTTATAAGAAAGGGCAAAGAGAACACTGCTGTAGTTTCATTGGAAAAAAAAAAACCTATACACTCAGTTTACATTAAATTATGTTTTAGAGAAGGTGAGAGAAAGGGTGAGAGTTACTGGTGAATGTATGACACTGAGGCAGGTCAACTCTCCTGAGCAGTCTCTAGCAAAAAAGTTCATAGCACCATCATATTTTAACACCAACAGGCCAGTGTGTGGGGTATTTTACTGGAAAATACATGATCATAGATTCTCTATTAGTGGAACAAGGAAAAAAACTTTAAAAACCCAAGACATAGCCTCAAGGGTTTTTTCTTAGAATGGAGCTTTCTGGTTTTTATTTGCTTCTTTCAATTTTAAGACAATCCTGAAGGGAATCCTAGTGATATGATAAACTAGCTGTGTGGTCAGGCAAGATGGCTACACCAATTTTTATGCATCTTCTTCTAAACTAAGCTTAATTTATCACAAAAGAAATTGTTCTCTACAACAAGTGTTGTGTACCCTTAGCTGTTACCATCCTTAAAATAGAGCTGAATGTCTTCTGCAGGAAAACCTTGCGTTAGGTTGTGCTCCTCATTTGTCAGCAACAGGCCAATATATGTTAGTCAAAATGACTAATATATATTAGTTAACATATGCTTAAAGAAAGCAACTTAAGGACAAGAAGAATAAGCAATACAGAATTTCAGCTTTGTTAGATTAACAAAACTAAGCTTCCTCTTCTGAATTTCTATGCATGCACATGAATTTACAATACTCCGAATTACATAATTAATACACAAAAAGATACACTCTCTGCATAATTCTTCTGCAAGGAAAGAAACCTGACTCAATAGGTATGTCTGCAAGGTACTTTAATTGCAACTTTAAAAACAAGTGAGACTTTTAATGCAACATTTCTGCAAGCAGGCTAAACATTCTACTTTAAGTTGGACATGCATAAATTCCGTGCTCATTTTTAAAAGGGAAAATCAGAGGGCCCAATTGAGGCTACCGAAATAACGCAAGATGCACAATTTTCATATCTCTCATTCTCCCACATTCTAAGCAGGGGACAGGACTAAATAAAAGACACAAAATGCAAGCATCACATTAAAACTTAAATGTACAAACAGTTCCCTTTCTGTACTTAACACATTAAAAACAAAATTATCCCTCACTAAGCACATAAATGAAATGTATTCCTGCCATCTGCAGAAAGTTAGGAAGGCTCTGGTTAGGATGACAATAACATATCACTTGACATGCTAAAAGAAATTACATTAAAATGGTTAAAAGGAAAGATAAAAGATGAAATAAAAACACCACTGCAAACTGCAAAAGGATTAACAAGGCACAGGGACCTACCAACACAGAATTATCCAACAAGATTTCCTGCACAAAAACAAACGACAACCAGTCATGACAAAACCAAAATAGATATCACAGTGATATCAACCACACATGGAGACTGTAACATGTAAATTCAGCATATAATAAAATTCAGAATCTTAGCTCAAACATACCAAAAGCCTAATTTGCTTAGTTCATTTCTCTTATTTTTCATGTTGAACACACGTAAATTCCAATCCAACCGCCCCTAAAATTAATACTAAAACGGTACCAAGACAACAGGACACCATAGTTATTAACATTGTATACTTATTATGTTTCAAAATATCTTTAATATCTTAGAGCTGAAAACTGGCATTCACTGTGTTGAGGAATACTACATCATAAGCTTACACCGATAAGCTCTTTAGAAGTCTGTGCTCACCTAAGTTAGTTTTAGAGCTAATTTTAGATATGATTAAAAGCATACGATTTGTATTCTGCTGGAGCCAAGAATTCAAACAGCAGGATAAATGCATTATTGTTAGATGCCCCGTGAAAGATCCAATTGACAAACACGGAACACTCTTAGAAGCTGAAGAATGGAAGCTAGATAATGACAAGCACATGTACACAATATAAAAAAATACCAAACCAAAAAACATGAGCCAGTGAAGCAGCGCGTCCATTGCCTAAATCATGTTTTATTAGTGCTAGCAAAGTTACAACCTGAACTGTTTAAATACACTGGAGACCTGAACCATCCCATGCTGTAGGGGCTGGGAAGACAAGTGGAGGAGGCAGCTTGCAGCTGCCTGCACAAGAAATTCTGTTAGCATGCCTAATGAGGGAAAAACGAAATTAAGAGGGACGAGAGAGGGGAGAGGAAGGGTTATGAGAGAGCAGAGGGGGGTAAGAGAGGAGGTGAAGAGGAAAGTGGGGGGGAATGGCAAGGAAAATGAGAATTTTAAAAAGGCAAGTTTGAAGGCACAGACATTTTGCAGAATCCTTGGGGAAAGAGGGTGGAGAGAGGAGTTGGTTCAAATGCTACTAAAAAAGTTTTAAAAAAATTGCACATTTGTTTTCAAGATTTTATGAGTGAAAATTCATGTTTCTATGGATGAAGGGGGGAAAGATCACTCATCTGACCGCAGATTCTTTGCCTCTCCTGTTTTTCTTCCCTAAATAAAGAATGCAATGGGGAATATTGCATGATCTAGGGCCCAGCCTTTGCATGCTACTTCCGCTTAAGACTTCAAAATACAACGCAAAGGAGGACCATCACACCTTGTTCTCCAAATTGCAGATATTTAAACTCATGAAGAGTAACTAGCTGAGGGTCACCTTGCAAGTAAACAACACAGTGAAGTGCAGAATTCAGATCCAATAACTTATTCTGCTTCCCTAATGAGATGGTGATTTAGTGGGTGGAAACTACACAGATGGATGTTGAATTTTACAAATGCAGAATTCTGCTTGTGCAATTATCTTCTTACAGACCTGCAAAGCACACACTTGAACCTTGTTTATGACACTCTTCAGAGACATATTGACATCTACTGAATTGTCAGTGCCAGCATTGGCCCTAGTTGTACAAGTTCACGAGAATGAGAAAAGGTCACCCATGTAAGGCCACTGACTTCAGTGGACTCCTCTCCCAGGAAGCCCACAATCGTTTCTGGGATAGAGGCGAACACACACAGGTGCATGAACACACACACTCAAGCCATGACCCTTGCTTCTGAATTGACTGATTTGGTATTATGAAGTTCATAAACTGCTGTATGAAGTACTTTGAGACAACTTGCAAAACCAATGAAAATCAGTAATATTATATAGACAAGACAACTTTGTCATGACATCCTCTTTATTAGTAGGCACTTAATACTAGTTAGACATAGAAGTAGACTGCTCATGGACTTAGAAATGGTCCCAAATGCTACCACATGCTCCAAGCAAGAGACTGACTGACATGGTTTGTTGTGATTTTATCAATGCAAGAAGAACTATGTTTTACCCATATAAGAGAAAATAATTGTTAGTGTATGTTAAAACAAAGAACACTTCAGATTAGTTCCAGCTCTTCCGCAACTAGCATATTCATGTGTATCACAGTGTGGGGCAGAAAAACATTCTTGAATTTTCCCTAGCTCCCACAATCATGCTTCTAGTCCAACTAAATAAAGAAAACATAAGGAATCTAAACCTTAAACAAAATTAATATATGTTTAGTATCAATACACAAGTGCTCCCCAATGGAAGATGCGAATAAGAACTGTGTTGAAATAGATGAGATTAAAACAAAATCTCACCACACCTTACTGTCTGTGGGTTTTTCTGTCTCTCTGATTGACGGTGAGACAAGACGGTCTTATTAAAAAAAACCCTCCAAAACCCTCCAACCAACCCCCCCTAGCTAGCCCTCCAAATCCACCAAGGCTAATAGCTACCAGAAAATTACTTTTTTTTTTTTTAATAAAACTAAGTATTTCAGAACGGCAGCTATTCAAAGACAGAGAGATACTGTGCGAAAACAACCCCCCCAAAAAACCACAATCCCACCCAGCAAATAAATGACCCCACCTCTTTGTCAAACAGGGCTGAAAAAGTCTTGTTTATTTTTTCCAAAGACCTGATTTGACTATTACTTATGTAAGTGTTAGAAATTTTTATACTGACTGCCAAGATGTCAGTACACTGAAGCATTAGTGCTACAGAAATTACAAAACAGAGAAATCTACCATTTTTCAGCATCATGAAAAAACAAAATGAAACAAAACAATTCCCAGTAATTATACACAATTTTTTTTAATCAATCCTTCAACCAAGACACAAAAAGCAGCAGAGGGAAAAAAACTGGCCAACATAAAACAGCTGGTAAAAATCCAGCAAAAAGTTATATTGAATGGTATATCCTGCCAGACAACTGGTCTTAATAAGAACAGCAGATTGCACTTGCAAGCAGTTTAGAAGGCCAAGATTTCTACAGAATGGGCTCATCTTGTAAAGAGGATGCAGAAACTGAGAGAAAAAATGAAGATATACAGAATACTTGCCTGTAGGAGAACACAGAACACCTCACCCCTACACAGTGATCAGTTTCTCTGCTCAAAGGAACATCTGCATTTTTTAAGTGTTTATGAAAAATATGAACAAATTTTAAAATACAAGGATATAAAGTAGTAAATATATACTCACACAGAGGCAGCTTACAAGGTTAGACAAGTTGACGTGTCGAGGAGCAAACATGTGGAGCTGCTGAAGGCAAGAGATGGCTTGAGCTTGAACAAGGCAGTCAGGATTATCCTGCATCACTGCACAGCCCAAAAGGCAGGACGTTCTTAAGGCTGACACTGTTGTACTGCTGCCTATATTGAGAGTAAAGAAGGTACAGTGGTTTTTTTGTTTGGTTTTAAAACATATCTATTTTTAATGAACATGATAACCTGTCTTTTTCCCAAGCCAGCCATAATGTTCATCCTCCTAACGGATGATCCTTGTATCTGCGCTATACTTTGATATCAATGAGTAGTGATCACATTGCTCTCTGGTGATTTAGATGCAAATTTTACATGTCTGCATCATAACTAAGACATAGACAGGGCTCCTACCTCTTGAAATATGAACACCTCCTGTTCCCATGCTAGAATTATAAGATGCAAGAATGTAAGAACTGTAAAATGTAAAATTCATGTAAGAAATTTCAGCCCAAGGCAAGGCTTGGAGAACCAGTTCAAACAGAGAAAATTATGTCAAGAGACACTATTTTGGAAAACTAGCAGTCATGTCATCTTGGTTGCATAAAGTCATGGCCTATGAAATACTGTCTTACAACTATGCAAAGAAATTTAGCACCTGCTTACTTGTTACAGTTGCAATCACACACATTCAAACAATGTTTAGCAATTTGGTTGGTACAGCAAACAAAGTTGACACTTTTTTACATTATATACCTTGCAACTCAGGGCCCAGAGTGGTGATAAGTGTATTTAAACAGCGACCAAGGCTTTGATGAACTTCAGCGTAAGCAGGAGGCACACTCAACAACAACATGAGAACAAGAGATAAGGTAGGTTCCACATGCACATGATACAAGGGCCCAGCCAAATCTACTATTAACGACAGGGAGTGCAATGCCCATGCCTGTAAAATAAGAGAAGCAGTCATGTAATGTCCATATGATATACATAAGACATTCTAAAAATTTGATAGTTAAAAGTGAAATTCAGTAATGAAGTGCAATAGAAGTCGCACTTCTAGGTTCCAAATGAACAAATAGAGAGGTTATACACAGAAGCTTTACGAATCTAATGTTGAATAAGTCATTTTGAATGTTTTACAAGGAACTGTATGCTGTGCAACGAAACAACCATTTTAAATTTGTCATTGTTAATAAACAAAAAATTGAATGTAATAGTAAATGAGTTTAACAGTGATTATTATTCCTTAATTATATTCTATTACTTTAAAAATTTCTTACAGGTCCTTGTGCAAGAACAAAATCGTGAAAAAATACTAGAGTTGCTGAAATAACCTATTGTTGTAGTCACAGTTGCATTGCACCAATAGCCTCATCTGTTTCATGTCAACAAAGAGTTCTTCTTTGTGCAAAGATACTGTGGAAAAAGCTTTAAAAATTCTTTAACTGATATTTAGACAAACACATTAAATACACTCAACGCCTCTTAAAGCTATCCTGACAGATAACAGTTTTAGCCACAGAGAAATAACATTAATTTGTCTTCAAAATTTCTTGCCTTACTCAAGGATGTATATCCACCAAGTCTACAGAATTCAGGCTACAAATCCCTTTTATTTACTATATGACCCTTCAACAAAAAATGCTGTGAGGTAAACACTGTAAAAGAGACAAAAACTGAAAAAAAAACCCAACCCCTCAAAAACCCTAGGTACCATATAGTCTAAGTCAAGACATAGGTGAATGTGAAATGAATCAATCCCTAAAACATCAGATACTGTTTTTGAAGTGAGCCTTATCAGTCTTGCAGGTCACTGAATAAGAACCTCCCACATCTCATCATAGTTCTTGCTGTGGAAGTTGCTGAAGGTGGATTTTGAGCAGGTACTGTCTTCTACATTGCCTTTGCTGCTCCAGCCATTAACTGTGAGGTATGCCTATGGGGCCATGAAGTGTTATTCTTATATGAAAAAGAACCTTAAACTCTAGAATATAATTCACTTAATTTGTAACATAACATTTTTATATAAGTGACAAGTACCTGTACATCAGGAGAAGTACTGTCCTGAGACAAAGTATAAAGGATTCCAACACACGCATTCAGGTGCTGAGTAGAACCTATTCCTCCTAGGTACCTATACAGACATCCCAGAGCCAAAGAATGACCAGTTCTTGATACCACATCCCTAGCAGATTTTAGCCTATTAATTGAAAGAAAACTGTTAGTTTAATCACCAAGACTCTTACTATGTAATAAGCACATCTACAAATGAAATTTCTGGTATACAATCAGACACTATTATATTTCCAAAATTTTTTATTAGACACTATTATATTTCCAAAATTCTAAGTTCATACATTGTCTTTTATCTGAAGAAAGTACCAAAAATATTTTAGATACACTTAAATGATGTTGCTAGGACAGCAGCTGATTTAATTAATTTGAAAGTCTACATGCTCACTTAGATAGTCTTACACTAAGAAATACATGCAGAACTCAGGCAGTGCTTGCTCCTGTTAATTGCTGAAGTGACATCAAATTCATGAAGGAAACCAGCTTTTAAAATTATCTTAATAGGTGTCAGGTAGATTTCTCAAGCATTTTTATAAACTCAAGCAATATCTTTCCATGCTTATTTTGAACTTACTTGTCAAAACTGAGTTGCGCTAATCCAGCAGTGAAGGCACTGTCGGAAACCACCTGTGCCAACCTGGCCAAACACTCTGCAGCAGCACATCTTAGAAGTGGATTATTGCTTTCCAAGGCACCCATTACCAACATTAGGGCAGATCTTCTAACTTCTTCTGAACCTAAACTTCCCTTGCAGCTAGCCAAATGCTAAAAGTAGACATAAAGTATATTAAACAGTTAGACAACAATCAGAGTGTGCTTTTCTGTCAGTCATGCAAAAAATACAAGACCTGCAGAAGGATTTTGATTTTCTTCCCCTTTGTCTGAGGAATTCCTCTCTTTTAATTTGCTGTTTTGAGAGTCAGATACCTAAACCCACATAAGTGCACATCACAGCACAACATTACAGTATCGACATTATGATTTTAGGAAATACTGGGTAGATTGCAGTAGAACCAGATAAACCAACACATTAGCATAAAATTCAGAAAATAATATCAAGAAAAAAAACCAGTGAGAACAGAATAACACAAAGAAAAATCTCAGTCCAAAATAAGAGCATGAGCAAAAGCTAGAGCAGTTATCTGGATTGCATACTAAATATGCCCCAAATACAAATATTGTACAATAAAAGTTCTTGCCTATTCTGAAAACATTTTGCGTAAGAACACAAGAATGAAAGCTGCACATGAACAGAGGAAATCACAAATAAAGCATCAGGGAAAATGAACAAATATGAGATAATTATGAGATCACTTTATTTTACCAATTGTTACTTTTTTATTTATACAGTAAGAAATATGAAAGACAGTGACAAAGACAGAAATTATACAAACAGAATTTTTCCATATCTCTCTTATTTGAATGACACTTGTATGGATGCTGGCGCACCAGAGTGTACTAGAAGAGGCTTCCCTAAAACTAATATTAAAAAAGCAGAAAACTTAAATAGTGATTCCTTAGCACTCAAGAAAGCTATGCCATCACAAAACAATATATTACCAGAGAAAACAGGACTGATCACCTTGATTGTTAATCAAAACAAAAACTTCCGTGTACTGTGCTGGTTTGGACTGGGGCAGAGTTAATTTTCTTCATGGTAGCTAGCACGGCACCATGTTTTGGATTTGTGCTGAACACAGGGTTGACAATATTGAGATGTTTCTGTTACTGCTGAGCAGTGCTTACACAGAACCAAGGCTTTTTCTGCTTCTTGTGCCACCCCCACCAGTGAGCGGAGTGGGGGTGCACAAGGAATTGGGAGGCAACACAGCTGGAATAGGTGTGTCTCTCCCAAGAGACCAGAGGGAGATTCCATACCACACAGCTGTGAAGAGATAGCTGTTTAGCATAAATAAGTTTTGAGTAGAATGAGTTACATAGAGGTAAAACACTCAGTGATTTAGAATCTTGTTTGCCTAGCTTTACTGGCTCAGCATGAGCAGCTGGATTAGATGAAGCCTTAGGTTAATAGTGCTGAACTTACACCTAGGGATGCTTTCATTTGGAATGGAGTTAATTTTCTGAGTAATTTTCCTAGTAGCTGGTACAATGCTGTGTTTGTCTTTAGTACAAGAACATTGATAATACACTGATGTTTTGATTGTTGCTAGGTAATGTTTATCCTAAGTCTAGCGCTTTTCAAATTTTCCATGCTCTGCCAGAGAGCAGGGGCATCAGAAACGCAAACCAGAAGATCAGGAGACTACAGCTGGCAGCAGAAGCTGCAATTCCTCAAGAACCACCTACCTGCACAGACACAGAGAAAGAACCCAATAACATATTAGAAGACCCCTTACCAAAAATCACCACGGGACCCAGAGACACACACAAGGCACATAAAGAGCATAGGAAGGGTAGGTGCAGAAATCATAAGGGTATAATTGCCTAGAGATTTTTGTTCTGAGTCCTTTTCCAGAGACATCCAGCTTGAGCTGACCTGCTGCTGTATAACTCTATTAAATAACTTGGTTTTATAAATCTGATGCCTGACACTCTGCTACGGGAAACCCAGAGTCAAGATGGAAGAAGGAGGAAGCTCACCAGAGTGTGAGTGTATGTGACAACAAGGAGATGAAGGGGACACCTGTCTGCTCACTGGGGCTGCCCACTGCAAAGGGGTTCCGGTCCCAGAAGTTAAAGTCTTGGGTGGTCTGCGTGCGACTCCTTGAACAGTGTGAGAATGCCCCTGCAACAGCTCTTCCTTTAACATGGAATCATGCTCAGCATATAAAGCTGGGAAGAGGCAAGGGAATTTCTGGAGTGATGGTATTTGTCTTCCCAAGTGACTGTTAGGCACGATAGACCCCTGCTTTTCTGGAAACAGTTTAACACCTGCCTGCTGATGGGAAGCAGGAAATTAATTCCTTGTTTCGATTTGCTTGTGTGCACGGCTTTTGCTTTCCCTATTAAACTGTCTTTATCTCAACCCAGGAGTTTTCTTACTCCTATGATTCCTTCCCCCATCCCACTGTGGGTGGAGTGAGCGAGTGGCTGCATGGCTGGGTTTAAACCACAGCAATTGATGTATTTGAACCAAGAGATGCTATGGTTTAACAGGGAGAGAGAGAAAAAAAGGGGAGAGAGAGAGCAGATTTACCTTTAAGGAAGTAGAAAAGGCTGACACAACATGTAGTTGTACTATTTGTTGTCGAGATCCTTTTGTTTGCTTTATGGAATTCAACAACTGTTCTAACACCTGGAGCCTTAAACAAAACCAGAAGAGAAACCACAGAATTGAAAATTAAAGAAATAAATAAAGCTTTTAAATTTTATTTTAAAACCCATAACAAAACCTATATATTATAGAAACAGAGGTAGAGCAAATTAACTCCTGAGTATTTTCCTTCAACAGACATCCCTGTCTACCACAAAAAAATTTGTATATTCTATTTTGGAATATGATCTTCCCTATATGAACATGAACTTTTTTTACATTTGTTTCCTTATATGTGTTCACAGATAATCACTCATATCTAAGTAACATTAAACAGAAATTATTAAAAGGAACTATATATGGGAACAATGCATTTTGACTTACAACTGAGAAAGTAGGGGGAAAAGGAAAAATAAAATGAAAATGTATTTATCTGCAGCAATTAATTCAGGTCTTGAGAAACAAGTGAAGAAAACCAACCAGCAAGCCGGTGACAGTTGGGGCAAAAAAAAAAAAACAAAGAAAAAAATCCAAAATAAAAGTAGTCAATGAAGACAGAATGAAGAAGTAAAGGCAGGTCAGAAGAACAAATAAATCACGTGGCAATTTTATTGGCAGGTATTCTCATATACAAACAGTTGCCTGGAACTTGCACTAAATCCCAAGCATTCAAAGTTGTGAAGACATCAAGACTCAGGACTCATCAAGACTAAACACTCATCCCACACAGAAAACCATAAAACCATCTCCAGCTACAGTGATCATGATCTAACGGTTGAAGTCTAACTACAGCTGGCTTTGAAAACATAGGCTATTTGATTTTAAAATAATTCATCTGCTCTAGAGCTGCATTCAAAATTATTACCAGCAGCACACAGAAGAAGCAACTGCATGCAAAAATCTTCAGGAATTTTATGCTTTAGCAATCAGTGTACTTATAAATATGAAACGAACCAAAATGCCCTGTATGCAGTGAGAAAAAACACAGACAAAAACCCAATAGAAGTTTTTGATGTCTTTTAAGCATTCTTGTACCTTGACAGAACTGTGTTAAGACACGCTCTCTTATTTCCTCCCATCCACTTTTTATAAAGAATGTATTATGCATTAAGCACCATGAAAATTGTGTAATAGCTCTCAAAATAGCTTCCATTTTGATCTGGCTATCAAAACAAAACATTATTTCTTTGGTCCACAGAATTTGCTATGACAGTAACCTCTTGCTGGATGTGCCTTTTTGTTGTCACTAACTCAAAGAGAGAAGTCCAGTAATTTAGTGGTCTGAATTATGCTATTCAGATGGTCTACAGACTCCACTTATCCAAAAAATTATTTTTTTCAGAACTGTTTTCTTCTGCATTCAATGTCAAACACTGTAACCATCTTACAACATCTCCTAAATTCCCCAGCAGTTACAGATACTACTTTACCTGTGAGATTCTGTTATGTGGGAAAACATAACTCCAAAAAGTCGAGTTGCTGCACTGATAACAGATAATGTAGGAGGTAGTGGTTTAGGTACTGAATCCCCTTTTGCAAATTTCTCATAAATTGAGTAAGGGTCATACTCCAAGCTGCCACCAGCTATGCTGTTACCTAAAAGGAGCTGTAAGAAGAAAAAAAGTGATAGCCGTATTTTTGACCAAGTCTAAATGAGTACTGACCCAAATAACTACATGAAAATACAATAATATCTTTATAATAAAACCAAAAAGTACCTGCTCTTCAATAAATCGGTGGTCAGTCTCCTGCAGTAAGGGACCGAGTAAAAGGAGATCGTTCTCATGACAAAGGGGTGGAAGCAGGAATGTAGAGGCATCAATCTGGCTATCTGGGACAGTCAAGTCAGTCACTAACTCTTTTAGAACAGCACTGAAATTTCCTTCAAATTAAAGAAAAAATATTCAAAACTCTTTGTTACTTACTTGCCACAAGGAATTTTGGGAGCAATATATTCATCTTGAAATAGTAACATCCATCTAACATTTCTCTTTAGTCTTGAAAGTTAATTAGAGAAGACTCTCTGTTAGAGGGGAAACCACAGAGCAGTACCTGACATAAGCAAGCTAAGCACCCACAGCAATCTAGAACCTGAAAAACAGAGACTTTTACCTTTACAGAAGGCATAATGCCATACAACTAATAATTCAGTAAATTAGTTACATCTACAAACAAAGTAGAGGGGAAATGGCAGTTATGAACACAGCCATACTTTCTTCTATTTCCTGAAAATTAATGCCATGGAGTGTATTACGTAATCACAAAGGAATACTTGGACTTGGCAAGTAGAAGTAATTTAAAACATCCATAGGTTTGATAAGTAAGCAAAAGCTGATTAATGCAGTCCCGTATTTCAGGAGTTTGCATGCAAAAACCAAAGCAGGAGGAGTTTATTGTAGGTTACATTACGATAAATTACACTGGTAGTTAAAACTTTCACATATTTTTGCACATAATATTGCTGACAAGGCTGTACATAATACTACAACACTGGGCATTTTGAGTCAGACTATTTAGGTTATTAAAACAGGCTCTGTAGTGAGAGAAAATTTCTAGTGCTGAACCACATGTGATGAGAAAGGACTGGTTTGTAATTGTGTTGAAAAACACTGCAGAACTGATTTTAAAGAATGTACACAGTCTTTATACAAATATTACATAAGAATTTACCTCCAGAGCATTAAGACTGAAAAGTCAAGTCCTCATGATTTGGGAAATATCAGCACTAAGAAGCGGGGACGGGAGAAGGACAGGAGCTTAACTCCACATATCCAATTCCTTGCATTCAGTTTTGTTGTTAGTTGATCACACAATTATATGTTGGCACTAAAGTTGCTTAAAATTTTTCAACACATGTAAGTTCCAAAAAGTGGGACAACACAGTTATCAGCACCTCATGAGCACAAGAAAAGTTGTTAGTATAGCTGGAGCTGGTAGCTGCAACCAGCTGTTTAACCCTTCCTAAAAACAGAATCTGTTCTGAGAAGCTGACTTGCTCTCACCTACCCGTCAAACTCCTGGCCCTACCAGCATGTCTCCCCTGCAGGCATCTCTTGCTTTGCCTGACTCCCTGACTAATTAAGCAAGTATGTAATTTCCCCAAAATGCTTTACTCAAATACTAACGCAAAATGTTTGTACTATCACATATATTGCAAGGTGTACACATAATGTGTGAAAGGAATAGAAATTGAGCCTTTAAAAAAACCATGATAGTTAACAACTAGAAGCTGTTCTTTCATTATTATTCATCATAACAAATTTTTTTTTAAAAAATCCCCTTCCTATGAAAAAAACAGCTCTTGAAATAAAATTTCATGGAGATATCCAGCATTTTTTAACGAAATAAACATTTATTTTAGTCCCAGACAGTTGGCAATCCTCAACACTTCAAACAATATTACCTCAACGTAAAGCGGTTCAAAATTTTAAGCCAGAATGCTGTTTCAGCATTCTAGCTATTAATCTCATCCTATTAAGAAAGAGAAGTGAATGCTTGTATTCAATTTTATAGTTTAAACAGTGGAACACAACAAGCACAAAAAGTTGAAGAATGAAAAGAACCCTAATGAGTTGTCTGACAAAACATATTCATTTCAGACAACACGAAACATCAAGAAATCTAATAGAATTCAAACTACTGTAATTATTTTTGTGAAATTTTCAAATTGGACAATATAAAACTTTTTATATTAACTCACAAGGAATAAATGTTTAGCCTCAAAAACATGAGCACGTTATAATCCAAAACTAATGACACATGAAAATGATCACAAATACGATTTGTCATCTTACAAACAGAACCAGCTTTCCGCAGCTTAACAAGTTCATACTTTGGATCAGATAAATTACAAGTCTTAACCATTCACACACAATGGAAGACAGCAACTAAAACATGTTAAATGTATTCCACTGATGTTCAAGTTTACCCAATATGTTCTTCTCATATCTGTCATTGCTGAAACAATGCAAAAAATCAGTTATGATTCATGCACACTCATGGTAAAACTTTGTAAAATTCTGCTGTTTGAGCAGATACGATTTTTAGAGATGACAAAGCAATAAAAGAAACATCAAAGAGGCAGAAGGTGAGTAGGAAAGGACCAAGCAGAGCCTAAACAAGTCACAGTATCTCAAGCCTCAGAAATCTAAAGGCATGAATTGACAAAGAAGCTTGGGTATATGAATACTCTGTTTTCAACTGTTTATTTTCTTGGGTATTTTGTTTTGTTCCTCTTGTACTAAAGAAAACAAGCTTTGCACATTATTTGCAAATACTAAAAGCTTGAATTACAACTCCTGGTATATGTTTCTATCACCAATTTTCTTAAAAAGAAATAACTTACAGATTTCTATCATCTGGCTAACTACCTGGATTGAAGAAAACAAATACAAAAGAAATAAAACCATTAACAGGTGAAAGCTTCTCAGTGTGTCACTCTGAGCCATGTAAAATGTGCCATGCTGTGCAACACAATAGCACTAATTATAATGACTAAATTTAGACACTGAAAAAAGCATTCTGAGTTTCATAGTGATACTGTTTCCCCAAAAAATTTATTTTTAAAATTCCCAGTATTTGCAAAGACATACAGCTTCTGCATGAAGCTATCATACTGGAAATATTATGGAAAGAATGGTATTTGTTTCAAGTTTTACCTTAGAAACTTTTCATCACATTTTTAAATGATGCACACTTATATGTTAAAATATATGAAAATAAGTTCTGGCAATGTATGTACTTCCATTCCTTCCCCACTCTCATACTGCTGTATTACACACGGGTGGACACCTCTGAGACTACACCTGTCAAATTACTGTTTTGATTCTAAGGCTGTTTTCAAAGCTTTCAGCAGGGTGTCAACTTATTTGTAACAAACTTTTCAAGCTTTTTCTATATCTGTTGGATCTAGAATGCAGCATCCTCAGCTAGGCTGCTCTCTCACAAGAGTTACATTTTGCAGGTCACACTGTAAAACACCGTATATTTTCAATGAAGTTAGAACATATGCAAAAATCCCAAACACACCAAGAAACTGCCAAACCCAGCCACACCCAAATGTTTGTATTCTATAACATGTTGCTCCTGTAATACAAGAACAGAAGGAATAACTTGCTCTCAGGGACAGAGGTGTAATTTTCAGTCACAAGTGAGTATCATACACTACACTTCATTATATACAGATTTCTAATGTGACAACAGCTTTTAAGGCATAGGTCAGGGATTTGTCCCGATTCTCTTAGCAGTTACCACTAGATGGAGCAGATTATTTGAGTAAGGATTCCCTCCAAGATACAGAGGACACAGCTAATTTAGAGCCTGGTTGCTCCGTACTGTGTCTGTCCGGAAGAATACCCTGTACTTCTCTTTACAGCTGTCAAAAACACCATGGTTCCTTGCTGCAGTCCATACACTACTGTATGGCAAATGATTTAAAGGTAACAAAGATAAGAAATACTTTACCTGAAAAGTTAGACCCATCCAACTACAGCGTATATTTAATGGATTAGAGGCCTAGATTCTTTTTGTTATGCTCTCCTATAAAAAGTAAGTCAATGCCCAGATTTTGTTGAAACTGTTCCTTAAATACAAACCTTTTATCCACAATCTGCACAGGATCAGATTAATATGTCTGTAATATATGCTTAGTTAAATCAATTAATTTGAATTCTTTTAGTGGTCTATATGCAATTAGTCTAAGCTAAAGTTACACCCTTAGGAATTATGATTCAATGGAAAAGTAAAACAGGCATCAAAGAAAAGAAGTTTTTCAACCAGTTTGAAATTGAAATGTTGTCTAACTTCAAGTTTCAACCAAAAATAGAGCAAAAGTGTCTCTTTGTAACAGAGGTCTGTACTTGTATAAGGAGAAGGGAAAAATGATCATGAACGCTAGCTTTTCAAAACCACAGTGACTTTGCTACAATTCATCAAACTTAAATAGAGGGAATAAAATTTGTTTTTCAGAAAAGGTGGAACTAATTTTTGCTGGCTGAATGTGTGTTGGACAAAAACTTAAAAATGAGCCCATGGTATTTTTAATGGATTTCTCTTTGTATGGAAATACGTACCTTCGTAGGCCTTTGGGGGCAATACTGCTAGTAATTCATAAAGTTTATGTCTGTAAACCGTTGATGGTGTTTTTAAGGAATTTCCATATGATTTGTATATTGAAGAAAGCCTTAAAACATAAAAAGCACGTCAGAGATGGTAGGGACTTTAAGTTTTATGTAACACCCCAGTTTCATTTGTACTACTACTGAATGCTTTTAAAATCTAAACAGATTAGAAGTACAGTTTTGATTTGCGTAACTAATAGTAAAAGGAAACTGATTTATTTCACATATTCTGAAAAAATGTCTGTTGTCAATTTCCAAGCATTATTTTATTTAATACTAGAGAAATAAACAAGCTTTCTATTTGCTTTGATCATATGTGTATTTATAACAATAAACTTCTGTGGATATATTTCTCTAAGTTAGAGCTTAGAACCCGAATGCATTAAATTGTTCTATATTCCAAAGGCAAGAGTTTAAAAATTATAAAACCCTTTCCAGCTTAGATCTGAAATTAAATACAAAAAATATCCATGTCTAAAAGATGTTTTTCCAAGCATATTATTGAACTTGGTTTCTTATTTTATAAAAAATAATGGTATATAAATGAAAATGTATATGCTTAATTTAAAAAGCAGTATATAAAAACTAACTTTAAAAAACCCTTGCAAGAAAGTTTTCCTTAGATTTTTCACATGACACTGGAATCTGCAAACACATAAACTCTGATTTTTGTCCCCTGAAAAGAAAGTTCTTTAGAAAGTGCACTAATCAAATGCAGAAGATCACTCTAGCTTTTCAAATAACACTTTTATATACACACTTACTGTGTCAATAAATCAACAGCACTTGGGAGAGGAGGAAGAAGTCTCTGAACAACTTCATCCGTAAGAAGACCAGCACAGTGGGAAACAAAGCTTTTAATAGCTAGAAAAGGAATTGGATTTCAATTTACTCAGTGTGAGATATGTTGAAAAAAAATCACATTGGCAAAGTAATTACATTATTACATCATTAATAATGTATAAAAGTAGAAGAAAATGAACAAAAAAAGTACTTTGGCCAATAAATGAAAAAACTGATAAAAATCTCAAATGAAAAAAGTCAGATGCAGTCTTCTGGTGTCTCAGGCTTTTGTTATGAACTAAGTGATGGTATATAACTCAACTTCATGATAATTCTATAATAATAATAAAAAGAAAATAGGAGGATGATCAAGTGACCTACTGCTTACTTCGCTAGTTTTCCATTAAAATTTGGTTCAATTTCTGTACTTTATATGTATATAATTTACAGAAAACAAAATTTGAGTTTTATTTTCAAAAGCACCTAGAGAATATACTGTATTAAACACCTGTTTTCTAAAGGAAAAAGATTTAAAGGTTAATTGTTTAGGTATTTCTGAAGTGAAATTACTATTGAATTCCACACTTTGTGATATATCTCAATAACGAGAGAGAGGGGTGATTACTATATCAGGGTTTACTGGAAAGCAAAGTACCCTTTAGTACTCTAGAATACAAGACTGAAACATGTTAAGTATTTGAAGACCACTGGAGCAATTTCTTGGAAACCCAAATTCACAGTATTTCATAATTAAAAATTGCAACCGACCAGAGAGCAGCCACATTCAAAGTACTCTTTCCTGGCTGAGAATCCCAACTACCTGATCATAATCTTTACCCAAATCCTTCCACTCTCACAAACATGTTTGAATGACTCACCAATTCTATTTTGCTTATAGTAAGTTACCTGCTAGGAAACAGAACCACCATTTTCCATATATAATAGACTGTATAAACAACAGAACATACCCTGCTTTGGGTCTTCAGTCATTATTGTGATTTGCTTGCTAAACAAGAGAAGCAACCTTCCTGATTAGCATTTATTGCTTGAAAATCAACTGATTAGAAGAAGGAGAGAAAAAACTCTCTTGGTTTGTTTGGGGGTTTTTTTATTTTTTTTAGAAAAATGAAACATATATTTATATGTAAATATTGATATGCAAGCACGTATGTTGGGGAGTGAATATAGCCTTTACCATCTAGTGAAAGAAAATCAGTATGAAATGTCCTTGTTCTTTCAGAAGGAAAATTAACTAAGAGACAGAGGCATAAATAGGCAGAGAAAGACAGTAAATCCTGCTTACCACTGAGAGCACCAGCACGGCCTTCCAGTGTTACTTGCCAGGTAAATGAATCTCCTCGTGTCTTCTCTGTTTCTAGGTCTTTAGGAGATGATGGAAAGATGCACTTCCACAGTAACAGCATTCGTGGCAGAAGATGCTGGACAACTGCAGGACCTGTAAATGTTGACAGTTGTCATGCCAATGCAAGGATTAATAAAACTAAACTTACTTTCATTTGTTTTTTTTCTGTGTTCGCAAAAATCTTTACAGCAGTAAACAAAACCTTATGCTACTTTCCCAGCCTTCTCATATGTAATTTCTCAAATGTTTACTGTTTTGGTACTTCATTTTCATATATAACTACCCACTGGCACATTTACTAGTATGTTACCAAACCAACTACAATCTGTGTTTTACTAAGTACAAACCCTGTGGATCACCAGCATAGAAGAGATGTAATGATCAACAGTAATGCTCAGAAAAGCAAACATAAGAAAAATAATGCGAGTTGTTGGGCAGAGGTAATACCTGAAAACATTACAAGTGCCTTAAAAATATGACCAAAGCCAATAAAATACATTCTTCATTAGTAATTTACTGATCATAGTCAATAATCTGACCATTAATATATACCAGAGAGTTCTGTAAGATTTCAAATGCCTGACAAGATCAAAATACAAATGATTAGCTCATTTTTTGCTGTGACAAGTATTTAAAAATTCTTCATGACCACCAGGACATTCGGTTAGATTCACTTTGAAATTTATCACCTACATTTAATTAACAGCAGTCCCACTCCAATCACTATTTTTCAAACATTGCTTCCAGTGAACTAATAAGCAAATTTGAAAGAAATAACAACATTTTTATCTCAGAAAGTTTTTCTAAAATATTTCAACATTTGGGTTTTTAAAAATTATTGTGCAGTGGTAAATTAGACAAAACCTCCAACTAAAAATCAGACATAACACTGAACACCTTAATGTAGATTAAGAAAAATCGTAGAAAACTACTACCTAATGTCATGAGAGCAGCTATCAAGAGCCATCCAGCCTGCATTCGCTGCAGTGAAATGCGACTGTTCTGAGATGCAGAACACAACAACTCCTCTGCTACTGTCATGATTACCTTCAAAGTAAAAGAGAAAAACAGAGCATCACATTTGGGTAACTACCAAATTTTTTTTCAATACTATTTGGTGTAATATTTAATCCTATTCCCTTGTGTCCAGATAGAATGTCATCTTCCTCTTACATGACGGCAATAAATCAGGCTCATGAAGTCGCAATTCCTGACTTCAGTATTAGTCTGGGATGGCTTAAAACAGTTCTGTAACTTACTAGGTAAGTTACTTTGCTGCTTTGTACTCTCTCTTTTATCAGCGGTAAAATGACAACTGCGAATTCCTACAGGAATATGCATTGGAAGGACAGAAGTGTTCTGATATTCTATTTATGTCACAATGTACGAACGACATCTATGACTTACAGCTCAGAAGAAGGGGTGAGAGTGGTAATTATCTTTTTATCCTTGTTTCAGAATAAAGCCTGTCATTCTTTCTGACCATTTTTCAAATCAACAAATGGTATGACTGACAAATAAATTAAAACAGTATAGTTAGAATTAATGCTATTTTAGCTGCTCCAGAATAATTGCACGTGCCCACTATGTGCTAAATGCAAGGTGACTCTGCTTGTTACCAAAACACAAGCTACCTAGAAATTACGTGGAGGAACACACCTTGTGTCCGTGCACAATTACCACAGTATGGCTACAATTGCTGTAAGTATTCTGCATATAGTTTGCTTCAATTATGTTTCACATATGCTAAAAAATATTTCTTACGACTTGCATTATGTCCAGTCTCCAAAACAAACTGCTCATAAATCAGTATTGCAAGTAAGAAATGTCATTGTCAAAAGTATCATTAAAAGCTTCAGTATAGAAAACATCCTTCTATAATTTTTTTCATACTTAAAATGTCATGAAAGTTTGTTTCGCCAATGTTTGAGATTTTTACACTTCCAAAACTTCATTTGAAGTCTTTTTTCCAACCTGAAAATATTAGTTTCCCCAATTCCATAATGCTACCAGGTGGCTGTAAAAGAAGAAACATATTTGTATAGATTCCAGATACAGTTAATACATTTGATTCTAAAATAAATCGGTACCTTTTTAAAATTATACTACTAAAAAATCACTAACAACTTAGTATGCTTAAACTACTTGTAAAGCATACATGCTAGAAAGGACGTAATTTAATGATTTCTGGCAATTTTTCTCTCTGTGTACTAGGAGGAATGCCTTGCATTTGAAGGATTTTTTAAAACTGAATTATAAGCAATAGCACTGAATGTTAAATATACATAAATTCACTAATTACTTTATTTTCTTTAGGTTCCACCTGCAACTCTAACTGCTCTCTCAAAGGAAAATCCATCAATATAAAACAGCTTCTCTACAGACCATTATTATCTATGTTTGGTATTTCCTTCTCAAAACTGCTCTATTTAACACTGATCTCTCTCTTCTCCTCAGAAGAGGAGCTAGTCTGGAATCTGGCAGTGTCCCTAGGAGAGAGCAGAAAAGGGCTTTTGTCAACTGTTCTGTTCTTCCCCCCGCCAGCATAGTACAGAATACAGTGTTCCTCCCATATTTTTTTCTGTGCCCTCCCATACCTCCTCCCTAGTCCTATTTCATCCTATTATATTCTTCTAAAAGAAATCTTTGTTAAGAATTACGTTTCTCTGTCAAACAGAAACTTCAGCTCTGCTTAGGTGCAGAGTATTTGAATGGCACTTCTTATCTATGTAAGTGGGCGAACTACATTCATTTTGTTCTCTCAGCATGATCTTTCAGCAATCACAAGGAAAAGTTCATCAGTCAGGACTCTGAATGTCCAGAATGTTCTTAATGTCCACTGACTCTGAAACAATTTTCAGAAGAGAGAATATAAGTTTCTACATTATGCAAAGAATTAGCATGTACTGCTGACATTTGTAATGCACCATAGTTTTCCAAATGTGAGTAACTCAATGGATAAAATTCCCACAAAGATGGAAACAGCTCCTTTTCCTGGTCTTTATTTGTACGGCTGCATATCTTTGAAACTTCAGAGTACAGCATATCCTGCCTGCAGTAGTGAGGAGATTTGCATCTTAGACTGTGTTAATGCAGTAAGTTGGGTTCTGCACAACAAAGTAAAAGTGTGTATCTGTTGGACTTGACCAAAGATTTTCAAGATAATACACAATTGCAGTTATTGCTATAAGCACTGACTAACCTGTACACTTGAGAGTCATTCCCAAGAAATGGGAATTTCTGATCCTGATACATGTGAGAAAAACACATTCTTATTTGAGTTATGGTATGCTTCAAAGCCCTCCTCTTGAGGAACCAAAGTATCTCATCAGTATCATTGGGTATTGTGATCATATCACAAAGAAAACATTTAAATACCACGGCAAAAAAAAAATAAGAATGGCCTATATGTAAAGTATTCAGACCATACCTTCCCTTTTCCATGTGGAATTCCTAAAGGACAATGTTTTACTGCACCCAGCAAAGCGGCAACAGCAAAACTATAGCCAGTTACTGCTTCTGGGCAGGATTTCAATGCACTAAGACGTTCAATGCAACGGTCCAACAGCAGGGACACATAGGAGGGCAATGCTACTGCAATACAGCGCAAACACCAAGCTGCTGTTAGTCTCACTGAAATATTGGGATGAAGAATGACAGAAATTACTGCTTCCAGAACTCCTGAAAAATAAAATGCATAAACACATTTAAGAAAGAGGCGGACTGTCAAACAAGCGAAAATGTATATACAGGACTGGCAAACATAACACTATCCAATTTCTATACTTCTCTTGAAAAAGCACTATTGTTTATTTTGAAGTAATTGCAACAAATTTAAATAATTACGTTCTTTTTAGAAAAATTTATCCTGGATGAAAAGTAACACTATGGAGAAAACCTAACATATTACACAATTATCCCCCAATATGCATGGAAAATATCTGTAAGCTTCCGTAAGGAAGCAGAAATCCATGCCATGGATGCAGCTAAATGAAAACAATAAAGGTACCCATCTCAACCGAGCCATTTTATTATAAACATTATGAAGTGTTGGACCTTAAATGCAACCCTTAATGGAGTTAAATTTGATAAAGATGATTTTTTTTTAAAATTAACATACTTGTACCGGTTACGAAAGATGCAGAACTCTTTGGGCAATGTCTGGAATTTTCCTACAGCACGTAAGGCAGCCAACTTTCCCTCCTTCCCATCCCTTTTTTTTTTTAAGTTTATTAGAAGAATACAGAAAATAATACAAGAACTGTGGAGGATCCTGGTAAGGAGACTGAGCACCAGAAGAATAGCCATAAGAAATCAAAGAAGATCACAGTGAACAAGCAAATATAAATTTCATTTGTATTTTGGTTCACAAAAGAATTCAGGGCTTGTACCTGTGCTGGAGTCTTGCAGTAACGGTGCTGCTGTAGTTCCTAAGCCATGAATGAGACTTCCAAGTTCCTGAAGTGCACACACAAGCACATGCTGACTTACTGTTACATCTGTTGTATTAATTTTTGTTTCCAAGTTACCGTCACTCATTGCAGCATCTGATAACACAATACAAGAAAATCACCATGAAATCATTACCAAAATCAAACAAACAGATGGGAGAAAGGTTTTTGCCAAGAGAATTTGTTTATATTACTAAATGAGATTTTACCATTATCATTTTTGTTCCCATAAAGGGTTACCTTCACTGAGACAAGTACATTTCTTTTACTAAAAGGATGGTAACCTCTGCGAGCGCAAGAGTATAGATAGATGGAAACTACCAAATGGCTTATCTTTACATGATGGGGAACAGTAGCAAGCAAGAAGTGTGTTATCGTCTGCCCCACCAAAAGTAACTTGAAGAAGACATTCTTTGATATAACCAGCCAGATTTTACTGCATTGTAGGACAAAAGAAAGGGAAGAAAAGAATGAAATCTTGCAAGAGCAAGCAAGCGAGAAGGCGGAGAGATGGAATGAAGAGGGAGGGAAAAATATGATTTTTTTGAAAGTTTATCTTCTGAGACACAAATGTTTATGTCTGTTTAGACACAAAACATTCAAATATTTAAATCAGATACAACATGCAGCTGTACACCAGAGGACTCGTTATGTCCAGGATTCTTTCTTCTCCTCCAGAAGGCCAATGGTGGAAGATCAGAGGCTTTTTCTAGAAGCAGTGTACAAGACCTTATCGTGCAAGAGATCTGTTTTCTCTAGGAGAAACGCTCATTTGTCGATCAGAAACAAATGCTTCTTTTTTGAACCTTCAGCATGTCAACTGCTCTGAACAGGAAGGCAGGATCTGACTAGAAATGCATTATCTGCCAGCCTAACCTACTTTACAATACTGTCTCTATATTATTACAGGAATTATTTTATTTGTTAATGGTTAAAATTACATTTGCCATTTTGGAGCGTTACAAAATCTGTATGTACTTGTGTGGGCACACATACACAAAAACACACACACACACAAGTAAATATCCAGCCCAAGCTAAAAACAAAGCAGTCCATCAAAAGCCCTCTACATTATCATGGCAATAAATCAGCACTATATATTCTACTTCTGCAGTCTCTGGATTAGGTAGTTGGACAATCACTTAAAAAAGGAAAAACAGAGGCCCAAATGGATAATCTTGTTAGACCCATACCCACAACTTTCTTCAGTTTCCAGATGGCCTGACAAATCTCCTTGGCAGCTGCAATCTGAGCCTTTTCCCCAAGAAGGCCTCCTACTGTAGCTCGAAGGATGAATGAAACACAGCGGCGACAGCCGACAGCATCCGTTGGACTCTGAATAGCCTTAGGGTGAGACTGAGACACAAGATCTAGAATATGGGATAGGAAGGTAGAGAAGTTCCTTTCAAGCCATTGTGCTCCTAATGTAGAGACAAATACCACATATGCCTGGAAGAGATTTGAAAAGAAACATATTTTAGGGCAAAATATCTGGAAAATCACTGCTAACTATCGTACGTATTTATTTTTAAAAATCTGCACATTGCCACAACTAGAACACTAAACTGAAATGATTTCTACATTTATGCATCCATAAATCACATAAATTCTCACTTTTAGGTATCTGCAATTTTTTATATCTATCTATATCTATATCTATATATTTTTAATAATTTAAATTACTATCCAAGACACTATGGGTGTCTTCCAACTCAGCACATTCTGTGATTCTGCACTAGTAATATTGCAGCCTGCTTTGACTGTATGTTATTTCTAGCTGCTTGCCCATGGCATCTCATTCCAGAGTGTGAGAAATGGCAGTTTACCCTGCACAGGCACTTGTTATGTAAAACACTGTGTTTGGTCTCACTGAACAACAGCTTCCAGCTATTTAACATTCTGCACATGGAACCCAAACTTAATGTATGAATGCATTTTAAGAACTACTATGTTACAAAACTATAACCCATAACCCAGAGAAAATTTGGTTATTAAAGGGTCTGAATCAGGGAATATTTGCAGCCCCCAGACACTGTTCTTCAACCCAATGAATTTTAATTGCTTGCCTTGCAATGGAGGTACCATAAAAAGATTATGTTTGTCACCACAAAGAGAAAGAATGCAGAATCACTTTACAAATCTAATTACCACAAGACCATTTATTTTGCAACATAATAAGCTCCCCTACAATTGCATTCCATGTGCATATGTCGGATTTTTTTAATGAATAGATCAAGAAAATGGAATACAAAAAAAAAAGAGAATATGCAAATGAACACACAAAATTCCTCATAAGAAAGTTCACAATTACTGCTTATATCCACCAATTTCTGTATTTGCCTCACACATACTTTGTCTTGTGTCTAACATAAACAGCAAAATTACTCACGTAGAAGAAAGGGAACTATTGTAGACAAAATAATTATACTATAGATCCTGTTAGCAGCTTATTGTTCTTGACAAATACTACTTAGGCTTCATTATGCATCAGTACATTACTCTGGTTTTACAGATTTGAAAACTGAGGAATTTAACAGGATAGACTTGTGAAGAGTGATACTGCCATGGCTTCATTTTAAACTCTGTCTTCAACAAACATAAAATCTTCCATATGTAAGAAGTAATTTTCAGAGACTTTCTTATTTTTAAATTCATAATAATCTGCAACTCACTAATTAATATATTTTATAACTGCAAGTGTTTTCTACTCACACACACTGATAAATTCACCATTTTCCAAGTTTTTTTTCAGAAACATTGCACTATTAAAACTGTTCCGGTACAGTTTGAGTGTACCATCTAGCACAGGTACTACTGTGTTAACATAGAAATGCATGAAAAAGGAGACAACTTCCAAAAACCAGTACAAATAGTCAAAACATTGGACTGAGATACCTAATATATTCCTGGAAAACTAATAAAACTACCCTGTCTATAGAACACCCTAGGAATCTCTGGAATGCATTTTCTAGGCAAATAGCTGTCAAGGTATTATTGTTCCCCAGCTTTTCTGTTCTCTCTGCCAAAAGTTAATGCTTCCACTCAGCAAGACCCGAGCACAGAAGACAATTTGTGAGCACCTTCTAGCTGTTTCACTCCAAAATCTGGCAGCTTGTATCAGTAATTCAAGCTAATTTAAAGATCTTTTGCACTGCAGAAGTTGAAATGTACTGACAAACTGCCTTACTGGCAAAGGTGGTTATCATATAGCTGTGGGATTGTTACATACTAAAATAATCACAGCTGTTGAATACATATATGTTCATCATGACCTTTAGTCTTGATTCATAGGTTTCACATTTGAATATCTACAATTTAGCACGTTTATATTTAAGATAATATTTAGAGGATGAAGCCAACCTGATATTATCTGAAAATTTTATACTGTTTTTACCAGTGTGCACTATATGGCCTGACTTCAGTCCTGTTCAGTTAACAAGATTCTATGCTTTGAGCATCCTGGAACACAGCAAAACAGATGCTGGGTTTTTTCCACTAAATCATGTTTTCCTTACTTTTCATGCATTTACTCAAAGCAGAACCATCCTTTCAGAACTAGACTTGGAATTCTCTATACAGAAGGAAACTATTCCAAATACAAACATTTCTTGTAACTTCTCCCTTTAATTTTCAGACACAAGGAAATAAGTTTTAAATTTAAAATTTGAGGAATTTATTTATATCACTCATTTGAAATTCATATCATGTGAAGCTTTCACAAGTAGCACATACTTAGTTTTTAAAATTTCAAACTCTCGGGTAAACAATAAGCAACATCAGAATTTTTTTTTTCTTTTTCTTCTAGCATGACTCAAGAAGGAAATCCTTATTTTCAAGTACATACATTTTATCACAGATACAAAAAAAGGATGAAAGAAGAGATATCTGCAGAGCAAAACAATGATACAGATGTTTAGCAATCTCAGAAAATCATAACTGATGTAATCCAAACCTGGGTGACTCCAACTCTAACATCTCTGCTGACTGAACTGGTCCCTTTCAACATATCGCCACTGGCTCGTAGAAATCCACAACTTCCACGCAGAAATCCAGTTCCCAATAGCTCCATCACATCTTCCAAAGAGATTCTGCGGAAGTTATGCTTGGTGGATGCTAAGAATAGATGTAAATCTTTAGAGGGATAGTTCTAAAATCTTGCTACATTTTAAAAATAGAGAGTTTCAACTCAATTTTAGTAGAAATAATTTGCACAAACTCAGTAGCACAATCAAATGCAAATACTGTTTGAGCATAACTTCACAACAGAAACTAAGACATTTTAGCACTCAGCGCTCCAGCAAAGCACAGTATTTCTCAAGTTTTCCCGCTTTAAGTACCTTTAAGTAGTTTAAGCCATTACTTAATATCCACACCTTTTCCCACCCTCAGTATTTACCATCTATGCTCCCTCTGCAAAAAGGTCTGTAAGGTCTACCCCTACCACCCACAGCTTCATGAAAGCCCTGGTTCTTACATATTCCAGCTTACCAGCAAAGACAACCTCTATTCCAAACTTCACACAGGGCAGACACACCTCTCTGCTACACTTAGCCAGGTAAGGGCATAGCTACAGGTTCTCTTAGAAAAAAATCAACTCACCTTAAGATAGCTCTCTAAAAGAGTGAGAATAATAAAATATGCTTACAATTGTCTAGGAAAATTATTTATCCCCAATTCCTATTCCAATTCCAATGCTCTGTTTCTTGAAAGAAATTTCTTTGAAAATACATGCTGGGACATGTACGTGTAAACTTAGCATGATGACAGCACATTGTGCAAACTAAGTGACCTAAAATTTTCACTGCATTTTTCATTTTCTTTCAAGGACCGAAATGAGAAAAGGAATGAGAGGATTTGAGATAAACACGTCCAAAAAAAAAAAAAAAAATTAAACAAAACCCCCTCAATATCAGCAGGTTATCAGTTACAATGCACAAATTTCAGGACTACAAATTTCTTCATGTACTGCTCCCTCTACCTCTCTGCCAGATCCTTCTAGTCCCCATCTAGCGTCTGCCCCACTTAGCTCTAACTTCTTTCTAACTAAAAATAACTCAAATAAGGACAAAACTCCTTGAAATAGCCAACCAAATAATTTATAAGCTTCTTATATAACCTTATTTTAGAGCTTTAGAAATAACAAGTACATTGCTTACATAGATTAAAGAAAACTAAAGAATCTATAAAGAGGTCAGAATATTATTTTTTTATTTTATTGAGGAAAAGATAAGTGCTTATTTTTTTTCTGTAACACAGTAATTCTCTCCAAAAGATTCTTACTTTGCAAGCCAAAACTTCAGAGTCTACAATGCAAATACACAGCCTCAAGTATTCTGAAAGACAGTGAGTTGGGCTTAAAGGCGTGTCATTTTGTCATTTGCTGCTTATTGCACTGAAGGTCTTCTTTGTTGCCACTAAAGGCAGAACAAACAGTCTGAATTACACTTATCCTGCACCCTCTTATATTTTGCTTAGATTACAGTTAGATATTTAGCTTGGGGCTTCTAAGACTAAAACCACTCAGTCTGAATCACACAAAGTATTGGAGATGATAACTTTGTGCCAGGATGCTTCAGTTAGCTCAAGTACTGTCTGTCAGAAAAAACTGTTACATGGCTGTTATGTGAACAGAACTGCCTGCTAATTTCTGCTTCTGATCATATTTATACCGCTATCCACTGACAATTCAGATGTTGTATCGATTACTGCAGAAAAACAGCTTGAAGGTATCCTTAACTTTTTAGTTCGACAGAGAGACTGCCTCAAATCTTAGTTATTGCTACACTGCTTAAATTAATCTTGCTTTTAAATTCCTGAAGTTACTAATTTCTCTCCATACAGTAACTATCTCGTAGTGGAGAAAAAGTTTAACCAAGTACTTTTCATTGTTAATTATTTTATAAAGACAGATAGATAGATAGATAGACAGATAGATAAACACAACCAAAAGCACAGCAGTCCACAAGAAAAAAGTTAGAAAAAGACCAAACCAGAGACAAGAACATCAGAAGAACCTTATAATGTGATTTTACTTCAGGCTTCAACAGAACTTGAGAGTTTCTTATCATCTGACAGATTTTTACAGATGATGAATCGGCAAAGAAAGCACATACTTTACCTGTTGTCTGCTTAGATGTCAGAGCTCTAGCCAATATTGTGCCTAAAAGTTTTGAAACTGCTAATCGTACATCATAATTGGAACCTTCAAAGGATTTAAAACATAAGGTAACAACACTATCCAGGTCTGTACTCCACATAAATACTGCTTCATTCTGAAGTTCAAGAAGACACTAGACAAAAAAAGGGAAGTAAAAGTGTTTTGACATGGAAAAGCACTCAGTAAAAATTTTTGTTTGCTCCATAATACACTGAGTTCTCCCTAACAAAATAAGCACTTTGCTTCATACTAAAATTACTTGAATTTTTTATGACAAGTTAATATTAAAGAAACACGGATAAGCAAGCAATGTATTTACTTCTGTGTTCAATCATTAGAACAGAATTTTATGTTTCAGGGAGCTACTAAAAACAGCTATTGGAGCAGTTTACCTTTGCAGCAGCACAGCGGACAGCCATGGATCGATCTGTCAAACACGATCGGGCAGCTTTGTAAATATCTCTATGACAGGGGATAGCAGCAGCTCCTAAACCATTTAATATATTTTGCAAACTAAGCATGATTTCATAACGACCTTGAGACTGAAAAATGAAAAACAAAAATGTTAAAGTTTTGTAACCCTAAGTTCTTTGGAACTACAAAACGCCAACTACTGAAATAGGTAAAAAATGGTTGAGTCTTTTTTGAGATCTATTTATACCAAAATAAGTTAAAGCATATAACTTGCCCTAAAACTCTATAAGCAAATGAAAATAGTAATTCTATGTTCTATTGAAAAGTAATAATTACAACTATAAAATTCAAAACATAAAGTAAGAGCTATAGGAAAAATGTTCTCATTAATAATGCAATTACATTTTCTAATGTATCAAGAAATTTCATGAAATCAGATTAAGAAAGCTGTGATCCATCCTTTTATAGTCATAATCAATTAACTCTAGTACTTCTTTAGAATTTAGACACTGATTTTTATCTGACTTTTCACAATTTTTTTCGTATTTTGGTATCATGCATTTTCTCTTATTCATTCGTCCAGCTGCCAACAGTAAAAATCCTTTTATTTTCCCAATCATTTTTTAAACATGCTGTTCCAATACCTCTGCATTCTTCATTGCTTTAAGCACATTCCCAACGGTGTCAGTAAAACTGTTTCCCAAAATTCTTCCCAATTTTTTGTATAAATAGCCCAAGCATACCACCGCAGCACTAAAACAAAAGCAAATCCAAAGACGCGTGAAAATGGATGCAGTAAGAGATGAAAGGGATTAAGACGACTGAAGTAATCAATGGGCAAAGAGCAAAATAACTAAACAGGATGTCCCAAAAACGTAAGTGGATCATCAAAAGGGAAAAAAAAATGGTCTGTATGTGGTACATAACCTCTAGAAGAAATGCAGATACGAGGGTTGCTAAAGCAACTTGGTAATACAAGAATTCAGGTAATACAATCTTCCAGTACATTTACAGTAGGAATACAATTTTCATTTCTACCTTTAAACCTTAACATTAATTTCATGCTCTGTGTCATGCTGCAGCAGATGCTGCCAGAAGGAGCTAGGGACAGGTTTACTTATAACTTGATGGTTGACAGTAGACTGCAAATGGTCTAGTAATTCCAATTCTCTCATTATTACATAACAACACATAATAAGGAAATACCTTGAAGGAAATAAAACTATAAACCCATGTCCTTTTCACTGTAGACAGATTCTGAATTTAGCATCCAGGTGAAATACCTGACAACTGGATTCTGTGTGCTCATTGGCCTCTCCTTTAGCAAAGCCAAAAAATGCTAATATTGAGGAATAAGAATCAAGAAATAAAGAAAGAGGTGCCTAATAAAAGAGCATTTTCCTTTGAATAATTAGTTAGTGAAAACACTTTGGTTTTGTATTGACTGATCTGTAACTAAACCAATTGATTTCATGAATACAAGGAGAAAAAGAATTGTATGTTTAATCAGCTTTCAGCTCTTTTTCAGACCTACTTAAATATGCAGACGTTGCTCAGCACCCCCTTCAACAAAACAAGATTTTGCTTATTCCCCACCTGAATTCAAGTTCCACATACATAATTTTAAATTCTCCTACTGAACATATTCTTAGTTTAAAAAATACATTTAATATTTACAGTAATTCCCTACACAGTAAGAAAAACAAACCTAGTATCTTCTATCTCTTATCATACCAAAATACTACTTTCATTAAAAACCCATTTTTTGTTATTGCTTTTATCCAACTCAGTACACACCAACAGTTTGGATTTAAATTTTGTTCATGGTGTGCCTGGGCATAAAATTACAATTTTCCAATTTCACTTCTAAATTGAGTATCTGATGGTTACAGGTACTCTCCTTTATAAAGTAAAAAGCTGCATTCATGCTGCATGACCTGTTTATCTGATTTGGTATAGCAATCAGATCACGCTGAATTTTAGTAGCAGATGAGCACCTAACTAAGGTTGTGTTTAAAATGATTGCCTAAAACATTTCCACCTTCCACCTACAGGAAAGAAGAAGTGATAATTTATGAGATAAGAAACCAATTCACTGGAATCTGTATTTAAAGGAGTTTCCAGGTGTATCAACATATTGTGAACACTGACGGTGAAGTGTTGCTATGAGACAACATGGGCATGCATGCTAAATATGGACAGATGGCAAACAAAGACAGCACTTTAATCAAGATCAAAACAACAACAACACAAAAAGCAGTTTTCTACACTGAACACCAAGTATTTCACATATTTGCAGCCTAGGATGAAAGATTTTAGTCAACAAACAGATCTGTAGTTCCAATTAATTTCTGTAGCCTGTTGTCTCCATGTCAGTTCTATCAGAAACCCCTTTACCAAAACTTTATTGAAGAAAATAATATTTTACAGTTATCTTTTTCTCCATCTCTTTTTTCCTCTCCTCACCACTGCTTTCATACCCAGAAACATTCTGAACATGGCCAAATCTCTCTCTCTCTCCCCCAGCGACTACTCTGCATTCTGGCTTTGGTTATCTCTCATTTCTGCTTTACTGCCAGTGGCCTCCCCCATCCCTGCTTGCTGTGCTGACATCATCCCACTTCCTCCAGTGTGGCATATTGCAGCTGAAGCAGGAAGACCTGCAGAGCTCTGTCCCACACGACAACTCACCTATAATGTTAATGCATATCACTGGTAAGAACGTAGTATAGCAGTAATTTGCTTTGCAAGACTAAGACCCTTTACACCAAACTTACTCTTAACTCAAAAGACTGCACAAGAGGTCAATTGGAACAAGAAGGAAACAAAAAAAATGGTATTAGAAAGCACAACTGACTCCTTGCAAAATCTGTTTTCAGGAATCTTTACTTGTGTTGTCAGAAACAGGTTTAGCACACGAAGTAAAGGAAGAAGAGAGATTCTACTCTGCTGTCAATACCGTATCATTAATGCACAAGGATGTTTTACTATCTCATCTTTACTATCTCATCTTTAATTTGCTTCACTATAGTGAGTGATGTGCATAATTCAGGAATGAAGGGTACTCATAACATTGCTGCTCATAAAGATTTGGCTTCACATTCTGAAGTAACAGTCCATGTTTCTCTGCTCTGTTGGTTAGGCTTTAGGTATTCAGTTACAAGCATTGCAGATGTTTCTAACTATATCCAGTTTCCCAGCTGGATTAAGAAATGTACTCAGTAACTGTCTTTTGTACCTGGAGTTGTACTTGTCTGTTTTACTGCTCTTCTCAGCACTATCATTACTTTCTCCTTGTTTTTTAAGCACCTGGCCTCTCATAACTCTGTTATCCATTGCTGGCATTCTCCCTGGCCTGATTTTCAATTGTCTGTCTGGAGACCACCAGGTGCCTTCTACCCTTTTGGTTCCTGACGCACACATACAACAGGGACTACCAGCACAACCTTTGTTTTATTACATATTTTGTGGCAGTGAACTCAGATGCATTTCACCACTTAAATCTGTCTCGTTATTACTGACTTGAAGCTTGAGGGTGAAAACACACTTACAGTTTGGTAGGCAGATAACTTGGTGAGTCATCTTTACTCCGAATGAGTTCATTGCATTTGTCAATTGTTTGGTAAACAGAAAAAGTGTCTCCAGCGCTATAAAGTACAGCTAAATTCTTGGCAAGAAGCCGTCTGGTAGGAGGTCCTGGTGAATTGTTTAATAAAGAAGTCAATTGTTCAACCAGTTTCTTCTGGTTTTCCCTTATATCAGCCTGGAAATAAAATCAGTAACCAGTTAAAGTTCAGTTAAATTTAAAAGTTAGTTACAGATAATTAATGTAAATTATCTTCACTTTTCATTACTACCATTCTGATAATGACATTCTGAACTACAAATGAACATTTTATTGCATTTTTATACATAAAGAAAAGACATTTCAAGCAAATGACTATTTTATTTTTCTTAAAAAACCCAACACTTTTTTCAGAGCATGATTATTTCTAGTAGCATTTCAAGTGTATTTTCCTTTTGGCACTTCTATACTTAAATCTTTCTCAAACAAAGTTGCCTCTTCTTGCTTTTTTTATGCCTGCTTTAAAGTAAAAGAATTCATAGATACATATAGTAAGTTTAGTAGCAAAGAACTTTAAAGAAGAAGCTGAGTTTCAAGAACTTGAGCATTAGAAAAGAAAGAACTTCCCTTAAAACCATCATCCAGCCTTATATAATTTTTTTAATACTCTTAAAAGAAAAAAGAACCTGGCTGCAAAATCTTGCCGTAATAATATGAGTTAAAAAATAATTTAAATTCCTTTCATTGGACAAGCGGCTCTGTCACTAGAAGGGCTGTGACCAAAAACTTGTAACATTTAGAAGGCTGCTGCTAACACTGAATATACTTTCACTCCTTATACATGCAAGACATGAGGCAAATAACATTGCCTATTGCTCTTTGATTTTAAACAAAATAACAAAAGGATAGGCTTTTCTTCTCAAGTGTCATTACACTTACTCTGCTAGTCACTGGTAAAAGTTTTTCCAAAAACTTTAACCATGCAAAAATGAACTCCGCTTTTTGAAATTCACCAAGCTGGTTATACGCTTCTTCATTAAGTAGTAAACTGTGAGCTAACTCCATTCCTTGAAATTTTCCTCAAATCTCCCAACACTGTGGAATGAAAAAAAATCCAACAAACTACCAAAACTTCATAAATCAGTTTTCTTCCTTGTTAATATCTGGCAAATCAGAAGTTTGAACACCTAAACAGAAAAAAGGAAAAAAGTTAATAGAAAGTCAACAATCATATAATATTCATGCTTGACTTCCTAAAACGAAAATTTCAAAGGAAAGCCTAATACAAAAAGTAAATTATAGCAGTTTTATTTAGATGTCTTTAGTAATACCAAATGTTTTCAAAAATGAGATAATGGTATTGATGTAGTATGCCAGTTGAAGTAAAACATGCTTCAGAATATATCAGAGGGATTCCCACTGAACAACTGATTGTCCTTTATCTTGTTTTGCATGAAGTGGGATTTTCTAGTCCTTGATCATATACTTGAAAGTAATGGCAAACTGACCTCAAACATAATGATTCTGTTATCAAGAACAAAGTGCAGCAAAAGCTGCAACTAACAATTAACAAATTCCTGTTAATTATATTCACAAATATAAATGCTGACATATTATTGAAACACTTTAGGTATTCTCAATGCCAAGCAAGGAATAAAAAGCCCCCAGAATTTCATTGCTGAGAAAACCTCTAATAAACTCTTTTGGAAAAAAACCCCCAAACCCAAACTTAAAAAAAGACTGTTTCAAAACTCAAAGTTCAAAAGAAGTTAGGTTTTACTTATGTCTCTCAGACTATTTTGGGAATTTCACATTGTTGATAAGCAAACCAAGATGAAAAATACTTCTAATGATATCTTCGCCCCCAATATCTGAACGCCATATAGCCTCAAAATACAAAACAGAATATTCTGCAGGCTTCACAAATAAAAACAGCCAGGGAGATTCTGGTAAAATGTCAACCATATTTTAAACTCCCAAGCAAGTTATCCTTTTCAGAGGTCACTAAGACTGCTGAACATGGTTTTTGCTATGCAGTAACAATACTATAGTGTAAAATGATCCATCAAATAGTAGATGGGCAATATAAAGCACTGGTAAATAATTCAGTACTCAGGTTGTCATCAAACACAGAGCAGAAGGTTACTTTTACCATTTTCTACACATTTTTATGTAAAATTTACTCACAAAAAAAAAATTAGTCACATTTAATTTATTATAATTAACTGTCACTTCAAATCTACCTGAAATACCAAGCACCTTGACAAGGCACCACACTATAAAATGGCAAGCAGATCTAAATATACATAGCACATTATACCTACACATATTTTGTCTGCCTAGGCACGTAAAAGTTCACAATTTACCAGTTATCTCACTCCTAGAACACTCACAGAATTTAGCTCTATCCTCACATTTTTTTGAAACATAGCAAAAAGAAGCAGGATTAAGTGTAGAGTTTCATCACTGCTCAGCATGAAAATTACATGTATAGGTCACAAATGGTCCTTTTTTCCCTCACCCAAGGCCTGTTCTAATGTCTACCATCTCTAAACCACCTACTAAAACACAGCAACTTACCCAATTTACATACCCATCTCAGGATTACAACTCACAGTTGTTTTCCCTAACTGAAAAGATCACAGTTTGTTGCCGGACATTGGCACTTAACTTACCAAGCAGATAATTTCTCTTCATTGTAAAAACTGTCTCTCTGCTGCTCCAGGCTTTTGGATCAAGGATGTTAAGAACTCGATTTTCTAAGAAAATAATTAATACAAAGAACAATGTTAGGAAAGACAGTACATAAGATACAAGTGTCGTTTTTATACAAAACAAGAATTTCAAAGTCTTGGAATACCAACAAGGTTTATTAGGTAATAGCTCACCAAAAAAGACTGGAGCTCCATGAATATTATTAGCTCTTTATGTGTTACACTTAAATTCGGCAGACCCACCATATACACCATACAACTGGGTTCATTTAACTACTGAAATCACCTTTCTTATTTCAGTTTTGTTAATTCAGTTTAATTCTAGTTTAATTCTAAACCAGTAAAAAGGAAGTTCAAACAGCATAATAATGGTAATAATTTTCTAGAAAGATTATCCAACAACCAGCAGAACTTAAAAAGGTGATTCAACTGTTCTGAAAAATTCATGTACAATACTATCAATACAAGACATGAGGATTATCAATCCATTCTCCTAGCCTCCAGATACAGTTTTAATATTAGAATTCATGGGCAAAAACATTTCCTTTCAAAACTCATTCAGCTTGAACTTATTCTGGCAGAACATGAAATACAGGTTGCATGCTATTTTAAAAGCATTCATTTTTCAATCACTCCTCAAAAAATTGATACTGAAAACAAATAAAAAGTACATGTAGACATCACAGTAATCCAAACTTCTTTTTGCCTGGTGAACCAGTGTTCAGCCTGCTGAAGAAAAGTTTCAAGATGACATATCAGCCTTCAAAAGAGAAGGTTACCAAGAACATGAAGACAGAGTCTTTACTTCATAATTAAAACAAGTAAGCCTCCCTCTTGACAGAAAAAAAAAAAAAAAAAAAAAGATTTTCACTGTAAAGATCACCAGCCACAGGGACTTGTGTTGAGAAATTGCAGAACCTGCACCCTCAGGGGTTTCTACCACTTGACTGGACAAAGCCTTAAGCAAGATCATCTCAAGTTATTATTGTAACTTGTTTCTAAATGAAACACTTCAATTGTATAAGCACACATTTGCAAAACCAATCTAAATTTATTTATTTATTTTTAGCCTAAATTAAAGAAATAAAAAATGTTCTGGTGTACTTGCTGATCTTTATAATGAACACCTGCTAATATGGCCAGAAACACTAACACTTCTCAAAGAAAAGACTATTAGAGCTGAATTACAAAGGCTGACTGCTTATTATGCCAGAATTAGCTTTGTAGAAACAGAATTATCCATACATAAAAAAAAAACATTTAAAAAAATCCCAGACCTGATCTTTCAACTGCTGGTCAACAAGCAAACCTTGATTCCATGAACCTGTACAGAAAACAGCATACTCTCTACCCTACACAAAAAACTTATTCTGAACACTTATTGAGGCTCCCTTCAATAAGCTACAAGCCTGCACACCAGGGATACTTATGAATTCAAACGTAACAATAAAAGAAGGGCACTTGCATACAAACTTGGGAGAAGACAGGCAAGAATGTAGGGCATTAAATTCTACTGCACCATATCAGTTTTGTAGAGAACACAGCAAAAGGCACAGCGCTCACAAGGCTACACAAAGCTGAACACAAGCACAGAACATTGGCACGAGCTGCATTTGATTAATAATAAATACGTCCTTGTTATGTACACAAGATATTTCCAGGCGATTTCTAAGTGCAGAAGAAAACATCAAACCCACAGCCACGCTGTCCAGGCACAGGTGGGACTCTGCTCTAACTGAAGGTGTGGCATAGCCATGCTCTGGGCTCGTCAAGCACCAGGAAAGACTCAATGTTCTGTCAGCCATTGGAGCTGCTTGGCCATCATCACGCACCAGTAAATCGATGCAAGTACAACCTAAGCGTGCAAAGATGCACCTCTATTTACACGAAATCCATGGTTTGAAATGCTGAATTATTTGATAGTGCTTTTCCCCTGGTGTTATAATTTTGATGCTTCTCAATATGAAAAAGAAATCTGGGGAAAAAAATGTGAAATTTAATTAAATGAGATGTACACTATGCCATCAACCAAAATAAAAAGGCATACATGCCTGATGCAATCTTCATTTGCTAACCAGCATGATGCACCATCCTTTTGGTTTTGTCTTCAGGTAACTGAAGTAATTACAGGAATTACTTTCCCATCAGTACTACAAGAACAGATCAATCAAAGATCCCTCCTTTTTTTTCCCCTGTGAGCTAAGTTTATTTTACATTTATACTATGCTACAAAACTGGCACACATTTATTGGCCAAGGCAGAAGTTGTTCCTACTTATTACTAACAAAAGGTTTTTCATTTATCAACTGCCAATTTCATAAGCAGGATTGTTCAAGACTGGTCAGAAAAGAGCTCAGAAAAGCTCTTGGAGCAAGCACTAGATGGAATGCCACCCTGTAAATTGAAGGGAATAAAGGGTGAATCAAGCATTAAAAGGCAACAGCAATTGAATTTTTGAAGTTTCTGACAAACCACAATGAGAAAAAAGGGACCTGTAGCCTTCTTTAAATAAAAGGTGACTCATCCAGGGTAAGACTGATCTTAGTAGCTGCCTTTAGCAATTGTCTTTCAAATATCAGAACCAACAGACCACCCATGACAAAGTTATAACAGTAAAAAACCCAAATAGATCTGTTATGTGTATCAAGTTCATTCCGAGCTAGGTAATCTCCTCAGGCTTTAAAAGATGAGGGAAGCAGACCACAGACTGCTGTGTATCTTTCACATGGAGGTCTAAGTAAAAAATTGTAACATTACCAATGAAAAAGCTACAAGCAGTAATGGCAACTTAATGAATTTTACTCTTCCTTCCAACTCTTGGCATATTTTGCTTATGCACAAAAAAATAAGAAGTACCAAAAAAAAGTAACCTGCAATAAAGCAGACTCCTAACTGATCTCTCACTAAAAGATCAGCCTTTAAATTATGACTCATTATTTCAATGAAGATTGACACAAGTAATGGAAACTACCACACAGATCAGTTTTGTACTTGGAAATTCATTTTCTTCTAAAATTTTTCACATTTGATCTCTGTGCCAGCAGTTTGCTTCTCTTTGCTGGGAACAAGTGCTGCTCAAACAGAAATCTGATCAACCCCAGTTCTCTGAGAATGATGCTCAGGTGAGGATCTAATGCACAATCTAGATGAGGGTCTAAGTCCTTTACACCTACTTTGTAGTGAAGAAAATAAAGTGCCATTTAACTTACCTTAATAATAATTATTTATATTTTTCTAATTTCAAAAGTATTAACATAGTTATGTGCTAAATCTGATATAAGATAATAAACCTGTGGATTCAATTTTGTACCAATGACTAATCTAGCAGAGACACAAGTACATATTATCCCTCTAAGAAACTACTGCTGCTACTCATTGACAGTAATGAGTAACAGTAAAAAAAGAATAATAGTGATGATTAAAATGAAAAATGACCAGTAATAATAACAACCAGTGTTTTCATAACAGCGGCCATTGGGTAGACTACACAATCAATGCCATAACCATCCCACTGCCAAAAAACAGAGCTGAAGCACCCTTGTTATCTTCAAGTTGACCCTCACTGCACTGCAGTGGTATTTTAACTGACTTCAAATCAACGTTCTTTTAAAATTATTTATTAATAATAAATATTATTTATTAATAACACATAATTATTTATATAATAATAAAGAAGATTTCTTTTCAGTTGCCTAACAAGTGAACCAATACGTTTAAGAGAAAGCCTTCCAGCCTGACACATTTAATTCTAGCCATTAACAGTTGAGATCAATGTTACTCCCGCAGCACTGTTTAAAAGTTTAATGGGATGATCGTTAGCAGTGCATCGGAGCTGACTGCATGGACAGACATCGATGCTCAAACCTTTGTTACACCCCTGCACGTACTTGTTTAGTGTCTCCCAAACATAAACAAAACTCCTGCCCAGCTCCCTTGGACTTACTTCTGACAAGAGAAACTGAGTGTGACGGTCTTTGCCAGCTGGGTTGAAAAACCTTAAAGCACCAGCCAAATGCAGCTACTAATGAATGAAACATAGACCAAAATCCAATAGTTACAGTGTATTGTTTATGCTAGTAGACAAAAATAAAGAGGCCCCCAGGTCTGGAGAAGGCCAGAAGTGCAGGATCAAACTCCAGCAACTTCAAATGGGAGATATGATTGCCTAGGAAACGAAGAATTTAGTTAGCTTTAGTTGTAATCTGGCTAAAATTTATAGCACACACAGAAATAATCTAATTTAAATAAGCAACAATTACGGAATCTCAGTAATTTCATAAGGAATAAAAAAGAACTAAAATTTCACCTTAAAGGAGTTTGGAGTTTAGACACTTGAAATATATTGCAGGGGGAATATTCAAGAGATAAAGATATTTATAATTACGGGAAAGACAGAGCAGCCTTTGTTTACTTACTCACTTCTACAAACTATTACCAACTAACTCACAGAAGCAAAGTCTGCCTCAAAATCTTCAGTTAGAGAAGGCAAAGCTAAATAAAAGCATCAGTGTAAGTGAATCAGTACTTCCACATCCTTTATGTGGCAGGATCCCCATCATTCAGCCACCTTGTACCTTTTTTCTATATACACAAACCTTAAATTTTTGTTCCACAGAGCTACATGAAGCAATAGCAGGTAACTGCTGGTCCCAACATAACAGTGACCTCTCTGTACATACTTTATGTTCAGTAGTGCTCATCACTCTTGGGCCTTTCATTCAACCAAAAAAAAAAAAAAAAAAAAAAAAAAAAGCTGGGAATTTCATGTGCCCTTTCACTGCTTTCTTGCATGTATTTTCAAAGAAACATACAAGCAAATGTAGGAAATTTCAGCACCAGGACAAGAAGAAGAGAGGGAAGGAAGAGACAAAGAAAACATTAACTCCCCTGAAGACTGTTTCCTTAGCAGAAACACTGGTTTCTGCTGATATGTTTCACTGATTAAATACTTCATGAAGAGGATTAAGAACTCATGAAACCAGAGCCCAGTCTTTCAACGCATACACATACACATACCTGAATTTGTCACTGATTGGTCTCATAAATTTAAACAAAATTATCCTTGGCATCAAAACTGACAAGTGCTTTGCATCCGAAATTAATACAAAGCCATAAAAAAGCCAGGTATTTTGCAGTGTTATGTTACACTGGTCAGCAGGAGGGAAATTTGAAGCCAAGCACAGAGAAGATGGGACCAACAGTGACGTTTGACAGCAGTTTGCAAGAACAAGCCACAAGAGAAAGTCATCACAAGACCACAACTCAGAGCACATGGAAAATAATACCAGGCCACAGAGGAGAAGGTCCAAAATTTTAAGGCCTTTAAATCAAGCAAAACTGTAACTCTTACCACCAAATTTTGAGTCCATTAGCATGCAAAAAACACAGCAAATAAATCTCACGGTTGAGTACTCATATGCTTTATTGTATATTCTATGCTATAAAGGGATTCAGTTTCCCTCACAGATCTTCCTTTTTAAATAAAAATATGTACACATTTGCATCACATGCTTATCTCAAACAGCAAAAAGCAATGAAAAATCTGACTACGAGCAACAAGAAATAACAGATGATTGCAGAACCATCCACTTCCTCTAGTTACTGCTGAAAATTTCAGACTAGGACAATTTTCACTTATGTCATATTTTTGTATGCAATTATTCTGCTTAGAAACATGATTCTGAAATCATAGGCGTTGAAACAAGATGCTTTTCTTTCAGTCTTTCCTCTTAATAGTGCTCTGGATGAAGAAATTTGCCACAGGAAACCTACGTGTCTATTCTCTCACTGAAAACTTGGTAGCATTTATGCAGGTACTCGTTAAAGATGCAATCCAAGTGCATCTTTATTGCATGCTCCACATATGTAGGTCGTGCAGTGTTCTCACAGTGTTTCAGGCTGTACTACAGAACAAATATCATGCAGCCCAAACAGAATTCTTGTTAACTTCTCAGCTACTTCCATCTGTGTTGCAAAACAAAGGGGTTGTATTTTGATGATTTGCGAACAATGATGCTCAAACAAAGTACTTGTTTACTCCCACATGAACAGTTCCAAATGACTGGTTTTCCTACCAGAATGCTTATCAAATGTTATTGATTTCCAAGTTTTGGAGGAATTACCCTGTATCTGAAAGAGCAGTAAAGCTTAAAGGCAAAAAAGACCTGAGCGAAATCTATCAGAATCCTTGCTCTGGGCTTCCTGGTTTTAAAAATATTCACTCAAAGAATGTGACCACCCACAATCCTCATACATAACAGTGACAATGATAAGAACTACAACAACACAATATACATTTGCTGAAGTGTGAAGGAAATGACAAGACAATGTCTTCTAGGAATGCTGAACGATTTCTGTGAAGTTTTGAGGACAAAGCTTGACATAATTAGAGAAAAATACCCTAAACAAAGTGCCTGAAAATGCAATAGCTGTTTTAGCAACGTAAAATGTTAAAGACATTTAAAAAAAATTGGAAAGACATTCATTCATCATGTTAAAAAGTACATACACTTTGCTTTCATGTTTCTTATCATCACTTTAATTTTTATCTCCACATGAGAATTATTCCAGGAAACCAAGAAACAGCAACATTCAGTTACTGAGAAATATAAACAGCCATTTCCTGAGCTCCACAGTGGGCACTACTGGCACACTCTGACCCCTATGGCCCTCACAACTCTTGAATATTATTTAGGTTCATTTCTGAAAGTTTCAGTCAGAAGATAAACTTGGCTCCATTATAGGGACCTCAGAACATCATTTTGTTTACCAGGCAAACTGCATATAGATAATTAACCAATGCTTCTAATAGTCGGAAAAATAGTATCATATCTGTTACTGACAAATTGAGTTTAAAACATTATCTTTTTCCCCAAAACTGGACTAAGCAAACTTCAAAAAAGCAATAACTAGCTTCAGTCTGAATAAAAATGCACAGAACGCTTTGGGTTTATTTCTTTGCAGATTTGAAACCTGGTGTGATAGCAAGGCAAATGCCTGAAAACCACAGAAGTATAAACATCCACCTATAGCAATATTTTCAATATATGTCTGAACATAGCTTTAGTCCTGAGAGAATGTTGTAGACAATATTGTTTATCTAATACAGACAAAATATACCAAACTAAGTATGCTGACAGGGTGGGGGTTGCTTGTTTGGGTTTTTTTGTCACAAGGACAGAAGTTTCAGGAAATGAAACTACTTGTTAAAACATTAAATTGACTTACACTAGGTGATATATATGCATATGGATTATCCAAAGTGCAGGTTGATTTTAGCTACCAATTTTCTGTTTAGGTAAATACTGAATCCAGCCTAGCTCAGCATTAAATTAAGCCACCGGGAATTTTTGTTGAACATGTACTGAAATCCCAGAAAAGTATACATATTTTTCCTGAAAATCTCTATAGCTTTTACTATGATTAGACTTCAACTGCACTGAAACACTGACACAGAAATTTAGCAGCAGCAGCAGAAGCCCTCACAGATGCAAACTCTGCAGGAGACCTGTTTGGCAGATCAGAGATCACTATCCGGGCACAAATCACTGACATACCTCACTGCAATGGCTCTTTCTCTAGGTATTTTACATGGCTGTTCCCCAAAGAAAACTCCAAAACAGCTCAAAAAATGTAACTGCCTAGAGGTTTCAAGCCTTTTTGGCCTGCAATGTAGATACAGATACACTGTGTGTCTTTTTAAAGGTTCTGCTAGCTGAACCCAGTAAAAACCATAAAGGTGAAAGCTGAATGGAACAAACATCCCGCAATCTGCAAATGTTTTTGTTAGAAGGTGTTTTTAATCTCCTGCCTCATTAGGATGTTCTGAATCTTAAAACAGATCATCCTGCATTAATAACGTTTTTGATGTGCTGGCATACAACACCATGAACAAGTCAGTAAGTCAGATATTTTACTGACTACGAAAAAAATCCTATGTTCAATAATCAAACACAAGTTTTCAACGTATGGCTAGACTTAGTGTAACATTAAACTGGCTTCTTCTCCCCCACTTCCTTTTCATTGTGTCAAACCATCAGGAAAAGAAACCCAAGCTCCATTCAGCACACAACCAGAAGTAATCTATCTTCTGGGTCTCAAAATTGAGAATATTACATATCATGTAGCAAAACATTAAAGCATACAATATAGCTTGACTATTTCTGAAGACAGGGAAAATATTTCTGGCATGCGAGACTAAAATAAATGTACAGTTCATGGTCACAACTGCAAACACCGAATCCTACTAAATCAAACCCCAAAGTCAAAGAAACACTACAAATAATGAATCCAAAATTCAAAAGATATCAAATTTCACTTATAGAAGCACAGAGCTGGACTCAACTTTTATTTGCCTTCCTCATCTCCTATCATCCTTCTACCCATATCTCAATAAACTTTACTCTTAACTAAACTTGCAACACCTATTACTCTTTCCCGCATTCAAAAATGTCAACGCTAATATAACTTTACAGGTTTTGCATCCCTATGCAAGGTTTTTACCAGTTATATGGTGTAAACTTAATCATTGTCCTATCCAGACAACCAAGAATTCAAACTGCAAAAGCTTATAATAACATTTTCAGATATCAGAATGACCAATATTGCCACCCCTCCCCAAATATTCTCAAATACCAAAATTTATAAGAAAGTATAAAACCAGACCCCAAAATCACGGAACCTCGGTGCAAGTGAATGCCGATCCCCTGCCAGCAGCCTCAGAATCCGTATCGCCCGCACCGAGCCTGGCGGCACGGCCGCTCCGCCGCCGCTCCCCGTGACACCCGGGCGGCGCCCGGCTTGCCGCCCCCCCTCCCCTCCCTCGCGGGGCTGAGACCGGCCCCGCAGCCCCGGGGAACGGGACGGCATGGCACGGGCTGGGCTGGGCTGGGCTGGGCTGAGGGAGCCCGGGAGCAGCCCGGCCGCCGGCTTTAGAGCCGGCTGTGTGTGTGTCACCCACCGACCCACCCGGCGGCTGCGGGGGTGATCCAGCACTTTCCGGGCGCAGGCCTCGGGCAGGCACAGCCCCGCAGGACTCCCGGCTCCGCTCGGCCCTGATGCCCCTTCACACAGCCCCTGCTGCCCCTGGCCTCCCCCAGCCCGCGGTACCTGCCAGCCGCAGCGCTCCCGCGCCGCTCTGCGGGCTCGGCCCCGTCCGTCCGCCCGCCCTCCTCCGGCGCGGGGGGGCGGCGGGTCCCGCACCCGAGCTGCCGCCACTGCCGCCGCCCGCCGGCGGGGAGGGGGGAGGAAAAGGGGGAGGGCGACTCCGGTGCTCAGGACTGTGCAATCGGGCCCGGAGCCATCGAGCGCCCGCGGCGGCCGGGAGGAGGGCGGGAGCGGCCCGGGGAGCGCGGAGCCCGGGGCGAGGTGTCGCGGTGCCGGCGGCGACAGAGTCAGCGCCCCGGGGCGCTCCGGGGCTCCGCGGCCGCCGGGGCGGTGAGCGGCTCTGCGCTAGGGGGGCACAGCCGGGGCGATGAGCGGCTCTGCGCTAGGGGGGCACAGCCGGGGGCTCGCGCTCAGCGCTCTCCCACCAAAACCAGCAACAAAAGATCCCCCTCGGTGATGCTTTGTGAAGGTAGCTCTGCTGGGATTTGTACCTGGCTGTGATCAGAGTCTGCCATGGCTTCTGATTTCAACTCCCCCCCTCAGGCATCCACGTCTGTACTTCCCCGGGAGGGCCTCTGGGCACTGCACAGGACAGTAACAGGAACACGCCCTTTATATTAAGCGTTCGTCAAACCCAGCGTTTGCAAAAGTTGTTCCTCCTGGGTTTCATCCGTGTGAGCTGTGATCCCAAATCGATATGGGATCCCAAGTCAAGGAGTAATTCTGTGTCTTACAGACAAGGCCAACTGAAGCTCCAGGAATTTTACCTCATTTCTCCTACTGCATAGGTGGTCCAGCTGGAAGTGGTTGCTTTGTCACTGGAAATTACTTTCACCCGTCCAAATTTTCATTAGCAAACTCACTGGTCATGAGAAAATATCCATTGGAAGGATTTTCTTTAATGTATTCTGTGATGAGTTTAAGTTCTATCTTAATAAGAGGAAAGTATATGTCTCTCACTCATTTTTTAGTTTTAAAATAAACAAATAATAATCTTACTGTAGTTTTCCAGCTGATGCCCAGCCATGTTTGGAATCCAGGACCCAGATTTCTCTCCACAAGCTGTGTTTTCTGAGACTATCTTCTTTTAACTAGTGCAAACAGAATCTCAGAATCGTTAAGACTGGAAAAGACCTCTAAGACTAAGTCCAACCTTTGACTGATCACCGCACTGTCAACTGGACCATAGCACTAAGTACCATGTCCAGTCATTTCTTGAACACCTCCAATGATGGTGACTCCACCTCCTCCCTGAGCAGTCCATTCCAATGTTTAATGACCCTTTCCATAAAGAGATTCTTCCTGGTGTCCAACCTGAACCCCCCATGCCACAGCTTGAGGCTATGTCCTCTTGTGCTATCACTGGTTGCCTGGGAGAAGAGGCCGACCCCCACCTGGCTCCAACCTCCCTGCAGGTAGTTGTAGAGAGGGAACCATTGTGGTGAGGAAATAATGTCTGGGACACATAACCATAGGAGCTGAAATTGTTTCTAAGCCTTGCATAAGCTTGTACATTCAACTTCACATAGGTTCAATATGTAAAGTTTACATGCAGGGGATCCTCCATGAATATCTGTACTCAGTCATGCAGATGATGCTGCTGAGAAATATTTCAAAGAGTACATGCAGGGCTGCCTGATCACATTGTGCTGTAGATGCCATGAGCACCAGGCTGTGTTACCATATATGGACACTGCTTTCATTTTTACTAAGCTGACTGTGATAAAAAACATGAGCACTGATGCAATGACCTTTAAAAAAAATCTAGCAATGGATGTGGTAATGAAGAATATGCCTCACACCTGAAGCGGGAAATTATTTACGTATTATATTTCACAGAAATCAAGTCTACAAACTTGTACTGATGTAAAGGTGTCAACCTGTTTTCAAAAATCACATACATTCCCAGGAAAGAGTTATTTGCTAAGTTAACCTCATTTGTACCAGGAGCTGAGTTGCTGCTACTAATACAGTGATTTGCAATTCACTTGTGAGAAAGGTCAGCTGAACAATTTCTATTCAGACTGTTGGTGTTATGACTTTTTCCATAAGGAACTTCGGAAAAACAAGGGCTCTCTGACAGTCCTGAGGTACCAGAAACACCTGCCAATATTTGTGAAGGATTGATCATGTTTAACTCAGAAACAAATAAAAAACCCCAAATCTAGAATAATTTTTGGAAGATTATTGCTGTTATTATCATTATTACACCTATTATTCACTCTGTTACGGTCGCAAGCAGAGACCCACTCAAAATTAGTATCTCATAATGCTGAGTGTTACATGAACACAGGGCAAGACAAAACATCATCCATTAAGAAGTAAAGTCTTGCTCAGTTTTTCCCAAGAATTATCTTGCCCAGCCCCCCAGGACACATGATATCAGATCTAAGTAATGCTTTGTTAACGTTAAACTGATAGGAATCAACTGGAATAACAAGGCACATTGATGCAGGATGCTCCTTCCATCTCTGGGTACATCAGCTTTAGGGTTGCTTTGTGCCAGCAGTACTTACATAAGGGTGAGAGTCTGTCTTCACTGGATTTATAGCTAACCTTGATTTTTATTATTATTTTTCCCTAGATTGGTCAACAGACTGTTAACCATGCACTGATTCAAATTAGTGTCTACTTCAGCAGTTAGGCATGCCGTTTTTATTTTTCCTCTTTCAATGTGAAATAAAAAAGAAATTGTTGTACAAATTTATAGCAATTTGTTCTAAAACAGAAAAAAATAGGACAGTTAGATGTGTTCACCATGTATTAAATCAATTTTCCCTTTCCCCATTAGTCCTGACTGTGCTTCAATAACAAATTACTTAATAAAATAAGCAACTGGCAAATAACTGAAATGCACAAACCTACTGATCAGTCTTCTCATTAGTCTATTTTGGTAAAGTGGGTTGACTGATTTAGAGCATGAGTCAGTTCTGCCATACAAATTCCAGACATAGTAGAATATCTGTACAGTCACATATGCCTCTGAGCTAAATATTTTCATTCTTTCAGCTTTATAATCATCAGTGACTCTAGAGGAAGAAAAAAGAATGTATGCCTTTGAATTCAGTGGGACTGTCCACGCATGAGTAAGAATCACAGGACTAGGGGCCTGATTTGAATCAAATGTTACATCACCAAATAATTACATAGCAAACAAAACCAAATTCCATTATATTTTATAATCATTAAGAAGGGATGTCTTTAGATTAATTATAAGATTAATCATTTAGTTTTACTTTCTGGAGGCATGTAGAACCCAATACATTTTGGCTTGTTTTGGCTTTTGCAATGCTTTAGGTACCAATCTTTCTTTTTTTACACATTGAATATCAAAAATAATGTATAGTTTTATGCTACAATACTGCTAGGCTTCTTCTTATTCCCAACACAGTTCCTTTTTGTGCTATCACAAAATGCAAGGCCTGAATTCCTGCCAAGCAACTACACAGTCCTGCTGTTATTTTAAATCCTAAAACACAAATAAAAGTATTATGCAGGCTTAGATAATGTTAGATACACCTACCAACATGGAAGCGGGAAATAAGAAAGTCACATCTAGGGTTGGAATGCCAGCTAAATACTAACTTCTCCCAAAAACCTTTTACATTCACTGTTAATCCAAAACTTTCATTGCCAGTCTCTTTTTAAATGGAGCACATCTAAATAGCATTAAGCTCCTTTCTTGCACATTTTTAACATATACTGATGTAATAGGGCATCTATTGTGGCACTTACACCAGTAAATACAATTAAAGTGAATGGAAAACAATTTTAAATTCAGAGTAACGAGAGACATATGAACTAGAACAGTAAGACAGGAATGCCATTTATTTGCTTTCCCATGTTGTCTGGATCACTCCTATTCTAGAAATACTATGAGGTGTTATTTGTACTGATACCACACTGTGCACCGAGGTACTCAATGTGCTCTGTGAACATTATTAGCTCAAGTCACATTTGTGAGGCAGAGGCTAAAGTAGGAGGTAGTGAAAGGCAACTTCCTGTAGCTCCAACAAAGGTGAAGAGAGGTGAAAGTTTTCTGATGGAAAAAGAGGATCAGAGGTGATTTTTTGCTTTTAGTGAAAGGGGAAAAACCCAGTGGTTTTAAACCTCTTTTCGCCCTGTTTTCACTCTTTCTTTGTATCACAGATGGAAAAAGTGGAGCAGAAAATTGCTTTGCCCAAAGCCACACACTGGCAGTAATTGAACTAGAAGACAGCATTGGTTTAAACAGAAAATGTGCAATACATTGGTAGTATTTGGGCTATTCTAACTGTTTTTTCTTTCTCTTGTTCACATACACCATTTACTTTTCAACTGTATTTGCACAGCACTTCTCGTAACAGAATCTTGGGGGGATTCCCAAACTGTGAGTCACTTTCAAGGAGCTTCAAGAAAATAAGAAGGAATAAATAGGAAGTACCAAATTCACCAAGTTCTTGAGAGACTGTCTCAAATTTTGGGTGCTGTTTTCCCAAGAAAAAGATTAAGGAGGGAGCTCTGCTTTCTGTTCTTGTCCAGCAATTGCGACTCTGATGTCTAGAATAAAGCAGCTGGTGGATCTCCCAGACAATCCAGTCCTGTCCCACTGTGCTGTGCAATACATTAAATAGAGTGACGATCATTGTTTTGTTCAATGCGTGGTCTTAAGGACCAAGACACTGAAAACAAAAATAGATAGCCATTTATTAGATGAGAATTGAGATGCAAAGAAGTCAAGAAATGAAGTCAGTCACAACAGAGGTTGGTGGCAGACCTCAGGTAATGCCTGTGCATTTATGGAGACCATTCTAGCCCTCTGTGGCATACTGCTACTCCAGCTTCAAAAGAGAAACAATGTGTTTGAAGGACTCCATATAGAAGACAGTAATAGAAACTAAAAGCAAAAAATAATGGAAGCTTAAAAGATTCATCCCTCCTTCTCCAAAGAAGCTGTTTTTATACCAGAGGTGAGGTTGAGGTTCAGCAGATCATACTTTCAAATCCAAGTAGATGTGGAATTTTGCTCTCAAAGAGGAGCTAAAGAGCACTCGTTGCATTGAGTCACAATGAAGAACTTTTGTGGAGCTTTTGTGGTAAATGAGATCAGACATCACAGACGCACTAAAAGACCTGGTGAAAAGCACCACAAAGGCTGGCTAATATCCAGCAGCCCATCAAGTGGCTGCCATTTCAACATGGGGAAGCAACTGTCTGCAGAAACTGTTACGGGCAAATCTTGTCATGGGCAAAAAGAAATCCACCCTATGTTTAGAGTTACACCAAATTTATTTTAATTGCAACCTTAGCAATTTAATCAAAGAATTATTATCAGTCCAAATCTAATTATTGCAGAAAAACAAAGGAAATAAAAATAAAGAAACTGTATAGAAAGTCTCAATAGTACTACAGCAAAAATTGTTATGCAAGCACTATTTAGTACCTACCCTTACCCCTTTTCCTGCTGTCATGAGTGCCCTTTCACGTCCTTGTGGCTTCCACCAGGTAGAGGAAGCACAGCGGATCATCAGCATCTGGAGTCCTGTGCCTGCAGGAGTACGATGTTGGTGTTTATGATTTCTTCTTCTTTCTCTCCTTTTTTTGGAAATAGCTCTCACTTGGGGCTCTTCTTGTACATTTTCTAATAAAGTTTTACTCTTTGCTTTTTCTTCACTGGCTTGCAACTATGTATTTTTCTTTTTGTTCATCTTAAGTGTTTTGATTTTTGTTTATCTCATATACTCATTCTTTCTTCTCTTTTTTATCCCCAGAATAGTTTTGTCCAGCTCCAGGTTTGTATTTCTTTAACTGACCATTGGCAAGTTGTTTATAGCCTTGGGAGTCTCCAGTGCCAGCCTGTGCCCCATCTCTTACTTTACACTACAGTGCCTCTACTTTACGCTGCAGTCAGTGTCTTCACGTTTCAAGGTTGCTACTGTTTTAATAGGCCTGTATTTCTGTACCCTGTAACACTGTGTTAGTCATATTCTACACAGAATAACTACTAATTATTAATATCTACATAACAACTGTGGTTACACATAAAAGTAAAACAAATTTGCCATAGTCTCCTGTCCTTACAAAAAAATTTGTTACAGCCAAATAAAATAAAACCGAAGCTCTGAGAAGCCTGGAGAAAGTTCCTATGCTAAGCCTCCATGCTGAGCTCTTGTAACTCTTGGGACAGTGCCTGGGGACTGTCACGAGCAGTAGCAATACAGGTGCAAGTATTACTGGGCTACATGCTGTTCATTAACTTCCAGTTCTGGATTAATATTTGTAGGTTGTAAATTTGTATGTTGCATACTCTATGTAGCAGCAGAGGTAAAAATTTCCAGAAAGGGCATGGGAAGGAAGCAGTAATACTGCTGACTAGAAAAGAGGCTATTGCACCTGAACTCATTAGTGAGTGTTTATGAGCCCAGTTCATAGTCCACACACGCTCAGCTTCAACACGCTGGGTGTGTACGCTGCAAACAAGGTCACAAAAACCTGATTTTGCAATTCCTGTGCGGCAGTAGAATTGGAGATATAACAGCATAAGGACAACTTCTGACTTTATAGGTTATTTCAAGGAAGTGGGGAATATTACGCATCTTCTGATAGATATTCTCTAAGTATAGAACAGAATAATTATTTGAGTTTTTGTCTAGTCATAGAACAGAAACTATTTAAAGCAGAGTCAGGTCATCTGTTTAAAGCACATATTCATGGTTGAAGGGAATAAGCATTTGGATTTGAAAAAGTAATTTTAATCAATTTTTTTTTTCAGTATGGTCCAGCATGTTATTCAGAAATGGCTTCCTTCAGTAAATGGATTGTGAATCAATAGTAGATATAAATAAAGCAGTACAAAGGGCACAGCATTCAACAAGCTGCCAATCCCTGGAGCAGAAGATGGCAGTATCAAGATGGATACACAAATAAATCAGAAATGGGCAGATAATACACAAATATCCACCTTTTTGCAGAAATTTCAGAGTTCCGCCTGGTCCTAAGAACCACTGAAATGTACATTAGTTTTTATGTGCTTTATATGACAGACCACTGTGAGATGGAGTTTGGTTTGAAGTCTGTTTTTCACTAAACATTTTCAAGCTTACCCCTCTTAGAAATCACAGAGTTCTTTAAATATAGAGAATGAATTGCCAGGCTGCCAAAGATCTTTCTGGAGACAGGAAATAAATTAAAAACTGCAGACTTAGTATTATACTTCAAAGGATCAATTCTTGAGATATACGAAATACCCACAATTCCTGTAAGGTCTGTGAAAAGTGGGATTACTCAGCACTTTTTAGGATTTGACCTCCAACAGAAAGAGGAATTAAAATGTTTTTTCAAGCACACAGATCATAATGAATTTGTATTAGTCATTTGCATCAGGACAATATTATTTAAATGTCTCTAGTAGGAACTTTGAACATGACTCATATTGTGTCTATCATAACTGTTAATTATTAATGAATAAATATGTCATTTGGGTCCTAATAGCTAGTATTTCCAGGCCATTTGTGTAAATGGTTGTTTTCAACTGTGAGAATGTCAGTTGCCAGGAATTCAATATCTTTATTTATTTCATAATTATTAACCATATATTATGCTAACCTGAAAAAAATCTCATTATTCTCGTATCAAAATTATAAGCTTTGTATCTGTTAAAAAAAAGTGATTCTCATGGCATAGTTTGAGCCTGAAGATTACACTTTCAATGTTTTTTACAAAATAAAGATAAGGACAGAGTATTTGTAACTACTGGCCTACAATTTAGGATTGTGCAAGCGGCCATCCTCACTAACCATAAGGCTTTACACATCTTCCAGAATAATTTCTTATTCAAATGGCAAATCTGGATAATTGCTGCAAACCATATAAATGTCTGATTTCACTTTGAACCCTTCTAAACCATAATGCTGCATTAAAAAGAGAAACTTGATTCACAGGATGAACACATTTGAATCAGTTTTGAATTTGCCACATTTTAATATAGCTGTTCTGTTCTTACTGCCTTTCAAGACAGAATTTCCCATTATATCTTCATAACACCATCTGTTAGTAATGTTTATAACAGAACTGCATAGGGGGTCAGCTGGGAAGGGGGCCCCAAATGTACCAACAATGTCTATAAAAGAAAAGCTAGTCTCTGCCTAGAAGCTTCAATGAGCAAAAAGCTGGAAAGAAGCAATAGGGGCAGAGGGAACAATGAGATGGCAGCATACATTGTACCATCTTTATTTTTGTTTTAATTTGAATGTTTCTGTTCTTTTCCTGAGGCTCTGTTACGAAAGAATTGAGTAGACAGCAAGACCACAGTAAAAAGGACACAGACCAAGCTATAGCAGGCAGCCTATCAAAACACATCAGAGATTTCAGAATGCAAACTTCAAGCAAGCAATTCAGTGATACTGCTGGTTTCTAGATATGCCTCACTTATTCTTCCCTGCACAGCCCATGATCAATCCTGTACTAGCTTAAGTCTCCCACCCTTACACACTCTGGTTGAGGGGGATGGACTTTCTTATTTAGTACCTACTCTCTAAGAGGCTAAAAATTCAGTGAATTTGTTTCCAATATATTAGTTAGTTATAAAGTATTGTCATTTTATAGATAGAAAACATAAAGGCAAAAATTGACGTAAGTACATCTAAAGTATTCTTTTTTGTCTACAAACCACTAAACCACTTCTTCAAGCTATACATGTAATACTTCTTTCATTATTTTTTAGTAAAAAATGATTGCATTATCCCATTTTTATAGATAAACATTTTGAATTATTGGATCAATATTAACAATTATTTTGAGCACACTTCAGACGCATACGAACAAAAACCACATACTCATTATAGCAAGGCAGTCCCAGGAATCCTTCTATTCACTGGGATTGGCAAAACCAGCACAGATGAGTGAAAGCCTTTTTAAAACTATCTCCCAAGGCAATCAAGCACTTTAATGCTTAGGAGAAAAAAAAAAAACCAAACAAAATACACCAGTACTGTATTCAGGATACAATTTATTTTTTCAAAAGTCAATCAGATGAGTGTAAGGTCCATTTGTATCCAGTTTTAACACCTGCCTGTTTCCGTATGTGCCATGCTTGACAAGAACACCGGCTTCCATACATTTGGCATTGGCAGCCAGTTCTTTTTCACACAAAGTCACAAATTGAGAGTAAAGTTCCAACCCTTTTTCTTTTTCAATGTTTGCATGGTACTGCATCTTTCTTCCCTTTGGTTTACCACCTAGGGTAGCTTGTGGTATGATGAGTACGTCGCCTGGTAATCAAGAACAGAAACAAACTCGCCGTTTTCATTTTCACTTAATTTAACATTCAACAGCGTATTGACTGCAAATAAAAATAAAATAAGAGTTAGTATAGCTGAAGTGAATTAAACAGGACATCATAAACAAGATCCAACAAATAATTTGATGTGTGATAAACTACTGAGTAAAAGAAACTGTTTACTAATGAACTGAAACATGGACAATCAATAAATACTTAACCAACTAATACGTCTGAGTATTGTGATGAATGTGAAGGATATTAATATCATATGTCTAAAGTTCTATTTTTGGGGCAAGTAATTGGCGATCTAAAATCCTAAAGTTGATTCTAGTTGGACACCCCCAAAAGAAACCAGGATGCAATTAGTGAGCCTTCCTTAATTGTTTGATACTCAAATAGGCAGCATTTGCCCAACACTCCACATTGTAGGACACACCATCCTCAGTGCACTTTGGACAGCGTTTTGCCCTCTCTTTTCATTCTGCTTGCAGTAGTTTGCAGCAGGACCCAGCACTGATGTGAGCTGAAGGCACAGCTCCATGGTTTGGTCTCAAGTAGAGTAAGTGTCCTTCAGTGCTCCACTTCGAGACATGCAGCTACCAGTTTGTCACTGGAGACAGGAGGTGGGCAGGAAGGTCAGATGCAATTTGGCTTATAAGCCAGAACATACAAACTTGCAAATGAAATCAATGCATTTACTAACATTAGATTTTCTAATGTTTCTATAAGAAATCAAATCATTACCCCAATTCTGTAAAAGCTGGGAGGATACTAGTCATGCCTCCAAACCCATAAATGTTTAATGTTGTTAGAAGCAAAAAGAGCTGAGTTGTGATTCAGGAACCAAAACCACACACTTAAACAGATTCAAAATATATTTAGGAAACAATATTCTCTAAGACAGGCACTCAAGGAGGATGGTCCTAGATGAACCTCCTCATAGGAAAGAGAACTTTTTTTTTCTGGCCTGTTTTAGCTGCCACACAGCTGAAAATGTAACTATTCTCAAGTAACATTCTCATGAAATTCTCACAAGCACAAAATAAAATTTCCATATCACAGATTTAAATATTTAGCATCACAGAAGGACTGTGCCCTCCAAGAGCCAGAGAGAACCCCCCAGGAGCTGCTCTTAGCATTTTCAATAGCACCTGTACTTGTGCACTGCTGGTCCCAGCCAGTAGCCTGAAATAGACTATTGTTACACAACACTTAGCCAAATCACTACTATCAGCCAGCCACAGAAAAGGGGCACTTTTATCTGGAATATGTGGCATCACAGAATTTCCCAGGGGATCCAGTGCAACTGATGGAGGAAAGAAGGGAGAAAAAAATGACATAAAAGTAAAAAAAACCCACCCAAAACAGAAAAAAACAAACACCACCACCCCCCCCCAAAAAAAAAAAAATCAAGCCAAAACAGCACTAGAGGAAGACAGAAATCGCTACTGTTTGACCTTATCCACAGCATCTTCTCTGCTTCAATATAAATGTTAAAGTGCATGTGGAGAAGAAGACAAGAACTGCAGACGTTGCTGTTGCCACTTCTGAACCAGAAAACTGCACATGCTAACAGTGTATGTAAGTACCAATGAAGTGAGAAGGGAAAGACACTGTTTCATTATCCACACAACTCCCTCTACTGGCTATAATTTTAAATATCCTGCACATACAGTGAGATCAGTGTTAAAATACGTATCAAACCAAGCCATGAACTATCTGAAATTCAGTTCTGTCCTGGACTGAACCTGTTGCCCGACACACGTAATATGTTAAACAGCAGGTGCAGCATTTTCTCCTTTGCTAGAATGTTATCAGGGGATTTGGTTTTCTAGGTTGGTCATGAACAGAGAAAGAAGCATGGACAACTGTCAAAAGAAACAAGACAGACCAAACTGTTCTTTCAGCCAGGTGATTGATTTAGAATGATGCCATCTCATGGCTTTCCAAATGGTTGATGCCTTCTCTGCCTCAACTGCTTTTCTTCCTTTTCAAACAACACAGTAATTTATATGGATTATAACATACCAATTTTTGGGACAAGATCCTCATCAGCACCTTTGAAGAAGCATATGTAGATAACAAGCCCTCTCTGGATCTACAAAAGATTACAGAAAACGATGTCAATGTTTCTCATTATCTACTATGCATGCTTATCATTAAAACTGGTATCAAAAATGACAAAACCACATAACAGACAAAGGTTCAAAGAGTAGTTTTAGTTACTTAGTATAGCTTCAGACACTAAGTTTACACACCACACCATGGAAGCTTGTAAGATATACTGATTATCTGCACAATGTTTCTACATACAATTAAGACAATTTATTAGCTCCATGTGAAGCCAAATTTAGTTGGAATGTAGAGTGTACAATATTAACATAGATGAGGTGACAAGATGAAATTAGCATACTTAAATCCAGTATAAGAAACAATTTAAGCTTTTTTCCTATCAAATGTACAGCTAAAATAATTTTCAGTGTGAATTATATTTCCAGTTATGAAACATGACAAACACCACAGGACTTGTCAAAGAACTGAATTTTATTTTGACGTTGAAAGTAATCTAGTACAATTTAATTCTGAAAAAAATCACAGAGTCTGTTAATTACATATTTAAATATGATGACCAACAACTGTGAAGTTGTTCAGAATATTATAAAGTTGTTCAAAATACTATTTATCAGCTTGGGTAAAATCTAACTGGCAAAACGGAACCTTTCACCTGACTGGTGTAGACTAAAGGATATGCCACTTCTTTAGCATTCAGAGAGACTACCTGTAAGAACTATGCATTTGAGGGAAGAATTAGGTCTATACTGAGGACAAAGCACAAGAAAACTTTTGTGTAGCTTTTTTGCTCACTTGGCTAGTCCGTGAGGAATGCATGTGCAACAACCCATGCTTTACTAAGCCAAACTGATAGGCTCTGCAGGCAGCAGCAACTACATCTCATGCACAAGTATACCTGAATGGCTTAACTTCTTTGGGAAAACCCCAGAGTGTCCACAGGCAGACAGTATATAAAGAAACCTCCCCCTCTGCTTTGTCAAGAAAAAGTATCTTTTAAATTTTGTTGGAGGAAACAAATGTCAACTTGTGAAATACCACGGAAGAGATGTTAAATAGATAGGGACAGAAGGAGTTATTAATATCAATGTTATCAAAGCAAAAGGATAGAAAATGTGAATAATTTCTAAAAAATACTTTAAAAAATTTCCTCTATTTTTTCCCCTTTTCTTTAAATTATAAAGGTTTCTGGTGAAGAAATCTTAGCTATACACATGAGATTTTGTCCCTTTGTTATTGCAGAGATTATACAAAATGCTCAAGGCTGAGAAAAACTATGCCTTCTCAACTATTTTCCTAGTGACTAACTTCTGAAAAAAGAGAATGCTCTTTGTAGCCAAAATGTCACATGCTGAGAACTTTCAAAAGCTTTAAATGGCTCCTTTCAAAACTCATTTTGACCAGTGCAGAATATTATACAGATTCCCAAATTACTACGACGTTTCATAAACACTGTAAGAAATTTGATGGCTGGAACCTTAAATGACATTTCAAATCATCTGTTCAAAAAGGGAGAGAAATGTAGACTGTCAAACATTAGATATCCATACATGTTTAGCTAAATATTCATTCCAGAAACAGACGGGTGTCAGGATATTAATAGGTAACAACAATGCACAAATAGCTACTAATAAAAATATTTTTGATAAAATAGGCCAAATGCATTTGGTCTAGGTATTGGTCTAACCCCAGCATTAGAAATAAGTGACTCTGTGATACAGCACACATCACAGAAAATAATTTTAATTCTGAGACTTGTGACTGTCTTTTTTTTTGCACAGTCTCACAGCAGTAATGATATTCTCCTAGCAGCTCATTTAAAGACACAAAAAAATAAGTAAAGTGACCCTTGCAAGTCCTAAGGCCAGACTGATAAAGATTAAGAAAAATAATTCATGATTTTTCCAGCCTCTGTCCTTATTTGATGTCTGTTTTTGAATAAGCTATTTATCACAAGATGAGACATGCATATTGAAGAAAATTAGAGCGACAGAAGGTTAAATGAGAAAACAATTAATTCAGAGACAAGTTAAAGCTGATAGAGGATGCTTCTATTTATACTGCATGTTTATGGTCTTCTAGAACATTTTACAACCATGATGTAGTTGAAAACTATGCAACTATTTTTAAGCTGAAATTTACAGTTTCAACTATGACTGAAAAGTATGGTCCAACACGTGCAGCCATGTTTCAACTCCTTGTTAAGTCTTACTTTGTTCTTTAGTTTTCTTAATTGACTAGAAGATGTAAAATTGAATGCAATTACAAGACCAAATTTAATAAAAACATATGTCAATCTGACTTTATATCAGTGTTCCAGGTGTCCTAAGACTTGTGCTCATTGTCAATGTAATGTGTAAACCTTTTGAACCAAAGCAAAACCATCACCATTGCTGCAGGTCCTCTGTAACCTATCAAAGTCTAGTTGACTACTCCTCAGATCTGTATTTAATGCACAAAAATCTGAGCAAAATAACACAAATAAGAAGATCAAAAATTCAACATGCTGATGTGCAAACAGCCACTGCAAGGAACCTACATCGTGACAGGCAGGCAGTTGGACTGGAAAGCTGTACTCTATGTGGATCTACTGTTAGCAGTAAAATGCCGACATAAATAAACCAGCAAAGCAAGATACTGTGCAACACTGGCATTTATTATACAACTGTCCTAAGTAATCATCAGATCAGGCAACCTGCATCATGAACGGCTGAGGTACCCAGCCCTAAAGCCATATAGACAGCCTTAGCAACGCTGTCTCCCAACGCTGCTTTTTAGCTCTTTTGCAGGGAAAAAGGAGAAACTGACTCCTTCCTCACCCTCCTCACTAAATACATGCATCTGTATTTTTTACGATTTCATTAGCAAAACTGAAATATATTCTGCAACATATTATCTCAAGTCTACCTTTTACTATTTTTTCCCTAGGAAATTGGAATGGGTAATAAAACCAGAGATACTTTGTAATTCTTAGAAAGTCAGTTTGTGAAACTAACTTACATAAATTATTCTGTGACATTTCCATTTCAAGTTCAGATTTACTACCCTCTGGGAAGATTTCTTCATATTTTTTATATTCAGTGCAGCAAAGAGAGATTACATCATCTGCCACAGGTCACAGAGCAAGTCTGTGCCTGGTACTCTGCACCTCTTTTTGCCGTAGTAACCAGAAAACAAGTCAAGGGAAATAAGGAAAAGACCAGTTCTCCTTGCATAAAGTGTAGGCACTTATACTTCTTAGCTGAATATTCATTTCATGTTTCTTTTTTCCACAGTTACGAAATACACCAAATCTCACCTTATTTCACCCCTACCTTTAGAAGAATAATTCCTTTTATTTCTTCATATTTTGCTGTATACGTAAACCTTTTATGCAGGGTATATAACCAAAATTCTCCATAAACAAGACATCCTATGCCCAATAACCCTCAACAGGCCAAGAAACTCAATCATGAAAACACAATGAAGGCAGAGATTAATGTATAAATATAAAGTACACTCCTAACCTTTTTGCAGATAAAGAACATCTGCTCTGAAGTTCCTAAAGTACCTACAGGGGTCTCTTGCAGCTCAGAAGCTATTCAAAGCCACCTACATAATATGCCATTTATAGTATTCTAGAAATGTCTCAAGGTGAGGACCTACTTTTAAGCAGTCATAAAACATCAGGAACACACTGGTTGATGTAAATAATAGTTGATGAGGTCTGTATTTTTTATTTTTGTGTTTCTGCGTTGACATGCATATATAGGGAGTAAAATTACCCTACTAGAAAATGTCAGCAGCAAAATTTCCTTCCAATGACCTCTAAAGTAGTTATACTAGAGAAAATATGTACTTCCCATAGGCTTTTTTTTCTGCATGGTGACTAGTTCTTGTTAAAACAGACTTCTCTTTAAAAGCCCCAGGTACCTGTGAAAGATTCCTAAGTACCCATGACAAATATTAGTAAGGTTCATGTCTGAAAAATACCTGCTGGAGACCACCCAAATCTCTTTCATATTTCTTTAGTGCTATCTATTACCTTCCTAGTGATTTTGCTTAGTATGTTAAAAGCAAATTAGAGAGATAAACTGCATAACCTCCTTGTAGCAAAGTTATTCAAATCTCTCAATCACAACATGTACCTTTGAAGATAGTTTAAAAGAAAGACAGCAAATTACATTTCTGCTTTTCTTTACTAGATCTACAATTACTCCTGTGATTAGCAAGCTAGAAATAGGTTATTTCTCCCATAGTTAATGTATGCTGGGCTAAGCAAATTTTATTATAATTAACCTTACACTGAGAGGCTAATAATGCAAAACACACAAACGCACTGAAACACAGTATCTGTGAGATGACACCTATTTCCTCCCAGTAAAACATTCTGGCTTCCCAGACCGTGCTGCCAAAACTAGATCTGCTAGATCCACCTGCCCCTTTTGAACAGGGAGAGAGATGTTTTAAGGATAATGTGAAATGCAAATACTGAACTCTCTTCAGATGTGTTGAATGAATGCATAAACCCTTTAAACATGCTAGAATTTTTACTTTTTAAAATTTATGCAAGTGACTGTATTAAGCCTCTTCTGTTGTAATAGTCTTTAAAAAGGACAAAAGATAAAACCAAAAAAACCCCATGGGCTAAATAGTTGATAACGGCAGAAATGAGCTATTCTAGCGTAGGTAACTCACAAGCAGTGACAGCTACAGCAGGGCAGTGCATTCCAAAGGGCAGCCTTCATGCTTTGGTAAAGAGCCCTGGGCTTGATGCACAGCACATCGACCAGAGTCTGCAGACCTACCTACCTCTCCCAGCAGAAGACTGTGGGAGGAAAAGGGGGAAAACACAACGTTTTCCTCAACCTGTGTGGTGGTCTACACGCTAAATTTCGTTTTTAGTTAGTGCCCTGGAAAAAAACAAACAAACAAACAAGATCAGAACTACTGCTGCCATAGTCCCATTGCCCTACCTGGCCTTTCTTCTCCAAGTTAACACTATCACACAACAAACAAAGCCGACAGCTGAGCCCACCAGCCAAGGCTGTAGTGTCTCTGTGAAAGCATGTTTAAGAAAAGAAGGAACAACACAGTTAGAAGGGAAGTGTTTCGTCGTGGAGCAGTCATGCTCCTGAAGGGACTACTGCCTGTGGAGGACTCTGTGGAGCACAGGGAGAGAGAGCAGCAGAGAGAAAACGCTGCGCGCCGACCCCGGCCTCCTGCTGCTTGTCCCTTTGCCGAAGGGACTGACCGTAACCTTTGGTGATAACCAGGGGGCGAGGAGAGGGCTCTGGAGTGGAAACGAGAGACGAGGTTGGAAAAGTGCCCGAAGCGCAGCGCAGCCTGGAAAAGGAGGAGAGAGTGCTCCCCTCAAACGCCGAAATGCCCACCCTCTCCCCGCGGGCGCACGCGCGCAGGGGCCAGAGCGCTTTGCCGCTGCCCGCCCCGAGCGGCGCCGCTCCGCGGGGAGAAGGGGCCATGCCGAGGGTGGGGGGCGGCCCGCTGCCCACGTTACCTCCACCCACTGGGCCTCGGAGCCGCGCTCGGGCGGCCGCACCTGCAGCCGGGCGGAGACACTCTGCTGCAGCACGGCCCGGGCCCGCGTCGCCGCCATGGCGGGCCCGCAGCGCTGGGGGCGGGGCCGGGTCACGCCTTTCCGGCACCGGCGCCGGCACCGGCACCGGCTGGGGCCCGCGGGTCACGGGCGGCGGGGAGCGCCACGGGGGGACCTTGTGCAGGTGTTAAAACAGGGCTGCTGATCTGTCCTCCCTATGGAGGGGGCTGAATACAAGCTTTGGAACAGAATTAAACAAAGTATTTCTACAGCTCTATTCACCGGTGCCCTGATAGCTAGCAGGAAGCGGGCTTTGGTTTCTTATTTTGATGGGAAACGAAAGATCTCTTTGTCTTCTGGTGGGGAAATGTTACATGCTTGTGATAAGAGCAGTATGCTGTATAGTTTATGCATGAAAAAGAAAATCTGAATATAGCTTGTTATTTCTTTTGTTCATTACTTAGTTTGTGTTTCAGGTTGCTGAGGTCAGTCTATCAAGTTGGAGCATTTCTCTTCAGTGATACTGCATTGGAGCAGAGGGAACAGAAAACGCAGTTAAAAGAGATCTGGATAGCTAGTGACCCAAAGAAAAAGAAGTGCATAATTTCGAAATGAGATCCCACTGCTAATGGGAAAAGTTAAAAGTACTGCAAGTGGTTCTTTTATTATCTTCCAGGTTTTTGGCCACATACCCTGATACTCCTTGAGCAGCTCCAAAACTGGAAGAGTTGTGTCTTTCTCCCTTATGTGAATTCTGACAGAGAAAACTTTTGAACAATACTGCCTTCACTGAAGTCAGGATAGAATGATGTAGAATTCAGTATCTCTCTCCAAATTCATTTTATGACCAAAGATTTTATTTTTACAACTGTGTTTAAAAATAAAAAAATTAATATATAGCAGTGTGAGTAAGAAGCTGAATTTTAGTACCTGGACTCAATCATAGAGTAAGATTACCAAAAATCCCCATTGAACAGCAAGGGCCAATATGCATTTCTGAATAATCAATGTTACACATAGGGATATATTTGGGTTCTGTCTGTCATTTTAAAAGAAGATTCTTGATGCGTGTTCAATACGGTTACTCTTCCCAAAGCAAGCCTTCATGGAAGAACAGGAAATTGCACTAGGTGGTTAGTGTATGAAGTAGCTCATTTTTGCTAGCTGTAGGGTATTGTAAAATACAAGATGTTTTTATTTAAACTCAGCTAATTTTATTTAAAATACCTTCTGTTCATTTACTTGAAAGCTGTATCCCCAGACTCATTAAGAAGAGTTTAATGAGGTAGAAATCCATTTAAAATGAGAGGGTTTTCCATATATATTTGTGATATAAATTGATTGTTAAGGAAAATGGATTTTGCTACAGTCTGAGCAAATTATAATAAGCACATTATAGAGGGATATTAATATATAAGGATATTGATTGTTACTTGGTGCTGTGCCATTATTTATACCAGGATATGATGGAGAACATTTATTCATGTGCAAGTTTCAATACAAATGCCTGTGAAACATTGCATAGAGAAATTAGTATGACATCATTGTTTATTTATGGATTCTTGGTGGAATTATGTCGTATTTTCCTTGGAAAGCCAAATAATTCTGTTGCACCTTGAATTTCTTGAATCTTACTGGCCTATTGTTAGATTAAGGGCCTCTCTTTTTATGCCAAGGAATGATAGTAAATTTGTTGGATAAATTTTAGGCATGGATTTGGATTTGACTGTGGGTTTTACCTAGAAAAAAACACCTCCTGACATCTAAAGAATATAACCATGCATAAAATATATTGGTATTTCTATCAAGTACTATATAAAGACATTTTTCTGTATGTTTTGGATTTGACAGTTGTCCCAGAGTATTTCCTGTATCTTCTCTGCTTGTTGTCACTGGATCTGAAAGTAGGTATTTTGAGAATACAGAAGACATATCTGGTTATTTTCAGATAATTTCTCTTTCAGAGGACCAGATGGCAGTCTCACAAATGCAGCAGACATTTTTCCTTACCCTTTGTGGGAATAGTCATGTGTCTGAGTTCAGGAAGTGTTTGGACAACACACTCAGGTGTGTGGTGTGATTCTTGAGGTGTCCTGTGCAGGGCCAGGAGTTAGACTTGAAGATCCTGATGGGTCCCTTCCAACTTAGTGTATACTCTGATTCTGTGATTCTATGCATATTTGGAACAAATCCTTTTGTCAAGAGGTGGGTGGATGCTGGAAGATCTGCCTGTGCAAGAACTTGGCTTTCTCCTTGTCTTTCAGTACCAAAATGATCTCAAGTGGTTGAATTCTTCCCTAGGGATGTTTTTGGGGGGTTTTGTTGTTGTTACTATTAAGTTTGGTGTTGCATACCATTTGGTAGGGACAGGAGTTGACTGGACCTTTGAAGGGACAAGATGTATCTGGGATGTTTTTCCTTTGTCTATGGCATCTGAAACATGATCAGTGGTCTTTTATACAGCTATCACATCGACAGAGTTGCCCTTATCTGTTTTGAAGAGAAACTATACAAAGCTTCAGTGGCACTTAGATAGCAAAGACACAAAGTAGGTTGTTGGCAAGGGTTATATCTTGGTAGAACTACCTCTTTTGGGACAGATGTAGCTGAAAGGCTCCAGAGTATCAAGCAAAGAATTAGACTTCAACACTTCATTTTCTTCATTGCCAAATTTGGAACTCTTCTCATGCATACAGATTTAAAAAAAAAAAACCAAAACAACCAAACCAAAAAAGTTCAACCACTTAGAATAATTTGGTAAAGAATAACGGGTGAGGGCGACAACTGGTGTGAAGGGTGAGACAGAACCAATGGACGTCCTTGTGCCAGCTGTTAAAGATTGCTGTAAAAAGACTCATCATCAGAGAATGGCCTGGAAAGTGGAATCTGCAACAATGAATTGCAAATTTCCATCACAAGGTAAAGATATTTCCGCAAAATAATTTGTAAACTGGGATTAATGTTCAAATAAAATAAAATTTTAATTTGGCCATGTTGAAGCAACAGGTCAATCCCTCAAAGAAATCAAAAAAGATATTGTATATCTTTAGTCCAAGATGTTTAACCTGCCACAGTACAGCTCAGAATGTTAGTGAGATTTGGTTTTGAAGTGATGTTTATGATCATACATCTTGAACTGAGTCAAGCCCTTTGCTTTCTGTTGGAGGATGACCTCTTTTTCTTCTCTTTTTCTCCCAGTTTACTTATTTTGTTTCTCTTTTTGAGCTACTTGCCTTATCACAAATAGCACAAATAGGTTCTCTGGCTCTTATATTTGGTGATTATTTTTTGTAGCCTATTTCTCAGTCCAGTTCAAGACACAGGTTAGATTACTGCAGCCTCAGAAATGTTAGCTGAAATGCTGATTAACTGGAAGAGACAAGGTACTGCTCAACAGTGGTGTGGGTGCAGAGAGGATTAGCTGGTGGTGTTAGAACAATTTTACAGTCTAAGACACGTTATAATAACTGTATTTAGTACCGACTTATTCAAAGTACTGTCCAGAGGTCAGGAGTATGTCTGCCTCCCAACCATCATCCTCCTTCCTCCAGAAGTATTTAAATAAGAAAAGCAGAGGGCATGAAGAATTTCCCTAGTAGGAGTCAGACAGCAAAAGTGAGCAGTCCTGTCAGTCAAAGACCACAATTATTGCACAATGCCTGTGCAGAGCTACCAGAAACAGCTCTTCCAGAGAAGACATGGAGTGAAGACTATCATCCACTTTGCCTTCCAAACTGCCCCCCAGGCCTGCTTAGCATTTGAAAGAACTATTGCAGACTTCTGGGGGAAGATGATTGAGAGGAAGATGGTACCTTGGTTTTTATATTTGTGCTTTGCACCATGCCTCTGAGGTAGGTCATGGCTTCCTCAGCTCCAGTTCTGTAGCGTAAGAGCTGGTCCACCTCTTTAGCTCTTCCAGCAGAGCCAATTTAGTGTCCCCACAAATGTCAGAATTGTTTGCAGTGAAGAGTGGTATTCCTGGTGGAAGTACAGTTCTGTGATTTGAGCAGTTGATTTTATCTGTGTTTAAAGAAAGCAACAAAAATTTAATACACTGTTAAAAATAGATTAGTGTTTTGTTTAGTCCTTCGTACAATTACGAAACAGACACTGAAATGTGTTATAGCAATCAAAAGTTAATTAAATTCTGAAAAAAACCCCAGATTCAGTGTGAAAGCTGTGTCAGATACAATTACTGTTTTTTTATTGTGAGAAGCAGAAATTTGGACCTATTAGAGGAAAAAAAGTAGCCAGATAAAAGACACACAATCTGCTTGCTTACTGCAATTGTCTAAAGGAAGTAAGAACACTATTAGTCAGTTTCTTTCTTGTTGGGTGCCGGGCGTATTCATTTGCCTGTGACATTTAGCTACTCTATTTTTTCCTGCTTGGGTGTCTCCTGAACCAAATCTTTGTCTGTATGATTGACAGGCATTAATGTTAAAAGGACTTCTGTATCATGCTCCAGTGGAATCAACAGGGCAGGGGGAGTGGCCTACCTGCAGCACGTACCAGGGGGTCTCACTGTAACATGGTGCACTGGTTAGAAGCAATATGTTTATTTTTTTTTTCAGGGAATTGAGCTAATCCCATATGCCCACATGCTCTTTCTCGTGCAGAGCCAACCTTGAGTTTCAACACCACACTCTTAATTCTGGAATTCAGAGGGAGGCTGTACAGAGTCATGAAGCTGACTCCATGAGAAGTCCCTCAAAGGTCAGCATTTTTCTGCTTTACCGTCGGGAAAGGTATTGCCAGATCCAGGTTGATCCCTGCAGGGGTATCCAAATATACTTGCTTCCCTGGTCTCCTGAGTTTGGGATCTGGGTTCTACAAAGCAGGAGCATATGAAAACAACTTGGGTGTAGGACAGTATTGACTCAATGGTGAGAGAAGAAGCACTGAGCATCGAGCTAGAAAAGGATAACTTTATGGTCAGAGGGCCTGGAGCAAACAGGGCAGGAGTAACAGAGCTCAATGACAGTCAGCAGCTGTACAGGCTGTTTGCCATCCCTGAGCAAGCTCGGTAGGGCCACCCAGGCCACCCTTGACCAAAGTCAGCTTCAGCTTCTTGTGCTCTGTGTGGAGCTGCTGATCATACATGAGTTCAGAGCCTGGTGCTGCTCTGGGAGGTGGGGTTCTATTTTGCTTCAAGCCCTTGAGATAACCCATGCCTGGCTGATGTAGATGGGTGTTGCAAACTGCGTTCCTCCTGATGGAGGAGGTATTTAGAACAGGCACAATGGAGCACAGCTCCTACATTCTTTATTTTGCTCCCATCAGGGTTGGTCTGCTGCATCCAAGGTGGATACTCCTCTACCCCTGCCATGTAAAAGAATTAAAGTCTGTTTTCCTCCCCAAGTACTGCTGCATCACTGCTGTCTTCACCTTATAAACACATTTGCAATAGCAATTAGTACTACAGAATGTGGATGTGTTACTTAATCCCATTTTTTTCATCTTCAGTGAGAAATTTTGGTGATAATATGAGGACGTTGCTATAGACAAAAATGCATCAATATCTTCTAGGAGCTGAAACTTGAGCTTCCATGTTTTCAGTAGATGCCATGTGTAACATCAGAGTATTGGCATAAAGCCTCATGTTATTAAAAATGGACATGAAATGAGATGTGGCTTTTTCTGTTCCTTTCACAAACAGTATGAGAGTCATTTATTATTCTCTCTGTACCTGGAGGACTCCTTGCCTCCAGTTACTGTTGAGTATGCAGGCATAATAAGGCTGCATGTCATTTTTTTGCATTTATATGGATGACTTTCAAAGTAAAACTCACCACAGCTTCAGGCCAAAAGCTTTCTCCTTGAGTCACAGCTCCTATCATTTTTTCCCCTCAGGCATACTGATCCTTAGCTAGTCAGGGAAGCATGCACACAAATGATAGGTCATTAGGAAATTCTCTGAATGGCAAACCTCTGAAGTCATCCCAAGTGCTATTTGCCATGCATCATGATAAAACTCCTGAGTTTGAGGAGGCACTAATTATATGCTTGGTCTGCCATTTATCAGTTGTTGGAGCTGTTGTTTCCAGAACACAGCAACCTCTTCCGCAGCATAGTTCAACACGATTGCTGGAGCACAGTGAGCCAAGCAGGGTTGACAGATTTTGGCATTTTATTCCCTTCGATGAAAGAATATTGCATTACAACACAAATTGATACCTCACTTTGCCATAGTACAGCATCATATACTGCTACAGCGATGTTGATCTATGGGCTTTTCTTAAAATTATATTTTGGGAACTTATTTCCCTTAGAACAAATGGCAACTGTAAGACTTTCATTTACCATCAGCCTTTGGCTTTTGATGGTTTGTTTCAGTAATACAATAGATTATAAATACATATATACATATATATACATATATATACATATATATATACATATATATATACACATATATATATATATATATATATATATTCCTTTCACTATTTTAACCCACATACATAGAAGGTCATCTTGGGGGCGGGGGGGGGAAAGCAAATATTTAATACAGTGAGCTAAATAATAAAAGATTGTGACTTCTAATGAATATTCATGGAGTCAAATAAGATAACAAACATGTCAAGAAATGATGTGGCTTCCTGCTACGACTTCCAGTGTAGATTAACATGTTTCAAAGAGCAGTGTCAAAAATTGTTTTTTAATTTTTAATTTTCACACTTTCTCAAAGCACCAATTTTTTAAATGCATGTTTCTGAACTCATTTAGGATGATACTACTAGTGTATTATTAGATACCTCAGAAGCATTGCAATGATAGGATTTTTCACATCTTTTTTGATTGGTTTTTGATTGGTTATGGTTTTTTTAAGGTGCCAAAAAGTCACAGTTTCTTTCTTTTACAAAACATGCTAAATTGCTGCTACAGAGTGGAAGTGAAACATTTTACCTTCAATATTTGATGTTATAAAAGAATAGAAAAATAGTATTTGGTATAACTTTTTCTCACAGAGCTTTTTATTTCACAGATAATTCTTGGAACTGCTGGAGGCTTACATTTTTGTGATTAACAGAATAAAACAATTACTCTGTAACTTGGGATATTTTAATATCAATTACAGATGTTTAATCTTTCCTTGGATACTCTGTTGCCCATAGGACAAAAAATAATCATGTCTTCATAGTAACAGTCCCAGTGAGGACCACATCCAGATTAAAAAATCCTTCATTTTGGTGCCCACAAATAAATTCCAGCACAAATATGACAAATTATAGCTGCTGTTGCAGAAAACACAGATCTAACTAATGCACTCTGGAGCTTGGAGAATGACTCAGCTCAATTTCAGGTGAACCTCTAGGCTACATCTGTACTAAGAATCAATACCAAGAAATATTCTTGGCCATTGCAACTCATCTTTACTCCCTGACATAGTTTTGGCCAGGGCTTGCTCACTAAGAAAAAAATTCTGTTGCTGCTTCAGCAGTTAAGAACCAGTAAAGAACCTCTGGCTCAGTGCAAAACCTTGAAGAGTTACTTACATTCACAGCCGAGGATTAACCAGAGGATTGTGTTCCAAGGATCAGTGCTCCAGCTTCACAGTGATAGAGCGCCCCACAGTTCTACATGACAGTGCTTCAGACAGGTGCACTGACACGAGAAGTGTTCTTGGATCACAGTTATTTTCAGCTGAGATTGGTCCTTGCACACCAACCTCTGGAGCAGGTTGCTATAATTGTGTAACATTGTCATAATTGTGTAACTGGTCCATACACACCCAAAGTTTATCGGTGCCTTCTGAAATACCTTGCACTGCTACTGCAGGGATTTATGAGACAAGTATTGAATGGCTACTGAGCAAAACTGAACTGGTTTAGAACATTAACCAGATTTTAAAAATAATTACTAAACACAAAACCCAGTAAAAATTGATGTAATATTTCAATCAGCATCATTGACTAAATAAGATTAATTTGCTACATAAAACTTGTTTAGGCTCAGGGTTCTGATGTTAACAAAAATGCTTCCTGTAAAACAAGCTTGTTGCTGAGAAAAATGAATGAAGAGCAGAATTAAAATAATTTCAGAAAGTGAAACTGTGAATGTCATTGTGACTCAGATCCGTAGTGTCAAATTGTTTACTGAAGCTTTTAGGACAGTCATCACCTTTTTTATTCTGTATTTGTACAATGTCTAAAGAAAAAGGACTCTTTCTGCCCCTGAGACTCTTATAATTGCAATTTATCTCCATTACTGAGAAAAAAAAAGATAGGAAAGAAGAAAAGAAAGAAAATGCCAGTCTTCCTTCTGTGTTTGTAAAATATATGGCAGAGATTAGGAATAGTTTCAAAACCTTTGTTTTTATCTTCAGGTATGAAAATACTGTTAATTTGTGTTAATTCCATTCATGCAAGGAATACCTATATATGTAAAGTACCTAAGGAAAATTATGTGGCTTTGTTACAGAAGAGCATATTCAACAAAATAAATCCTTTAATTTTCTGCACCACTTCCTTAAGGTTGGAAAAATTGTTGTAATATAAGCTGCATCTTCACTGTGATGTGACTGTTACTATAGAAAGCAATATTAACCTGAAGAACTTGATGACTGACTTCAGAAGAGTCTAGTGACAATTTAAATAAGGTTTTCATCTCTTCTTGACTGTGAAGGACTGCACTGTTTAAAATTCCACAGGAAAGCAATATACAAACTAAATTGGTCTCAATTCTTCAAGACCTTCTTCCTCATTTAGTGAAACAGAATGAAAGCAAACAATTTATCTTTCAGCTTAAGATTTGGCAAAGCTTTCACACTGGATGAAGCTACTTATGTGGGCTTATATTTATTGGAAATACTAATACACATGATAAAGAAAAATTAATAAATTGTTACTATTTCTTGTGTGTTTTCTTTGTGCTTGTTAAAGGTGTTGCATTTTCAAGGACTGCCATATATAATAAACAGAAATTTCTTCTTAAACAATGTAATATTCTATATGAAAACTCAGGTAAACCAGCCTTGTTTTGAATAGATATTTGAAACCAGAATCTGTTAAAATCCCTTGAGCCAAATCTGCTTTACAACAAGTGGGCATAACTGCCTCCATATCAGTGATGTCGACCTTGGTGTCTAAGCCTAGCAGGAAAAAGGCTTTAGAAGAGAAATTCCAGTGAATGTCAGAGAGGTAATATCGCAACACAGAAGAATTTTCCTCATATATGCCTGCAGTTGTTTTCTCCTCTAATGCCTGAAATTTCCTATTTACACATTTTTGACATGTGCCTTATTGATATATGTGGATCCTGTTACCCCCAGGTATGCCGCTGTGCTCCTGAGTACAAGCTCTGCCAAGCTGATGCTGGTCTGTGTAGGACCAGATCCGTGACTCAGCATTAAGTAAAGCAACCTGGAAGTTGCTTTAACTTCCACGAGGAGCATAGCAAAGATAAAACAAAGGAGTCACACTGGTAGGCATTTGGTCTTGAATTATTTTGCAGCCTGATAAAGTTTGTCAGTCCCACAGAAGAATGCTGTTTTGGCAAGAGCACGAGAGCAGCTCTAGCATGGTCTCAGAGTGGCCAAAGGGAGGAAGTGGCAGCTATCCTGAGATGCAGTGCAAGGGCTGAGCCAAGAGGTAATGCTAAGAGCCCGAGGCTCATTAGCCAGGGCAGAGCCCTGAACCGAGTAATTATCACCACGAGACAAAAAAAGCATCATTTTAACCTTATTTATCTTAAAGGCGTGGGCTGGCCAACCAGCCGGGGGAAAAACCCCAGAATCTGAGTCCCATGCCACACACGCTCATCCTAGTATGCAGTGGTAGACCTCTGTGGTCAAAGATTGCAGGCCTGGTCATGAAGCTAAAATGGTTGTGAAGTAATTTCTAGTTCAAATTGTGACTGAAATAAATGGCTTATATGAGACAGAGTTTGCAGTTACTATGTTATTAATGTGGTACTATGCAGACACCCAAAAATGAGAATGGATACTCTTTTTTTTTTTTTTTTAAGCTACTTACATCCTACTGCACACAAACCAACCTAATTATCTATCAAGTCATTTTTCAAATGTTATTTCATTTTTAAATTTTGGAATCATTTCAGCAAGAAATCTTTCCTAGCTATACCTGAATACCCTTAATTGATTTTGGGTAGAGAAAGAATGTATTCAAACATAAGACAATCTAATTTCAGACAAAAATCAGTTCCATTTTTATCATGTTATTGTTCAGGCTGAGTAGTAATTTAGAGTCTATGAAACATTTTCCTACATTTACTTAGAGAAAACGTTATCAATTTGCATTAAAATTAAATATTGTGTCTTTCATTTTGTTAAAGTTTTGAAAAGTCCGAAGTGGAATTTTCTGAAAGATGCCGAGATTACCTGTAGTTTCCATCAAGACTCAAGTCTGGCAGTAAAAATTTTGTTAATTTTCGGTTGCATTTTCCTAGGCTCATGTTTTACCGCTGTATGTGGATTGCAATAATACATCAGGCAAAAAACACAGAACAATATTTTCAAATGTTAAAATTTAAATAGGAAGCCAAGAGCAATTGTGAGAAGTGTACAATCCATAAAACTGTCTTCACAATTAGTAGAGATAGAAACACTACTTAATCAAACTGCAGTGTATTCCACTAAAGTCGAGGCATTTTGGAAAAGTCTGCTATATTGGTGAGCAAATTGATTCCCTTTCTAATGGCCAAATACTACTTTTCATACTCATATTCAATACAACCTACTGCCATGTTGGCTACCCTACTAACAGGCTAGTTAACAAACCAGTGCTAAAAGAAATTATTAAAACTAAAAATATTGAGGATTGTTAGCTCAATTTTAGTTTGTGCTAGATCAGCTTTACAAAATCCCACAAAAATTTGAGTATTATTCTCATCAGTGTTGGAGCTATTCTCAAAATGAAGAAGTGTATCATACATTTTTGCCATGTTCTTTTCTTTGCAAAGACTTTGAAGGGAAGCATATCTCAAGAGTGTGCCTACCCGTGATCCTGCAGTACAGATTCCATTGACGTGACATGCACAGTACTTTGCACTTTAACACTGCCTCCAGCTGCTCAAGGTAGAAAAAACAATTTTGTAAATTTCCTGCAATGCAAAAAGTAACATGGTTTCCAGAGGCAGTGAAAAAAAGCCCTGGAGGCACATCTATATAACAGTTTCAAAACAAAGTGGCTTGTTAGTTTTCAGTATTCTTTTCCTGTTTGGTTTGACAGTAGGGTAAATTATTGGAAAATGATTTAGCCTCTTCAGGTGTCTGTGTTAGTTATGCAAAATATGCTCATGTGGGTACATCAAAAATGTAGGTTGAATGAGAATCACTTCAAGGATAGGGGAAAAAAAAAAACATTGTAATTTATGTGTTGTAGCTGAGCACCAGAATATGCCTTTGGAAATGGTGGGGTTTAGCAAAATGCTTGATTAGAGCCTTTAATATAATTTAAAAAGCAACATTTGAAACTATGAAAATGCTGCTCACTGTGAAAGAGAGGAAATGTTTATCATAATAACACTTTAAACTGATGTAAAATCCTCTGATCCATTACATATTACAACAGATACCAACAAAAGACACTGTCTACACTGTATTTTGTATTTGCAAACTAATGACCTGAAAGTGTTAAGATCTGAATTATTTCTATAATACCACTTAGCTGAATAGGGACTATTCATGGAATTGTAAGAGCAAATCATATCAAACCTATCTAATTTCCTTCCATAACGTGGTTACAAGGCTTGTAGGTGGGAGAGAAGCAGTAGATGATGTGTGTCTTAAAGCTTTAAGCAAATCTCACATGATATAAGGAACAGAAATGTGTTTTCATGAACTTTTACTGAGTGAGGGTAAACTGGATGGAAAATCAAAACTATCACCAGAACAATGAACAGTGCCAAACAATAGGGCAAGAGGCAATAGGTAGAAACTGATGCACAGGAAGTTCCACCTGAATATGAGGAAGAACAACTTTATTGTGCAGGTGACCGAGCACTGGAACAGATTGCCAAGAGAGGCTGTGGAGTCTACCTCACTGGAAATATTTAAGAACCATCTGTATGCAATATTGTGCAATGTGCTCTGGGATGACCCTGCTTGAGCAGGGAGACTGGACCAGATGATCCACAGTGGGGGCCTTCCAACTTGACTAATTCTGTGATTCTGTGCTTTAGTATTATATAAAAAAAACCCCAACCAACCAACAAATCCAAATCAAAATAAGCAAAAAAACCACCAAACGGGTGGCATCTGTCTCAGCTACAGGTCTCATTTTTCTTTTACCTAATGATCTAAAGGAGGAAATGGGATACATTTACTGGATTTGTAGAGGACACAAACCAAGAACAAGCTCTTGCCCAACCATTTTGCGGGCCAAGGTGAGAATTCAGAAGGCACCGATGAGCCGAAGGAGCACTGCAGAGAGCGCCAGAACGAGCCTCTGCGGGGACAATTACAGCACTACGAGGAATGAGCCCGAAGCAGTTTGCAATGCGTGTGGTGACCCGGTGGCGATCCCTTGGCCGCGGTTTCCTTACAGACAGCAGCAGGGATCTGCTTTCCGTGCTGCTGCTGCCCACGGCCACCGCTCGGCGCGCTCGGCGGGAGGGTGCGGGTAGCTTCCCGCAGCTCCGGTGATGCCGATGAAGGCAAAAAATCATCACGGCATCGCCGGAGCCGCGGCACCTCTCGGCGCCACGCCCTCAGCTCCGGCAAGCAGCGCGCTGCCCCCGGGCCTGCCGCGCCGACCCAGCGCCAGCCCCGGCGGCGGGGCAGCGGGCGGGCGGGCGGAGCGCGGCGCGGGGCGGTGCGGGGGGCGGGCCGAGGCGCGGCCGCACGGCGCCATCTCAGCGCGCCCGGGGCGGCCGCGGGCATGGGAAGTTCCGCCTGGCGCTGGGCGCTGCGCGCTGCCCGCCTCCTGCCCGGCGCCGGCGGCAGCAGGGCTCTGGCGGGGCGGCGGCGTGGCCCGGGCTGCGCGCCCCCCGCTTGCGCCGCTCCGTCCGCCGGCTCCGCGGTGAGTGAGGCGGGAGCTCCGCCGTGCGCCGCGACCGCCGGGGCGGGCGAGGGGCGGGCTGGGCTGTGCCCGTGCTTGCGGGGGCGGCAGGCGGGACGGTCTGTCCCTGCACGGGTGCCCCGAGGGGCTCTGTCCTGCGGCAGCCGGTTCAGCAGCAGCGTCCCTGCGGGGGGGGATGCGGTCGCTGCAGGCGTTGGCGGCGGGGGCCGGTCTGGAGCGGCGCCGGGCCGGGAGAGGGCGATGGATGGGCTCTACCGTCTTTTTACCAGGACCCGCGTGAACTCCGTGGAAACAGCGCGCGGCGCTGAGCGCCCGTGGCGGTACAACTGTGCCAGCCGGGAGCAGGTGGGAGCTGCCTGCGGGGATGCTCGGCTCGGCTGCTCCGTCCGTCCAGCCGTGGGCACCCCGCGTGTAGCTCTTCTGCCGCAGGAGCAGCGAGCGGGGCGCGCTCCAGCGCATCCGCACATGTGCGGTGCCTGTGGCACGGCTCAGCCAGCGACAGCCCTCGGACAGCTGCCTGTCCGGCCCTGCCTGCCCTCAGAACCTCGGGTTCCTACCCCTTCGCTGTTGCTGTATTTGTTGTACCTTGAAACAACTGTACCGAAAGGACCGCCAAGTCTGGCCTGTTTTTTAAAGCTTCCGACTTTTAAAGCAGTGTTTTGGTTTATTTCAACACAAATATTTTTTCTTTTTTTCTTTAACTGTTAAGATCAATCATATTTAAGTGTTTGTCAAAAAAGCATGTCAATGGCATTATTTTTAAGTTGGCCCAGTCCGTGCCTGCCTGTGAAGCAGACTCCCTTTGGGAGAGCCCCTGTGCAGAATGGTTTTTTTAGACAAGTAGAGGAAATTCCTCAGTGTGCAAGTAGGTTCCTTCTTGTCAGCTTTTTCTGCGAAAACTGCAGGTTGGTGCACGTGCATTGACTTGCTTTTTGGTTTTGTTAGTCCTCAAGCTCTGGGGATGAGGCTCTGAGGGACAAACGTGCTCGGATCCTGTCACGAGGGCTGCCAAAGCAGAAGCCCATAAAAGGAGTTAAGCAGGTGGTGGTTGTGGCTTCTGGCAAAGGGGGAGTTGGAAAATCAACAACAGCAGGTAAGGTTTATTTTTTTTAAAAAATATTTCCTTTGCACATTTTCTAGTACTTTGTATGGAATATTTAGGTGCTTGTGTCACCTTGTAATTGGGTTCCATAACACTGCCCTTCACCTCTGTCAAGTCCCATTGCAGCCATTGAGAATCTACTTGGGTACAGAAGTCATGACTTTAACTTAGGTGTGAATTGAGCAGACAGCTTTGAAATAATACCTTTGTAATAGTGCAGTGCTGTCCTGAGACATCTGGACTTCTTAAGAAGTGATGTAGGCTTGAGGTCAAGGGGATCATGCAGTGACACTGTTCCTCGTTCCCTGGCCACTTAGGTGTGCCTGTACTGTGCCTTTCTGTGCTACGTCAGCATAGTCGTGTGGTCTGTAGAGGATACTAACATTTAGAAAGTTTCAAGATCAGGACTCTGTTCAATTTTCTCAACTACTTGTATAGGTGTTTCATAAACAAAAAGTGAAACTAACTTATAAACCACACAAATTGATCAGAGCCTTGTGAAGCACCTTGAACTCTTCTCTCAAATTCACCATTAGGTTTTGAATTAATTTTTCTCTAGCTGTGCCATTCCTAGGTGGTAGAATAGAATAGTACATGGGTTACCAGTACTGCAGAAATTTACTTGAACTTAAACAGGTGACAGAATGGAAAAATATTTTTCGTGCCAACAAATGTGATGGCCTTCTTACAGTGGTGGTGGATGAGGGAAGAGTGACTAGTGTCATCAACCTGGACTTCTGCAAAGCATTTGGCACTGTCCTGCATGACATCCTTGTCTCTGAACTGAAGAGACAGGTAGTTGATGGATGAACCACTTGGTGGATTAGGAGTTGGCTGGGTGGCTGCATTGTGTCCAGGTCTGGATCTCCTAGCATAAGAAGGACCTGTTAAAGCGGGTCCAACAAGTACCACAAAGATGATCAGACGCTGGAGCATCTCTCCTGTGAAGACAGGCTGAGAGAGTTGGGGTTGTTTACCCTGGAGAAGAGAAGGTTTCAGGGAGACTCTTAGAGCACCTCCCAGTGCTTAAAGGGGGCTTACAAAAAGTAAGGAGTGTGATTTTTTTATGTGGGCAGATAGGACGAGGGTGAATAGTTCTAAACTAGAAGTGGAGAGATGTGGATTAGGTACTAGGAAGAAATTCTATACTGTGAGGGTGGTGAGGCACTGGAACAGGTTGCCCAGACAAGGGGTGGTTGTCCTATCTTCGGAAGTGTTCAAGGCCAGGCTGGATGGGGTTTGTGCACAGCCTTGTCTAGTGGAAGGTGTCCCTGTCCATGGCAGGGGTTTGGAGCTGGGTCGTGCTTAGGGTCCCTTCCAACCCAAACCATTCTATGATTCTATGACACTGAAAGTAAACTTCTTTGAAAAGATCTCTGTAAAGTGTTAGAACTTTGTTTAAAGATCTCTTCCTTAGTGTCTAGACTGGAGAAGAGTTGAAGGATGTTCATCCTTTAGTTGAAGGATGTCTGCTGTTCATCTCCATGTGTTGTGAATAACATATGGCTATAGCTCTTAATGTATCATTTTGTGGTTTGTATTTCAGCCGTGCTTGAAACAGACTGATTGTCTAATAATTTCTAGTACAGACTAACATGATATCTGTACTAAAAGTAGCTGTACTTAAAAAAAAGGAATTTTTATTCTATTTATCTGCTATCTGTTCTATACATAGCATATACATACCTGTGCGAAGACATGCAAAACAACTAAAACTTGCATTTCTTAACCATCAAAAGGTATATCATTATAATACATAGACTGGTTGTTGCAGGTTGCTAAAAATACCAAATACCTGTTCATCAATCAACAGTTTACAAAATGAACATAATTTGAAAAGTAAATTCAGATTATTCTCCTCATATCTGCAAACAAATATCTGAATTTAAGTTCTTGTAACTGGCATCTGTGTGCAATTTCTACATAAAATACAACACGTATAAATAATACTTAGAGCTGTGAGTTAATTCCTATGCATTTAAAAATAAAAATTCAGGGTTCAACAAGCATTAAATAAGATATTGGAAATGTAAATGAACCATTTAAATGTATCTGTATTGGACAGCCTTTTTAAATGAATGTTTTACTTCATAATACTGAGAAGGAAATGTATATTCTTGTTTATTATAATGAGGATAAATTTCATGGTTCAGGTGAACAATTGAATTTCAGATAACTTGTATAAACAAAAGTATTGCATGGCTTCATTACTGAATTATGTACTTAAAATTATGTTCTTCTTACTTGAGGTTTGTGGGGAACGTTTGGTGACATTTCTGCTGATGTGTTTTGAAAGCAGGAATTGAAAAGAAAGGAGACTATTAAGCACCTCTAATTCCTAAAGCACCACAGAAAAGAACATCAGTCTTGTGTGTATGTCAGAAGGCCTTTCAGGGCTTTTGTTTTGTTTTCTCCAGTATAGTTGTGTTTCAATTGCTCTGGATCTCCATTTCAGGAAAAGAGCTTCTGCATTCTGGCCAAGTTTGTCAGGGTCATTCCTTAACCTGTTGAATAACTCATTCTGTTTATTGAATATGGTTTTCATGTTGTATTCTCTGTTGTTTCCAGTGCTTTTTGGTCTTCTGAAATCAATGTAGTTAATGATTAGAAGAAATTATGTTACAGGAAAAATATTTTTCAATGCATGTTTAAATACTTTGATAGTTTGTTGTTGTTGTTTCTATTTGTCTAATATGTTGGTTTGTTTGCCGTGTTTCCTGTCATTGTCCTGTCAAGTTTCTGTCTTTTCACAGCATTCTTCTATATTTACCCCATCTGTCCAAAGTTTGGTTTTGTCTTTTTTTTCTTTTTTTTTAAATTCTTGCTCATCTGTTCCTTTTTTGCACTACCCTAAAGATGAGAGTACTGAAGAAAATTGATCCTGGTGTGAAAAGAAGTCAAAGTGTTGTCTTGAAAGAGGGGAAATTTCTAGTTTATTGAAAGTCTTACTGTTTTCAGCTGTGGAAGAGGAATAAAATAAAAGGCTGGTATTCTCGCTCACATTTTGCTAATCCTGATGTTTGAGGAAAATACAGCAACTGACTACATGGACCTTCAGACATTTTTAGCAAAGGCTAACAGGCTGAGATTTTTCATTATTGTTCGGGGAAGCTGATACATTTGACCATGTGCTGACTGTATCTCAGTCATATTAACTGCATTTAACTTTTTTCCCTCTTGCATACTTTTATTCTGCATGTAGGATGTACTGTTACTGAAACATTTTTGATTTTGGGCCTTCTTTATATGTTAAAATATTCTCATAAACTCCATTTCTACATGCCACTTACACTGAGATGCAGGTATTGAAAGTTATCTTCCAAAGTTCATCTGAATTATCTATAGGTATTTTATTGATGATGTATATTAACCATGTCAGATGCAGACACACTCAGCTGGCTCTGTACTTGTCTGATTTTGGACTGAGAAGTTTTATTTGTATTGTTAGCTCAGTGTTCTGAGAGTTCAACTGTGCTATTCCTAGGGCCAGTTTGGATTTGGAAGTTAGAAATTTGGAAGTGACAAACTAATAAACCTTCCCAGACTTGTACTGATTTCAAGAGGACTAGAGGCATAGAATCACAGAATAAGCTGAGTTTGAAGGGACCCACAAGGATCATCAAGTCCAGCTCCTGGCCCTGCATGGGACATCCCAGGAGTCACACCCTGTGCCTTAGAGCGTTGTCCGAACACTTCTTGAACTCTGTCAGGCTGGTGCTGTGACCACTGCCCTGGGGAGCCTCTTCCAGTGCCCAACCACCCCTTGAGTGAACAACCTTTTCCTAATATCCAACCTAAGTCTTTCCTGACTCGGCTTCATGGCATTGAAGCTGTGTCAGGGGAGGTTGAGTTTGGATGAGACTGACTAAAGGTTTAGGTTGGATTAGACAAACTGTGATCTCCCTGTGCATCATTCCTTATACTGTTTGGCAGGTTTAGCATGGGTAGAGAGACCTTAGTGACTTTTCTTGGAGCCTGCTGTGAAGTTGTATAGAATTTCTGGCATATATTGCCTTGATGTCCTGCACTCCTGGTTATGGGAACATAGTTAGGGCCAATATGAATGTTCAGGGTCAGATTAGGTCCCGTTCTGCGTGTTTATGCCCTCCTGGAACTGACAATACAAAAACAAGGGAATGCAAGATTCAGCTGGGATTCAAAATGAAGCGTTCAGCTAGATACCCAGCTAAAAACCTTAGGTTTACATGCTTTGTTGTTTCCACTGTCTCCCTTCTTTCCCTTCAATAGTCAAATATCCCTTATTGAAGAAGCATTGTGGATCGTAATTTAATTTTCACACATGAAAGCTGTTTAAGAAGAAGCTAGATGTGTAAAGTGATTTTAAGAAAGTCTTTGTCTTCCTTCTTCAGACATGAGCTGCAGTTGATTTTGTTTTCTTTTTTTGTTTGTAATTGGTTTGCTTGTTTTTTTTTCCATATCTGTCATTTGTAGATTGGTCTCCAGGTTTCAGAGGATGAATTTTCCTCTGATTCATTGGGGGAATAGTTAATTGAGCGTCTGTTTAAATAAAAAATTGAAGAATAAAATCTATGTTCTTTGTTAGCTTAGGAGGAAAGAGGCTGTATGCTTCTTTGAGAAAGCTGTACAGTTGTCCTTGTTAACCGTCTGTTTTGTTTGAAGGAACTTAGCTTTCTTGGTGTTAAGTTCTTCAAGACAGGAATCTGGCTCACCAGCTTCTTCTCAGAACTTTTGTACTCTTCCAGCAGAACAAGGCTGACTGCAGCTTACCTTTCTTGAAAGAGTGTGTGGAGTGACATACAGCAACATGTAAAGGAAACAAAAGATGTTACCCAAGAAAGAGTTGTGTGTGGTGGATTTTTTCCCTTGTTATTTTCTTTTTTTTCTAAAACATGCAACTTCTTGGATTATAAAAATTACTGTTTGTTTATACTGAAGTTTCTAGGAAATCTCCCAACATAATTGAAGCTGGTGAGCCATTAAAGATACCATTTGCACATGCTATTTGTTTATGAGAGTTAAGTATTGATGGAAATGTAAAAGCTTTAAACAAATGGTCTTTTTAGTTGCTTTATCTCTTTTTTGTCTGTTTTTTTAATTTTTTTTTGTTACAGATGCTTTCAGGTAGATGTGACTTTGTTTTCTGACATTAAAATCAAGTGAAAAGCATGCATTGCACCTTCTTCCAGAAGAAAAAATCTCTGTTCAATATATCACAAGAAATCAAAAAAAGGGATATGATCATCTTTTTGGTCACTTGTTTTAATAGTTTATGTCAATACTTAACTAATTTCTAGTTTTAGGAAAGTTCACTAGAGAGTGTGGTGAAGGTTACTGATGGTAGGGTTAGTTTTATAGTGTGGTATCCACTTTCAAAAGTGGGTACTTCCAGAAGTTTTTCTTAATGTTATTCTTTGGCAAAATACTGAGACTGTATTTTTATTTTGCTGTGTCCTCTAGAAACTGAGAGTCTACAAGTGTTTGCAGATTAGCTTGAGTTTGTTTGCTGGTTAAGAAACGTGAACTGAAATGTGGGTGCTGCTGCCACTTAGCTGCAAATGTTGTAGAGATGCAAGAAGCTGAGAACCGAGATGATGATGCAGTTATTAAATAAGTGTGATGTATTTATGTTTTGTCTTGTTAGCAGTGATAGCATTCTCGGTATTTAGGAATTAAGTTTTCCTGCACTTAATATTTTTGTTTTTCCTCTTCTTTCTTGCAGTAAATATAGCCCTCGCCCTAGCAGCAAATGATTCGGTAGGTGAACATTTAATTATCAGCCTTAATGTGAAATGTGTGTCGTAAATAAAATGGTTACTGCTGAGGGCAGTCACATACATTTAATGTATTTAATTTTTTTTACTTAATTTTTAATTTGTTTTTGATGGGCTTTTGAGTTTCTTTCAGTTTGTTTATATTTTATCAGTACCATGAATAACTTAGTAGATCTCATCCTACTTCTGGGTTTGGCTCTGTTCTTTCCCTGGTGCGTCACTGAGTTGAACTGCAATTCTGCAAGTATGTGTAGATGTCATAGAGGTTGCTTCTGCAGGTTGAAGACAATAAATAACTAAATTCTATCACTTCAGAACACTGACTTGAAAAAAATAGGAGTTAGAGCTGAATAGTGTCCAAAACATTTTTTTTTTATAGCTCCACAGATTTACTGTTTCTGGAGAAATTATGTGCAAAAATACTTCATAAACAGCTAAGGAAAAAACCCAAAAAACGATGTGTCTTCCCTAAAGCTTGGAAATACAATTTTTTGAGTGATTTCCCAGCTTGGTATTATTCCAATTGTTACCTGGACTATAAACAGACAGTAGGAACCATTCAAGAGTAAAAACCACCGGTGTTTGCTATGTCCGCCTGCTGCTGTAGACTGGGAGTAGTTCCATTGTGCACATTTATTGCCACAAAGGTAAGCTCAGAAGTAAGCCTCCTTTGCAGCAGGAGGGCGTATATTGCAGGCTTTGTACTCGTAAAACATTAAATACAAAGTATCCTCGAGTACTTTAATCAGACAAATGTAGAATCTTTTTCTTGTTGTAAAAGACAAGTAAAACAAAACACAACAGGTAGAAGGAGCGAGGACTACATGCAATCTGTGAGCTTCCTGTAGGGATTTTGTAAAAGATTTAAAACAATTTTCCATATACTCAGTCACACTTAATAAGAAGAGTGTTTAAAGCGGTTACATGAAATGTACTGTTTGTGATGGCATCTGATGTTGTTATTTCACAGTTTTTAATTCTGTTTTAAATAGGCTGTCGGAATAATTGGATCTCTGAGAAGAATCTGTCATTTTGGAAAGCAAAACTGCTTGAATGGTTCCTTCTAATTAACTTTAAAACATGGCATTTGCCCTAATACTTTTGCAAAACAAGTATCAGTCTGCAATGTGATCTGTGTTGTGGGGTGGTCATTGAGTAGCTCCATGGAAACCCTGTCAACCAACTGCACATAACTTTCTGTACTAGCTGATGTGTTTTTAAGATGGTGTCTGATACTTCTCAAGCATGCAGTTTTAAAACGTATTTAGATAAATCATCTCTTAGTAATTCTGACATACACAAATTCTGAGATTATGCCCTTTGTTAGGAATTTTGATGTTGCAATTATGTGGTGGTGTGTGAAGTTGGAGGCCAGCATCTGATGGATGTTAATCAATGAAGAGCAGCTGAAACTGATGAAATACCTGTGAATTGTGTGAACTGGTCGTCACAAGTTAGCAAGCTGTTACCGTGGTGAAATTGTGCATTGATGTGGTTACAAGTTAGAAAGTATGAAATTAAGGTGAATTAAATAAACAACTCTCTTGTTTGTTCATGCATTAATATATTTTTCTTTTGTGGTTTATTTTCCTTAAGATAATAATGGCATGCATCATGTTTATGTTTAACCTTTGGGCTTGAAGTTACTGGTTTCTTCATTTGTGTACTCACATTGATTTCAGCTCACTAATTTTGTGAGTAAAGGTTTTGGAATGAGTATCTCTGTGACTTTATTCCAGGCAGGGACTGTCTAGTGCTCTGAATTCTAGAGATCAGTGCAATGTTCAGTTGTGTAATGGTGAATGAAGTAAATAAGGAGGTTGTTTTTCAGAGTCCATTGGTGCCTCCTGCTGTGTTTTATAGTCAATTTCTTTGTCCTCAGGTATGCAGCAATGGATGCCTTTATTTTACATTTAGTAACTACTGATTGTGCCTCACCTTGCCATGGTTTTTTTTCCCCTTCATTGCTCTTGTAAGTTCATCTCTTTCAGAAGAAGTAGTAATGATTGTTAGTAGACCAGAGCTTCAGGAGGCCCCTGCAACTTCATTAACAGTCCTTATGTCTCTTATAAATGAACTACAGATTCATAGAAACTCGTCTTGAACTTGATGGACTGCTTAAAGAAGGAAATAAAGGACTTGTGGAGGAAAATAGGTCACCATGACTATAAAAGTCTGTCCTTTCTTCATTAGTCTGTATTGCAAGTTCTATGCTTGTAACTCAAGTGTTCTTTTTCTAAGATAAAACAAGTTACAGACTATTGACAACAACCGTTTTCTGGTGAGTGAGATCTGTGAAAGATGCTCTTCTCTCAGAGATTGGATTAGAGTAGATTCTTGCTGCTTTCAGTAACAGCTGTGACATCTTATTGGTATTTGGTGTAGCATAAGTTAGAAGATGAACAGTCAAAGCATAAAGGATTTTTTGTCCTCCTGATAAAAGAAAACATGCTTCTATCTTTTAAAAATCTAGTTTCTCTAGTTAAAAAACAAAATGAAAACCCCACTGTTTCTACTGATATATATTTTTAAATTTTTTTTATAATATAGAAGCTTTTTCAGTTATCGTAGTGATGGTCTGAAATACTAAAACATCGACTGAGCCTTGGACATTGTCATGGCTCACAGTATTGTTGGCAGAGCCGGGATTAGAATTTGGGAGTTCAAAGTCTTGCATGCTGGTGCTCAGTCTGATTGGCATTTTTTTACCTCATGGTTACTGAGTAAATAATTCAAGACAGAATTTCATTTAGATGCTTAGATACCGTGTCCAAGACAGAGTACATTTTTTTGGGAAGTTTTTTTTTTTCTTTTTCTTGTTTGGTTTTGTTTTTTTGATTCAGAGCCAGGGAGAACAAGCAGGGCAGCCTCTTATGCCTTCCTAGAATATTAGGTTTTTTGGTACCCTGGATTACCTGTTGTAGATGGATTAGTTAAGAAATATATAAGCTCTTGCACCTGTACCAAGGCCTGTAAATCTATACAGTGTTCTTTTTGTGTTAAGAAATAACTTAAAGTTTTACCCTTGTGTCCTATTGTTAATTGCTTGCTTAGTTTGACAGCTGATTCTTTTCATTCTTTTGATGTACCAGCAGTCAGTTGTGCTCCCCTAGGAGCACTTGGGAAGAATTTTTGGGTTTTGTGCCAGGACGATTCATATTCAGACTAGAATGACTATTTATGAAAGCTGCCTGGCCAGAGACAATTTATTATAGTAGAAACAAGTTGAATTAATAGATGGCAGCAATAATAGGGTAGGGATTGCTTGTTTATGAACAGAGTATTTTAGTGAGCAAACACCAGCTGTGCATGACTAAGGATGGCACAAATCCAGTTGGGAGGCTGTATGCTTGTGCTGTCACTATGAGGCAAGCTCCCCAGTCAGATTTCCTTTGGCTCGCCTTTTCGTTCGGGAAGATTTACATTTTCACTATAGGATGAAATGTTTTCTGTGTTGTGAAGAACAGAGGAGCAAGAAGTAAAACCATATGGACCAAGTTAGCATGTAAGCATAAGCAAGTGGCTTCTGCCTGCGCATGGTGAAAGGCAGCAGTTTTCAGTATTCTAGCCTAGCCCTGCGCCAGGGGCTTACTGGGTCATGGAGACCAGGACCCACGTGTGAAATGCACGGAGGGTGATTTTTATCCGGGGGGAGCGGCCGCTGTTTTCCCAAGCAAACCCCCGGGTTGCTGCGCAACGCGGGGCCTGCGGCTGCGGCCCGGCCGTGCCCGCGCGGGGGGCGGTGGCCGGCAGGGGGCGCGCGGGCCGCGGGGGCCGCGGCGCTGGGAGGGGCGCTCGGCGGGGGAGCCGCGCCGGGGTCCCGCGGTGTGCGGCTGCCGAGCTCCCTCGTCGCGCCGCAGGTCTTCTTCTTCTTCTTCTTCTTCTTCTTCTTCTTCTTCTTCTTCTTCTTCTTCTTCTTGAACCACGACACTCGCGCGGGTGTCTGACCGATACAGGCACGGGCAGGGAAGAGATTTCTCATGCATATATAGTAAGTTACAGCATGGTAATGATGTAGTCAGGAGCCAAGTCTTCGTGTGAACTGACTGCTGTGATAATAAAGTTAATTTTTATTTCTTCAAACCGTGTATTTAATCGAAACCCACGCATTTTTAAATTACTGAGAAGCCACCCAGCTTACTTTTTTTACATTCCAGCTTTTTTTTTTCCCCTTTTTTTAATATTTGGCTTGTGTAATTAAACTATTTGTCCACAGGATAATATCTGACTGCTACATTTGTGGATGACTTTACACAATGTATATACATTTATTGCTGGTAAGGAAAAAATTCCATGTGGGAAAAGAAATCTAGAAGAATTTAGACAACAATGGGATCCTTCAGTGAGTAGTCATAGCATGAAGACAAGTTTTGACTTGTTTTGTCCTCTTCCTATGCAGCTTTTCTAATTGTGAGGGTTTGATTTCTAGGCATCCTTAACTCTGCTGCTTAGAGAATCAGAAGAGTTTAGCTAACGTCTTCATGTTTGTTTCTTAATGCTGAAAAGCTTCAATAAAGGTGGAGATGCCTGTTAGAATTGATTTGGTTTATTTCCAATGATAGCTTAGCTTCTAGATCAATTGAAAAAACTGAGAGAATAAAGCTTAAAAATTTTGCGTGCTTTTCAAATAAAAAAATGAGCAAAATTAAAAATACATTTTAACGTAGACCTCCTAAATTATTTAATTAAATCAGATAGCTATGTGCTTAATTTGAAGAAAATTTCCTTGTTTGTTTGTTTTGTTTTGAAGTTAAATACCTGTATCCTTAGTCTTCAAGTCATTGAAAGCCCAGTGCAGATACCAGAGAGAGTGATATGAAAGGTGGACCATTTTTTATAATAATTTGACGTGCTGTGAAAGTGGAGAGACGTCTTGTAGAGATGTGGTAATGTTGAGGATTCTGTTTTGGTAATTTATTTTTCAAATGGTTCTGTATGGAATTTTTTTTTTCAGCGGGATACATAATGTGCAAAAAGGCCAAACAAAGATGAATTACTGGTATGCGATTGTTAAGAACTTTGAGTAGGAGCTACTGCAGGCTGTTGTGGAAAAGAAGTGCCAGAGAAGTCCTGTGGCTGGCAGAAAATTAGAAACACTTCATATAAGAAAAAGGGCTTTTAAACCAGTAGCAGACTGAGTTTTTAAAGGAAGTTTGCATTTCTAGGATAGCGTGAGGAAACTGCAGTGGTACATTTTTGGCTTTAATCCAATTTACAGCTAGGCACTTAAATAATGTGCAGCTGTAAGAGTTAGAGAATTAAGGATTAAAAGATGGCTATTCATTGTGTCAGTATGTCAAATGAGGAATCCATAGCCTATCCTGATTTTAAAGTTCCCTTTTGTCCTATACGTTGCTGCTTGCAGTTTGGGATTAGCTCTAAGTCTATAATGACATTAAAAGGGTAAATTGAGAGTCCTGGTGGTGGATTAAGAGCACCAGCTTTAAAATAACTGGCACCTTCACTTAGCAAAGCTGGAATTTCTGTCTTTGGAATGGACTGCAGCTGCTGAATATTGGGAGCACTTCTAGTGTAGGAAGTTCTTCACTGTATAGAACAATAACAGCTCATTAACCTGTGCCTTCATCCCTCCCAGGCTAAACACCAGGGAATTCTGGTGGTCTGTGGAGTTTACTTCAAAGTAAAATACTATCTTCTAGCATCCAGTGGGGATACATATGCCCTACCAAGCATGGAAAAAAGTCTCAGAAAATATGAGCAAAAATGAAATTAATGCTGTCAAAGTGTCTTTGGATGTTTAGCAGTAGCGTAGGCTATGTTGATTAACAGGTATTTATAGAAGCTTTTTGTGAGCTCTTCTTTTTATTATTTTTTTTCTCCCTTTTTTCTCTCTGTTGGTATGAGGTCTTTAATCAGGTCTGTTCCTCAATAAAGCATTTGGTAACTTGGAAGAAATTAATATCACCAGATTCTCCTGTTGCACACAGAATTGTGTGGAGGGGTCGTTTGTGACGTGTCAATGGAACTGGTTGCATTTGGCTGAAAATTTGTTACTGGAAAATAGAATTGATTTTGTAGTTAATATTCCCTGAAAGACGGAAATGGGAACCTACATAAAGAAAGTGTAGAGAGGGACACAACAGTTCTTAAGGATCTGCTCAAAGAGCTAAGAGGAGGAAAGATATGGATAATTTTGTCATTAGCATGAACTTGTGCCACCTGAACAAGGATTATGTACAGTAACATTTGCCTGCCTAAGAGAACAAACATAATAGCAATTAAATACTTTCTAATCTGCATAAGGAAAAGGAGGCAAAATTTATTGGTTTTTTTACATGACCTCTCTCTGCCAGGACTTTGGCCTTCAACAACTTCATTTTAATTTTTTCCCTCAAAAGAATTACGACTAAGTTCAGAGCTTGAAAATTGTTGATTTAGAATACCGCTGTCTTCCAAATCTCCATTACTCACAAGGCAGTGGCCAGGTTCAAGGACTAAACTGAAATTTAATTATGCAGTGAATCTTGCCAGAGAAGGTAAAGATAAGTATCTTTTTAGTGTGGTTATCTATGCCTGTGATTTGTACACTGCACAAAATGAAGGTATAGAATTCTCATCTCTCAGCGATATGTGCAAAAATATCTTCTTTATCTATTGATGTAGCATTTGGTTTTCTTGTAAATATAGAATCTGTACCTGGTGACTGTTTTTGATTCTTAGTGTAGGTGTGAGAAGTCTCTAAATTGGAATGAAAACTTCACTGTATTTTTAATGGGTTAAGAGCTGCAGTGATTATGTAACTTACAGTACCTCATGAAGAATGTTTGTCAGAAATCTTTAGAGAGGTCTAATGGGCAAATTAATATTTTGCTGAGAAGATTATTGAGAGTGTAAAAAAATTGAAAGAATTACTTAGTCAATAATGTAAGACTAGAAGATGAAGAGGAGTTACAGTTCTTTATTCTGTAATATCGTTCTTTATTCTAAATAAATTTTAATATTTTTTTGTAAAAAAATAAAAAAAAAATTCTGTAAATTTTTTTGTGTTCTTGAGGTCACCAGTGATCAGATGAGACCATGACAGTACCAGTGCTGCAGAAATAGCAAATCCTAGAGTAGCAAGCCTGTACTAGAGACTGTTTACCTACAGTGGGGGAGCCTTAAAAGCATTGATAAGAAGGTAAATGTGAACGTTTGTGAGTTTTTAAGTACAGTTTTTGCTGACATGAGAGTACTTTAGTATTTTCATGTGCTGACAATATGTTTATTTCTAATTTCATGGTCTCTGCCTGATGGAATTTTGATAAGGATCGTATGCTGCATGAAGAGGTCAATGATACTGCATGTGTTTGTATATTTTTTCAAAGTAGCTTCTAGTGACATGATTAAATCATATGGGAATGCTTACATTGTCAGTTGTATCCTTAGAGCTTAAGCTGCAGAACTTGCAGTAAGGCAACCAAAAAACAAGGTCTCTAGAAAGTATTTTCCAAGCATAGTAAACTTGAAGGTTGATTCAAACTTTCTTTCACAGTGGGGCGGGTGAAAGTAAAAGGGTAAATGTTAACTTGAGAACAGCTGTTTTGAACTTGGTTATTGCTATGCCATCTGGAGAGATGGAATGCTGTTTGTTTAATAGCATAGGAGAGAAATATGTTTATAAGGAGAAAACACAGCCATAAGAAGATGGTGGAGTTGTATTTTCTGAATCCTTTTCCTGCCAGAGTGCTGGGGGAGGCTGTAGCAGTGGTGTGTGCTGTGCTCTGAAAAACACTTAGTAGCAGGGGGACGTCTGCATGCTTGGGTATGCTTTCAGTATTACATTTCTCTCTGTGTAACTAGTATTAAGAAAAAAAAGATTCAGCATCGGTATGAGAAGTATATGCATATGAAAATGATGTCAGAGGATACAAGAGGAATCTTAGAGCTTTTTCTCCCCCCTCCTTTTTTCCTAAGTTGTCTTTTTGGTCCTGCTTTTGATCCCCTGTAATCTATTCCTTCTGCCTAGGTTTTTTTTTTTTTTTTTTACCTTGTGTGATGTTATGTATGTGTTTTCAGGATTTGTTTTAATACAGCAATGCTTTGAAAGATGTGTGTTTTTATATGAGGTGTGGGTTATATGGGGAGAAAAAACAATTTATTAAAATTTAATTTAATTTTTTAATTATTGTAGCTCATGCATCTGGATTATATTTCACTCAGCATGAGAAGTGTCTGGTAATTGTGATTAACAGTTTCATGTGGTAGCATCCAGGTGTGTGCATATTATTTCTTCTCTTGGGGATTTAAAACATTGTAAATGCTGGAAGAGATGATCTGGACTGTACTGTGTATGTCTTAAAAAATCCCTTGGTAGCTGCCATAATATTTTTCGGACGTAATTAAACCTCGAATAAAGGGTTATTTGTATTCTGGGGATGTTTACATACTGCAAAAGCAGGGATAGTTGGAAGAAACAAAACTCAAAACCACAGCTTATTGAGCCAATGCTTTCTGTGTCAGCTGTTATTTCTAGGCAGCGTGAACTCTTCTTACCTAACATGTTGAATTGCTTGGTGAAGAATAAAACCTTTGCTTTAGGCTATCTTAAGTGAGGTTCTGTCAGTGATTTAAAGATTTTCTGAAAGACCTTTCTCCTATAATCCTGTAGAAAGCACCATGCTTACAGGAACACTTGGGCTTTCGTTAACCTGAGTCGTAGAAACTTGAGAATCTGTTAATTATTCTTCTGTTTGAAGCCAAGAATTTCCTTGAACCATGAGAAGAACAGTGCATCTCAGAAACAGGCACTTTTCTTACTTTGGAAGAAGTGTGTAAACTTTTTAGAGAAGTGGTCAGGTTTATTGTATTAGCTTGGTAATTTAAAGTAGTAGTTGAATTTGTGAAGTCCTCTAGGATGTTTTTCTCCAGTGTGGATCTATTTATTCTTTATTTCAGGAAATTTTGTACACTTAGGTTAGATAATGTAGATATAGTAGATGCAGCATTGCTGACTCTGAGGAATAAGTGGCTTGTAGTGGTGAATACCTGATTATGCCCAGGAGGTCATAAAGTCATTCTAATTAATTTAGGTCATCCTTAGTCCCTTTGGGCTGAAAGTGAAACTCTAGTGAGTTACGAGATCTTTGTAGTCAGTCAATAGTCACAATCCTTGCATGAGGAGGAAAATCCTCAAAATCAGGGGAAGTATGTCATCAAGTTTAAAACACTATGTAGGTTTTTCAGCAATTACTTACTTTTGAGAAGGAATTAGGTGGAACAGTCTGTAGATGATGTTTTGATGGGTTTGATTAGCTGCTGACACAGATAGAGGGACTGAGTCATGAGTCTTTCTAATCTGTTAAAATACGCATTTTGTACAAGAACAAAGAAACTCTAATAGTCTGTTTTCAACATTTTTAAAGTTTAACGTAAAGATGGGTCTTTTCAATGTTTTTGAAATTGCAGCTTTCAACAGTGGGCAAGAAGTAGAATAATTTGTTACAGTAACTCCTGAACTTTTGTCTAATAGTTTTCAGAAGACATTATGAAGAAAAGAAATCTAAATTAAATAATCCATATAATTATATATGCTTTGCTCTGTTTTGCTAATGAAAAGTATATCAAATAACTGAACTCAAATTTGGTTGATTTTTGCAGTAAAAACTTACTTTTCGAAGTACATAGTAGATCAAATATGGTCACGCTTTTTTTTTACTTATCTTCTGTCTTTCCCATTAAAACTGTGATAGGAAATATAATATAAGATACCAAATTAGGAATGCATCATCTGAAAGATGAAGTACACATTTTGAAACACTGACAGTGAAAGTCTGATTCAGCATTGTTGGAAAAGCTCCTCTTGCTGCTTTAACCTTTCAAACAAGCTCTTAAACATACTTGTTTGCAATTTTGCAAAATGTTGAATACAGTTAGCTTTCTATATTAGAGAAACTTGACATTCAGCACTTTAAAGGGCTTGCTCTTTACTACTTAATTTGCAGAACTTGGTAATTGGTACTGTGTCTTGCCATCTGTAGGAAAAATAGTTTAATTTCCACAAAATATGTATGTGTACCTATAAAAAAAAGAATATAGAAAGGAATCTTGTAAGTCTAGACTACATAGTTGAAATAATTTTTTTTTAGAGTTTATTGCTTAATGTACCATATGTAGTTGAATAAACCCATTTTTAGCATACTTTTGTGTAAAAGTATTTGATTAAAATGTTATGCCTGCTTAATTAGCTTCAGAGACTTGCATTTCAGTAACTTCAAGATGTCTGCGGAAGTGTACTCTGGCCACTTAAATAGAAGATAAAAATGTGTTTTTTATGTTTCTCACATTCTTTGTAATCCCTAGAATAATTTAAATTTCATTCATTTGCATATACTTACAAACGTCACTTTTTTTTAACAATAAAATTTGACACCTTATTAAAAAAGTTAAGGTGTTAGTTCTGTATAAATGTACATGGAGTAGAGAGAACGTTGCTTATAATGCTTATTAATATAAAGTCTGTGGTCTACATTGTAAGTAAGAAACTGTGCGAGTGAGGATTCTCTTTATGAAGAATCTAGCTCTTGTAAAGACAGCTGACCCAACTTGTAGACATTGTTATATTTCATTCTTCAATTGCAATTTAGAGAGAAAGGAAACAGTGATAACTGATGTCTCAAATCAAGATCATATTTTTATTTCTTTAAATGGTATTGAATTTTGTTCAGCTAATAATACAGAAAGGAAGACATTTTGACAATTACTTTTGTGTTCCTTATGCAGACAAAAGAAGTTGGTTTACTTGATGCAGACATATACGGACCTTCAATTCCAAAGATGATGAATTTAAAAGGAAATCCAGAATTAACATCAAGTAAGTGAAAGTGGTTTTTCTTGCTGTCTTTTTTGTACAGGGATGAGCATGGTCCGCTTGTGGGTGCTTCCTCAGTGTGGCACAGAAGGGATGCAAACAGAAGATGAAGACTGAGTGTATGTATGTATGTATTTATTTATTTATAATATTGAGGTCACTTTCAAAGTTACCTTGTACAACTAAGAGCATATTCAGAGTCCTATTTTTTGTTAATCTTGGTCCATGCAGTCTCATGGAGTTTTAGTAGAGATTCTGGAAGGGAAGGTTATTTATCAGTAGTTTTAAAATTGTTATGTACTATCCTACAATAGATGACTTTCAGTTAAAGAACAAAACCCAATAATCTCAGGAAAGAGACACTAAAAAAAAAGCAGTAAGAGAAGGATCATTACAGCAGCTTGTATGAAATGTCATTAAAATGATTCTGTTTGATCTCTCTTCAGCCAAATGTGCCAGGCCACTTGACTCACTTATATTTGAAGTTGTGTGTTTAGGAACATGGTGGTGGTCACTTCCCTACCAGAAGGTAAAGACAGTAAACAAAACTCCTAATTTTCCTTCTGCTGGGAAGAATTCTGGGGAAACAAAAATTCAGGTAGAAGAGTCTTCAGAGAAGTAAGGTGACCCAAATTAGAAAGGTCGTATCAAGTCTGTTTACCTTTCAGAAATTTAGCTTTCACCTAGGCCAACCAAGGATGAAGGTGAAGAATGACTTTATTGTGATACCCTGTTCATATGATGTTTGAGTGCAAGGCAGTGTGGTTTTTTGGGGTGGTAGGGACACTGGGGTGGTATGGTTTGTTTAATACTTCATTTTGATTGTCCTGTGAGAGTGCATGTAAGTAAAAAAAATTAAAAACTTGTAACCACATACAAAAATAGTCCCACACTGTAACACCTGGTCGACACATTAAAACATACTAGGATCCTACTGAAGAAAGAGCAGATTGGCCATATATGATGTCAGAGAGGGATCAAGGACGTCTATCAGTTCCAGCAGGACATAAAAGGCCTTCAGTGAAGTAATCAACTGCAATGTTTGGGGGCAGCAATTGCTGGGTCAAAGGAAAGTTGAATATTCCTTCTCCTTCCTTTCATGCCATGATCTCTCTCTTTTTGTCATAGAAAGGTCTGGGTTGAAAGGAACCTTTGGAAGTCGTCTAGTCCAGCCTCCCTGCAATGAGCAGGGACATCTTCAACTGGATCAGGTTGCTCAGAACTCCGTCCAACTTGATCTTTAGTGTTTCGTGTCTACCACCACTCTGGGCAACCTGTTTGAGTGTTTCACCAGCCTCATTGTTAGTCTGAACCTACCCTCTTCTAATTTAAAACCATGTTGCAACAGGCCCTGCTTAAAATGTTGTCCCCATCTTTCTTACAAGTCCCCTCTAAGTACTGAAAGGCCTCAGTAAGGTCTCCCTGGAGCCTTCCTTTCTCTAGGCTGAACAGCCTTGATGCTGTCAGTGTTTCGTCATAGGAGAGGTGTTCCATCCCTCTGTATGTACTCTACTGTTGTTGTAGAATGTTTATTCCTAACACCTTAATTTGTGCATGTATATGGGTGTAATGGTTGTTGATCTATGTGTTCTCACCTGATACAAAGCATGCAGAATGGAACAGTGCCAGTATCTTTAAAGGGTTGCTATTAAGCTTGCAGTGTCAGCCTCTGAAAACTTAATGTGGCAAACTTAGGATTTTTTATATAATTAAAATTCTATCTCCTTATAATTATGTCCTGTACTCTGGATAAAAAAAAGTAATTTATTTGCCTGTACTGATGCGCTACACGTGCTTGTACTGACAGCTGTCACGTTGAGTACTTCCTACATTTAAGTGCCTGGCTTACAAATACAGGTTTTATTTAGATAAATTCCTAAAACAGAGGGAGAGTACTTAGTTTTATTTGTTGGATTTTTGTTGCATCTTTTGAAGTCAAAAGGCTGCTGAGTGATAAATAAATAAATAACTGAGTCTTTTCATGTATCATCAGTAGGATTTGACTCCCTGATACAAATGGAAGTATTCTTGCATTCACTTGTACTTTGAACTCCATTGAGGATGTATGTCATACAGGCTCTGTTTTCCTGTAACAGATTTTTTTGCTATGAATTTCATATTGAAGCACATTGTGCAATATGAACACAAAAGGGACTATGTTGTGGTGTTCATATCTCTCCTCTTTTCATTTTTATGTGATGTTGACTTTTGTTTTTCCATTTTTTTCCTTACTGTCTGAAAAATTGATCAGATAGTTTAGAACTTCTTGGTCGTTTTGCTGTGTATTTTGTCAATCCGTACCAAACTTAAATCCATGTCTTGACCCACAAATTAAAAAAGCAAGTTGCCCAGTCTATTTCTTACAGTTGTACAAATCAACTTGCTAGGACTGCAAGAACCTAAGACTATATTCATTCAGATATTGAGCAGCTCACTTTTGTTTCAATGACTAGATATTTCTGGTAAACAGCTTAATAGAATTCACTATAAGCTTTGTCTTAACATGTTTCAAGCATTGTTAAAAGTGCTGAATTTGATGTAATAGAAAAAAATTGGAAGATTTCCCTGAACTGAAACTGCTGCTATTGTCTTGTAAGCACTAACATTTTGATCACTGAAGTACATTCTTTCTGGTTCTGTGTGGAAGTTGCAAGTAAATATCAGGATTTAAAGAACATACCTTTTGTTTTTTTTAACAGACAGAAAAATGAATCTGTGTATTTCAAAAGCTTGACAGATGACACGTCTGCTGTGAAAGACATAGTAATTTGGTACGAATGATAACAGGATAGAATTTGTATTTTAGGGATTGTGTTCACTTCTCTGTGTATTTTTAACTATTGAGTTGGTGAAACTGGAGAGTAACAGCAATAGAAGTACTGTCAAAGATGGTTTAATTGCGAAATAGGAATGGCAAAGGACACTTTAATTAAAGTTTAATCAAAGGTTCCTTTAATGAGTGTCAGATGGGATAAACTTGCAAAGAAGTGATCAATCATAATCTGTGTATATATATATGTTACCCCAAGACAAGTATATATAGGTGTATATAAATGCATTGCTATAAAAACATGTGTAACTCTTGTATTTTGGTATAATGAGGTTCAGTGTTATGTTCTGGTTTCTTACTATGTTCTCAAGAGTAAAACAAGCTCTGAAGAAATATTACATAGCAATTGAGAAAGCCCAGGCAGTTCTGTGTTAGGGAAGTGCATAAACTATGTCTACATAACAATAAGTCAATTAAAAACATTTTTCATAACATAGCAATCAAAAAAAAAAGTTTAAGGTCTAATGCTGTCTTCAGGGTGAGGTGTGGATTTGAAAATGAATCTGTAGAGTAATCCTGGGAGGTTCTGAGCACTTTTGCAATCTTTGATTTGTGGTTCTTTTCTCACGTGAAAAGGGATTAGGGATGCCCAGTACTATACAAAATAAGTCCATGCAGCAATTATTACTTCTGAATAGAAATTATTATGGTTATGCTATAATTTAAGCATTCAAAATGAATTAGGAATTCTTAGTGAGGAGTCTGTGTAAATGGAAGATACTACATTAATTTAATTTTGCAAACTGTAGTACATTGAAAAGTCTGCTAACATTTAATAGGCTGTCATTCAAAATACTTTTAACTAAATGGTCAGGGAAATATTGGTTAATAAATTCACAACTGAATTTAATTAGCTAATGGAGGATTATCTAACTATGGAATTAATATTAACATCATCTACAATATATATGCAGGGCAATGCTAATAGCATAAGTTACAAAAGCATTACTTCTGTTCTTTCCCCAAGTAATTTACTTAAAAGCTGTTTTCTGGCTTAGTGAATTGCATGATTTCATTTTTTTCCTTTTAAATCTGCCATTTAAACTAGATGGCAGAGAGTAAAAACTATTACATTGCCAAAAAAAATTGCCATTTTTCCAGATAAATAAAGTTTCTTTATTTAGTTTCATTGTGAAGGTTTTGGTGGGTAAATCTTTATGACAGGTGACTGCACTCTTAGTATTTCAAAACTTTGTTGCCATTTTATGATAGCCTCAGTGCCTTTCATTTCTTAATAAAATAGTATATTCAAAGGATCAGTAGTTGGCATCTGTTATCACAATTTAGAATAAAATGTAATTTCTTAGAGAAAGTTAACAGTGTTTGTGGCTGCCCCATTGAGTCTAATAAAATTGCAGGAACTATAGAAATGGACACTTGAATTTTTTCACTGGGATACATTTACGTATCGTAAGACTGTGATAACAGACTCTCAGAATGTGAAAATTTAAAATAGTTGTGACTTTATAAAGATGTCTGCTGGAATAGTATTAAGGGATTGTGGTGCATTCATTTGAGGGTTAAAAATAGAAAATTTGGAGTGGACTAGTGAAATAGACAAAATGTTAGGTAGGTAGCATAGTTATTTTGGTAGCCATGAAGAAATTTCTTGATCTTTGCTAAGTAGTTAAATTTAAAGATAAGGCTTGTAGTCTCCAAGTTGTCTTTATCATGCTTTATCAGTGTAACTCCATCATGATTAATTTAAAAAAACCCTCAATTGGATTCTTTCAAAAAAAAGTATTTCCTACTGACACTAGCTCTTGATTGGTGAGCAAGTTATTTTTAGATTGTGTGTGCTCTAATGATATGTTTTATTGATTCTGTTTTGAAAGTAGCCTAAACTGAAACCTGTGTTTTAGTTTTGGTGATGTCTTACCCCAGTTTGTCTGGATGACGGAAGTACACTAGTCCCATGTGCCTTACACGTGACAAAATAATAATTAAGAATGTTGTAATTAATTGTGGTTTATATTTTGGAGGCTTTTTCAAATGTGATGAAGTAGCTGAAAATGAGAAGACTACTAAAGTGTTTAATATTTTATTCTGGACCTTAATGATTGCCCTCAAACCTGTAACAATAACCCTCAAGCTGGATTAGTTCAGCTACTGTTGAGTTCACTTGTGAAAAAAACTGAAGACCTTGGAAGGGAAAGGAGATGGAGGATACCCAATTCTGCAAGGAATTATTTATAGGCATACAGTTGTTAGCTGCTGTTTAAAAAGAAAAAAACCTCTAGGGAATTAATTTATTAAAATTTTATTCTTCATTATGCATAAATTCATACAATTACAAAAAGTATAAGATGAGAAATGTAGTGTAGTGATTAAGGCCTCTTACTGAGAGGAGTCTTTTTGGATAAGTGGTAGATAAAATTTTACCAAATGCCATTCCAATATAAATTACTGAAACACTGTAACCTGAAATAATACATTTGAAGAACTTGAAGGCAGATTTGTGCTACTCTTCATGTTGTTAATCCTGCAGTTCAATAATTCTAAATTATTTGATTTGGATTGTGGCTAGCAGATACTCACTATATTATAAAGTTTACTCTTACAGATACAAATGGCTTTTTGGTTCAACTGGTGTAAAAACTGGAATTAAATTCAAAATGGCTTTGTTATAGGAACATGATACTCTTCATTTTACATACATAAACAAAAGAAATTAATCATGCTTTTGTACACTGAACACATTTACCTTTTTGCTTATTTCAGAGGAAGAAGCGCTTTCATTGCTCTTCTCTGCTAGAGGAAAAATTGAAGGACTGTAACTAATTCTGAATTTTCTCAATATTTCTACCTTGTGCTTTCACTTTCGTGGTTTCTTTCCTCCGTGGGCTTCTTGCTGTATTCTCTTTCCTTCTCTGTAGTACAATGGAGTGACTTTTCAGAATAGAGAAATGAAGCAGAATAGATTAAAAAATAGGAAAAAAATGTGGTTTAATCCTTTCCCTGTAGAGACCAGAGGCCAGAAGTGACAGTAAGTGTAAAAGCTAGCGTCTTTTTCCTTTGGTTTAGTTGATGGTTCTAATCATTTATATACTGAGTGTGATGCCATATGGTGTGGGATGTCCCTTTGTAACTTGGGATTAGCTGTCCTGATTGTGTCCTCTCTCAGTTCCTTGTGCACCCCCAGCCTGCTTTGCTGGTGGGGTGGGGTGACAAGCAGAAAAGACATGGATTCTGTGTAAGCACTGCTTAGCAATAACTAAAACACCCCTCTGCTATTAACACTGTTTTCATCAGAAATCCAAACCACAGCCCCATACCAGTTACTGTGAAAAAGAATAACTCTAGCTTAGCCAAAATCAGCACAGTTACACGTAATCCTTTGAACAATTTTTTTTTCTCCCGTGTCTTTTCACCTAAATTTTTTTTTTTTTTGTTTACTGGGGTCTTGATTACAGTATTGAACCTAAAAAGGCTGAATCGACACAAATGTGTTGAGTTCTGTAGTTTTGCTTTGAAAGCAGTGAAAGTCCCTAGTTAACTGGAATGTTTTTTGAAGTTGGGTCTTGAATTAAAGCTGATGTGTAGTGAATGTCTGCCCCTTGGGTTCCTGCTGCTTCCTGTTCTGCTCTGCTGTTGTCTGGCACGCTGTTTGTTATGTGACTGACCAGGGCAGTCTCCCTGTCACAGCAGCATGTCGTTGCTTCAGATGATGTGAGCTCTCCCAGAGGTTTTTGTGTGTCAGGACAGATGCCTTAAACTGAATGTTGGGTTAGTCTATTTCATTCCTTGTGGGTATAATGAACTAAAAGAACCCGCCCAAATTAGTCTAATAAAGCTTTTGATCCACTATAAATAAACTTTTTGGCTCTTTGGGGATCTGAGAGCATTTTAAAATGTGGGTTATTTTAGCAGTCGTAAGGAAGACATTGGTGATGGAAGGTAATGGCATGACACTTAAAACCAGTCCTTTGTTTTAAACCTATTTTAAACCTAGCAAGTCAGAGCTGCTTCAAAATGTAACAAAGATGTTACTAAATCACTGTGCTCTTTACTTGAGCCAGACTTGCTTTTGAAGTACTGTTTTCCAGCAAGCAATTAGTTCTTTTGCTTTTAGGTAGGACTGATGAAGTCATATCTGCAAAACTGTTCTGTTAATGAAAAAGCTTTTACAGAGCTTTGTTTCCTCTGCAGTCTACCGGGAGGAAAAAAGTGTAAAACCTTCTCAGGTAATGGGACTGGTAGACCCTCTAAATACGAGAACCAAATCTCTTGGGAAAAGTTGCATTTCATTATGCATATATTTCTTGAAATTGAATGGTGAGCATGGAATAATGCTCTTTAAGTCTCATTACTAGTTTGCTTTGGTTAAGTATTTGGGATGTCTTCGTTGTTAGATAACACTATTAGTGTGGGATGTAATGGGCAATCACAGCCTTCCTTGTGTGGAGCTCTTCAAGCTTAAAATACAAATTGTAGTATTTCTGGGGCAGCCCTGCAAATAAACTTAAAACACAGTGTGAAATCAAGCCTGAAGTCTCAATTAGTCTGTCACTTGCCACAGAATATTGTAGGCTTCATAAGCATAAGCACTTAAAACAATGATTACAGTTAAAACAAGGATTTAAAATTTGTGACTTTGACTGACTTTTTGGTGACAGCATCCTTTACCCTCTGACATAGATTGGTGTCAGTGTTTTATTTCAAGGTACCCTGGGGCCCTGTTGTTATTCGTTCCCCTCCCCTCTGTGGCATTTCTTTCCTCTTTACCATTCTGTGTGTGGAATTCACTTGCCTTTGCTTAGGAAACCAGTGCTACTTTAAACATGCTGGAGCATGGTGTCTGCCATCTAGCTGCCCCTTCAGAAGGTATGTCTCTCCCTAAGCCCTCTATTAAATCTGCTAGCCTTCTACAAATCTCAGCTCTCTAAGGCATCCAGAGTGGCAGGACACATCTGTATTTACACAAGTAAAGCCCAACCATTTTTTTACTCTTTCTGTCCAACGTCTCCTGCCTTTCCTTCTTCTTTCCTCCTTTACCCTCCCCATTCTTCCTTCCTTCCCCTTCCTGTTATTAGAAAGCCTAAGTAGTCCAAAGTCTTTGAGTCCTTGACTGGAACCTTGATCCTCCCATTACAGAATGTTGACCTTGGGAGGTGACTTTCCAATTAAGCAGCAAATCAGTGCCTTTTACTTGTACATAGTGGTAGCCATCTGAGAATTACTATTTATTGTGATTAACAGAAGACGCTATGTAAGCTGGAGTTCTGACTTAAATTGTGATAGAGTATCCTTTAGTCACTGGCAGCATGAAATTGTACACAATTAAAATGCAGATGATGCAAAAATTTTTGAGATCTTATAAGTGACCATGCTGAAAATCTATTGCAGCTTGTCTGTATGTGTGGCACATTAGTTAAGTTCATGTCAGATAATCTTGTTTAATGTACCAGAATCCACAGACTGTTCTGCAGTGTCTCTCTCTGACTGGCATGGTGGCTGTGTTCACTGTGCCAAACATCACCTGTCTTTCAGGCAATGAATTGTCACTGAGATGTGAGGAGGTGGTCAATACCAATTTCTCGTGTAAACCTCAGCTCACGATGAGCTGTGCAAGCAGCAGCAGAACCCGTAGCTTTTGTATAAACTGTGAATAAGTATCAGCTTGCTCAAATTCTGATAAACATATGCAGAGGAGTTACAGTATGGGTTTTATTAGAAAAAGATACTATGAAAGATTAAGAAAAACGAGTGATTCAGAAATATGCTTTTAAAGCTGCTGTTTTGAATGCTAAAATGTTATTCAGAGGCTTAGGTTTTATGGGCAATATGTAGTGCAACTTTATACGCCTTTTCTGTTGTATGCCATGTTGTGTGCCTCAGTTTGCTTTTTAAAGTTTGAATTCTTTTCAAATGTACTTGGGAGTTTCAAAGGAAAATATGTAACTTCAGCAACATGCCTAAACTGTGCAGATCTCTTAGATGTTTATTAGCTGTGCATTACATGCTTTCCAACACTGGAAATGCTCTAAGTAGAGTCATGGCTCCAGAGTCAGAGTATCTGACCTTGGGGAACACAACACAGGTCTCCAAATCCGCAAGGTTCTTGAATAACCTTGCTTCTATCGTCTGTAAGTGTGGTAATAATTTCCCGTCTTAGAAGTATGTTGTTAGGTAGAAATGTTCATTTTAGGTGCACAGGTGTTATGGGAACACACCCTGTTTCCTGATTCTTAATTTTTTTTTGTATAAAAATTAAGAATCAGGAAACAGTCACATTCAGAGTGTAGCTCAGAGCATGCAGTTGTGTCTGTGCTGGCAAAACTTCTGTGTTGGTAGTGTCTTTGGAAACATTTGGAAATGTGCATGTAAAGGTCAGTAGAATGTATTTAACTGGAAAATAGTACAAGTGTTCTACTTTTTCATAGCTTTAGCTATTGACACTAGAACAACTAAAAGCCTCCCTTTGCTGCTCAAGGACAAAAATCCAGTTAGGACAGGCAGGTGACTTTGAATATTAAGATTTATTGAAGACAAAGATTAAATAAAGTAATTATTAGAAATCTCTGATCTTCCATTATAGTGGCAAGTTCCAAAAATATCTGAGTAAGATAGGAAATCTTCAACAGGGAGAAAAATCTGCACTTCTAATGTTCTCCTGTCATGTTTGGATATTTTTTTGGTCTTTGAAATGGCAAAAAACCCCCATTTTTCTCCTTAGTTCAGACACTGGAAAACTCAGAGCACCTCTTCTGCATTTGTGCTTGTTGAGCCAGTGAGTTCAAAATACATTTGCTAGGGTGTTGCATGATCCACTACATTAATATTTAATAATTACAAGCTACCTTTGCTTTTCTTAAACAGTATAATGCCTTCTAAGGAGGTGTAGTATAATATCACAATCTTCTGTAATAATGGTCTTTACTTACCTCGTGGGGTAAGACTGAATGTAAGCTTTTGCTTGCGCTAACTTATTGCCCAACAGGCTGCTTCCAAAAACTAAGCCAAGAGTTGGAATGGCTCCTTGTGGCTTCACCCTGGGCTCCATCACGTGTCACCCCAAAACAAACTGTTATTTGGGAAGAGAAACACTGTAATGCTGAATGTGCTCCTGTTTCTTTTTTCTCTTCCCAGCTTTATATGTGGAGCATGATGGCATATAGTGTGGGGTATCCCTTTGGTCAGTTGTGGTCTTATGTTCGGGCTGTGTCCCTCCCAGTTTCTTGTCTACCCTCAGCCTACTTGCTGCTGGGGTGGCGTGAGAAGCAGAAAAGTTTTTGACACTGTTTTCATCATGAATCCAAAACGTATCACCATGCAACCTACTGTGAAGAAATGTAACTGTATCCCAGCCAAAACTATATATATATATATGTATATATACACACACATATATATATGTAGTTCTGTACGCGCTTTCTGTTCTGTACTATCCGTGGCCATTGTTGAACAGCTACGCCAGTCTTTTTAGAGAAAAAGCGGAGTAACTCACTTACCTTGTTAGGATAGTCTGTCTGCAAGGCTTGATTTGTTTGGGGAGAAAATCTTAGTAAAAAATAATTACAAAATGCATCTTCATTGATGTAATGAAGATCCATCTTCATTACATCAGTGTTGCTCTTCCCCATGTGAGTAACAATTCAACCTTCAGACCAGTCCCAGCACTCTTTTAATCAGCAATCTGCTATAATGCTGTCAAGAATTTGCACATCTGCCTTTTCTAGTGTATTCTATCAGAAAATATAGACAATTTCTACTTGTATTCTATCAGAAAAGGCATTTGCTGACATGTCATCGGTGCTATGTTGATCTTACTGATCTGGTTTTGTATGTTCAGAGAAAACACAGCAGTCTTGTACTTAGGGCCATTAAACCTACTGGAAAATTGCAAACTAGGCTATTTTGTTTATCTCTTGGCATAGGTGGCATGGTATTGCTGTGTCTTGTGATTTTAAGAAATCTATTCTGTTGTATGTTGAATTTTTGGAGCTGTATGGTAGGCTTCTGATAACAGAAAAGCGTACTCTAAGAGCAATGGGAATTAGAGATGTTACTGAGATCTCATTAAGCTAAATCTTCTTTACATGTTATGTTTTAGAATATCTTCATGAGACCCAGGGCGAAAGAGAAGGAAGGCCTGTTGCTTTTGATGAGACAAGGGTGATTACCAAAGCCCACTGAAGCGCTCTAGATTTGAGATTAGTCTTAAGAATGATTTTTAGCAGTAGGCAAACAGTGGGGAGCTCTGCGGTATTACTTTAAAAATATGCAGAATGTTATAGCCAGAATATACAGCAAGTTGTGAATTGTTGCTGTGCATTGTATAAATTTGATTAAATCTTGCTGCTCAGAGCAGTTTATAGTCCTTGTTGTTAACCAAAGAAAATAAGATGCAGTTTTCATAAGGAAACTGCTGTTGAGAAATAAGCAGTGCATATATTCTAAAAACAGAGGCCCCTTTGGCTGCTCTGTAGGTCAGTGTTTATCTACTCACAGCAGCTCTCCTATTTTACGAAGGAGAGGGATATGTCAGAAGGTGTGTGAGCTTAGTCTGTGCACCTGGTGTCTATGCAGAAGAAATTGTCCATGCAGGTAGTGGATGTTGAGATGTTAGTCTCTGGGTATTTGACTGGCATAGTAAAGAGCAGTTGGACTGAACTGGGAAGCAGCTTAGTATTTTGGTGAACTTCCCAGAATCATGCATCTTTTCCATTCATGTTACTCTTCAGTTCGTGGGCCTCATGATTAGAAGTCAAAGCATGGCCTCCCCTTTTTGTTTTGTTTTGTCTTAAAATTGTCCTTATTTTGTGATAAAAAATGAAGGAAGCCTTGATTCTGCAGTGAGATACACTGTTGCAAATACTTTTTTCCTGTTTCTTTTTTTTAGCCCCTCTCTTAGGTAAGTATGTGGTAATTTCAATACTTCTAACAGTATTATAACTAGTGGTGGTGTATGTGTTGTTTATCAAGACACCGAAACAGTGCCTAGAGATGGCTCTAGGCTGAAGTTCCAATGTCATCAACCTTTTCATAACTGTCTTACTGCAGGGGGAGAAGTAAGACTGTGATTCCTAGAAATGTGGTTAGACAGTATAATGCCACCAAAATAAGCCATGACTAAACATTGAGGAGCTGCACAAGTCAAGAGGAGCTGTATGCACTGGTACAATGTATCAGTCCAAGCCAATCTCTTTTTCAATAATAGTTCCTTACTCATTCCTGAGTGCAGTAGTCATACAAGTGATTTGTTTATCTTCCTATTTTGTTCTTTTTGATTTGTAAACCAAAACATCCAATTTATTCTCCACCATATTTCTACAAAATTACATGGCTTGAATGCTCACTTACTTGATTGCTTGAAAGCTTTCATCTGTAGAGTTTAGCCGTTTAATTTGTATGCTCTTGGTTGTTATTTTGTCTGAATTTGGAGTTCAGCTTTGAATTCACTGTTTTTATTTTACTGACATTGTTTTTATTTTACTCTCTTTATGTGTTTACTTTGGGTGCATCAAGGATTTCAGTAAAAATCAGTATTATAGTATATTTTATATTGTTTAAAGTATTCTTCCTATTTTCTGCTGGTTCCTGCCTGTGCGTGCTCTTCCAAGACATCAGCTAGACCAAATAAAATTCCATTAATTCTTTTTTGTGTGTGTGTGTGCCATTTTGAGATAAGGTGTGGATGTAGATGGTAGAAACCACAAAGAAAGAGTTTTGGCTTCTGTAAGATTTTGTTTGAATGCACTCTTTTGTATTGTTTTGTTTGCTTTCTGCTTGCACGCCCCTTTACCAGAACAATTACAATATTCCCTCCCTGCTTTTTATTCATGGCACTGGAGAGCATAGGAACAAGAAGCATGGCAAGGACATTACCTCTGCAATATTCAGATAAGCATCTTTTGTTCCTACAGAAATTTTAGAAGTCCTGCAGACTTCTATCAACCTGAAGAAATCTGAGACTAATTACCTGGAGCTGTTGACAATGTGTAGTTTAGGGGTGGCTTTATTTGGTATCTCTGCTCTGGGGTTTCCGTAGCAGATTTAACAGGAGACAAATTCCCCAAAACTCTGGTATGTTAATGGGAATACTCTTCTGATTCATGAGATTAGTGAATAGGATAGATGTAAAAAAATAAGAATTAAAATCCCACCATGTTGTATGACTTTGGTTTTGTTCTGATTTAAATGACTCAGCTTTTAGTGATTCCTGGTAGGGAATTTATGGCTTCCACCATGAGGATTTCATAAAAATGGATTGATTCTGGCAGCACAAAGTGACAGTATATTATGGGCAAATGCATTATTATTCTGGCAAAAGATGAATGATATTATTAAAATGTAACAACCTAAGAAAAAGTGGAGTCAGATTCTTGGGCAGAATAGGTAAATGTATACATATAATGAAGGGATGAGGGGGAAAAATAATCAACTGTTTAAACAGAGAGGGAAAACTGCTGTTAAAAGATAAAATGTGTATGCATATTTCTTAAAAAAAACCCTGAAATACCCTAAAACCATCTCCCCTCCAAAAAAACCCCCTTGTTTGCTTTTTTTAGAAAATCTAATGAGGCCCCTTAAGAACTACGGAATCTCATGGTGAGCATATGTTTTAATTTAAATCAAGCTTCTTTTCAGATGTACTTGGAATTGTGCTGTAAAGCTCAAGTTTTTGCTTTGTTGTTTCAGCATGTCTATGGGTTTCTTGATAGAAGAGACTGCCCCGGTTGTGTGGAGAGGGCTCATGGTAATGTCAGCTGTTGAAAAATTGTTGAGACAGGTAAGGCTTAGTTATGTATTTCTGCTTCAAAGTAATCAGTTATTTTAAAATGCATTTAACTGATACATGAGTGTCCATGACATTTTTTCGTATGTTAGTGGTGAGCATTTTTGTGTCTTGGTCTTCTTAAATTCAGGTAAGGGGGAAAGCTGGTATTTTTGTGTTTACCTGTCCCCCTCAAACAGAGCTGTTGTACCATGCCTTTGATGAGTGAATTACCCCAATTTGCCTTCCTTCTCATTCCTTTTTATGTTTCTTTATGCAGTTGTTAAAAAAAGGCATTTTGAAGTTGCCTAAGATTTTGAATGTATAGCTATCTATGCATATCTACAGCTGTATTCCCTTATGTGCTTGTTAATTCACCAGCACTAAGAATTCTTGGATGGCATTTGACGTGTGACAGGTACAGGAAAATCATTAGCTACAATCTCTGTGTAATGCAGATAGATTGTTAGTTAATAAATTTTTTGGCATGTAGAAGCAGGGTGACTTCTTTATTGTCTGACAGATTTTTTTTCTTTTATTGTGAATAGATCTGTGAAGTGCTAATGAGACAAACTGCTGAAAAAAAGCATTAAGGTTGCATGTTTAGACTTTGAAGTGACCCAGATTGTTCACAGCTGACATCCACTCTTGGGATCTACTGTATACAGTCTGGAGATCACAAGGTTTCTGTGTGTCTTCTTTAAATGCCTGCAAATACTGTGCTTCTTTAATGACTGAAAAATGACAGCCTTTTTAGCCTTTTTCCATTTTTACTGAGTTCTCCTCTAACACGGATTTTAGAACAGCGGCATTTACTGCTCTGGTCACAAAAGCCATGTGTCTGCCAAAGTTTCAGGAAGACCATCTTTGTCTAGAATTGACCTTTAAGAGTAAGGGGTATCCATGCCAATAGCTGTGGAGACTGTTCTGACCTCTTTGTGTGCTGTGTTGCGCTGCCATGGCTCACAAAACTAGAATGTAAAACCTTGAAGGTAGAACTAAAGTTAGCACCTGCTGTATTGGCATACTCTGCCCTGGGAGCCTGAAGGCTGGCAGGCACTGCAGTGCTGTTCCTCAGTCAGTAGTATCCCCAGATGGGAAGCATGTGCCAGCATCCTTGTGGAGGGTGTGGGTGATGCTGTGTAATGAGCTCGTTGCTCCCTAGCAACCAGTGCAGTTACATGCTGGCCAGCCGTGCTGTGGGAACAAGACAAGTCCATTAATGCTCAGGGCATCACTGATTTCCCTGGCAGTGAAACCCAAGTTGTGAAAGAGGAAGGCTTTATGGCTAAATTTCTTCTGCCCACATGCATTTAGCTTCTGTGTGATAACCAGGATAGTCTTAAATCTGAGCTGGAAAAAGTTCTTTCTTTGAAGAGAAGCTCACAGATCACAGTGAAAACCAGTGGGTCTATCTGATGTACAGGTGGCTTTAAGAAAGGAAAGAATGCATTTTCCGGACTGAGACATGCTATTTTGTTTTTAAAAGCTGCAATCTCCCTTCTGCAGTTACCAGCCAGTTTCAAGAGCGGGTTATCTGTAGGACCAGTAGTTTAATGACCTTGGACACCTAAACAAGAGAGAACCACAGCATGTAATGGTGCTTTTAAAGATACTGTCATTCTATTTCATATTAGAAATAGTTTTGTGATCTGTTAGGAACTTCAAAAATTTTTCTTGTTTTCTCTTTATCTGTTCTGGTTGGTCTTAGCTATTACCTCTTGTTTAACAGGATAAAGTTGCTTCCAAGAGTAAAATACTTCTACTTGTATTTAACTTTTTAAAACCATATTCTTAAGAAATAGCTTGTCTCATTAGCTGTATAGAAACCATTTAAATTAGCTCCCTAATCTAGATTTGTAGTATAATATAAGTGTAAGGAGTCCCTGTACATTCAGACAAGCTGATAGAATACTAAGTTCTTAAAATAATTAACTCAGCCTGACAGAAAACATAGATGTTCCCAGACTTTTGCATTAAAAGCACTAGTGGTATTTCGTATTTGTGTTTACTGTTAGATGGTGGACAGGTTTTTTATTTGTTTAATAGCATCAAGACTATGCAATTACTCTGTGAATAATTTTGGATGCCTGTTTCTTTTTTCCGTATGAACAAATCTGTTTTCCAGAGTTTATCATGCTTCAGATACTGCAGTAAAGCTTTTCAAGTGCTTAGTTTCCAAAATTCTGTAATGGGGACTTGTTCACTCATAAATGTCTGTGCCTGTAATGAGTGTTTAAATGCTTGTCTTACTCTTGGAACTTTTTAAAATTTATGGAATTCTTACTTTGGAAAATATATTTGTTAAATATACACATAATGCTTTTTGTATATACTTACTGTGTGTGATCTCACTCTTTGTAATACAGGTTTGTTGAATAGTGTCAGACTGGTAGATAACAGGGAATAATAGTGAAGCCCAAAGTAGTGCTTGGTGTTTTTCTGGTAATGTATATCTCATGAGCAAGGATGGTTTTCTGCAACACATCATATTGTTCTCCTTTAGCAGATTTTGAAGGAAATGTGCCTTATAATATAAAACAGAGTAAACAGTTTAGTATACTGTATTACTTACATTACCTATATATTGATGTGTGTGTATCAAATTAGTATATAAATGAAAATATATAGCATATTGATTCTATAACAAAAGAATTGTTCAATAGAGAAGAAGGAAAGTGATGATTTTAAGCTGTTGAAAGAACAAGTAATACGGAAGGAAATTATTTTTCACCTGTAGCAAAAGTGAATTGCAAACAAAAGTGGAACATTTGATCTTTATAAACATATTCATAACTCTTTCAGTTAAACGTATCTCTAGTTTATATGTCTTGAAATTGCCCAAAGTTTTGTTGTGGCTGAGAAGTGACTTCTTTGTTAACATAATTAGATGTGCTGTAGGCCTATTTACACTTCAGGGTGATCTGTCACTTACCTGGGTTTTAATTTTTATTTCCCTGTCACAGTTATCTTCATATAAAAAGTCTTTCACATCTGTTAACACTTCTTTTGAATCTTGCTTGCCTGTAGGTAAGAAAGAAGAGATTATTTTTTTTTAATTTAAGCTTTAAAACATAGTTCTTTTCTCTAAAGGTATAATTAAAGTCCAGGTGAGGAAGCTGTAATAGCTCTCCAGTGTCATGCATAGCACTGGGCTTTTTCTATGCAGTTTTCACTTCACATACACTTCAGAAGCTGCCTTTTCTTTTGCCTGGTCCCATTTACTTTGTTCCTTTACTCTGCATGTCTTGACTCAGTGTGGTGGTATTTGGTTCAGATTAAACATGCTCCCTCAAAGTGCATCATCTTGCTGTATTTGTTGTGGGAGTGACTTATGATTAACCTTTAGGCTAAGCACAGTAAAGATACGATTTTTTTTTTTTTGGAGAGTTGCCTAAAACCTGTACTTGAACAGTAATGTGTCTGAAAAGCTGTTGAAATAAGTATCAAGTAAGCAGCTAAGGACCTTAGACATACAAAGATTATTAAAAAAAAAGGCAAGGCAAGGCAAGCAAAACTTGCTCTCTGATTTGAGCTGCTTTTTGAACAGGGATTTCAAATAGTCATTACCACTGTCCCATACAGTCTGTATGGTAAGTTTTCTAGCACCATTCTCTTTTCTATCTTTGGACATCTTGACAGTTGAGTGGCAAAGGAACAATTGGAAGGTGCAGATACAAACCTGCTGTATGTCTTCGAATATGTTGTGGCAATTATTCTGCCAGAAGGCTCTGAGAAAGGAAGTGGCACTGTGCTGACTGCCAATTTACTATCTGCTATAGTCGTAGAAGCAATACAAATGGAGGGGGCTTCCTGTTTAAGGAGTAATCAGTAAAGCTTTTAATATTGAAGATAGCAGCTGTTGGTTTCTCTGATCTTGAACCCTCTGTCTTATTCTGTGTGTGTTACCTAGTTGAACTATCAGCAGAGAAGGAAAAAATTCAATATTCTGCACATAACTCTGCTTCTCTTTTAAAAAAATAAAATAGAAATGGGACTACAGATAAAATGCAAGTGCATATTTGTAGTATGTAATATGCTTGTATCTTTGTAATATCAATAGATAAAGTTATATCACTACTGGAAGCAAGCGTTGCCTACACAACATGGATTATAGATACCAGCAATTCTGTTTTGTATAAACAGTCCCATTGAAACTAGCCCAGAAATCTGCTCTTTTTTCGAGGCATCAATCTCAGGTTGATTAACACCCTTAATAGGATTTCTTACCCTGACATGACATTTTAACCTATGTTTTTGCAGGCTGGTCTGATCTTAAGAGGCAGGACTTTTGTATTTCTTCCTTATCATAGTTTTCAAGAGTATCCAGAATATTTCGTGCATTGACAGCGTCTTTGGTATATTATGGCTATAATGTAGAGCCTCAGTGCTGCTAAGTATTTGTGAATCCTCAAGGTTCCTTTGATGTACTTGATAAGGATGAACCCATTTTCCCAGAATGGTGATGAAGTTTTTCCTGGAATGACTTAATTCTGATGAGTCCCTACAATGCTCTTATTATCGTCGAATTGTAATTCCTCCATCTCTTTCTTCCTGCTTATTTTAGTACCACTTTAGCCTCTGTTTTAGTCAAGGTGTGTATTGAAAGAAAATTAAAATAAAACAAAGTTTCACTGGGAAGGATATAATTCGAAAAGAAGAATACAGGAAGAATACAGGCAAATTAGCAGAAAGCAAATTAAATAAAACTTCCAATGCAGAGCCATTGCACATCAGCAAAAGGAAATGGAGCCTTGCACTTTGATGCTTGGACAGGCTTTGTCCCCTGTAAATTCATGCTGTAAACCATAAATTAAGGAGAAGAAGGATCAAAGTTATTTATTAGCTAACCCAGCATTGAATAGGGCTGTAGTCTAAAGATTCAGCCTTATCCTTTAAAAAAATTTGAACTCAGTTTGTGATTGTCTAATCTGTACGTAATTTCAAAAATTGGGCTAGCAATGAGGACTGTGTGTGCTACTTTCTTTCAAAACCAGCACCTGCCAGAGGTAGTGATGGTAGTAATTATATAGTGGAGTGTGTGCATGTATGTATATGTACTTGGACTTTTTTTGTAGCATGTCTATGATGCTCAGTTGTCGTACATAGGTAGTTGTAGAGTATATATTGTTGTCATTGTGAAGAAAATTAACTCTACTGCAGCCAGAACCAGCACATATATGTTATCGGGAATAGGGAAGATACAGACAGATGGATAAATAGTCTTTAAAATATTGAGCAGACTATGGGTTGTGAGGTCTGGGTTATTTCAAGAGCCTATATGAGAAAGCTGCTATAAAAGCAACAGTTGTGTGAATAGAACAGTAAAAATTCATGTTTCAAGATTCGGGATTAAAGTAACTTGGAAACAGAAGTAGTATTTAATTTTTGGAAAGCAAATACTGTGAAGGCTATATTGTTTTGGATTTCTGATCAGTCTGAAGTGACTCATTTCTATAGAGATTATAGATATTCAATACTATTTGTGTTTGAGTGATATTACTTAGTTAATTCCTACATGCAGTTGCTACTATTTGAGAAGTGTGTATGTAGTTACTGATATCCTCCTTTCTACCATTTTCGTTGGAGAGGTTGCAGCTATAGATTGGGGCCAAAGTTTCTTAAAGTGTGGTTTATTTAGCTATATGTTAATGCTGCACTTGAGAAGAGAAAAATAGATAAGGTATTGAGAGCAAATATATTTATACCTGCTAAAATAGCTACCATGCTGCCATTGGCTGTTTTACTGTCCACATTCTAGGCAGCAGAATATTCTGTATATGGTGTCTGTAGACATCAGTCCAGTCTTGTTTGGCATGTGTGTTCATTACACTCTTGTGTTACATCTCATAAATTCTTCAGCCTGTAAATTTTCAGCTTTGCACTGCCTTATGTGTTTGTGTGTATAAATGCATTTCTTATAAATGGAACAATGGAAAAACTGGGGGAAAACTTTCCGCATTAGGAGGAACAACGTGTATTTGATTTGAAGCAATAAATAACAAAAACATTGTCACTGAAGTAGTTAAGTACTACATGCTGAGCCATCTACCTGATTGGTTAGTATGGTTCAGTAAGAGTTATCCTTTGGCTTCTGTGTTTAGGTATTATCTTTTGCCTTACATGTTTGGGACCATGGAAATTTTGTTCTGTGTTTATGCAGTGTTCAGCACGGTAGTGAATTATCACTTTTTGTGAGAGATGCACAGACATACAAAGACTAATATTTACAACTTCCAAATAAATATAAACATTTTTCTTTGATACTTTTTTATATTTATAAAATAAATTTCTAAAACCTTTTCTCTTTTGAGCACAATACATTTTGTGTTTCTGGTTCTCGATGTCTGTGCATATGAGTGACATATATCTGTTAAGAATGTCTGAGATCAATGTAAATGTATCACAGGCATACACCATGAGTGGTGTTCTTCCGAACCTGAATCTCTTTTGCAGATACATATGCAATTGCTTAGCTTTTGATGGTACATGCTACCTTGCCTATATATTCTCCAGCAAAGAGCCACCCAGGTGATACTGGGGGAGTGAAGCAGGTAACATGCAGACACTGAGGAACTGGATTTATTTTGTTTTGAGACAGTTAAAGGGAGATATGAACTGCTGTCTTGAACTACCTGATGGATACATACAGAGAAGACGAAAGGAGATTATTTGTGGACGTGCACATTAATAGCACAAGAGGTAATGAATGTACATTGCAATATATAGTAAGAAATGTGAGGGGGTGTTGGTGGTTTGTTTTTTTACAGTTGAAACAATTGCATGTCAGAACAGGTTGTCAGGAGAGATTCTCAAAACTCTTTTTTGAAGGATATTAAGAACTCAGCTGGGCTAGAATCTGAGTAACCTGCTCTAAGTTGTTCCTGCATTGTGCAGACAGAGGTCCCCGAAGTCCTTCAGACCTAAGTTGTTCTGTGAATCTGGGATTAGTTCTAAAATTGGCATTCCACTGCCTGTTTGGCTATCAGTCTGTAACTCCATTAAAGCTCAGAGATAAGAAAATGGTTCTGCCTATCACAGAAATCATTGGTTAGAGCACTCAGTCAAAACCTAAACTGAGTGTAGGTGTCTCTCTAATGTGACTGCCTTAATCACTAAGCGAGGGAGTCATACAATTAAGTGTTGCAGTCAAATGAGCAAGTTTCAATATAATGACTGAGACCACCCTTTCCTCAGTAGCATTTCTGGTCTCTTTAGACTGTAGAGGTGCTGAGGTGGAGACCTAAAAGTCAAACCCAAATAGGCCTTATCTCTTGAATGAGCATCCTTAATATGAACTATGAAAAAAATAGAAGAAACAGATTTTTTGTTTTCCTATCATACCTCTTGTTTTGTGGAAGTACCTTGATCCAGGAGAGGTTTGAAGCACGCATTGATGTGCTCTCAGGCGCCTAAGAATTGTGTAGCATAAAGAAGTCTTGCTGGAGACTTCTGGCAATTTTTTTGCATTAACTTTAGTAGTTTACTGTCTAGGATGCAGGCCTCTATGAAACTCAGACTAAGAGATCTGGCCATCTGGCTGTTCTCTGTAGTGCATGGAGAAGCATACGTTGATTTTGATTGTTTGCTTGTTTAATCTTGCCATTAGGGTCAGCCCTGAGTAATTTAAAGTCTAATTGGACAAAAAAAAATTCAAAGATGGTAGCAAAAGTAATCTTAAAGAGCAAGTAGACTAAATCTTTTTTGTCAAGTTTTTTTAGATGAAAGGCAAGCAGGAATGAGCGCAGGAGTGGACCCTGGAGACGTGAATTGAAGGCTACCGTATTTTTAAGTGTTTTCTAAGCAGGAATACTGGTGGTATTTTTTTATATGGAAAATTTCAAAATGTGGACTACAGGAGAAACCTAATGCCACTCTTCTGTTTTTTTTCACTAGTAAAGGGGTCTATTCTTTCTTTCTGGTTGCTGTAGGTTAGGTGCAAAAAGGGACGTTGGTATTGCTGCACTGAATATTGCAGTGCCTCAGTGGTTGGTGCCCTGCCTGCAGGAATGGAAATTTAAACCAAAGCCTAGCTTGGAGCTACTGCATACCTGGGGTGGTGGGAATACATCACTTGTCATTCCCAGTGGTACTATTTAAGGGATTATTTTCCCCTCCTGGATTTATCTCCATACTCTTTGGCAGTGTCTTAAGATAATAGTTACAAACCTTGGATTTTAAGGATAGCAAAAGCTTGTCATTCTTTAGATCCATTTATTAAACAAATTGGCAGAAAGTACCCCTTTTGCTGTGTTTTGTCCCTTACATGGTAAACGTCGAAGATGAAATTATTCCTAGTGTGGGCAAAAAACTGTCTTACCAGTACAAAATTAGTGAGACAGTACTGGTGGATGAGAGGGAGCAGTGAAATGGGATTTAGCTGAGAATGGCACATATTGGGTCAGGAGGAAGACAATAACAATTTGATGGCTCTGATTTTTTTTGTAGCTATATTTTAAGAGAATTGAAAGGATGCCCAGAATAGTAATAGTGAATCAATGCTGAAAATTATTCTTATTGTAAATGTAAAGAGCAAGTGAAGAAGGAGCACTGCTGTGAAGCCAGATGATTTTTTTTGTGTGGATTTTATTTTTAACACTTTTTGGTTTAGGAAGGGAACTCTATCAAGAGATGAACACTGAAGGCATTTAACTTGCATTATGGCACTAAATTTTCAAGACAGGAAAAGAGTGAGATGTTGCAATGGGAAATTTTAGCAAAAGGGGTAAGAAACATAAATAGCTCTTTGTTTTTCAAACTTTTGTAATCTTTTCATGTTCTAGTACAAATGTAAGAGTCTATGCACACTTGTTTGTGTATCAACAGAAGATATGCACTAGAAATGTATATGCTTAGTGCAGATTAATACTGTTTTCCTCTGTGTTCTGTATTTTGGCAAATATCCATCCATCTTAGGATATTTGCTAATTTCAAAACTGACACGTGTTTCACAATATTCATGTGTTTATCCAATTTATCTCCAAGTAATTGAGGCAGATAGTCAGTAGCAGATATTTACAGTTTACATTTCATAGAACTAAACAAAGCTGCTATATGTGTATGCTTGTATTATAAATTACAAAGACATGTTTATATTTGCAGTGCATAATTCTAAAGTACAGTAGTTTTACTTACAGTGCCACTACAGTGGAAAATTTGCCAGCTTTTCCACAATTACAAAAATATTTCTTCTGTTTATTTCTTCTGTTTCGAGATGCCTCAGCATGAGCTGGACATAGAGATGGTCAGTTCAGGCTAAAGTCTGCTGCCTTGTAGTTTTGGAAAAAGAAAAAAAAGCAGGTGAGACATCATTGCTAATCAAAGAAATAAGAGCAGTTGCATCTTTTGGGAGTTGGAAAGCTTTTTTATTTTTATTTTTTGATCTAGAGTATGAGAATGAAAAGATCCAGACATTTCATCCTTAAGCATAAGATCATTGGTATTATGTCTGTGTTCTGTTTGGAAACATCCTCTGCTATTGGAGGTATTTTGAAAAGAGAAACAGCACTCAGTAATACTGACCGAACTGCTAGTGCTAAAACTGCACTAGGATATGCCACTAAGACTGCATCTACAGCTGGCAGATGGTAAACAATAACTCCGAATGCTTGTGAGATTTTTCTTAAGTCTTTAATAAGCTTTATTTTAAGTCAAGGAAGGTCAAGTTTCATTGCCTTATCACTGAAATTAAGGAACCTGTTTCAAGGGCAAGATAAGGTGACCCATTCATACCTTACAAAAGAATTAGTGAAAATTCTTATACTCATTTTTTGTTACATTTATTTTGCTAAAACTAAAGGATAAATAAACCAGTTTCTTCTCCTAAAGAACTGACTTAAATCAATGGAAATCTTGCCACTAATTTCTACACCATGCTTCAGCTGTGATGTTGGTGTTTAGAAAAGCCTGCTACAGAAATTTGTATAATCATCACTAATTTGCTCATATGTTAATAATCACCTTGAAAGGTCCTGTCTGTCCAGAGAGAACTGCCTTAACCAGTCCCAATCAGTATGTACATATTTAAAGGAAATGATTGTACTTCCTGGAGATCAGAAGCTGAACGTTGATGCAGAGATGTACTGTAGCCAGAAGTGTGGGAGATGGCAGAAAGCTTTCTTTCCACTCCTCTGTCCCCCAGTTAGAATACTTCTATTGTCACCCTTTGACTTGAGTGTTCCTGTATGTTTTGGGGTGGGTGTGACTGAACGAATATGGGCTTGATTCTTTTTGTTTCTGGCTGAAGCTACAGAACCTGTTCTCTTGATTTTCTTCTCTAAATGAAGCAGGATCCATACAGCTCCCTGTTGCTTTATTGGCTTGCATTAGCAGTTGATATGAAAAGGGATTATGGTTGCTGAAAGCAATTGACAATCACAGAAAGAAGTGAAAGCCAGAAAAAGAAAGCCAGAAAAACCCAAAAACATTAGCCAACATCTTACGGTTGAACTGGAAGCATTTGTAGTAAATGTATTTTAAATGTCTTTGAGGATTTAAAAAAAAGGAAAAAAAAAAAAGCCTAACAGCATAGTGAGAATGTATTTACAGCAAACATTTCTTGGCCTGGTTCCTCAGCTGTCATGGTTATGACTGTGCAGTTATTGCTGCTGTGGGAACAGGCTGTGAGAGTGTTTTCTTTGCTCTGCTTCCAGTAGTCTCATCTCTTGCACATATTACACAGGTATGCAAGTGTCTCCTGTCCTTTGCATAAAACAAAACAAATGCAGAACATGCAACTGTTTTGCTGGGTTTGTTGACTAGACAGGAAGAAATGGCAGAGAGCTCATAGTGTCTCAAAATGGCTGTGCTGGGGTTAGATTTTTTTTTTTTCTTTTTTTCCCTCAAGGTTTTAGAGGAAAGTGTTCTGGGGTTTAAGGTTTCTCTGCAGCAAAGTTCAGAACTTTGTGCCTAAATGGCATCCAGCATCATTCTTAGAAAGAGCTAGTGATTTAAGCATGATTTGAAGTGTTTGCTAAACAGGCATACTGGTGGTAGAGGAGCGAGGGAAAGAGAAGGCACTGTTTCTTTTCTAAATGAAACTTCCATTATTTATGTAAACTTTTTTGAAAAAATAGGAGATACCTAATGCTGCTCTTCTACTTTCTCTGTTCTCCTCTGCTAATAAGAGGGTTTGTTCTTTGTTTCTAGCTGTTGTAGGTTAGATGCAGAAAGGGACATGGGCATTGCTGTGCTGTGCCTAAGAGGTTGGTGCCCAGCCCTCAGGAATGGAAAGTTAAACCAAAGCTTAGCCTGGAGCCACTGCATACCTGGAGAATACATCACTTGTCATTCTCAGTGGTACTGAGGGGTTACTTTGCCCTCCTGAAGGGACCTTCAGACTCTTCGGCAGTGCCTTAGAAGAATAGGTGCTGTATCTTGGAGTTCTGGTGTTTAGAGCTTGGTGTGGAGTAAGTGGAAATTAATGGTGTAAGTCAGTGGGAGTAGGTTTGCCAAGTGGAATTAACTGGTACTGAAGATGTTGAACGAGAGGGCTATAAGGAAAAGCCTGTGAGCTGTCTCACTTTCTGTCTCTGTCCTGGATTTCCGCACCTAAATGTGACCTTATTGGACAGCTGTGTGAAGATTTAAAGCCAAAACTGAGCATCTTCTGTTAGGCACCAAGATCCTTCTTTCAGTTGAACTCCACAGGCTTGTCCTCTGTTCATAGTAACAGCCTTGGAAGCCTGAACATGAGATGCAAGTTTGGTTACGTTACCAGTGTAGCATTTAAGGCTGTATTACCTGCTACCCAGGAGAGTGCCCTGCAATCACATACAGCAGTTATAAGCCTCTGCTCTGCAGCTAGAGATGCAAGATTCCTGAGGGCAGGACTAGACGCGTGAAGGGGGAGCGTGGCCAGGTCTGTGCAGGAAATTCAGTTAACCTGAAGCTTTAGCTTTCCAGGTGAATACCTCAGCTGGCCTTGTATAGGGTCATGGTGGCCTTTGCATTCTTGCTTACATAGTTTTATCCAGGTAAATGCCACCTGCCTGGGAAATTAAAATGACATCTTCCCATTCGTAGATACGTTCTCTCATACGTCTAATTGTGATATTAAGCAGTTGCTATTATAACAGCAGAACCACAGGCTTTGAGATTTTGTTTTTTGTTTGATTCTTTTGTTTTTTAATGGCCACGTGTGCCCAGCTTTGTGTTGGGTTCAGTGTTGCCAGTGGCAGGTGCATTTAGAGAGTGCCTGCTAGATTGGGCTTGTAAGACTTGCTTCTTTTCCACCAATGTGTGTGTAATTAATGGATCCCAAATAGACCTCAGGTTGAAATTTTATGCTCAATGGAGATTTTTTATTTCCCTTCCTAAACAGTCAAGAGCTTTGGGAGAATGCGTAGGTGGAGCTCAAAAGAGCTGCTTTTTGAGCATGGCTTTTTTTCCCCATTTTTCAGCCTTTCTTTTTCATCTTTTTTGATCAAAACAAAAGTGGAACCTTGCTACCTCTGAATATTGATTGAACTTTGACACACTGTTTAGCATTACACATTAATTTTACTTATTAAACAATTATGAATGTAACTGTATAAACAGCTTTTAAAAATTAATACTGAATTAATATGTGTTAAAGAAACAACTCTGTGCAATCAGTTTTCTTTTTAATAATCCAGCTTGCATTCTGTCTGTTGGAAGCTGACGAGATTGATCCTTCACTCAAACCATCCTCCCATATCTATTTTGTTCCCAGAAAATAACTGCAGATATCCAAGAATAGCAGCAGGTTTTGTACCAGTATTCTTTGTAGAAAGTGATTATTTCTCACATCCCAAGTGATTGACACAGACGTAAAGTAATTGTGCTTAAGGTACCAGAGATTAGTGTCATGGGACTTTTTTCCCCTCCCCCTCCCTAACAATGAAAAAGCTGCTTTTTTGTACTATTTATGAAGCTGTAGAAGATGTTTCACTTCTTAGTGTGTTTTGCTCTCTCGGTAGTATCTTGTAAAAGAAAGATTATGTTCTCCTAGAAGAATGCTGCCTTTGGAATACAGTTCTTCCTATGCAACTAAAGTGGGCATTTAAAATTCTTTTTCTGCTAGATTTTTTATTCTGTATAAAAACCATTAAATAAGAACTGAAGCTAAAGAAAAAGCTAGGAAGTGAATAAAGATGTGAAGACTCTCCATTGCTTGGTAGTAATCACTGGATGTCCCTGAAACTCACGGTATCAGCACCTTCAGCAAATTATTTTAATTAGGTTTAGAATACAAGGAACACTTTTATTGTTTCAGATTCATAACTGAGGACACTGGTGAATGCGAAAGCATGGTTCTGTGGGCACAGCAATTATTTTGGCAATCTATAATTGGCGCTTTCACAGATTATCTGTTGTCTGATTGATAGTAAATGCTCTTAGTACTCTAGGGATATGACATTCAGCACATCTTTAAATTGTGGCTGTGGTATATGTGTGACTGCAAAATGTGTATAGTTTTAAAATTTGCTTTCATTTTTACATCTCGTCTGTGTCTTTAATGCCCTTTCTGTGTTCTACTATTTGCAAGGACAATGTATATGCAATTTTTCTTGCTCCTTTCTGACCTAAAAGCAGTTTTTTTGACAGAGGGCATATACCAACTTCGCAATCACAGTCCCATGGTCATGAATCTGCTCTGTTCACTCTCACACGTACTCTTCCTTACATTCTTTTATCACACTCTCTCATCTTCTTCAGTCTTCCTGTAGAGTTGGAAGGTTCTATATTTTGTGCAGCCTTATTGTAACTCTTATTGGAAGTATTGATTGTTGTGCTTTGAGATAATTCAAGCAGACTCTCCAACACTGGTTTCATTTGCAAGGGGTGAATTTTCTGAATTCTGTGACTGAGGAAGATATACTTGTGAATTTAAGTACAGAAATTTTGGAGGACAAATTTTAATCCGTATTTGTGGAAAACAGGTTGTTTTAAAGAAAAGAAAACCATCATTTTATTATTTAAAATTCATGTTTCAACTCAAGGCTAGTTATTTTAAAACCCGATAACATCTCACCAGGCAGAAAATGATGTTCTTTATTGAGATTTACTGTCTTTTGGCCTCTGTTCAGCCGTCTACATCTAATTGATTCTAATTGAGTTTTTATGTTGCACTATTTATGGTAATATTGGAGGGTTTTCTTCAGCAGCATTTTAAGTGACTTTAATAACACCTGTTACTTTCTTTGGTAATCCTTTTTCAGGTGGCTTTAGACTGGCCTCTGCAGAAGTTCTCTTTTCTGTACAAAAAGGCATTGTACATTGTAGTTGCAAAACAGAATTTTCTGACATTTTTAATCTAATGATTTTTAGTTTAAGTGCTGATTTAAAATCATTGTTTCAATAGTGGTCCTGAAGTGGTACCTCTAATAGTCTGTTGGTGCCTCAATAAGGAATTTATAGTTTTTTTTCTTGTACCGGAAAATGAACTGAAGCTTAAGGAAGTTCAATAACTTACGAAGCAGTTTAGAAACATTCATTTCCATTTCATAACTTAAGCATTCAGTCTTAAATTATATATCAGCTTTTAACATAATTACAGAATTATAGGCTGAAATACATATGGGGAGTGGGCTTGTTAAGCTTCTCCCTTTTGGTATTTGTTGCCAACACTTGTAATATTTCGTTCTATTGTTATTGTAGGGGAAATCTGATTCAGACAGCTTATATAAATTTTATGAGCTTAAGTTGAGTCCTGGTAATTCTGCCTTAAAAATGTGTTGTTGGCTTTGGGTTTGATAGCTAGACAATGATTTTGCCTTTGTGTATTGGTAAGGAGAACTCAGAGAGAACTTGTAGTTTAGATGATGTGTTTAACATAGCTGTATCAACCTGGTGATTAGTTTAATTAGAAGATGTGATGCTAGCCCAGTTTCTTCTGATTTGTTTATCTTTATGTTACCTAACTTTTGTGCTTAGTTTTATTGCAGAAAGATGTAGGAATAGACACTTGCTTATTCCATATTTCTTTTCCTGATGTCATTATTCAGCAGGTTAACTACAGGCAGTTCTGTATTATAGAACCTGGAAAAAAAAAGATGGTGTATTTCTGAAGAAAAGTTTCTGCAAATTAGGTATTGCAGACTGTGGTTCAAGGGTAGAGAGAGCAGCAGACCAATGGTCAGTCTCAAGACTGCATAGTAGAAGTTTGCTTTCCAGACTGTCATCCTTTAGAAATGGGAATCCCCGCTCACAAAAGCTCTTTGTTGTAACAGCTTGAACCTAGAGGAAGAGCCTTTTATGCATGGTAGTGCTGATAGTCTTCATCAGAATTATTCCTTTTCAGTCATCCCCAGAGATCATCTGCAGGCTCTTGTGGACGTTCCAGACTGCCCCACAGCTGGGTTCCATCTGCCATTCAAGCTGACACGATGTTGACTGGGCTTCCTGAAGAAGCTTGGTGTTGAGTGCCTTCCCTCCATCTCCTGGAACACCCCACAGAGAATAATATCTTCATTATTGCCTTCTGGGAAGTGTTTAATTTTGTTGGTTGTACAAATGAAGGTGACAGAAACTTCAGGTTACTGCGTTTGCCTTCAGTTCTTAACATTATTAAAAGCCATCAGGGAGGAAGAAGAAGAGGCCAGTTTCTGTTTTGGTTGTTGAATTGAACAGGACTCTGGCATTCTTCCTAGGCACTTAATTCTAAAAGTTACTCTTAACCTATATTGAGAAAGACTAGGAGAATTTCCTTTTCCTTGTGGATGTCTTTGTAGCAAACTGTTCTTATGCTTCACCTCAATTTCTCTCTAAACTTGGCAGGACAGACTGCTCAGAAATACCTTAGAGGGAATTTGAACTGTTGCAGTGCATCTGTTTTTCATGGTATTACATTGCAAGGCTTTGAGATTGGTTAAGCATCAGAGGACAAGTCAAAGGGGCAGTTGTGTTTATTCAGAAAGTGTCGAGTTGTGTTAAGCACAATATCCTGTTACAATATTAAATAAGAGAAAGTTTCCATAGGGGCTAAAATCTTCAGATTTGTGTCTCGGGAATGTCTTCTTTCTTTATCAAATACTTTTGAAAATACGTTAAAAAATTTGATTAAAATGCCATGTTTCATTATATTATTCCTAAATTATCTGTTTTCATACACCGTGAAACTACTTACTTGTTCTTAATGTCTGTGTGTGTCTAAGCAGCATCTTGGAAGTAATTTTTCAATGAAGTATTATTTCAGTACATGTTTTATGTTAAAATACATGATTTTTATTTTAAATGCATGTTTAACTTAACACATAATTACGTGTGAACAGGTATATAAATCTTCATTTAAGAACATAATTTCTTACCTTTACTTTGTTCAGCTGCTTGCCTGGATGAAATCATTAATATACACACAAAGTACTTAGGAGGGGAGGATGGATCTGGCAGGAATAGACTGCTGCCTGCAGTGTAGCTCTTGCTGTTTTTCTGATCTTGGTGTTCAGAGTTTGGCTGGCTGCTGCCGAGTCTGCACCTGCATAATGTTTGATTATAACTCTGCATGTATTCCTCTTAATAAGAACAAGTAAATAATATCTTCTGTTATTTACCAAACAACCAAACATGAGGATTACTTCAAAGTCATAAGTAGCAATCCCTCTTCTGTTCTAATGCGCTATCATTTCTGCCTCATGCACAGAGGATGCTCAGGCTTCATTCCTCAGCAGAAATGTCATCTGTATCTATGTGTTCTACGTTGGGTTTAACTTGCTATTTAGGACCCTTACTCAAAATGCATATCTGGTATTTTGATTATGGATTGTCACATAAGCAGAATGATTGATTAAAGTAATTTACATAGAAGCATTCGTGGTGTTTGTGAGCAAGGGAAAATACACAGAAGCACGTGGCACTTAATTACATTGCTTAACAATAAATGCCAAGTTAAACCTTTTTTAAAAAGGATGAATGCTGTGCTTAAGCAAAATGCAATTACATTTCTATGCTTTGAAATGTTTTACACACTGTATACATTAGAGGGGCAAAGACATTAACACCTCTGTACATGCAAAGGTGCTGACAGATTTCATATGCTACAAGGCAGGCTTTTGTAGCTGCTGTCTGCGAAGGGAACTCGTTTACTGTAATGTGCTGTTAATCTGAGCTCATTTTCTTGTGTGAAACCACATTTGCATACAGACACACTTCTTGGAACTCATTGAGAACATGAGGACAGTGGTCCTGATTTGGTAAATTGTTGTATATAAACAGGATTTGCATTCAAATTAGTGTGTTACATCACAGCCTGATTATATGTTCCATTTTAATAATGTTGAATGAATGGCAATAGTAGATTTCAAAAAGACACTCCTGATTTTATGTTCCAGTTCTAAATTTAATTAAAAATGTCTTTCCCCTCTTTTCTTTCTACTGTGCTGAAATTTAGTAACAGACCTGGAATTTCTTCTCCCATTAAATAAAGTGTACACTTCTATAACAAATTATCCAAATTACATTCAATAATGTGTTTAATAAAAGATTTTCATACTGCTGTATTCCTGTGGGAGGGTAATGGAGGAGCAACTGAACATCATCCAATCCTTGCAGAATAGAACCAAATAAGAGGAAGTCCACAGTGAGAAATGGGGTTACATACAGCATTCCCCAGCCCAAGTCTGAGCAAACCTATATGTCTAGACACTACTGCTCACTACTAGGCAAATACACTAGCTCAGTTCTTTCCAGAAATTATGGCTGTATCATTTCGGTGCAGCCCTCTCTTCTTGCCCTGAATTACAAATGAAAAAGAGGAAAATGAAATTGTGAAGATGACTAGTTGACTACATTCAAAATTATAAATAAGGTTGGTTTTAATTAGGAGTGGTTTTCCAATCTGGTTTGCCACCTGACTTTCTTTTCACCAATTCAGCACCACAGCAGTGGCATGACTAAGAGAGGTTTGTGGAGGGTAGTTCTTGTATATATTCAGTACTTATGGACCTTGGCATCTTTGCTATGGCTTTTTCTGAACTTAAGGGACAAAAGCCTGTCTTCCTCCTGTTCTACACAGTGGCAAGATGTCCTCTCCACTGCTGCTGGGATGGTGTAGCTTCTCCATTTTTTTGTGCTTATATTTGTAACTATTAGAGCAGACTTAATTTGATAGAAAGCTCATTTCTTTTTCTTTTCAATCCGTGAATTTGAAGAAAATGTGTGAAATAAGATGTTTACAGTACCCTAAATTAAATAAAGCGTTATAATTTAATTACACTATGTGTTAGCAGAGTATTTTTCCTGTTGCCTAGCAATGAGATTTACCATGAGATTCACCATGTGCTTAAGATTCCTTTATTAGCTTCAGTTTTTAAAGGTTTATAACTTTATTAAAAATCATTATTTATAGGACAATCCAGAAAGTGCATGTTGGATGTTATGGGGTCACTTACTCAGGAAGCTTGAGGCAGAAAGCTCTGGTGCCCTCTGATTTCCGTACCCTTTTTTCCCTACTACTATATGGGGTAAATTTTGAAAGTAACTGCATGAGCAAAAATTTGTGTATTGCCTCAAATCTGAATGTCTAGGAAAGGCTTTGAGCCCCTGGCATTTGCAGTCGCCTCCAGTCGCGTTGCGCAACTGTAATGCTTGGTATGTTGGACGATCACATGAAACTTGATGAAGGAGACTAGTGCTTGAAGAGGTTGGAGAAGCAAAACATCTGGTAAGGCTGAAAAGAAAAGCTCTAGGTCAAGCCCAGAAAGTCACTTTGGTTCACAGGAGGAGCTAGCTTATGGTTAGGGCTGGCAAGTATATGGAAAACCAGACAGTTTTTAGCTCGAGGAGAAAATATTTTTCGTTCCTGTTACCGATAAGGGTGGGATTTGGGTTGTTTCGTACTACTCCATAAGGCAGTGGTGTACCTGGAAGGACTTGAATTTGAGCTCCTGGAGAAAAGGGCTGAAAATCACTAAATATCCGAGGTTTTTTTCCAATAATATATCCAAGAACCAAGAGTTTTTGGCAGGCAAAGTGATTAGAAACTGTATCAGAATGATAGTAGTGCTATGCCACTCATAGATGTGTTTCCAGACTGCATCTTGCTGCAAGGCAGAAAGCAAAAAACCAGTTTATTCATTCTATTCTGTAGAAGCAGTTAAGGAAGGAGAATATGATTACTGGAATTGTATTATATATTTTATATATATATATATATATATATATACTTAACAAAAGATGCCAGAATCAGCCTTCATGAAGACATGGGAGGCGGGAGGTATTTAGAATTAATCCATTAATCCTTTTTAAAAACTAAAACTGCCTATACCTACCTAGCATTTCAAAATGGTTGTGATTATTACAAAAGATGTGGGTTTTGCATATTGAGATTTACGCATGTTACTTAGGGAAGATCTGTGTGTTCAATTGCAAATCTTCAAGGAATGTGGCTTTATTAATGTTGAAAGCTACTACATCTATGTAATTTCAATCTGTCACCTTTATTATGGTTGATTTTTAATTAAGAAACATAGAAATTTGAAGTTCATGCCTTCATGTGAGCAAAGTAGTTTTTACCGGGCAAGGAGGCATTCATTAGCACTGGCATTTATCTGGTGAATAACTAAGCAAGATTTTTTTAGTTTGGTTTTCTTAACTACAGACTTTTTTTTCAGATAAGATGGCTTTCCTACCCATAATTGTTTCAGTATGTATATTTTTGCACAGATATGTAGTTTTTCTTTGGGGTTATATAGTCTCAATATGATTATGAATGCTAATTGATTTTAGAAATCTGCTAGATGTATGTCATTTTTGTTGACGAAATATTATAGATAATATAGATCAATATCAGATGTGAAAAAGTGCGGTGTTTTCTGTGGTTAACATAAGTGGCATTTCTTATTTAGCTAGACTGTCTTAGGCACCGTTTAGTGGTCCTACAGCCTTTGTATAGAAAATGAGAAAAGGGAGGTGTGCTTGAGAGTCCCTAATTTAGACATGTAAAGTTAGGATTTTCAGCTAACCTTTACCATCCCTGTTCTCTCGTAAGTGCTCTGAAGTCTTCCTTCTTCATTAGTCTTCCTTGAAAAGAGAAAAATTCCATTTCTCACGGGAGTGCATAGTGGATTAGGGATCTGGATTTCACATGGGATGTGCTTCCCTGGAAGATCATCATCCATACAAGAACTGAATGAAATTGAATGAGTGTTCCCCTGACAGGGTCTAGTATTCCATGACAATAACTAGGAGACTGGCAAAGTGTTGATTATTTTTTGCTGTTAAAATGACACTTGAGGAAATGTGTAAAATACAATGCTTCAGTTTGGCATTTTCCTGTTTTAAAGTGGCTCATACAGTTGTGTCTTGTATATGTTGTATCAATCAGAAACATACCATATAATTCCAGTATATCTGTTGGGAAATGTTTAGATAAGGTATATGTAGGCTGTCCATTATATAGAGTAGGCCTAGGATCATTTCTGTTCTCATTAAGAGAACATTTATCTCAGTGCACCATGCTCTAGGGAGAGTTTTTTGGCTCTCCTCAAAATCTGTCCTAGTAAAAAAATATAAGTAATCACAATATTCTCATGTTGGAGTCTAATATCTTTAATGGTTGCTCTCATTTGATGTCTACCAAAAGTTTAATTTTTTTTTATTTCGTGATGTTAAGAATGTTGTAAGTCTGTATAATTATACCTGGTGACTTTAATTTAACAAATCTTTTTTCCCAACACCTCTTTTTCATAGAGAAAAATCCAGTATTGATAGCTCTAACTTCATAACAACAAAACAGGAAAAAAAAAAGCCTAAATATGTATGTAGTAAATAAACTAGTAAATAAACTATGTAGTTTCAACAAGTGATAAGAAGGAAGCAAAAGTAGTCTTAAATTAATAGAAACAACTCCTAAGTGATATTTGCTGCATAACCCCCTGATTTTAACCTGAATTTTACCTAATATTTGCTTCTAAGCCATGATTAAGCAGCTACAAAGTAAAAGTCTTAAGTTACTGCTAATTTTTGGGTGGAAATAATTAAATAAGAATTATGCCAATTAAGTTAATGATAAAGTTGCACTCATAGTTTGGAATAATCAGCAAGGATTATGTCTCAGGAAAATAATGTCTTGATCCCGTGCTGAAAGTGTGGCTGAGAGGGCATCTCAGTATCATTCTTTCAGGTGTCCTTGGTTCACTTGTTTGCATTATAAGAAACAAGGCTTGTACTAAAACATGAAGAGCCTTAAATAGAAACACTTAAATCTTCACATACGTTTGTATTGTTGTCTTCTAGGTTGACTGGGGTCAATTGGACTATTTAGTAATTGACATGCCACCTGGGACTGGAGATGTACAGCTGTCAGTATCACAGAATATTCCAGTTGCAGGTATGTGTATTGCTTGACTCTTCCAGAGATTTCAAGTTAATTAAGTTTGGTAGCTTTAGAAAAATCTTATTTTAAAACACCAGTCAAAATTTATTTTAATTTTTTCCAGCTAAGAAATTGTTTTATCAGTTATGTGGTGCTGGAAACATTATCAGTGATTTTTAATATGTTAGCATTACAGTTGTGTTTTTCTTTTAAGCTAAGTTTTGAAAAGATTGAGAAGTCAATTGTAACTCTTGAAGGAAATAGAGTCTTGCCAAAAACTGCTAAGTTTTGTAGTAGAAAACAGTTCTCTTGTCTGTACCTACTACATAGTAGAGGTAATACAGTAAAATATTTTGATTTCATTGCTTTTTAGTTAGTGAAAATACTGTTAATTCACAACATTTATTTAGATAAAGTATTTGGCACTATAATATGCTAATGCATTCTTTTTCCTTTTGTGTTATCAATTTTACTTTTTGTAGTGGGTTTAGCCTTTGACAAATCAATCTTGCCATATGCAGGCTGCCCTCTAATCTCATTGGTTTCAGCAAGACTTAGAAATTCTGCTTCTGAAAGAATGTGCAAGCATCTCACGAGGTCTAAAAGGCTGTAATGGTTTATTACCTGTCTGACATGCTTCAACAGAAGCAATTGTCAATAACCAACATAAACAATGTTAGGAACTCAGTGGTGAAAGAGCAAAAGCAATCCTTACAGTCCCAGGACCAATTTAACAATTGCTGTGCCTCTTCACCAGGAGGGGAGTCCATGGGATCTCCATTCTTGGTAGTTGTCCAGATTGTACTAGACAAATCCCTACCTGGCCTTACCTGATGTTGCCAGCAGAAGACCTCCAGAAGACCTTTTTTGACTAACAATTTTGTGAGTCCAAGTTACGAAGGAGTCAGTAGGACTGCTTGCTGCAGTTTTAATGGGATCAGACAGGTATGTTGATACAAACCTGAAATGGTAGCATTTTATGTTGCATTCACTCTTTTCTGAGTGCAGACTGGCTCATATGCACAGGCCCTGGTTCCCTCCAGCCCTCCTTTGTCTCTGCACTTCAGTGGCAGTTACACACTGAAGTGAATCTACTAAATACTAAATTGGTAGAACTGTTTCACTTACATGTAGAACTTTTACCAAACTGTCTGTAAGTTTAATTAATAAAGAACTGTGTATCTCTAAAACTTCATAAGATAGGATTAAAGGGTTACCTTAAGATATAGGTAGGAGATGGGCCCCTCTATAAGAAGACAGCAGCTAATGAATTTTGGGACATACATCCTGCTTTCATAGCAAAACCATTAGCAGGACAGTGATGTCTATAGATTTGAAAGGAGCCCTTTAACAAAATCAGGCATTTTCTTTAATACGGTCACGTCTCAGCTTCCATCAGATGAACATGATAACCACAGTTATATCTAAATATATATACTTAGATATATATATTTAGAAGACAAATTTTATGACAAATTAAGTGTCAAGGCTGTGTGGTGAAGATCTCATCATCTTCAATGATGTCAAGTTCAGAAAAACTTAAAGCTTTTGACATATAAAACTTAAATGTTCAGAAACATGCTAACTCAGCCGTAACATTATTGCCCTGAAATTATTAATAATCATGGGAGGTTCTTTCTGCTGCCTGTGACTGTGTTGAGTGATGGAAGAGAGCAAATCAACAGAGTTGTAATGAAAAATATAATGATTTTTTTCCCAGAAGAAGTAAAAGAGGAGGCTTCTAGTGCCTCACCTTATCAATGACCTGGAGCACGTGATAAAAAGCAAACTCCTCATACCCATTTTCTTAGATACAGTGCTTAGAAGGTTGCATGTGTCAGTAGCAAAGCAGGGGCCTTTTACTCCCAGGGTTTTAAGCAATGATGTGAAGCATGACTGTGGCACAGAAGTTTTGGTAAGGTAGAATTTAATTGAATCATGTACATAAGGGCAGTAAAATTATGCAGTTAAAGAGTTGTGGCTTTATTAGGGGCTTTTTTAAGTACAATGGGTATTGATAATTTCTGTTTGCTACAATGCACCTAGGTGTCCTGATTTAACATAGAAAAGGTCCTTAGACTCTTGATTTTCAAGGGATTGTTGTGCCCTTTCCCCACAGAATGCTGCACTGCTTTCAGGAGTGTGAGTGGTTATGGTGGTGCACTGTGTCCTCTGGGACAGAGAGGTGATGGAAATTACTTTAATCCTGTATTTCTTCTAAATTTTGCTGACGTCTGATTTTTATTTGAATTCTGAAATGGCTTCACATTGTTCCTACAGTTCAGCTTATTTTTTCGTCAATCCTAGCTTCATAAAATTAGGAGTGATAGCATCACTTTACATTTGTCTTTCCCATTAGTTGGTTTTGTTGACCATGCTGAAGTTGACTCTTGCAGTTTAAAAAAAATAAGGTATTCTGCTTTTGATGAAGACAAACACAGCAGACAAGGAGTGATAAGATATGTAATTCCCTGTGTTCTTACTGGCTTAATGAATTTGTGATTTAGGAGGAATTTTCTCTCTTGTTTATTGTGGCTATTTTTCACCCTCACTGGAAGTATGTATTTTTGTGTATTACAGCTTGAACTGTGCTTTCTTCTTTTGCTCATTACTTGCTTTTGGTCTCTTTTCTCAGAGTCCATAGCATTGTTTAGCATGCTTTTGTTTTCTTCAACTTGGTTCCTTTCAAGGGTGTGGAAGAGAGTGTTACAGGTCCTGATGATCATATCTTTGGAGCAGTCTACAGAATTCTGTTGCTTTGGGGACTCCATCTTCATTTGCAATTCGTATTTTCTAAGCCCTTTGTTGTCTTTTACTTTGTTACAGAAAGTATTTGGTGTTGTGCCACTCTGTTCCCTCTCCAGTTTTCTTGTGCTTTCTTTCTTTATCCTTTGAAGATGCCTGGAACAGTCATGGTATTAGTGGAATAATTTCTCTGTTTTTCCTCAGAGACTACATATATATCTTAGTTTAGTAAATTTAGAAGTGCATTATCTAATTTGCATGAAAGTTGTTCTTTGATTTGCATGCATGCATATGTGAGATACAGTATTTGCATTATGGTTCCTTCATTATTAATCTGTGGCTTCCTCAGGATAGGCAATGTAGAATATTTTTATTTTTCCTCTAAACAAATTTACAAAACCCTCACACATTATTGCCAGCCACTTACAGAATTTTCTGTAAGTGGGAGAAAGAGCATTGGTAAAAAGATGTTTTGTTCATGGTGGGTTTGCCCAGATGGGGCATAAAAAACTGTAGCTTTGCAGCATCTGAGCATAAGAGAGACACTGATAGGATATGTGAAATGGTATTGGGTTTTAATTTTACAAGACTGGGTTTTTTTCCTGCATCACAGGTCCCATAGCTTTATTGAGTCAAAAGAAGACTGGCAAAATACCTAAGGGGTGTAAAAGCAACACAACAAGATGTGTCTTATAGTTCCAGTAGTCATTAACGAGAGTATCAGCCTCATGCAACCTTAGCTGGAGCAGCAGTTTTGTGTGGGTACTTTTCCTTCTTTAAAAGAAGGTGGACTTTTGGTTTTGTTTTTATTAGTCTTAGTCACCTTACAGGGAGACACATCTTACTTAGCATATTATGCTTTAATCATCTGTAACTTTGCTCGTGTTGCAGTCATTCTTCAACAAACTGGTAGATGAGGAATGTTATAATCGCTTGAAAATGGGATACATATTTGTACATAAACACTGCTGCTTTCTTCAGATGCAAGTTTGCTTTCCAAATAGAAATCCAGGGTCAGTCTGGAGAAAATGGCTTTGTTCATGTCCATTGTTAGTTCATTTGTGTTGAGTTCTACTTCCTTACTTCTGCTTTATTCTTCTGTTCCATCTTTTGCATGAACAAAACTTCCGGAAGTGAATTCTTTATCATGTATTGAACATGCATGCTTGGAAAAGTTAGAAACATCCTTACACATTTTGCAGTTTTTAAAACATTTTAAAAACAGGGGGTTTCAGATGATGTTGTGTGACCTAATGATATTATGAAAAATAAGGCTTATGATTCCTTTGCATTACCTAGTTGCTAAATTGAGAAATCTAACTGTGTGTATTTGTTTGGTCATTTAGCTAAAGGAACCATAAGTGTAGTAAATATTATTGGAGATGGATAGCTAGTCTCCCTAAAGACTGGGAGAGAACTTTATTATTCTCTCCCTTCAGAGTGCAAGGGCTGCATGGGAAGCAGCAAGAGCATCTCTGTTCAAGAGGCAGTCTCAGAGCCCTGCACGAGTGTTTCTGCCTCGTGGACAAGCTGCATTGTGGGGGCTGGCCATTAAATTAGGCTGTCTGCTGCCTTCTCATTAACGTTAAAGTGAAGTCAGTGTTAGTGAAGTGTGACAGCTTGACGGCTCTAGAGACTGACGCTGTCTCAGCTGGCAGAGCCAGCTCCAGGTTAATACTGGAATTGCTTCATTTGCTAAAGTGTGTCATATCACCCTTTTGTTTGGATATTGAGGTGCCATAGCAGTGAAAACCATTAGAAGTGTACATCTGCCCAGTGGGAAGCTGACTGGGGCTAACAAATAATTTCACATCTTACTGAGCAATCTTTTAATAATTACAGTAATGAGTATTGAACTGAACTGTGTTTGTAGAGGAGACCTAAATGTAGAAGGCTTCAGGTTTTATTTCAGTATTCTTAATTTTCCCACCTTCTGAAATAACTTTTTTCCCCATACGAAGCACATATTATTATAATCTTTATAATAATGAGTTCTAAAAAGGTTGTTAATAGGAATCAGAAAGACAATTAGTCAAGATAAGCAAAGTGAAAGCAATGTGAATACTATTTTGTTTCTCTCAAGTTCTATAAAAGCAGAAGCATTGCCGTTGCTAGTCGTACAGGAAATTACTTTCGTCATCTCTCAGATTTAAAATCAACATAACACAGAGTTCCTACAATATTTTTATTGCCTTATCCTATAAATGGTATAATTTTTCTGAATGTTTGCATCTTTCAGCAATATCTGTGTCTTAATTATCTCCTGAATACCTTTTTCAGGTAAGGCTGAAATATTTATTTTAGGGATTTTTGTTAGTTCAAATATGAATTTTCAAAGAATTGTAATTAATAGGATTTCTTTTGACAGCAGTGTTTTGATAGATGGTTTTAGACAAAACCAAAAAGCATATTTTTGTCTCTGCTGGTTAAACATTCGAAGTCTTATTTCTATTCAGTGTACATTGAACAGGAAAAAGTAAAGGGATGCCACCAACTTGAAGACATTTGAAAGTTTTAAATTCTTTGTCATGTGACTCACCAAACTTGCAAACCAAATTATTTACTCATGTCAGTGTCACACAGACCAGGGTGTAGCCTTGTGCACAACTATTTTATAGCAGTGTGTGGGACTGAAGAAAACTAGATCTTGGCTCAATTTATAGTAATATATAAGAACAGGGAGTTCCAGGTGGTGAGTAACTGTCTCTTCAGAAATGACATTAAAAACAGTAAATGGAGAATTTCAAATCAGCTTAAAAAAAATACCATTGATGTTTTATAAAACTATGCATGATTTAGCATGAAAAAGAATTGTAGCTTGTATGAGGGTGACTTTGTAAGTTATCTGAATTTGAAAGCTGAATAGGTATGGTGCTGTTCTCTTTTCTTTCCTGAAGAGAAATGATCAAAAAAAGCCCAGTGCTACATTACAAATTGTGTATAGCATATAGTTTAAGAAGCATATCTGTATTCTGTCATTGCTCTTTGTATAAGTGTTTGCCCCTTGTTGCACATCTCTTACTTTGGTGCAAACCACAGTCGCAAGGCATCTGATCTTTCCTTTTAGTTTAATGGTAATAAACAATGTTTTTCTCAATTTCTGAGCTTGCTTTCTTCTTCTGTGGTGAAGATGCATAATTAGTTTCTGCAGTAAAATTTTGAAGCTGTTGGGTGCCATTTGGGTAATAGTAAATTTTACTTGATCTAATTTTGAATGGCAAATATTTTTAATATCAGATTTTGTTGTAGATCTGCTTTTCATTTCGTGCTGTGTTTTGATGTTTTAAGTAGGTGCAGAACAGGAAAGGCATGTGGGTTTAGGAGAGATTGAAAAACAGAAAAAAATCCTTAGTCACACCAGTGGGGATTTTAAAGCAGTTCTTTGTATTCATCCAAATATGATTTGCATGCTGAAATGGTCTGCTTCTGTTGTCAAAATAAATGTAATTGACAAATGCAAATTATTGTCAGGGTTATCTTAGCTTTGGACACTCCTGGTGCTTCATTATGAACTGTCAGACTCAGTAGACTCTGTAAACTTAATTTAGAGACCAAAATATAGTATGAATTTGCACGTTAATATTTCACACTCTTTCAATATAAATTTAAATTTCATTCTTGGCTCATGGAGATTGAGTTAACACATATTGCCTGTTGAAGATGGTGTGATAGTATATTCAGTGCAAGTTCTTTAAATTTTATTGTTTCTGAAAAATTGTTTCCAGATATTCAGGAAAAAAAATTGTAAAGAATAGAGGCTTTGCAAACAGGGCCCTCTCTGATCTGGCAACAGTGGCTAAGTGCATTCTAAGTACTAGATTAACTGCAATTGCCTTGTTGGTTTTTAGACCAGTTATTCTGAATAGGAAGAACAAACTAGCCTAGTGTTCAGCTGACAGTTGCTGAAGGTGAGAGAAATTCATATGAATAATGGTACTAGATTTTCTCCTCTAGCTGTTTCTTCTGAAAAAAGTAAATGTTCAAATCTGCTCCTTATCATCCCCACATCCAGGGGATGAAGGTAAAGAACAGAGTGGTTTGGGGAGCTGATTGAAGTAATCTCACTGTTGTCTTTTTTTTCTGTAGTAGAATCACTCTTTTACCCAGTTCTCCTCTTAGGATTAGGACCTCTCATTTAAAAAAAAAACATACTCATTTGTCAGAGAGACTGTTTGGGCTTTGCACTTGCCTAGTACAATTCTCATAATAATCTGGACATGACTGGCAAATGTCCTTGAAAGCAGGAGGTGGAATGGAGTTGAGCAGAAAAATGCTAATTCAGATAGCTAAGAAAGACTGCAAAGTGGCAGTGTCTGTGACGGATTAGCTTTTTGTTTTAGGCCTGTACTTTGCAGATAGTGCTTGTTCACAGATGTTATTTTGAATGTTTTCAGTGTTTTCACTTCACTAAATAAATACTCCATTGTAAATTGCCTTAGTGTGACATATGTGTTCAGTTTGCCGTGACCAAACCCAAACATTTTACACAGTGAGAGTTGTCTTTCCACATCTTTCTCCATGTGATCTGGTGTGAAACGGGTGTCATAACACTTACTGATCAGTTTAGATGAGGGCAGTTTAGCTTTAGGGTGACGGCTTTATCCAGCTTGTGATATTCCTCTGCCCAGTCGTTTCACTGGTAGTTCCACTGAGCAGGAGGAAGAATCTTGCTTTAAGATTTCCATTCTCTTTTTGTGTGGGCTAGTCAGTAGTGTCCTGATCTCTTATTACCTGCTGGTTCTTGGGCAGAAGAGGTTGTGGGGCTGTTGGAAACATCCCCTGTCTGAGCAGTTGTTCAATGACTCCTCCAAGAAGAAGGTAGCAAGCAGGCTGGAGGTGTGACGCAGCCAGGATCCAGCCTTTGGGACAGTTCTGAGCTATATTATGAGTTTGAAGTGAGAATCCTGTAATGGAAAGTCACACTAGTGGTTCTTTTAAGCTTCTGGTTGTAATGAGATGCCACACACAAAAGCTAAAGGAACTTCTTTTTATGGTTTATCCAAGGAGATGAACCATTTTCTAGTGTTACTTTATCTCTAATTATTGCCAGTTGAAATTACGGCAAAGACAGAAGTCTTCGTTTTTGCAAGACCTTTTTCTGCATCTTCAAGTGCAAACTGTATCTGTAATTGGAGGCACATTTTATCTATGAAGTGACAAGAAATTTAACAGAAGATCAGAGGAGCTCTGAAGAGATCCGTGGCAGAGAAGAGTCAGGTTAACTGGGTTATTTATGACTGGAAGATCTCACCTAGAAGTTTGAAATTAATGCAGTGGAAAAGGTAGCAAAAACTAGAAAAAGTGTATGAGTGGTGTGGTCAGGTCAGGCCATCTACAGCTGTACTGAGGCTTGAATATTGTTCCTTGCCAAGAGCATTCAGTGCCTGTCAGTCAGCAGATATGATTATTCTGTCTCTTTATCCTCCAGAACTCAGTCAGTCTCCCTGGTGAGTTATACTTCACAGCTTTTGAGGTGGCACTGTTTGCTAAGAGGCTGATATAAGACATGGTCTAATACTCTTGTGTGGTGGGATCCTTAATCATCTGTCTTGGATGAGAGACGTGTAGCCTGATTCTGAAATCTGTCTGTGGAGACACTGGACGGAAAAAAGAATATATTAGGAGGATCCTTTTCATCCTAAGGTAGACCTGCTATGCTGCTGCTGATCAGCTGTTTTTTAGACCTCCGTGGTTTTTGCTTGGGTACAAAGTGACTATAGCTGAGGTTTGGTGAGATTTCACCTTATGCTTTGTAACTCAAAGCATCTAATGCAAGCCTTAATGATGCAGTGAATATAGGTGATATTTTCTATACACAGAAATTATAGGCTGTTTCAGCACTTGTAATTTCCTGAACACCAGTCCACCAGAAGGATACCAATGTGTGTTGTAGGCACATGTTTCTTTCACTGAGGATTAAGGACCTGGGGTTGAAATAGAAAGGCAAACATCAGTGCTACAGGGTAGTGTTAGTTCTCTCTCTTTATATAATGTGTCCTAAGGGTTAAAAATACAGTTAACATAGTTTTTACTAATGCAGTCTCACCTGGAGTGCTGAGTCCAGTTCTGGATCCCTCAGTACAAAGGAGTCATGGAGCTCCTGTAGGTAGACCAGCAAAGGGCAAAGAAGAATAGGGGATGGCAGCATGTCACTTATGAGGGATCTGGGGCTATTTAACCTGGAGAAGAGAAGACTGAGAGCGGATCTTATCAATGTATATAGGTATCTGAAGGGAGGGTGTCAAGAAGGAACTGGACTCTTCTTGGTGGTGCTGAGCAGTAGGAAGAGAGGCAGTGGGCAGAAACTGATGTACAGGAAATTCCACCTGAACATAAGTAGTAACTTCTTTAATGTGCATGTGATTAAACACTGGAACAGGCTGCCCAGAGAGGTTCTGGAGTCTCCATCACGGAAAGTACTCAAAAGTTATTTGGACAGAATCCTTAGTAACATACTCTATTGGACCCTGCTTGAGCAGGGAGATTGGACTAGGTGACTTCCAGTGGTCCCTTCCAACCTGACCCATTCACAGATTCTGTGTGATTCAGTGAACGTACATCAGCTTTTGTCAACAGGAATACATTGGAATTTAAAAAATAAATGGAATGCATGAATAAGTAATAAGTCAGTTAAACATAAATGTGCTCTACTTAGATGGCCTTAGTATGCTCAAGGCACAGAAACGTTTTCTGCACACGACTGGAAACACAGAATTTTTAGTGTGTTTCAGTGTGCAATGTGATAGCATTATAAAGTTTCTGCAGCTTCTCCGTTCAATTTGTCAGCCTCAGTTTGTGTCATTCAGACACTTGTGTAAACATTGCGCTTACTGCTTCAAGAGACATACTGCATGCGTGAATTCCGTCATATTTCATTACTTTATTGATCAAAATAACTCTTTACTGTTTGATATTCCCGTTAATTGTGTAGAGTCAAGATAGCAAGGAAAGTGTAGGCTGCAATATTTCTTGCTTATCATTTGAATAATTTTCTGAATTAAAGATATGCAAACTTATTCAGGCAGGGGAGCACTATGAAAAGTCATTTGCCATATTTGGTTGCTTAGTAAAGGAAATAATGCTGCAAATAATTTGAATTCTTGAACTTCAGGTTGGGTTTGTTGGACTAGCAGATGTACCAAGGAAAGAGAGAAGGTACTTGTTTTATGGGGTGTTGGTGTAAGTCAGTACAAGCTGGCTGTGAATAAATTTTGCCTGTAACTAGCTCAGAGTAAAAAGGAAAATAGGAGAGAAACAACTATTACACCCTCAACAGCAGCTTCTTGAGCATATTGGCTTTCATTCTGTGGAAGAAGCGATGGAAATTGTCCACAAGCATAATTTTAACTCGTGTTTCAGGAGCCAGAAGTTTTTTGTACATACAGTTGGTGCTTGTGGCTGCCCAAACTCTGTAATGTGCCACTGGGTCTTTTTGGCATTTTTGTTTTTTCCCTTTGGATTAGAATTTGTTAGTAAAAAATACCTCTCTGTTAAGCTGGTTGTGGTTTTAGTGAGTGTTTTTGTTGTGCATAGTCTGTCCTTCATGCCATGCCAGTTGTTAGATTCTTAAAACAGTTAATAGTGAACCAGAAAATGTAGACTTCAGTCTTGTTGACTACATATTAGCTTCTATGTGAAGATCCAGGGAATGCTGAGCCAGTATCTTGAGAGAAGAGTGTGAATAAAAGTGTGTGTACACACAAGGCACATATTTCCGATTTTGTTTGTAAAGAAAGCAGTAATAAGCATTTTATTCAAGTATTGAAAGATCTTTGTTTTACAAGTATGCAAAAATCTCAAAGACACTGCATCTAAATTATTTACTTGTGGCCTGTACTTTTAGGGAAAGGTGCATTCATTTTGTGGAATTGACCCTACTTTTCAGCACTGCTTATAAAGTGTAACCCTGCGTTTGGTGAAATGAAGAGCTAAGGTGATTTCAGTGTAACTGAAAGGCTTACACATTATTCTTTGTGATGCCATTGGAAACAGGTTGGTTTGGAAATACCAGCAAATTATTTGGATGCCAGAGTTTTAGCAGATAGGGAAATTGCATTTGCTTGGTACATTACATGTGCTGTTCAGTTTTTGGACTTGTGTATAATACTGTGTAAGGCAGAGATCGGCAGCTTTTCAGGAGCGAGGTGCCAGATCGTATTTTTCTTTCACAAATTAGAGGTTAAGAATGCTGGCTGAAAACATTCAAGCACGCTGTCAGGCGATGTTTGGAAATGGCTGGCTGTCAGCCCGCAAGATCCCACTCATCAGTAGGTGGATGGTATAAGGGACAGGGCTCACTGTCCCAGTGCTGCCAGAGCCAGGAGTGCTCTCAGAATGCCAGGGCTTCTGGTGCTCTGGTCCCTGCCAGTGATGCCAGGGCTGCGTGCCTCTGGAAATCTACCCACCTCTTCCTTTGCCATGTACACCGAGGATTGGGAACTGCAGGCCCAATAGGAAGCTGTCCCAAGCATCTAGAATTGTCTGTTGTAATTGCTATTAGTGTGAAATTTGACATAAATAAATATGGTTGGCATAACGTGACTCTACAGAAATCTTTTTGTAACAGAGACTTCTGGTACTAGATGGTCAATGTGAAACCAAAGCTAATCAATTGACCGGTAATGCTCCCTTGTACATTACATTTTTCTAAAATAGGGACAAGCAGGAACAGTTTTTTGTTGCAAGTTTTGAGGAAATAATATTTGAAACCCCTGAGCATTTGGAAGAAGATGCTCTTTTTGATGTGGAATATTCTGATTTCTGTATTGGTTTTGCATTCTGTATTAATCAAGAAGTAAAAACAGTACAGGATAGTAAGCTGTAGGCTTACTTTACTTTAGAGCCTAACTTTGACAAGGAGCTCTAGCTGTTTTATATGCTTAATAACTCTCAGGAGTACTAATTATCAGGTAACCTGCAGCCATGTCTGAACAGTGAGCAACACTTTATTCAAACCTAGTGCAAGTGTGCATGAGTTGGCCTCTTCCTTTGTGGTATCATTCATACAAATGCAGTGGTGTCTAGTGTGACATGGTTCAAGAAAGGGTAGCAAGTCCAGAAAGCAGCAGTCTGATTGTGAGCAGCTGCCTCCTGATTTTAGAACAAGGCTTATTGTAAAATTAAAAGCTTTCAAATACAATTATGGCATGGAACTGTTACTGTGTAGATATTCCCAGAGTACCACTTCTGCAATCTGTCAGCATGAGGACCATTGTCTTCTATCCATGGTTGTATGATACTACATAATTTTTCTCATTTAGAAAGTATAAATGGTTTCTGCATAGAAAAAGTTATGCTGAAAGTATCTAAAATATTTTTATCACTTCATATCATATCTCAGTTATTTTGATCATTGTGTAATACAAAACCTGGCATCATTTTCTTCCTTAAAAGCATATAAATGTGTGACTACTTTGAATTTAGTAGCATGTACTAAATAATCAAAATATTTAGCAGAATAATTCCTAATATACATTTAAATGGGATTTCATGTTTTCTTTTCCCAGGAGCTGTGATCGTCTCCACTCCACAAGACGTGGCTTTATTGGATGCACGCAAAGGAGCTGAAATGTTTAGAAAAGTCCATGTACCTGTGAGTCTCTACATGAAAAATACCAGTAGATTTTTTTTTCCAAAGTGTAAAAAAAATTCCATATGCAGCAATAGGTGAACATTCAGAAATCACTTGAATTTAATAAATTCTTCATAAAAGGCTTAGAATCCATCTTATATCTGTATCAGGAACTTGAGTTAACAGGAAGGAGAGAATCTTCTCAGGCTGAGGCCGTAATAATAGGTGATTTCTTTTAAATCTGTTTAATCATGTAGAATGAATCAGCTTGCTAAACGCAATATCTTACAAAGTAATGCGTGCCTTTCAGTTATACTGTGTGTCCTCTTCAGCACTGTCTGTGTTGGGGCTTAAAATCTAAAATTTCATGAAATGTAAAAAAAAAAAAAATTATTGACACTTTTTAAGAAGCAGGCTCGAATTTTTGTGGAAATGTGCATATATCTAGTTATTTTGCCATTTGAAGGGCTCTGTACCTATCATGACAAGTAGAAGGCTGTCTAATCACTGTTTTTCATGAGGTTTGTAGCTTATATCTTAGCTTACTTGTTTGAGAAATGCAAAATTTAAGAATGTCCACAATTAGGAGAAAATATTAAACAGGCTAACATCCTTGGCTTGATATATTCTCTGTGTGCTACAAGTTGCTAAGTAACTGATACTGTACGCTAGAGTACGTTTATGTAGAGATTCATTTTTACTTTGAAATGGGCAGTCGATGGAAAAATATAAATTGAAATGCTTCCTTATCATAAACTGTAAGGAAAAAAAGATGTTTGTTTTCTTGCTTACCTGTGTGAAGGTTACTTTTACTCTTTCTTAAGAAAGGAAATTTCTTTCATAGCTAGTGCTTTGCTAATTAAAAAAATTCAACAGAAAGTTGAAGTGAATGCTTTCCCTTTTTTTAATTTACAGGATAGCTTAACAAAAGAAATACTTTGATGAATTCCTTATTACTAACTATTCTTTAAGCATATTTGCATCAAAATGAAAGTATTGTAGCTTTTATAATTTGCTGCCAGAAGGAAAGCAAGAAGAATAACATACGGAACATTTTGTTTTGATTTTGTGTTTGGGTTTGTTCAAATGATGTAAAGTTATTTTCTTCAATTTAAGTTGTATTTGAGTTAGTACTTCACTGAATTTTCCTTTTATTTTAATGAGAAATTACCAAGATTTCTTTCTAAAACTGTTTTGTTCAATGTCCTTTGAAGAGAATGGCCTCCAAGAAAATCATGCATTCTAGAACAGGCTTGGCTACTACTAGTTTGACTAGTGGAAGATAAGATATTAAGTATGATCTATTTGGGTTCATTGGAATTACCAGATCTTGTCATATAAAGTGAAAAGTCACAGTAAAGCTGTTAGACCACATGTTGAGTTTGAATGCACATGAACCATCAGGCCTTACCATTTTCATGATGCTGCTTCATTTTATTCTACCCTGCTTCATTTTATTCTGCCCTCTACGTACATGAGTACAAATGTGTCATTTACTTGAGTTTTAAAGCAGCTGTTACCTGTGTACTACCTTTCTAAATGTCAACTAAATATGAGGATCTGAAGAAAGTGAAGTGACATAATTTTTCATGGACGATTTCAGACCTGAGGTTTATGTCAAAGAGGCGGAATCTGCAGGTCTGTGCTAAAATTACATATCCTGATTAGATAATTTAAACTGATCAGTTAATTATGTAATCTCCAAAGTCTTCAGTCTTTCAGAAAGTGCTTGGGAAGAACTGACTTTTCAAAGGAGCAGAGTCTATGGGTTGCTGAACGCTGAGTGTGCTTTTTTAAATTTAATGAACTTCATTCTCTCCCATGTACATACAGGCCCTACATATTCCACCTTCCCATCACCCCCACTGTTATTAGTTATCAAAGACTCAGACAACAGATGTAGTGTTACTACAGTAAAGTCACAGTTGTAAATGTTGTTTGTCCTTTATTGAAACTGAAGTAGAGTGACTGAAAGAACTAATGAAAATCTGGCAAGGAGAATCAGCATTAAAACCAGGATTACAGGGCAAAATTCATATTTTCAGTCTTAGGGCATAGTAGTTAAAAAAGGAGTGACATCTGTTGTGCAGTGAAGCACAGCTACACTTACAGAAGGAATTTGGAAAGTGAAGCTGACTCCTATCACAACAAGTTTCAAGATTCTTGTCTATTACGTGAGTTTGGCCAATGTTTTCTTGCATTCCCAAGGGTGACTCCAAGTGAATAATTTTGAGTATTTAGGGAAAAAACCTGCCTATTTCCACCTGCTGAGTCTGAGCTCAGTTCATTATAGTTTATTTTATCAGTCATATCCCTGAAAGAAAAGACAGGGTTTTAGTTAAATCTGCAACTTTTCTGGAAGTTTCCTTGAATTGGAAGATTATGCTGTAGATTTTGCAGGTTTCAAAAAACTGCTTAGATAAACTCAGCTATATGTTTCCTTCTGAGTTGTACTAAAACTGCTTATTTGGCTATGTTTTTAATGATATTTCTGAAGCATCCAGAAAAACCAGCCAAGATTATGGCTTTATGTTGGGAGCAGTTATTAGAGGCAAAAATTGCTCGTTATAAGATGAAAGGTAGGAATGCAGAAATATTGTGCATGTTTACTTGAAGCACTACAATGTGAAGTGACTGACTGATGGTTACACAGGAAGTTGATGGCAGAGGAGCTATAACCCTGGTCACTTCAGTCCCCATCAGATTGAAATCAGACCTCAGCACCATCTGTCCTTAAGTACAGTGAATGACTGAAGTGGATTTCTCAGGAATTGTCTCCTGCTGTAAATACAGAGAGAGATTTCATTTCATCATTGTATTTTCTTTAACTTAAAAGGTTGTATATTTGGATTTAGGCATGATTTATTGTGTAACCAAAAGGTTAGTTGAGCAGAAGAAATATGTAAACATTCAGAAACTCTGTGCAGATAACTCATAATGAAAGGGTTCTTCATTTCCTGTTATTTCTTGCCAGATGCTTCTTCGCTGTTTAAAATGACGATTACACTAAATGGAATACAGCTCCGTGCTGCTACCATAGGTTAGCTCCTGTAATGTGGTGCATACAAGTTTTCATGTCATTCCTGAGCCAAGTTTGCCAAGCTCACTAAGGACTAGAATAGTTTTCACACACACTTAGGGGATAGTTTGTGTAGACAGTAACAGCTGCTTTGAAGCTATTACAAGTCTATTATTTGAGCAGGGGAATGAGGGTTATTACTGACTTCATTAGCAAGACCTATTATTTTGTAGATTTAAAAGCTCTGAAGGTCATAAGGAGCTCCCTTCTGTAAATATATGTGCACAAATATGCATGGTATAAATACACTTCAGCAGTAATGTTCTGTGTTTGCAAATATTCTATATTATACGTAGTATTTTTAAGTGGCATCTTCATATTCCAGAAGAATAAATTCTATATTATTAAATACGCACTATTCATTGGCTGACAAACAGGACCAACACTGAAAAATTAAAATTATTGTGTAATGCTGAAATGTCATTTGCTTTTTGTAAGGTTTGTTGAAATGGAAACAAAAAAGGACAGCGTATAAGACCTCTAAAACTGATCTAGCATTGGAGATACAGCTGTATCTCAGCCTTTGCTTTTGCATTGGCAGAAGGACTCCTTAGTTATTAGGTTATTGAAATATTAACAGAACAGCTATAATAATGCTTAACTATTCACAAAACAGTAGACTACGTAACTTTTTCTTTGATGATAAATTTGCTGGATCATAGATGTTGTGTAAGTACTTTGATGAGAACAGAAAGTTTGAACCCCGAGATACCTGAAAATGAATTAATTAAACTGTAAATTTCAATATTTTTTCCCCTTTTACTGTCAAAAATGGCCTCCCTGTATCCTGGTGAAAACAATATTTTTATTTTGTCAAATAATACTCCTTCCAGTGTCCTCCAGTTTACCAACAAAGTAAAAACTTCATGACTTGACTTTAGGGGAGATCAGGATGAATAGCTGCTTAGAGGTCATCTGTAGAAGACTGGCTGTACAGATGCCTTTTGACCGTCCCTGCACCTCATACCCTTGAACATGTAGTATTTCATGTCTCTCCTAATTTAAGAAGTGGATGATAAAATTACCTGTAATAATGTGCCAGTAAATAGAAACTTGTTCCTCTTGCTTCTCTGGCAGTCCCTGGGAGAGAGTAGAAAAAGGGGAAAGTCAGTTTGAGGTGTTAAATTGGAAATAGGTTAAATTTCTTTTAACATTACTATTTCTTAAAATGTTCCTTGCTTTAAACAATCTGAGAGTTTTACATAAGTAAAGGAAGATGTAGCAAATATAGTTTATGGTGGTACAGAAAAAACAGGTGACCATCTTTTGATAGATTTCAGTTTATAGCTAAGGAAACTTTTACGATATTGTGAATAACATACTTTTTTATTTTCAAGTGCCAGAAGTTGTACATTCACTTTTAATTAAATAACTTTATATTAATTGGTTGCATTGAACACTGTTTCCTCTTAGATATGCTTCATTAGCATAGTGGATATGTTTCTTCTCTAATAACTAGAGACTACCTTGTTCAAGCACAAAACTAGAAGGCTCGGGGACATGTAGAAGTCCAAAATGCTACAAAGCAAATAACAATATAAATTATGTATTCATTTTTAAAACTCAGCTATAGTTTATGTGACATATCTCAGTAACATATAAATCTGAAAGTGAAATATTGTAACATGGAATCTCTTAAAGCAGGTGTTCTGTTCATTAACAGGTGGATAGAAACTTCCACCCTGTAGCATTTGAACACTGTTTTTATCACTTCTGGAAATTTTGCTCTGCGTCAATGAAGAGTTTTGTTTACTATGTGAATAAAATGAGATCAATGCTATCATTAGCATTATTTCACATTGTGAAAGAGGGTATTTTGTGTGAATGACTTGGCAAATTTTTATTTGATGTATTTTGTAAGGATGACGTTGAAAACCTGGCATCAACAGAAAGGTACCCAGGATGTGTGTATTAGATTTTTATGCTGTGGGTTTTGCCTCTTGGTTTCACATAATTATTTCTCTTGTTTGGTCTTTAAAATGTATTTCCGCTCTTCAGAAGAATAGCAAATCTGGTTCTTTTTGAAAACATTTCCCTACAGGATAACTTATAAAAATACCTTAAAAGCATGTCTGATTGTGGAATTCCTTGTAATGGTATGTTTTTATTTTGTCTTTCCTGAAACTGCAAAATACAAAACTGTAAAACACAGCATGAAAATTCTTCCAGTATTCAGAGTCTGAAAATGAAATACTGGCAGGGATAGTTCTTGGCAAGTTAGGTTTGTGCAAGAGGTACTTTTTGTACAAATAAGGCTGTTAGTCTTTGAGAGGTATAAATGTGAAAAAATTGAAATAATGCACAGATGATGGTGCCACTGAGATGACTAGTAAGAGCTGATAATGATAATAATGAGTCTGATTCCTATTTTAAATCACCACTCTGTGTTGATTCTAAGTCAATAATCTATGTTGTCAGAGATGAATAATGGAAATACCAGTTCTTGGTTTGAACATCCTTTCCTTTCCTTTGACAGGTTTTAGGACTGGTTCAAAATATGAGTGTTTTCCAGTGTCCGAAATGTAAGCATGAGACACATATTTTTGGAGCTGATGGCGTAAGAGATCTGGCAAAAACCCTTGGATTAGATATTTTGGGTAAGAATATGGAAATGGTTTTATTTTTGAAGAAAAATTTAATGGTGTGCATGAGGCATTAACTGAACTATGGAACTGCATAATCTTAGATTACTCTATAGTCAGACAGTTTTCAGATATAATAGAACTAATAAGTAGTATGCTCTGTTCCTTGTCAGTCTTGTAATGGTGATGTTGACTGCGTATGAAAATTCTTGAATTGCATCTTAAATCTTTGTATTTACAAACAGTCTAGAACATGAATTGTTTTGATATCAATGTCCCAAATTACCTGAAATTCATTATGTGGTTGATTATACAGCAATTTTTACAAAAAACCAAGAATTCTATTTAGTCTTAGGACAGTCCTTAACTCTGTCCAGTAATATCAATAAATGTTTTCTCATTTATTTCGTTTAAATGAAATGAGTTGTTATGTATTGACTCAGTGGAGGCTTAAAGCAGCCTTCTGGTACCTAAAGTGGGCTTACAAGAAAGCTAGAGGCTTTTTACAAAGGCAGGCAATGATAGGACAATGGAGAATTACTTTAACCTGAAGGAGGGTAGATTTAGGTTAGATATTAAGAAGAAATTTTTTACTGTGAGGGTGGTGAGGGACTGGCACAGGTTGTCCAGGGTTATGAATGCTCCATCCCTGGAAATATTCAAGGGCAGGTTGGATGGGGCTCTGAGCCACCTGCTCTACTTGAAGGTGTCCCTGTCCATGGAAGGGGGGTTGGAACTAAATGATTTTTAAGGTCTCTTCCAACTTAAACCATTCTATGAGTAGCTATGATTAAGCTATCTGTCATGCCCGTAGGCTAAAATATACAAGGATCTTTAAAATATACATTACTGATTTAAAAAGGCATGGTTCAACCTGTGCTGTAAGTAAAGAATATAACACAACGTAATTAAGTTGGTAAATGGGGTAATTGCATGTGCTAATGATGTGTTTCCATGTATTACTCTAATTATCTCAATGATTTTCCATAGCTAATTCATTAAAAAGAACCAGGAAGCTCACTTAGAAAGATCAACACAGAAACATCAAGGTCTGACATAGACTTAATATAGCAAGGCAACACATAATTAAAGACATGCTTTTGGGCTGTCTTTTAGTTTTCTGAATATATAATGAGTTGTGATCAGAGCCCAAGGGGACTTCTGCAGCCCTGAGTTATGTGGATGGATGCAAATGCTCTGCAAGCAGTTGAATCAAACATGCCTTCAGATACACAGGCACAAATGATGTGCCATGGCATTGGTCCCATAGGTGGTTTTTGTTGTTTCCTACGAGTGCAGAACTGATTGTGAGTGGATTTAATTAGGAGTGATGTGAGACGTACAGATTTAGCAGGGGATAGATGAGATGTGCAAAATAAAGCAGTGAAATTTAACTTCAAATTGTCAATGCAAAACCAGACTAAGATTAAGAATAAAGCCACAAGGGTTAAATTCAGAATTACAGTACTTGATCTGATTAGTACGCTCCTCCTTCCAGGGATGACCATTATATAATAATACCATATGGTACTGTAAGAATTACTGCTTACAGATTTTACGTTGATACATCCCAAATGGAAGTTTTATCACAGTATTACTTGAATTCTGCCCAAAAACCTTGAGAACATTTTTTTACATATGTATCTGTAAAATGCATATATTTAAAATTAGTAATTCTAAATTTATTTTGCCTATATTTTCCAACACCTATGGCTGTTCTGCTTGTTTAGATAAGCACCTAGTCCTCCTTGGAAACCTGACAAGGTAACACCCGACAGATTCTGCAAGATAAGAGTGTGCAGGATTGAAAAGTCTTGTTATTCCACTTGCTCAGAGTTGGCTGTCATTAGTTTTACTGAATACCTTATTTTTGTTTATGACAGAAGACATTTAACAGTTTCCAGGAGACTTTTAAGTGTAGTTCATTATTTTGTGTACTTCTGATTGTCTTGTATTTTTACTGTTCTCTAAAGGAAAGTGTGACAAGGTTTGTGCGAGAGACTTCATGCTGCTGATTTTTCTCTCTGTCTCTGAAATTTTTTTCCCTGAAGTTTGAGAGCTGTAACCAATACCAGAAAGCTATGCCATTGGTATACATGATACTGAGATAATAATTTCTGTATGTTCCATCCTGACCTTTGCAATTCCTGACTTTTTTAAGACTGTCTGGTTCCTGACCGTCAGCAATGACTGTCAGATTTTTAAAATTCTTTGGTGTTTCTTCCTACAATAAATTTAAATTATTCTCTTTCTTTGCAGTCAGCAGTAGTTGTTAATATCAGAAAAATGTAAAATGACAAGTTCCCATCACATTGGGTAGTGAAGGATAATGCAAAAGTTTTACCTTCCTCAATCCCTTATCACCCAAATAGCTGTGCAGATGGCTTTGATGTCTTCCGCTTAAATTATAGAGTTTTGATTTTTTTTTAAATTAGGAATGCATTTTTCTTTATCTTCTGACTGCACTTCTGTTGATACAAGTCCTGTTACGCTCCTGTAGTAGCAGCACATCTTTGTAAGTCTGAGGAGGAAAAGAGAGAGGCCGCCATTTTGTAATTATTGGAGATTGTTATTAAGCTGATAGTGAAGGAGTATTTTTTCATTAACAAAACATCCCTAGGAAAAAAATGAAGATTAGTCTCTACATAAAATAAGAGTAGGAGGTGAATTTCAGGAAGATTTACAAAGTTACTTTTATTTCATTAAGAATGTTTATGTTTAGAAAACTTTCAGAGGACTCCCTGAATTTTTTAAAAATGAATACATAAATAGACTATTATGCCTAAATTTATTCAATTCTGAAATAAATAAGAAAAAAAAATTGAAGGAAATGGACTATAATTATCATAAATAATAAGGTTCTTCAAAGATTCAGCACACTAATCATGGAGCCACAGCTTTTGTGTTTACTACTTGTTTTTGTTCATATTCTGCTTGCTTTGGGTTCTGTTTTTTATCTCTCTTAAACTTTGTCAATTTTCATGCAGTTTTTTAAATGTTTCTTTTTCTGAATACATTGAATCTCAGTAATTGACACTGGCCTTGGTTTGAGTTAAATCAAGTTGCTGAAGTGTTTGAATTAAGCTGATACAGTTTCTCATATGTCAGGATTGAACTACGGTAGGCTGTTCTGTCGGCATCAATCCATAATGTAAAACGTAGCTGTGTCTCCCAGTAAAAGAAAGTTAGTCTTCAGTTCACTTCAAAATTACTTGTGTAGCAGTGAACTAAACATAGGAATCTCCAAGTTTTTTGTAGTGGTGAAATCTGTGTTTCAGAAAGTATGTCTCAGAATAGAATAGGCCTGCTAATTGAGTCTCCTTTAGAACGTTCCTTTCCTCTCTGATAGTTCCCTGCTCATTATAAAAGCAGAATATAAAGAAGATTTCTGTTGGAAAGAAGAATGAACTGAATAGTTGTCCACCTTTGAATTGGATCCAAGGCCTAATAAGGACAATAACAAATGCTATTATTTGGAAATTAGTATTCAAAGAAGTCTTTGAACAGTGATTAAAATCTTGAAACAGCACTGAAAAGAATTTACAATGAGGAGATAGGCTGAACAGCAAGTTGCATGATGAGCAGTTGCCTAACACTCAGGCAGTTTATCTCATGTACACAAAACAATTTGTATCTCAGCCTGTATTTTTCTATGTGTTTGAGGCAAAAAGCCCTACCTTCTCTAATAAATGACTAAGGCATGGTCCTTTCTTTTCAGCAAAAGAAAAATCCAAAATATGTTTGGCATTATTCATTATGGATGTAAGGAAACTATATTGCAGCCAGTTTTTGTTTTAAATGCTTATTTTTAGAGATAAAGCAATTCAAAGAATATACTGAACAGGAATTTGATTTCAAGTTGCTTCATTTGCTTTATATGGTTTATATGCTTTGTATGGTTATTTTAAGGAAACATTTTAGAAGTACTAGGTCTTCACATATGTGTATCTTGGTATTTTTGATGCAGGAGACATTCCACTGCATGTTAATATACGGGAGACGTGTGATTCAGGACAGCCTGTTGTGATCTCTCAGCCTCAAAGTGATGCTGTAAGTTTGGTGCACTGCACTTAAAACAACAGAAAGCTCTCCTCTGAAAGTGCATGGAGAGTGCTGCTTCTTGTTGCTGTTTGGAAAGAAATGTGTATCTGAATGGAAGTAAGGAAATAAAGTAAAAGAAGGTAGTATCAGTAAGTAACTCAGGCCCTTGATTTTGAAATGCTGGTCATCTGTTCTGCGTCTGCGGGTTTGGTTTTGTTTAATTAGGCTGAATCATTCAGAATTGAGAAGATTTGATCCAAGTCCTGGCATGCTAAGAGGAGGAAGGTCAGTGTCAAGCCTCAGGAGACCTGGCAGCTAATGTAGGTCCTCTAAAACTGTCAGTTAAGCCTTTGATAACTGAGCCTGCAAACTGTCAGAGTGTCCTATCGAAAGATGTTTGGAACAAAACTTCGTATTGTCAGTACTGGGTTTCACGTTTCTTGTTTTCAGCAGGAAGTGGAGCAATTTACAAACAAGAGGAAATGGATTTTTCAGTGCATTTACCATAACATTTTATTGTCAGTGGAAAATGTGAGTTGATGAGATGGTGGGAGTCAAATATGCAAGTCTGTAAAGAAAAGTAGTTGTACATATAGAATTTCATTAATGCTGATAGAGTAAGATTTTCCTGTCCACTGTTTTCTTTCTCCTTTGCTAGAGTTTGTCTGCCAGGCTCTGTAGGGCAGGGTGCCGTGCACAGTGTGTGGCATAATGCAGCCCCACTCTTGACTGCTGCTTAGATGTAAAGATGTATAGTGAAAAAAGTGATTAATGCTGATAACAGATGGTAGAATAAATTCACAATAAGGTAGACTCTACCTATGGAACTTTCAAATATTGGTAGATTTTTTAATATCATGATTGCTAGGCACATGCTGAAATTAGTTTTTTCCTTCCCAGTATTTTAGAAGGAAAGAAAAAGGGAGGAGAGGATTAACATTGTTAATCCAGTGTTACTAACGTACTGAATGAGATTCTGGAAGAACAGCGACAGTCTTAAAATTGTAATTTTGTTTTGAAAGAGAAGAGGCAGCACTATGGTGTGTTGACTTCTAATTGAATGCCGTATTTTTGCTAGGTTTGGGCAAGGCCCGTGCTATGGAATAACGTAGTGATCTTGAGTCCAGGTCTATTTGAAAAGGAATCCCTGTAAGCCATATGGTAGTTTCTCTCTCGGAAGTTTGATCAGCAATGTGAAGGTTTGAGTGGATGCATGGCTTTGGTCAAAGTTGAAGTACAACAGCTGGGAAACTAAGATGGAAGGATAACAGCTCACAGTATCTGAAATCTGTAATAACCAAGAGTCTGTAGCCTGCTGGACTATTGATCTAAGAATTCAGACATGTAGGGGATAGCATTCTGAAAATAAAAAAGGCAAGAAAGTCTGTTGTCTTGCCATCTGTTCCTCCTTGAACGATGTTCTTGATAACAAAAAGATGGGTTATAATCACCATTTGTGGCAATTAAGTTAAATATGCAGAGGAATAAAGATTGACAAATATGTGTGACTCTGGGGAAAAATCTTAATATCCTTCTCTGCCATTGTGTCTGTGAGATAATCATTCTCCTTGGAGAATGTGTTTTTTTAAAATGTCACTAATCTCTATGGAATGAAAAAGAATTTCCTTTTATCCCTGGTTTGCTTCTCATTTTAAAGACAGAAAAAACATCATTCTCCTATATTTTCAAAGAAAAATTAAATTCTTAGCACATAACTGATGGTGGGAGAGGTCGTATAAGGTCAGATTCTAATCTTTAATACATGACAGTCATCACCATGTTTCTCAAAGAAACTGAAATTGTAGCTATTCATGCATGACCAACTTTTGGGATAGAGAATAACGTCTGCTGAAATTCTCTGCGCTTGTTGCTTAAATGTGCAGGGGATTTTCATACAAAATTCTATGCTGATTTTGTTAGAACACACTTACAAATCAAGTACAGAATCATAGACTTGAAATAATACCTAGCAGATTCAAGCAGTAGGGAATAGGGATGGTGATTGATTTCTTAGAAACCCAGCATGCTGTCATACCTTCTGAGCTCTGTCAAGCCTAGAATAAAAGGGTGTTTCTAAAATACGGCAGTTAATACATTTTTGCTTATGGATCTGCTATGGGGTTCATCTTGCCTTGCAGATGTCTAAAAGTATATCTCTGACTTTACACTAGAATTTCAAAATGTCTAAGCAAACTTGTCTAAATTTATTATTTTAAAGCTTAGATGTTGTTGGTGGAAAAGGGGTTTCCTTTTCACAAATGAGAAGGAAATTACTAACAACTAAAAAAGAAAATTACTTGTAGAATGGTGCATGTGTGAACTTAGAAGGTTCTTCCTCAGGGAAGGCACAGAATGACTAATCTGCTTATGGGAAGTACTGACAATATAGCTAAAGGATATGAAGGTTTGATGACTGGAGTTCTCTTCTGGTGAAGCTTGGAGGCAGTCCCCAGGGAGACATAAACAGTGCTAGTAAAATGATTTTGCTCTTGGTATGACGTTGTCTACGTTAGTGTTTCTGTCAGCTTAGTTGTTCAAGTTGTGGCTTTTTTGTGGCTTTTTCTTAATACTCTTCATTGACAAAACTTTCTGATGTAGAAATGGAATATTGCTGTACTTGCATGTCAGCCTAATGCAGCAGCTGGGAGTGACCCAAGATTCTATACAAGAAGCTAATAATTTCTTACTTTAATCAACAGTGAGGGCTTACCTTCTGGAGTGAGACCCTTCTGGAGATTAACTGAGCATTTTTCTCCTCCATCACACTGTGGGGGTGGATTAGCTGACTAAGGCTCCATTTTTTTGCTCACTCAAACATATGCAACAGTCACTGGACAGCAAAAGCTGGTAAACAAAAATCTGGAATGCTGCTGAAATGGTAGAATAGGGGGAAAAAAGTAGGGGAAAAGGTAGAATAGGGAAAACAAATGAGGAATCACTGAAACCAGGTGAAATTGATCATGCTCAGATGTACTGGAACTTCCTATGGACCATGGGAAAGGAGCCAGCAGCAAAACAAGTGTTTGGAAGAGGCATCCTGAAGCTTGCAGATAAGAAGACTAGAAGCACAGCAAGAGATATAGAACATGATTAATTGCAGTGGAGTTATTCTTCCACCAAATGAGCTGCTTAAACGCCCAGTGAACTCTCCATCCCACTGGGAGAAAGATAAGTAGAGGTTCCTAAGAGCTCTTTCATCTGTGAGCGTAAAGCCCGGAGAGCTATGGAGCAGTTGGTGGTTATCTTGTGAGGAATTCCTGCTAGAAACTTCTGGTTAAATCACAGCCTGGATGGCACAGTGGATTTATTAATACCTTGGTAGAACAGACAGGCTATCTGTGACTGTTGAACACCAAACTCCCACCTGTCTTAAGGTCAAAGAAGCAGCTCAAATAAGTACAAAATACATTTGCTGTACCAGTGTGTCCATTCACATCCTGTATATACAGGTGAAGGATTTTGAGTCCAATAAATTGCACACTGATCTATAAGGAAAGAGAAAAAGCCCAGTCAAGTGGAAAGCAGGGACACAAGGCATCAGCAGTCTGATAAAACAGAGCAAAATAAGTCTGGTTAATAATCCCTTTTCAGTTAAATCAGAACATTACAAACCTTGCTGTGGTGTCATCCAAAGAGACAACTCAAATTTGTATTCAGAATCACTTTTTCTGTAGAACACTTATGGAACGGTGATATTTAAGTAGGGTAAAAACATACAGCCTTTTAAAGATTGCAAGAAGTAGTTGGAGAAAAATAGAAGTACTGGTATCAAATAGTCATAGAATCCTATTTTGTGGTTTAGTTGTCATCAATAATTCTGTTTAATGAGTGGTCAATCCAGGGGGTGATATTTTTAAAAGAAAAGCAAACCCCAAAGAAGGGTGCATGGTATGATTTATAATATGCCTTTATCATCAAGGCTTCCTTTGCATGATCACAGTAACATTTGGTACATATAGGTTCAAATCCTTCATTCAGGTTGTAGATAGTACAATACACCATCAGATCCTCATTTATGGTTCTGTCTGCTGAAGAAAATGATGAGTGTAGGATAGCCTATTTGAAGGATGTTACTATACTGCATTTGGTTTTCACTGTTCTACTTACCCATGTTTTTTGGGCAGGATGTCTTTTTAGATGTCTGTAATGGCACCTTAGGGATAGCAGTATTACCCAGCTGGGGCTCCCTCCAAGAATGGCTTGGCTGTTACAACTGCAGAAATACAGGATTAATAGGAAATTTCCCATGAGCGCTAAGGAATTTTCTTTGAGATTTTAGTTTCATAAATCCAGCTTACTTACCCATCTCCTCCATTTCATGTTATGATGTATGGATTGACTTTTATTGTCTTGTTAAGTTTCCCTTTCTGACCTGAGACTTCATTGTAATTTGGCAAGAGTTGCCAGTACGTGCAAAGAAGAATCTTAGGGTAGAATTGCCCAGAGGAGGACAGAGTGGGATAGGCTGTGGACCTCTTGTAGCAACCAAGAATTTCTCTGGTTGACACGAAGCTTTTATCTGAAGTAGACTCATTTAAAGCTGCATTTATCATCACACTTTTAGTGCTTTCTGAGTTGAGCACAGTAAAATACAGACATTGGAGAGCAGCTTCAGTCGTGCACTGAAGGCTGGAGTTGTGTCAAAGTAACAAGCAATTTCCATGGAAATTAAAGCTATTTAAAAATCTGATTGAACTGGCAAATGGAATGTGGTTGCGCAGAGAGTGCTAAGAACAGAAGTTATCAATGACTGGCTGGCTATGATTATGCTCATGTAGATGGTAGCTAAGTCTAGTATTTGTCCTTTTGATAGTCACTATTTGATCAGTTGCTCATGGTTGCTAGTTTCCTTCAGCAATTAATAAATTACAAGCCCTAACAGGTCAGCTGAGCACATTTAAATTCTTTTTCCTTCTTTACAGGTATATTAGCATCCACAGCATTTGGTATTCCAGACAGTCAGGGCTTGCACAGGTTCTCCTTTGGATTGCTGGACTGGATAAAGCATCTTAATAGTCTTGGAGTCTTGTAATTACAGATAGACATTAGAAACCATGTCAGTACTGGGATTTATATCCTATAGTGTATGAGGCCTACGACCGAGTGAGGGGATCAGCGTGTGTTTCCGAGTTGTTGGTCTGAAGTTGTTTGTATGCAGTGGTTTGGGTGAAGAAAAATGTGATGAGTGCTCCTACCTGCTTTGGCTTTGTTGCTTCTAAGTTGTGTTCTGTGTTGATGTGGCTGTTGCACCAGATACTGGCACCCCTGTAGTGAGCTGTTGGCAGGCTAAGATCTGCACTTCAGTGGAAAGCAAACCAGCAGGTCAGGCCAAACCACTCCAATCCATGAGAACAGGGCAGAGTTGGCCATGACCTGTACAGTCTGCAGTGATCTTAGCAATGATGCATGCTTCCCTCAAGGGTAAGATTTTTAGGGAGAATGAAATGCCATAACTGAAAGGCTCATATTTCCCTAGGATTCCTGTAGGGCTTAATTAGATCACGTAGTAAAAAGTCTTGCAGTTTATATCTACCCCACATCTATTAGCTCATGATAACACAAATTCATTACAGACTAATGAATGTTCTGATTATTTAGGCTGAGCAGGACTTTTCACTCCATTTCCTGGTGAACTTCATTACAGGTTCTCTGTTTCCTCCTCCAGCATCTATGCTGTCATCAGTCACTTCATCATCAGCTGTGCCCTTGAGGTCTTAAGAACTGTGCCTTTCTGGCACTGTTTGTACCAGTGTTGGAGAGGTGAGCAGTTTCTCATGTGGCTGTTTCCCAGCTTTTTTTTTGAATATGATCACCTTCAACTTCTGCCCGTCCCAGTGCTGCTCTCAGACTCCATTTAGGCAGTGTTCGTAATAAACAAGTCTGGTCTGGTTTTAGGGCATTCTGTCTTCCTGTGCACTTCTTCATCCTCATGAAGTGGGGAAAATGAAAACTGATATGTTGTTGTTAAATATATAGTTGTCCATCACAAAAAAATGGTTTTCAGAAAGTCTATAAACCATTCGTTTAGAGCTTTCAGACATAAAGGGAATAACTGACCCGAGAAGTTTGCTTTTATCCTATTAAAATGAAAAAGGATATGAGTGATGAATAAGAACTCATCCTGTACTCTTCCTCTGCTGGTTTTCTACCCGGAAAGGAAATAGTAAACCCTGTTCATTTTCAGTTGCAACCCAACTTCTTTTGCTTAGTAATGATAGATTAAACAGCTGAACTGAGCTGTGCTCTCTGTGTACAGATGCCATATTGAAAAGATGATGGGTACGAGAAACTATTCAATATGTGTAGGGTTGTTTTTATATAGTGCATATTGACAGTCATCAAGATTCCATTTAGACCTTTCAGGTGTGTTGATTGACAGACAGGTCCTCACTCATAGCTAAATTATTTGTTCAAAGACAGGAATCCAAGGCTCGAACGGTTGATTTTTGCCAAAGCCACGTGACTGGCTGAGTTCTGTAAGGACACATGGAAGATACTGCTCTGTTCAACAGACAAAGTAGTTGTCCAGGAAAACAAAAAGCCAAAGCTTAGGAGGCAAGAGCAGTTGCTGAGAACACTGTCTAGGTAATGCTGGCATGCTGGCTACAAAGAACTGCACCAGGAACTTCTTGTTGCAAAGGCAAATCAGCTTCTTGGCAAACGAGAGTCGGTGTACATTGGGAAAGTGTTGCTCAGACACTCATTAACAGCATTTTGCAGGAAAAAAAGAATCTTAAGTTTATTGGGATCTTGACATAGGGTAACATTTATACAAACAGTCAAGTCTGTTTATGGTGAATTTATAATTCTGTGTACAATTTGGTCAACTCTGGAGCAGGCAAACAGCCTGGGCAGTCTTTAGAAGGGGCCAGGTTTTGTATGCAGGTTGTTAATTGACTCATTAAAACGCATGAATTGATATGTGCAAAGTGGGAGCTGCCTGTGGGACTGTTCAAGAGAGTTTGAAATTCCCACATGGAGCCCTCCTACACCAATTAGTCAAATACTTAACTGCAAAGGCAGCCTGACTTCAGTCAATCACCATCCTTCAAGTTAGTACATTATATTGTCTAGGTGAGTGGTTAGTTGGGGAGTAGCTGGACCACCCAGAATATTAATGGCTGAGTGAAGTGAGTTGCACACAGGCTGTTACCCAAGTGCACTGCAACTGTGGCCATAGAAGTTTGAAATTCATGTTTGTGAGTTAAGTTCTAAATTCATTCTGTGGTTCTTGCCACAAAGTCACGCATGTGAGAGGAAGCCATTCGATCTTGGTGTCTGCATTCCTTACAAACTCAGAAAATTTTATGGCTTTAGTTTTAAGGGGCTGTGAGCACTGAGAATATGACGTATAGAGGGTAGGAGTGCCAGAAAATAAAACCCTACAAGCTGAGAGCAATCCCTAAAAAAGAGGAGACGTGAGCAGTATGTGCCTCTGCAAAAGGCTGACACCTCTTTCGGACCAGTGACAGTGGGTGCTGGTGGCCCTGGTGTGACAGACCTTTTCTTCCTGCTCCTCAAGCTCTGGCCTCTGGCATGTGTCAGTTTGTTTGCTGTTTTAAAGGCTCATCAGGGATACAAGGACTAATTCATCGTTGGAGCCAATCCTGCAGGAGAGAGGAAAAATCAGTGCAATAGGGGTTGTTGTGGGAGTTTGTTTGAGGAAAACAGGGAAGGTTGTCAATGTGGGCTCTGTACGCAGACTTACTGGAGAAGATGGAGTAGTTTGGTTATGATCAAACTGAGTAGGAGCAGGAGCAGAGGAGCAAGCTCAGTTAGGGGAATGTGCTGTGTAGTAGACAGACACAATGTGGTACACCAGCTGGAAACTGAAATATGATAAATTCAAGTTACAGATAAGGTGTACGTTTTTAACAGTGGAAGTAATCAACATCTGAAACAATGTGCAATATGTATATACATACACACAAACCCACTATTTTAAGTAAACATTCTTATATCAGTCTTTGAGATTTTTGAAAGATATTCTATTTTGATGACAAGTAGTTGAACTTCGTACAGGAATTATTTGGTTTAATTTTGTGGTTTGTTCTGTGTTGGACTTTATGCAGTGTTTTGATATCAGTCCCTTGGCATTAGATTTGTTAATACTTGATGTTGGACTGATCATGGTCCTAGCTGTGTCACGGTTTTTAGAGATGTTAACATAAGTATGCTTACTTGGGTTGCTTTCCGTAGTCCTGCAGTTCTGTGCTGTTGTGCTCTCTGGCTCAAGGTATCTGACCAGATGTCACAGTTTGGTGTGAAAGAGAGTTTACCTGTTGGTAATACCTGTTGGTAATACCTGTTGGATTATAGTGTTGCAGAATTAGTTCTTTCCAATACCCACTTCAGTCTTTTGGAAAGGTGTCTTTTTTTGAAAATACTTTAAATGTCTGAATAGGAAATTCCGCAGTGATAGTCTAGTCTGTAATGCGTTGTCTCAAAAAAATTTTTTTTTGAATGCTGTTGTTTTCTCTGATTCTCTGTCCTGTGCGTGGGGCGTCTTTGTTGTCAGGATGAGGGAAGTTTATAATTAATAGTACCTGTGGGACTAAAGAGTCTATGTCCTCCTCATCACTTCTCCTCCAGAAAACTATTGACTCTGCTTGTTGTTAAAGACCAATTGTTCAGTCAAGTTCTATTCTTAAAGTAATACCCAAGTTAAATTTAACACACTCCCTCTTTGCCAATATTTTGTATAATGCTTGTGCTTATTCTATGTATTAATGCATTGTTTTTCCTGAATGCAGGCTAAATTGAACCTGTTTATTTAAACGTCTTTGGTTTTCTCTTTGTGTGTAAAAGAACAAACACCTAATTAATTGTGAAATATTCTTTTTTATAGAAAATGGAAGGTGCTCAATATATGTTTCTGTTTTGCAGGCTAAAGCCTATCTAAAGATAGCTATGGAAATAGTAAGAAGACTACCAGTAGCTCCTGCTTGAAGCATTTGCCTCTGAAACTTATCAAAAAAGTGATCTTTGATGCAGCCAATGCAGAAGAGTCCTGCTACCTAATTATGTGGAGGCCATATGTTAGTTGTAAGAACTTCTTTAGGAATTAATTTACCAGAGGTTAAATTATGATTGTGATAATTACTGTTTTTCACGTCATTGTTTGGCCATGTCCAAATGGATTCAAGTATGCAAACGATGATAGACAATATTTAACTGCTGAATTGTAACATCATCAAGCAAGAAGGGATGAAGTACGTTTTTTACGTGTGCCCTGTTTTAAGGTCAAGAATGAAAAACAGCCTCTCCGTGCAAGGAGAACAATGAGAGGTATGCCAAGGCATAAATCCTGCTTAAAAAATTAAATTTTCAATACTCTAATTTCTTTCAATTTTTGTTCAGCTTTTTACATTGTTAACGATCAAACTGACTTTAAGTTCTGCAAGATTTTAAGAAGCAAAATCAGTTGTGTAACTGCTGTACTTTGGTGTGTTCATCTTAAAAGAAAATTTAAAAATTCCACGTATACTCTGAAGAGTTCTTGTGATGGTTGATGAGCAAATTCATTCATTATTGGATAAAGTTCGATCGCGAGACAATTCACAGTTCAGCAGAGAATGGATTACGTGACCTCGAGGCTTATTTCTCAACTGTTTTACATTATAATGAACCCAGACAGAAGAGAAGGTAACAGAGGCCTTCACTGAAAACCAGATGTTTTGCCTATGCTCAGTTTGCCAGGGAATGCAAATGATCAAGATAAATTAAATTTATGATTGCATATTTCTAATACACTGCAGCAACTTGGAATTTGAATATAAAGATATATTTTTGAAGTAAAGAAATATTTGGTCTTCAAACTGCGTGGCCGCCTGGTTTGTTTTTTCATTGCCTGTGATCTTTATTTTTGTGTTAGTGTGTGGAAGTGAAAGATTATGCCTTTAGGGAATGAGTTTTCATTTACAGTTAGATCTTTGAGTTGGCATTTAGGCTTTTCCATCAATGTAGTCAAGTATGGGTATCTTAAACATACGTTGTAACCCTACCATACAGTGAATTTAGCCATCCTAGGGAGTTCTGCTATTGACCTCTGAGGGACCAGGGTTTTCCCCGTATTCCAAGTGTTTAATCAGAATTTTGGATGTAGTTTTTTCTTACTGAAGTGATACAACATTAAAAATTGGTATACATTTACATTAAAAATATTTAAATAATATGTACCCAGAGTTTATGTGAAAAATCTAGACAAAAGTGATGATTTGAATTTCAAGCTTAGGTGATTTTGTAAATACGTAAATTATACATATTTATAAACTGTTGATTTTTTGCTTCAAGTCAATCTCTGAACCTCCTTCCCTGCACCCTTCCCCATGAGATCTCCTATCAGCGGTCAACTTTTTCAATAGTGTATTATCGTGGTCTGTAGAATTGACAAGATACTCACTTCCTTTCAGTTGTCTGATATATTTTACAAAAATTAAAGCTGGCTTAGTGTTCTGCCCTTTCATACTTTATTGGTAACTTTTTTTTTAAATTAAGATTTGTCTCTGCATATTTATTAGCTTTGCTTTACGTAGCATAATTGTTGATGTACATGTCTGTAAATAATCCTGTGGTGGTTTTGGCATAGTATAATCTTATATTTCCGTAGAAAAACTGAGATTTCTTACTGGTTTTTAGCAAAAGACAGTGATATAATCTGAATGTTAGTATTTGTAATTTTCATTCTGTTAAAAAGTTTTTGAATGTCTGACACGCAGATCATGTTGAGACTGGGTGAACAATCAGTATGCAGATAGATGGTTGTTTGTCTTCCCTTTTGTTTCATTATTTCTTGGGTTAGTTGAAGGATGAAATTTACTTTCAAGTGTTCTTCTATTTTTACTCCTTTTTACATTTCCCCCCCCCCCATTTAATTAAGTACTGTGGTTTTGCTCTGTTGAATCTTTCAGCTGCAGAATTATTTTGAATGCCTTTATCAAGAAACGATGTTATAATGGTTAAGCATAGTTTCTACGCCAGTCTGAAAATTCATATTTAGTTAACAGTTTTGTGGTAGGATTACACAAAGTATTTGATTTGATTGCAAATTGTCAGTCATTTTAAATATGTATATAATTGTATAGAACTGGTAGGACATTTCTGTGTTTAAGGATACCAACAGTCAACCCAGATTTAAACTGAGAACGTATTTGCTTTATTTCCCTCATTCTCACAAGTGAAAAACTCTTTCCCAGACCTTCTCCTGCTAAGTAAATGAAGGGCACTGACAGTGTTATTGCTTCTTAATGTTATTGAAACACATATTAGTATTTTTTATTATACACTACACTGTTAAATACATATTAATGAATTCTAGTCAACATGCTACGTTTGAAGTTGTATTCATAAAATCATTGATGTAAGTTGTTGGATGGGAGGGCTGGTTGGATCAGTTGGAGGTTTAGCAGGAGAAGATGGTATTTAACCGTAGTTTATGAATATAGATAATAGGCTTGACACACAGTGCTGTTTGCTCTTTTCAGCTCCAATATTTCACTTTAATCTCATTTATATTTCCTAGTGTACTAGTATGTTTTTGTTCTAAAAATGCTAATCCTAACAAGAGGGCCTGGCTTTCCCAAGCTGTATGGGTAGATGTTCTTTGCTCAGGAGCAAGGGAGACTTACTGCAAAATTACTGTGCTCATGGGTTACCAGCACAGAATTACTAAAGTCTGTAGCACTGTGAGTTCAGTTATGCACTGAAAAATCCCACAGAGGAGGAAAGAGAAAGAAAGAGGAAGGCTAGGGAGGCACAGGACCGAACAGGCAGGAATGGGGACAGAGGCAATTGTCAGTCCCAGTTTACCTCCTGTGTAGGTTAACAGCAAGACTCCCAAGATCCTTTTGCATTACTGTCAGATGTAGCTTTGCTTTCACAACATGGCCCTTTGTATAGTGGCCACAGTTCTTGTGTTTGCAGGTAATTCCTGCAGTTTCTTGGGTGAGGAGCCGATGGGCTGTGTCTTAACACAGTGCATTTCTTGGCTTTCAGAAGTTTCTGGTTTTAATGAAAATGAAACTAAAAGAAGGTATAGAATTGTCTGTGCTAGTGAAGTATTTTGCTATGAACTTCTTACTGCTATGTTCAGCTAATGAATTGTTCAACCTTTGAGACTGTGGTTTGTGCAATACTTAAGGTGCTAGAGTCTTCACAACAAAAAAAATTGTTACTTGAAGTTATGAGAAAGAAGTAGTTTGCAGGTCAGTTTTTGTCTACTAATTCAATTAGAGTTCAAACTACAACCCATTTTAGTTGCTCTGGTTGGTGATCAAGGTTATGAATTAATAGGAGATATGGCAGGAGCAGGTCATTTCAGTATATTAACAAAGCACCTCTTGTAATTCTGAACTTACTTCAAACAGTTGGACTCACTTGGATCCAGTTCTGCAGGTGAAACCCCCTATAATATCTTTCCCATAGAAAGAGTGGGTTTCACCTTGACCAACTCAAACTCCCTGTTGGGTTTTGCCTGCTTGTGATGGATGCAGTGGGTGCTGATTAGAAAAGGCTTTGGTCTGAGGCAGCTGCTGCATGCTGCTTTGTTGGTTAACTGTGTTCAGGCTATTACTGGGCGCCCTAATGTAAACCAAAGGCTGCAATCAAGGGGGTGAAACAGGGAGTAAAGAAGTGGTGAGTCTTATGCCAGTGGGAACATCTCCAGGTTCCAGAGAACCTGCCATCACAGGGCTTGCAGGTGCAGGAATGTACATGGGAGAGGAGCAGTAAGAAAGAAAAACTCTTCTGTTGCTTAGGTGAAAGATTAAAGAGCTGTGAGAGGCTCTGTGGGCTGCAGAACTGATTTGCAAACGTTAAAGCACTGAAGATGCCATGTGACAATTTACATTTTGGTACTTAGGCAACAATTTAGATTTTGGGATTTTGGTACTTATGTGCAAAGCTTCTTTCAGAGCATCCCCAACCCTGAGACTGACACATGATCTCAGTACCCAGCTACCCAAGTCAAGGGAACTGCTCCTGTCCTTCCAGATACTGGTGGGGGTGGGATGCCTATTTTTCTACATCGTTTGCAGTAGTTGTCCAAGGTGCAAGAAACTTGTTCTACACCTGGCTTTGGTGAAGAAGATTCAAATCCATAGCTCCTAAACTTTGGAGAGGTCTTCAGTCACCTGGCACAGTCTTTTCTCAGGACCATCATGGAATGTTCATCACTCCTGATAAAGCTGTATCGCTTGTGGAAGAAATAAAGAACGTAGTCTTAATCACAGCTAATTTTTTTTCTTTTTTTTTTTTTTTGCTTAATGGCTTGGGCTGGGCTTTGTTTCTTGTCCCCACCCTTATTGGTGGCTTTTACCTAATGAGGCTATGAATGAAATTATTAGGCTAATTCTTAGGCTAATTCCTGGCATTTTAGCTGCTAACAGATTTGAGGTAAAACTCTGGGGTTTTGCTTTTGGAATTTGATACCTGTGTGTCGGTTTATTTTCTCATGGCCACATCTGGGCCTATATTGTTGCTGTCATTTTTATTTAACAGAAATGCTTCCTGGTGGAGATGGCTGGAGGAAAGCCTCCTGCTTAAGAACGGTTGACCATGAGATGAATCTGGATTGCTGATTTAATTTCAGAATTGTCCTATAATGGCAGGAGTTACAATGATGATTACATTTTATTTTGGCAGCATGTCAGCCACATATCACAACATAGCAAAGGAAAAATTAATTCCCAAAGTAGTTTTCAGCCTAAATTTAAGACGTGCCTTTTTATTTTTTTTAGGACTCTGTTTTACATTATAAAGATACTAGAGTCTGAAGAAAAAGTATATTCAAAGGTCTCTATTTTTCCATTATCTTTGTGTATTCAGAGAGGATGGGTGTTTTTCAGCAATAAGAGGATGGGCACAGCCTGTCCTTCCTTATGCACCTGTTTGTCTCAGTTTCTCCATTTGTATGAGTCTGGATCTGAATACCCACTTTAATCAATGCAAATAAAGGACTTTTCCTAGGGAGTATGTGTCTTCGAACAAGCTAGTGGGGGGGAAGAACATCTTAACATTGTTTTGAGGGCTTACAGATTTATTTGAAGTGTTTTCCCTCATACCACTGGATTTTCTAAAATTTGTGTTACTTCTTGTGGTCCAGAGATTTTCTCTTTTCTTTGAGAGAAAGGCAGGAGACTCCCCACACTTGCCTAACCCATGTATGCTTCCTGTTCCTAAACAAGGTCTGTTTTAAAAATACAAACTTCTGGTTACTTTTTCTGAAAAGTGTTAGCTTATGACTTTCTAATGATTCTTGTAAGTACTTTTTACTTTTAGGGACTATTTTTTCCCCCCAAATGAATATAGAAGAAATGCTATAATGTATTTTTAAAGCCCAGTTTGGCTGCATATTTAGGAGGAATAAACAGGGTGCGAAACTATCTTATTTAGCCAAACCCACATTCTGTAGATGTAATTTTGGAGTGTTTGTTTGCTGTGTAAATGTTGCAAATATTTTTTATCTGATTAAGGGGAAGTGCTAAGTGAAGTTCAGGAGCCTGAACTCTCTCCTGCTCAGCAGCAGGCATTTGAGGGTGATGTGAGATGAGTCTGTAGCTGGTCAGACAGGCAAGGATGAGTTTCCACATTGACTTATTTGCTGGATTGGGGAGTCTCTTTTTAGAGGAGGAATTTCCATATAAACGGGCTTTTGTCTGTGGTACCTTGAGGCCTCTAATAAATTACATTTCAGATAGAGTCAGGAGGTTTTGGGTTCGCACTCCCACGCTTCCCCCTGCAGGATAATGGGCCCCAATGGCTATTTTGGGGAGTTAGTTTTTGAAACAAGTGTTAAAAGGCTGAGAAAATACACCTCGTAAGCATCTAAGCTTTGAAACCAAAGCTTATTTGATTTGTTCATGAGTGCCAGCACTACTGGCATCTCTTTTGTATTGCCTTAATATCCTAAGCTTTTAGAAAGCCTGTGAGTTGTGGCTTGTTAGCACTTTTTTATAAATGCATTTCTTATTAACACACACAGTGCTACTTCACTTTTGGCTTAATTTCTTGACACTGTAAATAAACCTGTTTGTGTAAAGCAGTTTTCTTTGCCTATTGGTAACACATCCAAAAAGTTATTCCTCTAGAGAAAGAAATGACAGGGCTGTTTGATGCTGAATACCTTCTTCCCTGTAGGGTTAATATAGGAAATTGTAGTCACTGTCTCAGTGAATTGTTGATTTTGTTACCCTGATGGGCTATTCATTTACATTAAAACAAAATGAAACTGCTGATAAAATGCCTGTTAATTATTTAGAGCTTGCAGCTCGTGAACATTGAAAACAGTACACCCTAGAGTAATTTATCTAAAATACTTCAATTTATAGATCTTTGAAATATGTTTTTCTAAGGAAGTAATAGTATTTAAGATGTTTGAACAAGCTCTTTGCTGTTGATATGGATTGCTTTCCACTGCCTGACAAGGTCTGCCATTTTCACAAAGAATATGACTCAGACGAGTTACGTATTTTTCCCCATCCGTGCCTGTCTACAGAATCCTAAGTATGAATCTGCAGTAGCAGGTGACAGGAGGGAAGAGAGATGACATACCAGTATTTGCCTGGAATGACCTCATGCCAGGAAGCAATAGGAATTTGTTTGGCATGGCAAAAATATAAGCAGAGTTGCCTTTTTAGGGAAGGCAGATGGGTCAGGCAAATCAGGGGATGTTTTATAGCTGATAAATGCGACTGGCATGTGAAAGGAAATAAAACATTATACTGTCAGAAATAAAATGGAAAATGTATCTTTCCCACTTCTGCCAGAAATGTGCAGCCACATGACCTGGGGTGCCTGGCACCCTGGCGATGTGTTGGTCTTGGTGCTTCAAAGAGGTGACGGGACTCAGCAGAGTGTCAGGAGCCCTCATGTATGACACAATTTCTGCAATTTAGGGAAACAACTGAAAATGTGTTTACAAGTGAATAGTTGAAAACAGTTGATACAGAATGTTCCTTGAGGAATGGGATGTCTCAGTTCTTGGTCAGTCTGTTTCACATCAGATAATGTGCCATCCCAAGGTGGTCCTTTATTAAAGGTAGCATTTTAGCTGTCTTTACCACAGGAGCTGAAGCTGAGTGCAATACCAAGATTATAATCTCTCCAAAGTACTTCTCCTCACACTTGGGCGATACCAAGTGTCAGGAAAATTTTGAATACCTTGCTGAATTATTGTACCTGAGCTTAATATGCAGTAACTTGAAGTTTCATTCTATTCCAGTCATTTTTTTTTCTATAAGACAGGTTTCACATTTCCATTTCCAGCACTTTACTACTGTTGGTTCCTCAGATAAAGATGAAAAGATTTATGTACAGGGGCTCCTCGAGGGAACTTCATGCTTTGGCATAAGATTATATCATCTTCTTTAAAACAAAATGGTCAATGATAAAGTTGTTCTTTATTTTCTGTTTAGTTTTTAAGAACTGCAGTTACCAGAAAGAAAGATACCAATTGGACATAATTTTGGATAGTCAGATTGGAACTCTTCTGACAAGTTGCTGGTCATACCTTGAGAATACAAACCCACAAGCAACATGAAGCTCTTCTTCTTTGTGGATATGAATTTCTTTATTTAACCTTACTGCCATTGGCATGGAAAAAATAATGAACTATGGCAGATAAAATGCAATCCTTAAAATTGAAAACCACGTGAGTTAGTGGTCATGGTTAAGGATCATGCAAATATACCTGTTGAACCCAGGTTCTGGATGCAGCATGTTCTTATGCTGGGCCTGGAAGAGCCAGCAGCATTCAAACAGCAGTTTTTGCGTCTTAAGTGAACTCCAGACTCATTCTGTGATTTGCTGTTGAGAAGTCACACCCTGAACTGTGTCAGCATTGAACCTTTAGACCGTAGGTTTGCATGTCCCTAACACAGGAAGTGACTCACTGAAGTGTTTGTTCTTCGCATTGCTGTCTACTCTCCCTGGGAAAACAGGGATCTGTTTACTCCACAGCGTGTTGGTGCTTCTTATCAGACTGTACGATGTCCCTGCCAGGGCTGGCGCTGCTCAGTGTTTGTTACTTGCTGCTGTTCTGTTTGTAGAAGGACAGTTGCCGAGTGTAATACTTGGGAACTGTGTTCGTGTTCTTCACCTGGAGCAGACGTTGCAGTTTTTACAGGCTCTGATCTCTGCTTTGATTTGCTTTGCATTTGAGTAATGCTGCATTATTTGCAGGCAAAGCATGACCCTGTGATTGTGAAGTGTTACTGTTCCCAAGGTAAAATCCTGCACTGAGAATGACCCTCTGGAAATGACACCTTAACCCTTGTGTCTCTACTGCTTTGGAAGGATCTCTGCATGCGTGCTGGGAGAGTGTGGCAGAGCTGTCCACTCTAGTTAAGGACTTATTTGGGCCTGTTGGGACACAGAGACAGCTAAGGGCCAACAAAAAGGTACGAGGAAATAGCCTGCCATGTTATATTCGATCATGACATGGGAGAGAAAATATAATGGAAGGCTCGTGGCTCAGGAAAAGGACAGGGAGAGATCACTCACTGGTTACAGTAATGGGCAAAACCGACTCAGCCTGGGGAAATTAGTTTAATTTATTACCAATCAAATCAGCATAGGATGATGAGAAATACACCCAAATCTTAAAAACACTTTTAATTCATCCTTCCCTTCCTCCTGGAGTCAAACTTCACTCCTGAATTGTTTACCTTATCCCCAGCAGCAACACAGGATGACTGGGAATGGGAGCTCCAGTCAGTTCATCACGTTGTCTCTGTTGCTCTTTCCTCGTAAGGGGGAGGACTGCGCACACTCTTCACCTGCTCCAGCAGGAGATGGTCATCCACAAACTTCTCCAAAATGAGTCCTTCCCACAAGCTGCAACTTTCCATGAACTGCTCCAGTAGGGCTCCCTCCCATGCGGTGTAGTCCATCAGGAGCAGACTGCTCCAGTGTGGATCCTCCATGGCACCACAGGTCCTGCCAGGAGCCTCCTCCAGCATGGGCTTCTCATAGGGTCACCTGCTCCTGCACAGAGTCCTCCATGGGTTGCAGGTGGCTCTCTGCTCCACCCTGGAGCTGCAGGGGTACAGCTGCCTCACCATGGTCTTCACCACGGGCTGCAGGGGAAACTCTGCTCTGGTGCCTGGAGCATCTCTTGCCCCTCCTTCTTCACTGACCTTGGTGTCTTCAGAGTTGTTCCTCTCACATATCCTCCTTTCTTCTCTGGCTGCAGTTTGCTTCTGCCCAATAACTCTTTTTTCCCCTTCTTAAATACATTATCCCAGAGATGCTACCAGTGTTGCTGACAGCTTGGCAATGGCCAGAAGCAGGTCCGTCTTGGAGTCGGTACCTCTGCTGATTTCCAGTGGGGATCAACTGCAAAAATAGAAGGAGTACACATTTCATTGGTGTCTGCTTAAGTGACTCTAAGCTTTGAATAAACCTTTACTATTCTAATGTGCACTTGTCAAGCATGACTTGGAGCGAAATGTGAAGATGTTTCTAACGCTTTTATTGGTCTTCAAGTTATTTTGAAAGTGTGTTGTTCATTAAAAGAACTTTAAGTTCTTTAAAAGAACTTTTCTTTTAAAAAGCAGCAGTGCTTAATATGTTCAACTAAGAAAGAAAACTCAGAAAATTGTTTATTGATACAGTTCTGTAGTTTCTGATGGGGCATATGAAATGTGTATTTTCTATAACCTCTGCTCTCTATCTTAGTTCCAGTAAGATATGAAATAATAGAGCCTGGCATCCATGGAGCAGAAAGGGTCAAATAATTGCAAAGAGGTAGATTTGTTGTTTGCATAGTAGCATAGGGAAGGTAAGTTGCCTGTATCTCAGAGCCAAGCTCTGAGTAGTGATCTCTCTGCAAATTAGAAATACAATGATTACTAATCCCTAGTTGTAAAATAGAATTTCACTCCTGTGGTGTGCTGGGGAGAACCAGATCACTTTGTCTCTGTAGAGGGCCAGTTAACAGCTTGACAAGACAGCAGCAGTGAAGTTTCCTAGCAATAAATGCCAAACTCTTCAAGAGGATTATTTCATTTTGATGAAGATCAATTTTTTTGCCATGACTGTACACAAACTATTTCATTCAGCCCTTGAAACTGCTGAATTTTAACCTGCAGGATATTTTTCCCACAAGACATCTAAGAATTTATTTTGGCACGTGGTCCAAAAATCATTGACTGACCTCCAGCCTGAGGTGCACAGCTCTGTGTGTGCATGGGGGAGGCATGCATTGCAGAAGTTGTACTGATTCATCATCTCGCCCAGGAAACCTCTGCCTGGCTCACTTCAAGCCTTGCTTCCCTGAAGCGAGTTTTGAGCGTTTGTGCTCTTTTAATGAGCTGCATTGGAAGATAGTCTTGTGAAGCAGAGGTTCCACAAGAGCAGAAATACTGTCAAAGCTCCTTCATCCAGGAGCTTGTATTAACTGCTCATTACCAGTGTTTGTCATTTTGTTTTCTTTAGCTGTTGTTGTGGTGTAATGTCATGTGATCTGACGACAGCAGAAGATCACACTGCTTTCAGAGGGTCAGATGCAGCTGAAGTGTATTTCTAGCAGTCAGCTATCATATGCAGCCTGGCATCTCTTTGTAGGGGACACCCCCTCTGCAGACCGGTCGGGATGCTGGCCCGGTGCCGCCATTCCGGCTCCACGCAAAGTGTGTGTGGGCAGCACCATGGGCCCCTGCTGGCTCCTCACAGCTGGGGGCAGGGACTGGGGTGGTCCTGCTAAAGGGTCACTCATATGGACTGCAAGACATTGTGTGTATGTTGGTGTTTGTCATATACACCCTCACCCAACCCCTTTCCTTGCGTTACAGGGGCTCAAAACACAGAACTTCCTCTTGCAAAGGGAAAATCAGGCTCCTTAATTCACTGCGAGAGCTATAAAATGGAGGTGCTTTTCCTAACATTTCTTGGTTGAGAAATTTTCCCAACCAAGTGACCCCCTGGGAGACATTAGACTGTGGGAACGGGGCACAGCCCTGGGGCTCAGTGGCAGGCTGAGCAAGGCTCATCTCCCAGAGCCCATGGTGAGGGCATGGCCCAGCCCTGCTGCTTCCAGATGGGTTTCATTACTTAATTCTCTGAAGGTTATAAATCAAATCCAGGTGTTACAGATTCCTTTTGTGTCCTGCCAAGCACTTCCTGCCCCTTCCTTGGAATTGGTGCAAGATGTATGTGTCAGGTATGGTCTGTCTGGGTGCCACAGTTGATGGAAGGGGAAGGCGGTGACAATTTCAATAGGGAATGAAGTTCTGCATGCAAAGCTGAGTACTGGGAGTATGCAGAAATACAGAGATACACAGAAGTCTGTGTGTGTGTTTGCAAACTAACTGCAGGTTTTATTTAAAGAAAAATGTCCCAATAGCTGCGTATTTTTATTAGGAGGCAAGGAAGAGGGAAAGCAAGAGTGCGAAGTCGTGGTTGTACAGGGAAGCTCTCACACACGTAACTAATGCAATAATTCTCTGAGTTTGAAATCTGACCTAGTTACTCCCTTTCAAGGAGAAACATGACTTTTTTTCTCACAGTGACTGTGAGAATCACCCTTCTTGACATAACTTCCCAAAATGAGACATTTCCTTTTGTAACTTTAATCTCACTAGTCCATTAGGGGATGAAATAACAGCCTTCACTAATATAAAAGGATGTAAGTGGCTTGGAGGCAGGTTTTTTTACCTGTAAGGTTCATTCTGCATTGCAAGCACCTTAGAAATCAGAGTTATGCTGTTGAGCTGCTGTGTCATGTAGAGTCACCTTTTTACCATCAGAGTCAAGTCACAGTGCTAAACTCTTCAGCACAAGCAGTTTTGTGGAGGGGTGACTACCATTGCCTGGTTCTTCTGCTCCATCAACAAGATTGTTTCTTTAAGTGGCTGTAACAGAATGAAGTTGAACATAGCTGTTTATATCCTGATTATCTTTGATAGGAATAGGATTAAAAAAATCAGATTATATTTTTTAGAAATTTGTTGGAGTGCTTTTTTGTAGCTAACCACATAAAACATGTAAACTGCATTCACAGAGAGGCAGACACATGAGACATGAGCTCTTTTATTCATAAGAAAAATTTGCCCTCAAAAAGTCTGTGACTTTCTATTGACTTTTCTTTTGCCTTTCATTATGTAAAAAAAACCCCACCAAAACAAAAACAAGCAACACAACCTCCCTGGTTCTTACTTTTTCTGCTTTCTTTAAATGACTCAGTTATTGAACAGAGAATATTGAGCTAGGTCTTAAGTTCTAAATAACAGGAGGCTTTGGAGCTGGCAGCAACATTTGGGTGAAGACTTTCAGAATGTACCAACCCAAGCAGTACAGTCATTTGAGGTAGATTCCATTAATTTAGTTCTTTACCAGAAAATACCTTTTTTTTTTCTTGGCTTTATCTGCATGACAGATGCCAAGAAATTTATGTTACTTGGTAATTTCATATTTATATGCCTACCCATACAATATGTTAAAATAAGCTTTTTTCAATACGTTTGTGTTCTTTTAAAATATAGATACATTTTCTTTACATTTTCAAAACAGAATTGGTAATATGAAGGCTTTGATTTTCAAACGGGACTGAATTGCACCTTATTTTTTAAGGATTTTTATTCTAAATGTTGGTATATTGTATACCAGGCCATTGTTAAAATTATGTGCATTAATTTAAAATCCTATGACAAAATTAAGTAGATGTGCAATTACCTCAGATCTTTTTCTAAGATATGCTATATATCCTATAATGACAGGATATATACCATATATAGTTGCTTCTAAATCCAACCAATTGATTGTGACAATATTTTTGTAACATTCTCTTCTACAAGCTTGCAATTTACATTTCAGGAAATGCTACCATGTACATTTATAACATTATTTTGACACAGCTTATATTAATAGTGTGATTTCGAAAAGGAAAAGAGAGTAATCCTCCTCCCCCTTTGTGAAGCACACCTGGTGTGGCTTGGTAAGGTACTGACTAAGAGATCTGCCTTGTTCTTTTTGTCCAGTTTGGAGATGGCTTGATCAGATGCTTCTGGGGTCTCCCTCTGAGATCTACAAAACAAATAGGTTTGTCACAAATGTTAGCAGCAGAGACAATGAAACTTCAGCCTGAGAAATCCTCTCTGTTATATTGCTAAAATGAAACACAAGGAGATGGCGCAGATCACGGCTTGGCTTAGGTAATTGTTATTCAGAGGGGAAGAATTGGGCTTTAGCCCAATTTTATAATGTTAGAAAAAACCAATACGTGAAAGGGCTGGATTTATCTTGGTCTCCAGTACAACTGCCTTGAATACAGTTTGTACAAAGATGTAATCTCCATTTGCATCCTGAATACCTGATGCCTGCATATCTTGGAGGTATAATGTTTCTACCGAAAATACCCACGTACTCAAATTTGGCGTACAAAAGAATCTCTGCTCCAGGGAATGAACAGGTCTGAACTAACTGAATGCCTGTGAAGAGATGTAAACCTGTCTGTAGGAAGGGATGCAAACTATGCTACCAAAACGGGAAGATTTTTCAACCTGGATCTCTCTGTGCCTGTAATTCCAGCATGCATAGAGCAGTAAGGCGTTTGTGCAGCTACTTTTGTGTCAGGACAGAATAGTAGGTGCATTTATTTATGTGTGTGCCTTGTAACGCTCCACCTGCAGTCTCTGTGCTGTCATGCTTACTTTGCATGCAGGCCTGACTGTGCATCCCTGCTAACTGCGCGCACTCGGGCGTCGCTGGTGTCATTGCCTGCACCCCTGCATGTGGCACAAGTTTCTGCTGTCCCTCACGCTCCCCCTTTGCAACCCTGAGTTTGTCTCGGGGAACAAAATGTACTTCCAAAAGAGCTGTAAGATCAGAGATACCTTCTTCAGCTGAAATAACTAAATCAAGGCCAAAACTCACCACTTTTGGAGAGTCCTATTTTCCTATTCCTTTGGATTCTTTTCTTCTCACCACCATTACAACAGCAAGCTCCTGTGGGTTGAATGCTCAGTTACTCTTTCTGATATGCAAGAGATAGTAAAAGAAGAAATAAGTTTGTGATTTAATATTGTTTTCATAGAACAATTAAGATACTCTTTCTATTAAAATGATACTGTAGGTATTGATTCAGCTATCTAGGTATGACTCATAATTTTGATAGAATAGGGGCCTGTCAAGAAATTGGTTTGGAAACTGGGCAGTGGAAATCACTTCTAACGAGGAAAGGTCACCTTAAGTGTGTATGAACAAATACTGCCAGATGTTCTTTAAGAACAACAGGGAACAATCCATCACTTCCATTTCAAAGTTGCTTAGTATGCCCTTATTTTAGTATTTATCTCATGCAAACAATCATCTAAAAATTCTTCTGCTTGTCTTATTGACATAAACACCTTCAACAACACATTGAAGGTGACTTCTACATCTGGTTGCCTTGTAACTTATTAATAAGCACATACTGTTTAATACATGATTTTTAAAAAAAATTAAGAATTTGTTTGAGATACATTTTTTTTTCTTTTCAGACAAGGGAGACAATACCTTTGATTTTTTTTCCCTTTCTATCTGCTGTAGATATGTGTATTTTCTGTCAAGATACCAAGTAGTGGACAAAACGTTGCAAAGGTCAGGGAAAATATCTTTTCAATACAGTGAGACAGTGAAATGCTGAACAGGGAACCCAATCCTGGAAGGTCACCATTGACTGTGAATAATTTAAAGACTCAAAACCAGTCCCCAGATTTGCTTTATGATATTGCAATAGAATGATGGCCTTAGCCTGCAGTCATCCAGATTTTTCTGATGTCTGTTACCAATTTTTTTCCTTTTCCATGCTGAGATGTGATTTCTTAGAGCTTACATTTTCACCTCCTGGATTTGTGTTTCAAGGTTACTTCTTTGTGACTTGGAGCTTTGATGAGAAAGTTACAGCCTCTGTTTCCAATATGCTTTTATGCATGTTATACCTCCTTATATGCATGGCATCTCTACTAAAGAAATTATAATTATCAGGTTGGCAGTCTGTGTATGGCCTCTCAGGGCACATGGATATTTGCTGAGTATTGATTCTTCTGCACAATGTGAATTAATGGAAAATTTCAAATCCTGAAATCTCTTCTCTAACCTGCTGCTTTACACAGCATTGCAGAGGGAGCATTATCAAAACAGGGATTTGAGTGAGTGTCAGAGGAACTGACATTGTGAGTTCTAGGTGTATTTGCACAATTTGGGATAATTAAAGCTAAGCAAGAATTGAGAAATGACTGTCAAGTGCAAAACACTTTTATACAGCTTGAAAACAGGTGACTTCAGACACCATAAGGTTCCTCTCCTGTGACACCTTTCAAACAGCTCTCATAGACTTTAGCTGGCACCAGCTGATGCTATAAAGAGAGCATTCAGTCATCTCTGGCCTTTTCTGGCTTCATTTCTAGGGGAGAAAGAGGTCAGAGTGGCTAAAATGCAGCCAGTGTGTGTCTCAAAAAGGTGAATATTTTAAAATACATTTTATATTTCTTAATGTGACTACCTCTCTAAGCAAATGAAAATGAAGGTGAGAGCAAAAAATCAAGAGCTAATATTGACTCAGAGTGATCTTCAGTTCAGTACTGCCAAAGCTGAATTGCAAACCATCAGGCTGCATAAAACTCATGATCTGCTTAAGGAGATCTGAAAAACTGGTAAGGCAGACAACCAACCAAACAAAACCCCCTTTTTATTTGCCTGTTGTTTTTGAGACTCTATTTAAAACTGTGTTTACAGGTTTCTGCAACTGTGGAGACTAGAACTGTACTAGTTTGTTTTAGTGGAAGTCAACATAATAAACTCCCAGAGCTGCAGTATAAAGGGGAAAAAAATAGGAGTATTTTAATGAAATTATGAAAGTTGGCAAAATTTCAAGTTGTGGAGATGCAGGGCAAAACCCTGTTACTGTTGAATTATTGCTTTGGAACTTAAAGGATTAGTTTTCTGTAGCCCCATTTTAATGCAGCTGCTGTGGCCTTTGGGTGAATAAGGTTGTAGATAGGGCTAATCAATGAAAGGACATCCTGTGGCAGACAGTGGCTGCAATGTGACCAGCTATAACTATTAAGTGAATGAGGATCTCAGACAGAATGCCTCTTTGGAGGAGCTCACTTAGCTCCTGAGTTAGATGGACCAGCGGGAAAGGTATGAGTGACTTTGCTGCATGCAAATGTCCTCATGCCCTCTGTCATTAGATAAACAGAAAATCGCCCTCCTGGGATACCACCCCCTACTGCAAGTGTTTCCTCTTTCAGGAGGCCCAAACCTGCCTTGGTGGGGTGGGTGGTGGGAGTCCCAGGCAGGGGCAGGATGGGTGATGGTTCTCAGCACTGCAGCTGACTTCCTACTTGAATGAAAGGCCTGGTGAGAGCTCTGTGCAAGAACATATATTGCTTCTCTTTTGTGCCAAGCAGGTCAGTACACAAAACACTGAGACTGAAATAAGCTGTATCCCTAATGCACCTGGCCAGCTGCTTGGGGAACTTCTGGAAAATAGTGTTTCATCAATAAGCAGTGACTGAACGAACCCAAGTGTTCATATATGAATTTCTGTTTCTCTTCCTTCTCTCCCTAGGTCCTGTTCTCCCCTCTTTCCTACCTTTCTGTCCCTTTTGTTCTGCTGGTGGTCAATGCTGCAGTCTTCTCATGCCTATAGCATGTCTTAGTCCTAGTTGTGCTTCTTGACAGACTGGCATCAGGTGTTCAGGGATCCACGAAGTAAAACCTACCTGGAGGTGAAGGGTTTCTTTTACATGGCTTACACACAACCTCTGCATTTTTTTTACTCTTTGTCTAATTAATTTTTTAAATTGAGAATATATACAAACAGGCTTTCTGCCTTTGTTTCCCCAGTCCTGGGCCCTGCTTCTGCTGGGCTTGTAAATATTTTAAATTTTTAAAAAATTAAGTTTTACTGTATATATTCATAATTTCTGCTGAGCTTCTTATGTTCTCTTAGAATTCTTCATCATGACAGTGTGCCTAATGTCATCAGATTCAGACATAGTCTCAAATGTGCATAAACAACCAGAGAGGTGAAGGGGTGAATGATCCATGTGAATTCACTTTTTTGACTTTCTGTTCAGGTTTTTTCTTCATACGTACTGCTTTTGTATTTGTACGTCCTCTCGCTTTGTTCTTCCTTGGTCCGATGAAAGAGTGCCAGCACAAAGATCTCAGTAACAACAGCCTGTGTGTGTGGTGAAGGGCAAAGAGGTGAGATATTCCCACCCAGGATAGAGGGAGAGAAGAACACACAAGGAAGCATATTCCCAGCATGAGCATTAACAACTGGTATCTACTAAACACATAAAGACTGGTGTTTCTGGCCAACTAAAATGTCTTGATGACAGTTGCCAACTGAGTCAGTGTGTTTTCTATATAAATTTGGAGGTATGGTCCAAAATCACTGTGTGTGGCAAGTGACAGTTCTTAAAGTTCATCATCAGGTTCTTGTACCCTTCAGATGTATGTCCCTTCCAGCCTGAGATCCCAGGGTGCCTGACTCTTCACACAGACTAGGAAAGCACCAGTTTTCCAACTCTCCAGCAGGTTTCCATTTGACTTTCATGCACCTGGTTCTGACCTTACTTGTTACATTTCACCAGCTGCTGGCTGCTCCTTAGTCACAGTATCCCCAGATACTGTGAGTATCTGGAGTATCTGAATCTACTTTCTGGAGATTTTGTAACTATTTAATGAATTGTGAGATAGTGGGTATTTGAAATTAATCAGCTCAGTGAGTAAAAGTTGTTTTGAGAGCTCAGAGAATGACTTGCTCTGTGCCTGTGAGGAGCAGTGCTGCTTCTCTCCTCAGCTCCCTCCCAGGTTGCATCTGGAAAAATAGCCTGCAGTGCTTTCCAACAGCTCCACAGCTGCCAAAGCAGTGCCCCAGAGCTGCACAGGGTGAGGAGAAAGAAGGCACCGATGTCACGACTTTGGGGCTCAAGTGGGTGTTGTGAGACTGGGTCATAATGCTCCCAGTGCTGGTGGAAAGAGAAGCAATGATAGAGAGAATAATCTCTGCACTCCAGTGTCTTTTACTAGGCCACAATCCGCTTCGGCAGCTTATTTCTGTATGCTAATAAAACGGAATTGCCTTTCTGAAAAGTGTCAATGTCAGCACAGTACGCAGACTTGTATACAGACTTTCACAGCGAAAAAAAGAGTTCATAACCTCTTTTACTCTAGTAATTGCTGTTCTTAATTAATAAGTCTTTGTTATCTCCAAATTGAAGTAATTCTGTGAGCTACTCGTGCTTCCTGCTTAGCTTTCCTTAATTGTGCAGACATTTGAGTCAGCACTGGCTAACCTGGATGCCAAGTCCATATGCTAATACGTTCCCCTGCTCTGAGGGGACTGTTAGTTAGCAAGCTGCCCACGTAATGCTGAACACGTGGGAACGGCTGTGTGCTGTGAATATTCTGGCCCAGCACACTTGTTTCAGTGCCAAAATGCCTCACAATCAGACATAATTTTTCAGTGTCACATTCACTTTCAGGGAACTCTCCTGACACAGGCTTTTGTTTTCTTCTTTCTGAACAACCATGAGGTGCTCAGAGATCGGGAAGTAAAACCTGCCGTGAGACTTGGGAGGGCTTTGTAGGGTTTGCCCACTGCCTCCCTTCCCTGCCAATGCCAAGGTAGCGGTGCCATGAAAGCAGTTATTTTCCCACTTTCCTCCTCTTCTCTTTAGCTTCACAATGCCCTCTGAACCTGTATTTTGGAGGATTATACTAGGAGACGTAGGACTGAAATATAGATTAAATTTAGCTGAAAAAGAAATGCAAAATCCCCAAATTCTTTACTTAGGGCAGATGGTATAATTTGGTATGCCAACAGTGCAATGCCATGAGTGTGCTACCCTCACACAAAATCCAGCCCCTTGCCGTGTGACCTGTAATTCACAGTGGGGTGTAACCAAGGGGTTTCACTGGGCCTGACTGGGTACCAACCTGCACATACAGCTATCTCAGACTGTGAGTGATGGCAGTGCAACGTGAGGCTGCTCTGCTCGAGACTGTACTTTGTTGCAGTTGTGGCAGACCAACGATATAAGCAATGTGAAGTTTGCAGGTGGAGGGAATATCTCAGGGTGTCAGCTGGGAGAGCTGGAAAAAACTGATCAAGAAACAGAAAGCCATTCAAGAAACAGAAGCTCAAGTATAAACTCACCATTCTGATGTTGTTGTAGTAATGAAGAAACCCGAAAGCTTATCCAGCCTTTCCAACTCTACCAGTTGCTCTAACAAGAGATGGTACCTCTACCTTTAAACTTTACAGGCATTGCATTTTCCCTGCTAGGAGCTACACACTTAGAGGTTGTGGGCCGAGTTTACTGAACAGAATGGTACTTCCTAGCCTCACTGGTTCACTGGCACAATGGACTTGATCTGGTCTGTCATGTTTCTTCAAACCCCCTCAGGTGAGAGGACAGAAGCAGCTGTATCTTCCCACCAAGGTGTCAGAGAAGGTCAGCATAGCAGAAAGACCAAATTGATGTATTTTCTGTGCACTTACGTGGTCTCTCTTCCCTCTCAGCACAGCTCACTCTTCTGGCTGCAGTAGGCAGTTCTAGTATAACAGCAGACTCCTCAGGGTCCTTGGTTATTGTTGTGTAAATCCAGATCTAGACCTGTATAAAAAGCAGTGAACAAATGTGAAATAAAAAAATGAAAGGTGAGAATACTTACTTGTCGTGTTGTGTTGAATCACACCACTGATCATGACTTTTGCTCTCTTTTGTCTACTCCTTTTTTTTTGGACAGAATTTTAATTCTGTCTCTCAATGTTCTTGTAATACTGTACTCACCCACAGTTTTCTTACCTTACTGTGTGGTTTTACCATGGTGAATCTTGCAGGAGCTTTCCTTCCCTTTGGAATTCATACCCATCTTTATTTTGTTCCCCTCTGTGAGTATGGAACAGCATCCACTGCTGGTGCTGTGCTCTGGTTAGGCAGAATGAGTTCTGTCAAAAAAGAAAAAGGAAAAAAGAAAAGGGCAGGAGCATTTCTTTCCTTACTGGGGGGCTCGGCAACATTTTGAGGCTTGGGCTTCATTAGAGCAGTGAATGGGACTTGGTATTTTAAAACTAAGCAGAGTCCATAGTCCTTTCACAGTCATGGATGATTGCACATTGTGGTCTTAGCAGTTTACTAGTCTAATGTTTCACTTGCTTTCACATTTTTGAATGGTGATTTCTGCATCCCCAATAGGCTGGGGAAGTCCTGGAAGCAGGTTTAGTATTGCGTGTGGTTGGAAACTTCTGGGCAGACGTTTTTCTTTGGAAAAATGCTTGTTCATTGAAACTGAGTGGTGCTGGGGACATGGATTTTGGGGTTTTTTTGCACTTGTATTTTGCTGTAGATGATGCTATTATATAACTCTGATTTGAATTGGTACAAGATAAGAGGCAGAATAATAAAGAAGGGTGAAAACAAGAATGAAATGTTTTGATTTACTGGATTTTTAATGCTCTTTTGTGGGAAATTTCAATTTTTCAGTCCACTCTGGAATGAAACCATTTTTGCAACTTCAGTAGTTCACATGAGAGACGTTTTGAAATTGGACAGCACTGTGTGCTGGTCTGCACTGCTTGTCCACGTCTTTCCAGCTGGCTGTGCTGTGCAGCTTTTGCTGTGGTCAGTGGTGTGACGTGTCAGGAAGCACTAGAAAGGTTGTCTAAGTATCAGTCTGGAGAAAAAACTGTGGCAGCAGCGAGCAACTTCTGCTGAAGCCAGGCAGAAAGGATGCGTGGATAGTGGAACAAAGATGGAGGAGCCTTGCTGGCTGCAGTCCTGGCTTTGGAAAGTCTGAGGGGAGAGTTTCAATAACTTTATTTATCATTTGCATGGCAGTGTCCTCTGCAAAAAAGGACAGGAAACAATGAGAGTCCTAGGAAAAGAAAGCAGAAGAGGGGAAAGAAAAAAGAAGGAAAAAGTTGATGGAGTTTTCACATTAAAAAAAATAGTAGCAAAATTACTGAAAAGTTTGTTAGAGGAGGAAAAGGGGAAAAAAAGTGAAGGTAATGGAGCAAGAGTTGACTCCATGTGTCTTAAACATGCTGAGGGAAAAGACAGGATGGCTGTGACTGAGAAGCTACAGAAACTGGAATTATGGACAAAAGTAGGGAGAAAAAGGAAAATCAAGTGAGGAAAAAAACAAAGAACACGGTGAGGTTCCCTTCCTGGTAATTTTGTGGAAACAAACAGTGGCTCTGGGTATGAGGTGCTGTTTTCTGTGTATTGAGGGAATGATAAACACCCTGACTTTTGGTACATTTTCTGATCTACTTCAATGTCTTGAGAGGCATGATATGGCCCTGAAGTCTGGTAACAGGAACAGGTTAGGCTGTGAAGTTCTATCACTTTTGATTTATCTGGCCACCATGCATGTCACAAGGAAGGAGTATCTTGCAATTACTCTTTAATTATATGATTAGTTAATAGGGTTTCCTATTAAACACCATGTAACTACGTGAAGATTACCGTGTAATTACCTTTAGTAGATCCAAAACTAATTAGCATATAACCTGTATTCTTGCCTTGTGGTTGGGAAGGCTATAATCTTGTAATGATATGGTGCTCACTGTGTTGTCAGCCTGCCACTACATGCTAATTTCCATGTAGTTAAACGCACAGTAGTTTTCACACAAGTAGTATTTGTGTTCTGTTACCAATTGTGCCATAAACTTGTGCCCCTGTTGGCACTGACGGTGACTTAAACCAATTACATTTTCGAATTGCCTATGTGAAAGTCTTTTGTTATACCCTTTGCTTGCTGCTGCGCTGTAAACTCAGCTGGATGTGAACACTTAAAGCAATCTTGAGGCAGGAGACTTGATTAGCTTCCTTCATTTGCTTCACCAAATCTAGTGCAAAATGCACATGTCTGTGTTACTGATGTTTACTGTTCATTTGTGGGAAGCAGTGGCTTCTGGGTAGTAAATGCTGCAGGTAAAGCACCAGTTCAATAATCATAATAAAATAATGTGTACTTTAAAGATAAGCATCCTTGCCCAAGTTTAAGTGGAGGTGAATTCTTTCTGTGTTGTTTCACTTCTAAAATGCAGCTGAACTATTGGTGAGCAAAGCTCACTTGCTGAATAAACACAGGCTAGGTTTTATCTTTCACCAGATGAATAAAAATATTTTTTAAATAATGGCTTTATGATTTTGCATCTATAAGAGCAAATAAACTGTTTATTTGCGGTGTATTCTTTGCTATTCAGTTTCTAATGAAGAGCTCCATCATACCTCTTGGCTGGGATAGGACAGGAAAAGTGACCACTATAAATACAGTTTGGTTGATTTTTCTGTTTTCTTTGTCTTTTCCTATCTCTTTTTCTTTTGTCTACATTTACCTTTCTGAAATGCATTCTGTATGTTTTACAGTTTTCCTTGAACCTAGAGTAACCTCAAACATATAAATCCACTCTGTTTTCCTCCCTTTCCTCCCCAACTTTTGCTCAGATGGCCTTGTTAAACCCTTCAAGGCAGACCTTGAAGACACTGGCATTTGAAGTGATGGCTAAGACATACTAGCAAGGTGGGCTGGTTGTGGCTTGGGTTTGTTTAATTCTGTTGCCCAAACAGTTTGTGCCTTGTTAGAGTTCTGTCACCTGTGGGTGCAATAAATTCACATTCCCATGTTCAGGCTGCCCAGGAAATTATTCAGCAGGAGCAGACCCAAGGTGAGACCAGATTGTTGCAGATCTCACTACCCAGTATCTGTATCTTTCACTTTGTCAGTGACATTCTGCTGGGTTTGAATGTGTAGGTTTTTTCCCAACTAGTTCTGTACCCTCTTCCAATAGTTACGTGTAGACTGTATTTCTCTAGCCTACTTCTGCTAGGGAATGTCATGAGAGACAGTGTCAAAAGCCTTAGTAAGTCAAGATACATAATGTGCACATTCTTTTCTATTGCCATGTCTGCTTCTTTGACAAAGAAGGAAATTACAATACCTTGACATGACTTGTTCTTGGCAAATCCATTATTGGCTTTTACTCATCTCTCTCTCTCCCTCTCCCTCTTCTTCTAAGATCTTTGAAGTAGTTTGTTTATTTGCTACTTCTCCTGACTGCTTTAAAAAGGTTTTAACTCCTGAAACCGTCACTGAGGTTTTTTTATATATCACGTCATTTATCTTTATAGAATACATTATGTCTCCCTATCAGCCCTTTCTGGTGTGCATCTCTGCACTGTCTAAGCTACAAAACTCTGCTGCCGCTACAGTATTTACACAGATTGGTCAGAAATTCCCTAGCCCCCCCCCCCATTCACGTCTTTTAAATAAGAGCATGATATTGCTCATTTTGCCTTTTCCTAGACCTCATCCTTTGATATTCATGAGCTCTGAGAACTGTTAATGCTCATGACACTGCTTCACCTACTCCTTCAAGTATCCCATGATGAAATCAGCCTGACCAGCTGAACTGAAAACATCCAGCTACTCTGTAATGTCTTTTTTGCTCTTCCAGGCAGCTAAATTAACCCATCTGTTGTTGGTACTACTGGTGTTAGCAAACTGATTACATGAATTCAATTCTTTGGCCTCTTACATATCTACTGACAGCTTTCTCCCCTGTGAGCAGCAAACCAACTCTCGTCTTGGTCTTCTTTTTACTAACAACCTCTTTATAGAAATACACTCTTCTTGCCTGGGATGTTTCTTCCTAATTGTGTCTCATCCAGCCCTTTTCTGGTTTTTCCCCACGTTTATTTTAGATCCATTCTTCTGTGCCCTAGCTTTACACTTTAGAGTATGTTTCCTTCTTGTCTTGAGCACAATGAAGAGCTTATGATACAGAGAGATGAGGAGATAAGCACCACTTTATACTTAAGTATTCTGAATAGATATATGAGATCACAGGTATGTGAGATGCATAAATATATGGCTACGCAGGAATTCAGATGCACAAGTGGACACTGGTTCAGCAGAACCAGAGTTAGAGAAAATTTTCCTGAGCTACGTGTGATCTCTACAGCGGAGTGATCTTTCTTGTGCAGCAGTTAAGGTCCAGCTTTGCTGCATGTTGTTACTTGGGACTGATGATGTGATTTATCATTTCAAATGAGATTTCTAGGAACTGAGATCCGGCAGCAACGCTACAGAACAGAAGACTGACTGTGCAGGAAAGCTGCAGGATAAACTTGGAGGCATCTTTTATCTTCCAGGTTGTTTGTATCGGTCTTCATTTCTCTCTGTCATTCTTCTCTTTCTCACATTTCACTTTTCTTGTCTGTCTTGAGATGTCAGAAAACTGTGAAAACCCACATGGAAGCTGGGAAAGCCCATCATGTCGCAGGCCAATGTAGAAAGTGTCAGGAAGCCAGCAGGTGCTCTGAGCTGCAGTGTCTGTTGGTAGGCTGAGAATGAGCCACTGCCTATGAGGTTATTGTGGTGGAACTGGAATCATTGGTGGCACTGGGATTCTCATTACCAGACGGCTGGAAGCTGCATTAATGATGAGGTCTGCTGTGAGGTCCTCCTTGGCATTTTGTGTGATATCAGGAGCACAGCAGGACTATCATGTAGCACTTGAATCTTGTATGCCTATACTAATTTTAGGGACACAAATGAGGAGAGGAGCTTTGGCAGCTCTTTTGCTTCTGTTTACTTGAAATCTCTGAAGGTAGCAAACCTGTGGTCTCTTTACCAACACTGCAAAAAGAATCAGTTTCTTTACCTGTAGATATACTAATGCTACTTTGAAATAAATGATCTGTAATGAAGCTGGTTTCACCTGGGATGCCTGAAATCTGGTGTTTGATGAGAAGGTGAGTACAGCATTGTCTGTCTTTGTCTACTCTCTGATCTGTGATGTACTAAATAACTTTGGGCACTTGTGCAGCTTGTGCTGGCTCTGAGCCAGGACCAGCTTTGTGTGTTTGCTAATGAGATCAATGCCATTGGGGGCAGACTCAAGTTTAGTGCATGATCTTTTGTGCTGTCTGCCAATAAAAGATTTCTGTGGTACTCAATGTCTGGCTGCCTGGAACCTTTTTTTTTTTTTTTATTTTATTGTTAATTTCTCTCCTGTTATGGAAAAATCCTTGTGATTTAAGATGATACTGTTCTGCGTGCTGAGTATATACATAGTTGTCTGGACTCTTAAATGCAGGAGAGGGAAAAATATGTGGGATATGTTAAGTTCAGATCTGGGAACAGGTGCAGGCTCTTTCTGAGGTAGTAATGCAGATATTAAAAGAATAATATCCTAAAATGACAGAAGTTTAGTAACTGTCAGTAAGAACAGGTGGAGTTCACTTTTAGGAAGAATATGAAATGTATCAGTGGCATTCAAAGTTTGATTTCTTTAAACTTCCTGTCCTCACAAGAGCTCTGGTACTTTTTCCTGTTCTGAATGGAGGTGGGGAGAACATCCTGAAAGAGTCATAGCACTGGTATTTTACTGTGGTCTTAAATAGAGCTGTGCAGTGCCCTACTGACCCCGCACTGGTGCTGAGCTGAAGGACTCTCCTGGGTCTCAGTTCTCCTTCCCTACGTAAGGCAGAGTCCTTTGGCTGTGTGAGTCACAGACTGGTTCATGTGATGACAGATACACCGAGGGTAGACTCTGTACTTAGAGCTTTTATTAGTCCTGCTCCCAGATCTCAGACTTCTGTATGGGACTGGGTACCTTGGCTTACCTCCTTCTGCACGGGGTGCTGTGGTCTGGATAACACAGCAATGGTGCGTTTTGAAAATTGTTTTTGAATTGTCCCAGTGAAAAAGTAATTTAACACGTTTTAATTTAATTTGGATTTGCTTAGTCATCTGTAGTAACCTTTTTCTCCTCTCTTTTATAAAATGCGGCTTTTAAGAGTACATTTTTTAGATCCATCTTTCTGAGTCTCAGTTGAGAGCAAAATACAGTTGCCCATCAGCAGCTGTGCATGAAGAACTTTTCTGAGGAGCCAGTCTGCTGTTTTCCAAACATTTTGTTTTCTTTCTCTTGCAGTGACTCAGTAGACACAAAATCACCCCAAGCACTGTGGTGTGTTTAAACTGTATGGTTATCTTTCCACAGTTGGAATAAACAAACATAATTTGTTTAGAAACTTCTATTACTCTCTACTGTTCTCTACAGTAACTCACTTGAAATATTCACCCTGCAGATGTTAAAAATGTAGGTGTCAAAATCATCTTCTGCTTGTGCTCCAGCCCTGTTATGGAAGTGTTACTAAATTGTGTCATTCTATTTACAAAGCTACATGATTTAAGTGAAAATAAGTCTTTCAACTATAAATATTTTACCTCTCAAAATACTACTGAAATAACTTCTGGGGGAAAAAAAAAAGGTGAATCCTAAAAAAAAAGAAAGGCTAAATAAATTCCAGATATGTAAGATGGTATTTGTGCTTTTCAAACCAAAACTGACAGGAGACTGTTATGAAATGTACTCTGACCATCACATAGCTATTCATGGACAGTGTAAGACTTGGCAATGGAAAAGGCACTACCTGTGTATGATTCACGTTTTACATTCACATGGCATTACCTCAGTCTGCTGTCGTACAGAGCTATGCTCAAACAAATAATCACCAGAACCATTATTACATTTTGACATATCTGGCACAATGTTTGAAGGTGTACAGACATGATATAATGTATTTTTCTAATCTGTAATGGGATGAACATGTGTCTTACCAGCCTTTGTCACAGACATTTCCCAGACTGAGTATCCCAAAACCATTACTCAGATACTGAGACAATTGTTTCTCTTTTTTGAGCAAAATAAATTTAAGTCTTCATTCAACTTGCTGGTTACATGAAGTTGCTTGAGTACCAAAATTTCTGTCTCTAGGTTTTTGCTTTTAAATCTTCCAAGGGTCCTGTCCTTAGGCTAAGCTCGCAGTCATAAAAAATTTGACAATGAGTTTGTTCCTCAATAAATTTGAATTAATTTCTGAGTCTTTGCTGTTTCTATAATGTGCATTTGACAGAAACAAAAATAGTGCCCTACTGCCCTTATTCGAGATTCAATTTCAAGAGGAGACTTGGACTATTTTCACTTCTGAATCTGCTACATTATATAGCAAGGCAGGACAAATGTGCTCTGGATGGATGATATCCTTGCGTGACAAAAGTAAGAAAACTGGCCAAAATTGTATTCGTGCTATCCCGAAGATCACTAAATAGAAATCACATTCACAAGAGAGCACAGATGAAAGAGAAAAAAGTGGCAAAATAACAGATGAAAACAAATACTTTTTCACCAAGGTGCAAGGTAATTTTGGGACTCTTAACCAAAATATTTTCCAAGTGCAGAATTAGGCAAAAAAAATTTAAGAAGGGGATTAAACATATAAATGAATTTCAAGCAGAATATATTGCTTGAAAAACGATGAGTGACAGAGCGTTATGGTAACAGAGCATTATATATAAAACCAAATATTTGTGCTCCTGTATTTGACCAGAGTTTTAACAGCTTGAATGAAAATCGTGTCCTTTTTCTTTACCTCTCAAAAAGCTGTGTATTTAATCTGAGCTAATCTTCTAAACATTGTGTGTAGTGTCAGGGGAGAAGGAGAGACAAGGAGATATTTCCTTAGCATTTTAAAGCTCTGGTTTGGCAATGAGCTCTCTATCTGCACCAGACAGATACTTCATCAGGTCTGGACAGCAGGAGCTCTGCTGCTCATGCAGAGCTTGGGTAGCTAACACTGCCTGTGAGCGAGCATGTTGCCTTCGGACTGTGGGCCAGGGCAGGGACAGAATGAAACCACACAGAGCTCCTTCAGGACTGGGACATGAATATGATCTATAGAGATTACTCTTCTAATATCATCTGTGTCTAGACAGATGGGTATGCTCTTGTTAGCTGATGAGTTGTGTTAATTGCATTGGTAGCAATGTGTCTTCAGACAACCATTTACTTCCTCTGAGAGCTGCATTTATGATGTTCCACCAAGACTGTACACAATTCAATAGATGTCGAAGAGCCTCTGAATGTTTTTTTCAGTCTTGATGTTTTATTTTAAATAGCATGTCATTTACAAGACTCCCAAAGACAGATAGCTTTCCCTGCTAGCTCGCAGTCATTCTGCAATTATATGGAACAGACGTTGAAATGATGATGGTGGCGTCTCACTGCTACATTTTGCTGCTGCTGTGATCTAATGTATTTCAGCAACAAGCTATTCCCCCTGCATTTTGTATGCATCAGATGTCGACATTAACACACTGTCACTTCTACCAGCTATACTCACTTTTTTTCAAACTTGTAAAATGTTTTCTAATCTAGAAAAAGTGTCACCATATAGCTGTAACTGTAAAGGTGGAAGTTATCCAATGCAAAAGTAGAATGATGTCTTACCTTTTAAAATCTTATTCTAAGTCTTAAGATAAGTGTAGTGGCCTTTATGGAGTTAAGTGTACTGGGCCAAATTTCTCATGTTGTAAGCTTAACTTACATTGTTATCTGTAAGCATCTGCTTTTGACAAAAACACCTCAGTGATGTGCACACTGACATTTGTAGCTATCGTTTTAGTTTGGTTTCATGATGATCATCTAAAAACACCTGTTGAGGTTCTGTCCATCCTTGATCAAAAGATAAAAAGCAGAAGAAAAAAATATTATGTACGCCAGATTTCGCTCACAGATAGCATCACACTCACGCTACTGAAAAATTCTCTGTGAGGTTCCAGCCTTTCCTAAGTATACTGCACCTCCCTGGGGGACGTGTGCTTGTTTACTTCACAGAGGTATCACCTATCTTTACAGAAGTTCACAGTTCACACAGTACATTCTGTATCTCCTTTTTTATCTCTGTGATATAAAAGTCTGTCAGGTTGGTTTTTATAATGGAACAAAACAGGGCGTTCTAGAAAACAAAGGAAAAGTATTTGTTTGGTTTTCATACCCATGGCTGTAAATCAAGAGATCAAAGAAGTATTGAAAGCACAGAATGCTGAAACAGTGAGTAGAGAAAATTTCCTCAGTGTGAGTTGGATATTAATACATGTGGAAGAGTCTGAAAAAAATATGAACGTTTTTCTTTACCTCTTATCTATTTTTCTCTCCACATATTTGGTTTACAAACATATTGCAACGAAAGTTCTTTTCACATATCCTGCTGGTTGAAGATTTAATTTCTTGTACATATCTAAAAATACATAGATAAAAAAAAAAAGTCTGCATGCAGCAACTTACCACCATGTGAGGACTTCCTCTGCATATGCTCAGTGTTTTAAAACTGCATCAGCAACAAAAAAACCTGCACTCACAGCCTTTACTACTGACCTGCACTAACTCTTCACACACCAGGCAAAACTCCCCTCTGCTAGTTTGTACCAAGGCTGCACCTTTGTGCATTGTACACAGCTGAAGAATCTTCAAGATCAAAGCCTAATGCCTGAGCATAATCTTGTTCCTGACATGTCATGCCAGGCCCTTTTCACTGTGGGTGCTTTGATGCAGCGACAGTCAGGAAAAATAACAAACCAAGAACAAACTGAGAGAGGAAGGAGTCAATGCAATGTGTTCTCATGGCTCTTGGCTTCTGCATTAAAGCTAACATGTGCAAACCCCCTGGTTTGGATAGGTTTCTCTTCACTACTGTTGTTTTTCTCAGTTTCTGTTTCCGCTGTCCTGTCTGGAGTCTTCATTCTCATGTTCTTGTAAGGTGAAAACATAAGGGATTCAGGACGAGAGCAAGAGACTGTTTCCAGCCATTCCCAGTGTAGAAGGAATGGTGCACATCCCTTGGTTCACCCAAACCTGCACCTGGCTATCAGTAAATGGAAATGTAGTGCATGATATTATGCAGTATCACCAGCCTGGGAGGTTTGCAAGAACCTTGAAAATTCTATGTTTCCCTTCTATGGAGCCCTTCTTTGCTCAGGAGCAGCTGTTCTCAGTGACTGATGCTCAGTTCTGAGTCACCTAAGGGACCCTCAACATATTTTGTTCTGCCAGAAGAGGCCAGGACACAGGGCTCATAGTGGACATCAGAGATGTGGCAACTCAGGAGAGCCTCTAGGACTTCTGAAATGATAAGAAAGGTTCCCAAATGGAAAATTATTGCATGCACAGAGGAAAAAACCCCCTTTGTGAACCCTATTTGAATACTACAAAATTTCAGTAATGCCAGGAAAGGGGTGAAAAAGGACCACCTTGGAAGCTGATGAGAAGCAATACAAGAAAGTACAATGCTCGTATAATTAGTATTTCAAACACGACTTCTGTAGGAAGCCAGAGAAAAAGCTTTCTTCTTTTTCCCTCCTGGTAGAATCGGACTGCTACCACCCTGGCTAGCAGTTACACTGCAATACCCTGTTCCAGCTGACACTGTCTTTTCACCTGAAGAAGATGGCAGTTCTGTGCAGGAAGTCTCTTTGGTTTCCTCTTTGTAGAGAGGGCAGACAAAAACAGTTGCAAAAAGAAGAAGGTTTTCGCCAGAGTCAGGGCATGGTCCTTCAGGTCACTTCTGGGAATCTGTTTGTGCAGCTGCAGATGAAGCACCTCAGAAGGTACCCCAGTACGGCAGAAGACCATTGCCCAGTTCCACAGTAGTTCTGCAGCTTCTGCCCCTGGGTCCAGCTGCACCCTGAGGTGTTGTGAGATGTGTGTTGGCAGGGTTTCAGCTGCAGACACCTGAACCCCAAGGAAGAGTACGGGAGTTTTGTGTCTGTGGCGTTTAAAGCACGCTTCTTTATCCAGCTTCTGCAGGTGTATGGGCATTCAATTAAAGCCAGAAGAATAATGGCTTGATATTAAGCAGATATATGATCTCTTTGTGCCGTCAGCCTTTACCTAGGGGAAAGTCCTATTAAATTCAGTAAAAATTTGCGTAAGCTGGGATTTTAGGAATGAATAAGAACATGGATTAAAATTGCTTTTCTGTGATTATTTATGGCAGCACTTTTTATATACTAGACAAGTCACAAACCCGTAGAGATGATAGTGAGAAGTTCACTTGATGAAAACAAACACTGGATTGCATTTAGAGAGACATACAATAACCTAAACAACAACTCCAAAGTTGTCATGTGTACTTGCTTCTCCTGGCCTGTCCATAAGGATCTGCTAACCCATAATCAGCAAGCTCAGAGCCAGTAGGGAATACAGAGATTTTCCTCCTCATGGGAATCAATGCTTTCTTTACCTTACTGTGAATTACTGTCAATAGCTGATTTTACTGAGTTTGCCAAGGCTCACAACTGTTGTATGTTCTTACAGCTTACTTTGTATCTTGTATTTCTTTAGGTTGGTTGCTGTGATTACTTAAACTATCTGCTTTTGATTAGCTGTCTATGCGCAGATGTTTTAAGGTGCCTATGAGTAGATTTCACTTATTCTTGGTTTTTGCATAATCAAGGAACTAGTGTGTGACAGGGGTTGTTTCTCTGGCACAGTTGCACTACTTCCACTTTACTACCATCTCAAATTTTATCAGTAAAAATCCTTTTGATTATTCCTTTGCCAGATAAGCAGAAAAATCCCCTTCTGAGCCACGTATTATATTAGTGGGTCTGGGCAATGCCAAGCTTCCACTTCGCTTTCATTATTTTAATAAGAGATTTTCCCTTGTCAAATCAACAGGAATAAGTGTTGATACGAGATAAATAGAGCATGGCTTAAGTTCCACAAGTGATGTTAATGTTTGTACCTTTACAAATGTTGCCTGTAATAATTGCACTTAAAGTCCCTATCTGCTTTCCACCTTCAATCATTAGGTGATGTCACCTGGGTTGTAAGACTGGAATTCACTAAAATAATATGACATGAATCCAAGTGCCCTGCATCTATTGTTTTCTCATCTGAAATTTCTCTCCCCTTGGACATACCAATTCTTCAAACACTGTCCTAATAGCAGGACTTAGTATCTGCATCAGAAATTAGAAAACAAACACAAAACCCGAAGCAAACAACCCCATAATGTGCTGCCATTAGAAGATCTAAATGAGAAAGCTGCTACACACACTGTATTCTTTATAAGATGTTTGCGTCATGTGATTTTTAAAGCATTATATTTGCAGTGTTAACCATTAGTTGGTCACTGGAAAAAGCTGGTATCCTTCAAGATGTCAATTACCCTAGTGGATATCGTATCCTAAAAAGCCTATGGGTATATACTTCTGACTGGAAAGCATGCTAATGAATTGATTCAAGCCAACCAAATCAGTCCATTTCAAACTCTTGGAGACTTCTGAATAAAGATCTAACACCCACGCAATATAGATCATCCTCAAAAGTCTTCATTCTGTGCCATGAAAGTTCAGGGAAGTTTTCTCTACTGTCTTTCATGGAAACAGGCTCAAACATGTTATCCTGCCCCCAGTGACGTCAGCATCAAAGCTGGTAGACTTTGTGTTCATTGCAAGAACATAATTGTCAACCATTTGATATCTGAGAAAGCTGAGCAGAGAATGTTCTCCATTGTCATAAATAATAAAAAGTAATAAAAATTATTTTTTCATAGACATTGAATAAAAAAAATTAAAACTTTTTAATTCAGGAGAAACAGAAATATACTTTGACTAAAGATTAGAAATACATAGTATAAATACATTTTTAAAGGTCAATACATTTGCCCAAGTTATATTCTCATAATTGTTTTTCTTACTTGAAGCAGGTGTAACTTGTATAAATGTAAAATGATTTGTGAAATGAACACAAGACTGTTTTCCTACAGACAATGATTGTAGATACCACTGAATAGGAAAGACTCAAATGATTTTTATTTGTAAATATCATCCTGTTCTTACAAATACTTAGATTCTGGTTTAAACATTATGTTTTATAATAATATGTAACGAAAGAATGGCATATAGTAATGAAGTAGTCACAGAGCTAACAGAGACTTTTCTTAATCGTCTTCAGAACCATCTCCTAGATGAAACCTTGTCTTTAAGTTAAGGGCAAAGATAAATTTAAAGCCAAACCTCTAATCCAGATTGTCTCTGGAGCAATGCTTTACATGCCCCTTTTTCTTTTTGCATTCTTGCACTGCTTATAGCAGGCAAGGGAAAGAATAATGTGAAGTATTACAGCCTGTGACTGGTAAATGTGTGCACACATTCTGTGTCCGGTCATATTTCAATTATAACAGGGATGCAACAGCCTTGGTGCCAAAGCATTGACTGCACACATCACAGCAAGGTTGTGTTAACTTGATTGATCTGATTTGATGAGCTGCATAAACAGTGCAAGCTTCTGGACTTCATTTGCATTAGATGTAACAGGGAGAGCAAAAAGTCACAGTAAGAAACATTTTTCACTATGAGGGAATGAGTATGTGAGCACACAAATCAGTAGGGTCACTGGGAACTGCCTTTCTGGGGAATTTTGGCCGTCTACTTCAGAAGTGATCAGAGTTAAATAAATAACAAAAGTGATGAGGCACAAAGGCTGTGTGCAAATAATATCAATTTCCCTAATGAATTGCCCACTATCAGTCCTGGAATGTGTTAACTGCACAAGCTGTAATAGAAACAAGAGAAACTTCTTTTTTCAGTGATGTGCAGAGCTGCCAAACTTATCATCATATCACAGACATTCCCCACGAGTTGTGTATATCCTGCATGCTTATGCTTTCTTATCACTGATCATTAGCGTCTATATTGCACTACATACTGCTCAGCTGCTTCTCTTTCATGGAGGCTCATTTATCATGTATTTTGGCTTGTGCAAGGATGAGATTAACGGCCTTCTAGTTGCTGCCTGATTCACTCCTACTTTTCATAACTTCTCAGTATAGTCAGCTGTATTTGTTCTTAATGGGTGTATTAATTATACTTAATCACCTTGTTTACCTAGGAGAAAGAGGATTCCCTGACCGTACATCTTTGATCACTGTTCTCCATGAAAGCCAAACACTATCACTAAAGGATCCCCACTCCCCATCTGCAATGATACTACCCCATTTCTCCCATCCCATCCTTTCCCAAAGCTGTATATCTTTAAATTTTCCTTGGTGTATTTTCTGTATGCAGTTGGGTTTTGGTCACTGCCTCAGGCACAGACCTTTCTGTAAGCTTCATCTTCTGTCCTTCCTTTGTTTTCCTGATGCAGCCCAAGTAATTCAGCCAATAGTTATTTGACCCACAGCTGCAAGCTGTGGTAATACTGAAGTAGGAATGAACATACAGGATATATTCACTCTATTGCACATTTTAAATCCACCTAAGCAAAATGTAGAACACTGTTTGTTCCTCTAATATGTTGATGAGGAACAGTAAACTCAGCCAAGAGGGGTAAAATTTCTCTGACATTGTTACTTTGTCCAGAGGTTTTCCTTTTCTCAATGGATTTAAATACTGCACCGTGGTTATGTTGCTGCCAAATATAAGAGTTTGCGTCAAAGCTGAAGGAGAAATATTCCAAGGTGGAATCCAAGTTTCTCCTTCCTATGCATGTATGTTGTTTTATCTATTGCTACTTCTCTGAGAGAGGAGCCAGGGGATAAAATGAAGAGCATGTTCCTTCAGTGGTGCAAAAAGCCTGTATTTCAGCCATAGAGGTCTGTCTCCTGGCAGGCGTTGCCTGGAGCTTTACTCTTCTGGTGCACTTTGCTTTGCTTTCTATTCTTACACTCTATCTATGGTTCCCTGGAACCAGTGCCTCAAGACGCTTCCCTTCTGGACACTGCTTCTGCCCTCCCCCACACTAACTGCATGTTGAACTCTGCCAGTTCCTGTTTTAAGAATGCAATGTTCTTGAGAGCTGACAAAAATATAATTTGCAGTGGCATTTCATTGAGGTACCCGGCTTTCCAAGGGTCAGGGTAACAGCCTGCAACAATGTGGCCTGCAAAAAAAAGTCAGTAAGTTGCTTTTCAAAATTGGTAATGCACAAATAGCAAGTCACGCTCCTCTGCCTTGCTTCTGCTCTCTCTAAAACTTCGAGTTCCCATCTGTCAGTATTTTCTCTGGGACATCTTGTGTCTCAGTGTAATCTTCTGTGCCATCTTCTTTAACAACGTTCACCAGAAGTGTCTTCAGCAATTAAGGCAACTTGAGGTGAACAAGATCTCCTCTATTTTATTCACACTCCATGTTCTTTGAAGAAATCTCTGGTTATCTCTTTTCATAAGAAAAAACATATGCAGCAAACAGCAGATAGCCATAAGCCTACTTCAGTCGTGTCCATTTTTTGCCTGGATGTCGGATAATTAGTTTAATAAAGCCCAAGATGTTAAGTTCAATAAAATTTAAATGCCTAAACACAATATGTTTCTTTTAAAAGCCTGACCTTCAGTTGTAATATATTTTAACCTTGTAGGCTAATTAATCACCTGGATAAAGGCCTTTAAAAGACATTAATCTGGAACACCTAAAGACTTTATGTCCATAGGTCTGGGATTAGGTCTGTGGCATACTGAGCTTTTTAACGCCCTGCATCCATTCCCATCATCCTTTGAAACACACTGTCTGAGCAATATATGGTTAAAAGAACAACCCCTGCCAGGGCCACGCTTCTGTTTCAAAATCTTCAGGGCTTATTGAATAGACCGCAGTTACCTCGTTGCTGTGTCCTTGAACTCTCAGCTACTGGTTCCTGGCCTTCAGCTGAGGAGCATTTCGGGTTGACTGGGTTAGTCCTCCTGGCCCCTTCCAATGCCAAGTCAGACAGATTAGGTTAAGTCATTTTGGTAATGGTTAAACTTTGTAGTGAAGTATATTAAAGTGTTTTCCTGCATTCATCTTCTGCTTCTCATCACTTTGAAACACCAGGAATTTACTGTCTGGAGCAGCTGTGACATATTTTCTTCTTGAACTGCTACAGCTGTTTCCCAAGCAAACTGAGGAGCTTGGCACTGACACCCCTGTACTTTTCCATTCATACCGCCTTTGAAGAGAAGGTCAGATTCTCTTAAAAAGGGCCTCTAGCCCTCTGAGGGCTGAGAGACTTCCTTGCCCATTGGAGAAAAGGCATCCTGGCTTAGCTGCGGGGCTGAACAACAGGTGTAGTGTTGTGAGGATCTGGTCTCAGTCCCAGGTCCTAAATGCCGATGTGCAGACCAGAGTTGCTTCTGGCTTAAGTCACTTGACATTAACTCATCTTGCCCTATCACTGTGATAAAATTCAAGCAGCTTTTTTGGTATAACCAGCTCTGGGAAACCGTCACAGTCTGTGCAAGCACCAGGAAAATTATGGAACCGCCCCCAGAACAACTGTGACCATTGCTGTACCTGACAGATTGCTGCTGTAACCTTGCAGAGGTCTGCTCATAAACCAGTGGGGTGGTTGGGAGTGGGTGTACATCACTAGGAACTGAGTCTTATACCTGGGATCTGTACTCAGCATAGTTTGCACTGGAGATTTTTGCCAGTAGCTCACTGAAAACTCCACAGGAAAGTGCTCAGGAAATGGGGCAGTACAATGATAGCCAGGGGGACATGGGTAACATTGGCACAACAGCCCTGGATGCAGTACAGAGGAATATCTGAGTCTGCTGCAGCCTTTGCATGTGAATGATTGATTTTGTCTGTCACCCTTTCTAACCCAGGAGAAACAAAATAATCCAGAGGAGACTGCTATTACTGAGCATTTTTCAAAAATAAAAGATGGTGGCTAATAATTACCTCAGTCTCATCTTAGGAGTAAAATAACAGTAATCAAATGAGCTGGGGACAGAATTAAGCCCTGTGCCTAAAAAACTACAGAAAGAGTAACAAGGGCTTTATACCGTCATCATAATCAAGTTGGGTGAATGCACATTAGCCACCACATTGATGTTAATAAGAAGTGAATTCTTTTTTTCTGGATGTAGATTAACAAGTGAACCCTATGCATTAGTAGTAGTGGAAATACTTTGTCTAAACCAAAGAAAATTAGAAACTGTTGTTCTCTAGCACCCTTCCTATGAAGAAACTCAGCTACAAAGATTTTTCAGCCAGCATGAGGCAAGGCTGCATGTAGGGCAGATCCCAGCATTATCCAGCCCTCTAGCAGCATTTGCAGACTGACACAGCAGCCAGCTGCCCATCCAGCTCTCCCAAGGCTTGGCAAGACTTACAAAAAAACCCGGTCACTTGGAAAGTGCGGGTTACAGTAGCAGGGGATGGTAGAGCTCTGCAAGAGAAGTTACAAGTATTTTATCCCGCAGGGGTGTAAATCTCTCTCCTCAGTGGCTGCTCTAACTGCTTTGGGAGAGCAGCCAGCTGGATATTTCATAGCTGCGCTCCTGTCAGGGCCTGGGTGCTAGGCCTCTTTCCAAAGCCTGGCAATTAAACCAGGAAAACATTCAGCTGAGGGTTAATTTAAAGCCTTAACTGTAGTACTAACCAGAACAGGAAATTCCATCATTTAGCAAGACTGGTAATAGTTCTTTGCTCTACAACGAAGGGAGAATCGTGGAACAAAATCTAACACTGTGAATAAACCTTTGCCCCTCTGGTGAATCAAGATTCACCTTCGCAGGTATTTTACTGGATAATTTCAACCCAGTCACAAAGAAAGAGTAACAAAGAAGCCTTTCCTCTCCCCCCACCAAAGAAATGGCTGCTCATCTGGTGAGCACTGTGGGCTCTCACTGCAGGATGCTGCTTGCCATCCCTCAGGGTATGACACTCCCCTGCTAGCTGTTCGAGCAAGGCACTGTGCTGCTTAGAGCAAGGACTGTGTGACAACAAGGATGTCCCTGGAAAACAACCTCTGTCATGACAGGACAGCCTGCGGGTGCAGTCGGGATGAGCTGTTCTCACTGCAGGGAAAAGCTCCAAAGGGATTGCTAATGGATATTGTACATCTCTGACAGGGTTTCAGTGCAATCTTTCAGCACATGGAAAACTTGAAGATGTTGCTTAATCTGTTCATTAATTTTTGTGGTTTCTTTTGGCTTGTGAAGAGGCATGGAGTGAGTGTAACTTGTCCATATGTCTGTAGTCCAAGACAGACCTGTTAAACTTTCCTTTGAACATTGCTTTTCTACATAAAAATATCCCTATTGGAGGAGAAACGGAAGCATACTTTTTCCCAGGATGTGTCTTTACTAAGGCTATTAGACTGTTTTTTTAAGCTCTTTGTCCCACTGAATATTTAAGTGCTTTATCCAGACTATTTCATTCAATCTCCTCTAGCAGCAGGAAACAGTTTTGCTAAACAGCCAGGGAAGGCTTTGAGAAGGAAGAAGGTAGGTAGTGTAGGTAGTAGCAAAAGTAGGTGGCAGCTACTCCTACTTTCTATTTTTTTTCCCCCCCATCTGCTCTTTGTTCCCTTCTCAGTCTACCGTTTGGGCAGAGCTTGATATGAAGAGTGTGTGGTGGAGGGAAGATGGAAAAGCAAGGGAGAGCCCTTGCCCTTGCCCTTGCCCGGGTTGCTCCTTCTGGATTGCTGACTGCTCACCTGAGCTCAGCCACGCTGTGAAATATCACAATGCCTGACCAGTTTTATGCTGTGCTGCAAGGCAGAGTGATGTGACATGGATGCTGATGTCTAGAAGAGGATCTAAATGTGAGTTTTTATGGCGGCTTAGAAAGTCCATGAGCATTCAAGCTCTCAAGCTCCAGCCTTTGCAGTGTTTCTTGCTGGAAAGCTGGAACTGTTGCTTGGACTGTCAGCTGATGTCTGTGAACCCTATTCTTTAGCACCTCTTTCTCTCTATGAAACATGAAACAGTGGGCTTAAGACCAGGACCCACTAGGCAGCAGGATGGTTAAGATGTTGAAACCAATTCACCTTTAGAAATTAAACGCCTTTTTATTTCCTCTGTATGGTACAGTTTGCAATCTGGCAAGTGCAATTAGCTCTTGTCTCAGTCTCTATAGATACATAATGCTTTTTGTTTACTTAAATCCTTCTACAAGGGCTTGTGTGTTTGAGGACTCATCAATAAATCTGGCAGGGTGACTGCTGTATGTTTCTAATCCTTTAACCATTTATTTACAAACAACAGTTGGGTATATATGCTGTGCAAATTAGTCAATAAGAGGAGAATTTAACAAAAGGCAAATGAAAGAGGATTCAATTTTAACTATTTGTTTTTCAGTTTCTAAGAAAATACACATAAATACCCATTTTTGTGGAATTTACATCTCTCAGAATTTATTATCAAGTTCTTAATTTTCATTTTTGAGATACTTGCTTTGTGTAGCTGTCAGAGTCCAAGTCTAAAGGTGGGTTGGGACAAAAATACCTATTCCATACTTGGGGATATCTTGAATGAAAAAACTTCACTAATTCAATTTAATATCACGAATACAATTCTAGTTCTAAAGTACTTAATTTCTATGGAAGGTTTTAATCTGTACGCTCCCGTTCATGCACCTTAGTGAGCATGCCTACTTAAACCTCACCCCATTTTGCATGGGAAATGGGAGCACAGATCTGAGTGCCTTCTGCTGTACAGCAGGCACACCTGCACATCTACACAAAGTCAGGACCCCCACCATCTAACAGATATTGGACTACCCTGTTCAGTGTTACTGGTGTATATATTGTTCTTAAATTAAATTCAATTAAAACATCATCCATATACAAGCTCTTCTGTCACATCTTAGAGGTAACTATCAATTTATTATTTAAATTAAATACAAAAGTACATACAAATAATCTTATCCTGAAGAAAAAAAAAATACTAGAAGCAATTGATTTTCACAAATGGCTTGATTTTGGTTGATAACAGTTTGGGGTGCCAGGCTTTAATGGATATTAGCATGGATTCTATGGGAAGATGCTTCAGTATATTTCAAAATGTGCAGGTTTTAGAAAACTCAAACAGTAGTAACTTGAAAATAATAGCCTATACTATTCTATAGTAGAATTCTGTAATTGCTACATGCTTTTGGGCTACTTTTTCCAGAATGCTGTAGTGTTTTTATAAGATTATTTAGACAGATGTTCTTCCTTTTTTGTATAAGAGCTATTTGCTCTTCTGGGGCTCAGAGATGTTCCTTCTGATGTTGAACTGACATCTGGTCTCTCTGTGGCAGGATGTCTGCAGGTAGAATTGCTGTAGAAATACATCTGTTAGATAATTTAGGTGCACTAAGTTTTAGAGTTGTGGCAGACAATGGATTTGTAAGCTCACAAATCCTGACTGGTATTAAATGTTCTTCCTACTGGGTATGAAGATTTAGGGACTTTTCAGGTCAGATTTTTCTCTTAGATGTTTCTGCTGCATCTTGAAAGTACAAGGACAGATTAATCTAATCATTAATATAACATTTAGTTCTTGAGAATCTAAACAGTCTTCTAGGAGACTCAAGTCAAAGATGAAATGGATAACTCCTGAGACAGAGGGAGCAGTATTAGAGATACTTACAATTGCCTGGCTGTGAGCCTACTCACTCCAGGGTTGTTGGTGAGTTTGTAGGGATGGATGAGCATGGGAAAGGTCACAACAGGGCTTATCCTCACTGCCCTGTCCTACTAGGATGACACAGTGAGATAATGGGATGAACTTCCATTAGTTCAGAGAATACTTTTCTGCTTGAATCAGAGAGTATCAACCAATACTGAACTGGTTATCTTTGGTATCTGCTGACCATTGGAATATTTTCAATTTTCCAGATATTACAAGTTTCACCCTACAGAATATGCCTCTTTCCAAAATGTGGGGCCCTCATATTTCTGTCCAGGATTTCAACAAGGAAAACATTTGTGTGCGTACACTATGTCATTCATGTGCCATAAATCCAACTTCTGGATATGTCACACTTACTGTGCGTACACTTAGAGTAATTTAGAGTCAACCTGATCATGTTTAGTTCTTATCTGCTCTAACCAGGATACCAGATATCCAGAAAAATAGCCTAAGTCCTCCTCTTACATCCAAACATGTCCAGAGTAACTCAGACATACCGCAGCCAAAGAGTTAGACTGTGGCTCACTCTGTGAAAGAAACAATGTGGTTTCCTCATGCTTTTTGACCCTTTTTACATGGACTTCCTGTAGTCAGAGATGAGAAATAATGCCATGTTTTTCAGTATGGACTGATGCTGCTACCCTTCCAAAGCAAACAGGGCCACTGTATCCCACATTCCAGCAAAAGAAGGAAACTCCTTACCTGGTGTGGAAGGGCTTGCTCCTCTGTAGTCTCAGTCCTCTGGGTCATGCATTCCCATTCCAGCCAGGCCAGGTGTGAAGCTGCCTCAGTCCCTTTCAGATAGTTGTTTGCTCAAAACATGAAGCCTGTTGCAATCCTTTGTCCTTCCCTTTTGCAACTACAAGTTTCTGTTCAAGCTGTGTCATTCTAGGAGAAAGAAAAAAGATGGGAATGAGATCTAGCTGCCAGTAGAAAAGGAGAAAGGATATACAGCATTGAATTATCCAATGTGAAATGGGAAATGCTGTTGGAAAAATAAGGTGCATGTCTGTCACAACCTAAGAATCCACCTCATCCAGAGTAGGATGTTTGATAAGCAGCTCTCTGTTCACAGTTCTGCTGTCACAGCCAAATTACCTATTCATGCTGCTGGGACTACCTTCAATGGAACTCCATGCAGAATTGCGGTGCTTACTACGTTTGCTGGTGTTTGTAATTCTAAAGTTGAATGTACAACTGGGTAGAAAGCTGTCTTCCTACCTCAAAACACTAAATGCTAATTAAATATAAAGCTGCTTGCAAATGAGTTCTGTATTCACTGGCCAGTTTTCACTGTGGTACCTCATTATTTCAAGATATATAATTGTCCTCTAATAGGACTTCTCAGACTGGATCTTATTTCCTTCATGTGAATTTCTATAGGTGCACCATTTTAAGGCACTACTTCAGCTGCAAGACATCGCAAATGACATATTGCTATTTAAAGCCAGTGCTTCTCAAGGACAGAAAATCCTTTATTTTGAACCATCCCTAGTCAATCAGCTAAAAGCATCAGATTTGTCCTAATCCAGTAGTGGCTCCAAAGAGTTAAATACATTCCTCTGAAGCAATGCCACTGGGACAAATTAGATATTCCAAGCAGAACCAGGTTCATTGTGTAGTTTGCACATGTGAGACAGTGCTATTCATGGAGTTTTTATCAAGAAAAGATACTGAACTTGTCAGAAAATAGTATGTATTGGCCTAAATTGTGCAATTCTCATTCATGCTTGTGAACATTTGTACAAATAGACCCATTGACTTCATGATGAAAGTGTTTCATTATGGTCATTCCTATTTCAGTGATCTTTATGTGATTTGAAATAATAAAGCACCACAGGCCCATTGACTTCAGTGATAGTACTTGGTCCACCAACATGAGTAAGGGCTGTGCAATGTGGTTAAAAGGATCTTAATAACAAAACCTCTGTTATCAAGCTAAATATAACCTCCACCACAACCCTGCCATAGAATAGGCACAAAACTGCATGGACACAAGCTCCCCCATCCCCTCACATACACACACATCCCCCTCCAGTTTTTCTTTCGGAACAAAACCAGCTGTAACTAGAGTCTGAGTTTTACAAATTGAAAGGAGCTTGTAGCAAAAAGAACAAAAGTGCTAGTGTGCAGAAGCCACCCTGCAAAGAATGTTGGCAGGAGAGGAAGCCAGGCCCTTCCACTGCTGTAACCTTAAACTATCATTTGTTGATGTTGATGTATTTCTAATAAGAGAGGAAACGAGAACACAAGAAAAAGGGAGATGGAGAACTTGAGACCTTTTGGAGACTAGGCTTTTCACATTTTTATGTAGCCTGGTAAGGCAGAAAGAACTCTTTATTGAGTGATAATAGCATACACTGCACGATTTACCCGTACGCTAATGTGAATGGGATAGTGCCATAATCTTCAGGCTTTTTGTTTTACAGGAGTGAAACCAGTAAAGAAAAAATGCTTTGTTGCTCAATTCTGAAGTGCAGACAGATATGGGATTGTGGCTCCAGTTTCAGAGAGAGCTGATGTTTCTCCACTGAGCAAGCTATTTAGCTATCACATCAAGTGGTGTGATCTGGAGCACAGCGGTGCATTGCTCCAGTGTGAAGTTTAGTCTCTCCATGCACACTGGGAAGGAGTCTTGCTTAAAAAAAAGCACCATTTTAGTAGCAGTGCTGCTGCTTAGGGAGCTGCAAAGCCTGATGCATGGATTAATCTATAGTTTTGGGCTGAAGGGCTATTTTTACTTGCAAAACAAAAAAATCTCTTTAGGTGTCTTCTGTTATATGAAGAAAACAAACTAATGTCCATAAGCAGTGACTTGCTGCCTGGAGATCTCTAAGCACCTCAGAAATAGGCAGTGTTCTTACACCCATTTGACAAACAAATTGTGACCAACAGAAGTTGTGGCAAAGCCATGCCCAGCACCCACATTTGCTGGCTCACTCTCTCTGACCCCAGAACATACCAGTAAAAGGAGTTTTCTATGTCAGTTTTACAGCTGCCTTCGACTTTGAGTGGTTGAGGTTGAAATCACAGTTGCAGAGAAGTCAACAGCAATTCTGTACCTCAGTACATTGTCCCAGTTAAGTAGTCAATATTGTAATAAAAATATTTCACAGGCATCAACCCTATATGAATTATCAGCAGCTGTCAGTTTTTATACTGAAAAATATAGGCCAATAAAAGACATAGTATCTTTTTAAGTTACAATGCTATAAGAATGAAAAATTCAGTCTATTCCAAGGGTTAAACCCAAGCTTCTTCTCTAAAGTTTCTATGGCAACTAGATGCAATCTATAGTGATATTGTAGCTAATGAAATGTTTCTTCCAGACCAACAGGGCAACATGTAGCATTCAGTAATGAGGAATGTCTTTGGGGAAAGAAGAGTGGCATAAAAGATGCCTTCTAGCAAACTATATTGGAGGATAAAAGCCTGCAGTAAAGTGTGTCCTGAAGTCCAAATTCCCTTCTGTTTATTCACAGTGCTTCCTTCATATCTGCTCTGATAATGAGAAATACTGGTAATAAGAGCAGTACTTGAGAAGGAAGAGAGTAAGGAAAGAAAATATATTTGATCACTTCTTTAATTGAATCATAAAAAAGAAAAAAAAGAAGATCTTTTGTGTGTTTGAACGAGGTTTACTTTTCTTTATGAACGGAATAGCTAAATGTTGACATTTGGTGTCAGCATGCTGTATCATATCTGTATGTGCTCGTGTATGAACGGTGTGGGTACAGATTAAATCTCTTCGTCTTGACTTCTCAGAAGCTGAAATCTATATTAGCCTCAATGCAAACCCCAAACCACACATTTTTCAGCTGTGCTCAGCCCATCTCATAAAAGACAAATCAGATGAAAGACGTGAAAGCCATGCCATGTGTATCTGAGAGCCGGAGGCAGCAACTTGGACACAGCACTCTGCACCTGAGCGGTGACACAAACTCCCCTTGTGCCCCTCTGGTCCCTTACAGCAGGGGCTGGCCACGCTGCCAAGACACTCTGCTTCTGGAAAGCAGCTCCTTTCCTGTGCACAGGGGCAGAGCTCCTCCCCTGCTGAAAAGGGAAGAAAGGCAGGTCAGAGCAGGGTGCAGGAGCTGTCTTGTGGCTTTGTGGTCTGCATGGGAAGGCCTCTTCCCTTCTCTGCTCTGCAGTGAGGCTTTGCAGGCTGCTTAGCCACTTGTGCAGCTTTGTCCTTGCAGGCCCTCCAAAATTGCGAGAAATCTAACACTTGTGAGTAAATATGACCACACATACCTGATTTTAGACGTTCAGGTTTCTGAGTTTCTAGAAGTACTTTCCTACACACAGGCCTTGAAGAACTGTATTAATATTATTATTGAATTTAATTGAGTGTATTGAATATAATTAATGTTATTGGGAGGTATCTAGACGTAATGGATACCTAATGGACTGCCTCCTTTCCGTGCAGTCAGTTGTTCTATGTGTGTGCTGTTTGTGTTGTACATGATATATCTGCTCTGCTGTAGTAATGCTGTTGTTGTAGCTATGGCAGGCTAAGAGCATAAAGAAAGCAAACAGGGCCTCCAACACAGAAATCCTTCTTCAGGTTTTGGAAAACAGCTTAGATGCTAAACTGCTTTCTGCTTCTTCCAGTGCTGTAAATGGATTCAGTAAGGAGAAGCATACTTTTCCTTTCCACTTGCCTGGCCTTGCTTCAGACACATACACACAAGAAGAGAATAAAATGGGTTACATGCAACACAAATTCTTACCCTGGACAGAGAAACGGGTGGCTTATTTTAGCAGGGGAGTTTCAGAAATGCACTGAATATGGAAGTGAGAAGCAGCTTGTGCTCAACACCAGCACACTGGCTGAGGGGCTGCGGTGCCATGGTTTCTTAGCCACAAGGTAAATGCTTCGTTAGGCCCTGGGTTTTTGTTTTTTTTTTTTTTTTGCAGAGCACTGCTGAATAGTGAGAAGGCTATGTCCTTTTAGCTGGACCTGTCAAGGATCTTCATGTCCGTGTGGCATTTGGTGTTTTCATTTAGCTATCTGCATTTGAAGATTTTTAGCAAATCTAGTTTTAAATGTATAAACTGGCTTTAAAAAACCCTCACAGCTGTATTTCTGCCTATTAAAATACAGTAGAAAAGAATAAAGTCATCTCTACTGGTGTGCTGGATAAAAACCAGTGTTTCCTTAGGCAAAATTACCAAGAATTTTTTTTTTACTCTCTGGTTCTTGAAGTGGCATTTACAGCCACAGGAAATAAAGAATAAGGTACCTTAAAACACCCTTGTAAACTTTATACAGTCATTTAAGGTGAGGCACAGTAGTAATTTAGTTCCAAAAGGCTGAACTTCGTAAAAATTTTTGTCACTCAGAGAAGCTTTCCCTCTCCTTAGCCAGGTTACATTAAAATGTATAATGCCTCTTCTCTGAAAGGCCTTGTGCCCTCTGTCTCTCCTCTTTTCTCCACTCATACCAAATGCTTTCATGGTCGAAGTATTGATAGTTAAAGCAGTGTTAGGTCCAGAAACCTTATCTTCATGTACAGGGATGGTATTTGCCATTGTTCAGCAGCTGCCTAAAAAACATCCTACAGTATTAAACAGAAGCACTCCATTTTCAGCTTTCTCCTTATTTTGGAAACTGTTTGGATTACTAAAATGAAAACAAAACTGCAGGCAGGAATTTATATGCCTGAGAGAAGGATTCATTTTTACAGCCTTCAGTTTTGTGAAATATAACATCTTACTACAGATCCTTCGCTATTATCTGAGGTTCAGAATAGAATTTCTGTTTTAGATTTCACCTCTGTGAAAAACAGAACAACCAACACAGTCCATCAGGACCACAATAAAATCTTGTGTCATCAAAATTCAATGAACCGTTCACAGGCAGTGAGCGCGCTTTAGTAGGACAGACAGTCATTTTGGTGGTCAGGGTATTGCACGTGTCAGCATGGCAGCTGCTGTGCTATGAAAAGATCACTGTGCATAGAGCTGAGGCACAAATAAAGCTGGCTGGGAAACATGTTAAGTTTGCTATGGCCAAAGAAATTAGATTCTTCTGCAAAAGTAAGTTGACTTTGTGATGAGTATACGTTTTGCATTTTTATTAATTTCGTGTGAGCTTCATTGGACAACCAGCTCATAAATACACTCACTTTTTGAGAACAGTCTCAGAATAATTAATGTGTGTGAGCACTGATCAGTTATCTGATGAACTGTGTATTGCAACAACTGAGAAAAATTTCTTTGAGATGGATTATGACTTTGCCTTACAAAGTGTTAGGAAACTGAAGATACTGAATAAGCCCATCCAGAACATCTCAGGCAATAGACTGAACCTGCTGAGACTATGTCCTCACTTCCGACCCTGTGTTTGCCCTGGTGCTCACGTGGTTGCGGAACAAATTGTTCCAGAGAAGTGATGAAAACTCATCCTACAGGAAAAGGCATTAGTTCATGGTTAGATTAGCTTTCTGGTCAAGCAAGGCTAGGAACACACAAACAGGAACAAGGGGGAAGACTTAGGTGGATTTAAGTTGTCCTTGAGGCATTCTCTGGGGTTGCTTTTGCATTCCATTGGTAAAATTCCTGAGAAGGGTGTTGGAGGACCAAACCTGTTGGTATATATTCAGTGAAATCTGTTGCTTTCAAGAGGAAGGGACCTAGAAAGCCCTGATATGAGGAGGCTTCTTCACCTTTGCCCAGTGGGTAGATCTAGGTAAGCAGATCTGCATGCGTAGCTTTCACTTGCCTTGCTCACAGTAATTTTGTTGGTATAGAGCTACAAACAATTCCTGTGGTGAGTGGCTTTAATTCCTTCTTGGATTACTACAGTGTGAAAGGTAGAAAACAGAAAACTCCTTGCTGAATGTCTGCCCTTCACAGTTTCTCATGCGTCATTTTTGTTCCATACCTAAAGAAAATGTGGTCTCACACTACCGAATCAGTACAAAACAGTACACACAGGATCTCTGCCCCTTCTACACCACAGCAAAAGCACTGCATCCTGGCTGCAGTTTGTGAAGTCCCACACTGCTGTTACAAGTGACCTGTCCTTGCTCTTTCATTATTGATGCGCTTCCTCACTGCACTGAAAGATTCTTGACTCACAGAGTTTTTCAGCACACGACTCTCATCGCAGTGAGTCAAACACTGTAATATAAAGCTCATCATTTATCAAAGAGGCGCGGGGCTGAATTCAGATCCGGTGTAATGGCTATATAAAGATTACGGTATGTGTGGTTTTTCTGGGTCACTCTGATTGTTTTGTGGCAGTATAATGCTTCATATGAGCTGGGCTGATTGTGGCTGGCGTGACAGCTCTAGCAATGTGAGATATTAGTGTATGCTGTTTTACCACCACACCTACAAACTCAGCATGCAGCAGCTTTGATGAATGTGATGGTATAAATCCTGAGATGTCTATGAAAGCATTGCAAGCATTACAATTGGGAAGGGTTTTCCCCAAAGCACTGGCAGGGGAGTATGTACACAAAACCAGATTTGGATCCTGAACTTGTTCCCTAACTGAGAAGAGCTTGTGCGAGTTTTACACAGAGAACATATTGGTCTTTTAGCAAGAACACTGCACTTTTGGAGTCAGAGGTGCAGGACAAGGAACACCAAACATAACGATGCTTCTCAAGCAGAGGGAAGGTTGTCATAATAAAAGACCAGTTGAGTAAGGAGGCAAAGATTAATAAAAAGAATACACTGCACTCTGGGAGCAGGCCTCCTCTTCTTTACATACTGCTCAGTCATCACAGATATGAAGGTCAAGGCTCATCAGTATTCCCCCATCTGGAGTCAGTGTCATAGCTAACAGTTTGTTGTTCTTTATGATTAAGTCTTTGCTTCCCCAAATAAATAAAACTGTCCATATCACGTTTGTCTGTTGAAAAAAAGATTTGCAGATTTGCGCAGCTCCTGGCTCCACAGGAAGCTCTAAAGCTGAGAATGGAGCTGGCTGAAAACCTGGGGAGTGAAGTGACGTAACAGAAGCAAGGGTACTGTTACTGCTGTCTCAATGTCTGCTCACAGTTTGGCTCGTTCCTCTCACCAAGTGAAGCAGCTGGGGTAGTACAAAGGGATTTCCAGGCTCTGACAGGACCCAAATACCCTGCGTGTGCAGTGGGGTGAGGGCTCACGTCCCCCTGCCCTGCCGTCAGTGGGGTGCCGCGTAACCAGCAGCAGGGGCCCGGGCAGCTGGCGGCAGAAGGCTTCTGGGAGCGAGGGACCCTCCCGGGGTGCCCCGGGCCACCCCAGCCCCGGGCCGCGAACCGCAGCCGGCTGCGCCCGGAGCGGAGCCGCGCCCGCCGGCAGGGACCGCCCCGGGAACCACGGCACCCCTCGCTGTGCTCCAGCTCTGCAGCCTGTCACTGTGCCCATCATGACACTTCACCGCACCAACCTGCACTACTCGGTGTGCGCCAGTACAAACTTTTTTTCTTGAATGTTCTTTCAGCACCGGTAATGTCACTAGGTGACCTAAATCCTTCATTCACTCACGTTTATTTTTAGTGAATGTCAGATAAAATAAGAGCATCACTGTGCAGGGAAGAAAAAACCGACTGTGTGAACTTTTTTCCTAGAGGTGAACGGTCTGTGGGGAAATTACTGTCAATTTTTAATCACAACATCACAATAATATTTGACTGCCACTAAAGTTTTTGCATTTCAAATGCAGGGGAAGAACTAGAGTCTTAAATGCATTAAGTAAATAAATACAAAGGTATACAAAACTACTTTTGAAATGTGTAATTTAAGTGTAAGATAGCTGAAAACAAAGCTGCTATTCTCTTATAGATGAGAAAAGAGACATTAATTCATATAATTAGGCAGTTAATTGTCATAAATGTTATTTAAAGGTTCTAATCATAATCATGCATATCTAAGTAAAAACTTGGAGACTATTTAGCATTCATAAACTTATTTATTCTAATATATTTATATATTCTAATACATATACATTATATGAGCATATAAATATATATAGCTCTATACACTCAGCACATCCATTAACATAGAGTCATCTATTGCAGCTTTGCATGTATTGCAGATTGTTCTGTAAGTCTCCTTTTCTTTCCCTTTCATACGTACCAGGTGTGGTAGAAGGCCTCACTGCAAATGAAAGCTAACGTTGTTGTTTAAAAATAAAATTCCATTCAGTCATTTTACATATAAAACAAAAGTTATGTATGTGTATGTAGACATACATATTCACGATTACAGTATTCATAATGGTAGTATGGAAAGGCTGAACATCTGCCTGAATGTAGGAGAAAAAGCTCTGCTGAAGTGGTAAGTGAAAGCTGGCCTCAAGTACTCCCTGTATGCAAACTTTTTGCTGGCAGAATTTAATCAGTGTAAACATTTTTTCATTTTGAATGGAGCAGAAAGAAAAAAGATCACTAATAATAGGTAATGAAGTAGAAAGATAAAGTACTTGAAATGCAATAATGGATTAGAAAATGGATTAAAATAGTTTTTTTTTTTCTATCAGGAATCTCACCATTAATTCCAGGCAACAACATTCACTGTGTCAGTTCCAGGTTTCCTGTAAGTTCATGTCTGCAGCAATCACCATTCAATCAGTGACACAACAAAAAGGCTTTCTAGATGTTAAGGGCTAGGCTTTGCTTTACACAGGGAACAGCCTCTGCACTCCAGTTTAACAGCGTGTCTGGGACCCTCGCTCTGCGAACCTGCTTCCCCAGAGCCTTGCAGAGTTCACATCCAGGCCTGAGCTCCATGGCATTGGTCTGTCAGCCGGGGCAGAGTTTTTACTGTACAAGTAACAACCTCTGATTCCCCTTACTGTGTTTGCTACACATGTTCCAGTGAAACTAGACACAGGACTTGCCAGGGAGAGCAGATTAGCCTCACTGAGGTTGAAGTAGGAGCAGTGTATATGGTGAAATCAATTCACAGACATCTTTTATTTCTGGGGGGAACAGTATTTTGTGAACTGGATTAGTAGTAGAAAAATGTTTTAACTTACCTACTAGATTTTTGGGGGCATTATGTAGAATTTCCTGTGCAACACTTAGCATTGCTCATGGGGAAAACTGAGTCATGCCTGAAAGAGAGCCATGCATAAAAATGATCTTAAGATTACTTATTTGTTAAAGCCTGCTTGGACTCCATTAACTGTAGCAACTCCTGCCTCCTGTCGCTTGCCATCTGCCAGTCCTCCATCAGACCATCCCCTGGGAACTGAGCTGCGCGGCTCCGCCCCGGCTGGCACGTGCTTATTCCCGTGGTTGGTCCTCACGACTCCCATGAAGGTGCTCGGGGCCACACGAGCTGCCCAGTCCAGCTCTTAGTGGCTCTCCAGAGGGACCAAGTAGATGGACTGTGTTCAAAGAGTTTGGCAGGAACCATTCCCTCAGTGGAGGCAGCACCTGTGCCAGGGACCCTCTGGGACAGAGCAGAGAGGCTGGATGTCCATGCGCCGGTACGTCCAACAGGAGCTGGGGCAGAACTGCATGCTCTGTTACTCTTCACTAATTTGCCACTCCTAATGGCTTTTATGCCAGTGTTACATGTCAGAGAAGCTTCTTTGTGACTTTATTGCCACAGTCTATAAGCCTAAATCAAGGACATTGTCTTAATAGCTTCATCTGCTGCTCAGCTGAGTGGAATTTGGACAAAAACAATGACTGAAACTTTTCCCTTATGAGAAAACATTATCCTAAAGCACTGCTAGAAATATTGTCTAGAAATATTCCTTTGGAAAACCTCTCAGTGCCTGTCCAGTTCAAGAAGTGCCTTTGCAGGTAGAGAGATGGAAATGCTGCCATTAGAGTGCTGTCCTGCTGTAATTTGGTTGGCTTTGTCCTTCAAATGTTGCTTTTCAACACCAGACCATCACTGCAGCAGCCTACTAGAGATTCCTCATGCTGGAACAATTTCATAAGCAATAATTTGCAGCTAAAGTAATCAGGCAAAGTTTAAAGACATGATCCTGAATTTTAGGAAGATGAATGAAGTTTTCCTGCTTTTTGGAATAGCAGTGCAGTTTATTATCGCCTGTAGTCCTTATGATGAGGATAACATGGCCATGCTCATAGGAAGTAACTGAGGAAGTGACCATTTATGCTGTTGCTGCCCAAAAGTCTACAGCATGTGGTTATTTATTTATCCACTGCAACAATTGCTCTATAAACACACAGTACATTCTTGGAGAGAAACGAGTCAGGATCTCTCAGCAGGGAAGAGGGAGCCCACTTGTGTGTCCCGCCCAGCAGAGGCAGCCAGCCATTGTTCGGGGCTGTGCTCACTTATCACACGGGGGATCTCAGCCTGGGCTAAACACAGCCCAGAAAGCCATTCCTGTGCCAAAAGCCAGCGTCCTCTGAGTCCAGATGAGAAATTTGAACTGAATCAGGTGAAGTTGTCCACAAGGAAGTGTCCCGTTTTCCTACTGCTGTCCATGTTAAATAAAAAGTGTGAGAAATTAAGCATAGAAAATGATGCTAAAGTAAAATGGTTACTAAAAGAATACAAATTTCATTAAGCTCCAGCAGCACTGAGTTCAGTAAATAGAAAGGTCATCTTTCTGTCTCTGCCTCATTCCCAACTGCAGCATGACTCAGAAGAACAAACAATTGAATAGGTTTTGTTAGATGCTTGCATGCATTCTGGGGGTTTTTATTACTTGAAATTTCATTCTGTTCCCTGTTGATTGTACCACAATCAACAAAATAAATACTTAAAAAATTAGTTGTAAACCAAATAATTTTTTGCATATGTTTAACAATCAAATGTCCTTATTTCAGAAAGATTTCAGCTGATTTTATTACATGTCCCTGCTTTTATGGAATTGTAGAAATTGAAGACAAAAAGGGAAGGGAGAAGTGAGAAGAAAAGCCATCCTAAACTTGTGCATGGATCGAGAGGTTGAAAGTGCATACACAGCAGGTGTGCATGCGCTTTACAGATAACCATACCAGTGTAATGGTTGTCATAATCTGAAGTGAAGAGGAATAAAAGGAGAGCTGGATACTACCAAAACTTCACTTAAACCATCAGATTTGAGCTGCCTCTCTCTGCAGGGCAGGCTTCTTTCCAAATACTTTGTGGCCTCTAGGACAGGCAGAAAAAATCTAATCCTTGTGACCTTTTTTAAAAAAAAGCATAAGTAAAGTTTGCAGCATGGTATTTGTATGCAGGGATTAGCTCTTGATTTCTTTGCTTGGTACCTTAGGGTATATTTTTAAAGTACTACACAGAATTTCGGTCTCACTTGTCAACTTCTATTGACTTTAAACCTCATGAGTCACTTTGACAATATATCCCAGAGGGTTTCTATCGTACATTGGCTTTAATTTAAATTCCCCTGCTTTTAGGGGGGTTATTTCTGAATTTAGGGTTAGCTTGCATGGGAAGTTGGCTTTCAGGAGAATTTTCCTGTCTTAGAGATATTCCGCTTCCAGGTTTTCACAGTATTATTTTATGTTCTGGTTTTCTTTGGCGGGGGGGGGGGGGAAGACATTTTTGTTAGTATCTGCAATTTCTTTTACTTAATTGGTTTATTCATGCCAGCAATGGTTGCATTACCTCAATGTCAGTATGCATGGCCCCCTTGTGAGTGCTATTGTAACTCATGTGTAACTGTAAAAGTATGTACTTGGTAAGAATCGTAGTACAACAAAGGCTGAACTCTGTAAGGAAAACCTAGCCAAGCATTTATGCATTATTTTCTTTGCAGAATGGCTATGTTCTTCTCTCTTAAGAAGAAAATCCCAGCTGATTTTCCATATAAAAAATTCCAGTGAGTCATGTGATGTCATAAATCCTTATAGGAGTGATATGCTGCTCCATGGCAGCTGGATGCATATCAAGTCCTCTGCCTGGTAATGTGTTCAAGTGCCCAGACTGGTGGATTGATCATTATTTGTGGCTCTCACGTAGAAGTTATGTCAAACAGAGACATATACAAGGGTGAGAGCGACATTTTGCCAGTCCCTAGAAGGGTTTGCTCACAGTCCACTCCATTACTCCTCCAAAATGGTAAATAAATAAATGCCATTTAGAAAGGGAGCTCAGTGAGAGACAGGTCTGTGTTCTGCTAAATATGGATGGCAGCCCAAGTTATCCTTAACTCGTCTCATTTAGCACCAAGAGGGGGCTAAAAGGCATGGCAAAGACCCAGCTTCCTCAGCTGGAGAAATCCTGGGCATGGGAACCACCTTTGCCAGGCTTTGCCGTCATGTACATCTGGGTAGAGCATCAAACAAATATTCTAACAAAAGGGTAAGTATTTCCCCTGAAGTGTTTGACAGAAAATAAACAGCTGGAGCAACTGGCAGTAAATTCTAGTTTCCTCAACAGCATTCTGGTAACAATGGGAAGAGGAAGGAGAAGCCAAATAAACAGTACCTCTGTTATAATTGGCACAATAGTCTGATTTCTCCTCTTGTGTCTTATGTGGTCATATGCAAATATGCAAACAGCAACAAATAGCTGCCTTTGCTAAAGACAACTGCTCTCTGTCTAGGAATTCAGGTAGCAAGATGGTGAAAATTCAGGCTGAGCATTGCTTTCAACATAATTTTCTACTTTGCCATGAAATATGAGCTGATCTTCCACTTTCTCAGTGTCTTTGTCATCTAACGGACAAAACATTGCTCCAGGATTGGTAAGTGTATTGAAAACATTAAACAATATCAATGAAATTCTTATTATTACGCAGAGAAAATAAACTCTCAGTCTTTCCTTAGTTCTTGCCAGGATAATAACTATGGCATACATGACATTGCTACACATCATTATCAGCAGTACTAGTTTCATTAAAAGAAACATTTTCTCTAGCACCATTAGCTGTTTCTCATTTGATTTTTTGATTTAAATGCTTTACTGGCATCTAATCAGCATAGGTGTACTGCATTACCTTTGGCTGGAGAGTTGGTTATCTTGGAAAAGGAAGATAAGATTTTGTTAGTATTTAGCTATTAAGTAAGCTCATGTTATATTCCATTCCATTTTCATTACACCTTCAGGTTTTATTGTCTTCCCCTTTGAAAGTCTTTCTACAGCTTTGCATTTTGTTTGGATCAGTCTAATGGGCCTGCCATGGTCCCAGCCACTCCTTTTTCTTCTTCCCTGCCACTTCACATGCACCTATCACAGACATAATTTTCTGGTTACTTAGTAGCATTCAATTGAATAAATTTATTCCTAATATTTGGTATCAGATATGGAATTTTCTGTGTCCCTCCCTCTGAAATTCAGTTAAAGAGATGACTGAGCCCTTCACATGTGGACATTTGCTTCCAAGACAAGTTCCATACCCTTTTTCCAACCTGTCCTTGCCTAATTTTAGGAATGTACCTATGTGTCCTTTAATAAGTCTCCCTTCATGTATAATGAGCTTAATGTTATCTTTCCCTGCTTTTCAGTTTTATGACTAAAGGGCATTGTTGTAATTTCTTGTGAGTATTGAATATATTGACTTTATTCTTACACCTCCTGACCAGCAAAATGTTTGTTTCTTGGCTGACTGTTGGTGTTTTTTTGTGATTTCCTTCTCTTCAGTAATGTTTTTGTGACTTTTCCTACAAACTTCTGCCTTAGTGTATAAATTCCAGATGAGATTGGCACCTTTGACTTAATGACATTCCCGCCTTCCTGAAGATAGAGGTGAGCTGTTTTGCCTGGCTGACTTCACTAGTCTCCTCACTTCCTTAAAGTTTGTCCTTCTAAGTCTGGAGCTTTCACTATTATGAGTACTGCAACCCTTGCAGTAATAAAAGTGTAGTGTAAACATCCGTGGCAGCTTTGATTTAGGTTACTCGTGCACTGCTCTAACTGCAGCAGTTAGTTTTGCTTAGACTAACTTACTCAATTTCTTAGGTAGGTTTTGCAGCCTACCCTGAGCTCCAGGCTGCTTTATTTCAACCTCTGCTAATGCCCCAGTTTATTACAGTTTACTGAGTTACAGCCCATGCTTCTTGTTTGTTCTTCCGTTCCATTTAAATGGCATCAGCTTCAGACTATTCAATTCATGAGTTCCTGTGACCAAATTCTGTTATGAATGTTCTCACTACTAACAAAACCAAGCTTAAAATAGAATTCTGTCCAGTTGTTTTAAGAGTTATTTGGTAAAAATATCAGTTGGTTATTGTACTGGGGAATAGCAGGCCTCTGAATTATTAGTGGCATTTCTCTCAATCATTTTGCTTGGGAAGCTCATGTCACTTACAATTTGTCTCCTTCCAAAGCCACAGATTTCTCTTTATGTACACAGAATTTCCTCTAAGTAACTCTTGGTCAGAGGAAAAGTGGTTTTGACTAGACCTCATTTTGTCACTTGTTCCTTAGCAATAGTCTCTGTTTTGGCTGCTGTTTTTTCTACCATCTGAATAATTGGATACGTTTGCTCTTAAATATCTTCATTCTCCTGTGGTGGAAGTTACATCACTTGTTCTAGATCCAAAAGAAAACAATAGATGGCAATTTCTTTGATGGGCTTTTGGCTGCAGTTTGGCATCCTACCATTATCTCTTTGTGTAATATCAACCCTGACCCTAATGAGCAGATTTCCTTTTGTATCCTCCTACCTGGCAACAAGTCTTTGCAACACTTCTCTGTATATCTGGCAGAGATACTGGCTGTAGCAGCATCTGCAGGCAAGTGAGGAGCAATTGTTGTTGAGTTGCAGTAGAGAGACATTTCAGGGATGTGCCCTTAAGTATTGCTGAGTTGAAGTGTAGCAAAGAAAGGGAGAATTCTCTCAAGGTCGCAGAGTAAACCACATTCTTGCTCCTATGCACTGTTTCTCTACTGACATCCCTTCAATGAAAATCTGATAAAAAAAATGAGTATCTTGAGGAAGTCATGCTTTATTTATGGAATTTGGTTTGCTATTTATTTATTTATTTTGTATTCTCAAAATTTCTGCTGAAAGGGTGGAAAATTGGTGCCTGGAAGCAAAACTGGAGAAAATTCAAAGCACAAACATAGAAATTCTCCTTGCATATTCATGTAGAATAAATATTCCACATTTTATTATTCTATTTAGGAGTGACTCTGTGCCTAAATTCACAGACAGTCTGCAGGTAAGTTTTAGAAAAGATAGTGGATTTCCTGTCACTCTATTTAAATAAACTTCATAATATAAAAAGGTAACTGAGTATATTAACTATAAAACACAAGGATTTATGTTCATACTAATTTCATTTCAATACCTAGGAGAATTTTAGTACTTTTTATTACTCATTCTGAAAGAAGCTAAAAATTACAGTTCGACATTCACCCTAATGCATTTTCATTTTAAATCAAGATTTGATTACAAACGCCAATGGAAAAATATCTATTCAGAAAACCTAAATCTCCCTAAAACTGTTTATTTTTGAGCACTGTTCTTCAAAGTTAATACAAGCTGTTTATATGCATACTTGGGCATTTACCTACATATCCAGATTTTTTATTCCTTTTTCCTCTTCATGTGTATACAGGGAAAGGCAAAAGAAAAGAGAAGGAAAAAAGGGAGAAAAAGTTGAGAAACCTCTGCTTTGATTGATGATAAAATATTTTCTACAGAAGTCACAAGTGTTCAATGAACTTGTAGAGAGGTTTAACCACCACCATCAATAAAATATTTCAATGGTTTATAATCTCGAAGAGTGACATCCTTTCAAATTTGTTGCCTCTTTCTGTTACAAAATCTGCAGCTGGCTCTTCAATGTGCTTTGCCTGATATATTATGTTAATCAGCTCCCTTATTTTTGCTAGGCAGCAACCACTCCTTCAAAAAACCCCACCTAATTGAGTGTGCTATTTTGGGGTGTTTTGTCTTGCAGCTGGGAAGCCACATTTTCTGCCAGTAATTTGTAGTCTCTGCTTATGAATGAAACAACTTTGTAGCTTCCTCAAGCTGAGTTTTTGGAAGCTATTTGTCAAAGCATTTTTCATAGTTCAAGGCAGAAGCCTCCACTGCGGAAGTAATGAAAAACATTTGGCAACTAGCGGAATTTGTTGATACTGTTTTTTCTGGTTTTAATCATAGAGGTGGTCTCCTGCTGGGAGTTTCCCCTGTTATATAAATCTTCTGCAGAGAAGACATTTCACATCTCTGTCTTGTAAGACATTTTGGATTCTTCAGATTCTTCCTGAAAAGCCTCTTTCTTTTCCAGCGGCTTGCTTTTAAAATTTATTTATTTTCTTTTCCTATGAAAACTGTACATATTCAACAATACTTTGAAAAGTTTTAAATGTTCTCTCTTAGTTTTTTGTCTCCTTCAAGGCTTTAATTTTTTTGGAATTTAACCATCTCTGTGTTATTAAGGTTTAGTTCTTAGATTTCCCTGCACTTTCACCTTTATAAGAGCAGTCTTCTGGTTCCTAGTGTTTCACAGTGCTGGAGAGGTTGCAAAAATAATAACATGCTCTTTTGTCTCCCTGAAAAACTGCCTGAAACAGATTTTTCTCAAGCCTGTTCCATTTCCAGTATAGTCAAGCCACTAGGCTGCATCAGTAACTCTTCCTCAGTTAAAATTGTTTAAAGCAAATACTGTATTTTCCTATTAAAGAATCTCCCTATTTCCCTCTAGAGATGCACTGCTACTAGAGGCTGCAGAGCTGGCTGCACAGTATTGTGAGGTATCAATTTTTCCCTCACCAGCCATGAATAACCCTATTCACAGCCTTCAATCTGATGATGAGTTTTCAGGTGAATGTTGTCTGAGGGTGGTGGAACTGTATAAAACATGGGTATTTGTGCTCACAGACACCGATGACAGTGGGTAGTGTAGCCTTTCTCTCTAAGGAATGACCATTTCAAGTCTTTTGTTGGCACTCTCTACTGCTTTGGCAGATGGGCACAGGGTGGGCAGGCATTCTCCTGCTTGAGGGATGGGGTCAGAGTCCTCAGGGGATCATCTCCATTGCAGGAGAAGTCCCACGTAAGAGCTCTGCCACAAAGTGCCAGAGGCAGGAAGCAGGATGCAATAGCCAACACAACTGCCAGATGTAGCAGGATTGGATTTGGTGCAAACAGAATGGTTAGGAATTCAGTGGGCTGACATCTGGAGGTGGTAGAGCTCTAACCAGGGGCAGCAAAGTCTAATTATTTCCTCTTTATCTTCTCCCAATGTCTTCCATGTATCTCATCAAAATGTTAAATTTTCAAGGGAAATATTGACCTCTTCCCACTTTGAGAGCATGGTGCTTGCTAGAGTGCTGGGGCCACAGAAGGCAGGCAGTTACCTACTGGGTTGCCTTCTATTTAGATCTTTGCTTACCTCTTACCAATAAATAATAGTCTAAGAAGTTACACCTGTGGTATTTACGGCCTCTTCTGTAGAACTGAAAGGCATCTTTTCTATTAAAAAGTGAATGTAGAGCATTTCCAAAGGCTCTTGACTTTGGTAAAGAGACCTTTTACCCAGGAGACAGCTTAATCTTTTAAACTTCCTTCCCAATGAGCCTGTTTTTTAGATAATCCATCTTTGCCTGCTAGCATGCTACCCTTGATAATGAGCCTGTCGTGACATCAGGTTAAAATGTATCACTACAATTAATTTCTGTAAAATATATTATTCAGAGGATAATGAGAACTAAGTCCTATTTTAAAGCTGATCAGGTGGTGCAAGACAAGAATCTAATTCTTTTAATGAAAACCGACAGACTTTTACTTCAAAACCAACTATACTTCATTAAAACTGTGATAAAAGCCTGCAAAGTAGAGCTAAAATATTGCAGCTGGGATTTCTTCAAAGTAAGAGAAGAGTTCTTGTATTGTTTCAGTATGACATAATGGGCATGTGATGGATTAGCTCTATTTCCAGCCACATTTGCACCTGAAGTTTTGCTTTTCTTCCTTCCTGTACATATAATTAAAGGAATTTGGAGCCAGACCCAAGAAAGGACTTCTAGGCACTTCAGGTGGAATTTAGATGCCTATATCCAATATTTTAGTGCTTAAAACCTTTGCTTGATTTGCCAGCTGATCTTGAAGATACCAGAATTCTTATCTTTTGATCTAAAGCTTTCCAGGCATTTTTTTTGTACAAGCTCCAAACTGTCTCAGCTCTATGATCAGATGTAATCAAAATCACAAACTGGAGAGTAGACACTTTCCTTCTCAAGGGCTTGAGACTGCAGGTATTTCTGGAATGCATTTAATACTGCTGACCCCTCTAAAAATAAATTAGTGGTAGCCACTGTCTTCTTGTAAGGCATAAGAAGCACATGCCATTTCTTCTAGCTTGGGGCCCTGAGGTACCCCAGGAGAACCCAGATCGGTCCCTCCCTTTTGAGCACATGAGGAAATCAGATAGTGTTCTCAATGTATGGCACATTCTGCATGGGGGGAACCAAAGAGGAGCAGAAGAGATTAAATATTTCACTGAGCTAAGGAGGAAGAACAAGGAAGGTGGTTTAACTTTGTGACTAGAAGTTAAGGTAAACCTCACAGACGCTAGGGAGGTAAATTCTGCTTCCACATGTCTTTTTCAATGTTCAGTGTAAAGCACTATTTTATACAATCCAGTATTTTTTTTCCAAATAAACTGATTTAAGGCAAAATGATTTTTAATTTGGTATTTATTGTATAATGCTGCTTCTGATAGAATGCTGGGTTTTTTTGTTGCTTGCTTGTTTCTTAAGTAATTTTATTGCAAAGGGTGCAATAAAAATACAAACCAATATAGGAACAGTAAAACAAGTACAGAACGACGTGGTGTATTTCTTATTCCTCACGTTTGTAGCTTGCAGCAGTATTTTGCCAGTCAAACTCTTTAGGAAAAATAATGGTATTAGAAATAGGTAGATCTCATCTGTATGTCATGGAAATAACTTGTGATTCAGGTGACAGCTGAAACCCACTATCCTTACTACAAATAAGAAGTTCAAACACATTGAATTTTTAAGGATACCATTTGTAGGTATAAACTTAGAGTATGATTTCTTAGTGTTTAAAATAACAAAATTAAATATTCTCGGTGAGTAATAATTTCCTTTATGTGAGAGTAACCATCCTAAGAGACATCACTGGCAGCCTGGCCGTGTACGTCATTACAAGCTCTGGGTGGACACACAGAGAGAGCCGGCACATGACATTATGGAAAAAGGTAGGCTGCTAACAGTTCCATACGTAATTATGGTGATACTCCTATCAACCCATACAGTGAGACCAACTCATCAGACATGGAGGACATCACTACAGGGGAAGACATTACAAGTGGGAAGCAAGATGATGTTATGTGGCATTTCTTCACCAGAAATGCAGAGGCTGTGGTGATGAGGAGGACTTGGATGCTGGATGCCAAAACAGGCTGCTAAGAGACATCTAAGGACAGAATTGCAGCGCCACAGAAGAATACTTTGAAACATTTGTTAGGTTATCTGTGAAAAACCACACAACAATGCAAAGAGAATTTAATTAAATTTAGAAAAGGGGTTGAGAGCAAAACAAAAATATTATTATAGCACTTTGTGGACCTGTAATATTCCCACATCTTGATTATTGCTTTAAGTTTGGTGATATCTCTAAATGAATACAGAAGAATTAGAAAAGAAGAACTGAACAGGAATATAAAACCATGTATTTTGCATACCTTCTGAGTAAGGCTAGAGTGGGACAACTTTTGGGAGAGGATAGATGCCCACAATTTCATAAATGATATTGGAAAAGAAAATGGGAAATACTTAGTGAATATGTGTGCCAGGATAAAGGTGATCCTGATGAAATAAGGTTTTAAAACAAACCAGTGGAAGCTGTTCAATTGTGCAAGTTCAGCTGTAGAACTGAAGGTGTTGTCTTATCCAGAAAAAGGTTGGAATAATCTATGAAAAATAAGGAATCTTCTTAACATTATGGTTATGGTTATGTAAATCCAACATCTAGCATAGGAACTCCTTCTATTCGTGACCTAGGTAAAGTTCATTCAGCTTGACTTTACTCTGACCTAATATGGATTTCTCAGGTGGAGAGAAGGCTGGCAACATGAAAAGTGTAGTTGCTGGAAGAACCATGCTAACAATGTTCATGAACATAAAATATTGCTCAAAATGGCTTAGAGAAAACTGTGAAAATTAAAATAGAGGTCATCTACAATCTTTCTCACCAGCCCGATTGAAATGTGTGAAAACTTTTTAAGTCCTAAGTGTAAAAAAGCGCAGAACTCTCAATTTTCCAGCTATCTGTAGCTAGTTTAAAGTTACTTATGATTGCAAAGCCTGCTATAATACTTTAGGAGTGCTGTGACACAGCCTGAAAACTAAGTAGTGGTAAGCATTTTGTAGAAAAAGAGTAAAGAAGTTATGGGGTGAGGAGCTTCCTTACTGGCCCACAGTGAGAACTTTGATAACATCTTTTCTACCTAATTGGAAAGGCAGAAAGTTTTTTTTTTTACAGCATTGAGAAGAAATGTTGATTTGCAGAAATAAATTAGTTCCTTACAGTATTTTTTTTAAGTACTGCAAAACACAGAAACCGTTGGAAATACCACTCCCAGTGCCACAACGTGTCTGTTTCCCCCGAATACAAGCATTTTTGTACAGGTCTAATCAGGATTAGAGCATTCTCTGAGGCTATGACTTTAATGATTGGTTTGTGAAAGGATATTAAAAATCATTGAAAATATTACTGAGTCCATTGCCTGATCTGCCAGTAGGCAGGATCTGAACAAAAGCGTTATTTCCCCTTGTAAATCATGAGCACTATTGATTGTCTTTCCAGTAAATGTGTAGAGCTATAGAAAGAATATTATTACTTGTCCCTGTAAGTCATATTCTGAGTGAATGAGCTTTTAGAAATGGAAGTTCTGGTGATTTATATTTACAGCAGATGAGTTTGCATTTCAGGAGGATGCTTGGTAAAATTGAATGAGGACAGAGGCTGGACGGCTTAGCTTGTGCTCAAGGAGTCACAGGATGTAAAACAATTGTTATTATGGTTGCTGCTAATAATGAATAGAGTTTCTCTGCCTCTCTTTCTGTAGATCCTTGAGGCTGAAAACATGCAACTTGCCTCACATGCTGTGTGAGAAGTAGTAAGTATGTATATTTACTGGTAAGAAATATATATTTGTACTGGTAAGAAATTTTCTCTTATTTCATGAAAGCCCATGCTGCAACCTGCTAAGCATTCTTGATATACATTGAAGGCGGATGCTCATATTTTTTATTAGTCAGTTGGCATATTTGAGTTCTTCAAAATCTTTTGAGCTTATAGTAATCCCAAAGTGGTGCCAATACACAAGACTTACCTTGTCTTTCATGAAGTTTTAGCAATACAGGGATTCTTGGTAAACATGCTGAATCACTGACCTGCTAAATAATATCTGTGCCGGAGCTCGCAGTCTTCTGATCCTTGGATTATAATTTCTCATTGCAGAGCTCCAGCAACACACAGCAATCAGGAACAACCACCTCCTTTTTTTTTTTTTTGGCTCCTCCCAGGGCTTGATTTATAGGGCTAATGCCCGCCCTGCAGCCATAGCTGTTTGTAGGAGGTTAATGAGCCAATAATTGGATCCTGGTGTGGATCCTGGTCTTGAGTGAGAGTTTGGCTAGTGCATACCAACAGGGTTTAAATACATTATACAACAAATATCTATTCAGGTTTCACTGCATCCAACAGGAACTTACCTGTTGCATTTAGTGAAATGGGAAATTATTTCAAATGAAACACTAATCATATCACTATAAAATTCACTTTAATTACTCTGCCTTAATTTTGGAATTGCTTATTTGGAATGACCACCACAAAAATCCATCACCGTGCTCAGTGGGTATTTTCAGCTCACTTACATCTATGTATGTAATAATACAACGTAGAAAATCAGCAGAACGCTATCCTGGGGAGCCTTCAAGGTCAGCTTGGATGTGGTTCTGAGCAACCTGACCTAGCTGAAGACCTTTCTGCTCTTTACAGAGGGGTGGGTCTATCTGATCTTCAAAGCTCCCTTCCAACCCAAACCATTCTATGATTCTGATGAAGCTGTATCATTGTTATCTCAATGATCAGGAAAAGCACAATTATGTGGTTGGTAAGTGTAAGAAAGTGGGTGGACTAATATACCTGATAGGACACAGCCAATATTTTGGGTTAACCTGACCTCTCTGTCTTCCTCTACAGACACTTTCTTAAGAACAGAGAGGGATGATAACAATGCTGCTTTTTAAAGTATCCGCGTTGAATTATTCATTGTATTTTAATAGAGAATAATCACATGCAACAGGTGTTTTTCCTCTGGCTTGTTGAATTTCAGTATAACTAGCCTCCAGTCATTGGCCTCAGGGAAAGAAGCAGTAGAACAAATCAGCCTTATTTTAAAATAATTACTGCAATCCTACAGTGCCTGTCAGTTGTTATTTTCCTGTTTTATGTCAATGTACAGTACATGTACAAATAGGACTCTGAAACTAGGAGAAAAAAAATGCAACCTATTAAATAAAATTGAGAAAATAACCAGTGGATTTAGTAAATATGATTTTAGTAGAAGTGAAAGGCCCTTTCTATATGTTGTATTAAAATCCTTTTGAGCAAAGCAATAATAAATTGCTAGCATGATGACAAAAGGAATAAGGATTATTATAATTTTGCTCCAAATAATTGCTATGGTATAAAAATGCATTTTGGGGCTCCTTTTGTGGCTTTTACGTCAGCATTTAAACATGATTAATTTAATTTAAGCAAGATTAAGTAAAATTTCAAAAGGGATAAAAAGTATGTTTCACTAGTCTGGTTCTTTTACATTTCAAAAATACAATGGCTGTTAATAAGATATTAGTGAGAACTGCATACCTATTTAATTTGACTGATGCAGCAAGGCCTTCTGATGGATTCTGGGTACTTATGAAGGGAAAATCCAGCTCATTCCCTACTCCCACACTTCTGCATTTAAAACACTGCACAAAGTCTACAGGTCAAGGAAGAGGTTGGAAATAAAATAATCTCTGAATCTGGGCCTCTCTGAAATCTGCAGAAAACTCATGGGCTGGATGGATATTTTGGAAGAGGGCATAATGATCAGAGGCATGCATCTGCATGTCCACCTCTTCACCTGATGGTTCTTCCTGTTAGAGCCCTTCTCCCACACGCTGGTCAGATCCCAGCTCTGAATGATCTCTGCCTGATGCCTGTTAAGGAAGATGCTCCTTCCTGTGACAGGACACTGATCCTGCACTGTTCTTGCAGCAGGTGTAGATGCACTTAGTGGGTATAGGTTTTGTTGTCCTGAAGGTGAGCCACCCACACCTAACAGCAGCAGCCGGCAGCCTTTGAACAACACAGCACCGCTCTTTGCATGGGGTTAGCCCAGGGGGTTAAAAAGGAGTGGGCTTTCCAGAGGTGGTAAATTACTCAGAGAAGGCTTAGGATGCACACAACTGAACAGTTGCTGTATTTCTCATAATTTTTTTCAGTCTCTCCCAGGCTAACATATTAGCAGGACTGGGAGATGTGGACTTCTAATGAGCTGCAATGCACTGCAGCAAGATGCTACTGAAGCGTGCAGCCTTCATGGAGCTGGTGCAGTGTGAGGTGGAGTTCTTCCTTGTAGCAGGCTCAGAATTTGAAAAATTTATTTCACTGTCCTCAGATCTACCTATTGGAATGTAAAGACAAGTGAAGGAGTAGTTTAAGTTTAAATTGGAAGTTATTAAACTTATGTAAATGGGTAGACTGCTAAGAGGACTTTCCCCACCATAAAAAGAATATAAATGTTTTTATTATGCTTTATTCTTGTAAGTTGATAATTTTTTAATAACCTATATCTCAGTGCTAGAAGACTCTTGTGCTTCTGAATGAGGCAGGGAAGATTTTGTTTCTACTTCAACAATTAAAGATGCTCTCATAGCACAGACATGGACATAAATTGTTTATAATTTTCACCTTGTCCCCTCACAGCAAATTATGTTCAGAACATATAATGTTACCCAAAAATTGAAAGATGAGATAAAAGAGGTATTTTCAGATTTGAAGAGTATTATGAATAAGATCGTATTTGTTGGAAAATAGACCAAAAGAATTGATGCTTTGTGCCACAAAGGCTAGGTGGGAACAGTAATCATCACAGCTCTTTCCACAGTCTGCATCATCGCCAGTAGTGTTTCATAGCATGAAGACTGGACAATAGACCAGCACATAGGCAAATGATAACTAATACAACACATTTGTCCTATGTGTTTTTAATTAATGTAATTTGTTATTTTGGTACTTTTTAAATAGTAAATTTTTTAAAATAAATTTTTCTAAAGTAATAAAAGCATTCCTGTTAGCTTTTTACACAGAGAACATTAAAATAAGAAAAAATGTAGTCCTGCATTTATTCAGAAATAATAAAAAATATGCATTTAAAATGTTAATGAAAGCTGGTGAGTAATTAAATTTAATAATTTTGTACATTTATTCTTCTAATTCTTCACTAGCCTGTATTAGTGAAATACATCGATAATGAAAATTAGAAAATGGACTTCACCACTCAATTAAAGATAAAACAGGAGACACTTTAAATGTTTTCCTTTCTGTTCTATTTCTCTTGTGTCTCTCTGTCTCAGTTTCAGAGGGAAGCAGAAAGTCAAGGAGTTGCTGCACTAACAAAACGACACTTGCACAGGTACATTCCGATTTCTCCCTCTTAGTGCCATGCAAACATTTATTTCCCTTCCCTTCAGCCAGGAAGGAGACACATTGTGTGTCAGATTCTCAGTCCAGAGGAACTCTCCATGCCTTTCAGTGAAGTTATTGTGAACTTACTTCGACCTAATTGAATAGTCACTAAAATCAGAATCCAGCTCTACATCTCTGACATGAGATGGAACAGCTGAACAAGAGTAGGCATGGAGGAAACACTCCACTTTTCTTTGTATTTTCCTCCTTTGGCGTCTTCACAATTCCTTCTGAAAGCTGGAGACACAGGAGCTGGGAATCCTGCTTTTACTCCAAACTGAGGATTCAACAGGGAAAAACAACTATTTTGCAAAATAATTTGAGAGACACTCAGCTTAGATCTTGATGTCTTATTTCTTCTGAGTTGTATTAATCAAGGCCCCAATTTTTTTCCTATCAAGGAAGATACAGAGCAAGATTATGTAAGAATTATAGAAGAGATTTGAGTTATTTTAATATTATTTTCTTTTGAAACAGGAGGAAAGTATGAAATGTTTCTTACCTTTTAAGCAATTTTTCTTATGTAATTTATTGTCCTAGTGATGAATGGTTAAAACTTACTTAGATAAAATATCAGGCTAAGTGAAGTTAGCTATGGTGAATCTTTCATTTGTAGATCAAGATTTGTTGTAACTAGTCTGCATTTTCTTTATAGACTTTAAAAGACTAACATCAGTTCCAGAATTCCTTCATGTAAGAATGCACACATGTACAGACTAACACATCTTCTTTGGAGGGCTTCTCCTCTGTTAGAAATGGTACAGTTGTGGTCCTTTTGGAAGTCTGGACTCTAGCGGAACACTTAAAAATGCTCGACAGATGTAGATAGTTAAAAGCTCAGTAGTAGGGGCCTTCATGCATCTTTGGTTATGTTTAAACTTTTTTTAAACATCTGAGAGCTGGAAATTCAGCTCTGAGTCAATTTTCAGATGTTTTCACAAAGTTTTACTCTGCAGCCATTTTTCATGGTTTTGATGTTTTGCTTCTATCAGTTAGAAACTGATAATTTGATAATATAATAAATAAATATAATAATAAACTAATAATATAATAAATAAATATAATAATAAACTGATAAATATAATAATAAACTAATTTGATGAATGCATCAATACATAAACTAGTCTAAATATAAGTCAGAATATAAGCCTTATGTCCCACAAACACTGGTTCTTGTATCATCTGTACATGGATTTTATTCTCGTCTTTTACAAGGTGCAGGAGAAGGAACAAGCACACAAAATGTACAGTTATTCAGACAGAGTACCTCAACTGTGTGCATCACTAGACAGGAAGTCGTTTGGGAGTGTGTGTGTCACCACTGTCACCTGCCGTAATTAACAGCATGCTAAGAACTATAAGCAACCTGAGAAGCTTGATTGCATCACATGTTGAGGAAAGGACAGCTTAAGTTTTAATTAAATAAAAAAAATTACCAATGGTCACCAAAGAAATAACTTTAGATACAGTTCTCTGTTCTGTAGGTTCAATAAAAATCATACAAAAGTAGTGAAGGTGATTTGACAAGAAGAGCCATTATAAGAGATAAATAAAATAAAATAAATCAAGTGAATCACTGATAAGATTAATTTGGACATATATGGTTTGATTTGATCATGATCAGTGTTTCTGGTTCATTGTGATTATAGGGTCTGATTTCCCACCTTTATACTCTTGATTTATGCCAAAGAATGAGGTATACCATTGATTTCAGACTTCCTGTTTTAGTGCAATGCTAAATTATGGGTTGCATCTCATTACATTTCTGATTCCCAAAATTAAAAGTGTGTTTGAGAAGCAGAATAGGGGAGAGAGAGAGTGCAAAGGAGAGAGAGGACAGGAGTGCGATGAATTGCCCAGCTGTCTCTAGCAGGAGCTCTATCTAATGCTGGGAAGCAATACAGAACAGCAGTGTTCCTACTTCTCTTTTTCATTTGTGAATGTTTGCCAGAGATTACTATCACACCACTTCTCATCAGAGCTGGAGTTCTAGTTTATCAAAGTGTCAGTATGAAGACTAACACTAGGGAAAATTTGCTGCAAAACGGCTGGAATATGAGCACTGGTCTGACAGCTACAACACAGAATCAAACCCTTCTCTGTAGCTGAAAGGTTTTGTAAAAATTATTGGGCAGGAAGGGACAGCTTTTACAGGTACTTAAGCCTTAAATAGTTTATTGTGGAGTGTGCCATTATAGTTTTTAAAGCATTTGCATGTCTGGTACTCTTATTTTACTGGGAAGTAGGCATACAGGCACTTTGTAGTGTTAGGTGTGCCAGTAGCATAGGAAACAAAAATGACTATGGTTTTACAAAGTATATGCAACTTCTCCGTGGTGGGGGTTTCACACAACAGGAGGTGCCACACCTCTCAGGAGGCTCCAAACTTTGTCCTTAGAGCCTACACTCACAGTCATAAGGGAAGTGCCATCTGGGCTTATGATAGTGCCCCACCCTGTTCTGTTTTTCAGTGGTTCTAATCATCAAGGAATTACTCACAAATATTATGGATTTTTAAATTATGATGCATATAGCAAATATGAGTGCGCATAGTCACTCGTTTTAGAAATGGAACTCATTTAACAATGTAGTCTGCACCAACAAACTTTGGGTATTCCTTACCCCAATCTTAATTATATTTGAGCTTTAAAAAGCTCTCAGACTATCTGCAATCTTTTATATGTTTAGTGTATTCATGATACGGAAATGCAAAGCTCATGGCTCAAACAGAGTAGGGGACAAAAGGGAGGCAGTAAGATGGGGGCTGGAAATACCAAAGAACTGACATTCATCACTGTGTCAGTGGCAGCACATAGCTGTATGGACACCTGCAGGGAACTGTTTGGCAGCCTAACTCCAAACCAGGACAACAGAAGGCTGTCACAGAAAGAGTCTGCAATGCTTTCTTACAGACCCCAAGCCTCATTGTGTGGTTCTGAATCACAGTATCATTTCCACTCACATCACCTGGCTTTGCAGAATAAAGCTGAAGAGTTTGGGATTGTAATTCCCAAAAGCACACTAATGCGCTCATGCACTTCTCCTGAGATCAAATCTTCCCCAAAGTCATAAACCCTTGCTGCATGCTCTGGTGACGAACTAAAACTTTAACTATGCCTATAAATTGATCCTTTATGTCAGCAAAGTTTTTACTATACACAGTTTTTCTTCAAGATGTGTTTGGTTAGTGGAACTAGAGTAAATATTTCATAGGATGACAGTAGTAAAACTGAATGGCAAGCAAATACCTTTATTGATCTTGGACTTGCTGACTAGACATCATAATGAAAGACACACTGGGAACTTGTGAATGGATGACTGGTCACTGTTCACTGTGAAGCATTATACTGGTACTCAAATCCTGGGCCTGAAGCGCTTATGCTGAGAAAACACTGTCCACTGGAAATCTGTGGGAGATTTGCCCAGGTAAAAGTTGATGGGAGGGTCCCAAAGAGCAGTCATCTACAGGGGAACTCATGGATTAAGGCCACCTCTGACTTTCTATGGGAGATGAATCGAGGACTTTCTGCCAGGAGTGCTTTCCTAGGTCTAGGCTGGCTCAGGTTCTGGTGCTGTTTACAGTCTTAGTGGGCAGTCTCTGAGTGAAAAATTACAAGGACATCTTTGAAGGGGTGTAATTTTTGGGATCTAAAGGTTTCTTTGTCTAGAAATAAAAGGCAAACCATACATGTTTAAGAGAATTTCTTTATCCTGCCACTGAAGGGATGTAAACATGAATTGAATGGTTTTGTTTGTTTTTCTATGGCTTTGGAGCTTGTACCAAATCTCTACAGTTACTTATTTTTATTTTGTTTTAGAAGTATCTTAAAATATTCAGTGTTCATGGAATATTTTCTCCAGAACAAAGACTGCTCTGAAGGATAACATAAAATGCTAAAAGGTTGCATGATCCAAATTTGTCGGTTTTAGAAGAAAGGCACTTCTTCCTTTTTTGAAAGCTTCTGAATTATTTTGAGCTCCTTTCTGTAACAACTCTATGCTTCTACAAGAAATATTCTGAATAACCAAAAGGTAGAAAAAAAAAAGTATCTAGATGTAAGGGACGGCCCGAAGACCCTTCCCCGAAGACCCTTCACCTGCTTCACGATCATCTACAGAAAGTGAGATGCTGAGCCTGGGCCTGGCCGAGGTGGAAAGCTAGCCAAACACAGCTGTGCTGGTCCTGCTGTTATCACAACAAGAACAGCACGGGACATGCCGGAATTGGTACACATGCCTGAGTGCGGTTTACGGCGAGCTATGCCGGTCCTGCTGTTACCACAACAAGAACAGCACGGGATGTGCTGTCTGTTACCTGTTCTGTACCATTAACTTGAGACAATGGGCCTTGATCCCCCACTTCTTGGCTAGCTGCCCCTCGCTTCAAACACCTGTTGGCCAGTTGCCCCTCGCTTCCAAAAAGACTATAAAAGGACTCTCTGAGAAGACCCCTGTTGAGATCTCCCCACAGAAGACGACGGACCAAGAGGACTCCGTCTGGCCGTTGGTAGCTATAACCCCCCTTTTCTCTCTCTCTATCCTTTGTTTCCTTACATCTCTCTCCCTCTCTATTGCAATTACACCGCGTTGGTACGCAATAAAATACACTGTGCTGATTGAAATTTACACTTCCCCCCACTGGTGTTTCTTTTGCACTCTGAGATTTGGTTAACGAACCATCACGACCCCCGCTTGTCTTAGGCGGATCGTGACACTAGAGAACAATCTTCTACCAGGTCCGTTTTTAAAATTGAACTTTGCTTTCTTCTCCAGGGCTGTGACCAGACATTTATTGCTAAACTGAGGTGTTTCATCTAAGGTCTGAGTAATATGGTGGGATACATGTGACCCAAAAGTGTATATTGGGGATTGAAAGCTTATCTATTTAATCAAGGACCCCAAGACAGGAGCACCTTGCACTATGAGTGCTATGTGTAGGTGCTGCCATGTTGAAAGAAGCTGTACTCACACAGGCCATTTATTGGTGTTATTCCTTTTAAAATTGATTCACAGACATTAGAATGAGGCAAAAGTATGGTTTGTATAAATAAATATATGTCACTATGCAAATTCACTGGTTCACTCTCTAGGTTGCAAGAGATGGTGAAAACTTCAGCTTAGTTGGAAGATGCTGTTTACCAGATTGTTTATTAGGTCTACTTCAGCTTCGTCCAAGGGTGAGAATTTGGCTTTAAATACACTTCATTTATTTAATGCAAGCCTCTGTTGAATTATTCTGATTCTGCTTTTATTGCTGTGTAAATACATTTCTGCTATTTTTCAAGCTAATAGCTTTTCTAAATTTCTGCTATGTCACTTCTTGTCATTTTGAACTTAGAGGACTTTGTTTGGGGGGTTGAGGTTTTGTAGAACTGTGCTTTGAAAACATGCCATGTGCAATTCGCTAACGGCCCCCTTCAGTGCGCAGTGCTGCTGCCTGCTACGCACCATACGCTTCACCTACAGTCAGGTGCTAGAAACAACAGTCCTGTTTTGTCTCTCTGCCCCAATTGTTTCCACTCCATCCTTTGTATGAAATCTAGGCTGAAAAGTGACTTAATTCAATTTACTGGTTTGCCAGCACTTTTGTTGTTTTGTGCTTAGCTCTTGCTTTAGTTGAGTCAGACATCTGCTAAAGCAGCGAGCTGGCCCAACTCACCTTACAGCCACTGAGCCACATGAGGCTGAATGTAAGTAATGAGGGACAGACCATACAGATAAGGTGTGACACAAAATAAGTAGTCTCAGTGACTGTTCTTTGCTCCTGATATTAGCTATGTCTGAGCCAAAGTCCACTGCTCCATGGTGCTTGTGCCAGCTGCATCTACACTGCTTGTAGCAGCAGGAGTGTGTTGCACCGGTTTTGAGCTCGGAATCTTCCCCACCCGTGCCTGAGTCGTCCCTCTTGGCAAGCCAGGACGGGAGCAGTAAGAGAGCTTTGGCTTAATCCTGTGTGATGATATTGTCATAGTCTGAATTCCAGAATGTGCAGCCATTTTTGTGAGGCCAGACTGCCCAGCTGCAGCACCACACCACAAGGGGCTGGCCAGCACAGGTGGCAGAGCACAGTGCTGTCACACAGCCTGCGGTGGGAAACCCTTGGCAGCAAGGGAGGGAGCGTCCTTCTCACCAGAGAGCCAAGCTCTGGGCGTCTGTCCTGTCTAGAATGCAGTGACAGAAACAAACTGTTCTAGTTTGTGTTTTCTTTCTGTGAAAGAAAATGTGTAAAATAGGACTGAAGAGATACATAAAATCTTTCACAGACCTTTATTTTAACTGAGGAATTTAATCCAATGTAGATAGATTGCATTTGAGTAAAACAATGCAAATATGTACGCTAATGTAATTAGAAGACACTTACCTGCCTGAAGGACCTTTTAATGATTTTATTTTTATATTTTTTTCCCCTGGAATGAAGAAAAGTTTATTTGAGTAGAAGCCTCTGAAGTCTCTGGGATATGTATTCTATGTATCTTCTGCATGTAAATTTACACATATTTCGGAATGTAAATACAGTGGCACTCTATATGGGGGGGGCATTAGAATCTAATAAAAACTGCAATAACAAAAATTGTTCATATGAATAAAAGAAGTGCTGTGGTTATACAGTAAAGAGAGTAAAAATGTATATGAAATTAGGGAACTGGAAATATACATAATTTTTATCATCACTAGAAAAATATCTAGTGGAAGTCGGTGGAGGTAGTTGGTTACCATTGTCATTAGTCTGAGTATTACCCAAAGAGACAGGTGACTAGAAATAAAATATGATAAATATTTTTAGAAGAAAAGAGCAAATCACTGTGCAGTTGCTTCTTTATCATTCAGAGCATGAGATGCATATTAGTCATAATAAGAGTCGTGCTGGGGGAGTAGATGCTTTAAAAGCTTTCTTCCTCTTCTGGAAACATCTTGAATGAAGAGCTTAGGAAGAAATCCCTAGAAGAGAATAAACTATCGTGTTTATTAAGAACATCCTATTGATGGATTATTTGGAAGGGTACTAAAAATTTCCCAAGGGAAATATCTATGACTTTTACAATCAACACTTGAAACAATTTTCAAAATAATGTCATAGAAATCCATTTAAATTGAAAATACTTTGTATCAAACTTTCTAATGTGACCAAAGATTTAAATCCAACCAGTAACAGTGAACATAATGATAAAATTAAGCATGCGGTAGAGAAAAAAATATCCTGTACAGATAGTGTGGCTCTAAGTTCAATGTTGCTTTAATATTTAAATTTGTGAGAGTTTATTTCAGTAGAAAAGAATCAAATGCCGTATCTGAAAAACAAAATGCTTTCCTTAGAAGAACAAAAATTAATGCCCCAAATCTACAATACCCGGTCCAAAGGGTTGGTCTCTCCTCTGCATTTCATTTTCAGGCTGCCTTGTATTACAACAAAAGTACTGCAAAGGCAATCAGAACGATGTTACTAAGGAAAAGTCTGCAAGCAGAAGCTAAGGGGGTTTCTGTCTTTGCAATAGAAAACACAAGAAAACTCAGGAGCTTTTCAGGGAAAAGGTAGGAATCAAGCAGAGAAGCAGGTCAGTGAATCCAGCATTTAACTTTTCCGGAGGATTCCTGCACCAACTATTGCTCATCTTTTATTTAGTTTCTGATCTCTAGCCCCTCTCTGAACCCTCTCTATCTGTCAATTTTTTTTCTCTCTGATACAGCTAACTTCAAGGAAATGTCAAGATCATCTTCAAGAGTTTACTGTGTCAATTGCCAGCTATTTAGAGCTAGCCTACAAAAAGTACTACTTACACTGTTAAAAATATGTTACCTGATTATAACTGTATCTGAAGAACCAACTCCCCCAACCATAACTGTTACTAACAGGAATGTCATACAGCTGAGCCGTATCAGTCTTTGGAATGTCCAGAAAATTATTCATATCCTTTTTTAAAAAACACTGTGGTGAAAATTAATAATGGTGAACTTGAAAAATATATAATTTTGTTCCATACTTTTCTTAACTTCAAAGCCATACTTGTAAGACATGTTACATGTTGTTTCCAGTATCTTTACAGTGACCACATCTTACACACATATTATGAGCTCACAAGCCTGAAAAGCAAACTTCAGTTTATAAATTCATTATGCTCTACCTGTCTGATAGTGAATAAATATAAAAGAATATTCAATTCAGCAATACATTAAACATATCCTTTGTACTCATCTCAGGGAGGATATATACAATATAAAAGATTTATGTGGATTGGTTTCACATAATACCATGATTTCCTTGGTCTTGTGTTTTTGTTACCTTGTGTATATAGCATCAGCAGAGACTAGAAATTTGTTTTTACCTGGAGCTCTGCTACAGCTCTGCCTATCATGTAGACAAGAAATTAACATGGCTTTCTTCAAACAAAATACAATTATTCTGAAGTTCTTTCTGGTTTCACTTGTGACTGAACAGCATTCTGCTATAGGTTCCTGTGTAATTTCACTTCAAGCTAACATTTCATTACCTTTGCCATGTCTTTCTGGCAAATACAAATCATTCCCATGATAAGGAATGAGAGCAGAAAAGGAAAATAATCTGTCCTTTCTCAGCATCAGACGTGCTCTCTTCCTACTGTCCAGCTGACATCCAGAACCTAAAGCCCAGTTTGAACAGGTATCAGCAGGCACACGGCAAGAGATAGACAAGACAGACCTGAAGTTTGTGGTCAGACTTTTTTTTGCAATCATAGTGCTACAATTTTAGCAGAAATATTTTTTTCATTTTTCCAAGTGACCTCAGTGATGCTCCTTGTATGCTTCCTCTCTAGACTCTTCACCATCTTTGTACCCCTCATTTAGATGCTCTTTAATATCCTTTTTATCCTATCCTATCTAATGTCCTTCTTATACTGGGGCACCCAAAACTGGACACAATATTCAAGGTGAGGCTGCCCCAGTGCAGAGCAGAGTGGGACAATCCCCTCCCTCACCTGGCTGGCGATGCTGTGCCTGATCCCCCCCGGGACATGGGTGGCCCTCCTGGCTGCCAGGGCACTGCTGACTCATGTTCAACTTGCCATCAGCCAGGACCCCCCAGATCCCTTTCCACAGAGCCTCTCATTCCCCAGCCTGTCTGTACATCCAGGATTGCCCCATCCCAGGTGCAGAATCCAGCACTTGCCCTTGTTAAATTTCATATGGTTGGTGATTTCCCAGGCCTCTGGTTTGTTTAGATCTCACTGCAGAGACCCCCTGCCTTTGAGGGAGTCAACAGCTCCTCCTAACTTTGTGTCATCAGCAAACTTAGCATATCTTTGAGCCCTGTGTCCAGTTTGTTTATGAAGACAGTGTTGGAAGGCCTTTATTTCTCAAGGCACATAGATCTTCCCAGGCATCTGCAAGTGACTTGTACATACAGCCTTCCTTCCCCTTTCTGTACCAGCCTGGATTAGCTGCCATGGCAGCATGTTCAAGTTGTTCTACGCAACTGCTGAAAGCAAACACACCATTCAGATTGGTAAACAATTACCTGGCAGGACTCTGTTACGATTACATGGCGTGATCTGGTTCTGATGAGGCCTTCCCCACCCTAAGTAGACAATCTCTCAGGCACCTCCCCCTTCTTCTGGCTTTGGCTCGACTCATGGGCTTGTTGAGGCACAAGTCAGTATCACTCCCCCTGAGGATTTTCTACTCATGATTTTTGTCGCATCCTCGTCACTTCTCCTCTGCACTGACAGCTTGATAGTTAAACAAGGTATGGCTCAGGGCAATATCAAATAACTCTAGGAAGGAAAAAGGGTTTTCCTGCCACCCATTGGGAAAGCAGGACAAATTGGCAACTGCTGCATTCTTTCTGTGGAATGGATCTCAGGCAAAGGGACAACAGTAGGGTTATGTGCCAGGCTTAGATAAGGGCTATGTCCCACCCACTTGTCTCCTAGCTCCTCATGCTGCCAGGTCCTTGGCAAAGCACTCCATTAGTACACAAATATGTATCCTCTGAGAATAAGGAAGTTTGGGAAGGCAGTGTAGCTGGTAACTTGGTGTGTGGACCCTGACTGACTAGTTAGGGTCATATGGTCCATAGTCCAAGAATTGTTCTATCTGCAGTGCAGGCAGGTACCTTGCAATCAGGAATGTCTCTCTGCTGTCATGAAAGGAGTGTTACCTCATGTGTGGTGAAAAGGAGCAGAATACCTGGACGGGAGAAGGTGAAGTTGATTAGTATAGCTGCTTATGGCACTTGAGCCACTTGAAAGTGAGAAAACACTGAAGCACTCTGTGCAGACATCCTATACTGGCTTCCTAACTTGTAGGTGTACCTTTTAAAGTGGTAAAACGTAAAGTATGTTCCTCAGTTTTTCTGCAGAGAGGAAGTTTAACCCTTGTCCAGGCTCAGCGCTAGCTAACAAAGACTTCTGGCTGTGGCAAGGCTGGAGTGCTGTGTGGTTGGTGCTATCTTTTTTTGTTCATGCCTGGCCCTCTGCAAAGGTGAAACTATTTTGGTCTATACCTAAAGCCTGGTATACAGAGAGGCAGGTCTGCTCTTCTCCTGTGTGTGGGTATGGATCAGGCAGGGCATGCTAGATCTCTCCCCTTTGCCTAGCCATCTGATGGAGATGGAGGATGGCCATAAATTGGGTTTGCTGCCCCTCAGTTTCAGGATGGAGCCTGAAGGACAGCAAAAAGAGAGGTCTAGATTATATAAAGCACACTGGCGTGATCGCAGGAGATACCTGTCAGGAAAATACCAAACAACAAAGTTTGGCAAGAAGGAGTGTATGTGTTGGCTATAGCTTGCCAGGGACAAACTGTCTGCACACCTTAGGAGCAGGAGCACTGAAGGAACTTGGTGTGCCACTCTGAAAGAGGCGTGAAATAAAGGCGGGATCAGCATGGAGGTTTTGCAGTCATACTCTGTTTAAAACAATGCAGATAATGGCAAAACAATGCAGATAATGGCATCAAAGGAATGACCAAGAGCTGAACTTTGCTTCAATAACACAGAAATACATGTTACTTTTCATGCCCCGCATATGCTAATAAAGCAAAAACTAGTACATGCTTTTTATGTGTGACTAAAATCACTAAAATTCCACCTAAACATGAAATGACACCAACTGTAACTTTACATTTTCTCCTCCCTTAAAGGAAACAATATAAATATAGCTTCAGTGGGGAAGGGGATCAGAGGGGGCTCCACCTTTGTATCCCAGGACAGTCGATGGGCTGTACCTATCTCATTTCCCATAGGGACTCTACGGCTATTGGCTAGGACCTGAACACTTGGCTGTGCTGAGTGCTTCTTCAGGAAATTCAGAAAGCAAGCTTGTGTCTATGGTTAAACTTGCAGTGCTACATAGTCATCTTGCAATTTAATGTATTTGTCACTGGCTGTATTATTTATATTTCATGTATTCATGCCCACTTCTGAGGACAGTATATCACCAAAACAATTAAGAACTTGCATTTCTGTTGCTCAATAAATGACACTATTTTGCACCTGACCTTGAGAGACATTGAATGTGACTGGACTTTTAGTCTGGCTGTGAGAGCTCTTTGGGCACAACCAGGCTTAGAGTGGATCCCATTATTTGTGAATCCATAATCGTGGTAGTTCTTATTGAACATGACCAGACTTACAGTGCCACACTGGCTCTGCATTTCTGTTGCTTAGTGTTGAATTGGCTATCACTCAGAATCTAAGCCCAGTGACCCCCAGCCACTCTGACATCTGAGGACCAGCTGGAATGCAAGGAGGTTTATTTTCTGTCAAATCTTCTTCCTCTTAACACAAAAGTTATCCTTACTCTCAACACAAAAATGTCTGTGGCAGCGGAGTTTACTGAACCTTGCATAGTATAAAATCTTGTGTTTGGAGGTTGCAAAGACCTGTGGGATAGTTCACAGTGCTCCTTCCAAAGCATGAGATGGACATCATTACGGCATTTGCCAAGGCCAGGGCACTGGACTGGGTCTGGCAAATGATTTGTGCATCTGTGTGATGTTAAAAGAGATAGAATGGGCATAGCCAGAGTAATAAGTTTAATTAAATGCTTTGTATCTATAATTTGTCTGATTTTAGAGCATATTAAATTGAAATTAAACTTCCGATACATTATTACAGGAATATATTCTCTTTCCTTTATGTCCCATTATAGCTGTGATTAATATATTCAAAAGTATACATTACACTGTCACAATAATGAACAAAGCTAAATGAATATAAATATCTGCAGTAAAATACAATGAAGTCCTGTGGTGCAATGGTAATGTTAGTCATTTTTGCATGAATAAATTGTAGTAGAGTGTGAAATTCCATAACTGTGCTGTGAAGCAAAGTCTCCAGCTGGCATGGACTGTCAAGTCTTTGCAGGACTAGTCTGTTGTAAATATTCATTGTTACTAATTTAATGCTTAGTCACAAAAGAAACCTGTTATTCTTCTGGGTGATTTTGTATCTGCACTGTGTTCCATTTTCCTTCTTTTCTGGAAATGAAAGCTTGAGATATGACTCTGACAGTGTGAACTTTGGATGTAAAAATCAACAGAGGAACACTTGCTCTAGTCTCGTAAAACAACTGATCCAGCACTTGTGGCTGATTACTGAGAATCTTTAGATGTTGAATTGTATTGGCCGGATTCATTGATTTTTTAAGACCAGAGAACAGTATTATTTAGTTTCAGCTCCTTTCATAGCACAGACACCACTTCAAATGAATTGATTATTAAAATAAAAACCTCAGCAACCTGTAATCACTATTCCCTTGATTACTTGAGAATTCTCTTAATTACTAAACTAAGGGGTCCTTTACTACGCAAGTCTTCTCCATTGCAAACAAATAGAGAGCACAAACAAGACAGCTCTTATTCTGATGGAGAAATAAAAAGTATAGAGCAAGACAGGCTTTTCAAACTTTTGTCCAAGCTTGCAATGCATTTCCGAAGTCTTTCTCATTTAAAATGCAAATTCTGAACAGGTATATAGATTTTCTAGTACTTTCATTACAAACATGAGTTCAGGTGTGCTAGCAATGTTATTATACTGATGTGTATTTGTAAAACTGGAGAACCATGTAGTTTGGAAGGGATGTCTAGACCTTGTCTGGAACAATGTCCTGCTTAAAGCACGGTCACCTAGAGTGGATAATTGAGGGTAATTCCCAGCCTGTACAAAGATTACTTTAAACCAGTGCACCGAAATTTGTATTCAGACATTATTTGCCATGAACCTTGACCTTTTTTCTAAGTCACCTCTTGACAGGTAAGGAAGTCCTGACTCAAAGAAGAACGGTTTAGATCTGTTGACCTTTCGGATGCAATCTCCACATCTTCCTGACAGATTCTCAGTGCATGTTACAACGGCATAAAATATCTCCAATGCATTTCTAAATGTGCTGTTAAGGGTACCTTTGGCATGAAGGAATCCTGAGGTGCCCCAAAGGCAACTTTGTACTTCTCTTTGCTATCCTTGCCATGGGGACTTGTCAAGATTACTTTGGGGATGGAAGAGTAAACCAGGAGTGTCATTCACTCCATAATCAGTTGCAAGATCTGTAGTTTTCCCTGCTTTTGTGGAAGAATTCTAGCTTGTGTTGGGGCCTGCTACGACCTCAGGTAGTTTCAGGAAGAAGGGGAAACCATTGGTTGCTGCCTTCCAGGGAGTGCCTGGAACAAGGCCAGAAAGTCTCCTTAGCCTAGCCAATTGTGCGCCTTGAGATCCCCTTCAATCCAGGCTTAGTAGACTGAAGAATTCAATGTGACAAATATTGCTGTGACAGTAGGTCATGGACAGAGCCCTGCTGCCAGGCTATGGGGCTGCATGAAGAAATTCTTTGAACTTAAAAATACCCAGTTACCTGAATCCCAGGTGAAATGCTCTCTAAAGCAGCAACTGAGCATTTTGTACTGCTAGGAGGCTTTAACAATTCTTGGATAAAAACCATAAGTAGGAGCAAAAAAGGTCACATTTCTACATCATGGCTGAAAAGTCCTCATACAAAAGGAATATGCACATTCTTCTAGGAATCTGGAGACAGTAGAAAATGTTTCTTACTATTTACCTGGCAGATTATCAGGAGGAGATAGTAAGTTCCTGTGCTAACCACTTTTTTGACACATAAAAGGACATTGTCCTACTTAGAGTTCAAAGAAGGTTTCAGTTAAGTGTTTTGCTCTTTCCTGTGTACTTCTGTGCTGCCGTCTTCAGCAGGTTATGCTTGAGCCAGTTTTTTTTTTCTTTTTTGAGACATTCACTATTTCTATTTTTGAAAACAAAGTTGTGGAAACTATGTCAATGTCAAATACTGGGTAAAACCTGCTAGAAGTGATGGAATCAGAATGTGGTTTTACAGGCTTGTATAATTTTTGGAGGTGATAAAAAAACAAAAACAAAAATTCCTTTTGTGATATGTTAATTTTTTATAAATACAGGTTTTCTTTGTTCAGCATAGATCCTTGAAGGACTTCAGCAATCCCACTGGAAACCTGATTTTATTAGTATTTTAGAAGAAGTACTTGTTGAAAAATCTTTAAAAATTTGTTTGGAGAACTTTGGAACATAGCTTTACTTTACCCATCCACGGTAACGTCTGATCTTCTAAAATGAAATGATAATTTTTCTCAAATTGAGTAAATGTTACGACAGGGATGGTCTCATGGTCATTTGCAAGCTGATGTCTGATGGTACTGTTAAAATACTTAACATGTAGCTTCAAGTCTTAGCTCCTTTGTAATATGTGGATTTATCCATTAATTTAGTAGTTCTGGTCCTAAGACCTGGATTACAATCAGAGGGTTTTGGTCTATGTTGTGATCAGTGCAACTACTGTTTTCATTTTCAGGAAAATGGAAGCTTAATTTACAGCAAAAGCAGGTTTCTTTACATTACTTTGTGCTGACTTTCCCTAGTACGACTTCTGCAATTTCTGCTGACTCTGCCAACATATCAAAGTGCAAGAGTGGCAAGCAGAGGACCCTCAATGCACGGGGATGAACTAAGGAAACCTTTACAGTCAAGCAGTTCTTCAGGACTGAATTTCTCCTACCTGTCCATTAATTTATTTCTAAAATGTACCATATAAAAAGACCCCTTACTATTTTCAAGGTATATTGAAAGTGACATCAACTCACTTAAAAATTTTAATTGTGGGGAGAAGCAAGAGATTTTGAACAGCTAAACTGCCTCACTTTAAAATCCCAGCAACAGGAAATAGTTTTATAAATTAATGCCTTGCCTTATCTCTGAGTAATTTACAGTGTTACTTGTGCCACTATCAGAATGGCTTACTGATCAGAATTATGCACCGTTTCAAGGCCTGAGGAAGTGCTAGTGAGTTTTTGCAGCAATTCCCAAGCTGGCTGTGTCTAGATCTGGGCTTACACCTTTTAATGCCAGGCGTGGACCTAATTCTTCAATCTCAGGAAGTATGTATTGGAGAATTTTAATCAGAAAATAGGGAAGAGAGTTAAAAAGCTTGTGTTTCAAAGAAATAAAATGAAAATTGGATATCTGTACCAAGGTAGTGCTCTATTTGTAGTATGAAGAGTCAAGGAATCTGAATGAGAAGAAATGGAGTGAAAATGCTCAGTTAGATCAAAGCATAAAAATAAACAATGAGTCTGAACTGAATTAAACTACAGATATTTAGATTAAAATGTAAAAGACTATAAGAACAATATATACATTATTGAAACACCCTAAAATCATTGTGCTTCAAAACACACGAGAGATTTACATTCTTCTGGAAGAGTTATTATAAATGCATTTTTAAAAGAAGAATTAAGAAGATGACTATGGTATTTTTGGAAACTAACAAGAACAAGGAGAAACCTTACCTGACACAGGAGAACATACAGCAAACACTTCACAGAATCACAGAATATGCTGAGTAGGAAGGGACCCACAATGATCATCAAGTCCAACTCTTAGCCCTGCACAGGACACCCCAAGAGTCATTCCATGTGCAGGAGAACATTGTCCAAATGCTTCTTGAACTCTGTTAGGCTGGTGCTGTAACCGCTTCCCTGGGGTGCCTGTTCCAGTGCCCAACCACCCTCTGGGTGAAGAACATTTTTCTAATATCCAACCTAAACCTCCCCTTTCACAGCTTCAGGCCATTCCCTCAGGTCCTGTCACTGGCCACCACAGAGAAGAGATCAGTGCCTGTCCTTCCTCTTCCCCTCACAAGGAAGTTGTAACTGCAATGAGGTCTCCCCTCAGTCTTCTCTTCTCCAGGCTGAACAGACCAAGTGACCTCAGCTGCTCCTCATACGGCTTCCCCTCCAGGCCATTCACCATCTTCACTGCCCTCCTTTGGATGCTCTCTAACAGCTCAGTGTCTTTCTCATATTGCAGTGACCAAAATTGCACACAATATTCAAGGTGAGGCTGCACCAGTGCAGAGCAGAGCAGAAGGAGGTGGCTATGCCTCTTAGTTCGAAGAGCTGAGTGCTGTGGAAAGTCATCTAGGAAAACAAAGAAGTGGATATGTTCAATGTGGTCTTCACTTTTTCTCTTCAGATGGTGAAAATTCAAACTTCTTTTATTACCATGGAAAGACCAAACCATAGAGAGGAGGAAAATGTTTCCATTGAAGCTGTGCCACTGGGCAGAACAGAAGGAAAGATTCACGTGATTACTAAGAGAGTTAAGAAGAGCCTGACACTGTAGTTGGAACACTAGCTGTATTGGAGGATGCTGAAACACTGGTCTTCCTATCCATCCTATGTTAGACAAGTGCTAGAGAAATATAAAAGGACTGAAATCGTTTACAGCACTGAAGCAGGGGGCCAGGATTCCTTACTCCTAAGGAAATTCCCTGGCCAATACAACACAGAGTGATCTGAAAACAGTTGGTTGGGAAGGGTTTTCTGCATGTGTTTGTGTCCTGCTTTGTATATGTACTCATATTTTTTGAATCTGGCCCTAAGCAATTGTTGATTCCACATAGCAATTTAACGGCAAAACTAATGCATGCTTCCATTCCATGACCAGAAACTATAACTCCTGCAGAGCACTTTTGAAAGGAATTTTAAAAGCCTGAGGCAGATTCAGCAATTTGTGTGATGTACAAAGGTACAAATACCAGAGAATCTGGTTACCTCTCCTGGTGGAGAAAGGGTTTTTGACAGTGGAAAAAGAGTTGTTTTTTTCCTTTGTTGGCCACAATGGGTTGTGCACCCCAATGTAAGGTGGGGAAACCTTGTAAGTACCCGGGAAAGAGTTCTTCCTCTAGATGTAGGTTTGGCTTAGCTCTACTGGGGATTATTTGCCACACACTGCTTGCATCTTATTATATTAATGAATCATATATGTGCATCATGGGAGAAATTTGGATCCTAGTGGAGATATTGGCAAACATCCCACTGACTAAACAGCAGACTTAGGTGAACCCAGTGAAGACTAAGGACACTAATGGATTCCTGTAGGGTATTTCTCAGCAAAAATGGCCTGCCCTGCTGCTGGCAAGCTTCTGAAACAAGCCAGTCATTAGCTGTCCCACTAACTCTTAAAGTCCTTCAGGTAATGCATTTAACTTGAAATAGAAATGAACTGTTACTTTTATTTTTCAGACAAAGCTAAAATGATACTTCTAGAAAAGTGAGAATAAATGTTCTTTTTTAAAGCAAAGAGCAAAACCAACGAGTCAGTTTTCTGAATGCAATCTGTGTGATTAATGTGTCTCGAAATACAGACATTTCTATAAAATATTAATCACTTCACTTCTGGACTGTATTAAATTACATTTAGCAGTTTTGAAATTCCTTCCATACACTTTTATGAGCAAATAATATTTATTAAAATTTTTGATCCTGTAAACTACTTCCTGCATGATTTTACTCTTTTTGTTAAAAAATCTGATTTGTTTGCCAGGCAAAATAGAAGTCCAAGGAGCTTCCTAGGAGAAGAGATGACTTTTGTGAGCAGGAATTCAAGGAATGTACTTTTTTTCCTTATAGCTATAGTGCACAAAATTTCAGACACGTGAATGTTGAAGAGTAACTGGTTTTTTAAAAAACATTTTTCTTTTTTAACAGGATATCGTCATCGTAGCTTCTCTAATTAAAATTATTTACATAGGTAGGTCTATATTAAAGTTATGAATACAGTTTAAATTCTTGATGTATCTCATAGTACCCAGAATGATTGAAATGTGTTTCTGTTTTACTAAAAAGAAAAATTCCCCTAATTGCAAAAGTAATGTGGTTCCATTTTAGTTGTTTTATGAATTAAGGTGTAAAGTTCACAAATATATCTATTACTTGACATGATTATTTTCGTTTCAGTCTTATTAAGATGAAACTTGGTAATGAAGGATTAGATTATAAGAAAACAAAATGGCAATAATGATACCTAGTGTTTAATAAACACCGTATTTTCTCTTATTCATGTCTTCAGAGATAGAGAGGAGTGCCACACCTCTTTCATGTGCACAACAGATTCACTGTCAGACAAGGAAGAAGTTGGCAGGCTCATGAATACGCTAAAGGAGGAGAGCAGCTGTTTAGCAACAAAACCTTCCTAGCAGAGCCTTTCAGCCAGTTGCTGGACCATTCGACGTGGTGCTTGTGAGAGTGTGCGCGCGTGTATGTAACTGGAAAGGCAGGAACGCAGGAAAAAAGCTTACAGTGGATACACTGATTGTCATGTTAGCTAGGTAAATATGTAACTTTTATAAGTGGGAAGTATTTTAAGATTTTACATATGAAAGAACCACTTTCATGCTTTTCAGACACCAAATCAGAAAAATGTCTACGTTGTTGTTCATTGGGGCAATTCCCATAAATGTATATGCACTCAAGTTGTTTCTACTCTGTAGAGTAGTTCTCTTGACTGCAGTGTGTAAAATCTACAGATGGAGAATGGGAAGAATAGGCCTGTTATCCTGAATTGTTACCAAAAAAGGGCAAAAGGAGAGAATTGCGTATCTATTCAAGGCAATTATCATCCATTATGAAGACATGGCTGTTCTGCATTCTTCAAACAGGCTAAAGAGCCACGTACCTTTTTGGTGAAAAAATAGAACACATGTGCAGGAACAATAGGTTTCTAGAGGATATATTCCATAGTTGTATTTCTTTGCTGTTGTCCAGGACTCCAAAGCACATTCTTCACACCAAGGATTTAAATCCAAAGGTTTTGCATTTTTTTCTTCAAAACTTGGGCAGAAATTACCTTAAAAAAAGAGATGTGTACACCATAATGTCAAAAATCCTATTACATGAATAAATTTTGATTTGCATTTAAATGTGTTCATATGAATCCATTAACTCATCTTACAATGACAACAAAAGATCTTTTTCCTGTTTATTTTAGGTGGATAATAACTCGGGCTTTTATTTGGCATCACCTTTTAAGACATGTTTGCTCAACTGACTATTTTCATGCATATATGTTTTAATGCATGATGTAAAGCATTTGTCATAGGCATATAGAACCCATTTCAAAGTCAACTTAGAATCCAAGTTTTAGAAGTAAATGTTTACTGTTTTATTAACTTACTATGAGCTCAGCCAGAACTCTCCTAATGTAGTCTCACCTGACTAAATACTGGATTTATAACACTGAGCAAAAGAATAGAGATCTGTATCTATTGAAGGCAATTAGTACCTGTGAGGAAAATAATGGCTGTTCTGTGTTCTTCACACTGAAAAAAAAAAAAAGAAGAGACACATACAATTTTGGTGAAAAAACCAGAACAGAAATGCACAAACAGTAGATTTCCAGAAGAGGTATTTGTTTGCCTTTGCCCAGGATTCTGATACATGAACAAAAGAAAAGCCTACTCTGTCTCTCCAATCTTTAAGGCAAGATTCAGCTACTCTTCCCAGTACACTTTTTTCCCAGCTCTGCCTTTATATCTGGGGAGGGAAGACACAAGCACATACAGTCCTATAATTGTAATTTGTCTTGGAACTATTGCAGCTTGGTAGTTGGTGAATATTCTTTAGGTGTATTAGACTAGCTATTTAAGATTATTTCTATATAAGTAAAGTACCTTTACAAGGATAGTTGCAATAGTAGAAGTCAGTATGATCAATAGTGTGATAACTTTGTAATTGTAATCTGTTGCTAAAACGAATGTCTTCCCTGCTCCTTCCCTCGGCATTTGTTGCCTTTAAATCTCCTCCGATGTTTGCAATTTGGAGGAATCTTCTCTTCTTGTGATATTAAAAAAACTACAGTCTCTGACAACATTTTATTAGAGAAGGAAAGGTGCTTGCCCTATGAGAAAGACTGCTTTAAAGCACAATGCTTAGTACTGTTTCTTTAGAAATGCAGTATTTTAGCATATTTTTCTCGTAACATCTAAACTGTTACTATCTGATAGTACAATAACTTGGTTATTGAAATCACCTTGTTATGTTCAGAATTTGACCAGAAATATTGTAGTCAAATGAAGCAATGTATTATTCATGCTTAGTTAGGTCAGCTGAACACATTTCAGCCTCACCGTGTTTGCAATCATCTTGACTAGTGTCATAATATTTTCCATCACCTCTCCCGAGGAACATTTAGCACCTTTTTTTTCCCCCCTTTTTAGAAAAAGAAATTCTCAATTATAGCTGTAAAGCAAACAGGCAACTGAAACCCACCCATTTCCTAAAGCTCTATTATCCCTGAGGCATTTGAAACAAAAACATATCAATACCAATTACTTAGCAGAAAGCAATCAAGAAAACCTTCTCACTCTCAAATCTCTCTTCTCCCTGTATTCCCATAACCAATGTGCCCCTAAAAGAAAAGCCTGAGCTGTCTGAAAGCACACAGGGAGACATGGTGATAGCAAAAGCAAGCCTCCTTTATGACCTTGACCCCATGAGTCTTTTCTGGTATCTTCTTCTCACAGCCCTCTCCTGGTTCACCTGTGATAAGTGTAATCTCTTCTCAGCAGCTCCCAGTGCTTCAACTCACTGATTTCAACAAGCAAGCAAGCAACAGAAGAGGTGTTGTTCATACAAATCTATCCTCTCCCTTCATCAGGCTGATGCCTGTACTGAAATGAGGTATCATCAGTAAGTCCGTAAGAACTGGCACCCAGCCTCACAGCAGTATCCTCCTGTGGGCTGGAGAGGATGCTACGGGCGGGCCTGTTGGGAGGCTCCAGCAAAGGCTGCAGGGTGCTGTGGGTGGCTCGGTGCTCTGCTGTGGCCAAGGCTTCTGTAACGCTGAGCTAGAGCAGCCAGGGGCTTGGGACAGGAGCTAAAAGTGGCTCATTATAAGTAAAATAACAAACTGAAACAATCTTTTATTTCCTTCTCTATGTTCTCTATGTTGAGCCAGGCAATCACTCCTCAGGGCTTAGGTTTCATTTATACACATAGGTATATATATATAGAGTAAGTGGTAAACATACTCTGGAAGGGTTTTTTTTTCTTTCTTTTTCTGAACTAATAAATACATGTACGGTGTCTGGCTAATTTTCTTTTCCAGTTAATTTTTAAAAGAAGAATTATGGATTCCATATTTTTTCTCAGCCTCCTTCTCATGCTATGTTAGATCTTTCTGCACTCATTTGGGATTTTCCAGTCCCTGGGAGTCATGGGGTTCATACCAGCAGAGTGGAACATAGCAAGGCTTAGAAAAAGGCAGGGCTTCATAACACAAAATGCTGAATGTGGGAATTATGTGAATGCTTGATTTTGCATAAGCCAGGTTCATTGCAATCACTGATCATGCTCTTGATGTTTCTTTTGAAATGGTAGATGATCAAAATTAATAAAAAATGGTGATCAATGTAGTATTTAATTTAAAAAATGAATAAAATATTTATTTACAAAAACACTACCCCAAAACCCAAATCCCCAAACTAGAACAAGGGTGGAGTACGAGAAAGGTAAAGAAAGGGGAGTTTACTACCTGCTCTTGGTTTTGTCAGGTGTACTGATGATCAGAAAACCAGTAATGCTGGTGAGCTTTCCCCTCAATGCCATGGAATTACGCAGTGATGTGGGTCTCTTGGCAAGTAAATGCATTTGTCTAAATTATTCCCATTAGAAACCAAACAGTCTTCAATAATTTGATATGATAGTGTAAGTATTTACACTTCTATTTTGCCCTCTCTTCGTCTATACAAATGTTTTTACATGGAGCGCAATGAATTAACATGAGCATAAATAGTAGAACAATTTCAAAGTATGTGAAGATTTTCTCACAAAGAAGGTGCTGTAACATTGATTCTTAAACTTTATGCAAAACAGTGCCTTTCCCTTGAAGTGAGACAGACCTGGGAGTTCTCCTGTTTAATGAGGGATGTTGGGGAAGAGGTCTGAAAAGCAGCTTGTAGTAAAATAATATGTGCAGATTTCATGTTCTGCAACCACCAACAGCACATTGATTTTTGGTTCAGTACACTGGTAAGATTGCTTGTTTTGCACTTCCAAGTGCTGCAATGAAAGCAGTGATGGAGGAGCTAGGGCAATTAAGAAAATGCTGTACCCATGAGAAGTACGTGCACTGCTCATCTGATTTGTGGTTTGAAATCCATCAATTCCAGAAGCATGAGGAGATATGCACTCGCCTCTCATTTGGCTTCAGATCACCAGAATCAGATGAAATTGATGTGCAGGCTTCTAGAGATATTCCAAGTGCTTACTTTATTTGTGTTTATAATCAGCCCTTGAACTATGAGGGTATTTCTAAGGGGAAATCTGCTACAGGAAAAAGGCTCAAGTAACAATAGTCATTATAAATAACAAATGTTGCAAATCATTAATAACTTTCTTCTGAGTTTCTCAAGGTTTACTAAGATGTTTCTTTGGAGTGCCTTTCTGTATAATTTACAAAACACTAACCTACTTAAATTATTAATAGGTTTTCATTATTATAGTTTATTTTTATGCCTTCTCTGAGTTACTGTGCTCCCTGTATTCTACTCAGTCATTGAAAAGGCTTTTTGAAAGATTTCTTCTGACAAATATTCACAAATATTTCTGAACTATTTTAATACAATTTTATATGAAAATGCCTTGACAGAGTTGCTTTCATTTATCTTACTTCATTAGTGACAATAAATCTTAAAGTAGCCCTAGAAATCTAAATATTATGCTCTCATAAGGGCATACAACTACCTGTTCTCTCATGGATTTGCAATTTTCTCATCACTTTTCCTTTGAAACTTTATAAACCTTGCTTGTCTTTTTAATATGCATCTGAAATAGTCCATGGATATATCCCTATCCAATAGTTAACATTAAACTGCAAAGTTATAAATTTCATAGAGTCTAGGAAAAACACTGTGTCACAAATCTGCTTAGAACTCTGCTTGTTGGCTCATTGGACATAATTATTGACTTTCTGTAGCTTTATGCAAAATCAAGGGGTTTAACATGTTCTGCAATATCATAGCAAGCTGCCTACTGCAGCCTGACAGAAGTTTTGCATGCTTCCTGGAAGGCCACAAGCAAAGTGAGTTTCTGCACAGCAGTCTCCTCTGATTCTGGTGATCTGATGTGAGGAAATCTATATGAAAATCAATTTCTGGCTTTACAGTCTTCCTGTGTTGTATTAATTTTTGGAGGACTATTTAGGATCAGAGGAAGAAGAATTAGCTGATCTAATTCGGCCTGAAAACCTGTTTTTTTTTCATTCAACAAGGAGTGCTTTTGGAGCTGATGGTGTGTCTTACCAGGGTAACATCACAGGAAACTACTGGTGCCTTTTGTCTGGCTGCTGTGCATCCTTGGGAAGAGGGTACCTCCACACTCCCTGCAGCCAATGGTGCTGCCAACTGTTTCCAACCGAGGCACTCCTTGCTGGCCTTGCATGCTTCAGGTTTGAGCTTGCTGGGAAAAAGTTCCTGCTATTCCCAAGCCTATCCACCTTGCTGAGGTTTTTTTTTTAACTAAGATCAGGATCAAAGTAATTTATACAATCAGTTCCTACATGAGAGTTCTTGTATGTGATGGAGCTTTATGAAAATTCTCCAATATTAACTGTTTATGGTAATTAATACCTAAGCAGACATTCAGAAGGCTACAGATTAAAATTTAATTTAAAGATTCCTTTAAATTTTTGTTAAGCTAAGAAATCTCAAAAGATTTTTTTTATCATATGAATACAAGCTTTTGATTCTGCTAATGTAAAATGGGACTTTAATACTCCAAGGTATTTATTTTCAACTCCCCCCCCCCCCACTCAAAAAACTCAAAATCAGGCAATTCAAATTAAAATTCAGCTCTGGTTATATGCTTGTTTAGCTTGCCTTTTTGTCCTTTCCTTTTTTTTTTTTTTTTTAACTGGGATGTGACTGCAAAAACTCTTGAGCAAATGCTGTGATTACAATGCCAAATAATTTTACATTTCTTTAATGTGGACCTACCTAAGATGAGTATTTCTAGAAATGTTCTCATGTAAGGCAGTGTCCATACTAGGCTGTTCAGTCAAATATAATACAAGAAGTTTTAGCTAGTTAGAATTTTCTCAAAGATTCAACTTTACAGGCAATGCGTCTTTAGAAAATATCTAATTTTGTAAAGCTTTTAATTTCCTAATTTTCACATGTAATACTTTAAGATGTTGTCTTGGGGTGACATATGCACAGATGTGCATACAGTATGTAAAATTGCACAGAATGAACCATATTGTTATTAAATATTATGATTACAAATATAACACTCAAAACTTGGACTGTGCCAAGAATGAGGTTGCTAGCAAAATATTAATTTGTTCCTTTGTATGCAGACATATAAATGATCTTTAGTAATAAATCATGCACAGAATATTCATTTCTGTGTGCACAGAAATAAGGTGTATGTGCAGGATGACCACAGATGTCCTGTTCCCTATGTTGGATAGAATAGATTAGCACCTACTTACTAGCTCTTTTATATGTGCCATGCCTCACCTGCCACTGCCTGAGGAAACCCAGCCCCAGAGGCAGGAGCACAAAGCTCCTCAACCGCATCCCTGTGGGGCTGGGGTTTATGTACAGCCCTGGAGGGTTCTGAGAGTGGGAGGGGGATTTTATCTCCTGCAAGCCATGTGGGGAGCCCCCCGAGTGCCTGTGCTGCCTTGGGTTGCTTAACCCGACTTCCAGGCTGTCCAGTGCCTGGTAGGCCCTGCGAAGGAATGTCCTACAGCGATTCCCAAGCTGTCCAGTGCCTGATATCCCCTGTGAAGGAATGTCCTACAGCGATTCCCAAGCTGTCCAGTGCCTGGTATCCCCGGTGAAGGAACATCCTACCCATTGTCCCACAAAGGTGGGTGTCACACCTGGGGGCTGCGAGCAGCCCCACTGCAATGCTTTCTCTTTTTAATGACTGACAAACCAAAGAAGTGCTCTGTTACACCGGCTAAACCTAGGAAACGTTGTGAAAAGTTACAGGCGGCCAGGCAAGAGAGGAGATGGGGGCACAGGACTGACCAATGCAGCATTTTGGCATCTTTTAATTCCATCCCAGTCAACTCCCAATTTCTTCCCCTGGAGGCATCGCTGCTGGCTGTAGGTTTAGGGCAGGCCCAACTTAGGCTGGCCCCCACCCAACAGAGCCGGTGGCCCGGGATCAAGCCCGTGGCCGCCTGCACACCTCGGAGCCACTCTCATGCAGGGGCGCCGCGGCGTCCCGGCCTGCGCCGCTGCCCGAGGCGGGACTCGAACTCCAGTCCCTGCGACTGCAGGCTCCCCGCGCTACCCGTGCGGCCACCAGGGCACGAGCGGGTGCGCGCCGCGCGCGCCCCCGCACGGGCCGGGGAGGAGGCGGGAGGCGGGGCGGCGCGCGTGCGCGCGCGGCTGGGTGCCGGCCGCGCGCGCCCTCCCAGGCTTCCCAGGGAATCCAGCGGCAGCAGGAAGAGGCTCTTTCCCGCGCACGCGCAGCTGTCCGGGCGGGCGCGCGCTGAGCCGCGGCGGCGGGAGGGAGGGGGGAGGGGAGGGAAGCTGCTGAGGTAAAGTTAGGGGGAGAGAGAGACTCCGTCAGCGAAGCGAGAGCCGGGGAGGCTCGGCGGCCGCCATTACTGAGCGCCGGGGAGAGAGCGGAGAGGCGGGACGGGGCTGCGGCGGCCGGGAGCGCTCGGGAGCTGCGGGCCGGAGAGCGGAGAGAGCCCCGCGGGGAGGAGAAGCCGCCGGGGGCGCCGGCGTGGAGAGAGCGTCCCGGGAATGCTGCCGCTCCCGCCGCCGCCGAGGAGCCGGATCCCGACGGCGCGAGGTGAGGGGAGGAATGCGGTCCCGCGGGAGCCGGCCCGGCCTGGAGCGGGGCGGCCGGCCCGGCAGGCGGAAGGGGAGCGGGGGGAGGAGGCGGCTGCAGCCCGGCGAGCCGGCGCGGCGGCCGCTGGCTGTAACCAGTTCGGAGGGCTGGGGCCGCGTGGGGAGCGGGCACCGGCCCCGCGCCCCCCGCCCGGCCCCCTCGGCCCCTCCGCGCCACGGAGGGCAGGCGGGAAGGGCAGGGAGCGGAGTGCCTGGTCCCAGACAGGTGATGAAGGCCTGAGCAATGGGAGGGTCTGAGCTTGCTGTACGAGGCTGCCAGCTGGTCACGGCTCTCTAGGGAGGGAGGAAGGCAGGAAGGGGAGCTTCCCTGCTCCTCTCTTCTTCCTTCCTCATTCCCTTCTTCTGCCTACTCCTTTAGCTTCCTCCCTTCTTCCATTCCCACTGCCTTTCCTCCCTTTTCTCCTTTCTCTGTACTTATTTTCTTCCTCATTACCCCCTAATACTCATTCACGCCTTCTCTGGTCTTTTCCTCCTCTACTAAATTTGAACAGTTGTCCATTCCCCTCCTCCTTCCTTTCACCTTCAAATATTGCTCGATATTAAATTTCAGAAAACTTCACTATCCTAATGATGTGTGTGCATTTCTGTTTTTCCACCAGGTGGATTTTAAGGCTTTGGAATAGGGTAGCCAGTTGCAGTGTTGCAGCTTTCAAACATTTTGAATCCCTTCAGCCAGCATAACCTTTAGACTCTCTCCACCCAAGGGAATCACCAGAGACATACAGATGTAATGCCATGGTGTTGTAGCTATAAGACATAAGGAATATGAAACACTGCTTTAATTTAAAAAAGAAGCAGGACTATATAGTTATAAAAGGAAGACATACTTGTCACCTTCTCCCCATTATACACCCCACCCCACTGTATCCCCCTCTTTTCCTCTCTCCAGTATTGCTTTTGATATCAGCGTGGAATATTTCCTTAATAAGTAGCAGGGGAACGTTTTAATCTAGACCAAAATAGGCCTGTGGGAGTATGTGTGTATTCTTTAGTTTAGTGTCATGCAGATAAACTGGAGGATTTTTTTTCTTAATAAACATCCTTGACAGAAATTTGAAAACTCTACACTGCAGAGTAAAAGCAGTAGAGAGAGAACAGCGTTTGCTGGTCAATTGGACGTCCATTTTAAACCTGTGCATTGAAGCCAGTTGCAGCACTGATGCTTGTATACTTATTTCATCAAGAATGAGGACTTAATAGGTGGCTTTTTTGTCAGTTGTGGTGTCTTACCTTCTGAAGGGTCTTCTGCGTGACAGTTGTTTTCAGCAGTGACATCAGTGACCGGAGTTAGCTGCCTTCTGATAGAACCCATACTTCTTTATAGTACGTATCTAAAGTAAGGGTATTACAAATATTCATCCAGGTGCATTTTTGTAAGGGTTTACTTTCATTTTTGTGCTGCTTTGAAAATTATTTTTAAGAAGTGCTAAAAATCTTACAGTTCTATTTATAGTACTCTACTAAAACTCAGTGTTACTAGAGCTTAGGAAGTATGATGCAAATGTAGGGTTTTTTTTTTAAAGTCTAGTACTTAAAGTATGGGAAGTTGTTGAAGCATTTGTTAGGTTATCACTGACTTGTTTTAGTATAAGTTGCTTTTAAGCATGGAACATACTGAACTGAAATTGCTTTTTTTTCCCTAAAGTATCCCTATCTAAAGCAGCTGCCATTGTTGTAAAATTGTAAATAATTGCAACCAAATGCCTACCACTCCCTGGTATTGGACTTTACTTTAGCTAAGGTGTTGCATGTGTAACATAATCCGATTAAATACTTTAGGGTCAGACTAAATTGTTTTAAAATGCTATATTTAGCACTAACAGAACCAAATGCTCCACATGTTTTTCGAGCTATGTGCTTTCCTAAAGCTGTAGGTGTTCTTTCCGTGTGCAGACTTTGTAGAAAAGAAAAGCACTGATTATAATAATAGATTGTTCTGTGTAAGTTTCCCTGTTGGGACTTGTTATTTGAGGAGATGGTGGAAAAATAATTCCTTTATGTTTAATAAAGATATTAAAAGGATGCTGACGCTATCTTAAGGCTTCCAAAAGTACTTTCTTGACACAAGATAAATCCCATGTACTGGCATCCTTCAGGAATACGTCGCATAAAACTTCACAAAGCACTCCACATCACTCCTTGTAGTAGACTGCTCCGCGGTGTGTCCTTAGGGTTCTGTGCAGAGGGCGTTCTTGGGGGGCGACACTCCCTGACCTTCTCCCAGAGAGTGGCAGTTTGGAAGCCAAATACCCCTCGCTGAGTTCTGCTGGCACGGTTACGTCGGGCGTACTGAAAACAGCCCCATTCGTGGCCATGACGTAGCTGTGCGAGCGAGCCCGCGGTGCATTCCTGCTCGGTGATAAGGAAGGAATGCTTTCCAGAGGGGCCTGCGTCCCGCGGCCAGGGAGGGCTCGCGCCGCCAGGGGGCTTTGTCCGCGCGGCGCTGGCGGGCGCGGGGCTGCCCGGCGCGGTGCCCGCGCCCCCGCTGCTCTCCAGGCCCCGCAGGGCCCGGCGGGGAGCTCGGCGCGGTTTAGGGGGGTCCCGGTCACTCTGGGAGTTCAGGATTAGCGCTCCCGGGGCTTTTTCCTCCCCTGTATCTGTGTTGCGTCTCTCCTAATGGGCACACAAAATACTTAATCACTCTTTAATCACTCTTTGTTTGGTTGTTTGGTTCTTTTTTACTCTTGAGAATTTTTAGCCTAAAGGTCAGCGTAAGTGACTGGAAGAGTATTTCATTTTACAGATTATTGTTTGAACCATCTCATCACTTCCTTATATTTATAGATTTGGTGAAATATTTAAAGAAAAGCGAGTTCATCATTTCTCGGAAGAAAATCTGAAGCAGTTGTGAAGTTATTTTGAATTTGCATGTTAACTGTGTTTTTTTAGTCACTAACATCTATTGGAAAACAAAATAATTAATCTGTGGCTAGTTCTGCACATTACATTTTGTGGTAAATAAGAGTTTCTTTGGCTTTGAGTTAAAATTCCCACACATTTTTGCAGTTCTGCATCAATTGACATTCAAACATGACAGAAGAATGTTTGCATTTAAAAAAGCAAAACCAATACCTGCATGCACAATTTTTGGAAAAGTGTATATTGTTGCATTTTGGCATTTATTTAAGTTGGCTAATTTTTATGCAGAATATTATTTGCTGCTTATAGATGCCATTTCTCTTTCTCATCTCGTAATTTTGAAAAGGGAATAACCAGTGTTGTTTTACACAGGTAGAAATGACTCATGTCACTTGTACAAGGTCAAACAACAAACTAAGCTTTATGGTGTCGAGTCCTGGATTCTATACTGCAGTTGCTCATGAAGCAAAATAATATGAAATGATCCAGATCTGGGGATCAGTGAAATTAGTTGTAGTTGCTGGTACCAGGATGTAAATTTTTCATGTTTTTTTCTTCCAGGAAATGCATTTTAGCTCCTTTTCTGTCCTTACTTTGATCCCTCCTTCTTTGTCTGCTTCTTTTTCTTTCTTCTGTTTTTATAAGTTTTTTGATGGATCCCCTTTGTGAGATTTTTCCATTAGTTCTTTTGTGTTCTTCCTGAGTACCTCTGTAAATAAGCCTGATTGGGAGACTTGCCCTGAGAAACTTCTCTGACCGCTCTGCATGTTTTCGGTTGGAGCTTATCCTTTGCATAAAGAATTAAGAATTTGTTATTTCTGTAAACCTGCGCTTTCCCTGTCTGTTGAAGTACAGGCTTTGAAACTATATTGAATGCTTTCGTATATTCACAAATCTGAAGATAAGTAACTTGAGAGGCCTAAGTTCAGAATACTGCAGTGCTGGTAATTTGAACCTTTGCAGTTTACCTGTTTATTGTACCTTGGTTTAATTTATGTAGGTTGGTTTGATTTTTCTCTTGTTCGTTTGGGTTTTTTTTGTGGAGAGCAATAATGATAATAGGTACCCTGGGACTGCTAGATTCCACCTAAAGAATGATGTTTTGTTTTGAATTCAGAAATAATATTTAGGCTCTGATTTAATTTTGAGTAATACACAGGCAGTCTTCAGTGTATTAATAGAAGACATATATTGAACTTAGTAGGAACTAAGAGCTTTGAACTTCTGTTTTTAAACACAGTTTTCATTGCTTTATAATATGAAGTCGGGCAGTTAGGGTTTCTCTCTCTCTCTTTTTTTTTTTTTAATACATTGATTACTTTGCTTTTGTATGGAAAGAATTATCTAGGCTACAGAACTACGTTAGGGATAGTAGTTGGCCATCATACTAACCAAATCTGAAGTGAACAGTGATTGTAGTCACCCATTCTCATCCTTCATTTCCCTAGCATGATTAATCAGCATACCACTTACACTGTACTCTTTTTCAGCTAGAGGATCACTCTTGAGGGCATTGCAAGATATTGTCCTTTACTGTCTGGCTATTGCTTGATTGAGCTTACTTTCTGATAAGAAATCTGGATAATGTTTTTTCTCATGTTGGCTGATACTTGGGTAATTGTTGTGTTTATCATTATTTATAAATAAGATTTGAAGTGTGGTTAATTAAGGTTACCAGCACTTGTGAAGGCAAGAATATTGGTGTGTTTGTAAAGTGGACGGAACACATTAAATGTTAGGACCTCAACAGACTTAGGTGATTTGAAATTATTGATAAGATGACATCAGTATACTCTGATTTCATTTCTAAAAAGGGTTTTCACTTGAAGGGAAGATTTCTTATGCTTGCTTGAGTGAAAAAGATAGCTCCTGGTAAATACTGAACAAGAAATGACAACATTACATTAGGGTACATCAACTTTTTTTACTGGTTGTGGAAGGGAAACCAGTTGAATTCTTATTCTGTTTTGAGTAGGGCTATAGTTACTGTTGTGCTGATAGATCTTGGACATTGGGTACTGTAGTAAATGTTTTCCAATGCCAAGTTTTGGTTTTCAGAAAGTATGAAGTGAGGAATGACTCAGTATAAAAACTTGATGTCAGTAGTAACTTGAATCTGGAGCTGTAACTTTCTTGGAATCATGGTCAGTGATATTTTGAGTGCACAACACTTTCAAACTCATCCTCCAAACCATTTCAGTGATACCTAATGTATTTGAATTTACTTTGTGATCTGCTGTAGAGGTTACAGTAAGTTTCTGTTGGTGTATTTGTGTACCTGGTAAATCAGACTAGGCTGTTCACATATGCTTTTCTTTGCTTGGGCAGGTGATTTACAAACAGAGTTGCAAGACTATGCTAATTGAAACTAACCCCAGGAAATACTAATCCATAAACGATTGGGTCTACACAACACTACAGAGTGAGTAAAGGACTTGGGGGAAAAAACTCTTTATTTTCCCTGTTGGCAGCTGCTTAAATAGTCGACGGTCATAAGCAATTCTGTCGACTCTTTCAGACTATATTTTTACTTCAGCCATATTAGGTCTAAAACATTTTTAGGTTCAGAAAGCAGGAGGGTATTGAGAAATACTCAAGAGTATTTATCTGTAAGTGATTTTCTTGACTGTGAACGCATCTACAAGTTCCTGTGCGGCCACAATTACTAAATAATGATAGGTGATTAACTCTTGAAGTATTTATTACTTGCTAATAATATGACATTCTATTCTAGTGTTTAGAATTCGGCTCAGAAGACTTTGGGAAACGTATTTGTAAATAGGGCTTTCTCTGGCCTCTTAACGTTTCTGACTGGTGTTGTGGGGGCCTGTCTTTGAGCTTTCTCTTGTGGCAGCGTCCCTCAAACCTCAGATGCATTCTTGCAAGCAGAGACACTTTTCTCTCAGTCTTCACTTTTCTCTCTGCTTTTCCACATACTCTTGAGTTCTTCAGAGTCCCATTGTACTTTTCCTCATGAGCAACTATCTGCTCTGCTCAGCTAGCTGTGGATGTAGAGGAGTGCCACAGCTTGGAGGCAAGGGCAGGGAACAGGACTTACGGCCTGTCTTCTCATTCAAGTGATAGAATTTAGCACTGAAGCTCAGCCAGGCTTAATGCAGGACTGATAGACTGCTGCCTATTGATTCAGGTGTTGTTTGGTACCACAAGATTACTTACTGTTGTGATGTTGGTATATTGTTTATCAGTATTGCCAAACCTTTTTTGTCCAAAAGAAAATTTACTAGAGCTTAGACTCTTTCAGTTACCTGCATTATTCCCAACGCAAAGTGAAATTGCTAAGAATATAATTGTAAATGGCAAAACAAGAAAAAGCTCTGCTGTTTTGATATAGTATTTAGCATATAGATAGCATGGTGCTGCATCTTGCTTAACAATGACACCTTTCCTTAGTTCAGAATGGCTTACATAATATTCCAGTGCAAGTGCCTCGAGTTCCTTTCCTTTTCTGCATCATAATGTATTGATCGCTGACCTGGCAAAGTCTGGATTTTGTGTGAATGCAAAGGGAAGAGCAATGGAAGAGAGTTCAGTTTTTGGTTTCTTTATAGTAGCATACCTGCAGTAAGATCGGCACTTAAGAGGGTTGTATTTATAATTTGTACCCTAGTTGAGAATTCAAAATCTTCAAATATAATTATACTTTCAATTTCTAATTTGTCACAGTTTGGGAGGCCTTTTAATTTAGAAGTGGTGTACTACAGGTAAAAAGGTTTTGAGGTAGACTGTACTTTTTTCCTAGTAATAAAATATATGTACATAGACATACATTTGTTTCATATATTTTGTACTTACGACTGTACCAACTTCATCTGACAAAGCTGTGTTCTAAATACTTCAGAATTCCAAATTATTCTACAAGTGATTAGTGATTTTTATAGCTCACATTTTATATGTTATCTGAGAAACTACATTAATTTTTTTCAGAACAGGCTTCTGCAACCTAGGTATTGTTGAAATATCAAATTGAAATTCAAATCACAGTCACATAAGAACTCTCCCGTTAACAGGTGTGCTTGCACAATTTGGACCCTCTAGATTTAGATAAATACCAGCTTGAGCTCTTGAGTTTTGTTTATAGGTTTAAAATAAGGAAAACTATCCTCCTGAATAGGTGAAGTGTACCTTCTCTGATTGCTGCTTCTTCCTTCATAAACTTGAAAGTTTTAATGGTTCTTACTTTTTGTTTTCAGATCCCTCAGGGAAGGACTTACTGAAGGGCACTGTTTAAATGTGTGACATTACTGCAGGAAGATCACAGCAGGATAGTCATCTTGCTTTGCACCTCGTTTTCCTAAGGGTAAGTTTGGGCTTTAGGCCTTTATTATGTGTTTAAGCGGGAAGGTGGGTAAATAAGTACAAGATGCTACCTTATTTTCTTTATAACTACACTTGGAAATCTAAAGGTCTGTAGAGGCAAGGTCCTACAGTGCATCTGTAGATGATTAGAGATTATTCCTGTAGTGATGTCAGACACTTTGTATCTTCTGAGTGCCTCAGAATTTTCTGTTTAATCACAGATGTATTATTTTCAATCCTAAGATTGAAATTAATTGGGGAAGTCAAACAACCCCTCCTTTGAATCGGTAACAAAAGTGGAGGGGAGGGTTAGGTGAATCGTAGTGTTTACAATTTGTTATAATTGAATTAGGCAGATTGAACTAAGATAATGGAACTAACTTACAATGAATTTCCAGTGTGCATGCTTTAAAATAGTACAAAACTATAAAGTATCTTCACATTAGTGGTATAGTGAAATAAAAAATCTTCCATTTGGAGAGCAATTTAATGATGATTACATATTAAATGTGAAGCTATTGTAATGTCAGATTTTTACCAGTCGTATTACTTAATTAACATAGATTCATTTTGTTACTTTGTACAATCAGTGCAAAGTAGGAACTGTATTTAAAGAAAAAAACCAAACCCACACTGGTTTTAAATCTCTTTAGTGATTCGGCTTCTACTATGGTTAAAATCTTCCATGTCAGAACTTTAATGAGAGACTGATGTGTTTTTTCTCCCTTTGTCAGTGTCCCCTTTCATCATATTCTTTGTTCTTTCTCGCTTAAAAATATATCAATTTAACAAAACATTTTATAGATGGAGGAGGAACAACCTTTGCTACTGGGGATGTAGAGCATCTGAAAGTATTGATTGTTTCTTACAATCTAATTGCAAATTGACAGTGTCTTCCTGATGAAATGAAGTAATCCTGTGGATGAAGATTTTTGTGTTCTAGTTTAGTCCACATGAAATCTGTATTGTGCTGTGGCAAACAGAAAACATTTTATAGTGAAAGTGCTGACTAAATTTCTCATTCGAACAGTTTGAATGATGCTACTATGATAAGCTTTGCTTTAGAAAGAAAACACTGGGTTTATTTGTAGTAATATAAATACTGCTTGTAAAGGATGTTACTTTTGCTAAGTATTTTTATTCCTGGAGCCATTTTCTGTTAGCTCCAAATTCTGTGTTTTAAGAATATAATAAACACAGTGGAAACAGTGAAAAGCAAAATTCAAAATACAAGTTGTCTTTCTGAATGTGTCTTTGAGTAATCTGATTTAAACAAAAAATAATTCTAAAATCTGGCATAAAGGTTTCAGTTTTTGCAATAGAAAAGCTCTCAAGTATGAAAATTAGATGTTCCTCTTAATTTTGTAATGAAGTTGATACTTTTTTCCTAAAAAAAGTACTTTCCTTTTTCTATGATTTCTATAACTAATAACTGGTTTTATGTATGTAGTTTGTATTTTATATTTTGGTTAGTTAATTGATACTAAGAAGGACAAAGTATATAACACTCAAATTTCAGTATTGACACTTGTTATACTTGTATTCTTATGAGGGCTATTTACAGGTTTAAGTACCTTTGTGTTGTTACTTTGTACTCTACAAATGTAAAAGCATTAACAAATATGTTAAGTACAGTGGTATCTACCTTTCATTTATAGTGCCATGTAATAGGTGTCTTTTTACCAAGAAAATGAAAAGTTTTTTAATCAAAATATTTTCACAGAGTGTAGAACAGTCACCTAGGGCAGGTTTCCCTGGTCTGTGTCCAGGTGTCTTTTGAATATATCTGGTGCAGGAGCCTTTACAACCTTTCTGGGCAAATCAGACCAGTGCTCAGTCACCCTCACAATAAAAAAAGTGTTTCCTGATGTTCATTTGGCATCTTCTGTATTTTAGTCTGTGCCCATTGCCTCCTGTCCTCTCCCTGGATGTAACTGAAAAGAGTCTGACTCTGCCTTCTTTGCACCTTTCCTCTCAATATTTGTACACTTTGGTGACATCTTCCCTAAGTCTTCTCTTCGCCAGGTTAAACAGTCCTAGCTCTCCTAGCCTTTCCTTAAATGAGAGATGCTGTGCTGCTTTAACCCCCTTCTGCATTCTCCAATAGTTCTGCGTCTCTCCTGTACTGTAGAACTGGGCACAGTACATCAGGTGTGGCCTTACCAGTGCTGCAAAGAGGGGAAGGTTCACCTGCCTTGGCCTGCTGACAGTAAATTGTCTAATGCTGCCCAGTGGACTGTTAGCCTTGTTTGCCACAAGTGCACACTGCTGGGGTTCATGTCCACTGGGATCCCCAGGTCCCCTTCTGTACAGCTGCTCTTCAGGCAGGTGGCTCCCAGCATATACTGGTACATGGAGTTATTCCTTCCTGCATGCAGGCCTGTATCACCTGCGCCTCCTAATTTTGTCATCAGCAAACTTGCTGAGGATATGTTCTCTCCTGTCATCCAAGTCATTAATGAAGATACTGAACAGTGTTGGACCCAGTACTGGCCTATGGAGTGCTAGTTACTGGCCCCCAACTAGATTTCATGCCACTTGTCACAATCTGCTGGGACCAGTTATTAGGGTATTCAGTTTTTTCTCTCTTCCTCATAATGTGATTGATTCAAAATCAACAAATACATTTCCGTTTGCAGTATGAATGCAAGCAAAGTCTTCTGATTAATAACTGAGACGTAGTGGTAATTGTTATACTTGATGACAGCTTCAGTAAAGCCACTGGAACCTTGTAGTAATTCTGTTAACATCTGAATGTAGATGTAGTAGTTTTTGTTTCCAGTTAATAAAAGTTTGAGTTTTTTTAATAGAGACAGAAGGAATAACACAACACTGTATTCTTAAAATCTATACATAAGTCCTACTCTTAGTATTTTTATGGTATTTGTGTTTTTCTGTAGTGTTCAGGTTTGAAACATCTCCTTAAAAGCAGTTTGCTGTTAGTGTACAAATAAAGTAGTCTGCTTTGGCAGATAGGTAGCAGCTGAGCCATGCGGCCAACTGCCTGCTTTTACAGCTAAATTTGAAATTTTCTTTACTGCAACCTAGGCTCAAAACTACAAATGCACATGAAAGTAATGTTATGCGTGCAGATGAGCATGATACCTAGTGAAAATGTGAGTGTGAATAGAAGTACATGAATACTGGGTTGGGTTTAGAGTTTTTTTGTTGTACTTTTGCTTTTTAGTGCCCAGTATTCATAAGCTAAGGAGGAAAAGAGTAATTTGGGGATTTAGGTGTGGGTTTTCTTTTTTTTAGAAGTAATGTTGATCAGCTATCAAAACAGCTGACAAACTATTACTAAACTGTGCCTAAAATTTGTTTATTTTTAAATTTGTAGTATAAATAGCATTAACTATAGTTCATACTGAACTGTGAATTTAAGACCTTGTTCAAAGAAGTTGTAGAATTTTCATGTACACAGAAAATCAGGGTGATCAAGTAAAAGTGCTTCTTAAAATCTCTTTTTTTTCATGAATATTTTAAAGAAATACCTGCAATTGTGAACAATCTTTTTTCTCTGTATTTTTTAGGAAGATGATCCTCCTTGTCCTGGTTGTCTGAGGTTCTCTTAATCACAAGCTGAAGCAGGAATGACTGAAAGTGATTTCCGGAACCCTGGATATACAATTTAAATTTGTAGGAACCTTTTCCAGAATGAAAACCACATACAGTTACCTTGATAATTGCAAAAGGATGAGAGGAAACTTATGATGGCAAAAAACAAAGAGCCACGCCCCCCATCTTATGCTGTTAGTGTTGTTGGACTGTCTGGAACTGAGAAGGATAAAGGTAATTGTGGAGTCGGAAAGTCATGTTTGTGCAATAGATTCGTTCGATCAAAAGCAGATGAATACTATCCTGAGCATACCTCTGTGCTTAGCACAATTGACTTTGGAGGAAGAGTTGTTAACAATGATCACTTTTTGTACTGGGGTGACGTAACACAAAGTGGTGAGGATGGAATTGAGTGCAGAATTCATGTAATAGAACAGACTGAGTTCATTGATGATCAGACTTTCTTGCCCCATCGGAGTACGAATTTACAACCGTACATAAAACGTGCAGCTGCCTCCAAACTGCAGTCCGCAGAAAAACTAATGTACATTTGCACAGATCAGCTAGGCTTGGAGCAAGACTTTGAGCAAAAACAAATGCCTGAAGGGAAATTAAACATAGATGGGTTTTTATTGTGCATTGATGTAAGCCAAGGATGCAATAGGAAGTTTGATGATCAACTTAAATTTGTGAATAATCTTTATATCCAGCTCTCAAAATCTAAAAAACCCATAATAATAGCAGCAACAAAATGTGATGAATGTGTGGATCATTATCTGCGAGAGGTTCAGGCCTTTGCTTCAAATAAGAAGAACCTTGTGGTCGTGGAAACATCGGCAAGATTCAATGTCAATGTTGAGACTTGTTTTACTGCACTGGTACAAATGATGGATAAAACTCGTGGTAAACCTAAAATAATCCCCTATCTGGATGCCTATAAAACTCAAAGACAGCTAGTTGTTACGGCAACAGATAAGTTTGAAAAACTTGTCCAAACTGTGAGAGACTATCATGCAACTTGGAAAACTGTTAGTAACAAACTGAAAAACCACCCTGATTATGAAGAGTACATAAATCTGGAAGGAACAAAAAAGGCCAAAAATACATTTTCGAAACACATAGAGCAACTTAAACAGGAACATATTAGAAAGAGAAAAGAGGAGTACATTAATGCATTGCCAAGAGCTCTTAATACTCTTCTATCAAATCTTGATGAGATTGAACTTTTGAGCTGGTCAGAAGCCTTGAAGGTAATGGAGAAAAGGCCTGACTTCCAGTCCTGCTTTGTAGTGCTTGAGAAAACACCCTGGGATGAAACTGACCACATAGATAAAGTGAATGACAGAAGGATTCCATTTGACCTTCTCACTACCCTAGAGGCAGAAAAAGTTTATCAAAACCATGTGCAGCATCTTATCTCCGAAAAAAGGAGGGTCGAAATGAAAGAGAAATTCAAAAAGACTCTTGAGAAAATCCAATTCATTTCACCTGGACAGCCATGGGAAGAAGTTATATGTTTTGTGGTGGATGACGAAGCATTCAAATACATCACTGATGCAGATAGTAAGGAAGTGTATGGTAGGCATCAGAGGGAGATTGTTGAAAAAGCCAAAGAGGAGTTTCAGGAAATGCTTTTTGAACATTCAGAGCTATTTTATGATCTGGATCTTAATGCAACACCAAGTACAGATAAAATGAGTGAAATTCATGCAGTTCTGAGTGAAGAACCTAGATACAAAGCTTTACAGAAACTTGCACCTGATAGAGAGTCTCTTCTGCTCAAACACATAGGGTTTGTTTATCACCCAACTAAAGAAACTTGTCTCAGTGGCCAAAACTGCATGGACATAAAAGTCGAAGAGTTGCTTGCCAACAGTCTTCTGCAACTAGACCATGGACGCTCAAATTTATACCATGATAGTGCCAACATTGATAAAATTAATCTTTTCATTTTGGGCAAAGATGGCCTTGCACAAGAATTGGCAAATGAAATTCGGACACAGTCCACTGATGATGAATATGCATTAGATGGAAAAATATATGAACTAGATCTTAGGCCAGTTGATGCCAAATCCCCGTACCTGCTGACTCAGTTGTGGACCTCAGCCTTCAAACCACATGGTTGTTTCTGCGTGTTTAACTCTATTGAATCACTGACTTTTATTGGGGAGTGCATTGCAAAAATAAGGGCTGAAGCATCTCAGATAAGGAGAGACAAGTATATGGCTAACCTTTCATTTACATTAATACTGGCTAACCAGAGGGACAGTGTTAGCAAGAATCTACCTATTCTGAGACATCAGGGACAGCAATTGGCTAACAAGTTACAGTGTCCTTTTGTAGATGTGCCTGCTGGTACATACCCACGCAAATTTAATGAGGCCCAAATAAAACAAGCTCTGAGGGGAGTACTGGAAGCAGTTAAACACAATTTTGATGTTGTAAGTCCAGTTCCCACCATTAAAGATCTGTCAGAAGCTGACTTAAGGATTGTCATGTGTGCCATGTGTGGTGATCCATTCAGTGTGGATCTTATTCTTTCACCTTTCCTTGATTCTCACTCCTGTAGTGCTGCTCAGGCTGGCCAGAATAATTCTTTGATGCTTGATAAAATAATAGGTGAAAAGAGACGTCGAATACAGATAACTATATTATCATACCATTCTTCAATTGGTGTAAGGAAAGATGAACTTGTTCATGGATATATACTGGTCTATTCTGCAAAGCGAAAGGCATCCATGGGAATGCTTCGGGCATTTCTTTCTGAAGTTCAGGATACGATTCCTGTCCAGTTGGTGGCTGTTACTGATAGCCAGGCGGACTTCTTTGAGAATGAAGCAATCAAGGAACTCATGACTGAAGGAGAACACATAGCAACAGAAATTACTGCTAAGTTTACAGCTTTATATTCATTATCTCAATATCATCGTCAAACTGAGGTTTTCACATTGTTCTTCAGTGATGTATTAGAGAAGAAAAACATGATTGAAAGTTCCTACATGTCAGACAGCACAAGGGAATCAACGCATACAAGTGAAGATGTTTTTCCAAGACCTCTGAGAGGAAGTTCCCTTGACTATAATTACCCAGATTCAGAGGATGATGCTGAAGGACCACCGCCTTACAGTCCGATTGGTGATGATGTAAGGTTACTCCCAGCACCTAGTGATCGTTCAAAGTACCGACTGGATTTGGAAGGAAATGAGTATCCTATTCACAGTACACCAATCAATTGTCATGACCATGAACGCAACCATAAAGTGCCTCCTCCAATAAAACCGAAACCACTTGTTCCGAGAACAAATGTGAAAAAACTGGATCCTAACCTCCTGAAAACAATTGAGGCAGGTATTGGCAAAAACCCCAGGAAACAACCTTCTCGAGTGCCTGCAGCACCACCAGAAGATCCAGACCAATCTGACAACTATGCTGAACCTATTGACACGATTTACAAACACAAAGGCTTTGCAGACGATATCTATGCGGTTCCAGAGGATAGTCAGAATCGTCCTATTAAAGTTCGAAACTCAATTGTTATAAATACCCAAGGTGAGGAAGAAAATGGGTTTTCTGATAGAGTAGCCAAAAGTCATGGGGAAAGAAGGCCTTCAAAATACAAATACAAGTCTAAGACACTGTTCAGCAAAGCCAAGTCTTACTATAGGAGAACACATTCAGATGCAAGTGATGATGAGGCTTTTACCACCTCTAAAACGAAAAGAAAAGGAAGACATCGTGGAAGTGAAGAAGACCCGCTTCTTTCACCTGTTGAAACATGGAAGGGTGGCATAGATAATCCTGCTATTACATCGGATCAAGAATTGGATGATAAAAAAATGAAAAAGAAACCCCACAAAGTAAAAGAAGATAAAAAGGTAAGTCAGTTAATTTAAATTTTATTTACAACTTCTGGTGCATTGTTAAAAGGGAAGACACAAAATATGCAAGAGTTGCACCCTGTTTTGGAACAGGTGCTTTAAAATTTCCGATCAATATTTGTTAGATTTTTTTTGTCTTAAGTTCCTATTAAGTTGCTTGGAACTAGCAAACCTTAGGGAATGAGATGGTTTGTCTACCTTATCAGCTGTTTAATAAATTTCAGTTATTTTCGTCTCTATATTTGCATGTGGAGGCTTCCTTTCATTTAAGTAAGGTGGTGGGGTTTTTTTAAGGAAAAAGCTGCTTTATGACTTCTTGAGTAGAACCGGTTCTTGCAGTTCTTGCAGTTCTTGCTGTTGGAATGAGGTTTAGGGCTGGTGAATGAAAGGGGTGATTTCTTTTTAATTCTTAGTTGTCTCCCTGGAACTCTAGAACAAGTGCATGAAAAGGAAACTTTGTATAGTAGTTCTACTGACTGCTGCATTTTCCTAGTGTGGGCAAACAGCTGATCAAGTTGAAAGTTGTACCACTTGTACAGTTCTCTATTTAAGCAGAATAAAGGGAACAAAATAGGGAAATAAAAGGAAAATAATAATGTTGCAGTTTACTTGAAAAATGTTTCATTTTCATCTTTATGCCTGAGAGTTACTTATTTTTTGACTTGCTGTCTGAGAAGTTATATCATCAAGGTAGTGTTGTGGTGTGGGTTCTAGATGTACATTCTTTATAGTTTAGATTTTAATTTTAGGCCAGCAGTCATTGTGTTGGGTATAGTTTTGACATGAAATCAGGAGTGTTCCTGATCAGTTAGATACTTTCTGTCTTGTCTCAAAATAAGCTGACCTTTTTAATTATCTTTTGTAGAATTTTCAAAATGTCCCTTTTTTAGCTTAAATCTGATGGTACTTGAATACCAGATAGAAAAAGTTTTGTTAAAGTAGAGCATAGTTACATTTTACTAGTAGATAAAATTCTTCCTGGTATGCAGCTGTGATTTGAATTACACATGACTGATTTAAAGGGCACTAAATTTTCTTAGGGCTTACTCATAAGCATGAATAATGATGTCTTGTGGGTATAAAATCATATGGTTAAAAATACTTTGAAGTTTTTCTTGTGGAGAAACTTAGATTTAAAAAAAACCCCAATAATTTATATACTTTTCATAGAATCATTGAATATCCTGAGTTGAAAGGAACCCACAAAGATAACTGAGTCCAACTTCTGGACTCCTTTTGCTTGAAATAATCTTGTTACATAGAAATTGAAATGTAGTTTCATAATCTTCCTACTGTCCCAGCGGTGTTGAGTTGACAGAAAGTTATTCTGTGTTGAATATTCATGTTTTAAACTGAGTAGATGTAGTAGAGTGGGGTCCTCTCTTCCTGGAATTGTGTCAGGAAACCTGCTGATGCCTCTACCAAAGCCTCCACTTTTGGCTTTGGCCTGTTGAGAAGAAGCCTGAGTTGCAAGTTTCAGGCTGTTTTAATTTTTGTACTGGATAAGTTTCTTGAAGACTGCAATTGTTCTACATTTTGGTTGGTTGGTTTTGCTTTGGTTTGTGATTTGTTGGTTATGTGGGGGTTTTTTTGGGGGGGGGGGGTTGTATGTGTTTGTTTTGATTTTTTTTACTTGCAAGTGGCAAAGCTGCTACTATTAAATTAGAGAAGACTTTTAATAATCGTGGAAATTATTGTAATGATTGAGAAAACAAATTTAACTTGATAGCTCAAATGTTTGCAAGTTTTCAAAGTATCTTGAGTGCTCAGTGCTTTCGATAAGTAGTGACTTCTCTGTGTGTTGACTTGAATGAAGTGAGAGCAGTTCCAGTTCAAGCGAGTCATTCTAGTTCATTATCTGTTCCTTTGGGTTTTTCAATGCTTAATTTTATTTCAGAAGAGATGCAGGTTTATTAATTTTGGAACTTTTTCCGCATGTTTTCCTGTGTTGTTTTGGATGAGCAACTAGCAGTCTTTTATTACAGAAACAAAAAATTATTCAAATTATATTTTCCTAGTCAAGTGTTATTTGGTCCATGCAAGAGATGTTAGTGCACCACTATTTACAGATTACTTGCTGAGGTTTTTTGAGAATTTTGACCCCTTGAATGTGAAAGAGATAAATAGAACTTGTGTACTTTCTTTCTGACTATTTCTTAAATCTCTTGCTGATACTTTTTTTCTGAATTGTTCAGCTCTTTGTAAAGGGAACATAGGATACATGTGTAACAAACATAGGATACATGTGTAACAATTCTTGCTTAAATTATGGTGATTCTAAAATACAGAAATCCTATGAACAAAATGGATTTGTTTGGAAAAACTCAAACTTTGAAGTCTGAAGTCCTGATTGTCTTTTTCAGAGATTGATTGTTTTATTTTAAGCCCAAGTAGGATGTAACATTCTTGATACTCCTTGCAGTTTTGTTTGAGATATGGTGTTTCTGGGTGGGTTTCTTGTAAGGTGTCTCAGGAGAGACATGACTGTGCTGAAGGATGCTCATTCTGTCCTGATGCTTTCAGGACCCAGGCTCCCAACTCACAAGATAAAATCATATAAAAATACAGGCACTAGGACAGTTATAGGGAGGCAGAGAATGGATGTAGAGTGATTGTAGGGTTCAGGTAAAAAAACTGAAGGCAAAAAGGCAAGAGTTGGGTGGGTAGGAAGGAGGAATCAAGATTTGACAAACAGTAGAGTGGGAAAATGAACAGCTGTAGTTTGGCTAACGCATATGTATCAAACTTTAAAAATCTATTGTGAACACATGTTATTAAAGGCAGAAGTAAATAGTTAGAATTGTGCTACTTGTTGGTATTTGGAAGCATAAATTAAGATGCTTTACTGTGAAAAGTATAGCAATGACAAATCTGTGGCAAGCACGTAACATTACTTGCAAGGTCATCTAACTTTTCTTGTTACCAAAAGAAACAATTTAAAATTCAGACCAGTTAAGCTAGTGTGCTTTGGTCTCAATTATTTGCCCATAATTTTTTTCCATAACACTGTGCTAGTGTTCTTAGATCTTCTTTCAGTAGACTGGTAGCCAGAACTGGAAGAGAATCGTCTTTGAGCTCTTCTTTCAATTATCACAGAAATAATTCCTCTAAAAACTTTTATCCCCTCCTTCTCACTACTCTGAAAAACTCATCCAGAGCTTCTGTTTCCTCTGTATTGGTGAACAATCTTGCAATTTCTAGTTTTCACCCTTCCTTGTGGTAACCTTTCTCCTGAAATGTTTCTTTTTCTGTCTGGTCACCTCCACACTGGTGAAGAAAAAATGGTTACTTCTTGACCTGAGTTTTAGAAGATTTAAAAAGAAATTGGAATTGTCCTCTGAGCCTGTGGTTTTGAATGAGAGTGGCTGAAACTGTGCATAGTATTGCAAGGAATGTCATAACAGTGCATCATATAATCTTGATGTTTGCTGATGTCTACTAGAAATTACTACCCGACACAGTTGTGTGATTGTGCCCAACCTTTGCTTAGCTGCAGTTGCTGTCGCTTTAGATACCTTTGGCCTGCTCTTGTCCTTGATAATTTCCAGGTAATGACTTCACACTGTGTGGTACAGGTGGTTTATTGTACATACACATCTGTATAGTACATACACATAGTACCTGTACGTTAGAGCAAGTGCTACAGGCACATTACAGTGCATAACTTTTATTAGTTGCGCATTCCAGTGCATGATTTTTCCATTACTCTATGACTTTGTCCTTTTTGTTGTTGAATATCATCTTTTTTCTGCTCCTTCTGTTGTCACTGTAGTTTCCTATATGTCATCACCAAGTGCCTTACTAAAGTCCAGATTGGTAAAACCAACAGATGGTTGTTCTATCTTTGCCTCTAGAAAAGTGGAAAAGGTTGAATCAGTATAGTCTAATCTATAATACACCCACCTTCATCCTATTTTATTTTAATAGCACGTGTCTAAATGTTCTGAAAAATCTACTATATGGCCTTGCATGTGCTGTTAGCAAGTTGACCATTGAACTTTTTCTGGTAGGGGTAAATATGAAGTGAGGAGGAGAAGAAGAAAGCAGGCAGACTGGATTCAGTCACAGGACTTTTTAGCCACGTTCATGTGGAGTTGTGTGTGCACACTGAGCTTGAAATATTTCAAGTGCATGTTGTTCCATATTTGAAGTGCATGTTGTGTGCTAGTATTTGTAAAGCTGTAGTGGCCTTTTTCTTCACCTACAGAACTTCTGTAAAGTTTCTCTAATGAGAAAAGCACCTTTGTCCTTTCTGCTGTTGCTAAACAAAATAGCAAAAAAGCGCATTTTGTGGAGTAAATTCTCCCCTATATTGTCATGCTTTCTATGTTTGATTATTTATTTCCATCATGGTGTTCACAAACTTAGAGGAACTAAGCACAGACTAAAATGTTAAAATGTAGGTTTGCCCTCTTTCTTCTTTGCCAAGTTAGACCTCTCCAGCTGAGATGTATGCTCACTCATCTCCATGTTTTTATCAAAAATTGGAAGTGAGAATTACAAGTAGATGCTTGTCTCAATTAGAATTTTTAACAGTAAGGTCTAGCATAAACATTATTGGTGTTGGTATACATGAAAAGCAGCAGCCTTGCAAGCTGTATCATAAACTATTTTTGTCTTCAGTTTAACTTAATGAGTTTGGAGATACAAAACAACAGAAACTGCAGAAAATTTCAGGTCATGAAAGGGCATGAACATTCCTAGAGGAAAAGGATCTTGCTGAAGGAAGCCTTCTAATATCTTAGATAGGAAGAACTGCTTCATATGTGTGCAATAACCTTAAGGCTGCAACTGATGCATTTTATGCATTAATATAAAGCCCAAACCACAGTAGTTCTTGGCTTTCCATTGTTCTCACTGTGTAAACAAGCCCAGTGTAAATATTTTAAAAACTAGTCATCAATTATTATTAGCGATTTTTCATTTTTATGGTTACTGTTATTATTACTATGAAATAATAGCAAGTTGTTTCTGATCCTTGTCTTAATTTAGTAATTCCCTCTTCAGCAGGAAGCCTGCCTGCTGTGCAAACCTGTAGCTATTCCATATAGTGACAATTAATAACCTTATTATTTGTTTTTACAATGGAATTGATGCGTATTAAAACTTTACCCACCTACTTTAGAGCTCTTATCTTTGTGAACACTTTGAGATATGTTCAGTGTCTAATTTAGGCTGTGTTTTTTTTCTCCTCTTATAAATTATAGTTGTTTAGGTTTTTTTCCTCCACAACATATAAAGAACAGCAAATATCCTGAGTAAATTTTTGCAAAGGGAAAGGCAGAGCCTTATCTTGAATTTTTTAAGTACTTCTGAAAACAAATCTTAACTAGAGAGATCTTGTAAACAATATTGTAAATTAACTGTTCAGTGATAATTCTTTGGCATGTCATTGTTGAAATCTGAAAAAGTTCCACTATATGTTCTTTGACCAATATTCAATAGTTTGATTATTCAAGGTCTGGTTTGTTTTTTTTTTTTTGTGAATGAAGTTTCCATCTGTATTGCTAAATTAAATCTGAGAAACAGTGTTTTAAAACATTCTGCCTTGTAACCCTGTTTGCAAACAACACTGGCTGCTTCCAGAGAAGTTTGTGAATTACTTCTTTCCATTTTCCTTTATACAAAGATGATTGATTGTAAGATGCTTTTTACTTTAAATGAATCTGAACACTTTCCTCAGTATTTCAGCAAGAAAAATCCACTAGCATCTTGATGAATTCTCACATATTTTACTTTGACTTTTTAGAACATATAAGCTGTATGTTTCTCATCTCTTTTTCTATGCTTAAACTTGCTTGCTGCCATTATAATTTCAAAACTATATGAAGTTTCGTGTTAAAACTATTACAGAAATAGTGTGAGGAACTGTAAGAGCCCATGTGTGTTGATCTCAGTTTTAATAAGACTATGGTAAACATGTGAGCAATGGCAGATCAACTTACATTTTTATTCAGCTGTTCTTGTGTAAATTCAGTGGTTAATTTAGCAAAATACTGTACTTCAGACTGGAATGTGCAGTGAATTTTTTTTTCTCCTGAGGAATATAGGAAATATTAGAATCTGTACTTTCGGGTTTCATCTGTTCAAATTTAACGCTCTTAATATGCATATTTAGAGCCATATGCCTTCTCGAGCCTCTGCAGTTTAAAACAGTGTAACAAGCTGGAATTCTAAAAATGGCAGAAGGCATGAAGTGAAGAAAGAGCATGTTAGGGACAATGATCTGCATTATTCATATATCATATAATTTCTGAAGAGCTGGCTGTGAATTAGAGATGACGAATACTTTATTAAGCCTATAAAATGAATGCTGTTCATGGTGCATGGTTTTATGAAGTATTTTACTAGTCCTGAAAATATTGACTTTGCCCTCCACGACCTTAGGGCTGACTGCAAATGATGCAGGCAGAAAATTTCCTTTGCATCAAAAGTACTAGTGAAGTCTTTTGGAGGTAGAGAAGTGGCTGAATTTCTTATTTAATAAATAAATTATTGATGGTAGTTCTGGTGGGAGGGCAGTGAGAAGAAAAAAAAAGCCTGTCTTGAACAGAGGGCTTGCTAGAGTAAGCAGCCCATCCATAAAGGGACTTGATAGGATTTTGGCAGTTTTTAGTTTTCTATGTTAATTTTAAAAGGTTGTATTTAAGTGCGTTATACCCTCAAGACTCACAGCTGACTGAAGTCTTAGCCTAGTTTCTCTCTAGATGATGAGTGTTACTTAGCTGGTTCCCTAGTACCTGCAGTCAAGAGGGTTAAGCTTGAGTATTCTTTACATCTATATTTTCAAAGTTAATGTTCTTTGTAATAATATTTGGTTTTGAAATCAAGAATTGGATACTGTGCTATGGTAGAGTATGTTTTTGTGTTTACCTTGCCTTATGTTAAGAGGACTTCAGCTAATCTTTTGCAACATGTATTTTGGTGATTGAAGTACTGCAAAATAAAGCAATATTGCAAGTAAATGCAATGCAAGGCAAGTTTGGAATTATCAGAGTTATAATGCTTTCCTGCCAAAATGTATAAGGATCAGTTGGAGGTTTGGCATTAACCTCTGTTAGGGTATGAAAAGAAGTTGTCTTTGGCAAGAAGCAAGTGGTGAAACCCATGCTGAAAGCTCAACGTAAGTGCAGCAATCAATTGTACAAAGCCCCACAGATCTATATGAAAACGAAGGATTTCAACTTTGTGGTCTTGGGCTTGTGTTTTAATTACTAACAGGAAAACAGTGGTATGTGAAACAATGTGCTTTTTGCTAGGCTTAAGTCACAAAACTTTTGTGCTGGTTCTTGTCTTCTTTAACTTGGTGCCTATTAGTTGTTTTTATGATGATGTAGAAGAAGCATACAAAATTGGTTTTGGCTGTGCCTAGATTAGTACTTGCTGCATGCAGTATTACGCGACTGCTGCATTGTGGGGCGTAGGAGTATTGGGGAGGATGATTGAACTAAAAATACCTGGGGCAAAATCATCATCTCTCTGCCAAAATCTAGGAATTTAAAATGGTTTACCTTACTCAGGTGCTGTTTAACTAAATGAATAATTTAATGTTTAACATTTTCTGTTTATTGTTTCATTAGAGATATTTTAAAAGAATTTTTTCTGCGTAAAGTTAAATGGTAGTCACTATGTTGACTAGCAAATCTAAAAGTTATGTTCTTTGTGTGATAGGTCAGAAAAAAAAGCTGTTTTCTCCGAGTGGGGAACAGGGATTAAAGAAAAGCTTTCACTAAGACTTAATTTTGTTAGAAATAAGACCCATATTTTTTTCCCTGAAGTCAGTTGGTCTTTTGGCAAAGATCAGGTCTTTTGCACAGTACACATTTTTGTTCAGAACAAGTTCTCCACTTAAGAAATCTAGACCAACAACTGCAGGAAAGTGTGGAAGTCTAAAATCAGGAAATAGCATGTTGGTTTTTTTTAATGCCTTAAAATTTTGCTTGTAATTTACAAAGTATTTTTTGTAAAGATCATGTAGATAGTGTTATTTGCAGGAGGATTTGATTTATGCTGTCAGTGGAGAGTTTATGCACTCATATACCCCAAAAGAAAGGAAAATAATGAGAGAGATATTTTAATAAATATTGGACAGAAGAGGTACAAAATACAAAATGATACATAATAAGAAATAGCTGATAAACTTATTGTTGTAACTGCCTAGTGAAATTGTAATTTCAAGTTCAGAGAATAGTCTTGCACTGATCATCTCTTGTACTCTGCCTTTAAACCAGTTTGCAAAGGACTTCAGGGTTGGGGTTTTCTCTTTCCTTTTTCTCTTTATTGTTTTATTCTTTATGCTTCATTAAGTTCTTTAGACAAATTCTCACTTTCCAAATTGGGCATTAAACTGTTTTCGGGTAAAGAGTTCACCTAAGAAACCTTTCTGCATTTCTATATGCATAATGTCAAATGTGATATCACAGTCCGTGCAACCTTTCTTCTAAAAGCAGGACAATTATTAGAAAAGAACACTCTTTACTCTAGTTTTGTAGCTGTGTCTGGTATTTCATACTATGTCCAGGTATTCTACACAGATAATATTCGTAATTTTCGTAAAATTTCTGTAGAGTCCTAGTTTATTATTCAGTTTACCTGACTGCTTTCCAAGAAACACACAGAGTCTTTTTCTATCTTGTTGATCTTAAATACACAGTCTTGAATGTTGCTTCATTTATTCTGTGATGGTGGAGGTGTGAACTGAACACCTTGGAGAAAAAAAATTGAATTGTTTCTCCTTTCTTTACTGCTTTAATATATGTATCTAAAATGATCTTTCATTTAACATTTGACAAAGATGTTTTCAGTGAGTTTTATACATTGTTTAGCTTCAGCTTGGCCCTTTCAGCTGTTGCTCATCTGAACTGGATGCTGCCTAAATAAATAGCTTTGATGTAATTTATATTTTCATCAATATTCAGAGATGAATTATGGTATCTGATACAAAATAATTCTTGTAATCATCCAAGGCTGATTTATCAGTTCCGCTGATAAATGTCCTTCTCAGTGGAAAAAAAAAATAAAAACAGGAAAACTCCATATGAAACTCGCCATTTTAGATTTGATTGTGTGCAAACCTCCTTTTGGCTAAAATCCTGTGCCTGTAACAAAGCATCCATGCTTAATAGGAGTGCCTGCAACTTTAACTTCAGGACTGATTGATTGTTAGTCATTCTCCATTGTCATGTTTCTTGTATAGTTGCAATATAAAGATTATTTAGTATCTTTAAATACATGCAGAAGACACCAACCTTGTTTTGGTGATATGACACCAGAGTTTTATCCCAACAATTTCTAAAGAGATGTGGTTCAGATGTAATTCATGTGAGCAGTGCTGAAAGACTTGTCACAGCACTGTAAACAAGTGGTGTCTTTACTTCTGTTCCTGTGGTCTTCCAGTTACTGATATATTGGGTCATCCTGTTCCTAATGTAATACAAAAAGGATCAAAACTTTTAGAATTTGAGTGCTTTGTATCTAGTGTATAATTACTTTAAGTAATTATAAATTTATAATTTAAAAAGTGCATTTAATTTTTGTTCATTCATTTTGCCGTAGAGGAATTTTAATGCTTGATAGATGTATGATCTGATTGTGTTTACTGAATGATTGAAATATGAGTTGGTTAAAATGTTACTTGAATATTACTTAAATAACTCTGTTTTGTTGTAGCCGAAAAAGAAAACTAAGACATTCAATCCTCCAATCCGTAGAAACTGGGAAAGTAATTACTTTGGGATGCCCCTACAGGATTTGGTTACACCTGAGAAACCAATACCTCTGTTTGTTGAAAAATGTGTGCAATTCATTGAAGATACAGGTAAGATAGGAGGACTGTTAGAGGAAAGACTTTCCCGTTTTGCATAATGAGTAAAGCCTCTCATTTTCTGTTTTAAAGTACTTATAGAATTTTATACTATAAATAAATAATTTTGGGCTAGGCACATTTAGAAAGTAGAATGTATTTTCTAAATTGTATGCTTAATATGTGATGGTTTTTTGACTTCATTTATACAAATACTTAATTACTTTTTGACAAATGTCTGAAGTTTAACATGTTCCCTGTAATTTAAAAAACTTACATCACTGTCTAATGCCAAATGACGTTTAACCCAATGGCAGTCCAGTCTTACGTGTCTCACTATTGCCACTGCGTTTTCTTTCATATATTTAAAAGCTCTGAAATCCACCTTTTCCAGTTATAGAAAGCAGGTATTTGAAATGGCTTCTGACTTGGTATGATTAGTCAGCTTGCTTTCTTGATTTTGAAGGTGAACCTAGTTTTGCATTTTAACTTGTAACAGAGACAGAAACATTTATTTTCTAAACACTGTGTAATTCTCCATGAAAAATGTTAATCTATTTAAGATGTAATTTCACAGTATGGTTTTCTCTCTCTCCTTTCTCCCTGGCTTCCTAGTTTTGTGTTTGTCCCTGCTTTCAGCCTATTTACTGTGTGACCATGAGGCAAGTAGGATGATTTTGCTGGTCCAACAGAAGAACTGCAGTTAGGAGCGGGGATTTGTTCTGAGGTTTGGGAGTGACCTGTGGTTGGGTTTTGTTTGGGGTTGTGGGGGGATTTTTTTTTGGTTTGTTTGTTTTTAAAGACTGCAAGCACTATTTCTCAGTTAGTGTGTAGATCCTGCTTGCTCTGAAGTTTTATAAATTCTATATTGCTGTATTTGAAGTAGATGATAGTGTGACTGAACTGAAACGTGCAGGACCATCTTTTGATGTGTGTGTGCAGTTGGATGTTGTTTAGTGTAAAGTAAAACAGCATCTTTTTTCTAATTTGCTTAGATCTCTAATACAATTTTGGCTGTAAGATGACAGTAGCAGTTTCAGCAAGAGTAAAGCTGAAGGGTTTGCTTTCTTATAGTAAAATTCAGTTTTGCTGCCATCTGTTTCCAAAATAGTCTTTCCAAAAGAATTACCACAACTAGTAAGCCTAATAGCTGTTTTTAAAGACTTACATACTGCATTATTGCAATAAAAAGATTAGATGAAACCTCAGGCACTGATCTTTTTGGAGTCAGAGATACTTGTATAGATCTGTCTTTAACCTTTACTTTCTATGGATTAAAGGTAAGAGCTGTATTTTCTTCCTGCTTGCTTTTTGCTTTTTTTTTTTTTCACCCAGTTAAAAATGGGAAAGGAGGAAGAAGGGCAAGGAGTAATAGAGTGCCATAGACAGTTTAACATATATATATATATATGTTGTGTTTGCTGTTTTCTGTAGCAAAAAAACCCCAAACCAAAACAAACCAGCATAAATTGTGGGTGAGTCACTGTCGGAATTGGTGTTCTTTAAAAGTGGGTACATACAGCTACTATGTGTAGCTATATGAAACAGATATTAGCAGGTATTGAAGACCAATTTCAAGAGTTTGTAGAATCTAGCAATAACTTAATTTGAGCATGTTTCACTTTTTAAGAATACTTTCAAACAACAAAATTAGAAATCCAGTTCTAAGAGCTTTATTTGCTTAAAAATATTGTTGTCTTTGTGGTAAACTTTCAAAAAAAAGGTATTTCTCCGAAAGAATTTTCACCAGCTTGTGGGGTGAGAGAGAGAACTATAGTAGTGTGGAAACATTATTTGTTGTCTTTTTTCCCCTCATAGTTGTCAAACCATGTGACCAGCCAAAAGATTCAGGACATCTTTTCTCTTCTGATGATCTGTCTTGGGAAAATAAGATGTTTTGTTAAGCTGCTGTGTGTTCAAAATGTAGGGTCTCCTCAAAAGTGGTGACTCAGAAGGCACAACTCTTCCGTTAGCTGCATATATGTTAGTTCATCCTGGGAAGCTGCTGTACAGCTGGAGAATTTTAATTCTGGCTGTAAATGTAAGCTGGAGAAACATTGTGCCATCTGCATACTTAGTGACTGTGCAGACAGTAGTTTTCTTGCTAGTTTTGTTTAAGCACTTTAGAACAAAACCTCTACTTTTGGTCTGTATTACAATTTTCTTTCTCTTACTCTGGATTCTGTGTAAGTAGTTTTGGTGTTGTTTTCAGCTTCCGTACTTGGCTGTTGGAGTTTTATTTTTGGTGTGTATTATTTTTATACTGGATTAATGTGCTGTAGGTATTTGAGATTCAAGCAGGGTTCTGATAGAATGTATTTGCTACCTTTGAGAGAGGAGAATGTTCACTTGCATTGCCTTCAAATCCTGTGTTGAGATAGACTCACATCATTGACTTTGGGACTGTCTGAGAAAATTCCACAGATACAGTTTTGGAGATTTATCAGTCTGCACAAGGCAAGTCAGGACCTACTGGCTCCAGGCTGGAGTTCAGAATGGTCCCATTCCTCTATGATAAAGCTGCTTGGCCCTGGGGAGTTATTCAGTACTCCTCTGTCTCTTAGCAAGTCAGCCTGCTGTCAGTTTGAACTGCACTGAATACCAGTGTTTATTATCATTGTCTTTTTAATCCAGAAGTGCAGTCTTTTCCAGTTTGACTAATCTGTGTATTTCTCTTACAGAGGATATAATTGTTTAGCATTTCCTTTTCAGGTACTTTCATGGAGTTCAGCTCCTTCCTGTGTAATTTGGATTGTGGCTGAATTTGGGAAGATGTGATTAATCTTTATTTGAAGGGCTGATCTTAATTTTTAATGTTCCTTCTTTCTGTCTCATGAAATGATGCAAGGCAGTGCTTTGTACCCACTCACCTAAATTTTGACTGAGGCTAGAATGTACACAGTGTGAAAAAGTTTTCTGTATTTCAGTTGCCTAGATGAGACGATAGCACCTTAAAGTGTCTTTGAAGATTCTTGCTCCACCATAAACCTTAAAGAATTGAGCACATGCAGAAAATACTATCAGATTTTTGTTTTTCCATAATATTCTGGAATATCCTCACAAAAAAAAGTGTGTATCAGTAGAAGAGGGACAGTTCGGAAAAACTAAAGTAAATTCAGGAACTTAAAAGTTCTAGCCTTTTATATATAAACAGAGTTTTTTCTTCTCAGGAAGCCATATTGTTCCTGTCAAGGTAAAGGATGATCTGGTAAAGGTCAGGGGTCCTAAGTCTGTGCCTACAGGTGAAGATTATTGTCTCTGTGTTCCTCTTTAGTATTTTTCAACAAAAAGCTTTCTTCTGAATTGGTTTAGCTTTATGGACCCAAGCAATTAGTTTTTGAAATATAATACAGAATCCCCTTGTAATCTTCTGATAGTATTGGAAGCAGAAACTGGGGGGCAAAGTGGTTAATACCTGAGTAGATCTAAAGCTGGTAAGCTGTAAATATGTGTCAGAACCTCCATTTCACAACAGTCTGCACTGTCGCTGGTACTGGGAGTATGAAGCCGCAATAGCTTCAATAGCAATACTTGGTCTTGTTGGAATCTATTGATTAAAAAAAAATAGCACAATGTCATGTGAGAACATCTTAAATTTTATACCACTGTCACTTCTGGATAAGAAAGGAGGAAAGATTTGCTAAATATTGTAAACAAACTTTGCTTCTGTGTTTCTGCATTGTCCATGATTATAGGAAAGCCTTTTTTCTATCCAAGCCTTTAATTTTTGAATTAATTGTAATTATAGCAGGATGAGTAATATTTTGTTTGGTTGTCAGAGCTCTTTCTTGGTTAACTGAAGATGATCAAAAGATTTTTTTTTTCCTTTCAGGTAAGTAACTTGCCAATGGTGAATTACAAAGTTTTCCACTAAACATCTTGGTATAAATGTATAATGTTTTCAGGAAAACTGATTTTTTGGTAAAGATCCTAACCTTTTACAGACTATATGAACACTTTTCTGTCACTAGTGATGTGTATGATATTTGTATGCTTTTACCTCTGTCACAACCTTTGCAAATCAGTTTGTAACTTGCCTATGAGGGCAGCTATTTCAATTGACTCTTTGTCATTGGTAGCTATTTTTGGTTATGGGCTTCCAGAAGAGTATTTTGATGATACAGTTGTTCTGGTCTGTTTTTTGCTTTCTCCTGATGAACTGAAGAGAACTTCATTTTGTTGCATCATTTGAAATGAACTTTTAAAGTGTATTAATTTTCTGTAAACTAGGTTTATGGAAATGTATTTAGCAGGGAAACTAGAGTTTTAATTTTTAAGAAAATTGTAGTGCCTGTTTTTGTGTAGAAGTAATGGTGCTAAGACATGCTAGAAAAAAGATTACCTGCTCTTTTTAAAGAAAAAAAATCCAATGTAGACTATTACCTTTTTTAGTACAACTCATTTTTTTGAAATATAGGCATCAGAATTGAGACACTTTTTGAAACAAAACTGTTCAGCTGTAAGAATTGCATGGATTCTGTGTTTCTCTAAGAGTTATCATGGAGAGAATAAGGTAGATATTCTGATACGCTGATAATTTTTTTTGAGAGAGAGGAACAGATTTCTGAAGGCTAATTCAATGTCTTCAACAAAATGTTGATACGGTTTGAGTTTTGTATTGCAATATAATGCAAAAATATTTACTGAAGTTCGATTGTAAGTGTAAAAAGTGTACATGTTTATGCCAACTTTGTAGCTTGGGTGTTTTGTTAGTAACATTTTTATGCTGTTAGACACACCATGAATGTAGTGATGAACTATTCCGTGTACTGTTTGTGTACTATTCAACACCTACTGTTGTTGAATAGATTTCCCAAACTTAAAATAATTCAGGCAAGATGACTTATGCTAACTGATACTATTAGCATGTGAGGGGTTTTCTAATATTGCAGCATTTTTTTGCATTTTGGGTTTACTTTTTGTATTTGTGCATGCATTGGTGGAAAGTTTGGTATAGATCACATTTCATTCTGTTTACCAAGGAAGGAGACATCAAATTGTCATTACAAATACTAGCAGTTTTGCCATTTAGTGCATATAGCTTTTGATGATATTCAACTTTAATATCAGTATTTTAATGTTTTTTTCTCTGAGCTTTCAAATGTTTTTAATTTTTTTGTAGAATATTGCTATCCATGTACTTCATTGACCAGATTATAAATTTTAGATTCCATACTTCATAGAAAACCAATAATATTAATAGAGTGTTAATTGTACGTGACATAATTTAGCAAAGAGAAGCTTACTAGAATAATTTGTGATTTAATAGTTTAGTTACTCAATTTGTATGAGACAAGGAATGGAATAAAGACAGAAGAAGGAATTTGACAGAGTTAAATGTCAATGTCTCACTTGGTTCCTGGGAAGAGCTATAAGAGAAATTAAAAATTGTGTACTTGGTATATGCACAATAATGACTGCTTTTGATATTGAGACCATTTTTGTAATGCTGCTAAATTTACAGTTTTGGAGGTAATTCAAGTAAAAGAATATTGCCTTCTTCGAATTTCCTTCAAACCTAGGTTACACTCAGGTCTTTTATGCTGAATCTGCAGTGAGGCCAGATTTTTACACTGACGGTATAGATAAGGCAAAGTTTGTCTCCAGAGAATGAGGTTTGGTAGAAATAGGCAAAGAAAATGAGTCATCAGAGCTTGTTGTGGTAAAAATGTCAGATAAATCATTGAAATATATTCCTAGTGGCTGGAAAATCCAGAAATTCAAGATTGATTACCTAACCTTTTATTCAAGGGGCTTGGGAGAGCTAGAGGTTTTGGGAGCCTGGTGTTTTGGACAGAGAGAACAGAACCGGACCACTCCCCTGGCCTGGTGTATGAGAGCTGGCATCCTCAGCGTGGTTTCATAAGAAATAGTGTAATAGCCAGAAAGATTCTTTCCTGCTGTATGCTTCTGTCACTTTTCATTTTGGGTACTTGTCAGATGTCTTTGAATCAGTGGAGTTCACTGTTTTGAAAAGCTGTATCAGCAAAAATGGTGAAAGTCTTGCTGTGTAGTATTACAGCTGGTAAGTTAAGGGTCAAGTATATGCCAAAACAAGTGCAAGGCAGGAAGCAGGAGCAAGGGAAGGACAGAAACAGTGATTGATGAGGCAGGGAGTTAGACCATCTTTTTCAGTCATATTGTTCAGTTAAGTTGACTCAACTGCCCATGAAGCTTTATGTTTAGCAAAAAACGCGTATGGGCCATGCCTCTTACTTTTGATTCTGGATAGGTACAGTAACAATAGATTTAAATAGCTCTACAACACATTTTGTACCCTCTTCAAGTTGGTGAGTGATTCTAGAGTGGGTGGTGTGGTTAATGTATTTAAGACCAGGGCTTCTGCTCAAGGGAACGTAGACAAGCTGGAGGAATGAGATAGTAGGAACTTGAAGGAATTCAGCGAGGACAAATACCAAATCCTTCAACTAGAATTGCAAGGACTAAACACCTGCAATAGTACACGCTGAGGACTTGACTGGCGCCGTATCAGTGCTAATGAAAATAATCTTGCAGTCATGGTGGATAATAGGCTGATCATGCCTTCTGTATTAGACCGTCCCAGTAGAAGGGCAGGCACTACAGAGCAGAATTGGTTACTGAGTTTTGCTCTGCACTTGTTGGACATCATCTGAAATACTGCAAGAAAGGTGTTGACAAACTTGAGTCTGGCAAAAGAGGTCAGGGGCTGGAGTTCCTAATATGTGGGTTTATTCGGCTTGGTGAGAGAGGCTGAGAAGGCACCCAGAAGCGGCTTCCCGTACATATGAGGAGGTTACTGACAAGGTGCAGCCACGCTAAAGAACTGAAGAACAGTGTCATTAACTTAGGAGGTTCTGATTAGAAAGAAAGGCAATACTTTTGCTCCGATGGTTATTAAAGCACTGGTGCAGGTTAACCAGGCAGATTGTGAAGTATCTTGGAGACATTCAAGGGAAGTTTAGATAAGCATCCGAATCTGAATTCTGTGTTGACTGTTTGAGCAAGAGGTTGCACTAGATGATCTCCTGAGAATTTCTTCTGTAGGAGACTGTACACCAGTTTGTGTTTTGTAACTTTGAAATTAATCAACAGAGAGGAAACAAACTCAGGAGGGTAAAACAGGCATCAGTCATTTCTACTAATGGAAGACTGACTACCAGATGGGGAGGGGGGGAAGCAGATGCATTAAGATAGTAGTGTAGAGAAAAGTAGTAGTAGTAATAGAGAGAATCACTGAAAACTGTAAACAAATATGTTTTGAAATACTCATAAAACACATGTTGTGCACTTGGGTTATATGGCTAATGAGGTATCTCTTCAAAGGAAACATCATGGGAGTTATATAAAGAATTCCTAAACAATGCATGTAGGACCAAGATGCTAGGGTATGTACGATAGTTATGCTGTTCCACTTATTCCATCAGCATTCTCCAGACCCAAAATGACTAAACAGCTATATGCCTGGAAAACTACAATGCCTCCGTTGTCACCCATTTTTAATGAAGCAAAGAACGCACCTACCTTTTCCTAGGCATGTTCATTATGTCATATTAATTGTAGTCTTTTGTTCATATTTTCAAAATGAACAGGCCATAAAACATGGGCTTGAGTGACACTTCATAAAATGATTGAGGCCTTGTTTAATAATCAGTTAGTGTAAATTGTAGAAATGTTAATTCAGCTTTGGAGAGCTTCCTATTATGAGTCTTTCTAAAAGTACTGCATATTTCCTTGCACTGCTTATTGTTTATTGAACATTTCAGTATGCTATAAATTATTTTATTTCAAGAAGCAGTAAGACACTTATTTTTGGTTCTGGTTTTCAGTGTGTGAATTGAATGTCATGGGTCTTTAAATGTCAGTGTTGAAAAGGACACATTAAATGTGTTTTATGTAAGTAAAGTTAGTGCTAGATTCTTACTTAGAGTTTGACTTTTTTGCTCGGTAGTTATGTACATTCTAGGTGTACATAGAAATTAATGTTTTGGATCAGTAAATTGGTGGTTCCTTTAGTCTTGTGTTGTAGCATAGGGGTTGAAAAGAGATACAGCAGATCAATCCATGGAATAAAATTAGAGAAATATGTGGATCACCAAATTTACAAAGGTAAGTGTGGGAATGATAGTCTTAGCTATTGTAGTGGAGAATGAGTCCTGAGAAGTACCATTGGCTACTGTAGAGGAAGGAATTGAACTGGGGAGACACAGACTTGCTGTGATTGTGGCATGTATTCAGAAACACAGACAGAACATGCTAGCAGAACCTGGCCGTGGATGTTGTTAGCAGACACTCTGACTTTTCAGCAGTCTAAATGTTAGTATAGCTGTTGTCACTTTGGAAAAGGCTTTGGAAATCATCACAGACAGCTCTCTGAAAACTTAAACTCTCTGTACTTGCTATCAAGCAAGGAAAAACCAAAAAAAATAGAGTAAGTGTTTTGGAGGCAGAAAAATCATGCTATTACATAATGCCATGCTATACATACAGTTTGGATACTGGGTGCAATTTGGTTCAGCCTTTCTCAGAATAGGAAAGAATTGGAAAAGATAATACATATGGCAGTAATAGTAATTCTTGGATAAAGATGAACTGAATGGATTAGCTTAGAACATTTCTGAGGAAGAGAAATGACATAAATTTAAAAAATGCGCTGGGAAGATGTAGAGAGTTACTGCTTCTTGTTAAGAAACAAAACTATGCAAACTTCAAATACTGAGCATAAACTCAGTGTGCTTTCATAATGTACATTCTGGAATGACAAAGCTGCATTCACCATGATGTAAAGGCTACAAGACTTGAAGGGGTTTGGGTGAATTAGTGAAGGATAAATCCCCAGGTGGCTATTACAGTGCCTTATGTAAAAGCCTATGTAAGCCACCATCTGCAGGAAGCTGAGAGGGTATACCACAAAAAGATTGCTGGTAGGTTTTGGTGTTTTCCTCTCCTGTCCTTTCTACATTTTTCCTCAAGCATGTACTGCTTAGTGTAGTATATGGTATGGAAAGTGGATATTGTACCAGGTAGACTTTGGTCTTCCCTTGTGCTAAAGTTAATTCATTCCATGGAGGAATCAAGAATTGTGAAAATATATTGAAGCCTAAGAATGGAAGTGTCCTACAAACTGATTATGCGTATAGGTGCAGATCCACCTTGCTCATTTTCTCTGAAATGCTTTGAACCCCATGTGGTGAAGTTCCAGTTAGATGGGATGGAGCCCTGGTAACAAGTGACAGCACAAAAGAAGGTGCAAGAGAGTTTATTAGGCTCTAGGAAACTTTGAGAAAAGAGTAGTCTAGGTTAAGGGGATGTGATAGTTAAATATATATAGGTTATTGTGATGTGAAGTAAGGAGGGTCTAAGTTTTTAAACCTAGCGGTGTTGTAAAGCTAGCAGGACAGAGAAGCAAATAAATCATATGATTGTGATATATAATATTACAGTAGCAGTTGTGTTCAGTAAGGATATGTTGAAAATAAGACTGGACCAGAACGCAAGCAGGGTAAGAACATAGAGAAAAATTCTGAAAAACCAAGAGGCTTGCGGATGAAGGAACCGAATTTTTAAAAGGGTGCCAGAAAAAAGAAATGTTGAGTGCTCTCTGTCTCTCCCTCTTTTATTGTAGATACACATTATAGATATGCAAGAAGTTTAAAAGCTAAAACTAGTGAACTAGAGTGTCTGATACTTGATGAAGATCTTGATGTAAGAAGCATTGGAGAGACCTGGTTGCATGATAGAAAGCAACAGAGAATTGGAGCATTACTTAAAGAATACTTTCAGACTTCTAGCTGTGTGTATACACACAAACAGATTAAACTTCTCTCCTTCTGTACCTTAGAAAAAGTGTAATGGCAATTGACCAACTGTTTCATGAAGTGTGGCTTTCCAGAATATACACAAGCAAGAAAATTTTTTTCCTTGAGGAATTCAGAAGACAAATTTAGTTAGCTTGATCCAGAATTGCAGCGCTTCACTATTTTTGGAAGATGCCTAAATTCAGTAGGCATCTCTGTGTTTAACCTGAAAATTTTCTGAAGTACTGTAAGTTGTCTTTCTGTTTCTTAGAGCTGTAGCCCAGATACCACACTAGAGCATGTATCTCCAGAGCCAGTTGAAGTATTCAGGGTCTATACAGTAACAGTGACTGGGTCAGAAACTGCAATTGCAGCACATTCAGGTTTTTTTGTGCAGAAGGAAATTGAATAGTAATTGGATAAAACAAAGAATATCCTGGGGCTATAGGGTCTCCAACTGAGAATTCTCCCATACTAGACAAAGAGAATCTTGATCATAGCTTGTTTTTATTTGCCAGTGGTCTTTTGTATTTATTTACAGCTTCTGGAAGAAGAATGCAAAGTGTTTCTGACTTTGATCACATGTAGCACATTTGGGGCATTTTTTTGAAGGCAGGTTTGAAACCCCTTTCAGATGTGGAAACAATTGAGTCATTGAAACCACTTTTTGCCTTGTGCCACCAGATTATACCTTCTGGTGGTGGTCAAGGATATCAGTGAACAAGGCTCAGGTTTTTTGAAAGGACTCTTTAGGTGTCTGTCTACAAGAGGAAAACTGGCTGTGGAATTGGAAAGCTAAATGATAGACATGAAAGTTTATTGAAGAATTGCTTACTAAAATAGCTTTGACACAGCTAATAAAGAGATATGTGAGTTGTTGAAGCATTAAGAAGGAAATGAGTTAGAAGAGTCATATGAAATCATAAAAATTTCCCAGGTGTATGAACCAGTCAAGTGCTTTCTGTACTTTGAACATTGTAATAGAATTCTTACTTTTTCTTGGTAACTTAAAAGGAACACTCGATGGATTGTGGTGTGTCAGAGCAGTTAAGTATTGATCTGATGATCTAAAATGCATTCAGTTATTGACCTGTGATGGCAAAAGGCCAAGAGATTCCATAAAGCTGTGAAACCTGTGAATTTTTTAATAAAACCATGTAGTGTTATGGAGATCTAGCATATAGGGGATTTTGCACCCATAAAGGTAACTTGCAGCGTTATGGACCTGTAAGTTGTTTATATTCCTTAATAGGTTCTAAATTAAAAAAAAAATATTTTTGAGTAATGGTGTGATTATCAGGATGGACTCCTTCATTCAGTGAGTAGCTGTGGGCAAAAAAGGTAGCAATGTCTTAGGAAGCATAATCACTGGAGTGGAGTGTGCAAGTGTGTGTGTGTGTGCATAATTAAGGTGTACTGTTCAGTGTTTACCTTGAAAGGCTGATGGAATTATGTTGACTCTGTAATGTGTGGTAAAACAAAGTAATAATGAGAAGCTTGGGGAACCTCTGCTTCCAAAGACGTTTCCTCTTTTTCTCTTTTCCCCCACCCCTTAAAGAAAGACTTGTAAGTGATGTGATAATTTACCTTAGATAAGTAGTGAGGAGAAATGGATTCAAAGTTTATAAAATATAAATGATAAAAGGGGAAGAATGTTGGAAGATTAAGTTCTTATCATATACAGGAGTGTGTTACACCATGAAATTAAAAGATCAGGATTCAGTTACAAATGCTTAATTTATTTTTTTCCCTGCAGAGTATTTTTAGTGTGTTGTTGCTTACCACAGTAAGTTTTTAAGCCTAAACTGTGAAGACAGTTTTTAAAAACATAAATGTTGTGGGTACCACAGAATTTAGGTGTTTGATTATTATTAAAAAAACGGTATGAATAACAACAGTGTAATAGAGATCGGTGAGAGAATAATTTTGGGTACATTATTCAACAAATATCTGCCATCAGTCTTGTTATCCTACAATGTCATTTCTTCTGATTCATATTAAATGGAATAGTGGACTCTGTAGACAACTGACATTTTGTGTTTTGGTAGTCCTATATCCCTGTAATGGTTAATGTGTTAACTTTCTAGGCACTTAAGAATTGTATTCCTAGTTTTGGTTTCTGAATTAGTAGTTATAACTGGTTCTGCTTTGCTCTATAGTATATGAACTTGCTTTTTAATATTTATTTTTCTTCCTCTCCTAAGGATTATGTACTGAAGGCCTGTACCGTGTTAGTGGGAATAAAACAGATCAAGACAACATTCAAAAACAGTTTGATCAAGGTAATCAGAGATTTTATTATTTAAAGCCAAAACAGAACATGAATTCTCCATTGATTTATCACAGTGCAATATAAAAGGATTGCACTTTCAGACCAACTTCGATAGCACTGAGTACTTAATGCTCTGGTGGGTTGTATTGGTATAGTCCAGGTTATTACCAGTGAAGCTCCAAGGATGGGAAGGGAATCTTGTTGCAGCTGGATTAAGTGCAATTAAAATATTATCTAGGTGGTATTTGAAGGTTTGAAAGAGTTTAAGTGCAGTCTTTGCTGCTCCTTGTGTTAACAGTTCATCAGTCCTAGGCATTAAGGCATTCACTTCTGCTTCTTATGCCCCAAAGATAGTAATTGTTGATACTTACTGTAGTGAAAGCTCTCTTGAATAATACGCATTAACAATTAAGTCTGGATAATTTCTAACACAGCCTTTGTCACTGTACAATATAATGAAATGTGATTGGTAGGTTAGGCTGTTCACTTTGGTGTATTTGTTTTTTAAAATGACAACTCTTATTAAAAATTCTTGGATGTTAATAATGAAGTTGAGGCTCTGAAAAATAGTAAAATATATCCTAGATGTTAAAGAAAATAAGCGTACTATTTCTTTATGCCTTGCTTTGCTGTTTAGCGGCATTTTGGGAAATAGAATTTATAACTCCTTACTGGGCAAAATTGATTAATCGGAAGCCAGTTAAATGACAAATACAGAAACATTCAAGTCTTCATTGAGAATTAGACAACTTCATTTTTCTGATCTTCTACTGTTTTGTAATACTGTCAGAGTTTGTTATACTTGATTCCTTGTCGGTCGGTGTGATAGGAACTTATTAATATGTTTGCCTTTTCATGCCTTATTTAATAACCATTTGGCAAAATTTTAGTTTTCAGTGGCTTGAATAAATTCTTGTTTTCATAAAATATTATAAGGAATGATAACAGTAGGTTTTACTTACACTGCTATTTAATTTTTAAATTTTTGTTTTGCAGATCATAATATCAGTCTAGAATCAATGGGAGTAACAGTGAATGCCGTGGCTGGGGCTCTTAAAGCTTTTTTTGCAGATCTGCCAGATCCATTAGTTCCTTACTCTTTGCATCAAGAGTTGCTAGAAACATCAAGTAAGTAATAAACAACCTTTTCTTGATTTAATTGTGTTATTTCCATTGCCCTTATTGCTATTTTTACTTCATTGTAAGTTGAAAGGACTGTCTGCACTGAATATTTTTTAAATTGCTTAGATACATGCATTTTTTAATATTCTTTAAACTTAGAAGAACTATATGATGAGATGAATGTAATGCATTTTTTTCTTCAGAATGAGTTTGGCTTATTTCTCCTTTTCCTAGAAAATTTAGTTGGGAGAAATCTACTTTTTTCCATTTTTTGTTAAGTGATGAAAATGATGAAAGGTCTTGGAGCCGCTTTGCAGTTGTTAACAGGGAAAACCCCTTGAATTCATGAAGTCCTACATTCAGAGTAGGCTTTAAGAATCAGACACATCTATGGGATATTATGGTAATTCCCTAATTCTCTTAGATTTTTTTGAAATTATTTTTGAACTCTTATAAGATGCTTAGTTTTCTTTGCCTTGCAAACATTTTTCAGACATTTCATAGTATTCCTGTCTTTGAAATTAGTGTCTCGTATTGGCAGCAAGCTGTTCCACAAAATGGCCACCACACTTTTTACAGAATACAACTCTGACATACAGTATTCCAAAGTATTTTTTGTTCAAAACATGGAAACACTAGTGTAAGCCTAAGGCTGGGGCCTGGGCTTGAGTCATATATAGCCCATTAGAAATTTTGTATTTTTTGATGATATCTGTAGATACCCGTTTCTGGTATTTTTGCTGTACATTTCAGGCATATTGCTTGTTTTATGTAATTACTTTAGTTTTATTTTTTCTTAAAAGTATAACAGTTAAATTCCAGTCAAAACATAAAATATCTTAGAATATAAGTGGAATTACTGTTTTAAAATGCCCTTAATACTGCTTTAAATTTATATTTGGGATATACTGGACCGTATTTAACATTTTTTCTATGACATTAGGATAGATCAAAGTTCTTTTTAGCAATACAGTCAAGTAATAGAGGGGAACTTGTATACCTTTTTATTATATGAATCATCATTGATTAGAAGTGTATTCTGCAGAATGTATGGATCCACAGCCTTAGTTGCTGGGTTTTTTAAAATAAAATTTTTACTTTATTTCTTATTCCTTTCCTACATGTTGGTTATTTCCTGTTTGAAGCATGAATGATGTCCTTTGGGCCTCTGAAAAATCCCTGCTCTTCTTTAAGCAGTATATTTAAAATAGCTGCACCAGCCCTATTCGTAATTTTTTTATTATTTGAATAACTGTGAAGTTTAAGATATTCTAAGCTCATGTGAATGTCTTTCTGTCATAACGTTTTGCAAGCAGAGGGAACTCTAACAAGAAGTGACCCTGTCACATTGTTATTCTACAGACCAACAGTACTAGTCAAGTAGTTATTTGTTGAACACAGATAAAGAATTCTGCTTAAATTCAGAAAAATATTTTTGTATTTAGTTAAACTCTGTAATAAAAAAGTTACTCTATGGAAATAGGAATTTTATTAAATATTTTCTCACTTGATATTTCTCTGTGGGTATCTTATCTGTACCATTATGTTAGGAAAAAGACTTAGCAACGCTTTATTCAGTATGTCTTTCTAGATGTGTCAGAAAATGTCACTTATTTCTATAGAAATCATGGATAAGACAGAACGGCTACACGAATTAAAGGAAATTGTGAAGAAATTCCACCCAGTGAACTATGATGTCTTCAGATACATAATAACACATCTAAACAGGTTTAGTATTTTTCAATTTCGTTTAAGTTGTAATAATTGCAAAAAAGATTGTGTTTTTAACAATGAAATATCTACTAGAATTGAAAATGTGGAAAAATAAATTAGGAGTTACAGTTGATTAATAAAGCCTTGTAGATTTCTCGCATTTTATTGGTATATTTATCAATATAAATATATATCATTGCTACTATAAAGTTATAAGAATGATCGCTGTACATAAAAAAAGCTTGAAAGAATAACTGCACCTAATAATAACTATGCACCTAATTACAACTACTGCAGAGCCCCCCCCCGCTCCCCCCGGAAATAATAGCTATTAAAATTACAGACTAATCTAGGTTTTAAGGAATTTGAGTCATTTGGCCTAAACACCCTCCGCCCCCTGTCCCCCTCCTGCCAAAATAGGGCTAGCTTCTATCAAAATCTAAAATATAGAGCCCAAACCCTGTGCTGAATAGTAAAATGTAGAACAAAGCTATAAGTAAAAGTAACTTGATTACATTTGCTTCTTAAATTTTGCCTCTTGCATAAAAATTTAATGTTTTTATCTTTAAAAGTTATTTCCATATTTACGAAAATAATCTTAATGGAGGTATATCACATCATAATCTGAGCCTTTACATGTACAATACTGTCATAAAAAAGAGAGAAAAAGACCAGCTTACTTGTGCTTCTTATTCAGCTAAAATGAAATTATTCTTTGAAATCCACAGGATGAGATTAACTATATTGTTGTTGAAGTTATAAGGGAGAGATTGATCTTTGGAGATGGTTTTGTTCAACACCATTGCTTTGACAGAGTCAATTACAACAGCTTGCCCAGGATGGTGTCCAGTTAGGTTGTCAGTATCTCCAAGAAGTGAGACTCCAATCTCTCAGAACAACCTGTTTCAGTGCTCAGTCACCCTCACAGTAAAGAAGTGTTTTCATATGCTAAGAGAATTTCCTGTGGATGTTTGTGCCTGTTGCCTTTTGTCCTGTCACTGAACACCACTCCAAAGAGTCTCAATTCATCAGCTTTACATCCTCCTATCAGATATTTAAAACCAATGATAAGACTTTCCCTGAGATTTTCCAGGCTAAGCAATATTAACATTCTTGGCTTTTCCTCATTTGAGGAATCTTGGATCTTTTAATGATCTTCGTCTTTGTCCCTTCATTGGGCTCACTCCAGTAGTATGTTTATATGTCTGTTGTGCTGGAGAGTCCAGAGCTGGATCCCAGACTCCAGATATGGCCTTTGCAGTGCTGAGCAGAGGGGAATGATCACCTCCCTAGACCTGCTGGCAGAACTCCTCATGCAGCCTTAGGTGCTGTTGGCCGCCTTTGCCACAGGGTCACCTGGCTGACTCATGCTCAGTTTGTTGTCCGTCAGGACTTTATTGTCTCTCTCTCTGCACTGTTACTTTTCAGCCAGGCAGTTTTGTGTATACACGCGTATATAAGCTTTTCATGACATTGAATTCTTCTGGACTACTGTCTGCGTGTTTGTGTTTCTGCAGGTATTTGTAATGGTCTAACTGGGCTTGTGCTACGGGGGTAGAAATAAGAGCCTTTAACTTCTCTACTTAGTCAACAGGGAGAGTGTAGGTAGTCTCTATTGCAGTTTGGAAGGAGTCTTCTCTTTTCATGGAATGTGTAAGATTTTAGAATTTTGGTGCCTACTTTTACGCTTCTCTCCATCACATATATAACCTGCTTAAAGTTTATAAAGTCATCCATTTTCCTTTTCAGGGAAATGGATCAATTTTTCCATTGTAGTCTTGTCCAATACAAATTCAGCCCTAAAATAGATAAAACCATATCAATGAACACATACCCATATTAGAGAACTTCATGATGTGCTTGCAAGTATCTAAAGTAAAGCTAAACTTGACTGTCTCAGACTTGACATGGTTATTAGTTACCTGAAATGTTTTGTTAATTCTTAATCAACCTGATAGAAATTTTTGTGGAAGAATGGCAGTCTTGGAATTGTCAAAAGTCTTCATCTGGTCACCTATTTGCATAGCACAGCTGATTGTACAATGTCAAGTACCTGGATTGCTGCAAGTAAAAGCGCTAAACATAATTTTAAAAATTCATGAATAGGTTCTAATGCATGCATATCTACAAACAAATGAAACATTAATCATGGAATTTACTGGAGAACATAAGTGATGTATGCTGGCCTTTACTTTCTGGTTTGGTCCTCTCTCTATTAATGGGTGATTTACATTACAGGTTGCTAGTAACAACATGATCTTTTCTTAAAGAAAGGCTGTCATTTTTTGTCTCATTTGCAGTGTCAGGTGGTTGCATTCCATTCAGCAAGAAATCTGCTTGGATGTAAGCAACTGCATATATAGAAAGAGATGGATCCTGTGTACAGGATCTTAAGGGCAACTTGTAGCTAAACTCTTGACAGTCTGTATTTATTTTCAAGAGATTATTTTGTGGTAAATTACTGCTGGTATATAATTAAAATGGAAATGTTGTTTGCCAAATGAATTGTTCATTTAATGAGAAAAAGCAGTCTTCTACATGATGAAAGAGCTTTCGTCACAAGCTAATGTTTTAGATACTTTGTTTTTACATCCTTTGTTATTACAGTAAAATATGTGCTGTTGTTGTATAGTTAGTAGTGGTTGGTGATTGGTAATATTTTGGTGTGTCCACAAGCACAAGACCTGGTTATTGAAACAAAAAATACAAGCATTGTCCACATTGTATGAGACCAGTAACCATAAGAATTCAGTAAATGGCAACAGCAAGATGAATTTTTCATTAGTGTTATAAGCACCTTTCTGAACATTTCGGGTAGTTGTGGTTGATTAACTGTAAGCAGAAGTGAGCTTTTAAAACAGGATAGTGTTGGATTGAAATTGGCCTTTTTGATACTGGTTGTGTTTTATACATGTTCTTTGGTAACAAGACCCTTTATACGTAAGGACTAATATGGCATAATATGCTTCTGCAGTCTGGGAAAACACCAGTGTGCAGCTTTTGCAGTCTGATCAGAGTGGGTTTACAGTGTGAATTTCCTGAGACTTGGCAGTGGAGGAAGTGGGCAGGATCAGGAGAGACACTTGTCATTTTTCATTTTGAGTGAACATAGAAGAAGGTAAATGAGTGTTTGCTGAACACTTAGAAGAAGATTCTAAAGTAGTTTGGGAAAGTTTGGTAGGAGACAGCATAGAGGTTTGGTAGGGTTTTGTTTACTCTTAGAAAGTACAAAGGTAAAGTTGAAGCACAGGAGGGAATGCAGTTGATTGTTCATTTTGTTTAATCTGGTAGTGAGCTGTTGTTGGGGAAGAGGTGCAATGCCTTTCTTTTTGTTTTGACCTCGAGCCATAGGTTCCCATTGCTCCAAGTATTGGGTCTAATGATTGTGGAGATACAGCATGTTAATAATAATGCTAAGCAAAATGTAGCTTACATTTATTGTTTGATAAATTAATTTAATGTGTAATTTTTTAGCAAAGAGATTATGAATTTTACTGCCATTTGGAAATAGTATCCAAATGTCCTTTGGACCAAACTTACTCAAAACAGATTGAGAGGCAGTATTTGTATACCTTCACACTATTTTTTATGCTTTATAGTTACCAGGATACATGCATTGTAAATGAGTGGAAATATTTTCTTATAGTGTTACTTCTAGTGTTTACTATGGCTTTCACAGCTTTTGAATCTATGGGCCACAGCCAGCTGTCAGAATTTCTTGTGGGCTGCTCTTGTTAATCATCAAAATTGTAACTGACAAATTTATGAAGTTTTATTTTCTATTTCTACAGGACAATTGTAGCTCTATTACCTTTGTGATGTCTACTGTAATATAGAAAATGCATGTTGCCAGCTGAATGCATATCTTAGGTGTTTGTCAGATGTATTAACACATGATTTTTCATCTCTCAGTAATTACTTCTAGATAAAATTGTAATGTCAGTTTAGAATGCAGAATATTTTCGAAGACAAAATATCCAGGCTCTTTCTATCCTATTACTCTGAAAAGCATTTTGTTTTTTCTGAAGAGGCATTTACTTGTAGATGGTAAATTTGGTAACAGGATGGTTTGTTATTCTTTGGATGTTTGTTTTTGGTTTTTTTTGTAATAGTATTGCAATAATGAATTTAGATAATAAGTGAAAAACTTGTTTCAGTTTGTTTATTGTTGTCAGTTCAAAATGCTGGTGGAATGTTGAATTTCTTTCTTGATTAAAAGCTTAATCAGATTTATATTAGTTAACTATCCAAATCTGGAAACAGCATGGTTTCTGAATTATCTTCTGCATAATCGCATAAAATATTCAAGGACAATTGTTTTAATGGATTGCTGGAGGAAAGGAGCAAAAATCTTGAGATTGTTTAGTAATGACGCCTACACTTAGAGCGCTATGAGAATATTTCTAGTTGATTGCATACTGGTTTTAATTCACGCTGTGTGTTTCATTCTCATTTCAGGGTTAGTCAGCAATATAAGACCAACTTTATGACTGCTGATAACTTATCGATTTGTTTCTGGCCTACTTTGATGAGACCTGATTTTGAAAACAGAGAGTTTCTTTCTACCACCAAAATCCACCAATCGGTTATAGAGACCTTCATTCAACAATGTCAGTTTTTCTTTTACAACGGGGAGATTGTAGAAGCACCCAACCCAGTGGCTTGTCAGCCACCGCCTTCCAACCCAGTGCAGATGGTGGAACCCATGGTACCCCTGCAGCTGCCACCCCCGCTGCAGCCTCAGCTCATACAGTCGCAGTTACCAGCAGACCCTCTCGGTATTATATAGACGGAAGATGATTGCAGGCAGCCTGGCGCTGGACAGTAGAGACAAGCTATAGACATGCATGTTTCAGGATACAGTAATGTACTTCATATTTATGAAAAATAATTCCCATCCAGCTGATTGGACATCTTTTTGTTATATCCCGTACTGTGTTCCTCATTTGTACACGCTGCAGATAAAAACTATGTGATAAGCATGACTGGAGAGGTTTAATTTTTAAAAGCAAAAATAGCTATAAAGTACAAAGCTGCTGCTGCATGATACCTTATTGCAATCACTATATCATTCCTGTGACGGTTTGTCACAATATATTGTGAATAAAATTTTTCTATAGAAATTAAATGATTTAAAAAAATTACATTTATGAAACATTCAGTGCTTACAGCCTGCTTTATGGCTGGTTTTTGTTATTTAACATGCTATTTTTGGCAATTTTCTTCACATTCAAGCATTCTGTGTAAACAACTAAAGCCCAGCTATAGTTTATTTTGTAATCTCCTGGCTACTTATGTGACTTTATGCTTAGGGTGGTTTATGGAAGAATGCAAAATGCACTGTTGAGAATTTTACCATCCTTCACCATCCATCCTTACTTATAAGTAAACCTGTGGACAATTTAAGGGTGGGTGAACTTGCTTATTATTTCTTACAGCACAATACCAAGGACATGCTTGTTGTAAAAGTGAGTTTCAAATATTGTACAAAAATTTTGATGTTGCCTACTTATTTCTTTATGTTCCATTACTGAACTAAACATTTTGTAAAACTGTTGATTCTGTAAACAGCTGCATGTTTAAAAGATCATTGACGGTCTTGTAAACTTAATCTAATATATTTTAGATATTTTAATTTTTCCCACTTGGGAATACATGTAGTGTTTAGAAAATAGTTCATGACATTTTCATATAAGGTTATATAACTTTTCATACATAAACATGACTTTTGTTGTAGTAAAATTCTCTAAACCAAACAACGTTTTAATCTAGGACTTCAATTAATCTATTCTTTAAATCTATTTTTATGTGACCCTCTAAAGATATACAAAAATGCATTGCTAATACATAGCAATAAATACTTTGGGTACTGACAATTAACCTCTTTGGAGTGTGTATATATAAAATCACATAAACTTGTATTCATATTTTTTTCTGTGGTATGTTGTACTAAAATTTCAAATGACTTTTTTTTTTTCAACGTATTTTTAAATTATCTTTTTTTTTTCATTTATTTTACTTTTATATTGGTACCAATTTTGCTGTAAAAGAATGCTGCTTAATTTAAACAAATCTTTTGGTTAAATATTTTGATAGTGGTAAAAAAATTAGAAGGTTACAAATTGTAGCAAAGGGGAGACCATAGATAAACACTACCTGTGAGACTTTTCATAGCAGCTTTTTTTCTTTCATGCTCAAAATGTACCTTTTTAGGTCTGCAAAGAAGAAAGTTTATTTCTCATTCAGCTGCTAGAATGTTTTGTGTAGTTTTAAAAAAAAAGCTTTATGATGGTCACTGTTGTAATCTTCACTTATAACAAGATTTAAGATCGTCTTGTATGTATTATAGTAAATAGATGATTTTGAGAATTAAGGCTTTTATTAAGAGATTGATTTGCTCCATTTTCCCAAAATAAAAATTGCCTTTCCCACTTATGTCCTAGGTATTGTACTTCTAATGACTTGGATTATCATTCTAGATTACTAAGATACCATAAACCTGGCTGCTGTTTGAAGTACATGTATATTATAAATTATCTTGATATTGTGTTATATTCTTGCAAGTAATTATCTTTTTTAAGAAAACATAAACAAAAAAGAAAAGTCAACCCTATTCCTATTGCAAAGCACACAGGAACTAATAGTCCAATAAAGTCTGTCCTGTAAATTGTAGTATTCCTAACTTGTTCTACTTTACCTGTTGTCTATATAGCTTTTATTTATAGTTTTCAGTCTAATCTTGGCATGTTTAGCAAAGAAAATGAAACTTCAAGAGTTTTTATAAACTATTTCTAGGTTGCTAAAGAATTTATTTTTCTACTGTATATGGCATAGACAAAGCATCACCTGTACAGGAAACAAGTGTATTTCTAATAGAAGTAAGCTTAAAAATAAATGCCAGTCATATCCATATTTAAAAATTTCATCTATAAAGTATCTCCAGTCTTCGTAATGTGAATTGCATTTTAAACTTTCTATAAATTCCAATTTTTTTGCCATAATATTTAACTAATCCTTGAATACTAATTTTTAGAGTACTTTACATTCCATTTCATGATGAACTTTCATGCTGAACTTTTGATCAGCACTATTTGCAGTATCATTTCTTTGTGTATGATGTTATGGCTAAATCACCATTATTTTTAAGAATCTTTACACTGACATTCACCCAAATGTGGAAGTGTTATTACATTTACTGGATAAACATAGAGAAATAAGAAAGCACGGCTTGTGGCACCTGGTTGTCACATGGAAGAGTCCTTGCATACTGTTTGCATTATGGAAGTGTTGTATGCAGGAGTGTGGATATGTGTGTACGTGTAATAGATACACTTTGCGGTTTTTTATCTGTTTGTGTGTTTATGCAGACATGCATGCATATACACCCACATAGTAAAGTTTTTAAAATATACTAGGAAATTAAACTGTGGTTATTAAAGATTTATAATAGAGCTTTCTCTATTATTATTTTTATTAGTGCTATAAAATGAGGAAGCATGTCATTTTATCCAAATTCCTCATACTTTGGCTCATGTAGTCCCTTCTAGTTTTAATGAAAATCCAAACAATAATAACTCTATTTTTTAATGTGAGCATTTTTACCGTAATATCTATCTTGATAAAGATACAAATGTATATTACTTTGATTGAGCCATCTCAGTGACACTTTATGGAGTAGTTTCTTTTTTATGTTATAATGGTATAGACATACTGCAGTGTATTGTCTTTCACTGTTTTAGCAATTCTAAAATCCCAGACCTGAATTACAAAAGTGCCATTTTAAGTAATGCTTAACAGGTTATTTCGAAATTCCTTACTCTTCATGATCTTGTGGAATTTAAACTCATATAGTGTAAATAGATTGCAGATGTCAACTTAAGTGAAAAGAAACTTTGTTGTTGTTGTATGTTTTCTCCTTTATTTGAATCCTGGTTGCTAGGAATTTATAGGTATGTCTATTTTTAGTTGCTGGCGTTTAGCTTCCCATATTTATGATAAACATAGAAAAACTATCAATTGGAGATTAAAAAAATGGGCCATAGTTTATGTGCTTCTTTCATTTTTTTTCAGTAATTGTGATGCTGTTTGTCAATTGCAAAAATTGCACACATTTAAAAAAAATTTCAAGTCAAAATTTTGTTCTTTGTTTATAATGTAATCTTTTATTACTACATCAGGAGAATACTGCAGTGAATTAAATATCAGTGAAGCTTATTCTGTATAAAAGATGCAATGAATAAAATACTAAGATGCTTACTGTGTATAATGTTCAGTTTAGTTGCCTACTAAATTTTTAAAGGCAGAAGCACCCTATCTTTCACAAACACAGAAATGAAATTCAGCAGTAAATCTTGCTGAAGTGAGTGCAGTGTGCGTTTTAAGTTTTTCTTGGGTGGGAGGCTTTCTCTCATGGGTCTCTTAAATTTATTTTTCTTGTGGAATTTTAAAACCTGAAGTAAAAACTGTGGGCTTTTAAGGTCAGCTTTAAGTCATCAGAGTTGTACATTACTGATCATAATTCTGCTAATGGTATGGGGTAAATGCAGCTTTGATAGTAGTACTGGTTTTAGTACTCATGTTTGTGCTTGCTTTGTTTCTTCAGAACGTCTTGAGTCATGTGGATGCTGCAGAAATAACTGTAAAACCTTCTTGACAGTCTGAATCTGAACACTGTTCAGGTTTTATTTTATATATATATATATCTTAACACATTCAGATACTGGAGCACTTTAATCTCAATAGGATTCATCTTATATGTAATTTACTCAGTCTGCAAATCTCAGTTATTTGGATTGCTGTTTCAAAACACAGCTCTACTCAATCTGACTGAAGTATAATGCACTGTTCAGGCTCAAGTTTCTGATGAGTAGCTAACCCAGAGAACCAAAGTGCAACATTAGTGTTCACTTGTGTCGAATTCGGTCCTTCAGCTAATTCATAGTTTCCATGGAATCAGAAGGGGATGAAGTTAATCTGTCATCATAGCTAGTGAACTGAACATTTCCTGCCTTTCCTTACTGACGATTTCTTTCCCTAGTGTGTAGCTGGTGCATCTTATGGCTGTTCCCCATATGTTTCTCATCTTCCTTATAGAAGACAACGCATGTGTGTTTAGAGCTTGCACTTTTGTTGCTGAACTGAGTGTTGTTGATGCCCAGCTGACCTCATAGTGCTTTTGTATTGCAGAATAGGGTTTAGTATAATTGATTTGTAATAATTTGACCATTACTGATTTTTATTTGGTGTGGTTTAGAAAATAGAGAAAATTAAATAGTTTCACTAAAGGCCTGCAGTGCAGCAGCTGGTTTTTTTGTTTGTTTTACAATGTGATAATAACAAAAGACTGTTGTTGTTTCTACTTAGAAGCTGTTTGATTTGAGAAGGGATGGAAAGGAAATCTTGTGGTGAGTCTAGGTAATGACTGCGTGTCAGTGCTTCAGGGTTAGATGCACTGACTGGCAGAGTACCTCTGGCTGCTTATGTGGCTGACCAATTTCTGCAGTGTAGCTGTAGCTTGTATTGCCCCCAAAATTATGGTATCACAATCTGTCTGTTCTTGTAGATCTTTCTGCTTCACAACTCAAAAAGTGAAGGGAGGGCAAAGTGGCTGTTCTCATCAATTCCTGCAGTTCTCAGCTTTGTCACTGGTGAGAATTGTCAGGGGCTCCTAAATCACTTTTGCAGTGTTTTACTGAAGTAGAAAACTTTTGGAGTGGTAAGTTTTGAGTTAACTGACACTGGGTGCAATCAATTGATGAAGCATATAGAAAAATCCCAAGTTGCACTATTAAAGTGCGAGTGTTGCGGTCTCCGTTTGAAGCCTCCACTCTCAGTACTTGACAGTGTGACCTGAGTTTCTGCAGTGACAGCCCTTGGTCACATTGATGCTATGCAAGTTGGGAAGAAGAGATCAAGAAACCTCAAAAAAAAATCATGAACTTTGAACAGCTGTCTCTGAGGATATTTAGATGAAATTATTAAACATAGAGTGTAGCAAATAAAATAAATGAGGTATGAAATGTTCATGGTTGATTATTGAAATATGTATTGGAATATGTATGTATATACTTTTTTTAGCTTAGTAAAGAAGTACATGTTGATGCAAGGGTTTTAACAGTAAAGGGGGCCAGCCTGCAACAGGTATATATTGCTTACAACTCACATGTTAAATTTTGAAAAGTGAATGTCAACAGTTATACCTGATTTTGAGACTGTATTGGTGCATTGTGTAGCTCTAACAGTTTAATTTTGTTATTCTATTATCTTGTGCTCACACAAGGCCTTATTTTATGTCCTTGATGTAACTGTTAGGAGTTGGAAAGTTTCTTTTCACAGATAACTGCTTTCTTTACTCTTCTTTTTGTCTTAAAGCAAAAACTTAATATTTATAATATGATCATACTACTTGTCTTCTATAAAACAGACCAGGTCCCACGTAAGGTTTATAAAAGTCTGACAATACTCTTTTGTCCCCTTTTGTCTGCACTTTTATGTGTGTACTCATTTGCAGTTTTGGGGATGGACTTGTCCATGTCTGGAGATTTCTGATCACTAGCAGGTAGATTTCGGGGTGATCCCTTTCCATATCCTAACCTGCCTTTTATAAAAGAGTGCTGGAAAGACCAGCTAGGAAACCATTAAAAATGGTGGAGGATAAGTACAAGCTTTCAGTACATTGATGAGGTGAAGTTGCTCATCTCAGCTGGGCTTCCTTTCTGTGCTAGAAGTTTGTGTGTAGGGTGCTTTTAAGCCTTCCACTGATAGTGTAAGAGGGAGGAGGAGATTGAAAAACTCTTCTCTCTGTACCCTTGTCTCTGACCTCAGGGGTCAGTGTGTTACTCTTACAGAGTTTGGGGCATAAAGTTCTCTATGTCCAGTGTGGGGTTCTGGTTCCACAGTCGTGGATTAGCATGTGGCCTCCAACTAAACTCGGCACACCAAAGCAGTGGGGACATATGTATGAGCCTTAAATTGTTTGTCAGCATTCCTGCTCCTGAAGCGTACTGGCCTGAGAGTTTTGTTGGTTTTTACTTTAAAATAATTTTGAGTGGTATTACCACCACAATCTGCAGGTCCAGGTGATTTTTAGAGGATACAAAGATTCTCTGACCTGACATACTTCTGAGGAAGTAGAAATCAAACTCTGTTCTCCTTGGGATTGTGCAAGGCACTATCAAGTATTATTTTGTTTTCTCTCTTCTTTTCAAAGAAAACCATTTCTAAGAAAAATGAGAGGGCTGACCTGTTACCTGTCAGAGGTGTGCTTTTGTAGCATGATAGTGACACCATGAGGTAAATGCCCAGGTCATTAAATGAAGGCATTGAAAGAGTCTATGAAGATGTGAATCCTGCTGAAATCATTTGGAAGACTGTCTGTGGCAGAGTAAGTGAATTGCAGAAGAAATTCTCAGTCATAGCTGTAGTTCCTCTTTGAAGGAAACTTAATACTTTGTTTTGTTTGTTTTCTTTTCTGTTCTTCAGGAGCGGGATAAACTCGTGTGCATGTAATGTGATTGTCAAAGCTGAGCTCTGACCCCACCGGGAAATGAGCAAAAAATTTGACACCGAGCACACTAAAAGACAATGCAGACATCTATGTCCTGTCGTAGTATTCAGAGTATTGGGAGGAATTGGATGCTTCTGTTTTTCTCCAAGACTATGCACTTTTCATAAACTGAAGGGAAGGGTCCCGTAGCTCCCTTTGCATTTTGACTGCTGCCCCATATCCATTATTTTACGTAAAACATTTGCTGTATAAATGTGTTTTTTAGGTACTGATCTGTAAATGGATTGAGTCTGATTTCCTGAAATGCTATTCTTTCCCACCCTACATTTTTCTTTATTTTCTTTCTCTCCCTATACGCGTCCTGCCCCTCCCCAAAACAGCAGAGCTGCTCAGCTAGGGTTCTGTCAATATGAAGAAAGGATTCTCCTGCAGGCTGCAGGGCTTTCTCATTTGAGAGTACTTGGCTTTAGATCTCAGCTCTCTTCCTTTGCGCTATAAGAATTTGCTTTTAAACTTCTGGGCTTGCTACAAACCCTGTTTTTTCTCCTCCCTAAAGTTGGTGAGGATGAGTTGGCCAAAGTGAGTATCTACAGGCAGTTATTTGTTTTTGTGCATTAATTTATGGGACAGATGCCCGGAGCCCTAGGATGGCAAAATTTCTTCAGAAATGAAAAGAATAGAAAGAAACTTTTGAGTCTCCTTCCTTCTGATGTACTCCTTAAGGAAACCTACAGCTATTCTTACAATGAATAGTAGTAAAAAGTATGTTCCTGCACTGATCTGGATGATAAATATCTCTATATTAGAATTGTCTAGCAGAAAAAAGAAGTAAGCAATTGCCTTCTTGCCAACATATTGCGTGTCCAGCCAAAGTGGAGGACTACTAGAAAGTGTGCTAAATACAAGCCAATAGGATGTGCAAATAGCTTAGCTCATCAGAAGGAAACCAAGACATAGTGGGGATTTTAAGAGCTGAGAAGTTTTAAACTGACTGGAAGGAAATATTTTTGGTGGATATTCTTTCCATTCTAGGGTTTTCAGAGACTTCTGTTTGTGTTTTTATAACATGAGGACATGTTCTGGCACATTCCTTTCCCACTGCTGCAATGTTCTTAACTAACATCTAGCTGTGTGCTTGATGAGGAGGTGCTGAAGGCAGTTTGCATCAGCCTTTTCCCTTTCAGCGTAAAGCCCAAGAGCTTTAAATGGTTTCATGCAGGATAAGGGAGTTTCCCGCCTTCACAAAATTCTCAGAAATATAGACTGTTGGCCAAAACCACAATCTCAACAGTTTCTATGGGGATGTTTTTTTGGACTGGTTGTCCTTTTTAAAAAAATAAGGAAATCTGAATTAGGAACAACTTTTTTTTTCTTCTTCTTTTGGAGAGGTGTTAGAATTTACTATTAAAAGAAAGGGTTAGAATTAGCTAAGTAACCTTCTGGAAATACCAGTGAAATATTCACATTAAAGGCAATAATCTTTGATTAGTTTTTCTAGTGGCCTCATAATTTTCTGACTACCAACTAGATTCTTTTTTAAGGCTTTAAGTGTTTTATTTGCAGGGATATTAATGCCATTTTTAAACTACAGTTGCATGTAGTAGTTTTAAAAAAATCTATGTTGAAGTAGCTGCATACAGGAGGCCCTGGATTATTCATTATTCTGATGGTGAGTGCAAGAGATCCAGATTTCTTCCTGAGAATATAAAAAGGAGAGAGCTGACATTCTTTATTGTTAAAGAACAACTAGGGTGACCTTTTCTTGCCTGGATTGGCGGAAGTTTGCTTTCAACTGCAACTGGCAATAGTGCAACTGCCGTATCTGGAGCACCCATGTACAAAGGAAAGAGAACCCGTTCTGTGAATGTAACTTCCAGGGAGAGAAGCATTAGGTAGAGCAGATGAAAGCATGTCTTAATTTTTTCCGTACTGGAAATTTGACTACAAGAATGACTATCATAATCTGTTTTATAGTCTTAGGACATAATCTGTCTGAATATAAATGCTAGATGTGTGTTTTCTAACCCGTCTTTCAAAAATACTTAGCAGACCTGTGTTCCTGCATTCATTATATTTTCATTTCTGACTGCACCCAGTTTTTTGGGGTTTTTTGAAGAGATGGTGTCTACACATGCCCAAAATCATACTGACACAATGGCAGTATTAGTTCAGATTAAAAGGTTTAGTGAGTGTTGTCAGAAAACCGTCTTTGGTTAGAGTTAATCTGATAAAGGTAGAGCAAGTTGTGTTATTGTTAAAATGATGCTCTTCACCTTAAAGGTGATGTAGAAGCTAAGTGGGGATGGAAATGTTGCACTTCTGCTTTGGTGTAGGTTCCGTTAGTGAGGAGGGAATGAAAATTTTTGTTTACTTGCAAAGTCCTCAGCAGACGGCTCCGACGTGATCAGCGGAAGTCTCACATACATGCATGTGTGCACGGAGGGTTATGAAAATGGCTCTCTGACACTGCTGTTTGCTCATTAATCTAGTAACTCTGTGTCCCCAAATGTCTCAGATTCATCTATGTATAGCACAACATGTTGAGTTTTCCAGCTTGTCTTGGAAACTAGAGCTCGAATTTGCTGTAAGTGAGTTAATTTTTAGTCTCTCTGCTTCCTGAACAGCATCCTTGCTTTATCAATACACTTGGTATTTAAGAAGCAGAGAAGAAAATAAAGGTGAATTAATTTCAGAAAAACCTGGGACTTTCTGTATGGGGTTTGCCCCTGTTCTCTGTCTGTGGGAGAGATCCAGCTGCATCGTTCCTACAGGCACTCTGAGGGTAGCTGAGTATTTTGTTTCTAGGCAGGGCACAGTCTCAAAGGCTGGCATTTCATATGCAGTTGTATCCTTGAAACCTTTGGTAAATGGCTGTTTACTGGTCTCTTTAAATACTGCAGAGGAAAAGTTCTCTCCCTCTGGTTTTGAAAATAAAATTTAGAAAACTGTCCTCTTGTTTTGCATCAGCCTTGTGAGTCTTTGCCCTTTTCTTCAAGAGGCTTAAAGGAACACACTTCTGTTCCTCAACTGCAAACTTTCCCTCATCTTTCTGATTTTAATTGATGTAGGAGATAATGAATTGTGTAAATGGAAGAAAAAAGTTTAAATATGTGCATGACATCAGGTGCACATAGTCACTGAGCAGGAAATAATTGAAGTCCTTTTCCCTTTTGACTCCGAAAAACAGTTGTTTTAAAGATGTGTGTAAAAATGCATGGACACAAGTATGGTGGTCTTCTCAAATCTACAGATCTGATCTCACCCTTCGGTTTATTGGAAGAGCTGCAAATGATATTTTTAGCAAGCTTACTGCTAAAAATTCTCGGCCCTCTCTACTTCCCCAAATGAAACAGGTAGCAAAGAGTGACCTTGCCTGACTCCCATCACCCACTGTTACACTCTGTTGCCCATTTATTACAGCCAGCTGTTGTCTCTTGCCTTATGCTTAAACCACAAGTTTCTGGAACAAGGAATTTTTCATGCTGTGGGGTATTTGGCACCTTCTTGGAACCACACCTGTACAGTAAAAAAGGTAAGTGTAGAATAGCTGGGATTATGCTGAGTTTTGTAAATCGTATTGACAAAATTTAATTGGATACAATACCAATAGGATGGCAATAACTATATTTTTAGAAAGAATGAGGATGCAATAGGAACTGCATTTAGATTTGAGAGTCCTTAAAATGATTTTATCTTCACTCACTTTTTTTTTTTCCCCTGACCTACTTTCTTTCTGTTTTCCCTTGCTAGGTGGTAGACCTCTATGGCCATTTGGTTGTTTCTGCTAACAAAATTCTGGAAGTTGCGGAGACTGCACAGATTGTTTAAGAAACGTGTGGTTGGGGGCAGGGGGTGGAGTTATATAATAGTTAATAATAATTTAACGTTTAATAATATTTTAGGAAGGCCATAAAATAGGGACCCAAATATGGAAATTATTAAGAACTAGAGTTAAGGCAAAGGTCTTCAAAGGGGGAAGAACTTAGTTGTTAATAAAGGTGAAGATGCAAAAATAAGGCTGCATGAAATGAGGGAATGGTTGCATGTGTTAACATAAGGGTTCTAGCTCTAGGCTATGCAAGTGGGTTTGTTTGACTGTTTCTGTATATTTAAGTTGTCTTGTTTAATCAATACATATGCTCATTAGGTTTTTAAATTTACACTACTATTGAGATAAAACAATTCTTGACACACCAGAGATTTTATATAATAAGTATTATTGAATATACAAATGTAGGTTGTAATCATTCTTCTTGTTTGGAAGTTGATCTATGTTTTTCTTCTAAACCTGTGAAATAGATTCCACGGTTTTCTCCGTGTCTTGGTTTAGTGATTCAGTAGCCTTATGGGAAGAAAGATTTTCCAGGTAGCTAAGCTAAATCTTTCTTACCGCAAGATAAACAGAATTCTTCTAGTTCTACTGCAAGTGGATGTGGTGGTTATTTATCACTGTCACCTTTATGGTGGTCTTTAGATGCTTGAAGACTTCTGCGACCCATTTTTCTCTCACTGCTTTCCATGACTCTCTTACCTTTGTCCCAGTAACACAATCTCTTAAGCTTTTTTGGTAGTTTTGTTTAAAAACTATGTAGTATTTTTGTTGCCTTTCTTTTAAGTAATTGGTGGTCCAAACTGGGCACAGTCCTGATCACTCCATGAGTACAAATGACACCCCTTTAATACCTCTTGTGCCATGTAAATAATAAGTAAGGCTGATTAACCCCTTGGCTAATATACTGTAAGCCCTGATTTTATTACCAGTGTGTCCTTTTAAAATAGTACCGTTCATTGAGGGAGAGAAGTTTGTTCCTCTCTTGCACAGTTTCGTGGGTGTTTCTGTCTACTCAAGGGGCTGGAGTGGTGTGAACCACTGTGTTACAGGCGCCGCTCAGTAGGCGCGTGAGTGACAGAGAGATGTGGGATGAGGCATTCTGCCTTTCAAACTATCGAGAGGCAGGTGGCTTTCTTATTAATTGCTCCTGAAACACTCGCTGTTAAATCGTGCTACAGCTCTGTGATCTAATGCTGTCATTGAGAAGGATGATAGAGGAAACACAAAAGACACAGTAAGCCTGGGTGAGAGCAAAGGCAGCCTTTTAAAATGGTTACTGAATTGAGTGATGAGAATAGATGTGTCTCTTCTTAAAGCATGTATACTTAATGCAAATGCTATTATTATGGCTGCCTTGCTTTAAAGAAATATAAAAATTGCTTTGTTCAGTGAGGATTCAAGAATTAATGTTTGTTCTTTATTGGATGCTTCTAACATTCAAGCGAGAAATATAGTTGGGTGAGTTAGATGTCTTCACACCTGAATTACTTCAGTACATCCAAAATGCTTAAATACCTCCCATTTATCAGATTACCTAATCAACATTTTATAACTCCTTGTTCTAAAATTGAAAAAAATTTTTTCAGTGTTCTTAGCTTTGTCTGCAAAGATACATGTGTTGTTTTACAAAAATGCAAATATATTTGGCACTGAATCCTATAATAAATATCTCATTTAGTACATGCAAATTTAAGACTCAATGTCAAGTTTCCATAAGGTTTATTGGCTATTAAGTTTATGGCTCCCTTCCTCAGTTCCAGGGCTAGATAAAAGCAGCAATCCCCCCACCCTCAAATCCAAAAAATTTAATTTGTACAATAAATACCACTGTCTGAGGGTCTGTGATCTGGCCTTTTAAACACTCATCCGTCCTCCTGTCATTCTTCTCACTTTCTTTACATTCATAGGAAAGTAAATCCATAGCACTGCAGTGTGATTCCTTATTGCAATAGAGGCCACTAATCAAGTTTTGCTGGTTTTGGAATGTGATATCAATATCACTCCCTTCAGTGCTGACAGTGCATTCCAAAGTCTCAAAGCAGCAGTTTCTTAAATGACAAGGCAAACAACTTACCTGTAAAAGGTAATGACATGAAAGGATTGCTTTAAGAAAAATGTCCTATTAGGAAGGGTATTTCTCTAATGTTCTTGATGCATTTACATTCAGCTATGCACATATGATCTGATACAGAATGCACTGTATATTGTTCTAGAAATGCAAAAATTTGTGGTTTGAATGTGAAGGTTTTATTGACAAAAGTGTGGGATAACCATAGGACCAATTGATTGCAAAGCCACTGAGACAGTGCTAGTACATTGGGATAGTTTAAAATCCAGTTGGAAAACTAAACCCCACTCAAGTTGCTCCCTTTCTCCCCCTGCCCCTTCTGGTAATGAAGAAACAATAAGGAGAGATTATAAATTGAAGTAACAATTTACTAAAATCACAATAACCATAGCACTACCAAGAGCAAAGAGCATCACAAAGAGAGAGGATGCTTTACCCACAGAAGGGCACTCACCACAGGGAACAAAATAAATGCCTCCCAGAAATAGTGCTGCCCATGTGGTGTCCAGACAAAAGAAAATATGGTGAGGAGAGCCCAGGGAACCAGGACCCAATAAAGCCCTTGGGAGCTTGGACCCTCCGTGCTATGCTGTGCCCTGGTCTCTCTGGACCACCGCGCCCCAATTCTGTCACACAACTGGAACTTTTTTAACGTGTGTCTGGGAACTGAGAGGCTTTACTGAGTACTGCTCATGTTATGGAAGATCACGTGTCTTTGAGTTTGAAGTGGAAGGAGAAGAACTCAAGTCTATTCTGCATTGCGCTCTTTGAATAGGCACAAAAATACCATATCTGTAACAGGGATATGTGAATTCTTTTGGCTAGCAGAAGCTTTTCTGTGAATGTGGTTTAGATAAGCTCCCTTCATAATTTCAGTGGTTTGAGGGATCTGATGACTTGCTAGCTGAGTTTAGTATTATTCATTTGGCCCACAAGTGGTTATTTTATTCTGAGCAGCAGCCCACTGCTTGGGCCTGAGCAGCGAGATTTTCCATCTGGCATGTGCTGGTGTGCTCCCTGTGAAGGCAGGAGAAGGTGTGATGTGGCCTGGGGTTTCCAGCCATGGGCCTGGTGCTGTGAATGGACCACAAGTAAGCTGCCTTCAGCTGATCTTCAGAGCTCAGTGAACGAGTTTCTTTTAACAATGAAGCAGGCAAAAGAAAGCATAGAACTAGGCAGATGAAAAACAAACCCCAAAATATTTCTGTTCTCCATGAAATTCCATAATGCTTTCAGGAACACAGTAGGATTTGTGAAATACTTTACTCCACAAGCTTTCAGTAATAATGTGTTAAAAGTAAAGTTTTAATTTATTTTAAAATGAAGGCCTAATTGTTTGATCTATGAAAGTTACTTCTTTTAAAATGAATTTATCACTTTAAAAAATCAGACCTGCTTGAACCATTCTAAGAAAATTACTTACTTTCCTATTTGATTAAAATACTTTGGCCAGTTTTCAGGTTTCTTGTCTTAATCATACATCACTCAATTTGCACAACTTGATGTTCATCATTGAAAGCATTCACTGACAGTTTCAGGTCTTCTCAGGCTGAATTAGATGTAGGAGTGATGCTCATGTTTTCAGTCTGAATGGCTTCTTCCTTTCTCTCCTGAGAGATTCTGCTCAGCAATGCTGATCAGTAACTTGGACAGCAAATCAAGCAGAACACTTGCAGACCTTGTGCACACAGAAGTTGTTGAGCAACATCATGCGAATTCCTTCTCTCTCTGCCACTTGGCTGTCTGTCTAAGATGATGGTTTGTATGGGCTGCAGCCTTCCAGCCACAAAATGTTTGCCAGGGAACAGGACACACCTGAGTCAATGGCCCAGCAGAGAGCTGTGCATTAAGACAGCAGACTTAGTGCATTATAGACAGCTAAAGGCCAGGAGGCACACAGCCCCGAGTTCTCGTGTTGTGTGGAAAGGAGGACAGGATGCCTTCCCTCGGAGGTTTTATGCCATGGCTAAGATCCCCAGGTTAACGTCTGGGAGCTGGCGTGCTGCCAGCCCTGTGAGAAAAGCGGCCGAGTGTGCCCCGGGAGAACTGATCCCTGCAGAGTTCCAGCACCTCTGCTCCTTTCTTCGCTTTGTCCCAGTTTGCCTGTGGTCACGTGCTTCCACTGAGCGTTTGCTCATCTTTTATCACCATGTTTCGGTTTCTTTTCTCACAGATGGATTTGCTTGCGTTTTTCCCGGCTAAAAATCTTTGTTCTGCTACTACTGAAACCTTCCTTAATCTCTTCTCTTAGTTCATGAGAACTTTACTGTTACTAGGAATTTGACCAATATGCACAGATAAATAAGTATTTTCGTGTTTCTAAATTAATTACTGCTCCTTGTCATTTAAAAAAAGGTTTTGTTTGAGCCTGTTCATGGTAATAAAATAAGCGTATGTAGTGGTTAGGATATAAAATAGAACTCATGGCATTTATGCATATTTTTGTGTTGGCTGTTACTTTGAGGTGTCCTTATTGTGCCTGTAGTTCTTCAAGCCTGCACTTTTAAGAAAGCAGCTTTTCTCGTTCTCTACCACTGTGAGATACTCACTACTGCCCCTTTAAGTAATTACCTTTGTGAAAACAAATGCCAACTTGCTGTTGGTACTGTTACTTTATTTTGTCAGGAATGCAACTGAGGCAAATCACTAAAATTTCTCAGTGTTAAGTAATAACTTTACCATAAAAACCAACTATCCCTGTTTAACAAAATACATAAGAATAATAATCCTCATTGTGGGTTGGTTTCAAAAAAAGAGGTTTTTGGTTTTTTTTTTCTTTCTGTATTTCATGCAGTAGGTTTGACCTCTAAGGTAAAAAAGAAAAGGTCTGCGAGACCTCCATTCGCATTCACTTCTGAACCTTAGAGCTCAGCAAACAGGAAAAATAAAGACTTAATGCATCAGGCCTGCATGACGGACAGACCCTCTCTGTGCATTACATTTCTTTTAACCAGATGTGAATTGTATTATAGCTGGAATAAAGGTTTTGTGTGCTAGAGGCTAATCTCTTGAATGAGAAAGCTATTTGTTTTATTATTCTTCAGGCTTTTATACTGCAGAAACCTGCTGCAATTCAAAAGTGTCGGCAGACAAGCTGATGCTGACGAAAGTAAATATTGCAAAAAACCTGTTTATAGAGAGAATCATAAACTGATGTGTCTGAGCACATTATTTCCATTTAGAAGATTTCCAGTGTTGCATCAGTGCACTTCACTACAGATAACTGAAATTAATATTATTGGGTTTTGTTTTGTTGATGCAGACATTACTGTGGCTTTGTGTCTACATTTACTATGTGTTGAAATTATTTTAATATTTTGACTTGCAATAAGTAAAAATAACATTTTTACTGTTTTTTTCCCTTTTTGTTCATGCTTTACTGAGTGTAATGTACAGAAATGTTAATTGTAACAAAGATTCAAAGCCCAGTTTTTAAAAAAGCAATTAAAGCAGCCTGTGTAGAAAAAAAAGTTCAGTGTCTCATCGGAGAATGGATCTGGATACAACTCTTCTGTGTCTCAAACAAACATTGCAGGCATTTAATGGTAGGATGAAACTAAAGAACCACTACTTGGTCTCCTGGTATTGTTTTATGAGCAATGGCTGTTGGAGACTGAATTTCAGAAGCAGTCTCAAGACCATGATTCCCACACGGACACAACCCCTCAGTTTGGTCTGCTTTTTGCTTCCAGGACTATGTTTTCTGTACTTCCATTTTTTAGTTATCAGGTCTTTCCCCACATCATGAGAGAAGTCTAAGTCCCGGTTCAAAGCTCTGTGTTGTGCTAGACTCTGAAGTGCTGAAAGCTCGGTGCTCTGAGAGCCAGCTGTGGGTCCAGCCAGATTAGCGAAGGGTATTCTCAGGCCTCTGAAGGCAAGCAGGGAAGGCGTACGCTGGGACAACTTTAACTTCTCCAGGTTTTCTGCCCTATTCTGTCCGTGTCTAAGTTGTTTATGATTCAGGGTCTATGTTTTAGGTTAAAATTAACATTTTACAGAGAACTATCTCTCATTTCCATGTGCTTTAAAGCTGTACTGCAATACAGCCCTCTGGGAGCTGTCTCACAAACAGTTTGAAAATCCATGCAATGGAGTTAGCAAGATGTAACCTTGTCATGTGTCCCAAGGTAATATGTTCTGGATGGTTAATCAAATCCTTCAGTTCAAGCAGGGATTGGAGTGATCGACTTCTTTTGTGTCCTTGGAGCATATTTGGAAAATTGGCACTCAAAAGACATACAAGGTTGTTAAAAGATGCTCCTCTGAGGGAAGACAGCTTGCTTTGATGCAAACTCTTTTCTAACAAGCCAACTCAGGTCCATTTATAGCATGAGAAGTGGACTGCAGAGAAACTTCTTTTGACTGCCTGTTCAGTTGTTATCTGGTGAAAGTGGTTTGACTTTGAATATGTTTCAGTATGGTGCTGTGGTATGCATCTGTTATTTTTTCACAAGTTACTTTTATTGCCTTTGTCTAGATTTTGTGACATAAAACAAGCACAAAGTAGGAGATAAAGGCAGTGGCTGAGAGACAGCAATGCTTGTTTAGCTGCCTTCCTCACTACATCCTGGTAGAGTTGTCTCTAATTCTCAGTTATACTTGCTACACTGGAGTTACATTTATTCATGCTTTTTTCCTTTGTTCACCTTTATTTGGTTTTCTTTTCCAGGCAGTTACTCTGCTTTATTGTTCTTACGTGCACAATTCCACTGCAGTTATATTTATGAAAGATTTTAGCCAAACAAACTAGCTTGGCCTATGCTCCACAGGGACTCATTAACGTTCTTGTTATTCTTACTATTCATGTTAATGCTTTGAATTTTAATTACTTATACATGCAGATAAATAGTACAGGTTTTTTATTCTTGTAAAGCAGGTTCTCTGAATTCTGTAAAGTCACTTCTGTTTTATCTAGTATTTGTTTTATAAGGTTTTCGAAAGGAGCAAATTCTGAGGAGTTTGCTGGGTTAACATTCACACTGAAATCCCTGGTGATTTTTATTCATGCTAGATTTAACTTTTTTATAGTGTTTTGTACATAACTGTAAGCTTTTGCCATATGCATGTGTCAGGCCCATGTTTAGTGTCCTCACACTTCTACAAAGTGAATGTCACTTGTGATCCGTTTTTGAATTTTAAACACACAGAAACAAACACGAAGAGCTTGAGCATTGATAGAGCAGACAGAACACCTACTGAGGCAGTACACACGACACAAATAGTAATACAACTGAGACCTAGGTGAGATCTTACTGGGCTGCAGGATCAGCAAGATGATTTCAACGGAGGTGGTGTGGATGTGCCGGAGTGGGAAGAACTCTGCTCTCCCCAAAGAGCCTTGGGAAACCACCATCAGCAGTGGCTAGTTCAGAGGCAGGGGTGTTCTTTGCAACTGTCTGAAAGGCAGCTCCTTCCATAGATAACATGCCATGTTAATTGGTATTGTGCAGCTAATTCAGGTTCAGTAATGATGCTTACTGTCTGACTTTCTAAACCCACAGCAGTGCAGGATATTGTGAGTTGCAGTATTTTTCTGTGGGAAAAGAAGGTTTCTTGACACCCAAGACAGTGCTAAGAAACCATACGATTATTTCTTAATATCACAAGCAATTTGGTTGTTAAGTAAATGATTCCATATGTGGAATTAACCACAAAACATTTAGCTCTTGAAATCTGTTGTTTCAAGTGCCTCTATAGCTGTGGATTAGGAAGGAGCTCTAACAGACTTAAAAGGTAAAATCCCATATTAGGAATTTAAACAAGGGTAATTTTTCATTTTCTCTTTTGGTTTTCCCCTCAGAGAGAACATTTCTACCTCTGACAAAGGTTTTGAAAAGTTTAGTGATGTTTGTGCTTTGTGCTTTAACTTTGTTAGGCAATCCTGTATATATTCTCCTCTCACGCAGTTCAGGTTTATTTCAAATTGTAGCTGGTAAGATGTTCAAAGACAAAAATAGAGATAATAGGTTTTCCTTGGGCTGCTGTAGCAAACCACGTTTTCCTTAAAGTAATGAAATTTATTTCAACTTCCAAATTAACTTGTGCACACATTTAATTCTCTAGAATATTTACAAGAAAAAGAACACCTTAACTCCCTAATGATATAAAAAAACAAACAAAAGAAGCCATTTTCATGTGGTCTTCCAAACCATCAGACAAACCAAGGTCTTTCAACTTTTTGTAGTGTTGAAATGAAAATGTTAACTCAATTTTTTTTTCAAGAAAAAAATGTCAGAGAAAACAATGCTTAGTTTTCACTGGAGGGTAGTATCCATTTTCCTAAGGTTTACAATGGACTGGTTGTGCTCAGATGAACAGTTAGTACATCATAATTCATGTAGCAAGGCTAACAGGAGTTCAAGCCTTCGTTGTATTAAAACCTCTAGGGACAGGAAGGCAGCTTATATACTTTAATATTCTCTGGCTTGATGCCCTGATTTAAAATATTCCTACAGCACCTTTTACACAAACTTTGGATTGGCTGTGTTCAAAGTAATGGTATGCAAGTGGTGGTAGTTAACAAAGGTTTAGAATATATGTAGTGTTTTCCATCCCAAGATCCCAGAGCAGTTCAGCACATAATTTCCTTATAACCTTTCTGAAAACACAGCTTAGATTTTAAATCTATATCAAAACAGATTATAACTGTTACTAGAGAGGGTTACTGGTATTTTTTATTCTTTGTTAATTCTCTGTTGCACATTTGGTTTATCTGCTTTGGAGATGGAATGCAAGAGCCAAGCAGAGTTACAGCCAGGGTGAATTTGGCTGGGTACCGGCAGCCATTGTGTGTGCTATTTAAATTATTTATATGCTCCTCTGGGAGACTTTCTTCACTTCTGTCAATCATAAAAGAAAACAATCAACAGACAATGAATACCTTGTGGTTATGTCTTTGGAAGGAAAGGTACACAGAAATCTTTGGGTATTTCTTTCTCTTGGTATCTCTGACTTCCTAGAAATGTTGGTCAGTAAAAAAAGAATAAATTTTTCAGCTATTGCATAAGAATTATTTTTGCAGCTATTAGATGGTGAGGTTCAATGTCCTCAGGTTTATTTATGAAAATCTCTGAATAAACACTGTGTACAAAAGAAAGGCCAAAAGACAATTAGTGATTCAGACTGACAAAGGTAAGTACTAGGGCAAACCTAATTTCATTGCTGGAGATCTTGGCTAATTAGGTCAGTTTTTCAGTTTAACTACTGGGAGCTGTGGATCTTTTCATGTATTTATATCCCTGTCTTCAGAATGTGTAGGGAAATGAATGAAGTTTACTAAAATGATCCCTTAGTTTTTTACCTACAGAAAGAGCATCCTGTAACTCCTGGAGACCAGGTTTACACTCCGAGCTGTATCCTTGCTCCTGACCACCCTGTGCAGCCCTGCTGGCCCGTGGCTGAGCAGCGAGCAGGCACAAGTGGGCGATGTTCTCAGCTCCTTGGTTTGTCCTTTTAGCCCAGATCAACGGTGTTGCTGCCTCGCTGACCTGCTGGGCTTCTTTCCCCTTCTTGGGCTGCAGAGCCACCTCGCAAGTGCCCAGCAGGCGTGTCCCCTGCCCCAGCACCTGCAGCCCTGCCTCTGCGTGTCCCTGGCATCAGCCACACACCCTTTGCAGGGCACTTCCCAGACAGCAGACTCCAGGTAAGCCATAACCATCTCTCTCAACCCATCCCTGCCTTTCTTTGCCATGGAAAGGAGGAGAAGATGGGTGGAAAATGCTAAATCCTGATACTCAAAACTTGAGACAGCATCCTGACTGTGCTTGGTGTGAAGCAGAGCAGAGCCCGGTGCTGCAGGAGGCTGCAAGAACTGACCTCATCCTCAGGGCTGCTTTCCCCTGGACTGCTTTGGGTTTCGAATGTGTGCGTGTTTGCAGGGTTTGTTTTCTTTACAGTGGCATTATTAATAACTAAAACTCTCTTTTCATCGGACTCCTGACCCTAAGTAGTGCTGGCTGTGATTTAATGCTTTTTTCCTCACTGGCAGTCCCTGCAGTTGGCTCCTGGTGTGAGGCTGTGGCAGGACTTGGAGTCCAGCAACCTTAGTGTGGGTTCCAGCTTTCTCTTGTTTGAACTGGGAGGTATCCTAATTCCAGCTTGCTTTCCCTGTAATGTATTTCATTATTGTTTCCATATTATGAGGAAGAAATGATATTCAGACTATTTTTTTTGCACAGACAGATGGCCAATAAGCGAGCCTAATGAAGAGAATAAGTTGGATCATGGTGCTAGTGTCAAAGAGGGGATAACTGGAAGTCTGTCTTATACAAGAAGAGAATGCAACAAACATAAATTGTAGCCAAACTATATTGCCATGTGGCTTTCTTACTTAATTTGTTCCCTTTTCACCAACATTTTTGCAATTGTGCTTGTTAATGAAAGGTAAATCAATGTCATTCATGTGTAGGCATGTGGCCTTGTCAAAAAATAGCTTTAAAATCTCCTTTCCTAGCTCTGCCCATATGTGCATTTTAGTATTTCTCTTCCCAGATCTCAAATTTTCTCCCACTTTTTTCTCCAAAGTGATAGGAATTGAACAAATTTTTAATTTCTTTTTGTTACTCGTGTTGTATGTGAAAAACGTTTGGCAAGTGTTGCTATGCCTAAGGATTGCTCTGACTGGCTGGTGAACTGAGAACACTTAATTGAACTTTGCTGTCTGTCTGCTCTTGGGAGATTATGGTTGTGCATGCGTCCCCAAGCCTGGCAGTTGGCCTAATTTAGGTTTAGGACCCATTGTATCTAGAGGTATTCAGGGCTGGCATTTGGCCAGGCCTATTTTAATTGCAGCTTCTCTCAGGCTCCTTCCTGGAGTTTTGCTTTTCTCTCTCTCCTTCCCTTCAGTTGTGTGGCTGGAGAGGGTGTAGAAGAGCAAACTGCTCACAAAGACTCAAATCTTGGAAGGCTTACACAGCCAACCCCCTTTGCTGCAGACTAGCCACCCATGAACTCTCCTCATCCAACTGGGTAAAGCCCTTGGCACTCAGTGGATCCAGTTTTTTGGACTATAGATGGTAACAGGAGTGAGCTCAAAACCCAAGAAGGAAGATATAGTTTTCACCCACTCTGTTCTATGAACAGTAATCCCTGTCCATGAAAAAGATTTTTGTTTGCAAAATTATGGCTTGCAGTCAGCCTTAGGTTCCTGAGTGGGTTGTTTAAATCAGACTGTACATTTTACTTACAATTTTCTTTGTCAGAGGTTGAATCTTGAGCCAGAGCCTACTTACTGCTGTTTTTTGATTCGCAGTATGCGAATGCTTCAGCACACAACTGAAATTTAGGAGAAAAAAATCATGTTTGTAATGTCTCAAATGTTTTAAAGAAAGAGAATAGTCTTGCGAGTTATTTCTTTACTTTCATGTTATCCTTCATAACTCACTCGCCCTCTAACTATAATTTTTCTTCCATTTGCCTTTTACAGCAAGAGGGGAAAGAAACCTCCATGTAAGTGAGCTGTAGCCTTGCAGATAGGTTATCTGCTTCACTGCTAGTATGTGGGGTGATGTGGGAGCATTTAGTTCAGTGGGAAGCTTGACCACATTTTTCCCCTACCTTTTTCTTGATCTACAAAACTTTCATTCTGACAATTTCTGGTGGTACACTCCTGCTTTTTTTGTTAACACATCTTTTCATCCATTTACAATTAAAATGCAAAGTTATGAATCTTGAAATCTCACATTAAAAATATTTAATACAGGAAGATGAATTAAGTGAGTTTCAGAAGAACATGGTGAATCCTCCTTTTTTTTTTTACGTACATACACATATATATATTTATATATGCAGGAAACTTGGCACCCTATTTTAGAAAAACATGCAGTAGTCTAAATGTTCTGACATTTCTCTCTTTCTTGGAAAAAATTAATTAGCTCAAAACAATCAATCCAATATCTTATTGATGCTTTATTTGCAAGATTGGTTGCACATCTGGAACAAGGCTGTGAAGAGTTTTTTTCCGACAGGAAACAACTATTAGAGGAACTGCTCATTTTTCACCACATTTTTTTCCTTCCTATCTGATGTGATCTGTTCTGCAGCACAGCACAGGTGCTCCCAAGCACCTCTTCCTAAAGTAAGTATTGACTATTATTTCCAACACTAGAAAGTGCTCTCAGAAAAACATCATCAGTTGATGGGTAGTGAAAGGGGATAGAAGCTAGGGAAAAGCCTATGATAAAAATTGCAATCAGATCTCCTGCAAGTGAGAATAAAATGCACTTACGCGTTGAAGTCAACAAGACTTTTTGCCGAAAAGTTGCTCAGAGAGAGTAATGTTGGGAGAATGTGGCTCACAGCATCTGCTGCCACGGTACTGAAAAAGATGGTACTGGCAGAATGAGTAGGATAGGGGTGACTGACTTTCCTGATCACGAATCTGATTTGTGGTGATCGAATTCATCTGCATCTGATGTTGCTATTTAAATATCTGAAAAAGTTTAACACTGAAAAATGCATGAACAAAGCACATGAGCCTTAATGTTTGCCAGAAGAAACTGCCGTGATCGATCCATGAAAGAACCTTTCTTCTTGAAAGCTCTCACACCTTCCATGGTTTGCCAGCCTTTTGTAACCTCCAGAAAACACAGCTTTAAGACAGTCTCACTCTCCTCTGAATTTTTTATTCTAAACACCCTCCATACCATTTCTGTTCATTACATCAGAATGCAGATGAGACTTCTGCATTTCAGCACAGGATGTTGCAGCTGAGCTTCCCAAGTCAGCTAAGCAGTGCTAATGGATGGAGCCTCTGAGCCTCACCTTGTTTGACAGTTGCTGTTACACAGGGGTTTCACAAAGGCCCATGATGTTTAAGTGAAAGACACACGCATAATATTTCAAGGCAAGAGAAAAGGAGCTGAAATATCCTGTTCTCTCTTGAATATGCAGGTGCTCATGTATTTATTCTTTCTCTTTATAATAATAATAATAATAATAATAATAATAATAATAAAGATCTTTACATCTTTTTTGCATCTTTTTTTTTTTACATCTTTTGACACCATGGTTTGCTTGGGGTTTTTTTTGGTCAACAGTGAGAATTTAATTTCATCTTTTCCCTGCTGAAAATTGGCAATATTTTGTAAATTTGTGTTCTTTCAGGACTATCTCCAACATTCTCATTCCAGTTTTCTTTTCTAGTAAAAATATTTTTCACAGATGATGTTTTTGTCAACTTAATCCTGAGTCAGCAACAATATTTGCTTGCCTCCCTAACCTTTTTGTTCTGCAAATATTTTACATCTTTGGATTAATTTTTTCTTTAACAGAAAAGGCTATTTCAGATTCTTACCAAAATCAATCAGTAATAATAAAAATACTTAAAAAAATCCTTTCCACTTAATTTGAAAAAGAAAACTAAAACTAAATATCTGAGACGACTGATGGTTCTAATTTTCAAAAGGAAAAACTAAAATATTTTTATTGCAACAGAGTATCTTGTCACTGCTTTGTCTGTTCTGGCTTTACAAGAGCTTTTTAGGTGAAAATCTTCATACTAATTGGGGAGCAATTATGTACTATGCAGGAAATGTCATCTTGACCTTCTCGAGCCCTGGAAGTGGTTATCCTGAAACATGAGGATTAATATTTCCTGTGTTCCCATAGTGTGTTTTACAACTTGTTCTATCACAAGATCTCAGCAGACATCTGAAATATCAGTACTACTTATCTAGCAACTGTGAGTACAAATATTACTTCAGAGCACTAACAACTGAAAAAAAGAGCAGAAGTTAAGGGAATGCTACTACTCATCTCTGGTAAAAAAGAGTATTCTCTTCTTTTCTGTATGTGTATGATTGTGTTATCTCCTTTGCATGGTTTTCAGAGGTACAGTGCTATTACTCTAAATTTGTCTTCATATCAAGGCACCATTTTCTCTGTTTTTATTTTCTTGTTTATTTTTTTTTCTGTATTAAATTTGTTCAAAGAGACGCAATAACTGAATATCTTTTCAATACAGAATATGACATTAGTTTATATTTAAAAACTTGTAGTAGTTTTACCTGGTCTATTAAAGTGCTCATTAATTTCAGCTGGTCACTAGCATTTATGTGGTTAGGAGAGTGAAAAGTCAGAGAGGAAATGGTGTGTCATAAGGGAAAGGATAACAGCGTTTTTTATGGCAAAAGCCATTTAACATCTGGTATCGTGGAGATTATTCACTCTCCTTACCTGTTTGCCAGTGGCCTTGGAGAATGTTCGTGAAATCCTCAGAAATCCATTAAAAAATGCAATTTCACTAGCACAAGAAGAGATTGTGCTCCTCCCCCATAGCAGTTGGGGAAGTCATCATTTGTCATGCACTGGAAGTCATTTGAGAATCAACTCCAATAATTACAAATCCATATTGGGTGCCAGGTGGACACCCTTCATTTTTACTGCCAAACACCGAGAGAGATCATTTCGGTAAATAGGATCTAACTAATCCTTGTTTATTTATCTGCTTTCCTAGACCCAGTGCTGAATGGGATGTTCATACCCGAGCTCTCCAAAATTCAAACATAGGATTATTCACTTCAGACAATGAAAGGATGTCCTCTTTGATCAGAACTCCAGCTTCCCAGGTCCTTTAAAGCAGACTGTCCATAGCACATGTGCTCTAGACAGCCCTCAGCTGCCTGAAAGAGGCAATCAGGAGAATATGAGCAAAAGTATCCTTTTTTCTCTTTAAAGAGAAAAAGCTATAGAGAAATACAGTTGTCTCAGCCAAAGGAAAGGGTACCTAGTGTATCTGGTAATAATGTTTAATGAATTACAAATGTTCTTTAATTAACTGACAGATGTTCACAAAAAACCCCTTGTATGAGAGAAGCATAAGCCTTATTATGAACACATATACAGAGAGGGAGAACGTTGCGGGGTGGCTAAATAACAAAATGAATTCAGGACCTAAAGCAGAAGTGGAGCAGGACACAGAAGGAAAATCCAGCCTGTGAAAAATCTCACTGGGATGCACTTTCCAAAAAAACACCTCAATTTGAAGCGCCCTGCAAATGAATGTTTGCCTTCAGATTACGTACTGGCCAGGATCCCATCAATTTTGCTCTCTGAGCTGTACAGACAAGACATGGGAGACTGACAACTTGGCTTTCATTTTTCCCAGGCCTCTCTTTCTTTTCCATCCTAGCAATTGTTGCTGTTTATGTAGCTGGGTCTGGTATGTTAATCCCATAAGAGATTTTTCTTTCCTTGACTCATATACAATTTATGGGAAACGTGCCCATCTGATGTAAAGAAATTTCAAGTGTCACCTTTATTTTAAAGTCCATAAAATTGCTTGTCCAATAAGTTTAGCTAAGTATGTCCCCTGTGGGCCCTACAGAAACAGAAAATGTCAAACAATAGTATTGATTAAATTATAGACTTATATATATAAAAATGTAAGTATGTATTTCTATACTTATATTCAGGATATTGAATAAAATGAAATTTGTTCAGTACAAAATCAGTTTGTCTTGTCTTTGCTCTTATTGAAAGAAAGTGATTATTTGGTTATAAAGGCTATAAAAACCACTGTCTCACCCAGAAATAAACAGGTCTTTAGTAGTGTTATCACAAGGTTTTTAAATAATAGTTGTTAATTATGAGGCAATGGCTGGTGATTATTTCTATGAATGAATTTCAGTTCTGTCTATTCACCTCTGGACTCATACTGCAGTTTCTCTTTCTTACTTTAGCATGCCATTAATGAAGAATGCTATCAAACACCTTTATCTTTTCCTACTCTTCTGAAGAACATTAAAATGTCTGTGCTGCATTCACCACTGTGTTTCTGCTTTATAGAGGGTAATCTATTTTTTGATCCTCAATAATACATCCATTTCTTTTAACTTCTCAGGATCTTTTCATTAATATAAGGGTGCTGTGTTTTACACTGACAACACTTATTTATTTAGTCCAGTTAAACATGGTCCTTTCACTGAACACGCCATCAATCTGAGTAGATTACTCTTCATAATTAGAGATCCTTTCCCAAGGACCTCAATTCTTCCCATCAGCTGTGCCAACCTCAGGGCCAATGACTGTTTCTCCAGATTCGCTTGTAGCATCCACTCTCCAGAATAAGTATTTTAATGCAATTTTCCCCCTAGGAATTATATATATTTTTGTATTAAAAAAAGTCCTAGATGAAGTAATCCTTGAGCCTTCAATTAGTCCATATTATTTGTCACTGCGGTTTCCTTGTCAGAAACTGTAAAATTTTAGCATAACTGAACAGTGAGGAAATTTTTGTTTTTGGAAAAATGTTGCTTGATAGTACTTCCCCCCCGGTACCTACAACCTGTCTACATGCTCTAGTATTAATACCTATTAATGCCCAAGTATTGATAATCAGGGTAGGATTTGTTTTCAAGAAAGTGTTGCTTGATTCATCATTTTTAGACCAGCTTATAGGAGTTTCTTTATAACCGTTGATTAGTCTTTGCTTGTTAATATTAATTAGATGCTTAAACATCCTGTACCATCAAGGATTATCATGCTTCATTAGTACTGTTTTTTGAACTGAATGCCAAGAAAGTGTTTGGTCACAATGGATTGTAGTGTCTATTTTTAGAAACATTTGATTTGCTGCCTTGCTTGCTGAAAGAATCAAATCTATCTTATGAAGATACAGCTGAAGTTCAAGTTATTAACAGATTTCAGATGCTTTTCCTATGAAGGGTGAGACTGTAACATTCGAGTTAGGACATTTTTTGTGTAACGTATTTATTTGCTTACAGTTTCTGTAGATGCCAGTAAATTAGCACATCTATGGCAACAGATATCAGTAAGCATTATACCTTATCTACTGCATGTGCTAGGAAATTAGGACACATTTGGCAACTATTTATTAGCATTTCAAACTCCTAATTACTGTGATAACTAGCAATTATTAATAAGGTTAGGAATCTTTATATACAGGTTGTTTAGTGATGGAGAGGATAGGCATACTGTGTATAAGGATCTTCTTGTTTCCTGAAATAGCAAAGAACAGATTTCCTTATAAAAATGGCAGCTTTGCATGTTCTGAAGCACTTTTCTGAAAGGCAAGTCTTTGAATGGTTATGTGTTATATCAATTTCTTCTGCATTTGAAGCAATGAGCCAAGTTCCAATAGTCTTAAAAAAACCATCACCAGCTGTGAACAGTTTGATTTGTTTATCTGGAACAACAATACTTGTAGAAAAGGGGATGGTGGCTGAATTTTATGGAGCAGACTTGCTGCTGTCAAAGAGTCGAGTCCTGCAGTGCTGCCATTTTTGTGTGGCAAGTACATGATGAATCTACCATGATCTGTGTTTCTGATTCACTGAGGACATTTGATTTCCAAGAGTTGCCCAATGATGTGGGATGGCAAAGTGTGGGATTTTTGATAGGGGAAGGGTAGGTAATACTTCTCTACTCTTTCCCTGCCAGAGTTACTCTGATTGCCACCTCCATTACCGCATACCAATATTTTTAAAAGGTTGCCCTAAGAAGAAGTCAGTAGTGGAGAACAGCTGTGATGTGATGATAGTAGCATGTGGGATTTTTTTCTGTTCACCAGCTGTGTTCTAATGTAAAAGATCACCTGTGGTAGTTTTAGGTCTTCCTTCTTTTGTCTTCAGCATAACTTTTCAAACAAGCAGTCAGGAGGGCTGCTCTAGGGGTATGGTTGTGGAATGAAACTAGCATGAATTGCACTGAAAGGTTAAATGTGTGGACAGTTACTGTGGACCACGAAATTCATAGTAACACTTTGTCTATGTGCTCTTAACCAGAATAAATTTTAGGTAATTAGATTTAGCCCCTTTTCATTGAAATTCATTAATACAGCTTCTATATAGACTATTTATCCCTGCTTATTAGTCAGACTAATATTGCACTGTCTGTCTTGTTTCTGGTACTCGAATTAATGTTTTCAGAGGCAGCTTTGGTAGCTCACCTCAGGTTTGATTTGTGTGATGTAGACATACCCCTGTTATACCGTTTAATAGAGCTATGCCAGGCCACCCCTGCCCCATGGAGCAAAGCAGGCAGTCACAGCTCTTCCACATGTACTAGAGGCTAGGTCAAAGTTGGTCCAAACTAGCCATAGCAAACAGCCAGGTATGCCACAAAATGTAGTATGGTACTTGGGAGTAGCTAAGATGCAGCTAAAATAGGTTATAAGATTTCTTTTTTTTATGCTAAACAAAATCAAGTTTTTTGCAGCTGAGATGTATGTGCAGTTGTCTTTTCATGTTACTGAAAGTAGCCTTCAGCAAAACAGCTTAAAATCTTGAAAACACATTAAAGACATTAAGGTAGTGGAAAGTGTGTTTTCTTCTTTTAGAGGTGTATCTTTTGGTCAGTGCTTTAATGCAATGATTGATGAAAATGTTGTCTGTGGCTGACATCTGGGATTATTAATGGATGTAGAATCAAATTTCTTTGGCATTAGAGGAAAAAGGAGATCTGTGTCTCACTAGATAAAATGTTCAAATGGGAATGGACCTTCAGTTTAATTTTAGGTATTGCACTTTAAACTCGCCAGTCTGATAAACGTTGCTTTTTGCTCCTACTGGTTAGGTCTGTTTTACTTATGAAAATGTGCAACTTGGTAATGAATAAGAACAAGAGCTGTGAATGTCCTGGCTAAAATCTGAAGCTTTTATATATACAAAATTCTAACCAGAGACAAAAGGGCATTAAAGTAAAAGCAAATAGGAAGTTCAGAAGGTAGCACATTACTCTGTGATTGTTACATTTCGTAGTGCTCCATGAGTTAAAACTAGAGCACAGCACAAGGCTGCTATTGTGAGAAGCCAACTCAAGGATTTTTAATGCTGTAAGACAAAGGGTTCCCTTAGCTAAAAATAATCTTTTCTTTCCTCCTGCTCCTAAGCTTTTTCCTCCAGGGAGCAGAATCATTATGCTGCATGTGCGTGCTCAGTGCATTGCAGGAGTTGCTGAGATTTATGACGTCATGGCTCTAAGCTTTCCTCTTTTGCCACAAGGTCTGCACGCGTAGCTGTTGCCCTTTGTGTCTTTCTAAAATGCCACTTTGATGTACTAATGTGCTTTTTACCTATGTAGAAGGCAGCATTTACTGTTCTAGGTCAGTAAATTTACAAAGGGAAAGCATGGATAAAGAAAGTGGGCTTTTTTTTGTTAGACAAAGCCTTCCCTTGATTTTTAGGGCTTGTTAATCAAACAAAACAAAACAAAACACACACCTCATCAAGATTTTACATGGTTCACTTGTCAGGCAGAAGTGTGCCTGGAATCCATTTCCCTCGGAGGTCAAAGATCAGCAGCGCTAAGGCAGCCAAGGGAATGATTCCCCTGTGACACTTTTGCTGTGTTTTGATGAAAGTGAAAGCCATGTGGTACAGCGATGAAAAAGCAAACAGACCTTTTTTTTTTCTTTTCCTGTGGCAGTCGTGAATTTTGAAGCTAAGCACAGCAGGTAGGAAGTGTCTAATATTTGAACAGCACTGGTACACCAAGACACTAAAGCACTTATCTCTGTCTTTTTAACAGCTTGCTACATTCCCTACACAAATCTGTGGTTTTTAAGATTCACAGTAAATTTTTTTCTCCTAAGAGCTCGGGTGTTTCTCTTCATTAATCCCACATTGGCACCAGGAGAATTGTGTATGCAACACATGGGAGGTCATAATGTGGCAAATGATACGTATAATACCTTACTAGAAGAAGTATCCTTCACAGAATCACAGAATATGCTGAGTTGGAAGAGACCCACAAGGAAGTGGCCATGTTAACTTAAACATGCAAGTGATATATGTTGGAGTATTACCTAAGGATGGGGTTAAAAGCCAAGGTTATAATTCATTTACTATAGCTTTTTTTACTGTGCCAGATATAATGTATTACTCATATATTTGGTTATACAATTCTATTCTCCTGACAGAGTATTTCCTTTCAGTGGGTCACAAGCCTCTTACTTCCGACCCATTTGACTGTTATATGGTGTTGATTCCATTGTATTGCCCCATTTTGAGGGTCATTTAATGCAAATACTTCCGTTGCTTGTACGTACAGCTTTTTATTATGCATTTTCCTGATGCTTGATGAACATGGAATTTTTATAAGATAATAAATAACAATACTGCAAAAGCCGACTAGGAAAAAATTATCAAGGGATTTTATGACTCAGGGGATCAGTAATGGAATACAGAGTTTTTCACCTCTAGGGCACTGATTCAAATATAACCTAGGTCATTAGTGAGCAAAAATCATTACCAGCAGCTGTTCAGTGACCTACAGAATGTGAAATGAGTTTATGGTCTCAATACGGTTTCTACTAGATGTGTATACAGATAACACAGAAATCACAGTCAACTTTGGCCTCCTTGTTGGCATTCTCACTGAAGAAACTAAAATCCAAACAGATGCATGGAGTGACTAAATGGCTCTCACATTTGTGAGTATGAAAAGCATTTGGCTGCTGTAAGGAAGGAGAGAAATCCCATTGACAGCATGTTTAAGAAAATGTACAGCTGACAGTTATTGATTGAAAATCCTCTCTCCCCTAATAAGGATAGATTCCCTTTCAAGTGACTGCTGCTGTGGACATCCGAAGGTCCTGAATTAGGCTTGTTCAGATTTCATTGTCATTAACATATGCCACCAACAAAGCAAAGAATCGTGGGTTGAAATAACAAAACATTTGGATTGCCAAGAGATGAATTTCAGTTTCTAAAAGTTTAGGTGGGGATTGTGCAGCAGCACAAACAATGTGGGTGGAAAAATGTTGTGGGTGGTGGGAGGGATTTCATGGCAGCTCTTTCCACATGACTGAATTAGTTATTGGCTTATCTTCTAAACCAGTTATGTGTTCTTGCCTCAGCTGATGGATGTAGGAAGAAGATAGATTTTTTGCTTGGCCTTTTTACTAAGAACAAATATATCCTCAGCTTACTATCTGATACATCTTCTTTGACAGCCCTTGCAGTCACATAAATTTGATGAGCTCTGTAAGTCGTTTCCATCTTAAACTACAGTGCAATTAGAGCTTAACTGACTAAGGATTTGACATTGGGCAAATTTTCTTCTTGTGTGATTTTTATAGAATCTGCTAAATTCTTGGTTGTGCTAAATTCATCCTTCTTCATTTAATATTCCCAGCAAATGAATATACAGTGTTATAAATGCTTTCATATTTTTAGATGATTGATCAGATTTGTTACATTATATGATAGGATTCTGACTTTCTTTTAAAGAATTACAAACTTGATTGTACTTCAGATAAGGTTTCTTGGAATAAGAAAGACATAGCCATGCTGTTTATGCCACATTTAGTTAATTAAACAGGTTAATCTGGGATAAATCATCTGTGAACATGCCATGAAAACAAACAGCTGCAAGAGAGGTTCTTGACTGCCTTGTTTTAGGACTTTGTACTATTTATCTAGGTGTGATACTAAATCATTGCTGCTGGGTTAGAGATACAAAGTGCATGAAACTGTTCTCAGTTTTGCAGGGAGTGGGCAAGGCAGTTATGGCTGTGTGAACATGATCAGTCATGGCTGTACGAGAGCAGTGGTGTTTTAACTTGGCAACAAAATGCCTTCCTTGTGTGTAGTGCTCCAGTAACTTATCTTTGTTTTCCCTAAGCCCATTTGGTCGTACCCTGATATCCATTAACTACAACAAATAGCTTTGCAAAGTAGATTATCCTTTATATAGTGACCCCCACCTTGTTGAAAACTGGAAATTGTTTGCAGAGCTTCCTCTGGCTCATTCTTCTGGGAGAGGAGCAAACTGTTCTTAATGAATAACTCAAGTACTTAGCACTGAAACCAGGCATCTTAGGAAGACTGCAGCATCTCAGCAAAAGGACATAAAAGCCAGTGTGCAGCTTCATTTCCTTCATTTCTGCATGTCCCATGTTCTGGCTGTGTGAAAGCCTAAAGGCTGCCAGGCAGAATAAGCTTGCACCTGGTATAGCACGGGGATGCTTATCAAGAGGAGAATTTGCAGTATGGTCTAGGAAGATCAGATTCCACCCTGCTTGGCTCAACCCGAAAGTACAGATCCAGCATACCCTGGAGATGGCATCTTCATGGAAAAAGTACATTTGACCTACTCTGATACACTTCCTTCTTGGCTCAGATACAAATCTTCCCAGGGATCAAGGCAAGGCAGAAGCTCTCTCACTCAACAGCCAGTGAAGGGCCTGCCATTCTTTCATTTCCTTCCTCCTCCGTGGTGCCATAAGTAGTTTAATGCAAGAATTTTAATTTAGTGCAGGGCATTTTATTGATTTTTAACTTACCAGTCTTCATCTATAAAGTAAAAGTGAACCCTCAGCATCTGTTCCTGTCCTAAAAAGAAAACAATTTAAATAGATCAGAAAGGCCCAGATGAAGCAAATGTGACACACTGCCTCCATCACTTCTCAGGTGAGAGTAGGGATGCAGCTCACCTGAGGCTATGTGGAGGTCTGTGAACCATAGTGGTGACAAACCCTTGTCTCCTGAGCTTCAGCTGTAAGATAATCTTTTTTCCAGTTTAGGTCATGAATAAGATTGTCGTCATTTTAATCTTTTTCATACATGAAATAGAAGCACTTGAAATTTTTTTTTTTTTTTTGGTGAGGAGGATCTTGTTACATGCCCTGGCTTCTTTTAGATTTAGGGCAATGTCTCTGTGGATGCACAGTCCCACTGGTATGAACAGAAGCTATTCTTAAACTCCACTAGATTACCTCAGAGACTCTGGCTGCTTTAAACTGAAAATCCAAAATCCAGTAAAAGGTACAACAAAGTTTTCTTGTGGCACCCCAAACACATTAATGTATTTCAGTGAATTAATTTTTCTAACTTGGGTCTGGCTCACCTGATTGTAGAAGAGAGGGAAAGGCACAAAAATGGCCAACTGAATCCTTACAAACCTATTTTCCTGACCTCCAGGCCCAGAGCAGGAGGGAGGGGTGACCCTGCTGAGGCTGCAGTCACTGTGTCACTACGGTGGATGTTGAAGATGTCGCACAGCACAGCCTGGCTTCTTGTAGCTATTCTGTTTGTTTGTGTGTGGGCAACATTCTCAGTCAAATGATATCCTTTCTTCCTGACAGGCAAAAGTGATTTAAAAATCCCTTTTCCTACACTTCACAAAAATTCTAATCACTTTAAGCTGATTTTTAAATGCTTTCTTAATTTGATTTTTGGGCTTGAACAGACTTTGGAATATTTTTTCTACAAAAACATGGGCATTTTCACAAGTTGAAGAGGATGTTTGTTATCGAGACAAGGTCGCGTCCAGCCTTTTTGGCACATGACTGTTTACTGCCATTGCTACTATATACTTGACTTTAATGCTTCTCTTCACTTTAACTGGCTTTTGCCCTGACTTCAGGTTATCTTTTGCTTCTTATTTTATTCTGAAATAACTACAGTAGTCAGTTCTACTGAAAGATATTTCCTAAATTGTTGTTTTTTAAGCCTCTTAAAAGGCCAGTTACTCATATGGTATGCCAGGGCTGAAGCCCTTTCTAGAGCTTGTGAGGATTATTCCTAATGCTGATCCTCAAGGGGGAAATTGCAATATATTGATTGGAGGTGTAGTACAAACTGTGGGATCTGGTACAGAGGTAGATAGGGATTCTAATGTACATGCAGCATGTCTTTTTGTCTGCTGTAAAAAAAACCCAGTGTCAGCTGGATTCCAAGATATTGTAAGGGGAGAGGTTGAAAAATACAGTGTTGGGCAAGAGCTGCTTCCTTTGTGCATCACTGTGATCAGCCAGCTTAGGTGAATCCAGGAGAGGAACAAAGATGTAATTACTAGTTTAGAGAAGTTCCTTATACCTTTTTTGTAAGGAGGGGGCCTGTGGCACACGACAGGGCCCTGGCCAAGCAGCAGGGCTTCAGGCTCAGCCCCAGGCTCATCCATCCCCTCTGTGGTGTAGGAGGGCACCCCAGCCTGACTGGCATGGAGCGGAGCTCACAAGTTTCTCCAGGCTGCAGAGTCTGTTACCACAATCCTGAGTCTGCTTCACACTGAGTTCGTGTCTTGCTCCTGCCCCTGCCCTGGATCCCGGGTCTCGAGTCCTGCTAGAAGGCTCTCATGACCGGCTGTCCAGGCAACATTTGCCCTGCCTGCCTCCCACCTCTCCTGGCGACCCTGCCCAGGAGAGCCCTGTGCTGCAGAGCTGATTGCTGCCCCATTCCGTGGGCAGCTGTACAGCCCTGTGCGATCTGAGGCTGGGGCATTCTCCACATGGCATGTGCCCTCATTAACCGTCTTGAAAGTTATGTTTTAAAAGCCTGATCATGAGTTTCTTTTAATGAATCTTTATTATTTGAAAGCTCATCCAACAGGAGGTTATTGCCCTCCAGGCTGGGTTCATTTGTATTAAAAGTTGATCCTCTTTCTTATCCAAATTGCTTTCGTATCTGTTTCAATTCAGATGACCAAGGTACGATCACTAGTCGGCATTTGTGCAAAACCTCCATTTGCATAATAATGTTTGAGTAGGTCATGATGACTAAGCAGTTTAATCTCTCCTGTTTGTGATCTTCTTCCTTAAACCTTTGTTATATCAGATGGATATGTTGCACTGTTCCAAGTAACATACAATTAATTCTTTAAGGATTTGTTTTGCCTCGGTGTTTGGACATTTAAGGTGGTAATTCTGTGACAAGGCAGAGGTTGGTTGTAACCCTTATTGGTCAACTGTGTGGTCTTTCTGCCACCTTGTGGGGAAGAATCACTAAACTGTTGAGATGAAATGGAAAGGAAGACATGAATATTAAAATCCATATTTTTCATAAATGGATCTACGAGCTGCTATAGCAGAACAGAAATCATTGCTCTCTCCAAAAGAGTTTTAAATTTGTTAAAAAAAAGTGCTGAGATCACCCGAGGTTGCTAAAATCTCAACCGCTTGCAACTATACCGAACTATTGCCACATGTTTTCTGTGCTTAGTTTTCTGTTTCCCATCCATACCTTCGTAACACCAGTCCTTCTGGCCTCCCCAGCTCACCCATTTTAAGTAATATATGTTGATAGGCCTGCAACCTCATAGCTTATTTTACAAGGGTTACCATGGCTATTCTTTAATTCAGTCATAGCACATGTAATTAGCCTAAGAGATGCACCAGCCTCTGTTCAGTGGCTATGGTGAATGTTAGTGAGCACCAGATGTTAATCATTTCCTTCTTCTAATTCCTGGCTGAGGCCCCAGCATCCAGCCTGTATGTAGACACTGAAATTATGCTGTTGCCAAATGAGCAACTTTCTGCCAAGGGTAGCCAAGTTATTCAAAGATGAATCTTACCTGAAAGCACGATTTGTTTCACCCAGACATGTCAGAATGTGTTAAGTGACTATATTTAACCCTCTATTGCATATATGCAAAACCTCTGTGCTATATACTGAATGTAGAAAGTTCGAAATGTTGCAGCTCTATGCAGTACAGATTTTCAATTAACCAGGAGGTAAAATCTTCTTTAAAGATTCTTGGCATTTGACAGTCAGTCATGAAGTGCAACTTCTTGATTGACTGTCAAATTTCCTTCTTCTCTTCCTTCTCTTCTATGTAAAGGACAGAAAATCCAGCTTTTCCTCTTCCATGTTTCGGGACTTCAAAGAAATGGAAAAGATTAGTTTTGTTCACTCCCACTTCCATTTTGCATGATCAATGATTATGTGAATCCTTTAAACTAGATAAAAAACCCCTCTGATTTCAGAGTGTTTTACAAAGGTGAACTATTCAAACAGAAGATTTTTATCAGCTAGTGTTAGAATTACATATGCCAACCAAATCTGGGCTCCTTTTGCGCTAGGTTCCCTACACATCTAGACTACCCAGAGGGTAATGAGACACTGGAACATGTTGCCCAGAGAAATTGAGGATGCCCCATCCCTGACAGTGTTCAAGGATGGATGGGGCCCTGAGTAACCTGGTCTAGTGGGTGGTGTCCCTGCCCAGGGTGGGGGGTTGGAACAACATGATCTAGGATGATTCTGTGAAAGGTCACCCAGACATATTCTGATCTGATCAAGACAAAGAGTGGGGCGGTAGAGATGCATGAATAGAAAAGTGCCATTAGCTCACTAGTTATTGTTCTAAGTCATATGGAGTGGATGATGTGTGCTGCAGATAGATAATGTTTGTGAATACTTTAGCTTACGTGAAAAGAAGGGGCTACTGGCATGAATAAGATTCATCATCTGCACAAGAATATGTATGCCTCTGAAGCTTACCAAGATCATGAAGATAGTGTGCATCAAATAAATTCAGATTTCTTCCAACCAAATTCCGTAAACATTCATAGTCTTCCATAGGAATACTTCTATGGATTAAAATGAAAAATGTATCAATTTAATAGCATTTATATGTTTATATATCTAGATTATAAATGATTACAGTTTCTAAATTATTTTATTATTATTATTATTATTTTTACTAATAATTTTTTCTTTCAACAACAGCATTGCATTTTTCGTAGAGGACTATAAAAATTTTGTATTTTGCTGGTTTGCCTTTCTTTGCTTCTACAGCTCTGCAGAGAAAGAGTTCATGCATTTGTTTATCTTTTTTTTTAATTGTTTTTTTTCTTTTTCCTGGTAAGAACAAATGATAGAACATAGGTGGTGGTGGTAGAAATATCTGTGTCTTGGTTTTGATTAGCCGTATAATTCCAGTCCCTATAAGGATGTCTTTCCCAGTTCCACCGTGCCAATGCTCTGACTCCTCCTCGCTCTGGATGGCAGAAATCTACTGTAATTTCCTCCAGGACCTGTAGCAAGTGACCAACATTTTGTGGAATGCTTTTGGGGAACACATTTTCAGTTTGGCAGTTCTTCTTTCAGTTCACTTGGCTTTCTTCTTGCATTTCACTGCCAGATGTAGCAAAGATCACAGTCCCTAGCTTTTTCTTGCATTTTATCACAGTATTTAAATACAGGTTGTGAACATAAGCATATCAGAGAATAGAAATAAAGTTAGTTACCAAGCTGTATCATACTGTATTTTTGACTCCATGTAGGCCAAAGCAGTACAGCACAGAAAAGCACAATATAGGTAGGAGTAAGATCTCTGTGTGTCACCTCATTCTGCTTTTTATAGAAGAGAGGAGGCAGATTCGTTGTGTTGTAAGCTGCTGTGTGAAATCTTTGAGTGTAGTCCTGGCAAGCTTGGGCCTCAGTCAGCAGAAATCACCCAGGTTTTTCTTTCTGCTGAGAATGAGTGTCACAACATGAAATGGCCTTAATTGCTGTGACTGTTAATTAATCATACTTATTCCATTGTGCTGTGGAGGATCAGTTCTCAGGTAAGTACCTGGATGCTCTTTCTATGTTAGCTGAGCCCTGGCAAGTTTGATTGCAAGGAGATTTGGAGGGAACTGTATGAGAGAAGCAGACATAAAAGCTGGAGAAGAAGGGAATTCTCACTTACCCAGAGGGAGTGGCTTTATGTTATGGCTATCTGGCCTGTAGCAAGTTTTATCAGCTCCGGAATATTTCTTCCTTTGAGGTATAAATACAAATGCTGAGACTCAGGTTAGTTCTGTGTAGACAGTGATATTGAGGTTGTTGTCTGTGCCTATGAAAGAAAAAAATAACCTGAATTTTACTCCTTGAATCTATAGTCAAAATTCTGTGCAGTCCCTGCCCTGGTGCCTCAGGCAAAGATAATTTTACAAAGAAGGAAACTGCCTCAACAGAGGTAGCAACCTCTTCCTAGGTGCCTGTGTCACCAGAAGAGAAACTTTGTTTTGTCTGTGTAAATAAATGCAGGTTATCACTGAAGAAAATGGGCTCCAGGCATCTTGTGAATCAACAAATTTGAGTCTTAATTCAGCACTGTGCAGAGCTCAGCCTAATACTTAAAAAATACTTAGCAAATTCACAAAAGGTGAGTTATTAATTATTTTCTCTGTTTACTCCTCCTCCTAAAGTTTTTACTTTACTATCTTTAATTTAAAGAATTAATTAGAACACATGGCCTTTTAATGTGAAAAATAAATTCTATGTTACATTTAAACACCTACAAATAAAGAATTCCATTCATTCAAAATTCACACTTGAGCCAATTAAAGTAATTTATTGCTCTCGTATGACATACGATCTGTAAACGCTGAGAATTTTAATATACACCTGACGTAGAACAATTTAGGCAAGGTAGAAAAATGTTTTTGTCTCTTCAATCACCTTCACTCTTTTTTATTTTCAGAGGGCAAGACATTCTTCCTTGAGAGGACATTCTGCAGGTTTGGGGTTTATTGTTTTCCCCATACGTGAAGAGGTCAAATACCAGTGTGTGACTGAGCCTGGAGGGCAGTGACTGAATTAAATGAAGTAATAGCTACGGTATAAAACCTTTTGAGACATATATATATACACACATATACTTACAGTATATATATCTATGTTATATATACACTTATATATATAAAAGCTGTTTCCCAGTACAACTCAGAAACGCTATTCTGTAGAGTCAGATAAAGTGGTAGTTAGTTGAAACTATGGGTCACAATTTTGGTAGGACCTCTGCTAGGTTTTAACTTCTTTTCCAAAATAAAAGCTCAAGTATAAAGAATTTTCAGTGCCGTTTGGGATTCTAAATAGTCAAGTCAACCTGCAGTGCAGGACTTGACAACTTAAGTTTTTTGTTGCAGATCAATTTCATCTAATGACTGTCATGTTCTGTTGCATCATGGTAAGCTGTAGGTGAGTCATCCTATCTGTGTAGGCTAAAATCTACACTCAGGCAGACCCACAGATTCATTCAATTTGGTAACAAGAGGAAAAATTAAAAAAAAAAATCAACAGGAGGAAAAAATGTCAATTGAACTGAGATGGATTTATCACAAATATTTCAATCTAATGCCCTTAGTAAGCTTTAGCAGGTTTCACATCCCATGGTGACTCTTTCATTCTTCTGTGCAGAAGCTTGAAGCAGAGCTAAGATGTGTTGAGATGTGCAGTCTGTGGCTAACCAGTTCCATCTTGTCCCCTGCTAGTAGCATCCAGCCTTTTGCAAATGAAGCTAAGAAAAGTCTTACAGACAGCAGGATTTTCCCTACTTCCCCTGCAAAATCTGTGTAGAAGAAAATGCACATATGCTTCCCTGTCTTTGAGCCAAATGGTGTTGTGAGATGATGTTCATAGTCTTATTATCTCAGAGGTTCCACACAACGATATGATTCATGAAATGATGAGATGTCTTTTGAAAGCACTGGGAACAGGCTGACACCTCCCATTGAAACTGTCAGAATGTAGCTGCTTGGTCTCTCTGAACCGGGCAACGCTCAGAGAGCTGGAGGCAGCCTGAATCAGGCTGGCACTCCTGTGTCCAAGGCCCAGGGAGCAGTATCTAGGGAGACTTGATGATCAGACTGGTTTCAAATCTAGAAAAGAATACAAAAGAGCAGTGAACAAATATTTGAAATAATAGTGAATTTAGGCACACGTTTCCCTATTGCATTCAAATACTCCAAAGATTTATGCTGTTAAAGCCTGCCTCCTTCTAGTCCTCAGCCCACGATAACTTTCAATTTCACCCTAGACCACTACTGTTAAACCACCGTAGCCTAAATCTGATTTCAGTTTCTTGAGGCATTTTAGTCAAAACCCTGCATGACCCATTGTAGCTCAGAGAGTCCAGAACTGGGATTCTTTCTGTCATCTACTGTTTTAACCCTATCTCATTGAGGCAGATTGCTTTCAAGAAAAACGGGTGGGGGGCTATGTAACTGTGTAACAAAGGGGAAGGCTCTCTTTTGTTTTCTCAGGGGCAGCTTTGCAAGAAGGGCAGAAGGGAAGCTCCACTCCTTCCTCCCACTATTAGCTACCATGCTGCTTCTCACTCTTCCATCAGGGCACTGTTACTTCGTATGCTCTTTGCTGTTGCGAGTTCTCACTGCTGTTTCCTTGTTCACATCGAGAGACAGACTATGACCCTACCATCAGGATATGCAGCAGATACAGTGTGGGGTTTTTTAATGGTGTCCTGTCATTTCTGTACTTTCCACTCCCATCTAGACAAAACAAACCCCAAACAAACCAGCTTCTTCACTAGGAGGGGGGAGTAGCACTGGAGAAGGTTATGCAGAGACTGGGACAGTTCCATCCTTGGACGGTTTCAAGATTTGGCAGGCAAAGCTGTGGTTGACCTGATCTAGTGCTGGAAACAGCCCAACATTATTCAAGTCATGGTTTGGACTAAACACCTCCTGAAGTTCTTGCCAACTATCATTTCTATGATGGATTCATCCTCTGCAGCCATTAGCTGCAAAATCTTGGAGGGATATGGCCCAGTGTAAAGGAAGAATTCAGCTCTCATCTTTCACAGTCGAGTTGTGTCTTCTGCAGGAGTAATATGCATGTCTGTTCTTGCCTTGCAGTAAGATTACTCAAGCACACCTGCTTTTATGGATTTTATTTTCTTTCCTTTTTTTTTTTTTTTTTTAAATTTACCTTTTGGTCTTTTTATAAAAGAAGACAAAGGAGGTTAAAAAAACTGAGAAGAACATTAAGGTTGCTACTTTCAGAGATGAGTAGCTATGGAAAAGGTAGATGGAGTGGAAACCCACACTACACCAGGACATTCTGCAGATTCAAAGTATTCATGCTCCTGTGCTTATCTGTTGCTTTTGGGCAAATTTGGAGAGTGACTAAGCATATTTCCGAGAAGAGATGATGATGTATTGAAATGGGCATGTCCCATTCATTTTCCTGGCAAGGCCTGGTTAAACATACCATGTCACTCATCCCTTTGGGAGAGAGCATGTATCCTTAATTAGCCAGGAAATAACATCACTGATGTTCCCAAAGCTCCTTCTGGGGTCTCTCTCTCAAAATTCTGACATAACATTTACAGGAGGATTCCTGGAATAACTCTCTCTTCTCTTTCACTGTTTCTGAAATGCCCTGAAGATAATGTTCAGTTATTTTTATATCTTACAAAAATACATCTGGAAAATAAATTTTTGAAAAGTTGAAGGCTTATTATTGTCATGAATTGCCCTAGGATATGGGACCTATGTATTTCTCTTTCCATTTTACAACAGTTTTTCTCTCAAGCACTTTACAATAAGTATATAACCTTCTATCTGTGTTCCAGAGCAGCCAAGTTTTATGGGAAAGTCTAGCTTATTCGAGGACTTTTCATTAAATTGTGCTGCTTTATGGATGCTGAAGTTAGCTCTTTGCATTTTTACTGAACATGTTTAAATCTTAATGCACCAAACAAATAACTGTCTTCAGGTAGGGAAACACATAATCTTTGTTCCCTTTGCCATCTTTTCTGTGTCTGTATACATCTTCAGGATACAAGTTACAAGAGTTAAGGAGGCAAACATTTTGGTAGTTCTGTGTTCTGCTACAGATTCGATTAGAGATATGAAAGAGCACCTTGTAAAATGTAGATTTCTGAAAAAAATTTTCACCAAATATCTGAGAAGTAAAATATTCTCGCAATTTTAATAATATCGGTAAGCAATTAGTATTTAGGAAAAGGTAGGTGACAGACATTTAAACAAACTATTCTTTTATTCCCAGTTGCACTAATATGATTGACATATATTTTAAATAACCTCTCTAATAGGGAGAGTTTCTGAACAGACATTATAAAATACATTTAAGGTTTAATTTTACTGAATAACGTGACAATCATTTCTAGCTGCTAGGAGCCAGCAAAGGATCTTCAGTGCACTGCCAACAAAGTTATTCCCTCAGCAGGTTAAACAGGGTGGCTGGTAGAGTATTTGAGCACTTTCAAGCAGAACCATCAGCAAATACCAGACTTGAATGAGGAAATTATGAATCACATGTGTTCTTCCTCCTTGTGGAGCAAAGGAGAAAAGTGACCAGAATTTCCACGCCAAGGAGGAGAGACAGATGGGCTGTGGGCTCCCTTCCAGTAGGGAAGACATTGACTTTGGCTTCAATACCCTCATTAGAGTAGGGTGAGCTGATGACTTGCTGGTGCCAGTCTCTCAGAAATAAATAAACTGTTTAATTTGGTTTGTTTTGTTTTATGTTTTTGTTTGTTTGTTTGTTTGTTTTATTTCTACAGCACTGAGCTCAGGTTTGCATTGAATTATTTATGAAGTCCACAAGATCTCATTCCTGATTCATAATGAACACCTCAGCACCTACCACTGTATTTGCAAATTAGGATAGTTTTTCTTAGGTATGTTATTTCAAAGTGCTACTTTGTCTACTGAAATTTATCTGTCATTTTAATGCATCACCACTTGCTTGTGTAACTTCTTCGTGTGCTTTTTCAGAGGCAGTCCTTGTCCTTACCAGACTGAATGACTTAGAATTACCAGCACGCCACCCCACCACACCTACTGTCAGAAGCCCCCTGGTGACCTCTCTCTACTGTAGGAACCCTTTCTTCTACCCTCTCTTTCATATATTTAACCTAAAAATTCCTTTTTGTTTCCAGGCTGTTTATTATTCTTGAGAGCCTATGGTGAGCCACTTTGCTGAGTACCTATTGGAAATCCACATGGAGAGTGTTTTTGATTGATGATGTACTTTTTCTGTGCCTATAAAGTGGTGACTTCAAGTAGCCAGTCTCTAGCCTGCCTGCAAATATTTAGCTCTTAGATTCCTCATATATCTTCTTTTTAAGAAGTTGTCTATATAGGATCTTTCTGAAATGGATCCAGTTATGGTGGGATTATTTCTCCTGTAATTTGTAAGGAGTTTTTAAGTTACAGAAAAACTCTTGATCATGACTTTTTGAAATAGGTGTCACGTGCTACTCTGAAGTTATATTAATTTGATGTTATATTTTTATTCCATGCCACTAGCTATTCCCTCTTGTCCCATGATACCATATTTATCCACTTTTCTCTTTCCTATCAGAGAGAATCACAGTATTGCTTCTCTCCTGCACCCTTGTCTGCTCTTAAGTACCAGCTCCATTTTCCTCTCATACACTGAGCTAAGAGGGGTTTTTTGAAAGCTTTTTTTCTAGCTTGTGCATATCTTTGGAATTCTTTGCTTATGTTTATAAAGAAAGACTGATTTTCCAGCTTTGTAAAGTTGGCCTAATGAGAATATGTCCTTTTCCAACTTCACTTCTAGTACCGATCAGCTTGAAGGGCTCCTGGTACCTTGATACCTTTGCCTGATGACCTGCACAATGCCTAGAAAATAAATAAGGGAGTCTTAAGATGAGATTTCTTTGAAATTGTGATAAAGTGGATCTTTGAGGATCTTTGCCGAACAAATGAATGCTAGTGAGCTATCTATTATGGAGGTGTTTTAAGGATGAGGAAGTTTTGTGCCTTAAACTGGTTTGGAGATGGAAATGAGAAGAGATTGGTGTGGTAGTGTTGTGTTAGGAAGAAACTGAAACTGAAGCAAATAATTGACACTTGTGAGAAAGCAGAGGAATGCAGAGAGCCATGCAGGCGAAGTGACAGTCAACAAAAAATGGCTTTAGTTTCAGTCTAAAGCCATCAAGGTCAGATGCCAAAAGGTAGCAGTAACTGAGTCATTAAGTGATGACTAAGTGGATTAAATCTGTAGCTGTGTCTGTGGACAGGAAGCAGGGATGTGCCCTAAAGCCATAAGGCAAAAGCACTGCATAGGGTTTAAAGCCTGTGGTCATTTTGCTGACTGTTGAAGAGGAACACAGGCATTTGTTGTCCTTTGTTTACAAGAATTCTGGCCTTTAGAGGAACAATGTACAAGTAAAATGTCACTTTTGGTCTTTTAGATCATTAATGTCACTTTTAGTTTTTAGATCATTATCATGAAGAGGCAAATGCAGAAAATTTGAGGTTGGGCTATCTATTTTTTTTTGTTTTGTTTGCATTTCAAGTATTCTTGTTGTAAAAATCCAAATATGTAACTGATTTCTATTGTTTTATGTCTCGATATAATAAAGTATATATTCTTACTAACTAGAAGATTGATTTGTGCAGAGAATATTAAGCAACTTAAACCAGATGGTAAACCAATTTATTTAATGGAAATTTCCAGGAGTCATGTAAGATCTAGATTTTGTTTTTAATCAAAAGCTGGTAATTATCTTGTCTGGTAAACGCACATTCAGAACTGAAAGCTTTAGGCAGAAGCACAAACTTTACACAGATTTATGGTTTTCAAAGTATTGAGATAGCCAGTTATGTATTAACTAACCACACATCATAAAAATGATGAATTATTCCCTTTGCTGGCAGCCAGCAGTTCTATTTATTATCGCCTAATATTCTTCATATGAAAATGTATTCTGATTTATTATATATCGATAATCCAAAGATTACTAAAGAAAAGTCACTTATACTGTAAATCAGTCCTCTGCCTATCTCACATCATCAAAGTTTATCTTCACTTGATGGCCAGACTGTGTCTGCTGGGTCTGCTCTTTGGCCTTGGTTTGTAGCTCCTATGCATGGACCTGCATCAAATCTACATCACACATAACACAGAGCTTTTAATTTTGAGGTAAATTAGAAATATGGATATGGATTTACCTTGTGTAGGATAAACCACAAAAAATTACATGTGTTGTTCAAAAAACCTGTTTTATAGGTCCCTGTTAGGATCTGGCTGCTTGCCTTGGCTAAGACAGACAACCCTAGAATTAACATTTAACCAGTCCTTTTGTGTGAATGCTTCCTAATATGGTCTGTAATTATAATGCTCATCTGTTATTTGCTGCCCTCAAAATGCCTGCATGGGAAGAATCTGTGATAAATGAGTGAAAGCAAAAAAAGGACAGGAGACGATTTCTGTAGTATCCATCATTCTTCTGTAGCAGAAGTTGAAAGCATGCAGCAAGTACAGAAAGGTTTTTAAAAAGCTCATAAATTAGGTCATCGAGCTCAGAATGGTCCTTGTCTGTGTTTCTGCTTCTACTACAGAGCTGCTGTAGAATGTTGACCAATTTGTTTAGGCTAAACTTTTGTCACATTGGTATTTGTTTTCTTGATCCTGACTTGAAACCAAGGAACTGGCTTGCCAAGTGCTCATGGCTGAAACTGAAATTAACAGCAGCTGGGCTTTGAATAGAAAACATGCTATAGGAAGCCATGTGCTCTTGAAAAGTCAAATCTCAGGTCAGACACACAATATTTGTCATACTTTTATTCTCAATCTTTGTGTGCCTTTGTTTATCTTCCTGAAAGCAGGATTAAAACCTCTCCCATTATAGGGATTTTGTGAACATGAAGGAGTTTGGTTTTGTGAAGCTTTCAGGTACCCAGTAAGAAGTACAGACAGCTTCACAAGTAAAGTTAATTATTCTGCCCCTTGAATTCATACAATGAATGATAGCTTAAGGCTGTCCACAGAATGAGAATAAAGCAGGATGGAGGAACAACATTCAAATAAAGCTGAACTACCTTACATAGAAAATGAGACAGCGTCTCTGAGTTGAACAAATATATCTCTGTTTGTATACCACAGTGAGGGTAGACAAGTGTTTCAAAAAGCCCATGAAAAAGGCAAATCCAGTATAAGCACAGTATGAAAAGAAGGACACAGAGGATAGGGAGGTCAACAGGAGATGTAAGCCCCTCAGGTGATGGGGAGGGCAAGCGCATAAAAGGACCAATACATACAAGTGTTATGTAACTGCACTGAAGAAAATGTCAGGCTGTCTTCTGTTGTTGCCAGCCCTGATCCAGCATCAAGCGCTCTCTGAGCTATGAACCCTGCCTCACCAAGCCCAGAAAAAATATGCCAGAGAAATATGCAGTTTGGAGGGAGAGGTGAAACCATCTATCAGCATACTTTTCCTAAAGGTGGGAGTGCCACAGACTCAAATGTTCAGCCTCAGTCAGTCAATTTATTTTACTAATTTGGCAGGATACAAACCTAGCAAAAATTGGATCATTTTCTGCTGAACTAGTGAGTTAAATGGGCTGATGAAATTATCTGACAAGTTTCATTAGTGTGAGGGAAGGTGTGGAACTGCATTGCTGAAAGTTAAGGGACTAGGAAGGAAGGATTAAGATTTATCTTTATTTTTTGGTGGAAAGTGAACAACTGAATCAGGGCAGCTGCCTTTTATAATTTTTTTATGGAAAACTGTGGAATCGAGTCTTGCAATAGATCTCTTTTCTATCTACCATCCAAAGCGCAGATGCCTGGTCCTGGCAGGCAAAGGCCTGGCTCTACCGCTTTAGGGATTATGGGGGCATGAGGCAGTGCCAGCCCTGATATACCAAGGACTGCTGAGGCACAAGCAGACCAAGTGAGAACTCAGCCTTTGGAGGCTGTGGCCAGTACCTTCTGATAAGTTCTACCAACATACGTGAATTGTGGTCTTGAGAGATTTTGAAGACGAAGAGCACATGGGGGTTACATGCTACAGGTAATTTGTTAGGGAAGGATGAAGGCAAAGAAGAGTTGTGGTGAGATGGCTGTAGCATAAAGAGAGCCTGGAAGAGGAGGAGGAGGGGAAAGCGTGGTTTTGCTGTAAGACTGCAAAGAGAAGAGGTAATGATGCAGAGTTCTACTAGGACTGATTAGATCAGATACTTTGTTGTGTGAATGCAGCTGTGCTGTCTCCAGGGAGAAGTCAGATTTTGAGGCTATACAGTTGTTTTAATTCAGCAGCTAATAATACTGGTTCATAGCCAGCTGTTCCTGGAGCTGTTGACAGAGAAGGTACATGGCAGGGACCCCAGAAGGTCAGCCTGGTGACAAAACCTTGCTTCAGTGGCAGTGCTGCCCCAAGCAAGCCCTGCCTACTCAGTGAGAGAAGAGCTTTGGAACAAAACAGCAGGCTCTGGGGACGGAAGGCCTGCGCTAGAGACATTGCAGGGGGTCACTACAGACTAAACCATGTCTAGTTCCCAGGATTAAATACCTCTTAGAATCTGGAGTGTACTGGGTGCACTCATGGAGTTCATCTTCTGGTTTAGATTCATGAGAAAGGAATGCCACTGATGTCCTTGGAGACTGCTCAGTGGTTGGAATGCAAGTACAATAAATGTGGATGATTGTGGGAGTTGTTTTGAAAATACGCTCCTGCTTTGAACCAGAAAGCTAATTTAAACTCATGAAGGAGGATCAACTAATCTGGATTTAGTCTGACTTTTGAAAAACACCTGTCTGGCTTGACATTTCACTGGCATTTCTTCTGTGTCTGGGGGGACTGTGGCATTCAAGGTGTCATGAGGACAATTCTGCCTCTCAGTGTTTTGGTTCTATTGGGGCCACAATGCCATGGTAGGATCAAGTGTTGCTGCTGAGCGCTGCCAGCACACCTGGCCCTGGGGAGAAGGGTCTGCCCAAGTGGCAGTAGGCACTTTGCACCCGGGTTTTCAGACTTCAGCCCTGTTTGATTAAGATTTCAGTCCCTCACTTTGTTTTAAATACATATTCATTGGCTGACTGGCCATCTGAGAGGATGGGTAAATTCACTCTGTGACTGAGATTTGTAGTAAGTTGATTTGCATTGTCCTGTGAACATGCCCAGCTCCCTACTTTTTTAAAGAAAACACATTTAAAAACCAGAGGGCTGTTCAGCCCTTTTTCCCTGGCACAGATTTGGCCTTTTCTTCTCAAGCTCCCAGCAGCTTCACCGCTTTGAAGGAAATTCTGGTAAAACCAGGTACAGCCCAGACAGAGCATTTCCTGTGGGTAACCAAACACATTCTATGCGAGCACCTGCAGCCACTCTCTAGCAAGAAGTCTGCTCAACCTATACTCCAGGGTCAAACCTTACATTATGAGGCCCAGTTGAAACTGCAAAAGCTGCAAGAAGCTCCCTGCCTCCTGTACTGTCTTGATGACCAGATTTAGTACCTGTTGGTTGGGACAGCACAAAGGGTGTGGGAACTGAGGGAAAGGAGGGGCTGGGAGGGGCCCAGGTGTGAAAAGCTGCTTCTGTCTTGTTTTTGCTGGGATTTGTTGTCGTTGTTTTTGTAATATGGACAGTGGTTTCATTTCGGCAGGCAAGGGAGGGGCAGATCCGGGCTCAGTGTGCCATCTCCATCTAAAAACCTCGTTTTCAGAGCAATGTGATCTGCAGTACCCCTGCATTTACTGAGACATTACATCTATGCCATGCTAGGGGTGGTAATGTTACATCTGCTCAACTGTTTTTATTGTTTCTACAGCCCAAAATATTTGTATGGATTCTAACTGTAGCCAGAGATAATTACTTTTAGACTAAATTTTACATTACAAACGTCCTCACATCAGAATGGGCTTTAACTATCTTTTGGGTGATAGACAAATATCCTCTGCCCATGAGAGCTGAGGCACTATTTGTATCACTGCCTCTCTATATTCACCTTAGCGTCCACTCTCTTCGCTTGTTAGTAAATTACACTGGTTGTTGTTTGGTACCAACAGCCAAGATGAAATAAATGAAAAGCCGCAGCTTTTTATTTTATTTTTTTATGATAATGTTTTGCCTCCTTGCATAATTTAGCATGTCCCAGCATCTGGGTAATTTCAGCAAATAGGTTAATGATTGGAATGTGAAATTTTTAATTCTCCTTATAGAAGTGTCTACCACACAAACTAATTAATTTGAAGTGGTAATATGCTAAGTAGGGCTTGTAATGTGCTGGTGGACTCTGTGCTCCATTCTTAAGTTGTCTTTCTTCAGGACTGTCAAACTGGCATATAAATTTTACTTCTTAAAAAATAATGAGTTGTTTTCTGCCAGTGTTTCATCTATATAGTGGGGTTTAGTGCCTTGCCTAGGAAGATCAGAAGTTTTCTGGTATTTCTTGCTGTGTTCTCCCTGCTGTGGTTTTTCTTTTTTTTTTTGAAACTTGTAATTCTGTATTCCATTACAGTAATAGCCAGACTTTTTTTGCCATCCCACTGTGCTTAAGCACTGATTTGGATCCACCGAATGTTGAACTGTGTTTTCAAAAAGAAATGATGAAAAACTAAAGCAGCCATGTTGTAAATAGAAGCTCTTAAAATCATTGGCTCTATCCAGACAAGATAAATATTTTCTTTTGTTTATTTGTTTGTTTTTGTTAAATGACTTGCCTTCAGATCCTGGAAATAGATCCCTGCTTTAACTAGAGTGGGGAACCATGGTGTGTTTAAACTCTGCGGGTATATGTACAGTAGATGACTTATCTTTAAGCTAAACTGAAGTTTTAAACTAAGACTAGAATACTCAGCTGACTTTAAACCAGCCAGCTCCAGAGAAAATAGCTGTAAATCCAGCAGCATGAAGCCAAAATTATGATTCATCTTTTCCTATAGAATTTTGAGTCTCTGTGTGCCCTAAATTTATGCCATTAGCCTGTTGCTCCAGAAGTGTTACGAACAGTGAACATGTGAAGGAAGCGGGGAGGAGTATCACAGGTTGAGTGGAGGGGGCTGAGGTGGAGGAAGCAAAATAGGTTGTTTAGAATACATTGGTCTAGAATAGCATGGAAGTCAATCAGTGATGGTAGGTTGTTGTTTTCCTATTTATTTACAAATCAGATTAGAACTGTGCAAAGCAATATTAGTAGAATGTCTTATGAGCGTGAAGAATTATTTTATTTTATTTTATTTTATTTTATTTTATTTTTATTATTTTTTTTTTGGTGGGCATTTTCTTGTTGGCAGGAGGAAGCGGAAAATGAAGTGCTTGTAGGACGGATAGGCTGGAAAGTTACTGGCAGAGCAAAAAGTAGTCAATTCTGTAGTAACAAGAAGATGAAACTATGCAAAGTTTTCCAGAGTGTTTGAAGGAAACATATAATTAATTATGTTGAATTTAATGCTTAGAGATTTAAAGCTTACTGTAAAATAAGCCAGAAAGATGAACTTATTTGTAATAGCCTGAATGGAGAAGGATAAAATTGATCTTTGGTGTTTGGAGAGAAGGATTTTGCAGTTTTCGAGACATGAAATGCTCAAGTCTCAGCTTTGATTCAGACCCGTATAAGTGGAGAAGTAACATGAGAAACAAGTTCAGAAAATTTGGAAAGGTGCACACAATGAGGTATATTAGTCAACAGATATGGCTGTAACAGAGGCAAAACCAAGACTATGACTTCTGGTGCTGCCTATTATACTAAAGGATGGCATAGGCAGAAATTGTGGAGGCAAGATTTACAACTTGATCTGGGAAAACTTAAGTTTTATTAATAGAAGTGAGTGGGGCTTATATTGCATATAGGTTGCATTTAAGAACATAAGCAGAAAAATCTCAAGCCAATTTTTTTTCATTCAAATGTTATTTTAATAAGCAGAGGACTTTCTAGGATATTTTATTATTGTGTTAATAATATACTTCTTGGGTGGTTGAAAGCATGAGACCGAAGAAATATAAATACACTAATTTCACAATATTGTATGCCCTGGAGTGTTCTAACAACATAGCATTTGGTCCAGAGCTAGACCAAAACACCTGGAGTTTATGTGTTTCTCCACCTGAGGATCTCAGCTCACTGGCGGCTGACGGAAGCGTCCCATTACTCAAATCCCTGCTGTAATCTCTCAGTGTGTTGGGAATGCGGATATTGCCTCACTTTCTGACACAATGCATTGAGTCGTGACTAAATAAGGTTTATGCTGCAATGGAAAGATTTTATTCTACCATATGGACGTAGAATATGGGTGATTTTTCCAGTTATAGAGTTACTACTGTCTCTGTGTTCTTGACATTTTTAAAAAGCAATTTGTGAAGCTGTTTCTGAAGAGACTGATTGTTGGATATTAGCACTAGATGCATTCATGTTATTGGGAAAGAAGAAGGAAAATGTGCTACTAGTTACTAATTTATTAATCTTCTAAGAAATGAAGCAAGGCAGTCCCACTTAGCAAACTGAGTTTTCAGCCTTTTAATCTCATGCTTCTCTTGAGATCCAAATGCAGATAGGAAACCAGTGACCAAGATTCCATTCAAGCTGTAGTAACAAGTGTGAATGTGTTCATCATGTAACCAGGGTCTTGTCTACATAATGATTTAGTACAGATGAGAGGCTCCAAATTTGAACTGAAGTATGGTTCTGACTAGTGTCTTTGGGTTGTGCAGTTGTGGGAGCATTACTGCTTTTTCTGCTTCATATGAGGTGCAGTTTTGCACCAAAACAGCAGCTCCCATGCTTAGTTTCCCTTACTGTAGGAACAGAGGCTCAGATGACCTTGGTGACAGGATGGCAAATATTCCCTACCTAGCAATGTAGGTAGACACAGAGGTTTAACGAGTTTAGGCAAGGAAGACTGTGTATAACTCCCATGTTTACAATGCAACATTCAGTTGATGGATTCAATCTAATAGACTCATTAAGACCTTGATTAATATCCCTTTCCATTTCTATTAATACACCAGAGAAATGGGACAGATTTGCCATCAACGTGTATTCCCTGCTCTTTCCTTCTGACAAAGTCAACAGCGGAACAGAAACCCAGGTATATATAGCTGTTTAATTAAGGCTCTCCATACAAGATCTGGGACACAGGGTCTTGAAGTGGATTACAAAACCTTGAATGAGAATCAAGGTTTCTTTTGTTGTGTTGTTACACATTGCTGATGTGCATCAGTATTCAGTAAATTGTGATCTTGCTTTTTATGCACTCTATTTTTAATTTAAAGCCTGTTTCTGGTTTATTTGACAGGTAATTCAGAATATCCAGTTCTCATTTCCTTTGGTCTTTCACCATACTTCCACTTTCTCTCCTGGCTGTTTCAGTACAGTAGCCGGCAAAAAGCAAGCAATTGCTTTCCTTCATTTCAAGGGGGAAACAGCACAGAGGAAAACAGCTGGATTATGCAGAGAAAAGGCCTGCAATAACATTTTACTTTTTTAGCTGTGTTTGTGAGTTTACTCCTAACTCATTTTCTTGAATGTAATTATGTGGAAACTAAATCATATCAAGGTCTCTGGCTTATTATTGGTCTTACTAAGGGAAAATAAAACTTTTTAAAGTTAAGGCCATGACTACTTGAACGGCAAAGACTTGCTTACTGAAAACCCTGTGGATTGTGCAAATGTTAGCTGTGCACATAAACCGACCAAGAGGGAAAACAATGGCGGCTCGTAGGTGAAACTCTTCTTCCTTTTCAGGTGAGCATCAATCCTTTCAAAACAACTGTGGGGGTCCCAATGTGGGGAAAAGGAAAGACACAACATGTGTTGGAGAGGCAGAATGTAATTAAAATATGAATTTAAAGCTAGTAGTTTATGCCTATCATTAACCTGAGTTGCTATGATTGAAAGTAGGATAAAATATTTCTATTTTGATCGGAAAAAGTATAGTCAAAGCCCTGTGCTTTTGGCTTATAAACCTACTTGTGATACTTCAAAATGTTTAAGGTATTTGTGTAGTAATAGAGTAGATTGGGCTCCCCGTCTGCACCTCCCGTTCCACTGAACTGTAAGGAATAGAAAGCAATTTTAAAGCTTAAATCTTGAAGATATGTCAGTCCTGGGTTGGGTGAGTAAAAAGAGCTTCATTTTTCCTTTCCTTATAAAAAAAAGATCCAAAGCAGCTAGGTCTAGCTCTCTTCCTCTAGACCTGCAGATTTAATTAGGAGGTTACAAAGTTTGTGGGTGCTACCTTTTGTATTCATAAGGTAGAAATTCCTTTAGCATCTTGTGGTTGCAGTCCTCCATGTAAAGCCACTATAGTACCATTAGACCTGCGCAACAAATCCTTAGTTTACACTCTGCCTGGGACATTCCTGTTGTAGCTGTCTTGCACCCAATCTGACATGTGCCTTGGCTCATGAGAAATAATTTTTGGGAAAAATAAACAACAGACTGATATTTAAAAAATACTAAATGTTCAAAAGTCAGGAAAAACACTATAATTTAATCTTCAACTTATCATTTGCATATGTGAATAAACAAACTCATACAGCCTGTAGTTAGCAGTAAGTAGGCAGAAGTCTTTGTGAAAAATGGCCCGATATTTCCCCTGTTCTTGCCTGACCTCCCTCCCTCTCCATGCTCCTCTGTATCCTTGTTAGCCATGCTGCTACTTCACTCCTGCCAGAGAAGTTTATGTGAAGGTCACATGCAGCCAAGATGCCCTCTGGAGAGCCTGGAGCAGGAGCCTGGAGCAGGATGTCTGGCAGGCACCGCTCCCCCACCGTGGTGGGGCTGGCCCAGGGTGTGCTTCCCTGGTGTGCCCACCCCACCAGTTTCACTTCCCTGTGTTTGGGAACAAAGGCCGAGAAGATGGGCATGAGGCAGAGCCTTTGTATCAACTAGATTATGACTCTTGGCTTGCCATAATGATGTTTCTGAATCTCCTCATTTTCCTAAGAAAAATGAAAGCTCACTGCCTCTTTTCAACTCCGTTTCCATAGCAATAAAGGTAGTAGAAATTATATCAAATAGTAATTAACAAAATAGAAATAGCTCCTTTAAGGAAAATTTCAGGAACTCGTTATTTGAACAGAATGGCATCCAGCACACTATAAACTTCACTAACTTACAATGACATACCTTAGTTTTCATCTCAGTCCAACACAAATCATGTTTCAATTGTGTTGTCCTCTGCTAAACTGGGAATTACATCCTCAGAGACCTCAGGAAGTTTTAAACATTCAAAAATCTAGAGCTATAGCTCTTTTGTGAGTAATGCTTCATTATGGACCACTAGACTGGATTTGATACTGACTCAGTTTGAGAGCTTTATTGTATTGTTTGCAATGACATAGGATTAATACAAGAAGAGAGAAACTGTCAAAAATGAGACTATGCAATGTCAAGGCAGCACTAATTAGAAAGTCTACGGTGTTTCCTAGATTTATGGAGAGACTTTGTATTTAATCCATTAATCAAAAGGTATCAAGGTCTCTTTACTTTTGGGTGGTAGCTAAGAGAGTGTAATTATTTCTTATGGTTTATTCTGAAATCAAGAATCAAAGTTTTTACTTACAGGCAGAAGTTTATTGGAATGAAGGTTTTCAGAGAGTGACATGCACATTGGACATTAGTGGACATCTTCAGGGCATCGGAGATTCTTGGTTCAAGTTGGGCTTTTGTTTTACTCTGGGCTTCAGCATATCAAGCGTATAGGGTCCAGCCTTTTGTATGCTTTCTTTCCTACCATGTAGAAAGGGATTTTCATGGCTAGGGAAAGCAGTTTTTGCCAGAAACTTTTCTCATCCAAATAGAACTGGCAAGTGGCCAAAAATGTGCTGGTGGTTCTTTAGTTGTGAATTTTAATTTCCAGGCAGCTCCTTTCAGTACTTGTTCACATAGCCTTTGCTTCTCTCATCACTGCTCTGAACAGAGGATGTGAGCAGGTTCGTGGTGCAGAAGGTAATGTCTACAGGCTCAGCCTCCAGCCCCAGGCCTTCACTTAGGTTACAGGGAGAGGCTCTCTGCTTTGCCGGCCTTCCTGCTCTACCTGGAGGCAGCAGTGTGGCCCACTGGGCACTGGCAGCAGCTTGCCCACAGCTTTCAAAATCTTCGCTCATCTGTCTGTCTGATGGGCAGATGAAAGCCAGGCTACTCAGCATGCAGAGGGCAGTGCAGTTTGTCCTACAGCTGAAAAATGATAAGGAGATTTTTACTTGGTTGGCTAGAAACTTCTTTACTCTCTCCTGAATAAAAAGCCACCCCCCTGCCATTTTTTTTTTTTAACTCACTGTCATTCATTCAACAGTATGAAATCTGCTCATTTTGAAGTATCAAGTGTTTTTCCGTAGCAACAAGATTTTTCTTGTAAGTGACAGATTGGATGTAGGAGCAGGGTGGGGCAGTGTGAAAAAATATATTTCTTAAAATACTATTCAATAACTACTGTCTTTAGAGCTTTAGTGTTAAAATCATGCTACTGACTGCTTATTTTAAGTAAGGTTCCCTTACATGATAACCAAATTTGACTTATAAAATTTGTTCTTAAATTGACATACATGATATTAAGTTTTAAATATAGAAATAATTTATGGGTCATACATCTCAATTCTGTATCACCATGTAGGAATAATTTGTTTAAAATATTCCTTAACAACAGGCATGTACTAACATGGACTCTAAAATCTGTGGCACCGTACTTTAAAAGCCTGTTTGCATTTTGTCTGTTTCTTTAAAGGGCTTCCGTATTGTCTCGGACTCCCCTGGAAATGCAGTAAGGATTCGTATCACATCTCAGTTGCCATAGCAACAGCAGTCTTTCCCATAATGAGCTGCATCATCTGAACTGATGTCACAGCATCATGCAGCAGGTCACACAAGGCACCTCCTAGTATTGCATCTTACAGATGTGCCGTAAACATCAAAAGAGGATGATTTGAACAGGACATGGTAAGTTGCAAAATATTGTGCTGTTCTTAATTGCAGTGCTATTTTTTCCTGTTTTATAAGGTTTTCCTAATGTAAGTGTGTGGGTTTTGCCTTGTAAAAATCATTTTGAAGAAAGATGCTGCATGCTTAATATTATTTTTCAGGCAGACAGGCTAAGACAAAGGCCTACAGAAAATGCATTCAGTCTGAATGTTTAGACTTGCCTTTGCATTTGTGATAACAGCCTAAATATTTGAAGAGAATATATTTAAATTTCACAATCCAATTAAAGTAGCTACTGTCTGATTTGCTTAAATGGAAAGAATAGCTGTTTTCAATTCTAATGCCATAAACATAGCTTGTTCCTTTCCCTGTCTCTTCATTTAAGCATTCTTATTATGTTTAGCTCCTCTTTGAACCTATTTTATCTCAATAGCATGAATATCACCTATTTACTTTCATTGGCCTTCCATAGCATGATAGTACAGAAAATACTGTGCAAACCAGTGCTGAACAAGCAGCTGGAACAGTATTGATTTTAAACATGGTTCAGTACTGTCCTATTTCTACTGGTATTCTTAAAAAAAGCAAAACATAGATGTAATTGTCAAACAATACCCAAATATTTTGAAAGTATGGTAGCATTTAGTTCTTCTACTGTTTTACTTTCTTTGACTCTGTTTCTTAAATTGTAATATGAATTTAGTGAATTTTAGATCTTTTACTGGAAAGAAAACAAGCTTTTTTTTTCTGCTGCAACTGCAGTAAAAGGTGTAGCCAAACATTCAAGCGTTCTGAGAGGGTTTGCTATGAATAAAATAATAGGAATAATTAAAAAGGCTTCCACCTCTATCTTGGGAAGACAAAACCTATCTTTTATATTTAGAAAGCTGGTTAAAGTCACGTCTATAGTATTTAGTAATCCTTTACAAGGTCCAATATTTGTTTATGTTGTATTAAGGTTTTGCTTCTGGAGGCTAGGTTTATTTTGCTTAACTTCAAGTTAATCTTGCTGGATGATATATAACAACACTAATTGTTTGATTTTGCATGTTTGAAAGATTCAGTCTTTCAGCTGCTTGCTATTAGAAGGAAAGAAAGGACCAGACACATGTCATTTTAACTGATCAATATGTCCACTAGGAATTAGGGAGTGGTCTCTGGCTCTGTTCTCCCTGTGTAGTTTATATTTCAAAAGTGCAGCAAGAAAAAAACAACCACTAATTCTGTAGTGATATCTATATTTATTGTGGGGTTTAGTCCCTTATATTTGATAGGGTAATAAATATAATGAGATCCAACTACTCTTCATAGGGGTGTGTGTGATGGTCTTGTCTGGCACAAGCTGGAATAGAGCCCTTATATCTTAATTAGACAGTCTGTACAGAATCATATATGTTTTTTTCAGCATGGTTTGGGTACATCTGTTGGATTTTTTCCCTACTGCAAAACACAAAGCAAATGACTGTAAATGAATATTAGAATGATGTTGTTTTATTTATTTGTGATGCATCTTACAGTATGAAAGTAGTGGTCTCCTGCACTTGCTGTGTTCCCATCAGGCAAACTCGGAAGGGATGAGTTAGCAGGAGGGTGGGGGTAGGGCGGGACAGCTGATGTCTGCCTACTGTCAGAATTAGAGGTGTGGAGAGAGCTGGTGAGCAATGCCTTCAACTCGCAACTTTAGGGATCATAAAAGAACAGTTAATGAGGCATGGATGTAAGATATGTCTGGTTTAGATAGTATGCTTTTATTATCATCAATAATAATAATAATAAAAAATGTATTTTCTTAGATTTTTCAAGTGACTTGATTACAAATAGAATTTCTCAGATTAAAGTTAAAACTTAGGTGAAACATATTGGGTGTAAAAGAACAACTTTTGATGGTATTAATGGAGAGGTGACTGGCTATGAAGCCTCCAGTGAAGATTTTTATTTTTTTCCCCTACTAATAACATTACAAAGCATGTTGTTTTAAAACACTTTTTAAAAAGTTCCTTTACTCTCTATTCCTCACACTGCTCACAGCATTGTTTGCCCTGGGAAGCACCTGCTAATAATGGAGCTGTGATGACACTGCTTGATTCCTGGTAATCTTGGCTGATTCTGACTCCTGCTGAATACTTTGATTATAGAATGCTTTGTGTTAATTTTTGTACGGGCCCAAGTGTTGCACTGAGATCTGTATGTGAGGATATGGAAAAGCATGGAATGAAGAAGAGAGCCTTAGTATGAAGAGCATGCCTGATTGTCTGAGTCAGAGCATGACCAAATGCAGAAATACTAAAGATATAATACAATTTTGCTTGTTGTTGGGGCAGATTCATAACTGGTACAAGTGAGACAGCATTTGACAGTGTGAAAATTGTGTTGCTTTCAGCTTTGTTTCACAGCTGGCCTTATTCACCATTACTGAAGAAAATATGTTTTGTAAATACATGTATTCTTCCCTGAAGTAGCTGAATTTGGACATTTAATCTGAAGGCCAGAGTTCTTCTGTATATGCAGAATCATACTGACGTGGAGTTGGAGATGGGCGTGTACTAGTGAACTGAAAGGATGTTACTGTTTAATCTTTACTTTGCTCTGAAGGGTTTTATTATATCATCAATTAAGTAGTTCTTACATAGCTTAGCACTCAATGCAGAGAGAAACAGAAGCTGGGTTCTTCCCAAAGCAGCTGTAGGAGCTGATGACAAAACCTGACCACAGCAATGGAAGTTGGTACAATTTTAACACTTTGTAGGGGCTTTTTTTTCACCATACGACAATGCAAAGCCTACCTAGAGGGGATCAGAGCAAGTCCTCAATGAAAAGAAGTTTTCTTTCTTCTCTAAAGAGCAGTTGAGGGAACCCTATGCTCTGAACTTTATCTTTTTTAGGTCACGTTGCAGTAGAACCGTGGGTGGGTGTCCTGTGCCTCCCACCTCTGGCAGATCTGGAGTGAAGCTGTGTTTGGGAACTCATCCCTTGAAAGTCTAGTTAAAGGAGTTCTCTTTATCAGAAGTGCTCAGGTATTTATTAGAATTGGTGGCATTTCCAAAATACTGGTAAAATGCTTCCTTCAAAGTCATTGAGGAATTAGAAATAATTTAAAAAATTCTCATGGCATGTCCTAGTCTACTTGCACCCTTCTGTAAAAGTCACTGCTGTGTCATGAAATAAATATTGACAAAATTCTGGGCTTGTTTTTTTTTCCTGGTCTCTGCTGAGTGCTCCTAGCGTCAGGGAGGGGCAGAATGTCTGAAGTTCCAGAGTTGCTTTTAAAAGAAAAAAAATAATTTGTATTAAAAGATACCATGTTTCTCTGCTGAAACAGTATATTCATATTTTGTATTGTAAGCACGTCCCATGCTTTGTAATGAAATTTCTTTACATTTTGTAATGAGACACTATACTGTTGTCACTGGGACAAAATTAATGATACATGAATGAAAAATGATGTCAAGAAATCATCTTGCGACTAATTTATGTCTGAATACTAACATTTCTGTGGACTGGAGGGGGGAAAGGTGGCTTTTGCTTTTCCTTTTCAATTAAAACAGACACTCATTAAAGCAGATTCTAGCTGCAGAAAAAAAGAAAGTTGTATATGTCACCCCTATAATGAGGCACCCAGATGGGGCCAAGCCTTTTCTGCCACAGGAAAGGAAGGAGTCAATGAAAAAGCTGAGCTGGATGAGCCAAAAAGAGAATAGGTTAGTGAGGGAACAGGACATACAGTGGGTGGAAGTGGCAATGGATGGGCATCATGTCTGATATCACTCTCATGATCCAGAATTCTCCTGAAAAAGCAGCTGCCATCTTGGGCTTCTCAGCCTGTGGAGACTTTGGCACCGGGCAAGGCAGACCTCAGCTGTGTTTCTAAGCCTAGCAGGCTGTTACCATAGCCATTTTCTGTTTTGTCAGTGCTTACAGGCTACCTGCACCTTGCGTGCTGCACAGGCATGTATGGTGTTTGGTCGGTGCTCTTGGACAAAGACCCATGGGGTATTTTCTTTCTCCTATTCAGTTTTATATCGTATCTTTTCTGCAGATTTAAAAATGAAAGTATCTATCCCCTCTTCATATCAATTGAAAAAACTGCTAAAAGTGTGTAATATAAATCCTTCAACTAGTTTGGTATGGTCATATATATATGTATGTGTAATGTCAGAAGGGTCATCACAAAAATCACTCTTTGAGTATCAAAATGAGCTTTTCTGAAGCAAATTTTTCTTATTTTTAAAAAGTCTTCAGAAAAGCTTTGGTTCTGAGGAAAAGAGTCAGGGAATAAATTAAAAAAACAATTCAGATAGCTCTTTGCTTCCTGTTTGGTGCATGAAAGACAGGTTTCAAATATCTGGGCTCCTGAGTGCTTTGAATCCCAGCAAGGCTGACTCAGCTTTTCATCCCTCCAAGGTCAAAAGATTCAGCTCTGTGTAGTTGACAATGTCTGGCACTTTCAGACAAGATGCTTCAAGCCAGGAATACTCTCTGCTCTGCGTGAACTCTCGGTTCTCATGGCATGTGTCAGATACAGGCTTGCCCTGGCACACTTGGCCCGAATGCTGTTGCCTCCTGCTTGTCCAGTGTTCAGTCCTGGTGCCAAGCAAAGAAGGACTTCCTCTCAGCTGTGTAAAGAATGTCTTCTAAGGTGCCTGGAAATGGAGATAGCCTGTAAATGTAAGTGGAGTGTCCTCCAGCCTGGGGGATAATCTTTGTGTCCTGAGGAGAGTATCAGCCTCAAATTTAAGGGTGGAGAATGAGCACTTTATTGTATAGACACTTCCTTACCTTTGGCAGCCCTGTGGCTTCTGGAACTGTTAAGGACACCCAGGGCAAGCAGTCGGCTCTGTGGAAGACCGGCTGTTCTGTAGGGTGAGGCAGTGGAAAGGCTCCGAGAATGGGAAGCACCTGGCAGCAGGCACAGGAATAACTGTCCCCCAGCACTGCTGGTGCTCCATGTCCAGCTACTTTCTCAGACACCCCAAGTATGCTAAGCATTTAGCTGAAATGTGCATTCTCTCTGTGGCAAAGAGGTCTTTCAAGTGACAGTGATTTCAATGAGGAAATAGCTCTATAAAATACTTTTCTCAGCCTCCATGGTGCAGTGTCTTATGGGAGCTGACACACTTAGAAAAATAGCCTTTGTTAGCATGAGGTTGTACTAAAAGAACTCCTAGCATTTAACTGAGAAAGCACCCAACTGCAGTAATTAGTTCTGCTTTCAGTCTTGCTGTATATCTATTACTTTTTTATACACTTTTTTCCTGTCAAGAGTTGCCCTGTACTGATTCTCTTGTAAATTCAATGTTGTCACAGTTTCAGGATTAGGATGCACACATGAAGCTGCTTTGTGTGCTGTCAAATATTAATACATTTTTTTTTGCCAGCTTGGTGTGTGGATAAAGTGAAGAATGCTTGTATCTGAATACATAAATGTTTGGTTGGTTTTTTTTTTGGTGTGATTTTTGCAGCATTTTCTCTCTGTTCTAAAAGCTTATAGCTGAATCTCTACTTCAGTCTTAAAATGCGTCCCATATAACCTCCATAACTCCTCCTTGCAGGTTATCTTAGAATTGTATTTGTTGTATTCAGCTCTCCTCAATTCCATCATGTGCTGACTTCCTCTGTGTCTTACTTGCTCCTTCCAGTTTGCTGTTCCTGAATGGTATGCCTGTAACTGCTGTCTTCTACAAAGTTGTCATTCTTTTCTTATTTAAGTCCCTTGGAAAAATGTCACATTTCTTGTAGGCTCTTTCTAAAAAGTGGTTCATGAAAGGTTAGATACAGAAAACCTGTGGGACTTCAGGGTTTATTACTATGTTTTAAAATAACAAAACAGTTCAGATCTCTCTACTGAAGCTCGGGTAGAACCCTTACAGTGTTAGGGGCTGTACAGACACCTGAGAAACAGTCAAATCTTTTCTGACTAGATTGCCTTGATTTTCAGCTTAAATTGAGGTGAATAATTGTTTTTCTCACTTTTCCTAAGTATTTCCTTATAAGGGATAAGTAACATCCCCAGGTTTCTCAGAAAACCTCTGGCAGACCTGGGAGAAAAAGCTACTTTTTCTGTTGCTTGTATAGAACTTAAAAATATATAATCTTTTTTCTGCCTGTCTTTGTATTTTCCTGTTTGTTCTTCTGTGTTTGTTTTCTGAGGTTGGCTGTTTTTTATTGGTCATGGTTTTATTGGATAAAGCTGAGCTTTTGGTGGTGATCCATGAACTTTCAAGGGATTTAAGGCAAAAAAATGGTTGCTACCTGCTATAAATTAGGCTGCAAATTAACACGAGAAGCTTGGGAACATTCTAGTTTTCAAAAGAGGAGTATCTGCTTAACAAAGGGTTTCAGACAAACCTTGACTGTATTGATTAAAATGAAACAAAAAGCTGCACCTTTATGTGTTTAATTGGCAACAGAAAGGAAAAACTTCTGTGCACTTCTTGGTTTAAAAAAATCCCCCCAGCACAACAAAACCTTACGTTTGTTTTGGAAGTTTTAATACAGCATTTCCTTTATTGGCTACATAAGTGCTCCTCCTTTGTTTGACAGATTGCTGTGACAGAATATTCGCTGCCAAGACAAGCAATGCAACAAAATATGTCTGCAAAATAGATAAAAAAAGAGAACAATATACATCCCAACTGAAATATTATGCTCATTAGGTAGAAAATTGGAAAGTAAGGACAGATGCCTTTTTTGCATTACATAGTACAACATTAGGTAACCAAGCCCACCAAGAAATGCTGTTGAACAGTTGATTGTACACTTTTTCCCTTTCAGTAATATATATATATATATAGAAATAAAAAATAAGTTTTTGACAAGTATTTATTTGAGAGACTGATAGAACATGTACAATGAACACAAACAGGAGCCTGATATTGTCAAGTCTGAGGGCTGTATAAAATTGTTTTTCAGCTGATATTGCAAAATGAGCCTTAAAGAAACTCAAACAAAATTAGCAATGAAAAAACTAATGAAAAACTTTTCTTGAGACTTAGTTTTTGTCATGAAAAACTGTACTTCAGAGCTGAGTGCTATTGATAGGATAACTATGGTCTATTGAGAATGTTTTCAAATAAGGACATCTTTCAAAGTTGTTGCATGAAGCTACTCCAGGCTGCTTATGATTTTCAAGTGTGTTAGGTCACGTTTAGAAAGAAGCTTTTCCTGCTGAAGAGGCTAATTCTCTGGCCAAGGCTGTACTAGCTAGTGTGTGTCCTTCTTGTACTTTAAGCTGCACTGCTAGTCTCCTAAAACATACCATATTTTGTTAGAATAATAAATCAGATTTTCATTGCTAAAAACCCCTCCCCTTAAAACCCATAGCTTCAGCTAGAAAAGCCTGCTATCTGTCAGATTTCGGCATGTCAAGTCTGTTGCTAAGGCAATGACACAGCAGATATGTAAGTTGCCATTTTAAGGGTCAGCTATTAAAATATGCAGGGTATATTCTATAGGTCCTTAATATGCCATCTAGTCTTGTTCCTTCTCAAAATTTCATCCTAGTGTTTTATTCGGTTATTAACAGCAGCAAGTAGTTTTTTGATGTTATTATGCACAGATAACCTTCAAAAACAATTAGGGGATTTGTGGGTTTTTTTTTTGTATCTGGAGAAGGCGGAATCTAAATATACTCTGTGCATGACGTATAAACAGACAGTGTATCAGCAGTAATGGTGCTAGCTCTTTCAGAAGAAAAAAATTTTAACCCCTGAAGTGCTTCACACTTGTTTGCAGTGCTGTAGTTTTTAAAGTAAACTTTTAAATAAATGGAGTGACTTGATTTTGTATTTCTGTGAATTACCCTGAAAACTTCTTAATTATTCCTTCTGCTCCACTTTGCTAGGTCATTTTGAATTGGATTGGAAGCTCAGTTTCATTTGCTGATCCCACCTATGTGATCCCTTTTCTTTGTTGTAACTTGTAAAGTCACTTTAATCAAGAGAGATAAATCCCCCTCGGATCTCTGTTGCTCTTCTTCTTGTTAGACAATATAGAGAAATGTTTATCAGCATCTTGAGGCCATAAATGGTGAGTTCTCTAGAACACTGGTACTAAAACAGCATTTGTTTGAGTAAAGATCTTAGGTGTTCTTCCTCCTGTGCTTGTCATGAAAATGTACAGAAACTACAATAAGGACTTCCTGGATTTAAATTTCAGTGTAAGAGGACAGAGAATAAAAGTTGTTCAGAGGAGTTATAAGCTACAAGAAAGGTAGTGGCCTGTGAATCAAGGAGACTGGAAACTGCTCCTGGCTGTGATACTAAATATGCCCCCTCCACATTGCCTCTATACCTGTGCCCCTTGCTCGTCACCCGTGGCATGGACACAATGACATTGATTCCCTTTGCCAAGCACTCTGTGTGCGTGCTAGGTGACACTACTAACAATTTAACTTCACACACGTAGCTATCCATACAGGCAAGGCAGTAGCAGATACCGGAGACAATAGTGCAAGGGAACATGGCTGAATCGAAGAGATGTGGGTGCTGGAAAATACAACGTTAAAACCTAAAGGAAGGGAACTAGCGTTGGGGATTTTCTGTCTTAGCTAAAGGATTTTACAGTAGAACATTTACAAAATGTATCAAAAGCTCAGCGGTTTTGGCAGCACAAAATTACATTTATAAGTAGTGTATGCCAAACTGTTGAGCCTGCTTAGTTGAAAATATCAGCTTAGTTCTACAATTAAGTTTGAAAAGACCAGGCAAATATCTCTACTGGCTGAGTCTAAGTGATTTTCGTATAGACAGAGAGGCAGCACCACCTGGTCTGTAAAGCTTGAGGCAATATGTGCATGCTGTTCTACTTAAAAAGGAGTTACTGATTTTTGTGAAAGGGGGACTGGACATGCTTTTGCATGATCTTCAAGGCCTACTTTACAAAATTAGAGATTGATGAGAATTATTCTGTAAGATGCTGTCTTCTCAGTCATTGCAGACTCATCAAAACACCAATTGTTGATCTTCATGAGACTTTTTTGCCTAGGTTTTGTTCAGAGAGCACACAACCCAAAACAGCTAATGACAGATGGATATGCATTAAAATGAGATGTAAGATACATGGGACTAACATCTGCTCTGAATTAGGCAGTCCCCTGGGTCGTGGAGATATTGCTCTTTCCAGTCTAATAAATATTTATTTTTGAAACCAGAATAGCTGTGTCAAGTAAGCTAAGGATGCATATTTCTAATTAATGTGCCAGTAGCTCAGGGAAGAGGAACATGGCAAGAAACACAGTTTATGAGTGATAAAAAGTAGTGTTCAAACTAACCTCTATTTTTTCTGACTCCCAATATAATTCAGAATCCACTTCGGTTTTGTCTTACTTAGTCCTATATACTGGCTTGTAGCTCTGATTCCTACATTCACCTTCTGAATTGTTAAAATTTAAATCTAGGGATGTATTTAATATGTAAATTAAGCAAGCTAGTCTGCTCCACTCAGAATTCAAAATTAGTGTTAGGCATATGTGAGCTCCAACAGCATGTCTTCTTGAGCTTTATTGAATGGTTTATAAACTGAATGGTGCATTTCCCTGTGTTCTTACTGTTAATTGTTGATGGATTATTTTAATCTGAGTAATAACTCATGATTTTAATTAATCCTTAATAAATTCAGGCTATGGACTGCCATTACTTAAGCAAAAGTATGAAGATAAAATAACATATTTATATTTGTCGGGTGCTTTCACTGGTATGGGAGAACCACAGGGAAGGCAGAGGTTGTAGAGAATCTCAACAAACCTTCAGCCTGTGAAATGATATTTCCCCCAGCTATATCCAACCTGAAAATTATACATTCTGAAAGTGAAATTTGATACCACTTGGAGCTAGGAAAAATGCCAGCTTGGCAAGGCTCATAGGTTTTTTTTTTAGCAATATTTTCCTAGACTGGAGGCAGCCTCAGGGATTATAATTAGCCTGTCTTGGGCTGATTAGTGTTGGGTACTTGAAGATCTTTGATCAACAGAATAACAAATCCTGACAGCCCAGTGGAAGAAAGTCCAGCCTTTCACTTCTCCCTGAAGGCCTCTGAGAAAAGAATCTTTTGGTAGAATAAATCCCTTTATGAGAAAAATGGTGGATGTATTGAATACTCAGAGGTGGTGATCTCCTGGGCCAGGATGCAGTGCTTGATTCCAGCCTTTCAGACCATTTTACTGAAAGTGAGGAAAATACAATCTGTGCCATAAGACTCTATTTAAGTCTTCCTCTTCTGATTGATGGTTCATAACTGCCAGCTGGGCCACAAGCAGAAGGTAGCTTTCTTTCTTCTAAGAGATCTTCTAAGACGTCACAGAATCAAAATTAGATTCAAATGGGACGAAACAGGTAATGTGATAAACCTCAAAATTCTGTGAAGTGACCCTTAGCTGATGAAGATGTAAATATATAGCAGATCACCAGACATTTGATAAAAAATTATGAACCATTTAGCAACTCTGTCATCTTGAGAGTCTGAAAAGTGCAATAATGTTATCAATCACAGTGTATTACACTTTTTGGGTGGTAAGGCAATACCAATAATATCCTTTTTTAAAGTGAGGAAAAACATTGTTCTCTGAAGAGATTATGGGAGTAGATGTACAAGGTGGGAAAGGAGACTGATACCTAAGCATCTACTTGACACAGATGTGTCTTCACCGGGACCTTGACTCCAAGTAACAAATCTAGAACATATTGAAACACAGCATGGAAAACTTGATTAACACTCCCCTCACCCCCTAAAATCTAAGCTTCTGCGAGTGCTTTTGTTTTAAATTTTAAAATAAGAGTGAGGGAGCTAACAAGGCATAATGGTACTTTAATGGCTCCCAGTCAGATAATTCCTGCAGCAGTGATGAGGAGGAAGGCTGTCAAAATTCCCTTGGGAGTCGTGCAGAGGCTGGGAGGAGAAGGGTCTGCAGCACAGCAGCAGTGAGTGAGCTTTATTACCAGTGGTGGTATTGCATGCTGATAAATTATATTTTGGAGTTGCTCCAAAATGTCAGCATCAGGTTATTCTTGAAGCTACCTTAGCACTTACTCCCTCTCACAATTATTTCTCTGCTGCACCTATTACAGGCATGCCACTGAATCTTGCTGCAAGTGCTGCTTAGTTCTTAGTGCAGATCTGACTCAACTCCTGCTGACTCTTCATGTTTCACTTCTAATGGAAATATAAATCTGTAGGTCTTTTTCAAGGCTTAGTAGAGTCTTTAATAAGCTTCAGGCCCAATATCTTCCAATGTTGTGTGGGTTTTGGTCTTTTGTTTTTTTTTCTGATTCTGTGATTTCCCCGGGGAAAGTGTCATGAAATTGAATGAAGACAAGCTGAATTCTTGAAAGAAGTAAAAACATTTGAAATGTATGTGCCTCATTTGAGATTGAAAGGTTTGATAAAGGGTTGTGGGACTGTAAAGATTTGGGAATAATCTTGCTCCTCAGTTTCCTGCCAAAAAATGAAAATGTTATTAATTTTGTCTGTGAAGTTCCGGGTGCTATTATATTGTGGAGTGCTAAAGTGTTTTTTGTGTGCTGGAAAGCTGATTATGATCTGAGTACCAGTAATATTATGCAGGTAGGTTTTAAACTAATTTTTCAAGAAGCTAACATAAGTATTTTGCCTTCTTGAGAGATGATAGAAAACTCTTACCAAATTTTATCTTGGGCTTCAATTGAAATATAGCTTTAAAAGGGTAAAGTAGCCAAAATCTTCAGGAATGCATCACAAGCTTTAAAGATGTGACTTTATTTTCTAAGAGGCCAAATAAGGTATCCATGGCTTGAAAGTAAGATTGAAAAAGTTATTGATTTTTATGTGGAGTGGGCTATAATGGTTGATAATGTCTTAGCATTTTATTGGTTTTGTGTCACTCTTACTTGAAATAGAAAAAAATTCCCAGTACTGAATCTGAAAAGAAAAGGTCCTTGCTGTATAGGAAACAAAGTTTCACACAGTGAATTCTTTGAACTAAAGCATGGTGGTAAACTTAAAACATGAATTTACGGTAGCCCTAGGGAATGAAGTCTTATTTAATGCCAAAGCAGGGATAATAGTGACAAAGTAGACAGGCAGTAAGAACATAAGGGTCAAAATCCACGACTCCATCTCCTGATGTAATTCAACCTGATTTTGGAGAAGTCCACAGTAGTTACGGTAGATGCCAGGTTTTTTTGTAGATCCTAGAAACAAATAAGCCAAACACAGTACTGTGATCCATTTGGTATTAGTGTTATATTTCTACGCTTATTGTTATCATCAACATTGTCAGACAGACTTTTATGCAAAGTCATGCACAGATGCACGAAATAGTCCCAGGTGTCTCCCCCCCACCCCAAATGCCCACTGTGCTACTATGAGTCTGAGCAGGCCTGCAAAGTTATGTACCAGGAACATGACAGGTACGTGAGAGGGTGTTAAAGATTTGTGACATGACCTCCTACACGACCTATAACAGACCTTTTGTTTTTTGAGAAGTGATCCTTGCTGCTAGAAACATGTGGGGAGTGCTAAACATGAGCATGGATATCCTTTAGGATGCTTGGGCAGACAGGGAAGAGACTTGTGAAGAAGAGAAGAATGTGCCCAGGGTGTGTTTGTGGTATCAGGGCTCCCTGCTGCATGGGGAGGTGCAGAGAGGCAGCTGGGCAGAGCCTGGCTGGTTAGAGTCAGGGTCTGGATAACGCCTCAGAGAAGGGGCACAGAGCAGGAAGAGTTTGGCCAGACCTACCCCAAGCGGAAGAGGGGGGGGGAAATTGGGTTGCTGAAGGCTGAATGGGTTTGCTGAGGGCTACAAGAAGCCGAGGGAGAATAAGGTAACAGCTGAAATAAACAGGCCAGACCTGCTGCTTAAAGACTGCACAGGCCCCAGCTCCTATTCCGCTCCTGTCAAAATAGCACGAACATTGCAAACTCCTCTGTGGCCATCTAATGGGTATGATGCACTATTTCTAGTCATATCTGGAATAAGGTTAAAAAGTTAAAAAGTACAATATGCAAAAGTATATATCTACTGGCTTTATCCTGTATGGTTACAGCATGCAGAAAATGAATCAGCAGCGATTTCAGAACATAATAACAATAAATTTAACTTCGGCTAAGCAAGCTCATTTTTTAAATCCTTGGAGACTCTGCAGGATGTTTTAATGCGTCCTTTGTGATGTGGATATTTCCTCAGTTTAAATACTGGACTAAATGGTTCCTTTTGCATAACTTAGGAAGGAGCCTTCATACGGTAATGATTTTAGGTCACTGCTAAGCTAGACCAGATGTGGATGAATGGCTTAACAGTGAAATGCTGCATATCCCATTACAAAGCTTTTTAGGTCTGTATCCTTACCCTCCTGGCAATAAGCTTGCAGTTAATGAGTAAGTCCTTAATACATAGTTATATGTCAAAAGGGTCAATAATAGTTCCTCCACAGTTTTTGATGACATTGGGGAGCCTCTGAAGCCAGTCATTGACAAAATGAATTGTCAGAGCTTTCCGTAATTAGGAAAAACTTAATTTGTGTATCACTGCCACCCAGAAAGATCCTGTCTCCCTCTGTGTTTTAGGGGTTAGCACAGAACCACACTGAAACCATAAACTAAACTTATTTTCTGGGTGAAAAGAGGGAAACGGTGTAATGTAATGAGCTGCTAAATAAGGATTGCACTTTCTGAAATACCAGCTGTAGTCTTTTAAATATGAACAGTTTTTGTCTAAAAAGAAGACATTATTGGTTTGCAGAGATTAAAAAAAATTATCTTTCTCTTGTCTGAAATATTAAGAAAAACAAAAGATAATTTATCGACCTTTCTACTTGTTGATAGTTAATAATGTAGAATAAAATAGTTCAGTTGTCAGGAACCTGCAATGATCTTGTCCACTTGTCTGACTGCTTCAGGGCCAACCAGCATGTTGCCCAAATGCCTCTTAAACACTGACAGGCTTGGGGCATCAAACACCGACAGCTAAGAGGGCTGTTCCAGTGTTTGACCATCCTCTCAGTAAAGAAATACTTCTTAATGCCCAGTCTGGACCTCCCCTGGGGCATCTTTGTACCATTCAAAGAACCATTCATTTGAACCACCTGTCCCGTCACTAAATACCAGGGAGAAGAGATCAGCACCTCCCACTCCACTTTCCCTCTTCAGGAAGCTGTAGAGATCAATGAGGTGTTGCCTCTAAGCCTCCTTTTCCCCAAACTAGACAAGCCCAAAGTCCTCAGCTGCTCCTCATAAGAAAAGCCTTCTAGTCCTTTCCCAGTTTTGGTGCTCCCCTCTGGATGCATTCAAGGACCTTCATATCCTTCCTAAACTGTGGGACACAGAACTGCACACAGCACTTGAGGTGTGGCCTCAACACTAAATACAGTGGGGTATTCTCTTTTGGCTGGCTGGTGATGCTGTTGGATGCACCCCAGCATGGCGTTTGCCCTCTGGGCTGCCCTGGCACACGCTGCTGGCTCACACTGAGCGGCTGCCAACCAGCACCCACAGGGCCCTTTCTGCAGGGCTGCTCTCCAGCCACTCCTCTCCCCATTTATACTTGTGCCCAATGTTATCCAGATGTATACTGTATTTTAATATAATAATTAAAAATGGTTAAATTGATTAGGCTCACAAGCTCAAAGAGTGTTGAAAGCTTGGTTGTGTTTGGTGCTAGTCTTATATTTGTAATCCACTTGCAGTTGTCCTCTTTTTTGTTTAGACAGGTGTTTCAGGGTCAGAAATGCTACATGAACCCTTTGAAAATGATGGATCATCCACTAAACCTTATGCAGGTGTTCAGTCAATTAACTAATGAAGTCTTAGTACATCTGTTTTCTTCATTAATTTTGTCTATATGTCATTGCTATATCATAGATGAATAAAACATGATTTAAGTAAATAGAGAAGAATGTAATTAAAATCCATGTGCCTTTAGAACATGGGTCATGAAACAATAGATCTGTCCTGTATTTACTTTAGCATCACTCCACATAAAACATGAAATATTGGAATGGTCTACCCGAGGAGGTGGTGGAATCATCATCCCTGGACGTGTTTAAAAAGAGATCGGATGTGGCGCTCAGTGCCGTGGTTTAGTTTAGTTGAGGTGTTGGGGCATGGGTTGGACTCGATGATCTTGAAGGTCTCTTCCAACCTGGTGATTCTGTGATTCTGTGAACGTAAAAGCATCAAAAACCATAACACTGGCCATGTATTTAGAAATCCTTTCACATTTTCTAATTTTTCAGAAAAAAAATGTCCCTAATCACATTAATTCAGAATTATACTTGGTTCTAGAATTACAAAGTTTTCAGAATGCAACATTTTCAGACATAAAAATAAATGAAATTTTAATAGTAAGAAAAAAGGTAATATTAAGTCTGACACCCATTGCAGTCTCTTTCATTGACAGTTTACTAAAGAAAAATGTATTCTATGTAATAACAGAGTTAAAATATAAATGAGAATTTGAAATGCAGCTAAAAATAGGTAGGTTTGAAGACTGCAGCTTTAATGTATAGGAAAAGATATCAGGTTTTTTGAGTTATTTGGTCTCCTCAAGCTATTCAGGCTTCTCAGAAGGGAAAAGAAGCATTCTTGTGGCTAATATGTGGATTAGCCGACGTGCTTGCTTGGGCCTCAAAACAATTTGTGATGTGAATTTTTGGGGCGTTTTGTCCTACTTTGCTCTGCATTTTGAAATTGTGAAGTACTCTGGGAACACATTCTTGTGGCTTTTCTGACGTGGCCCACATGAAAAATTTAATACTAGAAAACACCGTTACACTTTTGGTGTCTGCTATCCACTGCCTCTACAAATGTAACACCATAACTTTCTTAAATCACTGAAGCTGATCACCTTAGGAAACATTGTGCTGGTTAATGCACAAGCCTAAGAAAGTGTTTCTAAATTTATGAACTCTTGAGGCTTTGATGGGACACTGGTGCTCACTGAAATTCAATTCTCCTAAAATCGAAGTAGCACACATAACTTCTGAATGACTGGAAGTTAACTTAAAGCTAAAAAAAATCTATTTTTATTTTCACAACTCTTTCCTTTCATTCAAAAGTACTCTTTGTTTAATTCCTTAAACTAAGAAGTAATGGATACTAATGAATGAATGAATGAATGAAGACCGGAACAAAATAAACTGCAGTCTAGAATGAAAAGTATTGGATAATTGAGTTAGCAGTCTAAATCCATGAGTCATCTAGCACTTGATAAATTTCATTACTGTTAGTGGGACTAATACAAATTTAGGTGCATTGCTTGTTATGCAGGTTTTATAAAGGGTGAATTTCTTTAGAGAATTTGGAGAAATGGATCAGCAGGAAGGGAACTTTAATAATTTGTTCCTAAACTGTACAAACGCGGAGCTGGATTCCTTCAAAGCTGCTGTGATGGCAACTCTGAAAAGGCCTATATTCAAAATTTGGCTGGTTGTTGCTTGATAGATCTATATTGAAATAAAAATTTGCTCTGTGTTTTAGCATATTTTTAAAAGATGCACATGAATGACTATGAGGATATGAACAATAAAGATCCACAGCTCCAGAAAACTGTAGTGCATATATTGAATCTATTTTATCCTGGGATGAGAGTCCTGGGACAAGTCTGCTGCTGGCAATTCCGTAATGAAGTGCACTACAGAAATCCTGAGACAACAATAAATGAACTTGACAGCGTTGCACCATATAGCACATTGATGCAGAGCTCCAGCCACTGAAACAGAAAGGCCACGTTAGTGGATTACTCCTCTAAAAAAAAGATAATCAATAAATATATTTGTACAAAAAATATAAACATATAATAAATAAATAAAAAGAAATATAATATTTATCAACTTGATTTAGTATTAGTGGAATATGGCTACTTTTGGAGTAATCAAATTCACAAGCTTGAGAAGCCCCTCACTTCATCCTGCTGTGTGGTAGGGATGATCAACAGTGTCCACCTCAAAATTATCCACGTGCTGTGTCTACAAGGAACTAAAATAATGATGAAAGGGATCTTGAAGACTGACTAGTAACTTCAGCTGAATATTCACTATGGAAGATTTTGCATTATCAGAACTTCACTGGTAGATTTATACAAAACCCTAATGTACTCATACAAATGTTTACCTGTACTTATTAATGAGTTCTGGTATACTAAAAAGCTGTCCTTTATTTCAAAATCTTTGCTTGATGAATCAGTTCATCTCAATTTCAGGAGGCCTCTTTCCAGCTTCTCATAGATGGGTGCTGATGATGCATTTCACTACCTCTAGTTTGGTCACTGGCAGATGGGAAATGGGTCAAACCCTCTCAGAAGCCATATGTTTGCTCCCAGTGGGGAGCTGAAGGAAGAAAGGATTGATTTAATCCTTATTACTGCAAGGGCAGCCATGTGGAAGGTGGATTTCTCTTAGGACCTTAAAATATTCATTCTAATTAAGGCAGAAAGTGAATTGGAAGTGGAATACAATAGAGTAGCTCTGGACGTGCATTTCTATTTTGTTGTGATGGATGCTTTCTACTGCTGCGTTGTTTGCTGTCCAGCAGCTGCTTCAGCACTTCCCTGGCTTGCTGTTTCCTTAGCTGGTATCAGCACTGCCTTTCCTCCCTCTCCTTACAGACATGATGGGCAGTGTATTCTGCTGCAACCTCCTGCAGCACCTGCTCAGCTGCAGACCAGCCCTGTTGTGCTGGTCTAGAAGCTGGTTTGGCTTGTTGGCAGTTCTCTCTGTAACTCCTGCAGCAGTTTGCCTCCAACCACTTCTATTTTCTTCAAGGTTTCTTGATCCTTTTGCTGACACACACTCAGTCCTGTGGACATACCTTGCTTTGACTTGAGCAGAGTTTTGTGAAAAGCAGTGTAACAGTACTTTATTATTCTGTCTGGAGGTGGAAAATAAATTTTCCTCCTTGATATTACTGAGTCCCAGAATAGAGGAAATGCTAACTCTTTATTTACTTGAGATATAGGCTTAGATTCTCTGCTCAGAAACTGCTCCAACTAGTTTAACCATGGAATAGAATAAGGAGTGATAAACAGAAATTAGGAGCAATTAATCCAGAAGCAGGGCAGGGACCTTGCAGTAGCTATAAAGGATCCTAGCAGTAACTGAAGCATCACTTGCACTATAATGTGGCCAAAGTGTCACATTCTGCAAGGTCCAGACTGAAAGAGAAAAGAGGCTTTTCAGGCATTTCATTTGAAGTCTTCTGTATTTTCTGATGACTTATACAGAGTTTAAGCTCTAAGAAGTCTGGTGAGTTACAAAAGCATAAAAGAACTGCAGGTGAATCTTTCTGTCATGTCCTGTCAACTTTTGGTAGATTTTCAGACCTGCAATACCAGAAGATTCGAAAATTTCTTGATTTGAATCGTGGCACAGTTGATAGTGGCCTTAATACTTTGCCTTTTTCTTAAAATTGCTTAGATCTGGTCTTGATGTCAGCAACTGCACATAGTGAAATCATACCTAGACATGTATGCCTGTATTTGTACATTCTGCTTGTGTTAGTTGCTGTTCATGCTGTTCTGCCAAAAAGAATAGTCTGCTGTTTCTATGCTTACTTTTGCTCCCAGGCTCTCTTGAATATCTGGGAAGTAAGAGTGGACAACCGTAATTCTTCAAGGTTTAATGTCAGCAACAAAATGAGATTATAACAGAAGCAAGATTTGCTTTATGTTATAATTCAGCTCCTACCTGGTTCTTCCCTTGCTATTGTAATTAATGCTTTCTGATTTTTCTCTCTGTCACTACAGTCTTAAAAATCTCTGAGCCATAAATCTGTCAGCAGAGTGGGTGTGGACACCAACCCCGCACCTTTGCCTTCGCTTGTTCTTGGAGCTGCCATTTCTTCACTACCTCTGCTTTCTCATCTAAATGTAGCCAGTGAGAAAGAGAAAGGGTCAAATTCCTGTTATTGAGTCCTTGTTGTATTCCCTTGAATTTATAAACCATAGCTTTTCTGTGTGCATTCTGAAAAACTTTTTTTTTTAAATTTTTTTAATGTGCTCAAAGAGGCATCCTCTGATAACTATCTGCTGTTGCTTGAAATTCTTGGGTGGAACTGCTGCATCCTGATACCTCTCCAAAGTCAAGAGCCCTTCTGATAGTCACTTTATGAGGTTGTCCAGAATCTTCATGGTTTTTTTCTTTCTGCTTGTGGGCAGCATGTCAGAAGGAGGACTTGCCAGGTCAAGACACTCAGTTGACATGTCCTGTATGTAGGAATATGCCTGAGTATCCTAGGATGTAAAAATCAAGCCAATGCAAGGTGTTTCTAATTAAGAAGGGCAGAAAGAGGAAACAGGAGAATGGAACTGAGCTGGAGGGAAGCCTCAATGAATGCACTGGAGGGCTGTCAACTCCTGAATTCTTAACCTGTACTGAAGTAGACTGAGGTCAAATCTGTCTCTCAGGCTTACCTAGGGCTGGGATCTGAGTGTTTTTATTGGCTAGCAGATAAGCTAGAGAGAAGACTTGTGAAAACCATAATTAACTTGGGGTGAAAATTTATTTTAGGGGCACCAGACATGTTCTTTATTTCAGTCTTTATTTATTTCACTCTTACAATTTCTATGCTTTTATAAGATCATTGGTGTAGACCAGCCACTAGCACTTTAATCACTGAGAAACTTATGTACAACTTGCACTAGTCTAGAAACCAAAGTGGTGAAAATGCTGACAGCATATGTATATTTCTAATGTTGTTTGATAGCTACATGTACCATGATGGCAATCCGGGATGCTTTTTCTGTGCTTAAAATATGCTGTAATTCCATAATGTTCAAACTGCAGGCTGGATACCACCCAGAGAAATGATCTCTGCCTCATGCCAAGAGCCAAATGCTGAGAAACCACTGAAGATGACTGTGTGTGCAGGATTTGATTTGCAGCTAGAGCTGTGAGACAGAATTGAGAAGCAAAGATATGTGAATATTGTGTTGGGGTTGGAAGGCTTAAAAGAACACCACGACTAAGGCAGTTGATCAGGGTAATTCACCACTGTACTGGGAGAAGTATCCAGAAGCATTCTAGTGACAGGAGTGTGAGGCATGTTCTTCACTATATGTTTCACTGGGAATAAGGTACAACTGGAACCAAGGCTCAGCTAGGAACAAGGTACAATCTCTTTCTCTTGCACCTCTGAACACACAGACCTGAACCAGTTTTGCAACTGGAGCAAGCCAGCACACTCTATTAACCTAATTGGGTCTGATGGTCAACCTCGAGGGGTTTACGTGCTTTGTTTTGAGAGTCTTCCTTTTCTTCTGCATTTCTTCCCTTCCCCCACCCCCCTCCCATTTACCTGGCAGGTTTGCAAAATTTAATATAAAGGCTATTTAACTTTCCTTCATCCAGTGGCTATTTTCTGACTGTGAAGAATAGGAATAAGTAGGTCACAGCAAAATACTTAGGATGTGGAAACTATTTGAGCTTTATAAGCTGTGCTCATTCAGGGAAAAATGCAGTCTATCTAGTAGACAAGATATTGTCCTGTATGAGACCTATTTCTTTGTGTCTGGCAGGTCACATAAATATATAAATGCATTTATATTTATATGCAGGTGATTTTTTTTCCTATATATCAGTGTAAAGTGGTATGTAAGACCTTGATGAATGAGTAACATTTGACATGAAGTTTCCAGATGGGTAAATGCCTCAGGCTGAATTTTCTTTGGATTTCTTTTGGGAGAGAGAGAGACAGCACTTTTGCAAAGTATAAGAGAAAGTATAGATTTGCTAGTAATAATAAAAAATGAGCAAACAAAGCATGAGAATTTCTTTAAAGTGCTTTAATATCTTTAAAACAAGACTTTAAAAGCATACTGTAAAATATGAACTTACTATTGGCAGGAGACTTTTCCTCATATCTTGCACGTTTTTTTGCTTCAACAGCCAGTCAGGAGATATTGTCTTGAAAAATTCTTCATGTGGGTGATATTTATGGTTTGTTGCAGTTTACCATGCATTTGCTCATTGAAATTACCCGGAGTAATTTTTGTATTCAGCATGAAAATGAGAGAAGTAACATAGTTTTCCCCTGGTTTTTGATGAGTTCTTTGCAGTTTTGCAAGCACAGAAGAGATAAAGGGGATTTACAAAAGGGTCACAAAAAGTGCAAGATTTCCCATATCACAAAATAGTGTTCTAGCTTCAGACTGCATGCATCATGACAGAACATTCAATTATTAAAAAATGTCTATTTCCTTTTCAGCTATTAAACAGGTTCAAAATGATTTGCCAATCATTGAGTAAAAACCTTTATATTACTAGATTGCTTTATTTCCCCAAAAGCACCTTAAATAGAAACTACAGCCCAAATTAGTTTTACATGCTGTATTTCATTGTCTACCTCTAACAAATTTTCAAAAATCAGATCCATTAAATGTTAGTTAAGCATACACCTGCAGATGTTCTATGCACTCCTGTGTAGCCTGAGCACTTCAGTTTCCTTGCCCATGGTCTAGTCCAAAACAAATGGTAGTTAATTTGGTTAATCATACTTACAGAATTGGTCCATTTTTCAAATTATGCTGTGCCTAAGAAAAGCCATGGGGATCTGTTCCCTTCTTTGTACTATAGAAGTGAATCAGAGAACTCCTTTGCCTACCAGCTGTTATGTACCTAATTAACATTACAATGCCGTGTTGTAGTACCAGTATTTATTACAGAATGCTTTCTCTCCAGACCCCAGATCAGTTCATTAGTCAGTTGTGATTGTTTGGTTACTGCTTTTTATGATGCTCATGAAAAGAGCCATCCTTATTATCGCTTTAAGTGTAAGTTACATGCGTTTAGGTCTTTGGTTTCATTTGACTCTGGTTGCTGCAAGCTTCTTGAACATAAATTATAAAGATAAGATGCAATTGCATCAAAGCATGCCTCATTCATGCCTGAGCGAAGTGAAACATTGGTCGTTTGGGGGGTTGTTTTTTCTTTCTTTGGTGTGTTTACCATGTGCTATTTGTGGCATATCATCCTCTCTCATTTGGTAGGAGTGCAGTTCAAAGGAAGACAGCTGGGACTTCTAAGAGATCATGTGTTTTTGAGAGCATGGTGTGCCCAAAAATTACCAGCTATGCAAAGTCTTATATGTTTTCTCCTAAAGATTTACTGCAAACACAGACCAGTGTGTTTCTGTGTATTCCAATGCACTTATCAAAACTTTTGTCAAAACTATATCAGTCAGTCTGCCGCTAATCTAAACAAACAGATTTGTGTATTTCCTTGGACGAAAAAATTTGGCATCTTCTAATGTGTTTTATATGAACAAATATATAGTTAATGCATGCAAAGTATTTGCATAGATGGCTCCCTTCTCTTTTCCTTCCTTTGCAGTATACTCCATTGCTCTTATCAGTTGTGTTATTCTGTTACACAGCAGCAGCAAGATGCACTGCAGAGGGTGCTCCATTCTGATGCACTGTGGTCTCATGCTCAGCTTGTATTTCAGTTTCTTCCATTAATTTAGAAAAAAAAGGATATGTCTATATATCTATATATATCTATATATATATAACTGTATGTATGTGTATTTTTAAGAGAACACCCCTAAATGAAGAAATATGAGGAACACAAAAACTCTTTCCTGGTCTTCACAGCTGGGTCACAAGACGGAGGACCAACACCACATGTTATTACTTCTGAGACTTGCACTTGCAGGAAACAACTTCCAGCCGTTTCCTCCCTGCGGACCCTGCCTGCAGGCAGGCTGTCCCTGAGTTAGTGAGGGTCATGGCAGAGCAGTTAAACAACCCTTCTGTGTGATTGGGACCTCTTTTCCTTCTCCCTGTGAAATCCTGATCTCTTCCAAACAGCGGCTCCTGTGGTTCTCTATCTGCAGCTTGAGATCATTGACAGCTGGGTTTTATCCTTACAGTAAAGGAGTTTTCTGCACTATGTCCTGTTTCCAGGGTGCCTACTATTACTATTTCCTTTACAGATTTTCTGCAACAAACATCACCTCTGCTTCCATTATGCTCTAGCCCATAAGAGTATCTTGAATATACTTATTATCGCAGGGCAGCAATTTACTTTACATCAGGGTGTTACCTGCTGTAGGTTACAGGTGAAGCTACAGGACAATCTAGAGATGTAGTAAGCCAGGTAGCTGTTCAATTTTCTTATTTTCAGATGTAAAGGAGTTATATTACTTTGTCTTGATCCTCCTAGAAACCAGAGTCTGTGAGTAACTGATACAAGCTTTTAAAATCAGATGAGATTTTCCCCCCATGTTTCTATTTATGGGGCCATATTCTATCCAGAGAGTAAGATATTTTTTTCCACTGACAAACACCCATAGGGTACATTACTTGCTTCTGTTTAGCCTTTCAATTTTTGCATTTTTACTGATGCCTACGAAAGGATATAAAATGACACATTCATAACAAACAAACAAACAAACAATAGAAGAATCAGAGGAGGTTTCGGCAGACAGTCTGCACTGGTGGATATTCCTCTTGTAAACAAAAAGCCAGTGATTTTAAAACAAATCCTTCCCCAGTCACATGCATGGTACTTGTGTGGGGTTAACAAGCAGTTAAGCAAGAAACCCCAGCTGAGCAAAGGTTATAAAAGAGACCCTTTTACTGTGTCAGAAGACAGCCCAAAGAGGGCAGTGCTTCAGTTCAAGAAGGCTGTTGTGAGTTGAACCAGTCACCTGTCTGGGTTACATGTTCTGGGCACTGAAGATGCCTTCCAGTATAAGGACTTGGAGAAATGCAAAGATACCCTAAAGATGCTTTTTAGTTTTTGGTCCTCCTGAGCTATGAGTTCCTGTGCTTGTCTTGAGGACAGATGGCTAATCACCATACAGCTCCATGAAGGCAGAAAGAGAATGGTTCTGGGTGGTATTATTGTAGTTGTTCAGATGTACCTAAAGTGCTATCTTTGGAGTACTAGCTTATCTCACATTGTGCTTCTATTAATTTTCAATCTTTTCTTTTAAAAAAGCAACCACCCTTCACCCTGCACTTGCATAAATCTTGTACAAATCGCTTCTGTAGATGTAGGTGTATGTTAAATATGAAGAGCAGAAGTAAAAGATCGCAAACTCCAAACAGCTTCTCACCAGACCACATCTCTGTCATGGTGTGGATTTTGTTTCTGTGAGCAACCTGGGAAAAAATCTAGGCCTGACTGCTTGAAAACAACCTGATGAGTGTCACTGAAATCTTTTAAAGGAGCAAGAGATTCTTTGGAAGGCACATATGTGGAGAGATAGGCTACAGCTGCAGCTTTGGGAAAGGTGGTGGGTGTGTCAGGGTTTTTATTTTTCCTAGCTGGGGACCAATAAATATTCTTTCCTTAAGATCTTGTGAAAAGTGCAATTCTTCCCCTGGCAGCATGCTCCTAATTAGGCTTGTCATCTGACCATATGAAGTTTCTCAGTCACATTCATACCTGTCATGGTTTATTAAAAGATGCTTCTGACCTGCCTTGTCCACCTGTGTTTAAAAAGTATGCTTTCATTTCATCTGTTTCTCAGAAAATCCTGAGCTTTTTTTTTGTCCCCATGCAAAGCATGGTAAGTGGTATAAACAGAGAATTACTGGTTCAGTCCACACTTATAACCCGAAAGTATAAAGAAGAGTTTCTTACGGTCAGATTCTAACTTTAGAGAATTTGATTAAAAAATAATGGCTGACTCTGGCCTTAAAAAGACGTTTTATATATGTATTTTTCACTCTACAGTTTTCCCATTTGGTGCAAGGCTTGGTAATGCTTATTCACAAATCATGCAGAATTGTGGCAGGTACAAGCATGGTTGAGCATAACATTAAGGGGGTTTTGAAAAAGAAAAAATTTATCTCCTTTTTTGAAAAGGTTAGTAGCAAAACCATCCAGCATGTAACAGCATTATCAAGAACCAGAAAAGGAGAAGGGCAGAATTTCTCGAGTTCAATATGTGACTTTTAAGGGCCCCTACCCTGTAGAATTAATAACATCAAATTAAACTCCAGCTACATGGAGGAATAACATGTATTTGATGTAGTCCAACATATTAAACAAGGACCTTTTTAAACTAAAAAAACCCCCAAACCTCCAAAACAAAACCAGCATGACCTAAAGCTATAATTTTAACATGACCTCACACTCCTTCCCCTAGCTCAAATACCTCCTTCTTCAGACACTTACGGATTTGCATTTAGCCAATTATTTTTTCTGCTGTGGAATAAGAGATGATGACTTCACACCATGTACAGAAAGTCTTAGTAGAAAAATAGTTGGAGTCATCTTTCAGGAAAATGTACTAAGCATGAGGTGGACTAAAAAAAATCATGCTGCAATCTAGTCCTTTTTGTTTAAGATATCAATTTTACCTTGAGAATGAGATACAAATCTTCAGTCTCCTATATCAGTTGTTCAAACCTTCAGCTGGGGAGCAGTTCTTGTGCACTGTATAGTTCAGTGTGTATTTAATTATTGCAGCCAGGTGAAACAGCTTAAAAGATGAGTTCACACTGCAAGCCCAGTAACTTAGAGGACAAGCTATTTCTTGAGAAGCTGGAGATTTGGCTTCAAATCCCTTCCCTCTCCACTATGGGAATTTATATCTGTCTCACATCCCAGGAAAGCAACTTTAATCATGTTTTCCAAACTCAAGCTTTGATTAAAAGAGCCCTCTGTTCAGTCTCTGAAAGCAACATATTTTGACCACATCCACTGGAGCAGGTACTTAAGGAGGACATTGGGGACTTTATGCATCCTGTTGGGGTCTTGGTATGAGACAACCAGTGAGTAATGAACAGATTTAGGTGGCTGAATACATGCTCCAGAATGGGACGGTAGCTCCTCAGAGATGTTACTGGATGCCAGGGATTTCACACTCATCTGAGTTAGTTTTGACCATGCAAATTAGCAGCTAGATGTCAGAATTGGACACCTGAATAACTTCCTAGGGATTTGAAATACTTTTGGATGATGTTAATGATTGTGTGACCTTCCTATAATTTTGCAGTCTCAGGCAATCTACAAACTACTCATCAAAATGCTATTACACAAGTATGATAGTCTCATTTTATTGTTCTATTGATGTCTACTTTCTTGTCTATTTAGGTGACGGCTAACCACTGCTTATTTCTGCCTGGGAATGCAAACTCTTGTAAGGATGTAGTATTCATAATTTGCTGTCAATATTAAAGTAAGATTGTATTGATATTTCATCTAGTACTACAGCATGACAGCTTAGAATGTATTAACTTCCCTAAACTTACTGATGATTCTGTGTTTTGGTTTTGCTTCTGCACTTTACATCCAATGTATTCATGAGTGAGCATTTAAATATGCAGTGGCACATTGATCCTCAGCATTTTAATGTAGAGCTAGGTGGACTTATAATCAGAAGTTGAAAGGAAACTGTCAAAACAGCAGGAGGTTAAAATAAAACCAGGAAAAAGACAATATTATATAAACATTTAGATCTGATTTTGCCACAATAAAAGTTCCTGAAATAACTGCATAAGCAGTGTTTTGTAGGTAAGAACATAATCCTTAGTCTGTTTTTAAAAAATAAATAAAAAACACCAACTGTCCTCTCCACCATTCCTTTGCTCGTGAGTTTACTTTGTATTTCAACATAAAATTTAAGTCTTCGAGTTGACATCAGTGTTGAGATAAGCCACAAGAACAATGTATGAGTGGTGGAATTGGTCGTTGACACAATTCGCTTGTGAATATCAGTTTAATCTGGCCTCTTCTTTTCTAATATAACACGTAATATTAGGTGTAAAGTAACTGTTAAGAAATTTTTTTTGTTTTTTCCCATTCTTGTTTATGGTGTAGAATGCCAGTGAACTTTTGAATGAAAGTTAAATTGTTTCTCGTTGCTACCCTTGCTTGCTTTACTCAGATTGCAGTAAGTCTACGTGCATTCTTTGAAACAAAATAATGCGGGCGATGGAAGGCAGTGATTTATATGTTTGAGGCCTTAAGGGCAATTCTTAGTTAAACATAGTAAAAGTGGTTGTATTGGGCTAAAGAGGTATAATACATCATGAACTTTAAAATGTGCAAAGGAGGTGATAAAGAGAACTTGTGGTAATGGCCCATAACATAATGATCTAATAAAAGTGATAACTGAACAGCTGACACCTGTAGTTATAGAGAACCTCTGAAGAAAATGATACTAATGCTGTAGAAAAATCTGAGCAAATCTGACATGACTCTTCAAAGTAGTGTGGTAAAATGACAAATTTAGGGTTTTTTTTAGCAGAGTCTGCAGTAGGCATGCAGACTCATCTACCAGGGCCTGCATAGCTGGAAGCGTGAAGGAGTTAGGGAGGCCTCTGGAGTTAGGGGAGCAGGGTATAGGGTTGTACTAGGGTCACATAGCCTGTAACTTTGTAGCTTGGGGTTTCACTTTATGCACAGTAAGGCCAGACTGCAAACCACACACAGTGCCCTTGTCAGGCCACATTCATATGGCACATCATGTACACAAATGATTAGTTTTTCCTTATTTGGGTGGGGGAAGAGTTTTGTGAAGTGCAGTGTAACAATACTTGATTGTTCTGTCTGGAATAGAGGAGAAATTTCCCCCTTTATTGTTTCTGTGTCCTAGAGGAAATGCTGGAGCAGGGTTTCCAGCAGGTGAGCAGCTGTGGTCAGCTGTCCCCTCACCCTGCTGGCTGCCCTCTGTCTCCTTCCCTCTTAAAAGGACCTTGGACATGGGGGCACAGATTTTGTCACAAGATTTTGTTTTGCAAGCATCTGTCAGCATGGTTGTCAAGAGTCCCTCAGGCATAAAGATCAGTTCTCAAGACTGTGAGGAATGTGTGTGCAGCCATCTGTGTCACTGGCAAAAGTTCAATTACATGGTAGCACACACGTCTGCACACCCAGGTATGTGGCAGGGGTGCCTGGGGGAGGCTACGCCTCACTTCCCTCTGGAGGGTGAGCAGCTCTGCTGTGAACAGCTACTGCAATATGAGACACAAAACTTATGAGCTTGGAATGCAAAATACAACAGGACTATTTATACCTACTGCGAACAGTTAGCCATTGACAGCTCCATATTTCATATTATACAAAAAAAAGCTGTGGTAATGGCAGCTGATAAAGATTCTTACTGTTTAGTCATGCCAGCCTTCTCTTGCATGGCGTCAGCTCAGATCCTGTAGAGATTGCGTGTACTTTTTCCCCAAGAGAGGGTCATATTTTTTTCAAGGCTGTGAGTCATGCTTTGCTATTCTTTTACTCTGAAGCTTAACAGAAAAGATCTGATGTGCAGTTTGTGGAGTGTATAAGTGAGGTTATAAATCCCTCATTCTGAAAAGGGTTAGACTGAGTCTATAATATATGTGACGGTTGTGGTTTGATGACAATCACATGGCGTGTCACAGCAGTTTTACAGGAATTGCAGACAGACTTGCTGTTCATAGAACCATATTTATATAAACAATTCTGCAGCTCTTCAAAGATGGAGCAGTTCTGTGAGTCAGTGAATTTTCAATTTCTTATATGTCAAATGAAAAAAAGAATCTATTAGAATGAAACCTTGAGCAATAGAGACTGAAGCTATATACAAGATTGCTGTAATTACAGAATATATTGCAATATGTTTGAAACGGTTATGAATGTAAGTACAGAACATTCAGATTCTGCTCGGGTATGTTATGAATTAAACAGAATAATTGCATGAGATAGGTGAAAAGAAATGAAAAAAGAGGTCTATTTTCCTCCTTTTGTCAGGATGTGTTCTCAAGGGTTGCAATATACAGACTAACTATTCCTGACTCTCTGACTATGCACGATTGGAAGTAGATCTATTATTTGTCACTTGTAATAAACACCTCTTTTTGAAACTTGTTTTCAGTGTCAGAAACTTCTATTACTAGTAGACTGAATCAAACCAGCATGATGCATTGGGTAACGCAACCTAAAAGAAGGCACCCAGAATAGGCTTGCTGCTTTATCAGTCATGTTACTTCAGCTCTACTTCAGGAAACATTTATTTGAAGACTTTCCTGAAGATGATGTTTTCATGTCTATTTTCTGAAATTCTAGAAAAAGGTTACTGGCTGAAAGTTTATTGGAATAATTTATTTAATGGATTCAAGAAAAATCCTTATTCCAAATTTGTTGGGTTTTTTTTTTAATTGATCACACTGAATTTTCTGTAGAAATACAGAAAGATACAGAATAAGAAAAAATAATCTCCATAAACATTAAAAAGTGTTTTAATGTAAAGCTTCTTTAACTTCAGTCTCTTTTTTCGTTCAAAAGTGCTTTGAAATAAAATTTTCTTTTTGCCACAACAGAAAATTTATCAGAAATTCTAACACAAGGTAAAACTCATAATTGACAAATCAACATGTTTTTACTAATGAATCTCTTCATTTAGTGGCAGGAGAGAGGTTATAGCAGGAAAATAATATTAGACATTCAGAACAGTAATGGCAATAAACCAAGAATTCTTTACAGCATGATCAGAAGGAGTCAGATCCTTGTTTTCCTGGTCATTCAGCATTCTTTACTGTAGTGTTGTGAAATGTAGTATGGCCTAAAGGTCTGAATTCTGACTGCAGAAATCCCCATATATGTTCCAGCAACCTCTCTGACATTTAAATTTCCTGAACAGTCTCTAGCTTTTAAAATTGTTGGATTTTTGTATATGTTTGGGCCAAGTAACTTTCATTTGGATAACTGTTACCTTTCTTGATGAGCAACAGGCAGAGAATCCACCCTTTATTTTTTTCTCAGTAATTGGATTATCATGATTAACTGCCCCTATTGCTGGAGACTTTTTCCATAATTTGGACTTGTCTGGCTTCAACTTTCATACCTGAGTTCTCCTCTGTTTTTAAGCATCTCTCTTTTTATTTCAATGACTTTTGGCACACACATTCCAGTTTTTCAACTTTTTTTTTTAGAATGTGTATCCCACACATCCACGCAGCATTCCATTCTCATTATTACTTATATTTAGAGGCAGCGCTAGTTTTTTCCTACTGTTCCGGGATTCTCCCATATGTTAGGTATTGATTGCATTCCTTGATCATTGGTGTCCAACTCTGTTCAGATTAAAATGCATTTTATTTATTGTTCTAGTTTTCAAAAAAAGCATGACCTTAGCCACCAGTGGGACTCCTCTGAAAAGCAGGGGTCTTCTTGCTGTAGTTGGACGAACCATTCTTTAGCTTCCCACCACTCTGTCTATCTGCAAGAATTATGAGCAGTGTTTTAATATTTGCCTCCAGATCACTGGTGTAAATGTCAAATAGCATTGGGCCTTGCTAATCCCTGTGGGATCTCACTCAAAACAGCCTTGTTTGATTCCCCACCAAATGCTTCTTCCCACGATCCCTTAGCTAGCCAGCCACATCTTTGTTCCTTTTGGCATATGCTTTATTTCTATTGAAAAAGCACTCCACGTTTCATCAGTGTTTACCTCTCCTCACTGTAAGCGCGACTTTGGGGTTAACAGGCCCTCACTCTTGCCACAGGAAACCCTGCCTATGTGCCTGAACAGAAGCAATCAGCTCAAGAAGTGGATAGGTTTTTATGGGAAAACTTGCATTATTTCAACTTGTTTCTTCTCTCCTCACAGGAGAAGTGCATTTCCTGCCTCCAGGCCCGTTTCAGTTGTGTCTGCTAAAGATGAGTAGATTTGTTCAACCAGAAAGAGATTCAGGGCAGCAGAGGGATGGCAAAGACTGCCACTGCATACTACTCTAAATTTAGAGTTACTCTTTCATTTAACTTTTTAAATTAATATTCAATACTGTCCTCTATCTCTGTTCTCTGGTAGGCAAGAAGATGGTTTCTATTCTGAATAAAACAATTTGGTAACAAGCTAAAACAGGGTCATTAGTGTTACAGAAGAGAATGCCAATTGCTGTCGTGCTATGTTAATCCAAAAGGATGCTTTCAAAACCAAAGATGTTTGAAACAAAACATGCATTAGAACTCCCACAAGGAGCACAAGTAAATGACAGAGTTCACCTCCTGCTTTACCACTGTTGTATTGTCCTCGTTGTGAATATCTACTTATATTTTAAAAATGAAATTTAGGTAAAGTTCGTAATGCAGATACTATTCATGGAGATACTTTTACACACTAACAACATTGCACTAGTTTATAGAAATACATTTCTATTTCATCTGTATGTTTCTGTTACAGAGTGGTGCATGAACTATCCAAGTAAATTTTTCCAGATTTCAGAATATTCAGAGAGAATATTCGCTCAAAAAGAATTGCACGTCTTGGCATTAGATCTACTTTTTGATCTATGGGATGACAGTTTCTTACTGATGAAGTAGTAAGTTGAAACTTGGGGTACTTTTGTAGGGTAACTACTCAGCTGCTTTAAGTTAATGTTATTTCATGAATGAACAGGCAGCACGCTTCTGGTGAGTTGTGCAAGGCTTGATGCTGGCACATGCGCAGCTCATACTTGGTGTGAGAAGGGAAATATATTTCTAACACAGACTGTAAAGGTCTGGTGAAGTGGGACTCTCCCCAAAACTAGAGTTCCACCATCCTAGAATATTCTGCCTGGCCTATGGCTTGAAGATCACAGTTTTCCTGTAGCTCCCATGTCATAGCTGATATCCTAGACATTGAAAAGGTGTGGCCTGGGCGATGGTGTTTGAACAAATGAGTTGAGTTCTCCCATATCTAGTGGGTAGATACTGGTAGGGAAAATGATTGCCATTTAAGAATTGCTGAGTATGAGATTGTTTTGTAGATGAGTTTAAAAAGAACCTAACCTAATTTTAAGAATGAGAAGTTAATTCAATTAGAAAGGAGTTATCACAAGAGAAGGGGTAGAAAGATGTTTAGTAATAGATGTTTAATGAGACTGCAGTCTAATCAAACTGTTGAAGTCCCTGGTTCCTAAGCTTGCATGAAATCACACGGAGAATTTTCAAAATAATTACAAACAATGTTTAAACTATGTATGTGGCTATGAAAAGTTTATCAAACAAAAACCTCTTTTTGAAGTGAATATTAGGGCGGCTTGAAACCCACTCATGTTTTTACTTGTTTTTTTATGCTGCCATGACTGAACTTTTTTCCAGTTATTTATTGTCTTACTCTTACAGACCTTCCCTTTACTTAGTAAGCAACTGCTTAGAATCATTTTGCATTGCAGCGTTGCTGAATAGCAGACTATAATATTTTAAAAATTATGTACCTTTTTATGGCCTGTATAAAGGGATGTTAAACAAACTAGCATGTGATATCATTATTTACCTGCATTTTAGTATCAAGTATGATCCTCTCTCAAGGAGGAGACCATAACACTATTACATGTACTCTTCAAAGGAACAAAGAAAGATAAACATGCAGTATCATGAAATGGCTGAAAATGACAGATCATGGAATGGCTGAAAATAAGTGTATTACAGTATCAAGCAAATCTAGAAATGATTTTGCAGTTCTGGAACTTTCTTGGGACTACAGAAAAGGAAACACCTAAATTTGCTTGTAACAGACTTGAAAATGGCCTCTGTGCTGTGTAAGACTTGTATATTTACAGTGGCTATTACTTTGCTTTTCCCTTCCCCTTATTGTAAGCTATTGTTTACAACCTTTAATGCCTAAAATTCCCAGATATCAATTTGGCTCCATTTTGTTGTCTCTGGTGTGTACTGCAAAGAGTTATTGGCCTGAGGAATTTGCTCATCAAAGAATGGAAACAGAGATATAGGGAGGTGATTTACTTATTCAACAAATGCAGAATGAGCAGCAGAGCGAAGGTGTCTGACATGGTTTGCTCTTCATCTACATGATAGAGAACGTGAGCACTCAGCACTAGAGCAGGAAATTATTTTCCATGTCACTCCCTTCCTATGATATGTTTCATATCATAATATGATTTTGTTCCTCCTAAAAATGTTTATCAGTGAATGTAAGAGCAATCTTGGGAAGGACAATTACCTTATTACATTGTCCTATATAAATTACTATTCTAAGCTCAGAGGAGTTTTTAAGCTGTCATAGTTTTCATTCCACAAAGAAGTATTTGCAATCCTTGCAAAATCAATTCTTCTCAACATAAAAGACCAACAGATCCACTCGTCCATGGTTCTGTTTCCCTTTTGCTTTGCGAAATAACTTTAAGACAGAAGCATCTGTTTCTGTTTAAAACATTTAAGGGGTGTAGTCACCAATTAGAAGAGTGATGCAGAAAATATCCATGTCATCTTAACTGTGTCAGATTTTGGCAACTGCAGAGGAAATTACCTTCCCAGCAAACTGTTTGTCCCTCCCTCCCTCCCTCCCTCTTAGCTTTTCACAGATTTCAGGATTTTTCTGGAAAAAACGTTATCATTTGTGGCAGGCTCTAAAAATAGCATTTGGTTCCACAGCTGCTGGGAACACAGACATTTCTAGCATTTTCCAGTGTTTCTCCTGATAGCTTTCTGACAGCTGGAATATCCCAGTCCATCATTTTCAGTTGCTAGGCTCTAGAATAACTGAAGGTCATCATAGTCTTTTCTGAGTTTATGAGCTAGACCACTTTTTTTTTAAATACATATTTGCAGATTGTTTCCTTACTACTCCTTTGCTCAAGCAGCTAACCAATGTTTGATGTCTTGTTTTTTTCTGCTTGAAGGGAACATAGTCCTAAACCTGAAATTACCTACTTGAAGCCGTTTTTATCAAAACAGACCTAAAAAGAATCATAGAATCATAGAATAGCCTGAGTTAGAAGGGACAACTATAGATCATCTAGCTCCAACCCATGGGCAGGGACATCTTCTACTAGATCAGGTTGCTCAGAGCCCCACCCAACCTGCCCTTGAACACTTCCAGGGATGGGGCATCCACAGCTTCTCTGGTAACCTGTTCCAGTGCCTCACCCCCCTCACAGTAAAGAATTTCTTCCTAATGTCTAGTTTAACCTGTTCTCTTTCAGTTTAAAGCCATTTCCTTTTGTATCACTACATGGCCTTGTAAAAAGTCCCTCTCCATTTTGTAGCTCCCCTCAGGTACTGGAAGGCTGCAACTAGGTCACGCTGATGCCATCTCTTCCCCTGGCTGAACAACCCAAATTCTCTCAGCCTTTTCTCATAGGAGAGGTGCTCCACCCCTCTAATCATATTACTGGCCCTCCTCTGGACTCACCCCAGCAGTGTCCTTCCTGCGCTGAGGATCATAGAGCTGGATGCAGCACTGCAGGCGGCTCTCACCAGAGCAGAGCAGAGCAGAATAGACACAAAAGTTTCTCATTGGTTGTCTTTTTCCTTTTTAAACCTGTCAGACTACTTTTGTACAATGTAGGAGAGATATTTTGGTGCAAAAAATATGTTCCAATCAGTGTTAAATGTTAGTTGTGTTTTAATCACTAATTTTGACCATTATATTTGTATATTATAGTGCCAATACATTCATACACATAATATATCATTTATATTTAGGTGGGATCTTGCACTAACTTATTGAAATGTAGTTATGGTGTGGTTTTGAGTCATATTACTATTTCTTTGAATTCTTGTCTCTATGTCTCAGAAGTGTAAATGTCCAGGAGAAAAGAAAGAAAAAAGTAGATCCAAAGAAATGCCACTCTCCATGGATTGGTTAAATGATGGGTTAAATGATTGGTTAGAAAATGTGCAAATCCAATGGTATTTATAAGCAAAATTTTCTTTACTGCTTTGGTTTAATCTAAGTCTTTTTCTACAGACTTTTAGTGTACCTGCAATGCACTGAAGTGACCCACTGGCATTAAAGAAGTATAGAAATAGGTACTGGTGTAATAATTTATAAAGTCTTTGAATAAGTGAAAGTGCACTTCTGTACTGTTAGATTTGAAGAAACAGTGGATATTTCAGCAAAGAAAAGATAAGATAAGATAAGGCCTTTAATTCTAAGATTTTATGCCATTTCATATCCCCTACAGCTGGTCAGAACTAATTTCAAGTTAGTAATCACGTGTGTGTATATCATGAAAGTAGAATCACACATGTAAATTGGAATTTAGCAGATGGTTAAACAGAGCAGAGAGTGTGTCATTAGGTATTTTTGACAAAACACATTCTTACAAAATTAAATTTGAACACATATTGCATTTTTTGCCCGCTAAATTAGGTTCCTGAGGACCTATCCCTAACTGGAGTTTACAAAGGTGAAAGGACAGGAATGTGTCTTATATCTTGTCCTAATAAGAATAGATACACATGTTGTGCAATTCAGAATTCTGTGATGGTTTTTCTCCATTCCCTTGTTCCATATGAAGAACAAGCAAGCAGAATATTGTTTTTCCCCTATTTTCTGTGCAACTGAAAAATTTACTGAATACTTGACTGCTTGCCACACACAAATAAATCCCATTTGCCAAATGTGAAGCCTCATGCCTGGAGGAAAACCACTTCTTTGTATTTGGAAAGAAAAAGTGATGATGGTAGCTCCTCCTCCATTCACAAATGATTGCAGGTATCTTAAAGCAAGAGCTCTAATTCCTGCTACTTTTAGGAACTGGCATCCACTGTGAAAGAAAGCACCTTAAACAGAACTTTATGAGGTGTTTTGAGTGGAGCTTGCTCAGTTGTTCCAGTTTAATTCTACTTTTTGTAAACTTCTTTTAATGCAGCTGTTGGAATTGAGGTCTGAGCATTCCCAAGTAATTATCCTGAAGGTTCAGGTAACTCTAGGTTCCATAAAATCAAGTTCATTTTTCCATCTCTCAGAAAAAAACTTGAGTTTTTGGGCAAAAAGTCAGTGGTTTAACTTATGCTGAAAACCCACATTTGTTATACTACTATAGTCATCACAGTTGCGTGGTTTAGTGTACCACAGGTTGGCAACAGCAAGTAACTAAACTGAAACTCTCAAGATCTATTTCTGAATAGCCTTGAGAAAACATGTTTTGAACTTTTTAGTGTTTTTTTAAGCCTTTTATGCTCCTCCAAGTTCTTTAGTTTAGTTGAGGAACAAATAAGTGTCATGGAAGAAATTCTATTTTGTGAACACTTCAAACCTAAAAAGCACGGACATCTGGTGCGAGGAAGTCTCATGGAGTTTCAATCCCAATTTCCAGACTAAAAGCTACATAGAGCATAAACAGATGCACGGTATTTTCAGTACAGAATTTGCTATTTAAGGTTAGGGAACCACATAGAGAACTACATGACCTTTTACAAATTCAATTGTTTCATGCTTAAAAAAATTATTACTGAAATTGCATCTGAGATTGCAATCATTATAACTGCATGTACAGTGCACACCGTTCTAAAATGACTGTGCATTATTTTTCTACATTTTAGTATTTTTCCATAATAACTTTTTTTCTGGAGGAATGAAATATCATGCACTCATACAGTTCACAGCTGTATGTTTACACAGGTGTCTGAACAAATTTTGCCTCTTCAACTTGCTTTTCCTGAGCAAAAATTATAATTAAAAAAATACCCCATAAATTGAAGACATATGATTGACTTGTAGCAGTATGTTCAAAAAAGTGACAGAAATGTATTTTTAACTAGGTGCTATCCTGTCATAATAATAATTTTCTTATGTACAAAATCTGAAAGTCAAACTGAATGAGAAAATATAGAATAAAACTGTGAAGAATTACATGGGCAACAATTGCTATTACTTCTGGATAAGTAATAAGTAATGTTTCTCCATTCTGCCCATTTATAGTCTTCCTTTTTCATGCACTTTGCACATAATTGTTAGTAGGCTGGAAAAGTTGCTGAACTGGAAATACCAGTGACTATATTTATATATACTGACTCAAAATTTAACCAAACAAAAATACCAGTTCATATAATTATTTCAGTTTTTCGGAAAGTGTTTATATCCTACTGGTTTTGTAGGTGCTTGATCTAAAATGTAATTTGCATAGCAAATTAATGGACCTTCTGTGGACTGTTTCATGGCATCTCTGTTAATTGATTCATATTATTAACTTGTTCAGTACAATTTTGAAAATAATAAGAAAATTATGTGAGCTGTACAGATTGACTAAAAGTGTACACCATATATATGTGGAGAACAGGGAGTTTGCAGCTCATTTATTCATAAAATGTGCTGGTGCAAACTTCACCTGCTGGTGGCAGCAGACAGGACAAGATCTGTCATTCTCGAGCTACTCTTATGAGGAAAGTGGTATCTTAAGATCGTATTTGGCTGGTATAATTATTTCTGGTGCTGGAAAATTTAATATAAAACCCCAGCCACATTTCTAGGAGAATCTTCTGTGCTTGAAAGCACCCGGAGAAGTCTCAGAACATGATGCTACATGTACTTTTCTGAATCAGGAGAAAAAAAATAAACCAAAATGAACAATCATTTTCAATAGCTGTCTGTACATTCTCATTGTGCAGTAGGACATTGTGTAGCCCAGTCATAATGAGGCAGAAAACAAAGGCAATGCTTTCTGAGTTATAGGGATTCAAGGATCTGAATCAGAAATTTCCAAACCAGCTTATTCTCACATAAAAGTAGCTTCTGTAGCCATAGACCTACGTCTTTCTCTTCCGCGCCAGCCCACAGATGACTATAAAAATCAAGTTGCAGCCTACTGTGCAGGTGGTCAAGTTCTGTGATATTGGTTATTATAGTGCAGTTTGGTCAGGACTCACTGTGCAAGGTCATCTTTGAGATGGTCTTTTAGTACTGTGAGGTGATCTTTTCACCATCTTATCTGTTTGATCTCACTAAGAAGTTTCTGTATTTGGGTGGCTCTTTGTCCCATTATCATAGAATAAGAGTCAAAATCATTGAAGAAGGCAGGAAGAAATAAAAAAGTTATCCAGAGTAAGTAGAATTTCTATTGAGAGTCCTTGTCTCTGTAGTGAAACTCCAAGCCTTAAATCTACATCCTTTCCGAACCAGAGTCCAACACTCATGCAGACAGAATTGATGCTTCAAGCCATATTTTCTAGAGTTCTCGTATCATTTCTTAATACAGTCATAATATCTAGCCCACCTTATAAAGCCTTAGAATAGAGGCAGGTGCCTCCTGTGATAACAAGACACTGTGTACAAACAATGAAAGCAATCTTATAATTTTATAGATGATAATGAATAGTACTGACTTTTCCCTCCTGCCTTTAGGAAGTAAAGAGTTGTGTCCTTCTTAAAAATGTGTAATTACAGGTATGGCTCATCTTCAAACAAAAATTTTTACTCATAACTGTTTGCAGTTCGGGGAATTACATAATTACTACTTGGTCACATGGGACTTTGAGAAGTATGTCTTGCAAGATTAAGAGAGGAATATTTTTCTCCCAAAGAAGTTCTGATTGGCAGAAAGCATGGACATGTTGCTTTTCATGAACAATGGCAAGTGGCTGAGATTTCTTCTTTGCTATAGCAAGGATGAATTGGAATGGTAGGAAATACATCAATAGACCACTGGAGGTATATGTGTGAAAACTCCTGCCTGTCCATTTCTTGGTTGATTATATTCTGTTCTTCTTAGTGGTTTGCTCTGAAGTCTGGATATTTCATCATGTGGATGCTGAATAAGAGAGTGCCATCAGGCATGACACTGAGTGTTTGTATTTTCCTAAGCCTTCATTCTGATGTTGCCTTCTTGCTGATTTTTTCCAGTAGTATTGTTTTCCTCCAACATCTTCCTTCAGTCATTTTGTTGCTGTTGTCTGCAGTTTCAGATACACTCAGCCTCTTCAGTTCACTGGGGCAAAGTGCCTCCAATAATATGCCAGTCTGCCTTGGCACACCACGACGGTGGCGTGCCTCAATGTGCTTAAGGTGGTGCAAGCGCTAAGGTTGATATAGATGAACTTCTGGAGTAACTGCAGTGCAGTGATACACTAGTTCATGCTTATCAGCAGTGGTCTTAGTTCTTAACCTGACAGAAACTTTTTTATTTCTAGAACTGACAGAATAGTAATAAATCCCCTCTTTTGCCTGCATGCATATTTTACTTTTTTTGTTTTCTCACAACAGCTAGGATCTGTTTAAAATTCAGTTTCCTATTACTCTGATTACTGGCTTTTTCAGTCTATTTCCTACCATCTGTTTTTCTTGCGCCCATAATTATGCTTCTTGTTTTCTTGTAGCTCCTGCTGATCTTTCATTCCTTTTTTCCTCCATTCTGTAGTCCTTGGACTTTTGCTTTATCTGCTTCTTTTCACAGCACTTGTGAAATGTTTAGCTCACAGAATACAAAAGTCCCATCAAAACCAGGTTTGTGTTCCTTTATCCCCAGTCCTTCAAATGATTCTTCATGCGTTCTTCAATGACTGAGCTTCCTTGGAAGAATCTTGTTCAAGAATCTATAGTTTTCCTACGAAACACTTCAGTCACTTCTATAGCATCTTCAAGATGATGTACATCCAGATTGGAAAAAAAACTTACCAGAAGTATTTTTTTTCATGAATGCAGTCAGACTGCAAGGGTTTGGACTTGCCCGTAACACTATGAATAGCTTAAGTGTTGATAAGTACCTACATAAAGGGGATAGAGGGCCAGGCCTACTTGCTTGCCTCTTCCTTCCTTCTATCCTTCTTTTCCCCCTTCTTTCTGACTCTCTTTTTCTCTCTTTCTCTTTTCTTTGTTTGTTTGTTCTTTCATTCATTCCTTTATTCATATTTGTTTCTTTTGTTCATTCTTGTTGTTTCTCTTTCTGCTTCTTTCTTTCTTTCTTTCTTTCTTTCTTTCTTTCTTTCTTTCTTTCTTTCTTTCTTTCTTTCTTTCTTTCTTTCTTTCTTTCTTTCTTTCTTTCTTTCTTTCTTTCTCCCATCGTAAAATATTGTTCTAGGTGAGCAAAGATGCTTCCTTTTTTTTCCTCAGAGATTGTGCTTTGAATAATATGTGTCAGCACTATAATTTCTCTCTGGAACTTGTATAATATTTAAGATTTGTACAGATCTACTGCAAGCATCAGTGTTACTTCTCAACTACTACTATTATAAATATTATGTCAACATCTTTTACCTAGTTAAAATTTTTAAGAAATAATTTTGTACCATGAATTTTCAGAACCATCAAAACTTTTATTCCTCTTCTAGCTTAACTTAATTTTGGTGTACCTGATCAAATTTATGGCAAAAGAAAGCAGTGTTATGTATGAGAATTACTTAAAAGGGTAAAAACCTTTGTTCCTTAATTTTATGTGTTCAGCTGAAGAGCCCCTGAAAGCCTGCTTTCTTATTTGTTTCATTTTATTTACTTCTATGAAATCAATCTTAGTTAAATGATAATCAAAGAGAAATCAGAATCGGAGTTACTTATCTCAGGAGATGCAGTCTGTAACAGTGTTGGTGAATAGTAAATATTGTGTGCTTGTCTACTCACAAAAGTGTTTAAGATGAAAATTTGAGAGCATTTGTTACTGAAAATTTCCTTGGCCACTACCAGTGTTGTTGAAACTGATTTTGAATTTAAGAACAAAGTTCTGCAATGCCAATGTTGTAAAATTTGGCTAGAGTTCAGATGCAAAATGAAGTTAGAAACATGCTTGAATACTGTTTAGAGATGCCTTTGATATGTTGATCAGAGTTTTCTTTCAACAACCCCAGGTGGCACTGAAGGCTGGGGGCAGAGTGGCTGGAAAGCTGCCTAGTGGAAAAGGACCTGGGGGTGCTGATTGAAGTAGCTGAACATGAGACAGGGTGTGCCCAGGTGGCCAAGAAGGCCAGTGGCATCCAAGCCTCTATAAGAAATAATGTGTCCAGCAGACCAGGGCAGTGACTGTCCCTCTGTACTGGACGCTGGTGAGGCCATGCCTTGAATCCTGTGTCCAGTTCTGGGCCCCTCATGACAGGAAAGACATTGAGGTGCTGGAGCATGTCCAGAGCAGAGCAATGGGGCTGCTGAAGGGTCCAGAGCACAAGTCTGATGAGCAGCTGAGGAAGCTGGGTTTGCTAAGTCTGGTGAAAAGGAGACTCAGAGGGGACCTTACTGGTCTCTACAAATACCTGAAATGAGGTTGTAGCAAGGTGGGTGTCAGTCTCTTCTCCCAGGTAACAAGTGACAGGATGAAAGGAAATGGTCTCAAGTTGCTCCAGGGAGGTTTAGATTAGTTATTAGGAAAAAATTCTTTGTGGAAAGGGTTGTCAAGCATTGCCACAGAAGTGGTGGAGTCACTCTCTCCGGAGGTGTTCAAAAAACCTGTGGATATGCCACTGGAGGATGTGGTTTATTGGTGAGCACAGTCAGGTTCTAGGTTGACAGTTGCAGTTGATAATACCAGAGATCTTTCCCAGCCTTAACGAGTCTATCATTCTATGCTTCTAAAGCAACTCTATTCATTATCTTTGGTCATGGTGTCAATTGACTGATTACACAACAGAACTGCATATCTAGTTTTAGGTGACCAGAAAGTGCACACCTAGTGGCAGGATTTTATCTACATAGTGATTGAGGAGGAAAGAATTTGCAAAATAGTCAGTGAAGCCATGGTTCACCCTTGCAGTACATCAAGTATCTTATTTTAATGTATAATAAAAATTAATTCCCAAAATAAAGAAACCATTTTACAATGCACTATTACGGTGATAACTGAACGTCTGAAACAACTGAATGCACACATTTGATAGTGTATTACTGACATGAGACACTACCATAAACCAAAACAGTACAGCAGAACCTTTCATGAGCATGACTCAGTACAACAAAACAGCTTGCGCTCCAAAGAACTTAGTCTATTTCTGTGATTCCCCAAATTGAGAAAAAAAGCAATTGCTATGGTGTCCTTCTAAAGAAGACCTGAGAAAATATTATATTTAACAGCTAAATTATTTATAGTTAAACTTTACATGATAGTGAGAATTTACAGGGCCAGCTAGTCATAGAGTGTTGTGTCTCATATCACACAGAATACTGCTTTTCAGAAGGGCTCTCTGGTCTCAGCCGCATTGTGCATCATTCCAAAAAGCAGCAGTTTCTTCAAAAGTCTGTCTTTATTATCATAAAATTGTGAAAATTTAGTGTAGCAAAACCAGATTCAGAAATGACAGAATGCCTTGTGGCTATTTTGACCTATTTTATCATTAGGATTGGGGCTGGGGCAATTTAAATGCCTCAGGTTGCACTGTTGGGTCTGACATGCTAATGTTGTGCCCTGTAGAATTCTGCAGGTAGATTGTTGTTGGTTTTGGGTTTTTTTAATAACATTTGTACTGATTGACAGAACATCCAGTATCGCAGTACCTGTAACATATTTAAGGAAGAAGCCGAAATGATGGTCTTTCTGCTAGAGAAAGATGTAAGACTTGCACGGCAGTGAGCCATTGGCTGTGACTGACACACTTTGCCCAATACATGTGAGAAATTTCTTCTTATCTGATCTATTATGAGGTCATATTGTTCCTTGATACAAGTAATTAATTTCTTATAATCAACTTCCATAATAAAAAGGAATAAGCTCATTTAGCCCCTGGAAATTTTTCCCTGAAACAATGTTAAGATTTCTCCTAAGTGATTAGCATTTATTTGCAATGAAACTAGAGTGTGAAATTGAAGTGAAACATTATTTATATTTGCCCTAATTTTGAGCTAAGAGTTGCAGCAGTTTCTTTCATTCTGCTGTGACAGGAAAAGTCCTGAAAATACTGCTTTTGAGGTAACACCTGGGAAAAAGAACAGGACTGGTTGGGAATTTTCAGTGAAATTTATTTGCATCAAAACACTGTGGTTTTTAACTGCCATTATTTGCTGATTTTTTTCTATTATTATTATTATTATTTATTTTCTATTTTGAAGGAGAAAAGGAAGATTTAAAAAAAAAAGTCAGAAAAAACCAAACTAAAATTACAACTGACAACAAGTGACAACCAAGAAAAAATTCACCTATTTTTTCTGAAAAATTTTAAAAGCTATATAATTGATCTAAGAATTCAAAGAGATTATTTATAGGAAATTTTTCGTATGGGGATTTTTCTATCTCAAATTTGCTATCTCAGACCAGTCTTGCAGAATCAATTAACCCTCACTTAAAAATATCCTGTTCCCAGCCACCAGATAAATATATAATTAAAGAAGCAAACTTGAACTTGGGTTCTGTGAGTGATTTGATAAGATATTTTCAGGTAGCTGAAACTAAATTAGGTGTTTTTTAATATTACTAGATGTTGAGGTTTTTCATAACATTGAAATGAGGAAGTTTCCTTTAATGCACAATTCGAATAAAATTTAGTGTTGCAAAACAAGTGGACTTTCCTGTTTTGCAGCAGCAGCTCCTAGAGAATTACCTGTGTCTAAAGAGAATTAAGAGCAATCCTTGTTGGAGCAAGAAAAGGTTATTACTGACCTCCTGCACCGCTCACTTGGTGGAGCCCTGGTACCCATGAGTGGATGAGCATTTCAGGAAAGTGACACATACAGATATGAAAGGAAATGCAATGTTTGTTACTTGTTTCTTTTAGGGTGTGGAAATAATCTGTTTGGTATTTTGATGGTGGATGACTTTTCAGAAGAATTTCTTAGTGACTAAAGTGTTTGAGATCATGTACATACAAATGCATACAAACAATTGTGGATCTTTCTGCTCTCCTACCTGTCTGGTTAAGGGTCAGATTTGGTAGGCAGTCAGGGACCCTCTGGTCTACACACTTGAGTGAATAATCAGAGCCTCTTTTGAAACAGCTCAGAGTGTTCTCACATATCTCACTGTCTCTGTCTGTACTGAAAGACCATTTTAAATCCAGATTAGTATTCAGCCAAGCCTAATCTTGATTTTGCTATCTTCCAATGTAAAAGATATTTCACACTATCTCTTTCGAGAAAAATTTTGGAACAAGACACCACCTTCTTGCTAGAATAGTAATTTTGCATCCTCCACCATCTGACTTTTGTAGCTGAAGGGAAAAATTATTTTATGTTTGCAAATGTTTTGCTCACTTTTAGTCACTAGAATGACAAAAATGGCTTTATCTAGGGAAGCTAAAACAACCTGCCCAAATCCACAAATCGAAAAAACCAACAAAAACCCACTCACATGTATGCTGAAAAATCAGTATATAAAAGTTGCCACTATGTACTGCTGTCTTTCTGGAGTGAAAATTAGGACAACAAAAGCCTAAGGTGGTGTAGGTCAGTTAGCTAATAAAGGGTGCTGAAGTAATGATGAGTTAATATGAAACAGCTAATTTGTCTTTGTCCATTTTAATGCTAATCTCTTTGTACCACATCATTTCCCAGACACTGTTACTCACTGCAGGGCAAACCTGCACTGAGTTAGAAAGGACCACAAAACACAACTGCTCGTCACAATATGTTTGACTCTCTGAATACATTCCTCTGTCTGTATGAGTCTGGCACTACACAATTGTTTTCAATGTCTGTACATGTTGTAGTGTAGAATTTTTTTCTGATGTACCTCACAGCAGTTGTCTAATGGGATCATTTCCAGCTAGTCTTTCTGCTTTTTTATAAGTGAGAACATAAAATTATATGAGCTGGGAGCATATAAATTTAATGCCCTATTTCAGACAATACTTCACTTTCTTGTTGTTGGACTGTTTTTTTTCCAAACACATATCTCAATATTTGTCCATATTAAGTTTAATCTTATATGTTATTGCTCAATTTTTTTGCCTTGTGACATCTTTCATTTACTCAGCATTTATATTTGTCCCAAGTATTTCAATACCTTCTGCTGACTTTTTTTGCTTGATTTTTCACCCATTTTTCAGGTCATTGATCAGTTTATTGAGAAGCACAGAGCTTAGCAGAGGTTTCTGTGAAACCCTGCTTGTGATCTGCATTTGTTCTTCATTCCACTGTTTACTGTTTCCATTATTTGTCCATTCAAGGACCTTCCTTCTTATACCATGGCTATTTAGACTCATTTAGCCTTTGGCATTGGATCTTGTCAAAACCATTTTGTTGGAAAACACCAATAATGTGCTTTTCAAAAGCAGCGGGGGGGGTCTTCCTCTAAAAAAATGATATTGCCTCATTCTGCTACAGTTTCAACTAGTTTTCATGTTTAAATGTCATGTGAAAGGATCTGCAGAACCTTTCTTTACAATCTAATATCCTAAGAACCAAAAGAAGTTCCAAATGAAAGACCAAGCACACCACAACCAGCAATTTGCCTGTTTTGCCAGTGGCTTCTTGCAGATTGCCTGGGTGTATAATGCCTAGACCTTATGGACTATGGGTTTGTTTCATAGTCTCTCCTGCTAGGCTATCAGTTTCAGACAGATCCTTTGCTAAATCCTCCAGTAGAATTTCCACTTTCCCTGATTTGCCACAATGATTTCCAATTTCTGTCTGAACACTTGCCTTTTAAGTTCCACGTTGTCCTTCACCTTGTATTACAAAGAGAAACAGTAGATAGCAAAGAGTATGTTGGGTCATTGCAGTGTCGTAAATTCTGATTTATTCACATAATCAGGAACTCGAACAGCCATGGTTGGATTTCCACTGTCAAAAATTGATGGTCTGGCTTTGCTGCCATTAAAGCCTTGGGGGCAGACTTTTTAATGGACTTCAAATCAGTCACAATAAAAATTGTAATCATGATTCACGTTAGTGTTCAGGTTTAATATTGGAATTACTGTGCAAGTCTCTTTGGTCTATATCCTCAAGGAACTGAGGCACAATCTTATTCCCTATCAGATACACTTTCTAAGAGCCTCACATACGAAACTGGAGGCCAAGCAATCCTAAATGAAAAATTATCCAAATTGTTCAGAATTTTAAATATAATAATAAGATAGTTGCAAAGGAGTTATTTTTGAAGCACGTTCACGAGGAATGATATGAAGAGAAAAACCTAAATCGGGTCCATTAGAATTCAGCTCTTTCAAAGATTTTTGAAATTGTTTTATTTCTTAAATCATATAGCAAATCAGCAACAGGATCAGTGTAGCATAGATAGTGTTACTGTGATATTAAATTCAGTTTGCTCTATATGTTACTGACATGATATATTTCAGGTTTTTTGTGTACTGACATAGTTTATCTTTGCAGTTGATACAGTTAATTACATTTTCAAGGAAAAGTATAATGAGCTTTATAACTTGGCAGAGAATTCCTAAGACTACTGAAATGGAAAAGACATTATAATATAACTTGTCTGTGTGAGACATTCATTTTCACTGTACCTATCCAAGAAAATTCAGCATCAATGAACTTGTTAAATCCAATGTTAAAATTTACATCATTAGATTTCAAAGTCAGCAAGCAGACAAAATTATTTAGTGATGGAGTTTCTCTGGGTTTTTTTGTGGCATTTTTGAGATTGGAATAAATTGTTTACTTGACAGACAGGTGGCTGTAGAGTGATTACAGCTGATTTTAACAATTTGTGACAGTAAGGGAAATTAGAGCTCATTAACATTCATTCAACCCAGTGTCTGCACCACTGATCAATGACTGGACTACTCTATGGCTTAAAATGCTTAATGATTCTTTGTTTGACAGGAACTGACTGCTACTGGAGGAAAATGTGGATGATCTGATAGCTGGCAGAGCAAATGTGGCCTGCACTTTATAAACGGGAAATGTGAACAACTCGGGAGCAGAATGAGTGCGAGAAGCCTTTCAAGGCTTGTGGTGATTGATAAACTGTGTTATGGTTGACACAGACATTCTGTGTTCTGCATAAGAGTGTTAGCATCTGACTGAGCAGAAAAGCAGGGGAAAGTGAGATTGTCTGTGTGATTAGTGGAAGGTAATCAGCCATCTGTTAGGCAGAATGCACTTACTAAAGATGAAGATAGAAAGCATATGTGTGCATGCGCTTACACAGGATCTCTCACCTTTTATACAAGTATCCATGACAATATAAGACTGTATATAAAGAATTAACACAAGGCAAAAAAAACATGCTTGATTCATCTATTTTTTTTCTCCCACCAGAAGGAATGCAAGCTGGTAGCTGTGTTGTATAGTTCTTAAATGTGCCCTTCTGCAGACTGAAAGAGTAGTTTTTGAAGTGGCAGAAATAAATAATTTGAGGAGTATTTCTAGAAATAATGGTATCATAAGTCACAGTCTGATTGTGACAATAAAAATAAGGTTATGCCCTGCAAATGTTGAAAGATGAACTTTTTTTTGATCAGGACATTTGACATTGCGTTTTCATCTGTTCACCTGCAAATTTAAAATCAGCTGGTTTGTACAACTACTCTGGGTACAGAAAAGGTTTGGTTTAGAAGAAAGCTGGAATGTGATTTAGTATGGCTTACCCACCTAAAACTGTTATTGATGCTACCAGGATTTTTCTGATGTAGAAAACGAGACGGAGCATAGCTTTTAAGTTTCATAAAAAAATTTTGGCAGTGATAGAGGTCCTGCTTAGAAAGAGAATAATCCCTTCTTTACCTCATTGCAAAAAGTATTCATTCAATTTTAATATGTGTTCTAACACTTATTGCAGTGGTTTACAATTCACTATTCGTACATCCCACAAAATTTGGAAAAACAAAATACTCCAGAAATATAACAAAATTTAAGGCCAGCATTTACATTAGTCACTTAGAATATCAATATATGACCCCAAAGTATTTTTTAACCTGATCATCCCTTCTTATCCCTTTTTTTTAAGCAGATGTTTTAAGCCTGCTATACGACAGCTTGCTACGTTGTTCTTAAATACACTTTTTGAATTTCAAATTAAAATAGGTTTTGCTAAAATTTATCGTACGTCACTTATGGTATGTTATGCAAATACTGGAACTAATGGGGATTTCCATGCTCTATCCTGCTGTTTGTACCTTCCATGTTTCAGTATGAAATTGCTGTCCTAAACATTGGAGGAGAGAGGATACAGCTAGAGGACAGTAGATGCAAGCACCCATATGAGAATGGAGTGGAGAATAGACAATTGGGTCCTCTTCAGTAGCTGGTGGCTTCACAAAACTTCATGAATGCAAGGCTTGCACGTGGTCAGTAATCCAAAAAACAGAACCTACTTCTGACCAAGAGTGTTTCGGCAGGTTTTATAACTCCTAAATCGCATAAAATAGATATGTCTCCGAGGTCGGCTGCCGCTGGGCCTTGTTGTTCGCTATTTCATACTTCGATATTAGAATTTTGTAAAAACACCTCAGCGTCGGGGATTTTCCCGCTTTCCTGCCGCATGCAGGGCGTGCCGGTGCCTGCAGGGTGCCCTCCCCGCGCCCTGCCAGCGCAGGCGGGACGCGGCAGAGCTGTCGCTGTCGCTGTCGCTGTCTCTTTGCTCCCGGGGCGGGCGAGCCGCGGGCGGGAGGTGACCCGGGGCTTTCGGTTTCTCCGGTGGCTGTAGGAGCTCAAGTGTGACCGCACTCCTTCGGTGCCAGCGTTCTTGGAGAGCGCAGGAGGACCTCTCGTTTGTCCTTTCTCGCAGCATAGCTGGATGATGATGCCTCTTTATCCTGCCAAGAATCAATTTAAAGAAATCTGTGTCCTAGTGTTTGGATTCAGTCATTTCCAGCTGCAAGTTTCTCCTTTCAAGCATTTGTGAGCTTTTTAAAGCTTTCACAGACCTTACTAATTAGTATCCACAGCGTATTTTATTACTTTCGTAGAATTTTTTTAATTTATTTTTTTTTCAAATATGAAAAGAATTATTTCTTTTAAAATTTCTCCACATATTCTTAATTGAAGTGTTGCAGCTTCTTCTGATCTGGCAGAAAGGAAAGGATTTAAAGGACTTGACTGTAAGAGCTACTAGGATTAAGGAGGCATTAGCTGTAATGCTGGAGAGCCACTCTCACAGAGTCAAGCACATCGTAGCAAAAAACAGGTCAGCAGGTTCCTAATGGTTGCTAATTGCACACTCAGTGTATGAGAGCTAGAAGCACGCTCTGCATGCAGCATGGACTAGCTTTTGTTTGCTTCTGCAGGAGCATGTTTTCATTTCTGTCTGCTAATTGCTTTAATGTCCTTACGAGAGCTGAGTCATACTGAAAAACTCTGTAAGACTGCCAGGGGTTATTCTACGTGAAAAACTACAAAGCAAGCACTGCTCTTCCTGCACTTTGGTATCATTTAGTGATTCACGACCAACTGTTTTGCTGATAGGCATGTTTAACAATAAACATGCAGAAACAAGGACCACATGTGTTTCACCAAAATTTCCTTTTCAGGAGGAAATATTGTAAAGAATATGTTTAAAATATTGAGATAGTTTTGGCTGTTAGAACAGATGAATTCTATGCTTTAGAACTGGGACTATGATCAGCAGTGTCTAAGACAAAAATGTTATTACACCGATTTTCCTAGCAATATATGTTGAGTATTTCTGGCAACAGAGTTTTAGCTGAAAAATAGGCAATGTAGAGAGATGAACTTAAAAAATACTCAGCATCCTGAAACGTTAATTTCATCTGACTTTGCTGCAGAACTTTTTATTTAACACCATTAAATTTGGAATTTTTCAAAATATGAACTAAAAGAGTTGGAAATTTTACAGCAGGCACTGAGAATATTTGGATTCTTCTTTCATTCCCTTTGCTTGATTGCACTGATAGAAAATTTTGTTCCGAAGTGCCAAATTAGTAACAATATTTAGCACAACTTAAATATATTGTTTTGTGAGCATGATAGATGAGCAAACGCTGATTTACTAAGTAGTGGCAGGGTGGGAAATAAAATCAAATTAACATAAGATATACATTTTTTGTCCTTCCTGGCTATAAGTGAAATTGTGACTGGATACTTCTTTGATACTCTCACTGCCTGCAGGAGTAGTCTTTGGATGCTGAGACTCCATGTGAAAAATTTAGGAATATAACTCAGTAGTCACAGTGTAGTTGATATATTAGTGAAAGGCACTGTTTTTTCTACAATCTTATAGCTTTTATTTTAAGTAAGTAAAGTTGTTTTGGGTTTTTTTTTTTTTTGGTTGCTTGGTTTTGGTTTTGTGATTTTTGGGGTTTTTTTTGTTTGTTTGGGTTTTTTTATGCATAGGGTTTATGGCAGCCTTCTTCTTGTGTAGGACACGTGTAAGTAGAACATACAGAAGAAGAGGTACAAAGTAAAATGTTTTACTTATTTACATTTTCCAGTGGACCTCCTAAGTGTATATTGATGGCACAGAACTTGGGCTTTCATAAAGCCACTTCATAAAATGGTGTATATTTTAACAATTGGAATTATTATATCTACATTTTGCTGGAGTTCTTGCTTATTGCAACTGTTCTTAATCTAACAAAACTACTAGAATTTAAAGTTCAAAATGAAAATCAATAAATCAACCAAGTGTCCTCAATAAGTGCTTCCAGTTTGCCTGCAAATTTTTTGTTGTACATGATCGACAGTCGAGTTGGGAAATTGAAATAAATCTTGAAATATTCTGTGTTTAGTCTTAAATTTCAGGCCAAGGAATATGTCCCAATATGTACTAGTTCATGAATACCAGTTTTGTATTAACTTGTGGAGTTCAGTAAAGTTCTGCTGACTTTGTCAGTGTTCATCTATTTATGTTGCAGTTGTAGAAAATAAAAACATATTTTTCATTAATGAAAACTATGGTTTCCAAGGTGATTGGAAATTAGATGAGAAATTACAATTGGAAATTACAATGAGAGAATTGCAGTATTTGTTATTTTTCTCATGCGAAGATCTTGTTTGCTCAAATCAAAAAAGTTATTTTGAAAAAAATCTATTTAGCCTTGAACTTCCAGTATAAATTTTTAGGGTGAATAATTTATTTAGATGCGCAGTACATCTCAGACATTATCATTTACTCCTTGTCTTCGAATACTTTGTTGCTAAATTTGGTCTTAAAACAGCAGCGTGTTTTCTTTTTATCTTTGCAGCTATTTTTGAAAGAAGCATGGTTTAGACTTTCACATGTTAGCCATGGATGTAGCACTTTCTCCCCTGAGAACACAAGAACTGGATCCGATGCCATCTGATGCCTCTCCCATGCTCATAAACATGACTCCTACGGTGGAACAAGAGGGGGAAGGGGATGTCATGAAGGACCTTGACTCTGGCCAGCAGTACGAAAAGCCTCCTCCTCTACACACTGGGGCTGATTGGAAGATTGTCCTCCACTTGCCAGAAATTGAGACCTGGCTTCGGATGACGTCTGAAAGAGTCAGGGATCTGACCTACTCCGTCCAGCAGGACTCGGATAGCAAGCATGTGGATGTGCACCTCGTACAGCTGAAGGTATGATGAAATTTATATTACAGACTTCTCAGTGAAGGTGTCTCACTCAACTCTGCCATTAGTAAAATAAACAAAAGGGCTTTTCCTAACTGCTGAAGCGTGTCTGACAGCCTGTGTTAAAAAGTGAATAAATCCTTTTAAGGGAGATAATAGAAACCACTTAATTATCAGATTTTTTTCAAGGTTATTTGCTCATTACTTAATTTAACAGTCACAACCATATTCACGAACATATTCATACTCCAAAAGCAGGGAATAAAACATTAGCAGTAACCTCACTGGACATCTCACAAGTGCTCAGAAATATTCCCAATGATTTTAATGGGCTTCTATATCTAAAACTCCCAAATAAAATTCCAACAAAATTCCAACAGAGCCACTCATTTGAAAACGATGCAAGTTTCAGAGGTAATAGGATACACATGTGATCTAATGTCTGGCCTTTCAGTTATGGAAAGATTACATTGAAGTCTGAATTCAGGTGGAACTACATACAAAATTTTAAATATTAAAAAGTTTTTTTCAGATCTTTTTTTCAGATCAGAGACTTGGTGAAAAATATGAAGTGACGAGAGTTGAACAGTCGAAACAGTAAATCAACATTTTTTCCTTCCTTTTTCCAGCAAGAAAATGCATTAGCAAGACTGGAATTTGTCTCCCAAAAACATGTGGTTTTTTTAAGCTTTAAGAGCAACAATCTTCTTCCAACCCAACAGCTGAACTCAACTTTCTTTAAACAATTATCTCTGTCTTGGTCCCAGATTTAATTTTTGCTAAATCATTGAAGTTATTAAGGAAATTCAAGGCAAAATTCAGATAATTAGTGCCTGGGACTGTAAGCGTATGTTCATTTGCATGGCCTGGTTTGCTGCAGCAGATGAAGCACGCTTTTGAAAGGCGGCAATCTCCAAAAATAGCACAAATGTTATCTCTTCAGACTGAGCTGTCTTCAGAGTTGCATTCTGAGGCCTGTTTATGTGAACATAGTCTTCCTTCATACTCAGTGCAATGGTATTTTATTTGTGTTTATTTTAGGACTGGAGCTGTAAGCTGTCTTAAAATACAACACTGTACACTGACACTGACCAGAGTGATTGTACCGTAATCAGTCCTAACCAGACAGAGAGCTGATCTTGATTTTCCAATGGTCCCACCATTTTTCTAAAAAATTTAGGGTAGACATTGCCAGCTTTTGACAAAATCTGCAGTGTGCAGTAAGTTTTTAGCAGATACAGTGAAAAGGTATTTCTGCAGGCAGACATGGGAAGTCTTGCTGGACTTGGTGCTAGTTCTGATCTGGAACTGCTTGTGTCTGTATTAGCGCAGCGTTGAGCTGAAACTGGAAGTCTGTGGAGCTTGTGGGTGGTGTTTGCACACAGCTTTGGGCTGGTTCAGAGCACAAGCAGAACTGCTTACGAAATGAGAATATTCTGTACATACAGCTCACCCTCATGTGTCCACTAATACATTTTATTTATAAATAGAAGTCAGTGAACAGATAGCATTCCTCATGGTTTTTCTTCTTTTTAGAGTTTATTTGTGAAGTCACAAGAGTCAATGGGAGTTCATAAAATACTTTCCCAAGGGTTTTATCTATGTAAGCAAATGAATCAAAGTTTTAACAAACACATTAGGCATACAGAACTTCTGTGACCTGCTGACCTTTAAGTCTGTATACAGACAAAAAGAAATATGACTGTAGAAACAAGTGTTGTGAAATTATTTTATATAGTATAATATAATATAGACTTTAGATATATTTTGAATAGTTTATCTACTATATAACTAATGAAAACTAAGCAAAAGCCAAAACAAAACAAAAAATCCAAACCAAACAAAAACCCAACTATAACTTCATACAGATTTTTTTTTCTTCTGTCCTCTGATAATATTCCTGAGGGGCTACTTCCTAATGATGTGTGTCCTTCTGGAGCTGTTGTGCCCAGGCTTGACAGTGGGCTCAGTGTGAAGCTTGACCATTGCTGAGGAGACTGGAAAAAGTGTTTCACATATCTCTCAAACAATACATAACAATTTAGTATTTTTCTTGTTTTTCCAAACCAGCAGGAGATGGTTGATTCAAGTTCAGCTTGTAATTCACTGTAATTCCCAATCTCCTTTCCCACAATATGTTTTTTTCACCTCTCTCTTACCTATTTTATCTGCAAAATTGTACATGTAGGATTTTACTTTTGTCCATTATTAAACTTTTTTTCTTTTATCTCATTCCACACGTATCTCCTCCAAGCCCACTAATTGTTTTCATCTGCGGATTTAAGAAGTCTTCCTTCTGCTCTTTTGTCCAAATCATAATGAGAAAAATGAATTATACAGACTCTGGATAAAACTTTATAACATAATGGTTTCTGAATATAATTTTCAAAATAAAAATGTAGCAGTAAGACAAACAATTTTTCATTTTCGCATGGCTTTTTTTCCTCAGCCAGGAGATGTCTGATTCCATTTTCATGAAACTTTCTATTTGTTTTGGATGCTTAGAGTTGATTTCCTTCCTCTGGCTGTCAGTTGGCTTGTGGTGATAAGACTGGTTTGAGGATCCAGGCCATAGCAGACTCTTTATATTATTCCTTGGAAAAATTGCTCAGCACACAGATCATCTCTTTCTCTTGAGAAAATTTTGTCAGTATCTCAGTTGCAGATCTGTCTGTGCTTCTGCTCTTTCTGTAATCAAGAGCATTGCTTCTTTACTGTGGCTTGTTCCCCAGGGATTTTGGTGTTTGCTGCTAGTCTCTTTCCATGCTGCATGACTTAGGGCTTTACTAACCACCACTGATCCTTTGAAAATACTTGTTTGTCTCACTTTTGCAATGCCCTTTCTCAGAGCTAGCCACATAGCATGAGTGGGAGGTTTTCCTTATATTGTCCCTCGGGAAATTTCCTGGAAAGCTCGTCTTCACATGAGTGCTTCAAGAAGATAGTTGAACTGTAACTCTTCTGATTCCAGAATGCCCTAATTTAGTCATTCATCTGGCATCACTCTTAACTCAAGCTGTTCTATGATACATTTACATCTCTCTAACACATTCAGTGGAGCTGTTATCAATTGCAAATATTGTAAAACAGATTTTAAAAAATGATGTTTTTGCAACAAGAAAATATAGAAGTGCTCTCTTTGTCCCTTGTATTGTCTTAAACGGTTGAGATGCTTTCATGATCCATTTAGTTTTTTATATTTTTAATTAAATATATTTGCTTTTACAGCAAAATCTTTCTTGGAATCCTTCTGAGGTATAACTTGGATTCAACTCCTGTTCTTCTGCTTTACTTTATACCCCTTAACTCTCACAAGGAAGGGTCTACTGTTTCAAATGATTGATAACTGCTTTCCATCTTTTTGAAAAAAAATAATTTGGGATGATCTAGTATAATCTTCTGTATCTGAGATGTCTGTTAATTTCTAACTTATTTTGGAGTAAAGCACTCCACCACTTCTTTGTGACTTAAATACCTGAACCATATATTATATATTGTCATAGAAACAAACACAATTTATGCTATGATAGTGTCTCTTTTGCAGACCACGGATGTTTTCTCTCTTTCCAAGTAGACAGATTTCAGTCATCTTTTTCCAGGATACCTGGGTCAGTCTCAAACATCTCTTGACTGGATCTCTCATCGTTCCTCTTGACTCCTACCAAAAATTTTTCATGAATTTTGGATAGAGATCAAATATCATGTAACCATTATCCTTTCACTATCTCTGTTTCTACGTTTTTGAAGGACACAGACTTTTTAGTTGCTCTTTTTCCTTGAATTTAAATTCTGGCTAAGAGGAGAGTGTGAGAAATTATCAAAACAAGATATCAAAGATATTAAAGTGTATTAGAGTCTAATATATTTGCAGTTAGATACAGGTTATTCCTTTCTTCATTACATTCTGAGCATTTTGAAAAAACGTAAAACCCAGGGTAGAGTAGATACCTTTCTCATCCCCTCCTCTTTAATTAGCTTTTTCTAATCTTCTGAGTAGTTTAGTTTAGTAAGCCTACATTTTAAAATTTTCAGTTTTCCCCTGTGGCCTAAGCATACTCCTTGATTTGGAAAAAAATCAAAATGGAAATAATGGAATAGAAGAAATAAATCTGTGTTTCTCAAGTTCTATCTGGTCAAACAATCCCATTGCTTAGAAACCTTCCAACTTGTCTGGCAATTCTACAGTCTTGCTACGATGGAAGTTTTTTGGAAAAAAAAGTGACTTGTTTGCCATATCCTAATGTGCTTTACTACAATAATAGCACACCTGTGAAAGTCATCTTGGTTTTGTAGCTGTTAGGCTAACCTCTCTTCTGCCTAAGAGAAGGAAAATCTCTTTTTCCACATCCCTCAAAAATTGTCCTAATCCCTTGCTATGAGCTATCAAACATAAACAGAGGCTAATGCTCCCTTCTGTGCAGAGTGCAATCCTGGATGTGTTGGACATGCTGTTCACTCGCCTACCAGGTCAGTGCCTCCAACGAGGAAACGATCATCAGGTCAATTTTCTAGGTACTAATTAAGTTTAGAAATTAGGTACAAAGTTACTTGTCAGGATTTATGGTAGTCTGAGTTCAAAAATGCAAAATTTTAGGCAGCAGAATACTTTCACTGAAATGAGCAACAGAGGTGTTCTTGTGGTATTTAGACATCTACAGGCTAATTGGCAACTGAGCAAGATGATCCAGGACTGCGCTTTGTCTGAAAACAGAAAGAGCATATATATTTTACGGGAGACTCAGCTGCCTTCTGAAGAAAGCTGGATCAAATTAAGATAGAAGGCTGCTGGTTAGAATAAAAATAAAAGGGTCAAAGAATTGGGAGCTAATAAAAAGTAGAAAAAATTGAGAAACAATGAGAAATTCCTATCTGTTTCTGAGTAGAGAAGAGAGCACTACTTTGGTTAGTCTGCTGTTATATATGTATCAGGGGAACAAAAATAGCTAAAAGCTGGAGTAGACTTAACTGGTAACCCCAGTGATAATGGAAGATCCGGCTTGCATAATTTATCAGGATAAATGAATATTTAATAAATGTTGCAGACAGCATTCTGGACTCTTTTAAGCTTGGACTCTCTTTCTGAAGAGCCAGGAAAGCTGACCAATAAAAATTGTTGGAATCAGTGTTCTTGTGATAAAGGGATTTGGATATTCCTTGGAGTGGCAGGACATCAGCACTGGATATTCCTTCTGGGCTTGGGCAAAACAGATTAAAAAGAAAAAAGAAAAAAGAAAAGGCATATGTTACCTGATAGACTCATTTGAGGTCATGTACACGGCCTTTGGAAAGGAATTTTGAACAATGTGTGGAGGATCCAAGCCTTCTCCTTAATGCAAGGGACAATATGAACAGCTCCTTTAATCAGCTTGAGTTTCTACAAAGCAAACCACTAATGATACACTGAGGAAATATTCTGCAACCTGTGACATTTCTTCCAAGGACAGAGATGCATTCATTAGTTCTGAGTGACGTATTTGGACATAGAAGGGTGATGTGTAATTCAGGGGCGTTGTAGATAGGAGTACAGTAGCATCTGCAATGCTGTGGAGGTCTTAAGATTGTCCTAAAATAGACATTTGGATGGTTCAGCAGTCAGGAGACTCAGAAGAAAAAAGGTACATGTTTGCCTGTGACGAGGGAAAAAGTGGGTCTTCTACCACTCGCAATTTCTTCTAGTTCTAAAATGAAAACTCTGCAAAATCTCACTTTCATTTGGATATTTACACTTTTGAAACATATACTTACTTCAAAATTTCTGTTTTACATGTCAGCAATACATGAATGCATGTAAATGCACTTCGACCCAATACAATTATTATTTCTTCCTCCCCTCACTCCATATTGCTTCTACATTAAAATATGCTAATACAGGCTGTAGAAAATGAGCTAATATGCTCTACCAATGGTCTCTGGAGAAATATTAAAGTAACTATCAGACTCCAGCACAGATGGTACCTATTACAGACTTCTCTAGCCTATATCCCAGTCTGACTCAAATACAAATGTTTACTGGATACAATGCTGTAATTATATAAATAGTTTTCATTATGAGGAAAAAAATTTGTATGTCAAATCATCGTGCAAATTCATTAACAAAAACATTTGCTGAGAGAACGCATTTTGTTGTGTAGTATTTGTGTATGTGATAATAATAACACATACTGAGGTTCAGATTTCCTGGAAAACCCTACATTAACACTATTTCAATGGTGTGACTAAGATTTAGTATTGTCAAATTTTAAAATGAGAGGTCATTGACATTATATAATTGTTTTTATTCAAAAGTAAGGATGCCAATGGGATTTTTTATTATGATAGCTGTAACTTTGTTGCAAGAATTTTTTTATGAATATCTATGCAAACATATATATATATGTGTGTATAAACAAAAGCATATGCACAAAAGCAGTGCTACATAAATCATAGTCGTGAGTTTTTTCTTGATGATTTTTTTGAGTCTATGTGTTATGAGGTAGGACAATATGGTATAACAGTCACCTATTTCTGATCTGCATTGTGAACTATTGTGTTTATAGGTGTTTTCTTGCTTAGCATATTTCAGTACTCCGTGGATGTATTTCTTATTAGTCCTTATACTGGCTGGGTTTCTTACTTTTTCAGTTTATAATTACATGTCACTTATAATAGATATCCAAAACCTGTAATATGGAATAAGGAAGCAGTCACAGTCAGGCACAGAAAATTGCACAAAATGTAAGGAATCTTTTAGTTTGTTACATTATGTTTAAAATTTCCTTATGGGCTTTCGTTATAGGAGAGTTGACAGAAGAAATTTAAGGTTATAGGATGATTGCTGTCTGAATGCCAAAAATGCAACATGAATATCTCGATAACATAGCAAACTTGCGTTTTAGTAAGAACAGGTTCTGAGAGTTGATGATTTTTAAACACCCTTGGATATTTGCCTCTTGCATTATGTGAATTACTCTGCAGAATGAAATCCCTTTCATAAATAACCATTAGAAACCCTGCAGTGAATTGATATGATTCCTACATAAATCAGCAGAGCAAAAGGTTCTGTGTATTTTCCTGTGGAGAAGGCAACGTGTCCGTATAGCTACACACACTTTTAATTGAAATGTTGTTGTACACATAGCAGCCACCTCGTGACTGAGGCGTGTGAGGTGCTTTCTGGAGGACGGAGATGAAGTTCATGTGAGCTTGCCAGAGCTTGATCTGTGTTCTTGGGGCAGTCTGGGAACCGCACTGGACCCTGACCTTCTCTTAAGGATTGCTCTGCAGCTGGCCCTTGTTGTTTGAATCTAACAAATACAGCAAGTCTGGGCAGGAGCCTGGGTTCAGGCTAGCGTCTGACTGACATTGTAGATGTAGTGATGTCATCTGCTTCAGAAAAGGCTGTAAATAAACAAAAGATTCTTTTTTTTTATGGCTTGTCTCATGCTTTTTTGATTTGTGCGCAAAAAAGCATTAGCAGGATTACATACATACATCCAAAAATGACTTGAAAATTTTGATGTGTTCCATTTCTCTAGTGAAATTGTGCAGAATTATAGACTGATGAACAAGTTTTCTCTTTGAACAGGAGCTGAACCATTTACAATGGACTGTGAAGAAACAGGGAGAAAAAGAACTAATACCTGCCAATTTCTCCCTATATATGATTCCCTGGAGAAAGACAGTAGTTTTCATGTAGTTAATTATGATTCTATATCTTGCATTTCAAAAGATGGAGCACTTCTTTTTTTGGAAGTGTTTCCATCTCTTTTTGGAAAACACATATAATTCAAAAGGCATAAAGCAGCACTGCATTACAGCATCACTACTACAGCAATCATAGCACTCCAAAGTTCTGACAGATCATTTATAAGTTTTCACAAAATAGAAAATCTGCTGAATGTAGTAGTACATTGCAATTTCCCTTTCCCACTGAGCAGTGTACTTACTTTTCATAATCTGTATTAGCTGAGAAAAGGTATCACAAAAATGTCTGAGCTATATTCTTTTATGCTCCTCAGTTGGCTCCGGAGCCACACATGCCCTTCGCTGTGGTTCCGTACTTCAAAAGGGACTTGAAGCAAGCTTCAATACGCAGTCTTCTCTTTTGGTGTGGCCTTTCATGTCTGTGTTGAGATGAATACATTTGCTTCTGATGACAAACAATGCAGATGTTCCACAGGCGAGAAAGCAAGTTTCTTCAGAGTAGGTTCTGTCGGTTTAATCATAGTTTATCTGCTAATGTATAGGGAAAAGATGATTTTATATGTGCATTTCCAGTGTGATTGTGATCTGACATTATGAAATATGTTATTCTTATAACCGACATACATATGTGGGTGTATATTTTCTTAAGTATATTTGTGTGTGTATGTTTGTAGTACCATAACAGAAATACGGTACCGCTGCTACCTCAGCATTTGCATATGCACATGTTCCTCATGCATTTCTGGTTTTCCTCAAAAATTCTTCTGAATTACCTGCCTTATAATACTGGAGCAACTATACTACAGTTCACTGTGGTGCACCATTAATGTGTGTGAGTATAAGACCTCCGTGTTTGCAGCTTATGTTGTGTTTCATAGATATTGAGGGGTTACTTTGTGGCTGTATGTCTATTTATACACTGACAGAATAAAATCTTCTGACATGACAGGGTATGGTTAGTACCCTTTGGGAAAAAGAAATTATAGTCAAGGAGAAATGTTATATTTTAAATGGTCCCAAGTATCTGTACTTTTGAATAGAGTAAAGTATCCAAAAGACCCCACAAAATAAAGACATAGAATGATATTTTAGGACCATTAAGCTGTGTGGGGTGTGCAAAGTGGTTTATACACCACATAATTGGCTTGTATGAAAGGTGTGGCTGACATCTCTTTCTACATCTCAGCACTGTCCAGCAGCTGAGCAGACAAAATCATCAAATGGAAGTCTGCAAAATCATTAGCAAACTATGCTCTAAAATCATAGAGCTGAGGTACTAAACTGAACATTCTTACTTGCTCTTCCACAGTTATTTTGAGGAAGAAAGCAAGGCTAGAATCCTTTTAATTAAATCCAGGATTTTTAGGCAAAATGAATTTAACGATCTGGACATTTATGAATATTATCAGATATTGTAAGACTCATGATAAAACAAAGGGAAGAGGGATATTTCCAAGGGCAATTGTAGGATTTCTACAGACGTGGTACTACTGAAGCTAGTCTGTGTTTTCTTTGCTAAGGTCATCTGCACTTCTTTCTTACAGTGTTTATGGGGACTTTCTGAAATTTCAGGTGCCTGGTTTAACTGTGAAGACAAAACAGTTTGCCACACATTTGTTTGTCTGTCATGAGGTACAGAATCCCTTTTTCACGTGGGACCAGGATCTTAACTTGAAATAGATAATTTTGATACGCTGGATTAACATATCAAATTTTACGCAGGGCATTACCAGTAAATGTGGTTAACCTCATATGTATTATTACAAATATAACCTTCTCTTCAAAGGGTACTTTAAGTATCCACCTTGTTTATGAACAGCAGTTCAGTATGAGAGATTAAAGCAGAGGTAAATAGAAGAATACATGAGAAAGGAGTCGCTCTCTTTTCTCCAAAGGAACATTGCATTTCTGTTTACAAATAAGATTGTTTGCTTTCAAAACGACTCTCAAAATACTGAATGCTGTATTACTTTCAAACTTCAGGTAGAGTAAGGATTGCTGAAAACATGGTTTTTTTAACCACATTACAATTTAAGTTATATGCTTTTGATTTTCAGCTGAGTTCTACAAGAATAACTTCCCTGTCTCCAATCTGTTCAAGATTCATTTTTGGTCCTAATTATGAATGAAATATTTATAGTAGCTCTCAATGTCTGGCTTTATCTTCCTTTTTTTTTATGCTAATGAGTAGCTAAATCACCAAACTAAGCATTTGAGCAGCAAAGACTTCATGGTGATCTCCACTGCAATTCAAATGACTGTGCTCAGGTTTGTAGTCACAGTATTTGGGTGTGATTTGTGAATGTTGACCAATTCTCAATTATTAGATGGATTTTCTTTGCTACTGTGTTATCTTATATAGGAGACAGCAAATCAGAATGAAAGAGCCACACCTCTAAGTCATTAAAGAGGTTGCTTGAAAATTACCAAGGAAAATCCTGTGTTGTATAGGTGTCTTCTGAAAAAGACATTTTCCTCTGTTCACAAGAATGCATGTTGGTGCAGATTGGCTTGGGACTTCTATTTGTTAGGTTGCAAATTATGTTCTAACTGTTGGTTGCTAGCTCTCTTTTTCAGCCTCTCTCTTCTGTTTTATTTACCTTTCAGCTGTGTTCAGGTTCTCTCTCTCAAAGTTTTTGTCTTTCAAAACTCCCATCGGACTCCTGTCCTTTTTAATTTCCTTCTTCCTGTTGGTCCTTCACTGAAGCACAATGCTGAGTCATCTGCTGCCATGCTGAATTTCTACTTCAAAAAGCTGTGCTTTCTTTCCTAACCCAGACCAATGCCACGTTCTGTGGAGAGAGCAGGAGCCTGACAGAGCACAGGTTTAAGAATACTTACTGCATTAAAAATGACGGAGGGAAGTAGATGACAGCACTTCTCTCTACACATGGGCCTTACTTCTGTGTAGAGCATTTTTTTTTTGAAATCTGGTCTTGTGTAATGTCTATGACCATAAAAGAGTAAAGAAAGAAATTCAGTTTAAAGTGCATAGTACCTTTTCTAGTATGCTCAAATCAATGAGTGCGTAGGTTATTAGGGTGCAGGACTTGCTTTTGCTTCAAACACTTTTGAGTATGGTCGTGGTATGTTCCTGCAGCAATCCAGGTAGTCAGCAGCTGGCTTTGTGTTGTCCTGCATTACTAGAATCTGACCTTGCTGATTTTATTGGAGGTTTTATTCTTAGTTTTGTTTGTTCCCTTATTAAAGGCGAAGATTCAGTTGTTATAATTGAATGAATAATGATTTTGTTGCCTTGATGATTGAATAATTTGTCCTTGAATAAGAAATACAGCTTTTAGCATTTGTAGAAAGGAGGTGATTTTGGTAGTGAAATATTGCAACTGAGGAGTAACTATAGATTAGACATCTACAAGAATTTCTAAGAATTCTGCATTAAATGGGAATTATTAAATAGTTCAAATCTCCTTTGAAGGCCTCACTTCATCAAACTGTTCCTGGCAAGTAGGCTTTGCTCTCTTGCAGAACCAGTTGCAATTGGCAAATTACCCAGTGCATGGAAGTCTTCTTCTCAGGGCCAACCAAACAGAAACAAAAATAATAATAACAATAACAACTAGAAGAATACTAATAATAACAACTATTATTATTATTATTTTTATTATTATTATTAGGAAATACACAAAGTCAAAATCTTAGCTTTTAGTAATATAAAGAAAGCCAGGAAATGAATGGACATTTAGGATATAGTTTTGCAAATGTGCACATAGGCAACTTTATACTCCGGGGAAGCTGCTGAACTGTATGGAACTACAGAAATCGGGAGTTTAATAACACATTTGAATGACCTTTTAACGTATAAATAACATATTTGTAGTTTTGTACTTTGTTTAGCTACTTCTGTATTTATTTCATTGTATTTCTATTAGAAAAATTACTTTCACAAGGCACAAGTTTTCTGTCGTAGTATTGTAGGAAAAACTTTGCTATTTATCTTCTTGGTTCACTGTATAAGACAAAGTAGGTAAATGATAAGCTTAAAAACATTACTTTGTGTGTAACTAATTGCTTTTATTGTGTATGTTAATTTTCTTCTTGTTCCTTATTTCTATTCTTACAGCACGGGCGAGAAAACTACACAAAGCACAGTGTCCTAGAAACCTAGAATTCATGTTAAAACAAGGAGAAAAAAACCCAAAAAAACAACATGAAAACCCAGAGGCCCTGGGCGATAGTCTTGAGTAACACGTTTAGTAACTTCAATATTAGAAAGAGCAGTGAGACATTTCAGATGCAGCGGACTTCAGAGGCAGCAGGGTCTGCTGCGGCTGTGCTGCAGCACCATCTAGTGCTGTAGGAGCTGCCCAGCTGCTGCCCGTGCTGCCGAGGAGGGGAAAAAAGAAAAAGGGAGGGATGGGAAAGGGAAAAGTTTGCTATCACACGCACAGAACTTTGGAGCATTGCCAATAGTAATTTGCAAGTTTTTAAAAATATTTATCTGAAAAAAAATCTTTCCTAATGTTTCAAGTTTAGTGTACTTGCAAAATAAAATGCTTGATCTTGTAGTCGTAAAGCTGACATAGAACCCTCAGAGAAATATGTGTGTGTTTATGTACATATATTTATAAATATATATACTCTTGCTACCTCAAAACATTCAATATAAACAGTTAATTTCTGCTATTTCTCTATGTCAGAAAAATACCAACTTGGTAATACCGCTAACAGGAGACAGTGCTTAAATTAAGGGTATCCCGGAAGATGAAGATACCTATAACCCCAGACCTTTCTAATTGGATACAAAATTAAAGCTTCTTCAGGTTTGCATGGGTCACTGGGTAAATTAATATTTTGGGTGGTTTTGCCTAGTGTTTCGAAGTTGTATACATGGCACACCCAGTGTATACTTGACAAAGTGCAGTCCATACAGACACAATGTGACTTTTACTATGTCCAAAATAAACTGGCAGAAAAACCAGCAGTAAGAGCAAGTTATTGCAGTTCAACCCATCCACGAGACCACTGCTGTTATCACCCCGTCACCCTCCCAGGCAGCCCCTAAGGCAAGCTCTCTCTCTGTAACAGCGTGGTTCTCTTACTGTTTTGCTTACAGTTCACAATATATTTAAATCAAAATGTTTGTGGTAAGTGTTATTACAAAATCAGTTTTCTGGAAGAGGCGCAGACATCAATTTAACAGCATCCTGGAAACATAATGTACCCAACATGATAAAATTTTAGCATGAGAAATGTCCTTATGAATTAAGGAGACTAATGGATTTTGTTTAACTTCCTTTGATAAGTTTATGACCATCTAAATATCTAATGTCTAAATATATTTCTAAATAGCAACATGATAAACTCCTTTTATCCAAATGTACTTATCTTATTCTTCACTGAAAAAACCAAAGCAATCCAAAACAAAACCAGTGAAAAAGATGTAAAACAAGCTGAATTTGAAGCAGCTAATTATGAGAGCTGGCATGGATCTTCAAAAGTATCTGTGCTCTGTCTTAAAAATCTCTGTGTGTGCTTTCCCTTCCTTTCTTTCTGTCTATGAAGTCCTGTAAGAATTATTCACACATAGCACATACAGCTGTGCACATCAAATGCTAATATGAAGCAATGTGAAATACGCAACAAAATACTGTACTGATTTTGTGTGTGGGATGAATGAGGGGCTTCCAGTCCATTGAAGCAGTGATAAGACCAAGATTTTTGTTGGTTTTGTTTTCTTTCTGTTGCTTTGGAACAATATGTGCATTCATTTAACTAGGGAATAAAACTGTTTGGTCTTTTGCACAGTTTCATTTCACTGCAACTCACATGGACTGAAAGAACAGCTGAATAACTAGATATGGAAAACTTATAGGTCGTGAATATTGGATGTAACAGCTGTTTTCTTTTAAAAATTTGAATGATGTAATCCCATTGCTTAGAAATGTCTAGAATGTGACAATCAGTTACTTGGAATAGCAGAAGGAAAACCAGCTTTAGCCAGCCTTTCATTCCCTAGGAAAGACCATGTTTAGAGTTTTTCATTATTAAATCCTTCAGAGCAAAATCTAAAACTGTTTTGCATTTTGAACTCAACATTTTTTATATAAAAGACTAAAAATGCAGTCCTTGTTCAACCTATTTATTCTATTTATTCTCTGCAAAATTTTAGAAATGCAATTTAGAAAAAGGGTTCCTCTGCAATAACCTTATTTATCTTTTTATTTGTCAGGAGGATGACGAAATGTTATAACAGAGAAGTGTGACTCCACTTAGAGTTTTGAATTGCAGTATATGTCTTTAAATATGTCAACTCATACTTTGTGATGATAATGCACTGAGGATTTTTTAATAGGATACTAAGCTTGAATGGTGTGAGTGAAATCTGCAGCTCCAACTGTTTTCAGTTCAGTTGTTTGCTAGAATAACGAGGGAGTCAACATGTGTGCATGCCAAGCAGGTCCATTTAATTCCTTGTTTTCTGAAAGAAAGAGTTTGAAAGTGTAGGGAGGAACAGATTAAACCTTCAGTCTCTGCTGTATTCGAGTGGAAGACAGGCTACTAATAGGTATGCAGTGAAAAAAGTGATCCTCAATGACACTCAGTTTAAATGACAGTAATGAAAATGCCAAAGGAGGTATTCACTGATGTTTCCTTTATCAAAAGGAGAGGTTAATGTCTGCTATCTCTCCTTGTCTCACATAGGTGCATTTCTTTGTGTTGTTATTCTGAAGATATTAAACAAATGCAAATGTAGGCAATTGGACAAGCACTTGGGACAGATTTTTTGTTAAACTTCAATTTTTAATTATGGAGGTAGACTGCAATAACTGTATTGTTAAAATTCATCTGCTTAGCTTTCAATCTATTTGTTGTTTCTAACTGAAATATTTTCCTTTTCTGTTTATAATGACTCGGTGGGGTGCTTAGGGAAAAGTTTAGGTGAAATAATAAAACTGTCCATTAACTGAATCTTCATTAAGTTTGAAAATTCCCACTCCTGTATTTAGACTTCGTTATATTACCTGCAAGAGAATAATACCATCCCATTCTGGTATTTTAAAATCCACAAATCAGATTTTATCTTAAAAATTTTAGAAGAAGAAAAGATCATGCATCCAACACTTTTCTTGATACCCACCTTGAATTATTGTGCGTAGGTCTTTGATGTACTCCATGCATAGCTACACTTGTGTGAATTAGTAAATACCAAGTAGAAAAAAGATCTGAATTTTGATCTCTTTTATTGCCATTGAGAATCATCGAAACGCAATAGGCTGTAAAGCACTTTTTTTTAGTCATACACATTTGAGTCACCTATACGAAGTGGATATCATGGAGAGAAAGCCTATTCTGCTTTTGAGAAGCTTTTCCAGGTAAAATTTATTTGCAAAATTTTGATTTAAATTAATACATTTTTTTTCCAGTGAAGATTTCTTTAACCGGAAAATTTGAAACTAACTTAACACATCTTATCCAGGTCTGTTTGCCATATTCATAAAAAATCAAGTTGGTTGTAAACAAGGACTGCATTTTTAGTCTTTTATATTAAAAATGTTGACTTCGTAATACAAATTATGTAGGCTGTCTGGTTGGTAAAGGTTAGCTCAAGGGAAAAAGCATAGGAATTAAACCTCAAGAAAAAGTATGCAATTGAAAAATGATGTTACAAGTTTGAAATTAGAAGCCTTTCATACAATTTCTGACATTTTTTCCCCTAAAATAGCTGCCAAAGCCCTCATTATTAACAAATAAATTAATAATAATAATAATAAATAATAATACCCCACCTCCTCCCCCTTCCCCCTCCAGTAATTCTGTTTCGACTCTGTAAGTCAACACAAGTGATGAATTTGATCAGGGGTGTCACTTCATTGAGTGTTTGCATTTTACCTAACCCTTACAAAAGTATTTGTATTTCTGGGAAAACATATGACTCATGCATTAATTCTAGCCTCAGATGTTTTCCTTCTGGCCTTCTCTCTTTTACATCTCCAGAATAACTTGCTGAAAAAGTGCCCCATTTTGCAGAGCTAGCAATAAAGATCTTTCAAAACACTTATGATGAAACCTCTGATGAATTGTTCTCCTACTATGCAGAGTTTCATTATTAATGTCAGATCATGTATATTTTTCTGCTCATATTTCTTTCACCATGGTTTTATTTAGGATTTTTATAGTTTTCCTAATTAAGGTGGTAGTCCATTTCCAACTCATCAGTAGACTATGTGCCTTTCTCACCCAGTTTGACTCATCTACTGCTCCCTCCTGGAACAGGGAGTGCAATCAGCAAGTAAAACACTACCTAGTAATGCAAACAACATTCTGAGATGTGTTTCTTGGAATTACCTGATATTCAAAGGAAATGGATTTCCTGCTATTAGGCAGGTATGAATCAAGTTTCAAAGAGAGAACTGAGCCACTGACCCTCAGTTACTCTTTCTCAGTATTTTACAAGTTAAGCCCCAAACCAGAGGAAATCCTGGTAGAATCACAGCATCTCAACATGTCGTGCTATTGTTGCCTATAAATAAAATTGCAATTTTAATTAACTTAGAAAATCTATTTCATATTGCAATAAGGATACAATCTTCTGTAGCCTGTGTAGCTACCTGTTTAAATACTAGCAGCTGATGAAAACTGACATTTTTCCTAGGAAAGATATATTTCCAGAACCAGAATTTTTTGAAGCTGAAACTGAAGAAAATTTCAACTGAAATGATTTGAAATAATTTTGAGCAGTGATTTTTTAAAAATTTAGCCAGAAATCCTCGTATAACACTGTTCAAATGACTTGAGTAAAACAGGTAATGCAGAGCAGGATATAATCTTTCAGCACAGAGCAAGCAACCTGGAAAGACTGTTACAGTCAAATTTTTCTCCCCTCTACTTTGAAGGCAAAAGTCCTAGTCTGCTTTTTTACTAAGCACTGGAACAATATATTTGCCTTACTGGTGATTTTACTGCCATTTTTCAATCAAGTACTCTTACCCAAATTTTTTAAGACTTCTGCTTGCTCCTACAGAGGTCAACCTATTTATATGTTCAGGAATGGATTTAAAATGGAAAATATATTTATTTAAATGCAGATTTTGTGGTTCCCAAGTTTTAAAAAAGAGGATGTCTGAGCAAGAAAAAAACAGTCTTTTTTCTTAACTTCCTTTGAGTTTTTACTGGCTGAGGCTATGCTGCAGCAGCAAGCCAATGCTTTCATGATGTCTTCAAATGGCTAGGTTATGGTATTTCATAAGAAATCTTCTCTCATAAAATAATTCTTCTGAAGGAAGGTAATTGTGTAATAATGTCAATAACGTTTCTGTCGTTATGCTTGGTGTTCAGCTGTGTGAATGTATTCAGGTACTGTACTATCTGGGGTGACTACAGTATCCTTCTGAGGGTTGACCATCTCAAAAGTACATGAATGGTCAGTTCCCTCAAAAACTCCAGCTCTTGATCTTGTGATATATTTGAAGACTTTGCCTGCTGCCTATATCGTATTTTGAATTTTTCTATTTGGGATACCTCTAATGGTTAGCTTGTTGCTAATTGTTTTGAATGCCATCTCAAGTTTGTATGTAACTCAGGATACATTTGATATTTGAAAAGGACAACAGGAGTTTATGTTGTTTTCACGATTGTTTTCTTAATATTCTCAATTCTCCAAAGTACGTTTTGCCTCTGGTGAATTTTGCTACAATAACAAAGGAGCAGTTTCATTGTGATAAGTGAAGTGTAGAAGTTACAAAGTAATTTGCAAAAGCAGCAACTTTTCTTGGGTTTTGTTTGTTTGTTTGGTTTTGTGGTTTGTTTTTTCTTCCCTTAATTTTCTCTCCTTTAAACGAATCTCTCTCATTTAATAGCGTTTCTGATTGTAGTGCTTTCAGAAAAGCTTCTCTTGGGTGTATGTGCACACAGGTGAGCTGGCTGACCAGTGTAACTCTAACCTATACAGTCAGAGACCACTGTTTGTCGTGTTTCCCTTTGCGAGGTTAAATCTGCCACTATTGGAATTATGAGGATGGGTGGGACAAGAAAGCTGACCCATGAATAAAAAAAAAAGAAAGAAGTGGGGGGAGGGAGGAGGGAAGGGGGGAGGAATGAGAATGAACAGCAAATGAGGGTGTGGAGGTATGACTGAGCCTTTAGACATGACTTAGAAATAGTTAGACAGCCAGAGAATTCCAAAGGAATCCAGGGCAAACCAAACTCCAGGGTTACCAAAGGCCTGTACAGAAGAGGGAGCCCTTTCCAAGATAGCCAAGGGGAAACTAAAAGGTATTGTTATAGAGTCTGGCTGTAATAAGTTCAGCAACTTATTAAATAAGTTATTTTCTCCTCCCATTTAGAATGTAATAGTTAATTATCACAAATGTGAACATTGCAAAAGTAACAGTCTCTGTTTTGTAAGCAATGAATCTCTCCATTAGGGAAGTAATAACTTCCTATTAATACATTTGTTCCAAGCATATGATCTACCAGGTCCTAAAATAAGTTCTAAGCTTCCTAATATTAACCAACTAGATATTTCCACTCTATTCAAAGCTTAAAAACAAAAGCTGAAGTAAATTCGGGGTTAGATATTTAGTTTTATGCTGTGAATTAGAGGACCTCGTCTCCAAGATCAGCTTTACAAGGTTACCGAGTGACTGATATGATACTAGATTCCTTCCTGTCATAACGCCATAAACATTCTCCTGGAACTTAGGTCAGTGCTTAAAATAACCTTGCTAATTGCAAGTCTCCAAGTGTCGGCTGAAATTTCAGTGAGCTGCCACACAGCAGATCTGAATGTTGAGAAATCACTACTGTAGCTCGGAACGTGCAGGGGAAGAGCAGACAGGCCTAAACTTGATCTGCACAATAACACAGGTAGAGACAGCAGACAATTCTCTAATGTAAAACAAAAGCTGTTGACTCTGCACTGAAGATGGATTGGGTTACAGATCATCTATGGCTTACTTGTCTGTCTTTTAAACAGACATATATTTTTTGAATTGCTGGTTGCATGTAACTCCTTTAGCAGAGGAAAGGAAATGGGACAGTCCTTTTTTTGCAAAGCTGATACCCGAAAGCTCTCCTTCCAGTATAAAGGAGGTAAGACGCCATTAAGCTGAAATATTTTACAAAATGCTAAAAAAGTGTAAAGCAATAAATTTTCAGTTTGAATTTTCTTTATAAATAAAAGCATTTGTTATAAATCAGTTGGTTTTCAAGTTCTTTAGAAGTATTGCCTAAATGTGTTTGGTCTGAAACAACACATTGCATTTCCTGTGCACTGTGAATCTAACTTGCAAAACTGACAGATTTTTTTCCCTGTAGATGTAGATTTCTGAATTCTTAAGTCTCTTTCACTCCCTGTTCTACACTGTAAAGTTTCTGCAATCACAGTCTTAGGCTTAAACAATTAAAAACTTTTACTTTGGAAGGTAAAAAAGATGCTTGTCATGCATAAAGCTCTTGGTCTCCTGTTTCCATGTGGAGATTTTAGCTTTTTTGTGGGTGTTGAGGTGAAACTTAATGCTCCATCTTCTCTCTTCTGTTAGACATTACTCAGCTAACTTTTTATAGGTCACGGTATAATTAGAAATAGACACTTTAAGATTATAATTGCATTACTTGGGTTACAGTTTTGACCTATATTGTAAAGAGAAGTGTTTAGTAAAGGCTTAGGAAACCAACCGACTGAAAATAATGTAAGTAACAGAAAACAAGGAACTTCATCATTATATGCAGATTTTACTATTTCCATTAGAACTTTAATAAATTCTGTAGCTTTTCATAAGGAAACTGAATGTCCTGAACAATCTGGTGTTTATCACAGTTGCACTAGTTTAGTAGACTATTTAAAAAGTATTCTGAAAGTTGTATGCTTTCCAAAGGCCCTTTGTTTTAATTCTGTTCTCAGCTCACAAAATTCTGTGTGTGCCATATCCCGAGGAATATGCTCAGACTGCTCAAAAGCATCTGTTCTCTCTGAAAAATTATTCATTCTTTTGAAATTGTATCTACAGAAAAAGTTCAGGAATTTTTTGGTTAGCCAAGAATGTTTTCTTCAAAGATTTGCATTGGATTAAGATGATAAAGCTTTTTGACTTCTCGGAAGCAAAAGTTGGCACTGGGTAGAGAATTGTTGACTGATGTGTAGTTTCTACAAGGTGCCAGAAGAATGGGAAATCAGTCCATAGATTACGGCAGCAGTTGCATCTGTTATTTGGATAGGAATTTTTCACTGACTTTTAAAAGGTTTTTATTTTTGCTCTTCAGCTGCCCATGCATCAGTGGCCAATTGCCCTTGTTTAGACTTTGCTGGCTAAACAAGTTAGTACTTTCATCTCTGTACTTGCAGTTGCCATATTCTTCTCCAAAGTGCTATTTGTGAAAGTTTCATTTAAAGCTCAGAAAGAAGGAGTGGAAAATTCTGCTACAGCTTTATGTGCTTAGTACTCGACTAAGTGTAGTGGGTGCCTACTATTGCTCCATTTCATATCCTTTTCAGAGTGCTGCTTCAGATATGAAAATGAATCGGTAAAGTAGGAGTCTGAATTCATTCTGTTCCACAGAAAAACTAGAGAGGTGTTTTTGCACTTCTGTGGGCATATCTATATTACCATTTTAGTTTGGTTTGGGAGTGTGATTTTGAAGTGGATCTGCTGTTCGTCCCTATTCAGCACTCTTGGGTTCATGCTGGAGAGCAGTCCTCTCCATGCTCAAACTGCTTGCTATTGCTCACAGTCTTTGCCATGTAGAGGTTTCCTTTTAAAATTTGCTTTCTCAATCCCTTTGTCTCGACTTATGTTTCATTTATTGTCACATCTGCAGTGAAATTTTCTTTTGCTTTTCTTCTGACTTGATAACTTTTTGTGCAAATAGATTTTGCATTTATTTAATGTTGATGTGATTGCCTTGAATGAGATACATAGTTGGTATAGTAATTGCCTCTTTCATATCTATTGTCTGTACTGATAAGTGAAGAAACTTTCTCAGGAATTAATATTTTTCCTGGTTTGCTTTGTTTTTGCAATGTGCTTACCTCAGACACAAAATCAGGAAGTGTAAAGTTCAATTCTGATTATTACCTGAATTTCATTTTAAGTCTGCAAAATGGTTTTCATAAGTTATAAACATCTTAAGCTGAAATTTATGAATTATTTTGATGATCCTGATGCCACCTGAAGTTGTAAAAGACATAATGAAATATAAACAGTATTGGTAAATTTTAGAAATTCTTCACACTTTGAAATTCAAAGGAAGGTAGGATTAATGTTTTGGGAAAGGGTCATTACAATGAGCAATTGTAATGTTCTGTCATCCTTCATGCTTGGAGTGTGATACACCTCTATTAAGCACTATGGCCTCCCTTGACCCCTTATTAAAAGAGCTAAACAGTTGGTATGGGTTTTAGTGTGTCTTCTTGCTGGAAGTTAGCATAGTAATGGCTGAGAGGAGTCACAATGTTCTACATAACATATTAATATTTGATTAATGTAGGACATGTTTGATTAATGTTGGGCGGGATATTGAATTATAGTCAGTGGTAGAATTTTAAGAGAATGGACAAAGGGGGGATATAGAAATACATTAGGTTGATAGACTTGCTGTTATCAATACTATTTCAAGAATTTCTCAGCTGACCGAGCTTCCCATTGGCTCAGAGTAACTCAGTTTTTCACAAAATTCTTGATAAAGTGGTAAAAATGTGTCTGTGAAAAGGCCTCAATATTTAGGAGCCGTAAGAGAAATAAAAAAGATTGTTTTAAAATACCAATTTTCCTTCCATTTGACCCAAACTTGTCAAGATTGGCTGACCTGACTGTGGCTTGTCAAGAAAAGGAAAATATTTTCTCTTTTTCTACAGCTTTATGGATTTAATGTTTTGGTAGATGACCTGCACAGAAGTATATTGTATTTTTGAAATGCATTGCAAATACAAAAGATACAGGAGCCCCTAAGAACATAGGCTTCCGGGGTGTGTGGGTGAGAGGGGTGTTTCTTGTTACCAGTCCCAGACTAGAAATCACAGTTTTGTGGTCGGGCCTGCTGCAAGGGCTCTTTTCAAGATTGTTGTGCAATAAAACTGTAAAGATTGTGGTACAGTAAAACCTACCAGAGTTAGTGTCCATGGCATTTTATGCTGCCTGTGCAGGGGCTGGAGCCAGGGCAGCTGCCCTTGCTGGGCAGGGTGAGCCAGGCTTCGGCAGGGCTGTTAGCTCCAGGGTTACTGTATTTCCAGGCTCACATCCAGCCCAGCAGCAGCACGGCTGCTTTATCACAGAGCAAAGCTTGTGACCCAGCTAGGGCTCGGCAGAGCCAGCCCAGCTGTTCCAAGAAGAACATGGGAATATGAACACTTGCAATTTATGTGCCACTTATCTTTCCTATTCCGTGTCTATGTTTCAGAATGCCATGACTCAGGGATCCAATGCCATTTATCGTGAATCCTATTATCAGAGGAAGATAAAAGATTTGACTTTGTCTAAATTTAGTATTCAGTTCAAGGCTCAATTGATGGTGACTATTTTTGCAGGAAATATAAATATTTACACGTGACTAAAATGCACTAACACACACTAGAAGCTTGAAGCCTCTTAGGTTCATTAACTCCTGCACAGACCAGTTTGGCTATTGAATTTCAAAGGGTTCCTTTACAAGCCCAGGCATGGAAACAACCTTTCTCACTGAGCCTGCACAGTGGCGAGTTACACTCATCACTGAAAGCTACAGTCTAGACAAAGATAATTTATTACTTATCTCCTTAGCTTGAAAATAAAGTGGCATATAAAGAACCAGCCTGTTCAGAGATAAAACTGTTTACTGTCGGCATAAGAAACAATTTGTCTCACAGGCCATGCTGTCTTGCTTTCCTAAAGATGCAAATGACACTGACTAGGAAGTGCTTTATAAATCAAGGATCTTATTCCAGTTAGCATCATGTAATAAATATATTTGCCTATATATATGCAGATGTATATATAAAAATGAATAAATATTTAGATAAACACTTCTCATTTCCTCCTTCTTTCAAGGCACTTCAGGCCTACTGTGTAGTGCACAAGTACTTTCTCAAGCAGCAACATCTTAAAAGCCATTAAGTGTGTCAGTGCTTTACACTGGAAAGTTCTCTTGTAAAGCCAAAAATCGGCACCATTAGAATTATCCTAACAGAGCACAAGCTGTCTTCTCAGAACTGTCACACTGGAATATTCCTTGTAGGAATATGCTGTTGGAATGTGCTCTACAGTGTTGTAACATGTTTCTAAATTACAAGTACAGTGTATTTGGGTAGTTCTAACAGAAGTATTATGTCTAATTTTAAAATTAAATATTTAGACCCAATTTTGGTATTAAAATGCTAATGTCTGTCATGCTTATGTTTATAAGCAGCCAGAACAAGCATTATTATTAATGACAGAGAATTTTAGTTTCCTTAGAGACAATTTAATTGTAAAGAAGTGCTGTAGATATGGCAATTTTGACTAGCTTATATAAGAAGTATTTCTGACCAGTGTTCTGCAAATATGGTGCAAAATCTGAGTTTGTGATCATTTGCTACTTACACAGCACACTTTTTACATCTAAATCAAAAATTCAAGGGTATTATGCACATGATTTTGTTTGAAAAGAAGATACTACAGGCAGACTTTTAAATATACATCTGTATTAATATTATACACATGTGGGATGAAAGTGAGATTTGGAAATAATCAGAGAGCTTGAAATGCAAGTTAATATATGTTAGTTGCTTTTGTATGTGAGGTCCCATGTAAGCATGTGGTTTGAGTGGTTCAGACAGCTCCAAATGTCATGCCAGCTCCATAATTACAGGTTTCCAATTTAATTTCCATTATATTCCATCTAAAAAAGCCTGCAAAAAACCCCTACCCTATTTTTCCTTTTGTGGTGTAAACTAGAGGATTTTTTTGTTTAGTTTTGTCTTTATTGCATTTCAGGTCAAAAACCACAGGAACATTCTCTGTGACCTATGTTGTACATATCAGAAACTAATGAGGAACAATTTTTAATGTATTGTCTAATCAGGAACCACAATAATCATAATCATCAAGAACTGTAGTGACAGGACAAGGGGAAATGGCTTCAAACTGAAAGAGAATAGGTTTAGGTTAGATATTAAGAAGAAATTCATTATTGGGAAGGGGGTGAGGCTCTGGAACACGTTGCCCAGAGAAGCTGTGGATGCCCCGTCCCTGGACGTGTTCTAGGCCAGGCTGGATGGGGCTCTGAGCAATGTGGTCTAGTGGGAGGTGTCCCTGCCCATGGCAATGGTGTTGGAATGAGATGGTCTTTAAGGCCCCTTTCAATCCAAACCATTCCATTGTTCTGTGATAAGGGACTGATTCTGTTCTTTCTGTAACTAAAGCAAGAAATTTCATGTGCAATTTCAGAATTGAAATTAGAATAAAAATCTTGTACATTTTAGATGTCTTTAAGACATAAAGTTTTTTCCCTAAAATTTGTTCCTTTATTTCTTCATTCACTTAAGATGTTAAGGCTGTAAAATAGCTTTCTACCGGTCTTTCAAATTGTTCTTCCTCAATATAGCAAATATGGGTGGTTTTGTTTTGGTTGGTTGGTTTGTTTGTTTGTGGTATGTGGGGTTTTCTTTCTTTCTTTCTTTCTTTCTCTTTCTTTCTTTCTTTCTTTCTTTCTTTCTTTCTTTCTTTCTTTCTTTCTTTCTTTCTTTCTTTCTTTCTTTCTTTCTTTCTCTTTCTCTCTCTCTCTTTCTCTCTCTCGTTCTCTAGCTCTCGTTCTCTCCCTCTTTCTCTCTTTCTCTCTCTCTTTCTTTATTTCTCCACTTCATACATTCTAACCCTGACTCTTACAACACAGTAAGTGATATCCAGAATGGAACAAGCCTCCTGGTACGCTGGGTAGGTGGTAGCTGTTTCAGACTACAGGAAGTGCCTCTAGATGCTCTAAGTGCTTTGTAATTGTTACTGACTCATTGGGAGATCTACAAGGGCTTTCCAGCTGACTCGAATATTTGTTGTTCAGGAGAGAGGGCAGGAAGGTCACAAACATCAAGGAGCATGCAAGATAGACTCTAAGGCTTCTTTTCCATGTTTCTAAATCAAGCAAAAAAATCTCAGCAATCCCCATAAGATTTCATTGATTAAATGTTACGTTTTGGTCTTTTCCAACCAAAATGATTCTATGATTCATTGAACAACATAAAAGGGAACCAATAAATTGAAGTCTGGTAATAAAGAACAAGACAGTTTCTGTCCTCTTTGCTGTCCTAAATAATGACTGATGGAAAATAACTTCAAAAACATGTCACAGAAGCTCTTGGAGGCTTAGCCACAATGATATAAACAGCCACTTATCTTGAAAACTTCCTATCATGCTATCAAGTTTCATATAGAAGAGCTGGCACAGATGGTAGTTCTTCACTTCTGATTCTTCCTACCTCATTTGAGATGACAGTAGAGTCTCACCATTCTTTATTAAATTCTGTTATAGTCACTGAGCTTCAGTCAAAGAGAGTGAATGAGGTTAGCATTCTTTGGCTTAAGCAAGTCAAAATATTTTGACTAAAATTTTTCTGTTATGTTCTGCATGTCTGTGCAGAAGGCCTGAATTTTTGTCCTGTGTGAACCTGAAGTTCCTTTTATTTATTTATTTATTCTGATATCTTATGCTTCAGTAGTTCATTGCTGCCCAAAATATTTTGTGCTATTTATGTAGGGATACATTTTGTTTGTAATTTAAAACTCCATTATTTCAAGAATGAGATTTTTTTCCAAGAAATTTTTCTCTTTTACCTAAACTCTTCTCTTAAGAGCAGCTGTTCTCAAAGACCCTAATTACATTTATTGAATTTAATAAAAACCAGAGTCTTTCTAAATAAGTCTATGAACTGAAAAAACATTTTAAGATAGATGCACCTATTTTCTTGCAGAAACAACAAAAACAGATTGGCTCACCAGAAAATAGAGCTCAGACAATGAAGATCCTATGGCGCTGCAGAAAGCTTAAACAATTATAGAAATTTTCTTATTCTATGCCAAGACTAATTCCAAATCTTCTTCAAACTAAAAATGAGGAGAGAACAAGAGCTGGACACATTCAAAGCTGAGCTGTCAGGGTAATAGTTTGCCAGCATAGATGTTTGAAATTCAATGCTTTCAAAAGGATAACCAGTTTTGCTGGAAAATTATTGAACTATTAGTACAATAGCATTGAATTCTGCTATTGATTTCATATTGTAGATAAAATTATAGAAGTTATGACTGAATAATAGGAATGGTCTTCTTTCTGATTCTTCGTATAGCTGACACGAATTTTTGTCACATTAAGTTTTTATATGTCTTGCCTGAAATGGTAGTAGGGGTTTCCTCATAGCCAGTGAACTACTCTCTACAATGAGGTCAGAAACTACCTAGTCCTGGCCAGGCTACCAAGAGCGGGTTGGCTTAGCTACTGCAGAGTGTATATGTTTACTCTGAGTAAAATGTACTTCCATTTGCATCTTCGGTTTTTATTTGTGTGTGGTAATTCGAAATAGTTAGAAATGCTTTTAAATTACAGTTAGTGTATATGTATACAGAAAGCAAGAAAGTGCTGGGTAAATACAGTAAAAAAAGTAAGAATCAAAGGTAGGTATCAAGAGAATTGGAAATTATGTTCTACATTCTTCTATTATGGTAGAAAATGTAGAGTTATGTGAAGATAACTACAAGGTATTTGAAGGATGTTTTAATAAGTCGTCTCTCTCCCATTTCAGACATGAATAGATATTCCACTTAGACATATGAAGATATAGTACATGATGAGTGTGCTTAGTATAAAGCTACCTCATAATTTTTTCTCATTTCTTTGTGGTCTTAAATAATCAGTGTGATTTAGAAATACATATATATATAAATATACATATATATATATATATATATATATATATACACAATTACCATTATCCAATGAACAGGCATTTGAAAAATGCGTTTTTATTCCCAAACTTACCTCTACTACCACTTGCTTGACTAGGTTTTCGTAAGAGTTCGGTATTTTTCCTTTATTGTCAGAAGTAGCTAGAAACAAAACCTGCTACTCTATTGCACAGTTCAGTACTATTTGTCTTCTTGCATGAACTGTTCTAGAGTACCTGTGCAATGATGTCTTCCAGAATGAAGAGCAAAACCAGACTTCAGTCAGCACAAATATAACATTTTATATCAAGTTTTAATTATTTTTAAAATTTCAAAGTCAGCCCTAGATAAAAATCAGTTTGCTTTAGCATGCTTAAAGATAAATGAAAATTTGTACAGTTACACATGGAAGGAATGTCGTACAGTGATAACTTTAATAGGAAGATTCTCTAGGCATTGTGGGCTTGGGGATACAAGAACATATCTTTTATTCTGAATCTTTCAAAGGGTTTTTAGGTTGTAGCTGTAGGCAGATTGGACAGTAGAACCAGTGGAAGTTCAGGAATATGAAAACAATATTTAGTTGCAGAGGTTGCATCTCTTCCCACAGCAACTTATCTGCTATATTCACCTTGCATTCACAGTTTCTTACCCAAATGCAATTCCTGCGCTAACGCTACCGTTGTCAGGAATATCCCACAAGTGGCTAGCCCAGGCTTGTTTACACAATACTCTTTCAATACAGTTCTGATGTGCCTCCTGATGTGCCATAATTTCTCCTGTGATTCTCCAGTTCCACCCCAGGCCTTAGAGTGGTTTTGTGTATCAGCTATCTGAAATTTCCTGGGCGAACTAAATGCTTCCTTTAATTAAGAATCCGACCTGTGGTGAATGCTGTGTTCAGAGAGACTTTTTCCATTAAATTTCTGATTAAATTTAGTAGGGGAAATAAACATTTGAAAGCAGTCTCTCTTCCCTGCAGCCATTCCCTCCTGCAGAAAAGGTACAGGCTGTCCTAGGTTTGTAAGACACTGCAGCTGGTCCTGGCAAGTGAGCTGGAATAACTTCCAGCAGCAACTGCCCGGTTTCTGGACAAAAGGATCCTTTTGCGTGTCCCCTGTGTGTTTGATCCTTTGGCCCCAGCAATGGTCCATATGGCAAAACAAATGCAAATTGCTGGAATCCCAAGACAGGAGTTTCACCATTAACATTTCAGGCATTTTTCCTCAGCCTGAAGTGCTTAGCATGTGATATCATATCTTCCTTTCCTCTTGCTCATTTTCCTTGTAGATAGATAATCAACCAATATACTTGCACAACAAACAAACAAATAAAACACATTGCATAAACAACTAATAAATGATTCCAGAGAAAATCTGTTTGTTACAATCACATAGAAACCATTACTATTTTAGCAGCTCTGTCAAAGAACTGATGCTTTGACATCTCTTTCACATTATTTCTAAGAACAGGGATATAAGACTGTGACTCACCAATTCCTGAGATAACAAAACACAGTAGAAACATGCCTATTTAGAGTTCACCAAACTGAATATTTATTTTCAAAGCTTTTTTGAGAATTTTTCAACACCAATATTTGTACAATAGAAAGTGGATCATCTGAGATCCACTTACTGGAATTTTGCAATAATTAAAACGTTGCTCACTTAAAATAATGACAGTAAATTAATTAAAATAAAAGCCAATCTGGAAAAGAGAATAATGTGCAGAACATGATGGAGCAGAAGGCAGGGCCAGTGATATCAGAACCCTCCTGGTAGCTGCTTTCCTTTGCATTCTTCACTCAGTAAAATGCATTAATTTCCCTTAGTCACTGAATGCCACAGCCATACCAGTTACACTACTTTGGTACTTCAAACACTTTTTGACTAGATGGTAACTCAAAGTCAGTCCAGATCTTTCCCTGGCAGTTGATTTTGCTTATTCAAAGTCTGGATTTTTCATGTATGGTTATTTTGTTTGACTTAATTTTTTACTTTAAAATAGCTGCAAAAAATTTTGTGCAGCATTTGCTCTTAAGGTTTCACCAATAATAGAACAGTTTTTATTATAACATTGAATGTACAGCAGGTAGGGATGAAAAAAATGAGAAACAAATTCTTTGAGAAGTCAGAGTGCATTTTAAAGGAAAAATACCATTCAAAAAGATGCATAAGCATAAAAAGGTAGTGCAGAGAATGTGTTTAATTTATAATTTTCAAGTTCAATTAAAGTAACAAATCTAAAAATTCTGTGGCATATATTCTAAATTTTTTTTCTAAAGAGAAGAATTTGTACATTCTGATTGGAATATTTGTCTTCTGAGGAATTAAAAAGCACTCAAAAGGAAAGACCAAATAGATAGACATTTTCTTAAATCATAGATTATGTTAGCATGTACAGCAGTTGTAAGATGCAGCAGCAATCTGTTTTTCCTGCAGAGGTTTCACTGCAAGATCAAAGAACAAAATCTCCAGTACAGCTTCTCTGTCACTGATACTAACTCCAAAGCAACATATTCCAACCTTCCATCTTTCAGTATTTTCATGTACATCTTAACACAATTTCTTGAAGACCAGAGAGAAAATATTTTTAAAAGTCAACATCAAAGCTGTTTTCATTGACTCTTGCGGGTTTGTTTATGCGCTTTTTCTTCATCTACTGCAGTGTTTGCAGTTTGGGCTATTTTAGTTGACGTGGAGGGCTATGCGCAGGCTGATGGATTCAGCAGCTGCAAATTACAGGATCAGCTGTCTGGAAGACTGAGTGAAGTGGGCAGTTGGCAGCCAAATGGGGTACAACCTCTGTAGCCTGAGAAATTCCACAGCCAGTGCTACAGGAAAGCCCATGAGAGGATGACAAAATCTTTACCTTAATACCACAATGAAAATGTGTAAAAATAAAAATGCCTAGCTGACATGTGAGATTAATGATTATAAAAATTGTTTTGGAAATGGTGCTTTCTGAAAATCAGATTATAATATCTTCTGATATGAAACTATATACTGTTAAAACGGGGAAGATTTTGCACATTTATATGTATAGGATTTAGATAATTACCAATGACCTGGAACTATGTTTATTTACAAATAGTTGCCAACAGATTATTACTTATAAGTGCATGATTTATTTTATCTACCCACCACTTCTGGTAAGAGCAACTGGCACTCATGACAGCATTTAGCTACTAGCTTGTGATACTGCTGTTCTTTATTTATAAATACAAAGTGTAAAAAGGCACAAGCCAGTGTTCTGCTGGTTTTGCTCTATCTAACACTGTCATCTACAAGGGGTTAGGAAGGATGAGGAGAACAAAACCATATTGTACCAGGTCTTGATACTGAGCCTCAGTAAAATTGTGAACTTACAAAACATTTTTGTGCACTATTTGAACTGCATTAATTATTACGGAAAATTATTAAATTCAAAGCTGTGCTGGGTGTAATTATTTAATTTTATTGAATTATATGTAATTCTAGACATCAGGTACAGTAGTAAGAAAACGTTTTACTAGAAAATGTCAACTGGATGTGACATTATATTGTTTCCTCTCAATACGCTGGTTTGTGCCAGGCAAGTGTAGAGAAAAGACGCAAGTAAATAGTATGCAGCTTTATTAATGCTATTCTGCTGAACACTAACCAGAATTAACTTACATGGCAACACTTAGTATTTCTTTGTAATTACTTTCTCCTGAAGGCTAGCATTAACCTTTACAATCACAGTTATTAATGACAGTTATTCTGTCATTGGCACAGCCTTCACCCTCACACCATCACATGACAGTTAAAATCAAATAAAGGGGGTACCAATGGGGGCATAAATTATTTTTTTACAAGCTTTATGTAAGTCACCCATTCTGACTATAACCTAAATCCTTTAAGAGCTGGTACTTAGTCGTTTACTGACACGGTAGTCTTATATGATAAGATCAGAGAATGTGATCTTGCATGTGACCAAGTTTGGGCTTAGGTTCTCTCCATGTTATGGAAGCTGTAAGGAGCTGTTAATTACCTTGTTCGTGTACATAAAGCACAGTAGTCTGTAAGTAAATAGACTTTCCTTTTTGAGGAAAATGAGCAACTTCTAGGAAGCCATGCAAAAATTAACAGCATACGTTCCTGAATATCTGCTTCTTTCAAACCCCTAGCGGTGCTGGGATTTGCATTTCAGCATAAAGTTGGTTTGTTGTGGAAATTTTGTCTGCTTCAGAAATTTGAGATGCTTTGGTAGTTAGCATAATGGGACATCAAGAGAAAACTTATTTGAAGTGTGGGTCTGAATTCTTGATTTATAGTATTATCTAGATTCATTAGCCAATATTTTCAGTACATTATCAAACAATTGTCAGAAGACAATTGTCAGAAGACTTGTTCATTGATAGTTCCTACTTCTTATGGCTTTGTATTCAACCACTCTGAGAATTCATATGGTAGTTGAATTCAGCATTTAACTGCATGTATGAAGCTGGAAAATATCAAAAACTTGTTTTGGAGTCTGGCATATCTTTAAGCTTGTTCACATAAAAAGTCTAAATGAAGTATATTAAGTATTTTTCTATAGATTTTGTCTAATTTACAAAATTACAGTTACTGGACACAATCTAATCACTGAAATTAAAATTAAACTCTATTATGGCCAAGAGGAAAAAGACATTAACAATCTTGGAGAAGTGAATACAAGTTCAGTTATACTAATTAATTGGAAATATTCTTTAAAACATTTGAAACAACACAGAATTGCAGCTATGCTTTTCAGTAGTGTCAGATGTAGTTGGCTAAATGGATAATACTAACTTTTTCCAAAGCTCAGAGAGTTTTAGCCCTGTGTGTCTGTAGCATTAGATGAGCACGCTAATCTGGTAACTGGAGTGTCCATTTGCTCACCTGGAAGTGTGTGGATATTGGAAGCCCTGATCACTTCCAGCACTACATGTTGGCAGGTGACGCTGTGTGTGTTGTACTTGCAAATACAGATGCTGCTTGTCACAGCAAGGGGACTGGGGACACAGGGGAAGAGATACTGCCTTTATCTCAAGGCAGATACAATGATCTAGATCTACTCATTGAAACTTCAAAGTTTTGTGCTCATCTGGCATTTCTGAGGACTTGATGTAACTGTCAGTGTTTCATTAAAATTAGTAACTACGAATAGCAACTGATAACAGCTCATATTGTACTATACTATCTATCGTACAAAATTATTTAACATTATCTAGAGATTTGATTTTACTTTATTTTGTTACATGTGTGCAATTAAATATTCAATACTTTGTCTTTACTTTCATACTGAAGATACCAAATCTGAACTTAAAGAAATTACTGTACTGTATTATTAATTTAGAAATAATCAGGATTACTGATTTACCTGTTATGCTACTGCCATACAAAACCCCAAGAGTATTGTCAGAGACATAAAATTTCACTGTAATTGTCTGATAGAATTGTTTCGATGGCAAATTTGAAATGCAAAATTATGATTATTCTCACTTTCACCTGTATCTATATCTATATCTATATCTATATCTATATCTATATCTATCTATATCTATCTATATCTATATCTATATCTATATCTATATCTATATCTATATCAATCTATCTATATCTATATCGTCTATATCTATAATCTATCTATCTATCTATCTACAAAAATGAGATTTCTGAAGGTTTGAATTAAATTTATATATTTTTTTAAGAAATAGGTCTTGGATTTAAGTGTGCTATTAAGTCACCTTAATCTTAGTCACTTTAAGTCACTCCCAGAGATGTAAGAGAAAAACTTTTGGGGTCCAGTGCCAATTTTTTTCAGTGTTTTGATCACATTTCCTTACTTGTATATAACATGCTTTTTACACATGGTTTTCACAGAATTGTTATAGAGTGTTGTTTGCTAAATAGCATATGCCTAAATGTTCTTTAGTATTGTGACTTGTCCTTTCACAAAGAAAATGAAGAGTAGATTGAAATTATTTTACTCTGTTTGCAGCACAACTGTAGTAATCTGTAACATACATTTTAAATTTGGAGGATACCATCCCATCAAAACTTTAGCTTTATAACCTGGTAACCCATATTTTCTTTCTCCTTTCTCAGCACAGCTGTTTGCAGCTTCCCTGTTTTCCCTCCTTCTCCTTTACCACCCATCTTCTGCTCAGTTTTGTCCCCAGAGCAAGACTGTACAAAAATCAGCACCCTGTCACCACCACACTCAGCAACGGGTAGCAGAAATAGCTTATTCCCATTGAGTCTATCCCAGACTTTTGTCCTGCTTGGTTATAGAGGTTAGATTTGAATTCAGCCCAAATGAATTTTTCTGATGATGGCACAGAGCAGATTATTTGCATTTTAACCATTGTGTGTGTGTGTATATGTGAGAGTGTGTGTGTGTGTGTGTGTGTGTGTGTGTGTGTGGAGCAGAGAGGGAGACAGCTCCTGGAAATCTTACCACTTTCATTCCTATTGCTGTCTTCTAGGATGTCACTTTATGGTGTTAGTTTTCTGCTTCTGATTCATGTGATCTTGTTGTGCCATCCTTCTTTATTGTATGCTGTCTTTGCACTTACTGAGCAGTACTGCCAAACAGGACAGCTGCTGGTTCAGTTGCTGTAGCATTGCCATGAATAAAAAAAGAGAAAAAAGTCTGTATGTATTAATTACAGTATATTTCCTCTATGAAAAATATCTACTCTGCATTTAATTAAAAGTACATGAAAAGTAGATCTGGTCCATGAAAGGACCATGCCCATAGCTAAATATCTACTTTATTTTTCCATTACAGGATATTTGTGAAGATATATCTGATCACGTTGAACAAATTCATGCTCTGCTAGAGACTGAGTTTTCCCTGAAGCTTCTGTCTTACTCTGTCAATGTGATAGTTGATATCCATACAGTGCAACTCCTCTGGCACCAGCTACGTGTTTCTGTCCTGGTTCTGAGAGAGCGTATTCTCCAGGGACTACAAGACGCCAATGGAAACTACACCAGGCAGACTGATATTCTGCAAGCATTTTCTGAAGAGACTAAGGAGGTACAGTAACTAAATCCAATTAAAAGAATTTCATCTGTGTTCAAAGCAGCTCGTCCCTCTTGCACATTTAAAATTGCTAGGATGACAATTTTAAGGATGACTTACTTCTAGATATTTTGCTAAATTTGTTTTAAATTATGAGGGTTTTTTTTAATCTTCATCTGATACCTGTTCTTGTTGAACCAAATTAGTGCAAATTAAGATCAACTTTCAGAAATGTCATGCTAGTGGCTAGCAATGTTTTCTCTTGATTGAAATATTTTTCAGAAAGGATTTGAAAGACTTACAGAGGTGCATCTCTTCCAAAATTGTTCATCTGGTCACTTGGGTATTTAAGGTTTATAGTCAATTCAAAAGTTAATTTCAGTGTGCAGTGATTTCTTCAGTGAAAGTTTAGACACTTCCTGCCTGCATACACAAATCTGAAGCTTACAAAATGTTTCCAAAACTTCCCAGCCTAAGTCAACATTCTTTTATAGCAAGAGGATGGTCTTTAATTTGAGTGGCAACTCTGCACTCTGCCTTTAAACAGTCACACATTTTATCTGAGAGACAATGATGAAAGAATCGTACATTGTTTACTCTGACAGTATGCCAAATTGATACACGTAACTGGTTTGTAAACCTGGGATCATTTAACTGAAATGCCTTTTCCTTTGAATTCATCATTACTAAATTAACTTAGAAGGACACTACTGGCCTAATTTTTTAAACTTAAAGATGATGGACATTTTTAAGAGTTAGGGTAATTAATGGTTAATAGCATGTAGAGGATTTTTAATTTGATGGTCCTAAGATTAAGATAAAATGCTTTTATTATTAGATGCATTTACAGAAAGAGAACTCTAGATCAATGCAGTGAATTCTGTGACCTGTGTTACAGAGGAAGTCAGAAGTCCCCTAGACATGTCCTGAATTTAATGTCACTCAAGTTCAAAGAGAATGTGAATATTTCTCTCCTCCATGTTGGGTTTTATATTTGTCTTTGGCACAACAAAGTGGGTGGTCCAGAAATCAATGCCCAGAGATGCCCAGGCCCACCTTCCACACCCCCTCTTCCTGATGTGTACATACCTGGCTGCTTCAGATTCAGTTTCTGCTTTGCCGTTGCTGGTAAACTGCTGGCAGGTCTGAAGGAAATCTACTCTTGTCTTCATATTCAGATTTGTGATTTAGTGGGAAGTCATTATTTTATGACAAGGCCATGGTAATTTCAGGACATAAAGAAGGTGCATATTCAGATACTAAGGAACAGGAAATGTTCCATCTGGGTCTGATTACAACTGCTATAAAAACTTCCTTGCTATAGGGAGAAGGACTGACTGGGGAAGGAAAGATTATTTTCCAGTGGGGAAAACACATGTTGCCAGGTAGGCTTACACGGTAATATAAAAGACAAAATATACTGACATCATTCTTTTTATCCACCCCAATTAAAACATAAATAATATTTGATAAATTTAATGGCTAGCAATAGCAGGGAAACAAAGTTGATATCATGTTTCTGCCCTATTGCTTGAATAGGTTCACGGAAATTGCTCTGCAGTTTCTAACCTTGAGGTATTCAAGCTTTTTATGAGGTATTATGATAGTGGCTTTAGTTGATGAATATAAAAAATAAATAAAATAGAAGGTAGGGGCAATTGTATCTACTCCTAAAATCATATCTTTTTGGTGTTTCCCCCCCATCCTTTCCCAGACATGACTACATTGTAGGACTAGTAAGCGCCTCATGACACAAATATTTTCCTTTAGGGATTTTCATGCATAGGTGAATAGTAAGCCTGTTTGAGAAAATCTAGAAACCTTTGCCCACACAGATAACTATTCCCTGGAGAAACATCCTCCTAATTTTCAGTACCCCTTTGGGATTATGAACCAGAAATGCCAGTTTATATTCTCTCCTAAGACTGAGAACTCATCTGGTTTGAAATTAAAAGAAAGAAGATTTCATACACAGTAATGAATTCGATTTTGGAATTCACTAGTGTAGGATGCTTAGAAGTGCAAATAAATTTAAAAAAATGTGAAAACTAAGCAAGGATTAGAGGAATTATAACCTCCAAATGAGGAAATCCCTATGCTGCTCCTTATGGTTGGTAGAATCTGGGAGTGAGGGTAGAGATTTGTGTAGAAGGCCCATGTATATATACCCATGTCTTAGAGCTCAGCTAGCAGAAAATGTTTTGAACTGATGCAGAAACAAGATACTGGGCCAGACAGAAAATTGATCTGAACAAATTTCACATGCTGTGCTTTTCTGTAGTTCATGAACCTGTAATTTCACAAAATATTTGGCTCATTCCTTAAGTCTACTGTGTTCTGCATGATGCTGAAGAGCAGCTTTCGCAGCCAACATTAACCAAGGAGTTCCCTAGAAGAAGTGAAGTGCCAAGGTTTTTTTGGTGTTCAGCGAGACTGTTTGATCATGTTAATATTCACTGTCAGTTCATAGAATGCACAGTCAATCACAGCCCCACTTGGGCTGTATTTACACTGTAGCTGTAGCACCCATAAATATGCACAAGCTGCCCTCAGCATAATGGAGAGGGATAACCCTGGCGGAGCAGCTACCAAAATCCACGAGTGTACAGCACAGGCTGCACTGGCCTGGTTAGGTGCCCAGCTCATCACTGGGCAGGCAGTAAGTGTGCCTTAGGCTGTCCCAGCAGTGCCACACCCAACAGGATGCAGCAGGAAAGGGCACACAAAGTTTTACGGCTTGGAGGAAATAGAGGCAACAGTGATGCAAGCTGTCTGCCATGACAGAGATGCAAAATTAAGAATGTAATCGTTTTAATAAAAAAAACCTGTGAAGAGTTAAGATTTTGAAGGACCATTTCTCCTTCAGGAATCAACCAGAGATAGTTAAGAAGAAAAGAAAAATAATTTCTGTGCAGCCTGAGTTTTATGTCAGAACTGAGAAACCAGGAAATCAGAAAAAGATCAGGCTTTGGTAAAATACAGCAATCCCTATGTTCTCAAACAGAAATATCTTACACATTAAATAAGTTCATTTGAAAAAGTAAAAAAAAAAGGGCTGAATTTTACTGCTTTAAATATAAATACAAGAAGTATTGGAAACAGCCTAGAGACCTTTAAAGGAAGTATTTCTACATGAAAAGGGAAAAAAATTAACTAGGGCATTCCTATTGGTAGCCATACAAATAATTAAATATTTTTCTGAGATAAAAACAATGAAAACATGGTAATACTGGCATTAAATAAAACTCATCTGAAGCACACATTTCAGAGGCTGGTTGGAAAATGCTAAAGCAAGATGGCTTAATACATATGATCGTAAATTTTATTAATGTTAATAAACACATTTTAAGAGACGAAGGAATGGAGCTCATTATTCCGAAAATATAAAGGCCTGTAGGGCCTTGGAAAGGGTTTTGATTTATATATGGCTTTACAGTTTCTAATCATTTCCTGAGATTAGAAGGACAATGCAGCTGTAATAGTGGTCATTGTTTAGTCACCATTTTCCTTAACAAATGCAGCTCCAATATATAAATTTGACAGATTTATAGAAAATTCCCTGTTTAATTCTGAGCTGTTGACAATGCCAAATTTGTGGCATGGGATCTACGTCTGGACAGAATATGTTAAATAAGAGATACATTCAGTATCCAAGACTATGGCTGATAAATACCCTTCTAGTAAATTTTTTCTATAAATATTTTTAGCTGAAGGATTTTTTTCTGTTTTCACTTTGAGTAATGCAAGTGGGGGGAGGGAGTGGATGGAGTACAGGGCTTGAATATTGTATGTTTTTATGTTTATGGGAGTCGGCAATCAATAGCCTTCTTTATTGAGATGATTCCTGTTCAGACCAAATCTGAGTAGTTTGTTGTGAGATGGAGAGATTACTTGGTTATTGCACCTTCTTCAAGCATGATGCTAAAGGTCTTTCAACTATGGATTTGGGCAATGTAGTGAGACAAGTTGTTCCAGAGAATAATTCAGACATAAACCTATTGTGGATACTCAGGAGTTTGCTTCAAAAAACTACTACGAAAACTACTATGAGAACAAACCTGGAAAGAAAGACCAGTATACTGATTTAGGCATGTAAAGTCAGAATCCTAGAACATGAATTTCTCCCCTTCATGATGTTTTTTTAAAGTAGTCTCTATAAGCAAAAGTCCTGTCTATGTATTAGAAGGTCTACTGAAAATATGCTTACACTGTATATACTAAATATAATTTTGCATGATTGTTATTTATCATGCAGTTTTTGGATCTTAATCTCATCAGATTTTCTTTTTACTGTCCTTCAAATAAGACCAAAATATTTATAAGCACTAATTTGACTTTGATCTTAAAATCTCATTTGCCACCTGAGATGGTCTCCTCTGGCTATGTCCATGTTTCTGAGACTGAAAGACTTCCACTGAGAAAATATTGACAAGGGGAGGCTGGAAGCTTAGTATTCCTGGCTATAGTTTCTTTTCCTTGTGCAGTTCTTCATTTGTGCTCTAAATATCTGGCACATAAATTTCCAGGTGATAATGCTACAAAAAAGTGAAATGTAATTAGAAATCTCTATCTTATAATTATGGGAACAAATGTCCATCATTTCCTCATGATGTTTGGAAAAAACATTCTGCCAATCAACTGAAAGACTGTAGAGCAGCATGGATTTTTGGGAACACAAGATTAACAAGGAGACTGGTACACTCAGCAGCCCTCAAGGTACTGTCCCTCCTGCTTGAGGTAGTTAACACAGGAAATACTTCAAGTCTGCTGTATGGAATTTCTGAGCTCCCACCCACACAGTAAGTAAAACTGAAAGCAGAATTAAATGAGGAAAATACCAATAAAAAAGTGAATTGCTGTTTTTAGGTAACTTGCTACACCAGACTGAAATGAAGCATTTTTCAGCTTATTGCCATTTTTAATTCCCAAATACTTCAGAACGGTTAGCTTATCCACAGGGTACTGCAAAAAGAGGCAGGTCAGTGATGAATCCTTTTCTGGATGTTAGGCAGTAAAACACAGGAATTTTTTTTTGCTTCATTACTTTGTGTGTTCTGTATATGAAAAATAATTTTCTAAAAAAGTACCATTTCTTTGTGTATTTCAGGATCGTCTTGACTCTTTAACTGAAGTTGATGATTCTGGACAGTTAACCATCAAGTGTTCTCAAAATTACTTGTCCCTGGATTGTGGTATTACTGCATTTGAACTATCTGACTACAGTCCTAGCGAGGATTTGCTTGGTGCTCTGGATGATATGACCTCCAGTCAAGGGAAAGCAAAATCATTTGAATCCTGGAACTACAGTGAGATGGATAAGGAATTTCCAGGACTTATCAGAAGTGTGGGTTTACTCGCAGTAGCAACAGATTCCATTGCTTCCCAGTGTAATGAAGCATTGAAGGAGAAAGAAAATCATGTACCTCTTTCAGCAGAAGATGGAGAAGAAAGCAAAGACGAGAAAGCATCACATGACCTCTCACTAGCATCTCCTTCTGCAAATTCCTCTCTTTCTAAAGGACCTTGCTCTGAAAATGGTGTTTTACCTGCTGGCAGCAAAGCAGTTTCCATATCAAAGAATCCAGAATGCAGTCTTCCACAGCACACTGGTGAAAAAATCAAACACTCTCACTGTGAAAATTCAACACCTAAGAGGTCCATAAGAGACTGCTTTAACTATAATGAAGACTCTCCCACGCAGCCTACATTGCCAAAAAGAGGTCTATTTCTGAAAGATGATGTGTTTAAAGATTATATGGAAGCCAACGATTTAAAAAGGCAAATCTCTCAAATAGTTAAAAATGAAATGAGTAGAAGTACACCCTCGTTGTTAGATCCACCAGACAGGTCCAAGCTTTGCCTGGCTTTACAGTCGCCCTATACTAACAGTCCATCTGCAGTTAGTCAGTCATATGATTGCTTAAATACAATAAGTGATAAAAATCTTGAGTACACAATAAATAATCACTTTAAAGACAGTCCCATAATTCTAGGAAAGTCTACTTTCTACTCTTGTAAAGAAAAATCAAAGCACAATAAGTCTCACGATTCTCCAGAGAAAGTGAAAACTGACAGAACACCTGGAAGTATGTGTAAAACAGCTCCATCAACACAAGCCAAGAAAAGAGGATGTTCTCTGCAGAATGGGATTGCTTCTCATAACTCTAAGTCTCTGGAGGAGACAGAAACAGATTCTTCTGCATCATCAGATTCTTGTAACCAGAGAGATCCAAATGGGCAATCACAAGGTAAAACTGAGCCCTTCAGTTCACCAACGCATAGCCAAAAGAGTGTTTCTTCAGCTGGTTCTGAGCTTTCCAACTCATCCCCTCTTCTACTGAGAAGAAAGAAAAATAAAAGCTTATCCTCAACACCACATTATACTCAAAAAACCAGTAAGGACAGTGAGGTGTGGTATGGATCTGATGAATATTTAGCACTTCCTTCACATCTCAAACAGACTGAAGTACTAGCTTTAAAACTAGAAAATTTGACCAAGTTGCTGCCCCAAAAGCCCAGAAGGGAAACCATTCAAAACATTGATGACTGGGAGCTGTCAGAAATGAACTCAGATTCAGAAATGTATCCAACATACCAGACAAAAAAGCACAAAAAAAAGGGCAGAATTTCACCAAGTTCTTCAAGTGATATAGTATCCTCCTTAGGTGACAGTATTGAATCTGGGCCTCTCAGTGATATTCTCTCTGATGAAGATCTTTGTATGCCTGTATCTTGCATTAAAAAATACATTGAAGAAAAGTCAGAAAGAACTGCTGCCACTCAGCTCACTGAGAATAAGACTTCTCCTTCAAATAAATCAGCTTTAATTCATCAACTCATGCAAGATATACAACATCAAGAGAATTATGAAACCATATGGGAAAAAATTGAGGTAAGGCAATAATCCTATATTCTTTTGCTGTGTTCTTGAGAAGCCTGTATGTGGAGGTGGAGCTGCTGGCAGGGATAGGGTTGCTTTCTTGCTTTCTTTTAACGCTGAAAATAGTCTCATCCAGTGGCTGCTGGAAGTAGAGAACAGCAGCAATTATTGTAATTATAATAAATTGAAGTTAACTTTAACTAACTACACAGAATTTGCCTGTAGTATTTTACTTACATCAATGCCTTTAAACTTGGTAAGACATTATTTTACCAACAGCACTTCTCTTTGCCAAGGTTGTGTACATGACAAGTCATTTTTTGTAGGAAGGGAAAAAATAAACATTAGAGAATCAGGGATCTTCATTGTATTTGAATGAAGCTATATTTAATATCGTCTGCGTATTTTCTTCATTAAAAAGATTTGCTTTAGTCCAAGAACAGGAATTCCTGTCAAATTAAGTATAATAACAACATTTCCTTTTAATTACTTCTCTTCCCTTATTATTTTCCCTCCTGTTGGTGGAACTAAGCATAACTTTTTAAATTAACTTAAATAATCATTCTTAAATAATAGCAATGTATTAGTGCAATATGCTAGAGCAATAATTATATACTATTCCATTAAACTTCAGATGAGATGGGATTTTATTGAGACGTTTTTGAGAAAAAAGATAAACTTTGGAAAGGGAAGTGAATTTGAATGAATAATCAGATAAAGACCTAGCCATCTCACTAATATAATTCTTAGATTACATTCACAGTAAATGTTTGTTTCAGTTTTCTGATGCATTTGTCTTCCAGGCCATTGTAGAGAGCTCTTCAACTCAGAGCATTTCATGTCCATCCTCGACAGCATTTAAGTTTTCAGAAAAGAAAGCTCCATCTCTATAAGATTTCAAAATGTTTTGAAATTCATAGCACATGCATTAGAGGGTGATGTTGGCATCTAACTGCTAAATCTGATACCTGCAATATCTTTTGTATTATCAGGTTGTGTATGAGCTGAGGAAAAAAAAAGGACTTGTTTTATATGGCCAGAAAGTCTTTCTTACCAAGCATGATTTCTGTAACTTTTGAAGGCATGGGAAGTATTACGAGTAGTACGGAAATAGTTGAGCTAGAGATGTTTGAGTGTAAAGTCGGGGCAAAAAAATACAGAAAGGGAAATTTCTTCTTAAACAAATGAGGGTGCAGCAGCTGGCAGCTCTACAGGGCAGTGTTTAATGATGCAAGTTGTTCCTTCCATCTTCATGGGTGGGGTTAATCTTCCAGACTTTGATGAAAGAACTGTCTTTGTAAGGGCAAATTTTTTCTGTCTTTAAGTTTGTGTAGTGTTGAAAATTAGTCCAGCTGAAGCTGACAGATACAAAGCCCTTCATTCTCTGAAAGCAACAAAGCCCATCAAAGCTGCTTGTGAATACATAAGATGCTGTCTTTCAAATGACACTACAAGAGCCTGTTTAAGAATGGAATTGTTGAGTGTCTAGAGACCACTGCCTTCCACTTGATGCTGACTTCCTTTTGGCAAGAAACAGGTGGCAGAGAAACTTTTTGTATCATACTCTCAAATCATCATATTTATTTCTATCAAACTTTTGAAAAGGTAATTCTCTTTTGAGGGGCCATCTGTCTTTGTGTGATTCCTTGCAGCTGCAGTTCAGTCCTACCAGAACGCAGGAGTAAGAATCAGCTGTAACAACTGGCTGCAGCTGTAAACACCCTCTTCCTCTCCATACCCATCCTTTCCTCACCTCCTCTGCAGAGTGGGTGGAGCTTGTGACAGCAATTAAAAGTAGTTAGCTGTTCTGTGGCCAGAGTAAACCCTTCTAGCTAGTGACTCCAGGTGCTGCTCTTGTCCTTGAGGAACTTTACTGCTGCTGACACTGCTCCTTCTACAATTTCTCAGTGCTCCTGATTGTGATAAATGTTTGGAAAACGTTAATGTGGAGTTTGAAAATAATCTTATGAAGTATGTTTGGCTCATAGTAAAAGAAGGGCTTTAAACAGAAAGAAGAGCAGATGCAACGAGGACTGCTAGGAAAAGAGAAAGAGCTCAGTATTCCATGCACTTAAAAGCAGCACATAAGTAAGCTTCATATTTCACTAAATGTGCTTCCTGAATAGTGAATAAAAATAATCAGGTGAAAATTTTTGAAATACTTAAGAAAAATTATACTATTTTAAAGAAATATAAGTTTTCCCCAAGCTGCTTACTTACCCAAGTTTTTCTATTGTTGCTAGTTATTAAATCTTCTGCTTGTAAGACTAGTTAAAAACCAATTTTTCACTTTTTCAAAAGCTCTAACCAAGGTAAATCCTGCCTATGATGCCTTGCTGAGATACTTTAATTTGACATAAGCAATAAGAAAAGAGAAAATTCCTCCCTTATGTGATCCTATAAAACAGTGTGAACAAAAAAGAATCTAAGTAAAAATACTGTATCTGTGTCACGATGAAGTTCTTTCTTTTGCTATATCTCCTGTTTCATAATTCCCTAACACAAGAATCAAAAATGTGCCATTGCTTTTTTCAATTATTTTAAATTGGCTCTTGTGTTAATTCTGTTATCTAACAAGATGTATCCCATCCGAAAAGGAGTTTCTTAGTTTTATGAATGCATGTCTTAGCAATAATTCAATACTGCTTTTGTTAGCAGCAGTTTTGTGCTGAAGAAGTCAGATCTGAAAGGTGAACTTCATTTTAAGGACAGAAGAAGCATGCTTATTCCCATTAGTAATCCAGTTACACTGCTGCAGATGTCTAGCATGATGTATTTTATTTATTAAGATTGTAAACAGAACTAAAATAACTTAGTCTTTCATTTTGGGATTGCGACACCTTAGAAACAACTGGCAGCCTCAAAATCATTCAAAGTCATATTTTAGCTAGGTAATAGGAAAAACAAGGACATTTTGGTATTTTATTATGATTATTATGGGAATGATTTTGAATTTGTATAAATCTGGTAATATCTTGATAGAAAGCAATTTTTTAACATATGCTAAAGTATTTACTGGAAATTTTATTAATTTCTTAGTTCTAGGAATGATAGTCATGGGCAGAAACTGATAAATTGTTATTTTTCATACTTGCAGATTATGCAGATGTCTCTGCATGAGCATTAGCATGCCATTAATCTTCCTGTCTGTCTACAGATAGAACTCTGCTCAACTGCCCCATTTGCTGTTACATAGGACCACTTTTGTCCTTTGCAATAAATATTGCATAATCTTGTCATATTTTGTCTTGCACTGAAGGTAACTCCTTGGCATGTGCTTCTTGTGCCCTTAGTAATGGGCACCTTCATTCTGGGGTGCAAAACAATTTATGTGGCTGTTTCTTTTATGTTTCAGAAATTACTTTTCGGACTTAAATGTGAAAATGAGTGATACCAAATTCTGAAAGTTCCTCTCACTGTTTTAGTTCAGCTTTTAGGAGCTACCCCAAGTGAATTTTTAGAATGTAGATTAAGCTCTATAGTTCCTGTTACACTAGCTGAAAAGGGAACAGATATAACAGCAGCATTCTCACAGCTAACGCCAATAGAGTTCTTTGCTATAAGAATTTGGCTGATTGCCACTTCTCATATGTAACACTAGGACGTCAGACTATCAGTTTTGGAATGCTTCAAGGTTTTCTTTCTGAGAGAAAGCTCAGTTTTCCTTAAAATCATGTTAATAATTGGGTTTTTCCCCCTGTTTTTATGTGCAAACTGAAAAATTGGGAGCAGAAAATGATCTCAGACTCATCTAATGGCAATGTATTTTCAATCATTTTATGTGAATAAAATATAATAACAATAAAGTAACCTTGTTCAGGCAGTTTTATCTCTTTCTCTAGAAACTGATACTAGATTGGCTATTCTGATATCCTTGTCCTGTAATCTGTGGTCATTGATAATTCCATCTACTTGTTTTTTTGAGGGCACTATCACAAAGGTTAGAAATGTAACCATTTGCAAGAGACTTAAGTGAAGATGTGTTTGCTTTGTAGGCCTCAGGGTTAATTGTATGGAGCAAATTGCTGATTTTTTTTTTGTTGTTGTTATATAGATTTATAGCTTATTTTACCACAGGCTCCATTTCTGCAAAAGGCAGCTGAATTTCCTCTGCAAGAAGAAATCTGATATCTATTGATCCCATATTTTCAGTTCATCACATTTCATAAATTTGCCCTGAACTCCACTGGCTCTATATTTTGTCTGTGTAGGCCAGTCAGACTTGGTTACCCACCTTCTTGATTTGATAAGCAGATAAAATAATGCTGCTCTACAAGTTTTTCAGCTGTCAGTTACAGCATGCCCCAGGGATTCTACAGCGAAGAGATGGATAAAAATTTTACTGCTTTCCAGGACCCCGGGCAGGGAACCCCTAACCCTTCTGCAACCATTTATCCCAGCTGAACCCAGGATGCCCCAGTAGGGCAGAGATCCAAGACCCCTGTTTCAAATTGGAGTCATGGGAATAACTTTCCTGTTAAAGAGGAACTAAGGATCAGTGCAGCCTGCAGAGGAGACTGCAATATCATATCTAAACTTGTTACTGTGACAAATAGCTGGTCTGTTGGGGTGGGAAAGATTTTCATTTTTAGAGAATAGTCACAAAAAGTAACTAAATGGTAGACTTCTGCAAGGGCTTAATGGACTTGTTAGAGCAAATTTGTGCTGGAGGTGTGGCTGGAAGTCCATTTGAGTAGTGGAGAGCCAGTTTGTTAGAAAATAGTTGGAGAGCTGACAGAAAGGGGAAATAATTTGATTAGATTGAAAGGGGACAGAATTGCTTCTGGACAGAGAAGGGACTGAAAACACACCAGTACAGCTAAGGTAGAAGCTGGATTGCTTTAGAGAAGTTTACTTGTGTTTGGGGGTGATTTTCATCATTAGGGGGAAAAGCTTGCACAGAGCTGCACTCAAATGCAGTTTGAGCTGTGGAGCAAAGGTAGTGAAAAACTAACAGGAACTGATAACTCTGATGAAGCTTGGTAACAAAGAAAAGCATGGAACTGAAATCAGTGATGTCAGAAGAGGTGGAAAAATCAAACATAATCAACAGGGCACAGAACTGGCTTTTTTGGATTACCAGATAAAGGATTTTTAAAGTGTAGTAGTGCTCCCCTTATCCCTCTTGCTTTCAATAACTTAGTGCTTCTAATATTTGCTCTCTTAAAATAAACGGATTTCATAATTTTCCTAACAGTGTGCTTGCCAAAATCTGTTCATTTCTGAATCTTACTTATACTGCTTCATACAATTTAGATTGAAATACTGCTTTTGGTTGATGACCAGTTTATAAAAAGCAGTAAGTGAAAGAGGTATCAGATCCAGAAATTCCTTGGCAGCTCTGCAGTTTTCTCAGCAGTCTTGCTGCTTGGTGCAGCATAATTGAAAATGTCACTTCACATTTTGTGCTGAGAGACAAGTTTGTGCTTTGCTGTTTTGAGTCTGATGATACTCCCCTGCTTCAAAAGCCCATCCCTCAGCTTTCAAGCTGGTCAAACCATTATTAAGCAATAACATAGCATACATATGGAACTCTCACTTTTAGGCAGACAAATAGAGCTTTACTAGAAGATTATATTGAAATACAGTGAGCCCTCTGTTCCTCCAAAACACTTAGTTCCTAACAGTTTGCTTGAATTTTAAACAGCTCCTCCAAGTACATTCACTTTTCTTTGGCATTTGCTTTACCAGAAACAGTTTGAGCAAGTTTGTAATCAGCAATTTTAGCAAAAAATGGCAACTTCTATCTAAGCTGTGCAAATTCTGAATTTTTACATCTCTAACTGACTGCAGGAATTATGCTTGCTTAATGAAACACATCTATTGTGAAGCATATGCTTGTTCAGAATGGTTCGAGTTTCCAATATGAAGACTTCAGAATGATTTGGCAGTGAGTAGTTTTAGATCAGGGATTTTTTATATTCAGGATTTGGCTAGTTGTGGTGGGGGGAAAGGGAAGCAAGGGGAAGAGAGAGGAAGAGAAGAAATAGAAAGAAATCTGCTCCCAAATAATTTCAGAAGCATTGATTTGAGGGTGTGTCTTTACTAGTATTAAGAACTGGTGGTAGGGGTTCTTACATCCAATATTTGGCTCACATCCGATGTGAGACCTTTGGCTGCAAAAAGCTTCATAATTCTGTCCTTTTGTGTACATAGTTAGATGCCACAGGGATAGCTACAAACAGCTTAGATGAACCAAGGAGCAGGTGCTTTTGCATAAATGTTTCTGTGATCCATCCACTTCCATTCTTATGCAGTCACCCAGATCAACTTTATGTAACCATTGGCTTTATGACCTAGAGTCATGTCTTAATCATCTGTACCACAGCCTAGCCACGAGCTGGAACCAGAGCCATCCACGTTGTTTTTTTGTGAACTGGAAACTTCCTTGATATTGGTCGAGGATCTCTGGATCTCTGCTAATAGGCTAAGGGGCGTAAAAGAGTTGAAGGTGGAGAGGGGGAACAGTAAGACCACAAGAAGTGGACTTCTTGCTCTCACTGTAGCCAAGGATAGGCAGGAAAGTGCACAGTGGATGCCAGGTGACTTGCCTGGATAGCCAACAGAGGCTCCAGGTTCAACAGGGACACAGCTGTTTTTGGACAACGAATCACTGGTGACTTCAAGGTGATCTTGTGATATACTTGTTTGTATCAGTGTGGAGACGCTCTATTGTCTGTAATTGTTTGGTGCATTCAGTTTTCTCACAAAGGTAGAGAAGGACACTCAGAAACCACTGAAGTAGGTTTGGAAGCTTTTGGAACACAGAGTCAAATTGTTTTGGGGAATTTACCTCAGTGTGAGTGTGGTGGCTTAAGAAGAATCTTCTGTTATTTAGGACTGAATCATCTGTAACTGCTGTCTTATAAGTGCTGGTGCTGGGGAGAAGTTTGGTTCATTGTGAAGAGTTTGAGATAACTTCAGCTCTGTCCTGTTAATTACTTGCTGTATTGATTTTACGGCTCCTTGAAGTGCCTCCATTATTAAATAGAAAACTATTACATTTGAAATTATAGTTACTAATATTCCCTTAAATATGGTAAATACAAAGGGGTGAGAGAGAATGCTCACTGCTTTTTACATTCATAGGAGTATGCCTTTCACAATGTTTTAAGGGCTGGCTGTTCTGTTACATAATATACTTAGTCTCTGGGCTACTCATGTTTTATGTATCTTCTGTGAGGAAGTACAGGATATTCCAGAAAGATACAGTATACCAAAATCACCATGCTCTATTCTAAATATTTAATTTTTTAAATAATACATTCCTACTAATTTCCACCTAAATCAAATTCCAGTCTATCTACTGTTAACACATCATTGCCTTAAAATGTGTACATGCTAGAGATGAGTCAGAGCAAGACAAATGAGCAAGGGTCTTGAGAGGATTAACCTGAGAGGAAAGATCAAATCCACTTATATAAGATTATTGCATAACTTCTCAAAGTCTCTTCATATCTTTTTTTCTTGTGTGTCTTTATATATTTTGACAGCAACTAGTTTTCTTTCCTTCATCCTTTCCAGTATCTTATGATCACGAATGAACCATTAAATCATGTTGACTCTCAGATCATAGTTGTCATCATTAGGCATCAGAGTGAATATAATTTGTGGTAAATATGGTCAGGAAACTGTCTCTCAGAGGCTTGTTTCAGACTGTCTGTCTGCTTATGCAGGTTTTCTTTATTTATTTTGAAAGTAACCAAAAGGGCAAAAAACCCTATTTTCTTGCCTTTGCTTCAGGATTTGGAGCAGAGATGATAAACCTCACAAACAGCTGAGATATCCTTCATGTATCAAACTGGAGTTGTATCTGAATTTTCCTAAATCGTTAGCAATGACTTATTTTGATCACTGACTCACATTCAGGTCAAGTAAGGTTTTCCCAAGCGAGACCCAGATTTCCTTTGGCCAGTGTTTGGAGTCTTTCCAGGCTAACACTGGGAGAGCCACCAAGCAGACAGATTTTTGGTAGTATACAGTGTTGATGTTTAAGTCACAGTAACTTAATATTACTAAGTGCTTTTTCTCTGCTGATGCCAGCATGTGACTACATGAATGTTTCCCCAGTGAGCTAAATAAGACTAAAGACACACAGGGTAATTTAAAATCATCTGCTGCACCAGTAGCTGCAAGAGAACTATAGCATCTAACCTAAAAATATCTCAAGTAAGTCCAAACTAGGGTCATGTATTGTAGTGGAAATCTCTTACAGCTTTGTTGAGGTAGAGAAAACCAGGAAAAAAATATAGTGAATGTGTTAAAAACAGCAAAGCTTCTGCAATTAAAAATAAAGAAGACAAAAGGAAACAAGTCCTGAGGTTGTTTTTTAATTTTGTTCTGTAAATATATCAAAATCTGGGGGTAAAAAATGGTCAGAATTAGGGTCTAAAGAGGGTGTAAAGGAAGGCCCCCTAGAGACTGCTAAAAAAAGAAGCTATCTAAAATGGAAAGTTGATGAATTAGGAAGCAAATGAAAAGCAGTTAATGGAGGAACTAATAGTGACAGGATTTCTTTGGAGACTGCAGGTGAACAGGAACCGAGTGCATAACAGGAGGCTAAATGAGGAAACTAGAGGAATAATAATGGAGTAAAGAGAAGAGGTGGTGAATCTTAATCTCTCCTCACTGTTGCCATATTTAGCAAAGAGTAGCAATCACCATTTCCCTATTTTTAAATTCAGAATTCTTAACTGCAAAACAAGTTCATGGGTCAAAGAATTACAATATCTCTTGTGAGGTGACAGACTTAACCTCTTCTAACCAATTAGCCTTGAAAAATAGGAAATGCTGAATTAAACGTTCTGATTTTGAGGGGGAATGGTGGTCATTATATCTTAAGTCATGTCAATGATGCAGCAGAGGTCAATATATTTAGCACTTGCCCACAAGCAAAGAGCATCTGTTCTATTTTAGTAAAAAGTGATTTTTTCCTTCTTTTTCGAAAACTTTCATGCATGGTGATATATTGCCCTCTTGAGGCTTCAACTGGTTACTGCACTTATTTTACAGCTATTTTATTTCCTTCTCAAATGAATGAGCCCCGTACAACTTCACAAACGTAGTTGTTAGAAATTTGGAGAATAAATAAATCATAAGCTAGAAAATATCCTCCTTGTTAGTATCATTTTGTCTCTACTGTAGTCTCCAATAACTTTTTTGCTATGTATTTTATCTCAACAAATTTAATTTTGAAATAGAGAACTAGAGTTATATTATTTAAATAAACAGTGTTTGCCCTTTGTGACCATCAGGTCAAGAATATAGTGGCTTTCTTTCTTCATCTATCACTTACTGGCTAACTTACTGAAAATTTTATGTAAAAATAATGAACATAACTTTTATTCAAAAGGCACAGAAAATCCCATGGAATTAATTTTGTGCTATGGTGTAAGGGTATAAAGTGTGGCTAATTTAATTCTTTTAATGTGATTTATTCTTTGTTTGGGAAAATGTAGCATTTCTGGAACTTCACAAAGCATTGTTTAATTGACATCATTCCACTCAGACCTCAGGCTACAGGAGCAACCATGGTATGTGCATATCATGTGTACCTTTCGAGGAATTAAATGCTTGGGGAATGAGGTTCATTTCTAGCAACTATGAGATCAAAGAGTAAAGAAATGTTGGGACCAGTTAGGGGAGGTGCCAGCACGGCTCAAATTGAGTGTTCTCCAGTGCCCAGCGCACGGTGCAAGGTAGCAGCTGACCATCAGCTGGAAATAGCAGTTGCACAAAGGCGTTCCACCCCCAGTCCACCCTCTGAAGCCCAAACACTCAGGATATGTAAACCAAGGAATGATGGCCATCCATAACTGCTTATTTTTCAGAGCAGAATAAAGCTTTATATTAAGCTATTACAAAGGCCATAATATGGAAAATGTTGTAAATGGAGATTAGTTTGTCTTTTGGATGCAGTTCATCTCATAATCAATACATACATTAGCTGTAAAAAAATCTGAAAATAAATTATGTTGTCAACACAACATTTAAAATAATTACATGAAGAGGAAATGCAGTACTTCCAAGCACCCTTACATCACTGTAAGTTGCTTCAACATCCATAGTTATATTGGCAGCACTTTTAGACAAAGCGCATCAGACTAAGTCCCAAATTTGCTGAAAATTAAGATCTTAATTAGAGACTTCCATTATCCTTAGAGTTTGGTTTAAGGTTGCTGGATAACAAACGTTTCAAATTGAAAGAAAGGGAACAGCGCTTATCAGGAGACTTGATTTTAGGTTTACCAGTAGAATAAGTAAGAAATTTGTACTTATGATAAAGAGGTCCCGAACTAACTTCTACATTTTTTATTCCAGTTTAGAGTGCACAAAAAAAAAAACCAAACAAAAAACCAAAAAAAAAACCAACAAAAAAGAGAATTTGGGACTGTGAAGTTGATGTGAATTTACTGCAGCTTTGTGCCACTATCCTTTATACAGTACATAACAGCTCATTTTGGTGTCCGGCATTTTTGCCAAAGACAGGCCCCTCTCCTGTGCTGTGCTCATGGTCCCTTCAAAATCCAGACACTCCTTCCAGCTGCTGCTGCAGAGAAGTCCCCCTTTTCTGGGAATTACTGGCATCATCTTTCTTGGCTCAGGCAGATTTATTTGCTGTCCTTGTCCTTTTCTTGATACATCCTTGGCTACAAATTTCTGGAGACATTCTTGCTCCCTGGTGTACTGAGTGAAACAGGAATATGTGACCTAAAAACATTTACATGTCTTATCTGAACTCTAGATATGGTAAGTCTTTGACTTAGACAGGGTCACATGAAAGTATAAGCTAAAAAGGCATTAGTTTAGTGTATTTGAGGCTGTGATACATAAGAGAAGACTTATCCTGTATTAGAAGATGTTTTGGGCATCTTTCTGTGTTTCCTAGCTGCTGCTTAGACCTCCAAAATTTTATATAGAAAAGAAATTACTCAGAAAGAAGTTAAGAGCAGTGAGAGTTTCTGTAAGACATGACCAATAAAAGACATTGCTGTTTGTAAATAAATATATTTTCAGAAACTATATGTCAATCCTAGTAGTATGATGAACTTCGAAGACCAGACTTGTATGATCCCTCAGAAGTTTGTACATTACTCACATCACTCAATATCATGGCTTCTGACTGTTCCACTTTTAACTCTCAGAGCTTCTGCCTGCCTGTTTTATTGCCTAAGGCCCAAAGAATGTCACACTTATTTCTTTAAACTAACTATAAATAGCTATCTTTTCTTTTCCTTTTATTCCCTCCTCCTCCATTTTCCTCCCTGCATATGCCCCATTTCCTTATATTCTGTTTCTGTCTCATTTTCAGGACACTTGGTATCCTTCAACTCATGTGTTTCTCCTTTCTGCTGCTTATACTATTCACTCCGTAGTTTCAATATTGTTTCCTCAGGAGCCTTTTTCCAGTCAACCCCAACAATTTCACCCAGACTCAGAATGCTGAACGAGTTGAGTGCTAGAAATATTTTAATAGAGATCCACAGTGTAGAGGTTTTCTGATAAAAGACGGGACTGATTAGAGCAGTGGAAAGCATTTGCTTCTTTAGCCGATACCTGTGGGCCTGCATAAGCCAGTGGGGGTGAAGCTTGTCTGTGGACAGGGATGGGTTTTGGTCAGTGTTCCTCCCACTCTTCCCAGTGGCTCAGCAGCGCTGGCAGGCGGCACGCGCTGCCTCCACCAGAGGGGTCATGCCCACTGCCCCACCTTGAAAATGGCTGGGAGTCAAAGCAGTGGGCATGATAACTTAGGAGGCAGGTAAGCAGAATTACTGTCTTTCATCCAGGATGTGAATGCATATGTAAGATTTTTCCATACCAAGAAGGATGTGCTCATTTACTTACTCAGTCCCTGGGAGTTCTTTGAACCTCACACTGCTTTTTAGGTACGGCACCCGTATTTTCTCAGCTTGTCCTCAATCCTCACCTTAATGAATGCAGGAAGCCTAAAACATTGTCTGGCTCTGTTCCAGAGCATTACATCTCAGGTGGGATGCATGGCCATGTCAGCATGAAGAGAGGCCAGCAGCCATTGCCATCAGAGCAGATGGCATCTCTGGAGGTTTACAACCAGCCCATACTGCTGTTCATCTCGTACCAGAGGATTCCTTATATGACAGAAGAATCAGAGGTTCTTGTCTTTATTCTTCCTTCTCTCTGCCAGTCCCCCCTGCTCTTCAACCCATTCAAAGTCACAATGACACCGGCTTTTCCTCTGCTGCTGAATTGTATTTCTATGTACAGCTCTCTTGGCCTCAGGACTACGTGGTTCTCCCCAGCACTGTCTTTCCAGCCCACGGATTTTGTTTCTGTGGTTCTGGGTGTTCACTGATCCTTCAAAAGGCCAGGGGAAATGTTACCAGTGGTGTTGGAAGCTTCTCTGCTAATCTAAGAATATGCGTCTCAGGAACAGGGTTCAGGAAGCATTTGGCTTAGTTTTCCCATATTTATCTTTGCTCCACAGTGAATCTGCTGGTGCTTAGAATATCCCTTTTTTTAGATCTTGCAAGTTTCAAACAGCAGCGAAGGCCTTGTGATAGTACTCCTAAAGGGAAAGTAGATCTTCACCTTGAGCCAAAGGTAAGACAAAGTATACGGTAAAGAAAGAATTATGTTTGTAGCATCATGGAAAAGTTTAAGTATCTACAGAGATACAGTAAGGAACGATTTTTAATACTCAGGTTAGCATAACCTGCTCTTTGTCTAGAAGCAGAAACAAAGTCAACAGTCCCATTGGGGCAGTGAACTTTCTATTGCACAATTGGATGCACTGTCTTCAAATATAGCTATTTATAATGGATTAAAAAGTAACACTTTGCATGTTTCTCTTCACTTTTCATGCTTTTAAAGCAAATCCTACTTTTATGGTTCTGGCTCTTTTACCTAGAAGGCTTTAGGCAACTGAGAAATTAAAAACCTTTTTTTGCTATTCTTTCTCTAGTCAGAATACAGTATGGAAAAATAGCTTGGACTCTAAAACCAGGAAAAGTAATGAGTCAGTGACCATCCTGCGGTTATGGAACAGGAAGTTCCGTAACCGTATAATTCATGGCCAATTCAATAGATGCCCATTAGGGAAAATGCATTTAATAATAATTTCTATGTGTGATAGTTGGGCACAAAGCCTAGAGGGGGCACTCATGAAAGATTTGTAAAATTTAACAGTCTTTAAAATGCTTAACTAGACAGTACATAGTAGAATTTTATGTCTTTACATGGATGTCCACTAAGAAAAGTATTTGATCTTTATCTTTTCCCAGTTTGGAGGGAGCATTTAAGGCACACATTTTCATAAACTGGGGTTACTGAGTGAATGCAGCGCTTTAGGAGAAAGCCACCAAGTTCTATTTCCGAATTGTTTGTGAATATATCCTGCACTGCATGTTAAGTATTTCCATCCTACTGATGTGCTTGGTCAGTTGTATGTTTCTCTGAGGTCACCGCCTGTCACAGAATCTTGACAATATCACACAAAGAACATTTTCCATTGTGGCGTTTTGATTCCTTGGGGATCCCTAACATCTGTATTGCTAATGGTTTTTTTGTTGCTTCTGGCTCTACCTCCAATTAAATTGACCGTGGCAGTTTGTTGCAGCCTCACCCTCTTGAGTACCTGGATTTCTTTGACTTACCTTTGCCTATGAAGAAAGCGCACTTTTATCCTTTTGAAAATAAAGTCCATGGGCAGGAATGTGTTCCTCCTGAGACTAATATGCAAGTCCTTTTGTGGTTAGACAAAGGGTTTTCTTAATGTATTCTGTGATAGAAGTGCCCTAAGAGCCAGCCCATCCTTGTACACAGACACCTCTGTGAGCTCAGTCTTTTTGTAAATTGGGAACAAACTTTACAACACTGTCTGCTTGCAACAAAATTGGGCATTCATTTTTAAGCACACAGCCTCATAACCAATTCTTTTAAGAAGAGAACTCCCTTTGTGCAATAAAAGGGAAGGTAGAGAGAGAAAAAAGGTCTGGGGTAGCGATTTAATAAGCACTGTTGTCTGGAGCTTACACACTGAGGCTTGTGGAACAGAGTAGACCTTACACCATCACACTTAGCCATCATGGCAGATAATTTTAGTATGTTTGCATTTAATGGTTTGGTGCGTTGATTTAATTCTGATTTTAATCTTACTTTAGGTCATTAGAAGGGCTTTGTTCTTTTAGAAATGCAATGACCAGAAGTGTCTTAAGTATAAGCCAGCATACATGTAAAATGAAAATTTAAGACTAATAAATTGAGTGTTGTTAAAACTTTATAGCTTAAATTACAAGCCAAAAAGTAGAAATAAATTTGCTACCTGTGCCATGTTTGCACAATAAATATGGGATTTTCTTTCCTTAAAATGGAACCCCAAAATTTGATCTAGGATGAGTACTACAACACTTTTCATAACGGTGCTAGTTGGCTGCAGTTGCTTCCTCTCTTTTATGGCATAATTTTGGCACTATTAATTTCAATATATGCACTTCCTTAAGTGCGTATATCCAAATTCCCCATCTAAAGGAATTCCATATCAAAAATCTACTAAAACCATCTAAGATACTACTGCTTTTAGTGTAACAACAACAATTTAAAAAAAATTTGCAAAATTCTATTTTTTGGTAACCCTAAATGTGCTTTTGGACTAAAGCTCAAAACTACAGAACTGGGCTTTCATTTACTTCTGTTCTAAATGTGGTCTAATAAAGGCTAGACTTGTCAAGTGATAGCTGCAGCTGAGATAGAAACTTCCTCTTTTCCCATTCCATTCAATTAATGAAAGCTGAACTTCAAAGTCTAAATGAGATCATTTGAAGTGCTAAAATTATTGAACACCAGAACTGTTTACTTTCCTATCTGACCAAAAAAAAAAAAAGAGGGCACTTGTAATGTAAAAGTAAAATTAAACCACTGAAATGAAGTTAGGAAACTTTAAAAGTTCTAATGCAAGAAGTGGTGTTAACCTAGCTGAGAGGCATCTGTGCATAGTTTTAAGTGACTCACTTAATAGCCAACACATTTTTTTCATGACTGTGATAGTAAAAGCTTTTCTGGGAGGTGTTAGTTGTGCGCTGCTCAGAAAATTGCAACCCAATGAGAAAATGTCTGAGCAACACCCCTGACAAGCATGGGAATATGCAAAGATATTGTCAGGGGCTGGAGCCTTTCTATAGTCTCATAAGCACTTATGTTATCACTAGCTTTCTAGTTGTTATCAGAAGTTTTTTACTTGGCCAACTCCTTGTTATTTTGCTGGCAGCCCATAATATTTCTCCTGGGCTCTACTTTGTCTTTTTAAACCATGAGCATTGGCAGTGCAACCAACTCCAGGAGCATAGCTATGGCCAGCAGATACCAAAACCTATTTGATTGACTCATTTGATGGCAGTAACATCATTGTTGGATCTGTTACTGCAAACTAGGAAGTGAAAAGTTAATGGAGATATATTTCTAAAAGAGGATGGATGGTCTTTGGCCAGAGATGGGGTGAGCTTCTGAAATTCAATGGGAAAGCATAGGAGGGTGTGGACACTGAAAAGCTTTAGCAGGGAGATTTTCCGGCTTTCTGCAGCATTTTGTGAGAGTTCTGTCTTTCCCATGCAAGTAAGACAAAACAATGTTACCGTTTGTAAACTTCTTGCAGCTGTGGATTGTTTGGGTAGAATTGTTATGGTTCTAACTAGAAAAACACTCAGAGATGTGTGTCTTAGAACTTGACCAATCTCCGTAGGGGGTGGATGGCAAAAACCAATTACCTTATGCCACTTAATACACTTTGTGAACTAACATATAAAAGTCTTCTGAGAATTCATTAAATCATCATCCATTTATCCCTGAGCCTGGACTTCATGTCGTTTTCTACTCATCTGTGGGGAAAACAGCGACAGGAGGGGACTGTGGAAGCTGGAGAAATATAGAGAGTGAGGAAATCCTGGTCCATGCCAAGGGGCAGTCGTGGCGTGCAGGTAGTGAGCAGTGAGGTGTGCTGAACAGCCATCATGATTAGGCAGGAATATCTAAACAGAGTCCATCAAACAGGAAAAAGTGATGAAGTCAGGCACAAAGTGCTTGGTTGCCAAAGACTACCTATTTCTGTGTTCATTAAAAGTATTCAGTTTTTATGATGTATATTTGGGATAGACAGAACACACACAGTCCTATCAAATGTAACGAATTGCACGTGAGACTTGTTCACCTGTCCACCTCTGTAGGCCTCACCCCTATGCTCCAGGGTTTCTCGTACTGGCAGCATGGCACTGCAGCTGCTCTCCTGCTCCGTTATCCCACATGCCAGACGAAACCAGGCTGCCTAAACCAAGATCCTTTGTGCAGCTGTACTGGGTGTAGAGAGCCCTGCAGCCTTGTGCAGCAGGCGGGTGATACAAGATCTGTATCTTTCATAGGCCCTTATATTTAACAGAACAAGGGTAGGAGGCCCAATTCTAGGCACATCCTTCCTCAGCCCAATGTCCATGCATGCCTTTGGCCTCTGAGCTGATCCATCCCTGCCCTCTTTGCATGACCCAGCAAGTGAATTCTCATTCTTGTGATTAAAAAAATTTGAGAATTCTGGTCATTAATAAAGAAGTCTCAAGATATTTTGTTGAATTCCATCAAATTTATTTTTAATACTTCAGTTAATTAATTAATTCCTTAGTTGTACAGAACAATTGAATTAAGTATATTTTCATTCTATAAGATAATTGAGAAGACACACTGAGTTAAGCTTACCCCCTCCCCCCAACTTAGAATTGTCTGGTTTTTTTATTCTTATCTATACAGAGAAAATAGAATTAGACCACAAAAACCCCCAACTTTGTTTGTGCCAAATTTCAAATGAAGCCATTTTTGTTCTAGCTTTTTTTCTGGGTTGTGTGATCAGGACTTTCTTCTTCCCCCTTGGAGAATCTGTAAAATTGTCATGAAACAAAATGGAAAGCTGAAGGTTATAAAGGCCAACATTTAAAAATTTCTCATGTGGGGTATGGCTTCATCATTATCTGCAAACTTTACTACAGAAGCAGCTACAAATCATCCAATAACAACCTGAAACATTTGTTTCTGTACTAAGCACTGTAGACTAAGAATAACTTTGTGCTGTAGGAACTCAAGTTTTTTTTGTCTAGCTTGCTAGCACAGTGCAAAACGACTATATTTGCAAAACTGAACCAGCTGGTTTAAAGGCAGAGACTGGATTATATTGGTGCGTCTTTTTTACTGCTCTGTTCCCTTCTATTCTCTCTGAGAAATTCTTGTACAGTAATTTTTAGCTTCGATGTAGCCAGCTATGAGTTTTCAACTTCCAAGAAGTTTTGATGGAAGACACAATATTTTAATTTCCTGTTAATTTCTACTAAAGTACAAGTTGGGTAGATTTTACAGTATTTTTATTGTAGTGTGATAGTGTGTAGATCAGACCCTTAAACAGGAAAAATCAGCATACCTTCACTGAAGTTTATACCTGTTGAAACTTTTTCCCATCTTGAAAATGATGAACAAAGCATACCTAGAGAAAGAAAAACATAGTCTCAATCAGAAAAAGCAGAAAGGTAAGAAGTCTCTACAAAGGGATATAAAGTGTTATTATGGGTATCTTATTAAATGAAGAGAAAAAAAATCTCCTGCACTGGTTAGAATTTGTCATCCTATGAATTTATTTCTTTCACTGAGTATTCCTGGATTTGGATTTAGGATTGCCTATTAAGCCTCATCTTTGTTTGAACATAATTTATCTTGTAATCTCGTTTTAAAGCATAGTTTCATGCTCTGTGAGAGTCTCACAACAGATTTTCTGTATTGTAAGACAATGTTTTCTGCATTATTTTTTAGAACTGGCTTTGTCTTAACCTTTTATTTAAAACGTATATCCTGGGAAACGTTCGAGATGATAAGAAGAGGAACTGTTCTAATGCTGTTTGTGTCCCTGATGACACGTACATCATTAATTGTACTCTAGTTAACTAGGCCATCTTGATTACACAGAAATGCCTCCGTGTTGGTCAGTCTGCGGAGGGGCAGTGGCCCGTCAGTCACAGATAAGTTATGTTTTGGACTTCCTCTGTGTTATGAGCCTTGAGGGGATTTAAGACCCGGATCTATAGTTGTGACAGGGCTACACGGACCACCGATACCGCTCCTTCTCTAAGTATGGGAGAGCAGGCGGCGTTGTTCGTGCCTTTGGCTGCACAGCCCAGCCGGGCCCGCCGGGCAGGCTCGCTCATGCCAGAGCTCAGCTAAAGCTGGCGGCGAGCACTGGCCTCAGCCTCAGAGCTGGTAACTCTCAGAGTGGGTAACTGCGCCTTGGCAACGAGTCAGAGACGAGCAAAGGCCGCTCAGCATCCGGCCGGGCCCGTAACTCCCGAGCCGCTGCGCTCGGGGATCCTTGCCGGGGGTTCAGTTTCCGAGCCGGAGCTGCTCCCTCCCGGGCAGGGGGAGCCGCGGCGCTGGCGGCTGGGTGATAAAGGCGGCTCCTTCCCTTCCCACCGGCATCAGGCTATTCGAATAAATAGGATGGAATCCTGGGCACTGCTGTGAAAAAGAAAATCCCGGGGCATTGTTTCGACCTGCATTGCTGAGATTTAATCTCACGTACAATTTGAGAAACAAGTAATTTTCTGTTTCGAACGCTCTCTAGTAGCTTAAACCGGACCGTCTATAATTTGTGCCCTCGGTGTGCGCAGCGGGGTGTCCTTTCGTTGGTGTCCTGGCGCTGGTGTCACGGCGGTGTTGCCCCCGCGGTGGTGTCCCTTCGGTGGTGTCCTGGCGCTGGTCTCCCGGCGCTGGTGGCGGTGTTGCGCTGTCCCCGCGGCGCTGTCCCCCCGGCGCCGGGAGGTGGCGCTGTGGGCCCAGGCACGGCGCGCGGGCGGGCGCGCGGCGCTCCCTCAGCCGGCGGCCCGCGCGGCCCGTCCCGCCCTGCCCTTCCCGCGGCCCGCGCTCCGCTGCGCTCGGCTGCTACAGATGTGCGCTTGTGAATGGTTTCAATAAAATTTTATAGCCGTCATTTGAAAAATGGTAGGATTATTGTGATTTGTGCAGCCTGGCAGAAGAGAGCCCGCCGGGGCTGGCCGCAGCCGCTGCTCCCCCTGCCGCGGGGTCCCCTCGGGCACCATGTCCCCCGCCGCGGTCCCAACGTGCCAGGTGGCACTGAAGCTTCCAGCCTTTCTTTTTTTTCTTTTTTTTTTTCTTTTTCTTTTTCTTCTTTTTCTTTTTCTTCTTTTTCTTTTTCTTTTTCTTTTTCTTTTTCTTTTTCTTTTTCTTTTTCTTTTCCTTTTTCTTTTTTCTTTTCTTTTTCTTTTCTTTTTCTTTTCTTTTCTTTTTCTTTCTTTTCTTTTTCTTTTTCTTTTCTTTTCATTTTCTTTTCCTTTTCCTTTTCCTTTTCCTTTTCTTTTTCTTTTTCTTTTTCTTTTCTTTTCTTTTCTTTTTCTTTTTCTTTTTCTTTTTCTTTTTCTTTTCTTTTTCTTTTTTTCTTTTCTTCTTTTTCTTTTTCTTTTTCTTTTTCTTTTTCTTCTTTTTCTTTTCATTTTTCTTTTCCTTTTTTCTTCCTTTTATTTTTCCTTTTTCTTTTCTTGCTCAGATAACGTGTCTCATCGTGATTCTGTAGGAGACCGTCTCTGTTTTTTGTCCAGGCCCCCAGACGAGCCCCCAGGCTTTTCCTGCTCCGCACTGGGGCTCGCAGCCTACCTGGCCTGGGCGGCGAGGGGACACACGAGGCTGATGGGGCTGGATGCTTGCGAGTGTCCGAGCACCTGCGCGAAGTAGCAGACATTACAACACAGGCACGTTTTGTGAGAGGGCAGTAGTAACTCCGTGGCTAATAGTTGCTTTTTATACTGCTGCAAGCCTTCAGTGTTTCCAAGTACCCTTTTGAAGGCATACAGACATTGAGTGCTGCAGGCAGATGTTATACGTGTCTGTCTCCATAAAATACATGACGCATATACAAGCGAGAGCCTTTTTTTTTTTTTTTTTCCCTTTTTGCTTACCATATCACCTTGTCTCTCAAGGACAGCACACTGCTAAAATGCAGGCAGAGATTTATTGGAGGGACAAGAAGGACTTTACTCCTCCTGCTCCTCTCCTCCTCAGCTCACGTCTCCCACTTCGCTGCCAGTCTGGCATCTCTTATGCTACACTGTGAGCTGGGAGAAAGTAAGCAATGGAGCAAGGAGAATACCTTGCCCCTGCCCCTGTCCGTAGCTTGACATGGAGGGAGATAGCCTGCTGCTGGGAGATGTAGTTGCCTTCATTACTTGCCCCAGAATAAAGGCATGTTGTCTCAGTCACCATAGCCACTGGATTGCTTTCTCTGTCTTTCTTCCTCCTTTCTGGAATGTCCTGAAAAATAGCCTACAATGAAACCTGCACAGTAACAGTTTTCTTGCTTATAGTGATTTGATGTACAGTGGATTCCATGAATAGAGATAGTAATAGTCTCCTTATCCTGAGATCTTGTGGGGACTCACATAAAAAATTAAAGTCTTCAGAGTTCTGAAGTGGGTGCTGTCATGCCTGCAGTATGCACTGCAGCTTCCTGCCAGACTCTAGCTTTGGTTTAGAAGCACTGCTGCTTCACCTGGGAGCCAAGTGTTGGTTGCTGGACCCTGATTCTTGGCAGTGCTGGGCCAAAATGACTCTTCTATGATGAATTTTGAAGGAAATGTGGTTCTGCTTGGTCTGGGTTATTACCATTGCACTTTACGTAACCCAGTTGTGCACCTACTGCTCAGACTGCTGTTTCTGTCTTGTTTAGAATTCGAGTTTAATGTGCAACTTTGGAGAAGAGGATTTAAGGTCCCGAGACACTCAGGAATCTTTAAAAGTTCTATGCTTAGTTTGCTTTTAGCTATCTGAATGGACTAATAATTAGTAGAAATAATTTAATAAATACAGTGGTGACAGTGAGGTACTGAGTGTGTTTACTGGGTTGTTACCCAACTGGAAATTAAAATTCTCACTATGCTGGAAATTCATAGCTAATGACTAATAATATAACCAGTATTAGACCTAACTTAATCTAGTCTTACAACGCTTGTAATAGATGCACATTCCTCTTCAGAGTTAATTTTCAGGGTGCTTATAAGCATCACGGTCAGTTTGTTCCATTTGCTCTCTTGCTTTGTGGTGGATAAGACTTCTGCAAAAATTATCTGTACTCAGTATGTGCCTATAGAATCATCCAATCATGTAAATTCAGGGGCACTATTTTTAATCAGACAATATAATTGGTACTAATCTTGAAATAAATGGTGCTCCTGAGAAGCAGGAGCTCCTGTCTTCTCCGGAGCACCATCTGTGTGGCTCATATGCAATCAGCAATATTTATATTAAATGCTATATATTCTGCCTCATCTACTGTTTGATTTCCTCTCTCAGAGTCTCATGCTATGAACCAAAACAGGAATCACAACACCCAAGTTCTGACAAGTAATTTTTTCCCTCGATCTGCTATGTATACCTTGTTAATGCAGCTTTGTTCAGTCCTTTTGTCAACATTCAGTGCTCATAGTACACCCAGTCTGCCCAGTGCAAGGTGTTTAGCTCAATTTTCTTTATAATTTCTCAGAAGATTTTTATATATCTCCCTCATATCTTCTAAAACTTTGCTGTTTTGTGTATTTCATCACAGTCATATGGATCCCACATTGCCTTGTCCCAAAATACCACATTAGATTATCCCCAGAAACACTGTTCTGCTACTCAGTTACCAGAAGACCACTCTCTAATTGTTTTGTTTGTTTGGTTGTTTGTTAGTTTAAGGTTGTAAGAGGCAAAATTTTACTCTTTTGGCTAAAAAAAGAATATAATAAAATTGAGCATACATTTTTCACATTGCCGTTTTGCTAACAAATGTGCTTTTCTTGTTCTTTCTTTTTTCTTACATGGTAAGGGGTTTGTAAGCAAGCTGGATGAATTCATTCACTGGTTAAATGAAGCCATGGAAACAACAGAGAATTGGACTCCTCCTAAAGCAGAGACAGACAGCCTTAAACTGTACCTGGAGACACACTTGGTAGGACAAGATTATACTGTGATTGCTATCAGTAATTGAAGTGTTCTGCTGTGCTTTTTATTTGATTATTATTTTTTAATTACTAGTGTGCATCTATATTTTAATGTGAGATTTGCAGCATTGCAGTTTATTTTAATGAAAATACCAACAAATTATTTTCTGTACTTGAAATATGTACTGATAACTTTGTAAAAATTAAATTAAAAGGCAGAATTGCATTACAATTGAGAGTTTATGTCCAAACTGAAAGGGAAGACAATAGCAAGAGGACAGAAGGTATTTTTTTCTGCTGATCTTGCTAGGATTTTTACTAAAGTGTAACATTAATGAAAGTCTTACTAGTGAGGAACTCTTATTCTATCTCCCACAGTTTTAACATAGCACAGTGTCATTTAAATAAAATATTTTGAATAGTTATTTCAATTATTTTACTTGATGTGCATTTCTGTCATTTAATTAATACAGATTTTATACCGCAGGTAGAAAAGAGAACTCAATGTATGCTGTTCAATGGGTAGATATCTTAACAGGTAAACTACTCTAGCTGGTAAAATGAAAATAAAAAAGTACAGAACAGTAAACTAAGAAATTTCCTCTCTTTCTACCAAAATCTTAGGTTCTTGCCAGTATGAAATGGAATAAAACATGGTGATAGCACTACTCTGAGCCAATGACCTAGACACCCCAGCTATATGAAACAGTACATTAGCTGAGCCCACATCAGATCATCAGCCCCCAAAGCTCGGTCTCATTTCCAGTCTCTGATAATCTTGTGGTAGAAAATTATTTGACAGTCCCAGGAAGTCACGTGATGCATTACAGGAAAAAATGTCGTCTTAATCCCTACCGTAATAGTGGAGTGACCATTATTAAATTGATTAAGTATACATCAACCACATACACAATTAGAACCAAACTGAAAACTGTCCTTAGGATTTCAGCTATACAGAAAGCTCTTGTGTCTTTTGTCCTTAAACATTTCTGTTGTAGTAGTGCCTGCTGGCAGTCACTGTATTAAGTGCCCATTGTGGTAGTCTATTCAATGCAGTATGAAGACGCTTCATTTTTCCTTATTTTGCAGGTTTTGGGCTTTGTGGCAGAGTTCAGATTTTTGCCTTGCCTTCTGCACACACTCAGTCCCATGATTCCCACTGTATTTACAGGTGCTCTGGAGACACAGAGCACGTTGTGAAATCAGACCTCAGAAAAGGCCTTGGTCACTTCAATTTGTTTTCCTTGTACCCTGCAACATGAGACTTTTGACGAGAAGTTTTTATGAGTAGAATTGCAATTTTCACTCTTGACTGGATAAAAAGAAACATATTCCAGGTAACAAGGCAATCACCAGGCTGAGAAACTCTCACGGTCGGTTTCTTTTTCCCTTTCTTCCATGGAAAGGAGCACAGTAGCTCATTTGTGGGCAAATTACTTCCAACTTCGCCATGTGGTTCTTGGAGAGGTGAGGCCAAACCCATCTATATCAGACTGGAGTGTGGAACAGTAGCTCAGAGGCAGCTCCATCATTGCTAGAGGTAGTCCAAATAAATGGGTGTGTGGGCACCTGTACAATCTCAGTTTCCCTTGTCAGTACTTAGGCCCCAGCTGCACTCTGTGTATCTAAGGTAAGAAAATCCTCATATACTTCAGGATCACTATGTTATGAAACAAGTTGGGGATTTTTTTACTTCACTGCAGAAATAAAATATCTAAAGAATGGTTCAGTTTCTGTTTGATAATATTATAATTATTTTATGGCATCTATGGCCAGTGAAAAACCCACTGAATAACTTGAAAAAACATAACTGAGTTTTGTTTTTTGGATTTCAGAAAATGTATGCTATCATTCTAGTTTCTACACAGCAGAAAATACAGAGCATTTTTGTAGCATGGAAGATAGTTATTTGTATTAACTAGATTGTCAGCTTTTCAGTGGCTTTTATCTGTCAGACATCCTAATCTGTGTTTAAACAGAAGTTTATGAACTTCAATTCATGTTAAGCTCACTGTTGAAATTTCCTTTAGTTGAGCATTGTAAGGCAATGGTGATCATGGTTTGTGTGAGGGACTTCCCATTTTCTTGTTTTGCCTGTCAGGTTATACATGTCAGACTCACCTAAGATATGCTGAAGTACAGGACTTAGAATTATACACGGTTAGGTTCCAGACTTATGGGTTTATAATACAGACACTGGTAGTAAACTAGCTGGGAAAACAAAGAAAATATCTTGGTTCTTTCCCATGTACTGCATCTACACGAGCATATCTCGTAGCTATTTCCTCACTGATGCAAGTTTTCTCATCATAGAATGAGTGAAATCTCGATGGAGATAAGTATTTTTATTAGTAGAGACGTCCTTAGCCTTTGGCACAAGTTATCAATTTCATGGATTGTGATACTCTTTTCTTCAAAATACATTTGTTGTGATGACAAAATTAGTGCCAAAAAGAGAGAATATTTTGCATTTATGAATGAAATCTCTTCTGTCAAAATTTAAGAAAATAAAATATCAGGAGCAAGAAAACACGAAGAATGTACTTGTTCCCTTTGTCATTGGTTGGGAAAAGTCCTGCAGAGGCAACAAGGACAAGGTTGTGAACATCCTTCAAATTTTTCTTAAATTTGAGTACTTAAAATTGTAGGCTGTCACTTTAGAATTCCAATGTAAAATGTTGATAAAGGTTTGGATTTTAAAATATCTCCCCACTCAGCCTTGCTTTTCTTCATCTTTGACATTTCAAGAAATGATTTGGCACAGACACGTAAATAGAGTGTGTTTAAAAAAAAAAAGACATCACAAGAAACCTACAGCATCAACTTACGAAAATCTTTGCGTAAAGTAATGCTCACATGAAGAGTCAAATCTCTTGAACAGGATGGCAATACAAATCTCTATTACAAGTGTCATAGCATGATATCAGGTTAAATTGGTACAATTCCCTAAACAATTGTTCATGTTGATTCTTATACTTGGCCTGGCAATATTGTCCACAAGGATGTTAATCAACACTTTGAAGCACATGAACAGTGTTTGTCAGTTGCTCTTGGCTCAGAAAGAGCTGCCTGCAGAGGCATCTCAGTCAGCCTCTGAAGGTCCCACCTGGACAGCTCCTGAAACAGTGAAGCACACTGTGGTGAAGGTGGAAGGCAGCCTCTCCTCAATTTGGTCTGGTTTTCCCAATTATCTCAACTGCACAGAGAATAGCTGGGGAGTTCCTGGACCACCAAGGGAATTCACAAATAAATGCACTGTGTGTGGACACAGGCACAGGCCTGACACCCAAATACACCGCAATTATAATTATCAACTGTAAGACATGTCAGAATTTCACTCTTAAATCACAGTTACAACTTAAACTCCATAGATTTTGCCACGATAAGAAACCATAGTTTGCTAAAGAGTGTAAATTTTTTCTACAAATTGAAAGGTAGTCTACATCTTGAATGTGTGCTGAAATAGACAATCTTCATCTTAGAGAACACTTTTCTTGCAAATTTTAAAGCTCAGTTCCCTGATGTTCTGCAGAACAAACATTGCTATATGCTTCATTTTAGATAACACCAAAGTACAAATCTATAAATGAAAATGCTCTCAGAGATCCCTGGAATAGTGACTGAAATTATTCTTTCAATTTTACAGGTCTTCACAACTCAGTAATGTTGGTTAAACTGATTTGGGAGCTATGTGCTTCCCATTCATATGGAAGAGCTGACATGGAGCAGCCACCCCTTGAACATCTGGCACTCTGCAGGCAGCCACCCAAGCCAGCAGATGTCGAAAACACTAATATGTTTTCATAAAACAGGCGTGTTTTTCAGCAGAAATCTACTTTTCCACAAAGGCCTCAGTCAGTCCTACTAGAGAAAAAGTGAAGCAGTTTTTGAATTTTTTGAACAATTAGGTTAAAATCAGTTCCCAATGAAAAGAAAGCTTCATTTACCTTACCAAAAAGGAACTTCTGAAAATGGTTTCTGATTCACTTTATCTTTTGTATCTCTCCTTTTCTGTTATGCTGATTCTTGCCCGTTGGCACCCTGATCAAAATCAGCTACTAGCAGATTCTAAGCATAGACTTGGTGGTATGCAAATCAGTTTTCGTCAAAAACAGTTTCCTGAAGGCAGCTTATGAGCTAAAAGCATCTGTCTAGGTGGTACTGCTGTGCTTGTGAAACCAAGCAGACTTTCTAAGCAGCTTGACAAATAAGAATTCACCATGTATCTCTTGACCATTTTAATTTTCTAACAAAGACATTTAACTTTATCCATGGCCTGATAAGATACATTGTTTTAGCACAGTAAAGAAGTAAGCTAGCTACTGTGAAGAGCTGCTGAGGAAAAGGTTTAGACGGAAGGCACTATATATATTTGCTGAGGCCCAGAACTTTTAATTCTGTAGTCTTAACTTTTTCCTTTGTTGTTATCACAGTACTTTGTTATCTTGTTGCTGCAGAACTCCTACTTGTGCACTGTAGTGTGGTGTGCTCTTAGGTCATTTGTACTAAACCATTTCTGTGTCTAGAGTCATATTTAGGGCTAGGAAACACAAGAATTTTAAATGGAGTCCTGCAAATGAAAAATATATTTTGCACTTATTGAGTTGCAACTTTTTAAATACTTCTTGCATTATTAGTAGGTGTCGGCAAACAATATTTTTTCAGTAGAGATAAAAATAATTAAGGTGAAATCTTCTTAGAAATTTTGAATTAGTAGTCAAGCATTTTTGTCCATTTTTGTCCAATGAGACTGTCCTAACAGTCTCCTCCTTGAAAAAAATTAATTGTTCACACTAGGGTTATTTGCTTCTTGGTTTTTTTAGGCAAAAATGTATGTTCTGTTTAGTTGAAACTAGAATAGCAAATATTGTTCTGTAAAAACTACAAGTGGTGAGGATTGCATGTAGTTATTGCGGTACAAAGTGTGGTTTGGATATGCCGATTATTTCCATGAATGGTAATTTCTTAGTTTTCTTTTCAGATCCCTGTCAGTAATATTTACTCCAATTTAGTCACAAGCTTTGTGCCACATTAAAATCCTTTTTAGCCCAGAATTGGTTTACTATATTAACCTTCTCAGTCACTGTATTTACTTTTCTTGTTAGAGTCCTAAAAATATCAGAGCAAGCATCATTAGTATTTCAAAACAAATTAGACAAGTTGATTCACACTAGCATTTACTTTCCTTCTGTATATAAAGTTTAGATGTCATCTCCATTCAGAACCAAATTCTTCTTAAGATACAGGGGGCTTGATTTTTATTATCTAAAGAGAAATGAAATAAGAATTTTTCTGTCTCCTTTATAAATGTTTCTGGCCACATCATGGCTCAGCACTTTCTGAGCTGTAAACAGCAAATGCTTTCATACAGAAAATAGATTGTATTTTCACATTTAAGAAATTGTGTTGGTGAAGTAATGATGCCTCAGTGATATTTCATAATACCTGATTGTCTGTTTGTAACAAGGCTGCTATGTCCAAAAAAAAGATCATTCTCATCTCCCTGGAAAATCTCATTTTCTGAAAAATGTCAGTTTAGAGAAGTATTAAATATCTATTCTTATTGAAAATAAGGTTAAATACACATGCCTTGGGCTAATCTACTGACTGTGGTAGCAGTGGTAACAGTAATTTTATTAAAGGTATTAAAGCCTCTGAAATGGCTAAGTTATGTATTATACTTTTGCTATATGGGAATTTCCAATGTGCATGGCAGCTAATACAGATAATTTTCTCAAAATAGAGAATACTTTCTGTAGGATGATGGTGCTAAAGAGTGAGAACCATGAGTGGCCTAATCTTTTGTTTCTCTAAGGACTTTGATTTGAATTTGTTTAGACTATTGCTAGTTTGAATTTTTAAATTTTATTGGGGTTTTTTTTATCTTGAAAGGCATTTTGGATATGCATGGGTTCCTGAATGTATGTCCTTTTATATAGGTAGCAGTCTGCAGAACATACTAATCAGAGATGTAGACTAAACTCAGCAGATTTCACAGGCAAATAAAATTATTTAATAGGAAGTAAGACAGCAAACTTAAACAAACAGACTACATGTATATTGTCGGTTTTGACTATTATTCGGCTTTTAAAACCTGTAAACCAAATAACCTCTATGTAAACTTTTCTGTTTCTTGAGTTAAAGCGTAGGAAATATTGCTGTCATTTTAATACACTTGGCTCTACCTGTATTATAGTCTGAATCCAAAGAATGGACAGTTGCTGACTGTGGGAAAAATAGAGGTTTCTAAACTGTTTGGACTGTTCTTCAAATTTAAACAACATTTTTTGGTGACTAAGGAAAAATAAAAGCAGGCATATAAGAAAGAAAATCTGGGTGTATTACCCTGCTAATAACAGCACTGCTATCCTGACCAATACAAAAATACTGCACTTGATCTAAAGAGGTTTCCCATAAGGTCATGCAATGAAGAAAAGCTGACACAAATCTTTTCTTTGTAAGGATAAGGAGTGGGCCATGTTTAGGGTCCTAGTAGCACAGACGTAGATCTATTGTGATTGAGATCTGTTATTACTATATGTGTTTTTAATGAAGGAAAGGAATGTCCCTTTACTGTCTTCCGGTACGCATAGTCCCACTCCAGAGGTTTATTTTGTGCAAGCCTGTAGAATAAGAAATAGTTTCTCTGTAATTTTCCCAGAAACTCAATACTCTTAAGAGTACTATTTTTTTTCTAACTTGTCTTTCAAATTTGTAGATACTTACCATTGTGTAGGTACTTTGTACAGCTGCAAATTTTAAAAAAATAAATAAAAAGAAATTGCATTTACTTTGGTTTTTGATTGGTTCAAACCTTCCCAGGGCAGTCTTTGCTACCCCCTCCAGATTTACATAGTTTTGCATAGGAAGGGAATAGGACCCCATAATAAAATGTAGCTCTGTTGGGTCTACCTGTAACATATTGGTTCTTAACTAGCTTCGTGGAGAGCTGTCCCAGCTTTTCTATTTCTGACACCCTCAGTCATCTCTGGACAGAGGAGGCATATTAGGATGAGGCAGAGCAGAGGCAGAGGCAGAGCATATTAGGATGTCATCCTAAAATAGCTTTGCTTCTTCTACTGAAGAAAAAGGGAAGTTGTAATGTCCAAAATCTGAACTCTCTCACTTGTGAGGATTTTGAATTCTTGTATTCTACGTGTATGAAAGTATAGTGTATGGTCTGTGCCTCAAGAACAAATGTATTGCTCTGTTGTTTTTGGTTTTTTAATTCATGATGCTTGAGGTTTAAAAAGTTACAATTTTGTTTTCACCAATATCCAGGATGATTTTAAGCTAATGTTTATTTCTTTGGAAGAGGAAGCGATGAGATCCTTAAAACACAGAGTTCTTTTAAGTGCAAGAATATAGTGAGTGGTATATTCCTCTGAGTATGTATTAAATACCTGATGTGATTTTCTTAGGAAACAAGGCCAAATGCTGTCAGAGCACATTAAAACCTAGATCATTCGGACTTTGGGAAATGTTTTAATTCATTTGCACTTGTTGGTAAAGCTGAACAAGGCAGGGTAACTTGATTTGGTAGTATTGCAAATGTTCACTCCCTCTCAAGTCTCATCACCCAAAACTGTAAAAGTCTTAGGTCCCAAGGTATCCCAAAATGCAGATACTGTAAGTCTGAGTGGTGAAAGGGATTTCACTGGGTCCATTGTGTGTTTGACCTGCAGAAGACATTGTTTGCATGCAGGGGATTCAGTGACTATAATAATACAATGAAATCAAATCACCATTATAAAATGCTATGTACTAACCTAATCAGAAAATTTCGGTGAAAAGTATTTTACATAAGTTCTGACTTAGAGGCTTTGTATCTTTTTATATGACAACCTGGTCATGCCCTTTACACAAATTTATCATTGTAACAAATTTTGAAACACCTTTAAAAATTATTTGAAATTAATGTTTATTTTATAAATAAACTGCATAATGCTCATGTAGGAACTCTTTTAATTGTCATTTTTTTGTCTATTAAAATGCATGCTATTGCCTGAAATTTTAGTATTATTATTCTGGTATTATCAATATAGATGTAGTCAGAAATTTGTTTTTGGAAATGAAATGAAATTTATTTGTATAAAATTTGGAGATTGTAAATCATTAAAAAATATAATGCCAGCATCTCAAAGGACAAACAAGCACGCTTTCAGCAACATTTAAATTTGCTTTTACTTACCTGCCGAGAGCTATTGACCACTCCCATTGGTTCTGTGCTATGTTACTCAGAGGCATAATATCATTCGCATCTTAAGTACTTCAAGTAACACAATTGCTGTCTGAGTTTTGGTGTTTGCAATGCCAAAGCATTCAGGAGAAATAGAGAAAATCCAGGAAATGAATGGTGGTTTTGATTGATAAATATTTTTATTTGCATCTTCTATGGTACTTATTTTTTTTTCCTTTCTTAATTCTACAAATGAATTGGGTTAATAATTTGGGATCTTAATTTATTAGCTATATTTTGCTAAGAAGGAATTTTATTTCACCTTTAAATTGCATGAAACCTTTTGTCTGTACATATAGAAAACAAATTACATCTCCTTCATATTCCCCTGGAACGAAAATCTTTCAAGAATTGTTTTAAAACTACATAGTGTTATTTAATGCCAGAGAGTTCATTTTGGTCTGATAGTTAGTAAATTTAAATAATATTTAAATAATACACGTGTAAGTTATTTTCCCCTTGGTAACTCCATATTTGCCAAGGCTACTGTGCCCCATGAATTCATCATTGGTTTGGAAACCTGTTGTCTCTTAGTGGGCTTTTTTTCTGCATGTGGTAGGACAATACAACTTGGACATATTTTGATTAAGTAGTTTTTGGGCATGGTGTGTCTCCAGGTGGAAGAGATCTACCTAGAAATGTGTAAGATAAGACAGACCGACAAGTCAGAAGACTGTCATTTCTGCAGATTATTTTCTGAGTGTCTCAAGAAGGCAAGAAATGATTAAGGGCAATGCTATACAGTGGGCTGCATGTGCAATTCACCATGATTGTGGCAACTTAGCAATTGTTTCACTGTATAGCAATTTTGCCCATGCCACTTCCTGCCTGTGTTCTTCCCTTGTTGTCTCTTGATAATAAACAAACTGAGATTCAATTTAGGAATCCTCATGTGAACTTTTTTTTTGACAATGAAAAATGTTTGGACAGACAAAATCAAAGAAAAATTTACATAGTGAAACACAGAAAATAAATTAGACTTGGCAGCAGAAGAGTTTATGTGAGTTTGAAATAAAAAATATCTGCAATAATAGCCTCTGTGTCTTCTAAATCTGCAAAATAGGCATCCTGGAGAGTAGGGCTAACTATCCTTTTTCTCCACATCTAAAATTATGCATTCAAAACTTGGCTAAATTACCCAAAAGATGACAAACTCAATAAGGAATGAGAAACAGAAACTGAGGGACCTAAAGTATTTAATGTGAGGAAGATCGTGTTATTCATGTTTAAGATGTAACGAAGGGGAAAACCCATTGATTGTTTAACACTGGAATGGCAGAAGCTGTGACAGGGAAGAAAGGGGTGAGGTGATTTTACAGAGGTATGAATTACTGTAGGACTGCTGGAGTAGAGCCTTTGTATTTAGTTTTGCCCGCCCAACACAAATTCTGTGGCCATGTGACAGAGCTAGGTTACCTCTCTATCAGTGCATTCGGAGTCCTTACTCCCACATTTTTATCCAGTCTAGATTTAACTGTCGCAAGGGTTTTGGGCTTTCACTGTTTCCCTGAGGAGGTTATTATACAATCTAATAGATCTGACTTTCATGGGAAATTTCATGTTTATCTTTAATTTTCTACTTCTTAATTTAACTCCATTAGTCCCATCTGCTATACCCTCTGATACTGTACTAAGTCTTCTTTCTGCTTGGTGTTCAGATTCATCAATATAAACAGACAAAACCAGACAGAACCTTTATCTTAATCATTACTTAGTCAGTCTTATTTCTTATTTGTTCCACCATTTCCACTTTTAAACAAATTTTGCTTGCTCTTTGCTAAACTCCCAACAGTTTTTCTCCTCATAAATGAGGTTGATTCCTTCCAGACAAAAAGTACATTCAGATCAAGTGAAAGAATGCATATGAGTCATCAGGTGAAATCATTCCCAGGGTTGCTATAGTTATCTCATTACTAAGCATTTTGATCCCAGAATGTTCAGTTAATATTTTGTTTAGACAAATGATAAACTTACACAGAGAAATTATCTGAGCAGTAAAACCATCTTACATCTGATCTACATCTACAGTAGCACAATGTCTGTACGACATGATTATGAGATTTCAGTGGTGAGGTTCCCAGATCAGTTTTATGTCAATTTTAAAGGCATTTTTGATTATAATCCAGTATTGTGAATCAACATAAAAAGTGATATAGTTATTTTGCTCATTTTTAGCTGCCTACGGAGGCCAGTGGAAGGAATTGCCCCCAAAGAAACTAAAAAAACCTTTTTTCTTTGAAAGTCTTCTCATTGTTGCCGAGGATAGAAGACCAAATCTTCTTTCCACTAACTATTCACTCTTAAAAAATATCTAACAGTTTCCACTGGTTACAGAAGAAAATATGTGGTTCATATAAGGAAAATGATGCTCAGGTTGTGTTAGGCATTAAAGGTTTGCTTAGCATTTGGTGATAATTGGCCCCTTGGTCATCATTGCTATAGGGAGGGCATGTTCTTAGCTTCAGGAAGACAAGAAAAAAGACACATAGTGAGTGCTGCTGCTTCAGAGGAGGATTCATCATGCTCTCCTTTAAAAGCAAAGGTAGAATCCCTGCTATTTTAAGACTCAGCCTTGGCTATGGAGCTGCATAAAGCATTTCCATAGTGCTTGTGTTCTGTTTAGCAGGTGGAGTGTCAGTCAGATGAAAATACAGCTTGAAAGAAAAGGAAATAAAAAATTCTTTGTAGACACCTGGATTTTATGGAAAACATGAACAAAGGAGACATTGACTGAAATAATTTCACATGTAATATTTAGTTGCCAGGAAAACATATCCTAGTAGTGCTTATTTAATACTAAGTAAGCTTAATTAAAAGATGTGGGGCTTTACTAGAAGCTAAATGTATGACCATTTCCATGTTAATAGAAGGACAACGTACATAGTAGTTCTTTTTTGATTTACTGAATGTCATTGGTAGGTAGTATTCAGGACTCTGAAAATACCACTAGGTTATTACATGGCTTATTAGGTTATTAACTCAAATTATTAACTTAAATTATTAACTCAAATTCTCAACTTAAATAATAGGCACTGTCCAAACAGAGATTTCTGTATCATCAAAAATCCTCAAAGAAAAAAAAAGAAGAAGAAGAAGAAGAAGAAGAAGAAGAAGAAGAAGAAGAAGAAGAAGAAGGAAATAGACAGCTGCCAATCCATGACCAAAAATTGAGTTCAGAACTTGATATCTTGGTATTTTGTCATAGCAAATTATTGGAAGGTAACTGTGTCAGGACCAATAGACTTGCAAAAGTATCTGTATATTAAGCATATAAGAATAAATTTTCAGGAATTGTTTCAAGTCATATTTCCTTTAAGACAAATGAAATGGGAATCCCATGTCTTTTCTACCAACAACTGTTCCCACTACTCTAAATTTCACAATTGAATTACATCTGTCACAGTGGGTGTTACAATTAAAAGTGATACATTCTTAGCCAAAATATACATGCAACTGTACCAAAACATAGAAGTCCATATTTCAGTAATACTGTAGATTTATCAAAAAATGCAAAATACTATTAGTAAATTTTTAAGCTTTTGTTTTTGAATTCTGAAATCATAGAATCCAAGACAGATAATTTTTAATTGTCTGTACAATTGATGTAAAAAATAAACACCCTAGAAACAGTAGTATTTTTCTTAAAAGTATTTAAAATATAAAAAATGAACCTCAAGAAAATTCTCTTTCAGGGGTACCCCAATGCACCACACATTCTGATAGCATGCTGGACTGAGAAAATTAAGATATTTCTTTTAATACATTGTCTTAATCTGACAATAGGTGTAAACTGCTGTGTCATCCAAATTAACCTATATTTATGTATACATTGTAGGTCACATGATGCCTAGTTGCTGATTTGTGTTTCAGAGACAGTACACTGGAATCAATTGATATATTATGACTTAAAAAGAATCATGCTTATAGTGTGTGTCATGCCCTGTGCCTCTGTAAACAAAAAACATTTACTAGTCTGTCCTTACTGCAGATATGAATAGGTCAAGACCCGGGTGTTTTACCAAATTACAAGGATTTTCTAAGAACAAAGGGTTAGAAAATGGTGCAATGTTGCATATCAGAGGTCAATGTGTACATAACGTAGGATACTTATGCAATAGAAGCTTCCTGAATTTGAGTAGCTACAACCATAAAATAAATCCTATGAGGAACTTAAAATATTTTTTCCCACAATTTTTTCTTATTCCCACTTGTACAGGCAAATAAGATATGAGGGAGAGATTATTATATGGTGGGAAAGTGCTCTTTTATTTTTAGTGTGTTCAGAGTCCAACATAGATCAGGAGGTGCTGCTTTTTTAACCCATGGATGTTCTCCTCTATTGTCATCTTGTGGATCAATAAGTTTCCTAAAAGTCAGGGGACACCTTCGTTTTGTGAAGGCTGGGCTCCTTTGCCCCATTCATCAGGAGAACATGGCACTCCTGGGGCCTTGTATTTATACTCTTGGAGTTTTTATTCCATTTATTATTGTTCTGTTGCTTTTCGAAAACTGCATGATTCCTGCTTCACTTTTCCTTTCTTGCTGAATAAGAACAGTTGATAGTTGCATATAGGTACATAGGGGTCACAAAAAGTGACGAGAACTTCGTAAGGAAATTTTGCTTGTTGTAGCTTGTAAACTACATTTTATACGCTGTAGTTCTAGAGATGACATTAATATGTTGTTTAAAAAGCTGCTGTCAGGCCAATGCACATGCATTTTCCATAATGTATACGTGCTCATGTGTGATATTTAGACTGCTCTATAGCTGTAAATGTGCCTGGAAAAATGGCTTTGATTAATTGACTTCCCTCCTCTTCTTTCCTCTCTTCAGATGCAAAGGCTTCATTCATTATCAGGAAAGATCAGAGGAGGAGGGGAGCAGAGTACCTGGGTCACACGCTGTTAGAGTTACAATTTTCCAAATGCCATAAGTAAACAGTAGAGAACAGGAAACATCCCGGATGGGAGAGGACCTCTGTGTTTGAAGGTCTTCCTCCATTCCAAATATTTGGTCTGATTTTATCTTTAGCTGTGCAAATTTGCATTTCTCCATTGTATATACATGTAATACTTAAATACTTAAATCTTCAACTCTTGTCTTTTTCATGTGTCACATTTTCAGCCCCTGAGAATTGAGGGCTATTCCTTGCAGTGTTCCTTGTCCAGTTATTCTTTTTCCTTAGGAAATTACTAGAAATTATATATACATATATAATTCTAAGTTCAAAACTCATGCTACTCTACATCAACAAACTTCGCTTCTGTTTGTATTTGTACTTATATGAATGGTTCTCTCCTTTTAATGTGTGCTGATTTTGGCTCGGATAGAGTTAATTTTCTTCATAGTAGGTAGCATGGGGCCATGTTATAGATTTGTGGTGAAAATGGTGTTGATAATACAAGGATATTTCAGTTACTGCTGAGCAGTGCTTGCACAGAGCCAAGGCTTTTTCTGCTCCTTGTACAACCCCACCAGCAAGTAAGCTGGGGGAGCACAAGGAGTTGGATACAGGCACAGCTGGGAGAGCTGACCCTGAGTGACCAAAGGGGTATTCCATACTATATGACATCACACTCAGTACCTAAATTTGGAGAAAGAAGGAGGAAGGGAGGGATGTTTGGAGTTACAGCATTTGTCTTCCCAAGTCACCATTACGTGTGAAGTGCTGCTTTCCTGGGGATGGCTGAATACCTGCCTGCCCATGAGAAGTGGTGAATGAAATTCTCATTTTGCTCTGCATGTGTGCACGACTTTTGCTTTTCCTATGAAACTGTCCTTATCTTAACCAGTAAGTTTTCTTGCTTCTACCCTTCTGATTCTTTTCTCTATACCACTGAGGGGGGAGTAAGTGAGAGGCTGTGTGTGATGCTTAGTTTCTGGCTGGGGTTAAACCATGACATGCTGCCTCTTTGCTGGGAAAAGTTTGTTTCTGCTAAATTTCGTGTATGTTCATGGCATTTGTGCCACTCATAATTTATCCATAAAATAGGAATTTTGCACAAGGAGAATATTGCTAGTCAGAAACCAAAAGTTTGGCCCCGTCTTTATTCATCGTATTTTGCTTCTTCAGTTTAACATTATTACTGGTTAATAGGTGCACCTGAAAATCAAGCCGCATTGTAGTATCTGGTGCGTTATGTTAAATGAATCTTTTCTAGGGCTGCAAGTCTCTTTTTTTTTCCTAATGAAAGAGAATACCTCATCTTTTCCAATTTTCCTATCAAACACATCCACATCATCTCGAGACACTGCCACATCCAGCTGCATCTATACTCAACTTCAATTATATGAAATTACACAACCTACTCTCAGGTCCTTTAGGTTCTCTTTTGCTGTGTGCGGCACACGCATAGTGCATTTCCTGTGAAGTGCATGATTACAAACTATTCAGTACAAGCCTGTTTTAAGTAAACAGTAAATTAAATATTGTCAGTGCTTGTTCAGACACGCTCTTATGAAAGAAAAAGAACTTCTAGATTTGGTTTCATAAAGCTCTAGATTTAAGAAAGGGACAGACATAAACTAGGCATCTTTTTTCCTTTTTAACTTCCCTTGACTGGCCCAGTTGTTCAAGAGGTGGTACAAAACAGTGTGTTCAGATGTCCCTACAAGGAGACTTGGGCTAGTCAAAATGCTGAAGGTAGCAAAATTTCTGTTTGTTGCTCTTTATTCTAATGGAAAATTCTCAAAAACATTCTGTCACTGTCAGGTACAATGCTGCCTGAAAGACTGTTAAGACTCTGTCTGAGCAACATGCCTCTTTCAACCATGCCAAATACAGGAGAAATACAGTAGTGGTACAGTAGAAGTACCTCATTTTATTACTGTTCTGGCAATATTATTTTTTGCTATGCCAATCAACCTGACTGCAAGGGTTAGGAAAGAAAGAAAATGGTTGCTTCCCTAAGAATTGAGGGCTTTTGTGTATTCTGTGGTGTCTATCATTCCACTACTAACATGGTCACTACCATTTGAAGAAGTATAAAATTTTATAAAAACCAGAAGCTATGAATGTGCACTTGCAAAGTCTCCTTTCATCTCTGCCAGTTAACTTACTCCCGAGAGAAGGAAAAGCTCTTTTTTCCCAAGTGGTCAAATATTGTTTCCATTTACTCCATAGACATTTCAAAGGGAAAATGTGTTGCCTGTATGTGTTTAGGTCTGCACACAATTCATGATTAAATATAGCAAGTATCCTTTTCTCTATTGTATTTTATTTCTCTTTCTTACAGGCAAGTATTGTGAGAAGCTCTGGCAAATGATTAAAAAATTCATCTGAGTTATTATTGGCGTATTAAATCACATAACATATAGTATATCATGTTTCCAGTTCCTTTATTACTAGATCTTAATGCAATTTGTAAAAATAAAATAATAATAAAAAAAGAAAAAAAATATTTTATTGGCTGTTAAAGCGGAGATCCTTTGCAATATTTTTTTCCCCTAAAAATATTAGGGGAAAAAAAGGTTGAAAAATACTTGCTTTACAAATTAAGAATGCAGAGATCTAAAGCAAGACTGATTTGTTCTTTGAAAATGGATATGAGAGTTAACTCAGGAACACAATATTAATAGATTTGTGTAAGTGCACATAAGGCCAATATATTCAATGCTGTAATTTTTTTATGGTTTCATAAATAGTGCTATCACCAACATTTCAAAGAACTCTGAAAAAAACAGAGCTCATATGTGGTGGCATAAATTTAGTGTATTTTATAGAACACTGCTACTCCAGATATAGCCTACGGGTTGTGACTTTTCATAAAACCTAATGAATGTCTAGATTTGTCAGCTGTTTCAACACAGATGCACTTTGCTGATCTAATGGAAACATTTTGAGCCCAGATCCAAAATATCAATAGCTTTTAGTATCACAAATTAGTTTGGCTATTGGGTGAATTGGGATGTGGTTCTTGATAAAAACCAGCAAGTAATTTTGTATGTGTGTTTTATGATAACTGCCTCTCCAATGTCTGATGCTGAGGTTTTTTCCCTCTCTCTTTTTTTCCCCTTTTCTTTTATTTTTGCAGAGTTTTAAGTTGAATGTAGATAGCCACTGTGCTTTAAAAGAAGCAGTGGTAGAGGAAGGACGCCAACTTCTTGAGCTTATTGTATCTCACAAATCAGGTAAATCCTTCTGAAATATTGCAAGTCTTTATGTCTCCAGACTATTAAAGAATGAAGAAGCATTGCTGTAAATTACTGCATATATTCACTTCCTTATGTATTATTAATATTTACATTATCAGATTGACCTTCAAGATTTATAAATGTTTCATATACTGCATACAATGCAGTGATACTTATAAAATGAAATACTGCCTGCAAATAGTGTGTTCATTTTATTTTGGTCTTGCTGTTCAGCTGAGTTTCAATTGAAATCACATCACTGAAAACTTCACACTGACATATTCTTTGATGTAGGTGCTATGGAAATAACATTAAGATAATGAACTAGGATTTCAAATATATATATATATGTATTTACATACTCTGCATGAGTAATTGCATTGGTAAAGCTTTATTTTACCACTTAAACTAATTCTTACATTGATTTAAATATATTTATGAGAACTAGATTAAAATTAAAAATACCTTTTTCCTTTGGTTAGGCTTGTCTTTTTCTTCAGAGGCCTTAAATTGAAAGGAGGGAGAGAGATATACTGATTTCCCTTTATCCCCAACACCTTCTATATTTTTAGATGTTTGCGTGACTTGTTTACTAACAGGGTTTTAATCAGCATATACTGCTATGGAATGCCATCTTAATTTTGGCCTACTCAACATGCTTTTCATCCAGGTTGAAGTTATTCTTTGCTATACTGTTTTCTCATCATGTTATATGTGTGACTCTATTGTTTCGTAGCATCAGACAGATCTGTGTAATGTGAAAACTATAGGAAATTACTGATGTCTATGTATACTTCCAAAAAGATAGAGAGGCCATAGCAGAGTCGTGCATGCTATCTTAGATGTAGAAAACAGTAATGTGTAAACTACAGGAAATATTTAAAGGAGTTGGAGGTAAGGAAATTGTCTTTGGAGGATTACAAAAGGTTTCAAGACAAAGACTGGATATTAGAGGGGGAGATTACTGTTGTTCCCTACTGCAGAGAAATGACAGTTTATGTGGAATTTTTCTCTTTAAATTGTCAGCTGAAGCTCAATCAAAATTTAACATGATGGCTAAGAGAAATATTTGTCACTATAGCATTGTTTTGCAGGATGAACCATAGTAAAGCTTGGATTTATAGATGAGTAAACATATTAAAACTCTTGTTGCATTTACTATTTTAAATATCCTGCTAATTATTTGGATAAAGGATAATATTTAAAGATGCTGTTGAGTTTACAGCTTCTCCTTTTTCCCCCCTTCATTTTGGAGAAGGACTGAAGGACATGCTGCAGATGATTGCAAGTCAGTGGAAGGAACTACAGAGGCAAATCAAACGACAACACAGCTGGATTCTTAGGGCTCTGGATATCATCAAAGCAGAGATACTGGCTACTGATGTGTCTGCAGAGAATGAGGAAGGGACTGGGAGCCCTAAGGTAAGTGGCTTGAAGTTTGCCTTATTTCCTCTTATTTCCGTCTTCTTTTGAACTAGGCACCACTGAAGTTTTCTTTCCACCCTAAGGCTTTTCATTTCTACTGGGTAAACTTTTTTTTTATAAACAAAATGAAATGCCTTACTCTGAAACAATAAAAAATCTTAGAACTTTCAAGTTTTCCAGCAAGACCTGTCTCATTGTCTGTAGAGGGGCACGAGAGGGAACATAAAACATTTAGTAAACAAAACATAAAGCATCTTTAACATGAATAATCAGAATGCTTTTAAATTGTTTTGTTGCAACTATAAATCACTATAATCAGTGCAATCACTCAGCTCTGACATCCATTAGCCGCTTGGTTACAGCAAATTAACAAAGAAGAGAGAAAGTGATTCATTATCTCATTCCTGTTAATGACTATCAGATGCATTGCTTAATTAGGGGATGGCCATTGTAGTAGGAAGAAGGTCATATGCCTTTCCACAAATCTTTTTGCTCCAAGTTTAAGTTGTCCATAATAGTGCTTGTGTTGAATACAAGTACTTTAATGGTAAGTTATTGACAGCTGTCATCATTTTGTGGATATTAATTATTAAAGAGGGCTATAGTAGTTACCAGTTGCCAAACTTAGTATTTGTAAGAGCATTTTGAATACAGACCATGCTTATTTGAATTGGTGCAAGCAGTGTCGAAATACTACACACAATAGGAACTTCTGGCTTAGGGTCCATGACCTTTCATCACCATCGGTCGTAAGCAGAGTTGTTTCCTAAGCAAAGAATATGCAGGAGAGCAGTCCAATAACTCAACATCTTGCCACACATCCAGCTGAAACGTTTAGAAAAATTCATGGTTTCTGTTTCTGGAAACAGCAGAGACAGTTGTGCTGAGTACATTTTCTGGTTCTGATGTTAGACAATTCTTAGCATTGGTATTCAATGCTTCCTAGAGAGTAGTTTTTAGGCTGGCTCTTGGCTATGATTGCATGAAAAGTTCTGATGATTTCTTACTATAATCCTGCATAGCAAGAATGGTCTTAGAGATGGAGGAAGAGCCAAGGAGAAAAATGAAACAAAAACACAGGAAAACACATATATGCAGGAGACAGAATTTGAACTGATATCTCTCATCACTTGCATGATGGAAAGCGCTCCTGGGCCATATGGCTCTTCCTCCAGGAAGCAGGTGGTGGAGCAGCACTTGATTTCATAATGGGATCTCTTAAACTAAACAAACTAGCTCAAAGATAAGTTTTTACCCTGCCAGTAATATGATCCCACATCTCTGAACATCTTGACAAATCCACGCCCAAGAGTTTAACTGCTTAATCAAAAATATAATGTAAAAAGTATTTTAAAATCCAGCCTGATTTTGCTATGAAAATTGTGGAATCCTTAGCTGGGAATTATTATATTCGAATATTTGCTGGAAAAGAGAGAAATGGAGAAAGGGTTTATATTGCAGTACGTTTTTCATATAGATAGGTGATAGCTCCTTGCCCTGTGCTTTTTATCATAGAGATAGGAACCTGAAGCAATGTGGTTTTTTTGTTTGGTTGGTTTTTTGTTTGTGTCTACAATTAAATTTTTTAAAAGTGGACTAAAAATAAGATGGAACTAAAAATATTTTCAGGTTAACTCAGTGATTAAATTACATTCCTGTAAGATTCTTGTAAGTATGTGCAGTAGAGTGGTTGAATGCCATCTACTTCACACTAAAAGATCAACTAAAACTAAAATATAGCTGATAATATAGCTGCACATTTCAGTTTACTTTTGTTTCAAAAACCAAAAGGAACCTGAGTAGTGTAATAGAAATCTAAAGATTATACCTAGAGGGTATTTTTATTTTTTGAGAAACTACAGGAACAGTGTTGGTGTTAGAAATCTGTAAAGAAATAGGAAAAGAAGGAATTTCAAAGACCCTAGGAAACTTTTCCCTTAGGACTTTTTAAAACATGTTTTCATAGCACTGTGGCATCTTTAATGAGAGCAGTGAAGAGTGGGAGGGGGGAAAGGGATGTTCTGAATTCTAGAAATATATTGTCAACATTTGTAGTCAAGAATTCAGATTTTGCTTAGGAAATTTTTCATTTTATGGTATGTAAGTTTTGTAGTGGTTTATAGTGATTGCTATAGAAGACAGGATTGATTTTGAACATTTCTGATGCCTAAGCTCTTCTAATATATTGCATTCTCTGTAAAATCTTAGGAAAACAGCGAGTTGTTTAAGTATTTACTAAAACTATTATTCTGTCATTTTTATAAATGAAAAATTTATGACTGTATTCAGTTTAAATTGAAGGATATAAAGTTTTGCCTTCTTACTCCATTGAGATGTTCCTTTAAAAATGACACATTCCAACAAGTACTGATCTAACACTATGATTAGTACGTGAGACATACAATACCCCTGACTGTCCTGAATCTTGAGACACTTAGCTACAGTATGTATTTTCTTTTGATGGAAATAGTAAGTAATATTCTAAAATATCTGGAAAATAGGACAAATGTTTTCATAAATGTGTGTATTTTTCATTTTTTCACCTTCTGAAGATGTCTGAGACCACTTATTTTAAGTGATCTCTTAAATCGTGTCACTTCTGCATCATGAAAAGACTACTGTAACAGTATTGCTTTCAATAAACAGTAAAGAGTGGTATTGAAAAACAACATGATGTACTTTCTTATCTAGTGGCTGTGAGTGTAAATGACCCAATATTACCCTGATCTATTTAACTCATAGTTTGGTGGAAAAATTCATTGCTTTCTGAAGAGCCTGCAAATTAGTCTTGTAACTGATGTCCTTTAAAAGCATACAAATCTCAATAGCATTTGCCCATAGTACACATTCTCCTTCACTGAACCATATTATTACCGTATTATTGGGTGGAATAATATTCTTAGGGTCAGTTGCAAGTTCTGCTCCCAGCATGCATTTGTACAGTTAGTTCATTACTATAATTTTTGAGATCTGCATATTTTTGTTCTGCAAGTAAATGTTTGAATTAGTTTCATAGGTTGTTTGGGTAGAAGCTTAAGAGTATAACATCAGAACTTAAAGGCTCGTAGGTCAAAAGAATAATGGTATACTCTGCAAATATATATATGTAGTTTTTACTTCTAGACATGTTTATTTCCAGAATAATTGCTCTATTACTGAAAAACATTTCTTATTTTCCATTCCATCTTCAGAAAACTAAGCATGTAACTGGTTAAGACACTGGACTTAATACATAGAACATTGAAATTTGACTTAGTTGTTCCAGGTAAAAACAGTCTTGGGAAGAATGTGTTAATTCTAAAATAGACTTGTCAGTGGGTTAATGATAGAAGCAGTCAGGATTTGAAGAGTAGTGGAGGAAGAGGTAAAAACACATTTAACAAAGTAAACCGAAAGCCACAGAAATAGTAGGTGGCTCAGGAAGAGAATTTGAAGTGGTTAAACAAACCTTTGTATAAAGGGAAAAAGAAAACCAGTGTAATTTCCTCTTGATATGTAATTAAACATCACACACTTCCAGGATCATTTCCCACTCAGTTGCACATAATTTTGCAGCTTTTACAATCATTCTAAACAAACACTCTTCAGTACACAGAAAAGTGATTTTCATTTAAAAATTGAAAACTTGGTGAAGCTGTTTAGTATCGATCACTGTTTGAGATTCTGGGAATACTGCTTCACAGGCAGTTTTATAGTGACACTGGTCTCAGACCTAGTGGATGGACTAAACACCACAGTCCAGAAAAATTATATCCTGCTCAGTCTTTTAATATGAAGATGAATTTGTGAAATGGGCAACAAAACAGAGTAAAGTTTAGAGAATGGTAACAGTCTTTTCTTTTTTACTTCAGACTTGTAACTTGTCCTGGCCATCCAATCAGGCTGCTATGACTACCACGTTTAGATTAATACTTTGATATAAAAGGAATATACAAATGAAGTGTTTTGGCATCTTTGTGATTAGTGCAGAGAAATATTATATTTGTGAGTAGATAATTTTCTTTTCCTCAGTGGCTTTTATCAACTCTGTATTTCATGAGTATGGTGCATGGGCTGTAATATTAAAAGCAACATATCAGTATTTTTTTCTGATATGTTTCATTATTTAAAAACAGGGGAAGTCTATTACCGGGCAGATTTAAATACTATTGACAGATAACAGAGACCATGAATTTGAGTATTCCGATAATCTAATATTTTTACTTACATAACCACTTTGAAAACTGTTTTTGGTGTCCAATATATGCAATTGGAGTATTGCCTATATTATTGTAGTGGGCCGTGCTTTGAAGTTGTCAAATGGCATATGTGACTGGCCTTCATTCTCTTCTCCTTCACTTGCTTCTAGTGGAAGGGCAGGAATGACATATGATAGAAGGATCATTTTACTTAGCTTGCTGGAGTTACTTAAATAGCAACAGAATTTTAAAACTTTACATCTCAAACTGAATTTGTTTATTTAACTTACAGTCTCTCTCTATTTTTCCACATGCACGAACTCAGGATCAGACTTGTGGATTAAATCCTGTGTCTCATGTTTGTAACACTGTGGAATAAAATGTCAAATAAATAACCATTACTTATTCAGTAACAATTTGAAAAAAATAATGAAATGGAAATAAGACTTGCATCTCTGATGTACAGACATATGGAAAGGGCTTTTCATCTGGTAATACACATGCCATTCTGGTCTATCGTTGGCACATGGCTTAATCAAGTCTTTTTTTTGGAAAAGAAATCTACGAGAAAAGTTGGTATTTGTGCTTTAGAAGAAGTAATTTTTTCCTCTAATGTGTCCATAATGAGCCACATTCCCATCTAAATATGAGAGAGTTTTATCTCATGAGTGCAACACCTCATAGATGAGACATTAAACTGAAGTTCTAACCACCTTTACCCAGGCTTACTTCCAGTATCAGTAATTACCATCTGCCACCTTAATTCTTTGCAGTTTCAGCTGGATGTGTTAGTCTCTTCTGTTCAGAACAACTGGATAGTCTTGGGCACAGTTAAATAGTTGTTACCTTTCACTGCTGAAAACAATACCTTATAATATCCTGCAACGTATTTCTGTGCTGCAAAGTATTACAGCAAGTCTGCAGTTCACCATTCACTACTTCAAAGACAATAATGGGGAAGTGCTTTCCTGTAATTAGAACAGAAGGCTCTGATATGTTGCCATTGAGGCATAGTCTTATATTGTTGAATATTTAAAGTGCTATCTGTACATAAATACTATTATTGTGCCTAACAGCTGAACAGTTTTAAAGCATTCATGTGACATTTCAATTCTGAATCTTTGGAAACTTTGGGAGTCTAGACTAAAGATACTGTCATCTCAGTCTTAAGTACAAATGATGCCGTGAATTCTGCTGTATTAGAAAAAATTAATTGCAGTTATTATTTTGCTTGGCTTTAGGTATTTCAGTATATGATATTCCAGTAGTCTTGATCTGTCAGCTTCTGTGGTGGGGATTTGAACCATGTGTGAGTTGGACAACGGGATAAAAAGTGTAGTGGTATTTACAAAATCCTTCCGTAAATCAATAGACATAATTTTGGTTTTGTGAGGAATAGGCCTGTCTTTTAGTGCTTTTACTGGAGCATGTGAAACATGACTGAGTTATTTTGATATTGTTATCCAAATATAGGATTGAAAACATCCATTAAGAATTTCCAAGCTAATCAAAACAAGCTATGTTGATGTAACAGTGAAAAGAACCTAAAAAGGAAGCAAGAAGATGGAAACTTTGTCTTTTAGCACAGTTAGACACTTCAAATTCCTCAGTTTTCTAGTTTTTAATACCTTGCTTAATAAGTTATGTAATTTTAATATTACAGGCGTCATCTAGACTGTGCACAGACCTACCTATCATTGTAAACAAAAGTATCTTCAGGAAGGATTTGAGAGATGACACCATAATTATACACACCATTTTAGAGTGGATGAATAAAAGGAAAGAGAAAGGTGGTTTAAAATAAGTTCAGAAGCAGAAATTAGCATTGCTAGAGAAAGTCTGAATATGGATTATTGAATGAGACTGACATATAGAGAGTCTTTGTTGAAGAATACGGAAGAAAGGGATCTACTTAAGGGTATGAAAGATGTGACTATGGTTGCTGAGCAGAAAAGCTTTGTTGGCTGTAGTACTGTATCAGATCCTGAGAATTAGTTGAAATATTTTGTGATAATTTTAGTATAGATAGAAAGAAAACAGAGTTTTAGTACTGTTTAGTACCTTTCTGGTACAGGGGTTTTATTGGCAAAAACAGTGCCTTGACAAGAATGTGTCTAATCATACTTTGAAGCAAAATTTTCTTCAATTAAGCAGAAGCTTTCAAAAACTGAGGCAAAGCCAAAGTAACCATGTAATCCTTGAAGTACAGAGTGTTTCCTTTAAGCTTCTAAGGGTATACAATCCTAAGTTGATGTTTCATACAGAATAATATTCATAAAGCTGCCAAGATTCTTCTCTCTTGTATTTTGTACCTATCCTCGAGTAAAGGAATTATGTAGTTGAACCATTTTGTGCTTTGTTAAAATACTTTAACTGAGCTAGTAATTTTTGGGTGATTTTAAGTCTCCAAGCTGATAAAATATGAACTTTTGTGTCATTAGACCACGGCCTTTTTAACCAAACACAGGCATAAGCAAACTGAACCTTCAAGTCTTCCCTTGGTCAGCTCTTTTACAAGGGCTTACTCCTCAACACACCCTGGGAGAAGCAGGTGTCAGAACTATTCTTTTTCCAGAGGGACAATGTTGCATTTCATATGGCTGTTCATAAGGATTTACGCTGCTGAGATCTTCCAGAAAAGGCTGTAAATCAAATTATGTCCTTGGTAGCCTCCTCTTGTGCCTCTGTGAGCCTGTTGTGGATTGTGATGGTGGTTGGCTGCTTCATAGGGAAAGAGGACATGTGGTTCTCCCCTACTGCCTTCCTCCCCACTGGCTGGAAATTCACAGCCTGTGTTACTGAGGCCCTCTAGGATGAATCTAACCCAATGTTTTGAGGGTAAGATGTTGCAATAATAACTACATTTTTGTTGCATGATAACTCCTGGCTAAGGAGCAGGATTATGCAGGTGGGCTTGTAAATGGATTAGTAACACTAGACCACTGCTTTTAGAAGTAATTTTCAGTTGATAGAAGATTTTAAGTGTTACGTGTCTGCATGAGCTCTGTTCTGAAAATGTTTCTTTTGTTCAAATAGTCATAGTTTTTTCCAGAATGATTGAAAGCAAAAGCATCAAAGGTGCACAAAAAAAAAAAAAAAAGGGCTGTTAGATGTATTATCAGGTTCCACATGGTAGATTCACTGTTGTTTATTGGAAGCTGTTTCTCTTGAGTATTTAATTGTATGCTTTTTAGTCGGCAGGAGGAATGATTTTGTGTTTAATTCAGAACCTCCCTTTACAGAAAAAGGAATGAATCTAAGCAGTCACTGTTTGGACTGCAATAAGAGATGACGAATAATAGCTCCACCCTAAACCTCGTCTTGCAGGTTATATGAGCCCTGGTAAAACTTCTCTATAGCAGAAGTTAACTAAATATTTTTATAGTTTTTGAAGAAATGATGTGCCTGAAGTCTTGGTCAAGAAAATCTGGGTCCCATTTTAGCTCAGAGACATTGTTTTCTCGTATATCCATCAGTCTCCTGCAAATTCTATATGACAATGTTGTTTTCATAGTATCTAAAATAATTTTAATAATTTTTAACAAGCCAAATTTCTAAAAAGTAGCAAAGATCCTAATTTTTTTTTCATTGTATCTGACAGTAACTTTATCCACGGCTTATTTAGCTCGCTACCAAGTATAAAATTGAGAGAGCCACACTTTAAAAATAATATTTTTTACAGCTAAATTGTGTCTACTATTAAGCACAATATTCAATCCTGTTATGAAACATAGGTGCTTTTTTAACCAGCACATTATAAAATTTACTGCAAAAATATCAAAAGTCATATTTGAATTGAAGATGTGAGCAAGGACTCTGAGGTATCTGTGGTATTTATAATAAGCTTCTACAATTTTTACACCTTGGTGATTCTAAATATTTTATATTGATTACTTTTGGCAACTATTGGCTCTTTAACAGCCATCTTTGTTAGTAGGAGCAGTTATGCTTACATAGTTAGCAAAGAAATTATGACTTTTTACTTCAGGAATGAGAAAGGCTACTTTCTATTAAAACATAGATCAAGTTCAGTGTGAAAGATGTTTTAAATCTAAATCTCTCCACTGAGAACAAGTGCAGACTGAGAACTTGATGAGAACAGATATTTAAACCAACTTCCACCCAAGGGGCAAATTTTATCATAATGCTATTTGAATCTGAACATTATTACCTGAAACTCTGAAAGTATATTAGGCTGTTGTTACTTCACCTCTGTAAGTGTCTACTTCTCTATGTGGGCTCAGAATCCCATGAGCTCATTCAAGGTTTTAGACTACAGCAGAAACAGAGCTTTTTTTAAAACTTATTTTTTGAGTTTGTGTTTGGAAGTTGATGGAACACACTAAAATAAATCAATAAATAAGCAAGTGAAAAGAAGGAAGCCTAGCTGACTGAAAATGCCTTGGTAAAACAAGTTTGTGGTGGGATTTAAAGATAGTGATCACTAACAAAGCAAATTAGTTGAAATTCAGATCTTTTCAGTTAAATTTCCTTTCTCATATCTTATTCCTGCTCCCTCTCCCTCCATGCCATCTGTTGCTCCTCAAAACAGTTCAGGATTTCAGCAGGATCACAAGTGAAATATAGTACAGGAGTGTGTGGGGAGACTCTTCTCCCAGGGTTCACTGCCGGGTCGGCCCCAGATGGCAGTGCAGGGGGACTGAAAGTCTGGCACTCCACAGGCATCGTGTCTGACTTCTGACAAATGTGGTGCTGATCAAATCGAATGCTAAAGTTTGAATGTGTCTTCAACCCACGTGTTGTTTACCAGTCATCACAATGATAAATATTTTGGCTTGTTCAGATGATGTGGCATAAGATCTAGGCGTTGGACTTAAAAGGTTATTGCCTTCTGTCTCCACTAGTCTATCTTTTTTCTAGCTCTGGTAATAGCAAAGTAATATCAACTCATGCCTCTCATCCTAATTACCTCTGGTAATGCAAGATTTAGTGGAGTAAACTAAGCTTACCTTCTGTACTGAGATGCTTTCTTCTTTTCTTTTTGTGACAGACTGTTACACCATGTTTTGCTTCTGAAAAAAAATCATGTTTGAAAATCTAATTTTTCCCTTTTGATATAGTGTTGTAAAAGTCCTGTACTTTAAATAGGACAGCTCAATAGGCATGCTGTTGTCAATTGTCATCTCTAAAGATTGTTACTTCTGTTTATAGCAGTCTAAATTTGTCATTTTATTAAACTTATATTACTGGTCTGAAAACAAAAATTACTGCTTTGTTCCATTAAAGAGTGACTGGCATGGCACTCCTCTGATCTTTAAAAAGAAATTTTACTTTCATTGTATTTGTGCATTAAATTAATGCTCCTATCTACAGAATAAACTAACTTCTTATAAATATTACTGTGCTTAATTATCAATTAGGTATTTGAGTTTTTGCTGTTATGGTTGATGTCCAGGAGTGATTAAATGTGTAATAGAGAACAAAAGAAACATTGATGTGAACAAAGATACTATAAAATAAAGGTAAATTTTATCTTCATGCTTTTATTCTTTTAAAATTATTTTAATTACTTTTATATTCAGCATGATTTGGTGGCATTTCCCTTTGTTTTTTTCCGATTCACTTCTTATTTTAGTCTTTCAGAATATCTTCTAGCAATGATTTAACTTGTAGTATCTTTCAATTCTAGTCTCAGCTGTGTACGTTAAGCATCTATTCCTCACTAGGTTGGTCACAAAAGAGAAATCAGGTAAAACAGTGTTTTAAGGAAAAATCTACTTGGACATCCTGCATTTTCAAACTGACTTATTCTTAAATGTCTTGTGGCATAGTATACTTGACTACACTTGAACTTTAAATGCAAAGTGATGTTACAGATTTTGCTAGTTTTTTAAGCCAATCTATTAGAAGGCAACAGAATACTGAGTGTTGTGTGACCTGAGTTTTTATGTGTATCTACATTGTGAAAAAGAATAAACAACTTTTTCGGTAGAGCATTTGGTGAAATATAGACTAACATTAAAAGCCTGAAAGACGATTATGGTAAAAGCAAATGATGTTTGTATGTTAGGTCTAGTAACTTTTGGGTAATATGTGGGGGGTTTTTTGGGGGGTTTTTTGGGTGGTTTTTTTTTTTTTTTTTAGTATTTTGCCTGGATTTTTAATTAAGCCTTTCTTAAAGTATCTCAGATGCATCTCATTTATTGATAATTATAATTACCCAAGGTAGTGTAACTAATGTGGGAGATACAATGGGGACTGCATCACATTTAGCAATTTAAACTTGTTCCTTAAACACCTGGAAGTAACCACAACAAAAATATGTGTGGTAGTAGTGCACTTTGCCATGCCCCATGGGCAGCTGTAAATGTTAATGACAGTTAACCTAAGATGGCTTTAAATGCAAAATGGGTTTTCTGACCAGAAGACAGGTGGTATGCCATATTCTTTTATAATCGCTCCATAGCATGCTTTATGAACCATCATCACGCCAGAGAGAAAGAATAGCTCATCTGGGCATGTACACTTCATTTCTTCATCCTGTTTTTCCTATTTGCAGTCATGTTATAGAAAGGAGACAGGCATTTAGCACAGAATACCTTAATCCTTGAGTTTATGAGCCCTAAGAAAATCACAAGTATGGTTGATGCTGACAGTCTACATCATCCCTTACAAAATGAAGAAAAATTTTGAGAAAAGAGAAAGAAAATTGCAAAGGAGAAAGTTCAGATCTGATTAAGAGCTCAGCACCATGTGTTCTGAAATACTTTAACTTAAAGCTATGATGCACAACAGAAGTTTGAAATGGTGCATTTATGATTACTTACATTTGAGGACCATAATTTCAGTTTAGAGGAAGGGGGCAAGAAGGTGACTGAGGTCAGGTCAGCTTGTCTTTTCTGTCCTTGCTGTTGGTTTGGCAAATTCTCCTGGAGACCTACAAGGGTATTTAGTACTTGTATTACTTTTTACAGGCTGCCCTATCTTAGATGTGAGGTGCAAGCAGTTAGAGCACTGTATAATCAAGTACTCTAGAACTGCAAAATATAAAGATAGATGCAAAAAATAGGGTAAATCTATCTTTTAAAAAATCTGTGTGTAGTAAGATAAGTTTTTTTCTGAATATGACAATTAATGTGTTGGTTTTAAAATCTGTGGTTTTTTGTTATTAGTCAAGAACAATAAGGTTTAAAAGTTCTTACTTTTCTAATGTAGTAAAATGTTTTTAGACATTGGACAGGAAATGTATTAATGAAATAAACAGAATAAATTTAAGTTCATTCTTCTGCTAGTTCGTTTATTTGGGCATTGATTCTTACTCTTCAGTATAGATACTTCATGAAGCATCCATATTTATGTCAGAAGACTTATTACTGACGTGTATTGCTACAAGGGCTTTTGTTTGTAAAGTATCAGCTAATTAAAATAAATCTAAAATTAAACATGAAAAATGTTGATTTCCAATTCAGTGAATCCTAGGAATACTATAATAAGTTTGGTTTTAATTCCCGAAAAACATATTAAAATTAACTTTTCTCCCATTTATGTAATGCATATAACTAAACTTCCTTCCTACTGTGAGACAGTTTCATTTATTGTTATTTGTAAACAGCTTAGTAAAGATGCATAGTGGATTGGTCTAGAAACTCCTTGAACAGTTTCTTTTGAAATAACACTACATACGTTAAGCTCAATTACACATCCAAACAGCCACAACACACTTTTGGTAATTTATTCATTGATTTAACATAGTACCCAGAAGAGTCATGCCTGCTGTCAATTTTGTAATATATTATGTTTTAAATATACTCATGCTCACCCATGCACGCCATTAAGGTGTGCATAAACCTGTGTTTTTCTCTCTTGACAGCTATAAATGTTTGTTATTATTACACAAAACATATGTTCATGTTGTTTTTGTCTAAATTATTCTATCTGGGGCTATAAAGTTTTAATGTTATTAGTTGCCCTTAGAATTTTAATGTTTCACTGCTGTAACCTTCTTAGGATTTCTCTGCAATTAAATAGAAACTATTTCACTACAGCCTGGAAGAACAATATATTTCATACAAATAAAAAAATCCTTCTTGCTCCATTTTCTTCCAATGTAGTAAACTCTCTAGTTGACAAGGCTCTATGCACTGCAGTCCTACCTGTAGTATTTTCCAGAACTGAATAGAATATTATACTTTCTTGCAGTATTCTCATTAATGAAAGAACCTAGCTCAAGCTATTTAAGATAGAAGGCAAGTCATAAGCAGTTTGCTTTGAAAGCCTTCTCCCTGTTCTCTGTTGTCCCCTTATTCAGAAAATACAGAGGAACCTCAGTCAATGGAACATTTATACCATGAAAAAAGCCGAGGCTTTAGAAGATGGAGTATTAATGTAAAAAAATAATTTGGAGAAATTTCTCCACTGCTTTCTTCTAAATAGCAGCTGTGCATAGGAAAATATAAGCATATAGCAGCAGCAATAGGAAAATGCTTCCCCCCACCTTTCAGTTTTCAAGGCCTTTTCTCTAAGGAAAGAAAGCAGATGGGAATTCAGCCAGGACATTAAAAGACATTTACTGCTTTTAAATGAGCAAAGGCCTCACTTAGGTCATTCTTTTCCATATACTGGATTAAGGCATTATATGGACTTAATTTTTTTCCTGTGTTTTGGGCCAAAATACCCTCTCATAGAGGAAGTGAAGTGCAATTGTGCCATGCAGACTTTAAACATCTGACATTTTTTATCTTATCTTTAAGTACAGCACACTGGTGTTCCGACTAGTTTCTTCAGGCTTTGTTCCACAATCTGACCATAGCACTATTCATGTGAAGAGGTACAAGAGTGGTCAGAATGTTCAAAATATACTGATTAGAAGATGCTCACTCTCTTAAATTGATTAGACAAATTTCATTTAAGGAAAAGGAATAAGGTATTTCTAAGTGAATTTGTGCACAATGCTTGAGACACTTCAACCTGAGAATTTGAATTGGGAAGTGTTTAATGAATCTTATGTTAAAAACTGAGGAAGAGGACATAAAGGTATTAGCAACTATTAATTCTTGGTATTTTTGAAGCACAACATATGTAAATATCATAATTCCTCTTGAAAAAAAGGTAATTTTCCCAGAGAAAGGAACTGAGGCAGTGAGGGGGAAGAGCTTTCCCCGCAACCACAGGGTGAGTAGTTAGGCCAGCAGGAATTAGAATTCAGAAATTTCGTCTTCTGGGCTTGTGTTGAGCTCACTGACCCAGTAATCCTCACACTTCTACAGTAACATCCTTTAACATTTAATGCTTCCAGGACTCTGCCAAAAAGATTTCTTTCATTATGAAATTTAATTCTGTCCCCCCAAATTTAATTTGTCTTGCCTGTTTTCCTTGCTCTTCTTTATTTGTTCTTTCATTCACTTTTTCCTTTGGCTTCCATTATGCTTCTGAATATTTCTTTTTGTGATGAATTCCTCTTTTCCCTCCTTTTTACACATGCTGTTAAAGAATTGTGTCTTTTCATCCCCAACAATATTTCTCTTTTTGTTCCTCATTATCCCTAGGTATCTCAAACCTGCCTTCAGAACTTCTCTGTTTTACAGGGCCACAGTTGCAGCTCACAAACATTGTTTCATAGCACCCTAATTTTCAAGATTTTAATTATATCTGAAGTTTTGCCAATTATATGGTGAACTTCTGCATTGGAAAGAATAAGACCACAGCCTTCTATGCTCAGAACTGAAAAGCTTACAATAGAAAAAAATGTACCATTTGTTGAAGAATAGAGATAACGGGGGAAAAGCAGCGTGTCAAGGTTCTTGGTTAAACAATAATCTCTTACAGAGCACTCATTACTGCTAAATAATTGCCTGTGTTGGGAGAAAGGTTTCTATGTGAAGAGAGGTTCAAGAAGGTCAGTTATCTAGTGGTAATGACCATAGCGGTCATTAAAGGGTATTAATGCTATTAAGAACAGAACTTTAACTTTTTATTGAAGTTTTTATTTAAATTATATTAACTTTGATTCAACTTTTAATTGAGGTGCAACCATCCAAATTCTATAGTCAGGAACCAAGAAGTAATGAACATAAAATTACATGTTCTTCTGATAGGCTGATAGGTCTTCAATATATTATAATTTCGGGAGTCTCTACAGAGCAGTTATTAGTATAAAACTATTCAGAGGTATTCTATTAGAATTAGGGCTGGGTGATTGATTCAGGAAAAAATCCTATCTTGACCCATAGCAAATGCAGACAGTATATTTTATGAATCAAAAAGAACTTCTTTTCATAAATATAGTTGCATGCCATCTCAAAACACTTGCTAAGTTAAAGTAGTCCTCTGGCGCCTAAAATGCTCTGGCTTATAAACGTGATGCATGGTGGCAGCAGCGCTGATTTCATTCTGAATTGAATTTATAGTTCCATTCTAAGTTCAGTGCTTGTTGTATAGAGAATCTCATGCTGAAAGTACGTAGGGACAGTACTACTGCTGTCCTTCCAGACACTACAAGAACCAGAATCAGGGTATGGCAGGGGCTCCTAGGAACCGGAAACACGAGCTACTATATGGGAGGACTGAACTAGTACTGAGTAGCCCTCCTGGGCCAACTTTTTGTGTTGTCTTTTTCCCTAAGACATTTCAGGACTAAGCTACTGAGTAAGTCTAAAGGGCTGAAGCACTAGAGAAGACATGTGAGACTGGAAAGTTAACTCTTAGTGATCCAGAGGAGTATCACTTGTCATGCCATCTCCTACTCTTGCAACAGAATGTTTTGTCCTTGCCTTTCAAACCTGAGGATACAGTAACATGCTGTAAAATGAAAAATCAAACCCATCATACTAACAGAACAAAATACTAAACACTGTTTCATTCGCATGGAGGAATGATAAGCAAAAAACCAGCTGATGTACGATAGGAGTTAATCACATTGCCAAGTGCATGTCTGGGTGGGTGCTGAGACTTGGGTAAGAAAGGAGCAGCATAGCCTGCTGAGGACTGCAAGCTGAACAGAATCCTCCATGCTGTCATGGCAACTTTTCAAGGTATGACTTCGAAGCCAAAAGCTATATTGTATTTATGAAAAACTATGACATTAAGAGAGATCTAGCAGTCTTATAAAGTTGCAAGGAGGAAAGAATCTCAGGGTAAGGCATTTGTAACAAAGGAGAACATGCTAGCCGAAAGATTTTTTGCTGCTTTTATATTAATGCTTCAAATAAAGCAAATGATGTCAAACAGTAGTTATTTGTTGCCTTATTATCTGAAAAGTTTTTTTGTGGTGAGGAAAAATGCCAATTGACCTTACTACAGGAAAAATGTTCTGGGTTTTGGAAATGTTCTGGATGTTTCCACAACTTCCAAGACAATATTAAACTGTTAGTTCCATAGTTTCTTATGTATTTCTGTAGTTTCATCATGTGGAGTTGTGTACCATTCTATGAAAACATCTTCTGCTTCTAAAATGCTTTGAACTTGTTTTCTAATAATTTCAGGCTTGGAGAATACTTTGTATTAAATTGGTCTACTGCCATTTTCTTGCAGAGAAATTTACCATAAGAACTGATAATGGATTTTTTCCTCTTTAAGAGAAAAATAAAGTTCTTTAAGTTTTTGGTAGGAATCCAGGTTTGTGTCGTTTAGACATGTCACATCATTATGAAAACATCATTCATCATAAAACAATGACAATGTGTTCTGCTGAGCTGCTGACTCCTCTTGAAAAATTTTAAAGTGGTGTGTGCATATTGCCATGCAAAGAACTACTTCAGTATTATAGAACATTTTCCTGGGGCTGCCTGGTGGAATGGTCTGATGAATTACCCTTGTAACTGGGAGAAGATAGGTTCTAAAAGGTGATGTGCAAGTCTTTGTAGTTCTAATTCATAGGTACATGACATTTTCAAAAAAATCATAGAAGAAAGTATTAATAGACATTCCATAAGGGCCCTCTGCCCTGCCCAATGCACAAAAAGTTAAAAAGCATCTGAACTGTTTCTGCTGTTTTTCTGTTTTCTTACAATCAGCCAGTGGTGGGTATTCTGTGACATCCAAAAAAATTTATTCCAGTGCTTAGCAAACTTGAAAGCTTTTTCCTGCTCTCTTGACTAAATTTACCTTACAGCAGTTTATACACAGTTGTTCTTGTCCTATCCCCAGAAGACACAGAGAATCATTACTTTATCCTGTGTGGCAAGCTCTGATGTATTTAAAGATCACCATCAATTTGCTGTTCTATTTCACAGTGTATGGGCTTGTTCTGTCAAACTGTAATCAGAGTATAAAACTAATAATAAATGAAAGTCAAGATAAATATCTTTCATGGTAAACACAAACAAAAGAAGTGTTATCCTCTAAGGTCTAGGGTGTTTTAATACTCTGCTGTTCAAAACTACTATTTTCTTTAGTAGACAAGACTTTCTGGCCAACCTCTTCATTAGGACAAAGTTTCTTTTCCTTTGGTGACTATGTGGAAATATTCCTTGATTGTATAAGGAATGAATTCCTGTGTTTAACTTGCTAGTAAACAGCTGTTTACTCAAGGAGCTGCACACTTTCTCTCCTACTCCTTTTGTTGAGGCTTTAAATTCTCCTCAGTGTATAATGTACCTTCTTCTGGACCTTACGTCCATATAGTAATATGTATGTTTAAAAAATACAGGCTAAGTCAGTTGTTTTCAGTTTTTACTATGCCTTGACTAACCCCAATGTCACTAGCAGTTAATGTCTTTGAGATATTTCATCCACAGGGTTCTCCTTTTAAAGAGACCTTAACAGAAGACGAATAGATGCGTAGTTGGGGACGTGGAACACTGGCCAGATAATAGCAAAAATACTGTATAGTACTCACCACTGAAGTATTAGCACATGCATTTATCTATGTTATGATCTTATTAAAGATAAAAATTAACGTAAGTAGAGTTAAAGTTCTCAAAGGCTTCCAAAATTGTGATGTCTGTGGAAACATACCATGATTAATGGTAACAAAAGTTGTTGGTGATAGGAGTTTGCAGAAATGGGGGAAAACAACAATAGAAAGTGTAGACACTCCATGTGTGCATTGTAGTAGCTAAAAATTAGGGGTCAAACTCATGTTTTTTGGAATATTTACAGTCCTTTCTCATTTGCCTGTTGGAACTGTGTAGTCTGGAGTAAAGAATTTGTGGAGAAGGAAGATGTCTGAAGCAGGCCGAATCTGATGAAAAATTGAAAAAGCAATGATAAAAATATAAGGAATTGAAGCAATATAAAGCAAAATAATGCGGCAAGAAATAAGGTTGCTATCTTTTCCTGTTTAATGACTATCCTATCTAAGCAAGGAAGAGGGCTCTAAGCTTGCTGGAATCAGAGCTGCTCTGCATTACCTGTCATGAATGGGTATTCTTGTTTTTCAGAGATAGTAAAGCAATGAGGAACATGCATGACACCACCAAATGATGCAGTTATGAATGATACTGAAGATGTATCTGGAGAAGTTACAGTTATGAAAACACAGGGGCAGAATAGGCTAGGCAGACCTAAAACTTATTTCCCTGGTGCAAGCTGATGCTGAGATCAGAGCTCTTCTGGGAAAGCTAAGCTGCTCTCAGAAGCTTTTCCCAGAGGAGTGGTAGAGATGGGGGCTATATGAGCAGTCTGGAATGAGTAATAATGCCCATCCTGTGGTAGTACCAGGGCATATGGTGCACTTCATGTTTCTCTGGGTTTAAAGTGTGCCATGCTAAATAAAATAAGATAAATTTTCATGCTGTCAAGTTTATTTTGAGAATTTTGTGGAAGATCAGCTTGAGTAGAGTTCCTTCCTTATAGGAGCACTAATAATATTATCCCCAAAAGATGGAAAAACCCCACCTTTAAAAATCATTGACTATATGAATAAATCAGTCATCTTTTGACAACTCTCATATGAATTGAACTGTTAGGCTCACGTATGCTATGTGAGAAATATTGTCAGAAAAGTCAAATGACCACATGTATTGATTTTTAACTGTAATTGAAATAGCTTAGTGTCACACGGTATCTGGTTCCAATTTGTGACTTTGATTTGTAGAGATTGTGAACTAATCTTGCCATCACAAGTTACATTTGTAAACCAAAGTTTTAAATTGTGCTGATCAGACATATGTAGAAAATCACAGCTGCACTGCAGACTTGCACCTGTGCCTGGATTTCATCTTTTCTAGTCCCCATTCAGGGCACATGTATAAGCAATGAGAAAATTTATGGTGTGGGAAACCTGTATTAGTAGTATTCGTACCAGAAACAAGGGAATAGGAGGTAAGATGTGGTTGTTTTATATTTAGGGAATCAAAGAGATGGCAGCATGATTAAGAAGTTCACATAGCAGGTCAGAAACAAAGCAAAATCATATATGTGTGTCCTGACTCTCTGTTCCTCTCTATGACTCTGCAAGTACAGTCTGCTTCAGTTTCTAGTCCAGTGGTTGCTACCTAAACATGGTAGAACATAATGCAATTTATCTTCAATTAGCAAAGAGTGGTGGAACAGCTCCCACACAGGGTGATCAGCAGCGATACTATTTCTTTTGCATTTACAAGCTTGTTTGCATGGTGAGCACCTAGGAAATCTTCCTAAATTTATGGAGTTATTGTGCAAAAGTTAAAGAGCATTAAATTCCCATATGGATGTGATGAAGTCACTGTTGCTTGCTCTAACTCCTTTGAGAAGAATTAAACTGCGGCAAATTAAGGCCACTTTAGTCCTGAATGAATGTCCACATGGATGTTAATGCACTCCAACCTATGCACATTGGTTTTGAAGCATTAGTTAATTAATCTTCCAAGTCTTGTCCCTATTCTAGAAAGGGCACAGAGAGCTTCCACACATGTTGGTTCCCAAGGCACTAGTGAGTTAATTTTTTTTTTTTTTTGCATCTCTCCTAATATAACATTTTCCGAAGGGACATATTCTTAGATATTTCAGGTTCAGTATTTAAATACATAATTTGTAAATGTGAAGTTTTATTATTTTGATAATTTAAACTTCAAAAGCTCCATCTCAAATAGATTATGTATGTTGACATCATAATGAGTAGAACTCAGTACAATCCGGTAAATGGCAATCATCTTTAAAGGGGGAAATGTCACATAAAAATAAGCAGGGTTAGATATACATTTTCAACAAAATACCATTATTTCAGATAAGTATAAATGCTATTAAAATTGTATTTGCCAAGTTAGGCTGTATCAATGAAAAGCAAAGAAGTATGTGGAAAAGTCCCTGAAATCCAATACCTTCCCCTGGCATTATAGTCAAATTTGATTAAAATATTTACTTTCCAAATATTTTTTTTTTTGAAAGAGACTTTTCAATAGATCCTACACCAGTCATACCTGTATTTAGAACAGAAAACTGGTATGGGAAATAAAGAATAAATACTCGTAGGTAGTATTGTTATTACCCATAATAAAAATAATTCCTCTAAAGGTGTTTGGAAGTTGGAGGTTGAAACGTAGCCAAATGGAAATTGATTTAAATGGAGGCACTGTAAGAATGAAAAAATGACAATTTGGTCTGATGACACTCTGGTCCGACTTCATTTATCTGTGATTATTTTCTTAAATGTTCATCTTGAGTGCAGCTGTTTGAATAGGAAGCTGTCTAGCTATAAAAAGGGAACTTTCCAAATTCTAGGGTTTTTTTCCCTGTTGCCTAACCTAATATTGTGTAATTGATAAAAGTTACCCTCAGATAAAACTGCCTGAAAAGATATGCTTGTTTTCTTCTGTCCCAAACCAAGATACATCCAGAACATTACTTTACAAAGCTATTTATGTTGTTAAGCAGATATTAATTTATCCCCTTGTATACTTTGTTGCTCAGATTGTGGACCATGCAGAAAAAAACGCAAAAAAAAATGAACAGAACAAAGCCCCAAAACAAAACCAAGATAAAGTCTGAAAGGGGAAAAGATAATTCTTTATTCATCATGCATGCAGAGTTGTCTGTTCATTAAAGTATACCTATAATTAAAAACTTAAGTTAATTAAGTTTTTGGTTTTTTGTATTCTCATTATCATAAAAGAGAAAAAAGTCTGGAGGGATCTTAATATCTCATAACTGTTGCTAGTTGGAAAACATCCCACCATTTTTCTCTCCATGAAATACTCTCACTGAAAAAAATTGAGCATGATTTTTCAAGATGAAAACTGAAACGTCATAGGTCACAATTTATACTAAAAAATGGTTATAAAAAGTGATTGTAAAGTACTCTTTACAAAACAACAAAACATACTGTTAAACAATACAAGCAACAGTCAGGAAACTGAATACGCACTGTAACTTCTTGCTTTGCAGGTTGGTCCTCCATATATTTTTGTGTCCTAACTGTTTTTTTCCAGTCCTAACACTGCTTTGTGCAAAGGAATAAATCAATTACTGCTGGTGACCATAGTTTGACATATGGAAAAAATTAATCTTTTCACCTCTAGGATTTAATCTCAATGATGAATGTAATATATTTGAGACTCTGTATATTTTCGAAAATACATTGTTTAACAACACATTTAAAAAAATGGTAGTGCTGGGGAATTATCTACATGCTTTACTCAGCATGAAAAAAATTGCATTCAATTAATTTTTAGAAGTAGGTCTGAATGGGTTTGGCAATAACTGCTATTGACAGATTTGTACTTAACACTAGTAGCAGGTTTTGCTGCCTTTTGCAGTAAGCTTCTGCACCTGAAGTTTCATCAAAAGAATCTTTCTAATGAACTTACGAACTCTGGGAAACTTGTGAAGAAGGGAGTCAAGCTGGTTTCTACAGATCCTGTGGGAATGACAGTGTTGAAAGGAAGTCTTAGTTTTTCAAGCTCCCATTTATATACTTTGTATCATTATTCAGCTTGTGATAAACCAGGAAAGACAGCTATGTTTAAATTCTTATTCACTTTGACTTTTTTACCAAATAGTCTTTACTTTTTTCTGCATGTTAGGTGTTCTGGTATCCAGAAAAAAATCTTTTACGTGTTGCAGACTTTAAGGGCTTTCAAATTATTTCAAATTATTTAAAGAAAAAGTAGGGGTGAATGAAGATATTTGTTCAGTTTTGGACTAAATTGTTTGTCTTCTTCTAAGTATAGCTCACAGCTTTTCTGAGTGCAGGTCATTCTCCACACACACGCACACACACACACACGTGTGTGGACACAAGAGACACGCCTATGGACACACATGCACATGGAGACACACACACACAGACTTACATTTCCATGAGGAATCACATCACTCAGTATGAAGAGTCCTATTCCAAGAGGCAATGGACAAGGGTTCTGGAATGGTGGCTTCGGCTCATTCACATGAGGCTCCCCAATGCGCTGATGAATTTTTATAATTAACTGGCCGTGGTCCTATGTGACCAATACATGTGAAGGAGCCATTGCCACCAATTATTAGCAATTAGGTATAAAATACCTATTTATTGTCCTAATTATGTACAAAGGAACATCCTTCTGCATAAGCATTTCTTCCTCTGCAGAGACAGTTTCTACTAACTATTTATAAGCGTATTATTTATGTCCAGTTTGGTCAGTTCTGCATCAGGAACTGCTGGGCAACCTCTGGTCCTGCCAGGTTATCCATCCAGGATGCAAATCAGCACTTTGAAGTGTACAAGTAGTGTCTGTCAGTTGGTCTAGGCACAGCAGGAGCTGCCTGCAGGAATTTCCAGGACTGAGAGTCCTACCTGGAGAGCTTGTGAAACAATTAGTATAGCACTTTTTTGTGAAGGTGGCAAGGAAGTCAGGCAGTTGCCTCTTAAGTTGGTCTGTTGTCTCCAATCAGCCCATTATCTCTGTTCAGAGACTGGGCAAGGTGTTCCTGGGCCATCCAGGGAATTAATGACTAACTGCCAAGGCCCATGATGTCCTTGATTTTCAGCTGCACCACAATTCCAGCTTTAGCACAAAGCTGAATTTTGTCCTTATATTACACCTGTATCTTAAATTCTATAGCCCTTGCCACAAATCTCTGGTGTGAAAGACTGATTTAAGGTAGGAAGAAATGAAATACTTCTTGCAAAGGTATGAAACCATGAAGAAAAAAGAATTACAGAGGTATTAGTATGTAAGAAACAGAATTCTTTTTTTGTCATATTAAAATATGAGCATGAAAAAAAGAGGATTTGTATTTGTGTATTTCATTGTCTTTTTCTATTTATGTATCTGTCACTCCAAAATCTGGACTGAGCACACAATAGGGATTAATTAAAATCAGAGTTCCTTCAGAAAGCACTTCGTATAATAGAGCTGTATTAGTAAATTAGTTGTGACTAATAGTCTTTTGTAGATGGATTAGAGGAATGAATTAAAATGTAATCTGAAATAGCATTGATAGAAATTATGTCTGATAAATCCAAGGTAACTTCCATCCTTGGCTGGAAATAGAATGCCGTTATGCCATTATGTGCTCCTACAGCAACATAGACTACAAAAAGTAACTGTGGTCTAGGCTGTTTATTTACAAAAAATTCATTAGCAAGAATAATCAAAAGCACAAACAATGCCCACTTATTGATTAGCTGAGTCTATCTTTGGATTCTAAGCACCTAGTGCCCTCTGCTTGTGTATGACTACCAAGGCATAAATTAAGCTGATGTTATATGTATATGGATGTATGTATGTATTTTCTATTTATAATACCCTCTTTTTCAGTGTCTAAGGGGCTGTTATAATTTAATTCATTACTGTGACTCTTTATTACTACTTATCTGGTCAGAAAATTCCAAGTAATTTTTTAAAAAGTGTTCTATTTTGTCAGGTTTTAGATCTGTCTAGAAGCAGATGAGGTGTTCTTCTTAAAAGTTACTACTGTGGGCTGTTACCTGCCGGATATTTTCCAGATTAGTTTCCATGTGAGAAATAATGCATGACATTATAATTTTTTAAGTATTTTGTTGGAATATAATAAATCTAAGACAATATAATGTAAACCTCAAACTGTTAATTCCAGAAATACTTCTAAATTAAGAAACAACATTTCTGTACATGCAAAGATGACTAATAAAAGTATTCAGATTGCACATATCAGGTTTCTGAAAGACCTTTCACAAATTAAAGTTGTTTGGACTTCTCAAATTCCATTTGCAAGCTTTCAAAGTCTGTTTGGAAAGACCATAGTGAAACTAGTAAGCTAAAAGCATCTTATATCATTAATTCACTGTTTGAACCCCAAACCCAAAGTTTATTTTGGGACACATACAAAGTTTAGCAACCATTCTTCATTGTTTCCACAGAAGGCCATTTTAGATTGAGCACTTTTCAAGTCCCAAAAGCATTATGTATTTAGACACTGGAAGCAAGGGCGATTTTTTGTAAGAGATAGGTTTAAAGGGAGATTTGTATGAGGATTCAACTGCTGCTTGACACATAGGATTTGGGAAGCTGATGAAAGCATTAAGAAGTAGTACGAAGAAAGTTTAAAGCTGGGAGTGGGACTTGATAGAAGATGAAATTCACTGCTATGGGAAAGGCCAGCACAAAATCTATACCTCACTTAGATCTTAGTTAATCCCTCAACGTAGGGGTTTATATAGCTATGAACTGTTTGAAGAAATTATGATGGAGCTTAAGTGAGACTCATGCAGAGCACTGATCTTGTGCCAACTCATTGCAAAATGAGCACTTACCATATGGAAGAGGATTGTGCTGAGTCTTAGGAATCATATGGAATATATATATATATATTGAAATGAGAGTACAGGTATAGAAGAGGTCAAATGATAAAGACTTTGAAAGTATAACGGGATGAAAGGAAAATATATTAGAATGTATAAAGAAAATAATATTTCCAGATGTACCTTCTTTAAGTAAATGGCAAGTTATGAGTCTCCTCTGACTAACATAAAAATGAAAATTAAAAAAAATAAGATCTCTAGCACCTATCTTGTTTATACTAATCAGGGTTAGCTTTATCCTAATCAACAATCTTAGATTCAATCTGAATAATATTTCATTAGCTTTTCAGATCTACCTTTCCTGTCTAGGTCTAATTATATCTAATGGAATGTAGCTCAACTCACTATATTAAATCATTAAAAAAACCCTCATCATTTTAAATGATTATGGGGCCTTGGGAAAGAATAGTCCCTCCTTCTCCTAAGACCTAAAGGGCTTGCCCCAGATACTTGTCATCATTTTTCTCGAGCCTGTTGTACCTCTGGAACAAAACTTGATATATCCATTTTCATTTGTAACCATCTATAAACAGCTACATGAGCACAAACATAAACATCTGTTCTAATCAATCCTTAGAGAAGGTTACTTATTCATAGAATTCTGCATTCTCTTAAAATGAGAGATTCGTACAATTATAAGACTTTTGTATTATACTTTTTTGTCCGTTCAGTGTCTTGTATATTTTATTATTTATTAAAGGATTAAAGCATGCATACATTGAACTGTATTCAAATAGGCTATATATGAAATTGCCAAAAGTCAGTACTGTTCACCCATGCTGTAAGTATTAGAAATAGAGACATGTTTCTTAAAGGATGTTTGGCAAGGTATAATATAAACAAATAAATTCAAAGAAAAAATTCAAAATATTTTAGAAATAATTAGTCTCAAGCAGATTAGAACTCTGTGCAGTGACAAGGAGTCCTTATTGGAAAATCCGCAGAAAAATGTAGCATACTGGTTGATCCCAGGATAGATCCTAGGTATTTAGGAGAGCATTAAAGCAGAAGTTGGAGCACAGTGAAAGATGATTGAACATTATCTGACAGGCTCAAGAAAATGTTACGTCTGTATTTCATCTCTTCATATTTGAGTAGCTGTTAGTTGTGTCACATTTTAAGGGCTAAAAATACATTTCAGGAATTACCAAGATTTTAAGGAATTAGGGGCAAAAAATAATATTACAGGTTTTTTCACTGCTTATTTGTCTTGCTGGCAACTATAATTCTATATATGCCTGACTGTTGTATTATGAGCCTGAAAGAATGAAGCAGTAAAACATAGAAATTCTGTATTTTTTTGTATTAAAGTTGGAGACCAGATGCACATACCTTAAGATGGAAGGGAGAGACCCTACTGTGTCATTCTAAGGAATCTTGTCTTGAGCTTCGATATTACATCTGTTTATGTGAAGAGGCAGAGAAGTCATGTTAAGATATTTATGCTGAAAAATGTATTTCCAGCTCTTTGATCATTGAAGAATCCAGCTCTGTCATTAAGAAAAGAAATGGTTAAGAGTAGATTTCTGTAAATACACTATTATTTGTAGAGAAGAACAGGAGATCATTAATAGAGTCTTTTTGTTTGAGGGAAGGTGTTTCACAGCATAAAAACCTGTCCAGCTAATTAACTAGGTATCAGTATTATTTTACTTGGGGTTTTATTCATGTTTGCAAACTAACTTTACTGCTGTTTTGTTTCTGTTGTACTTGGCTATATATTGATGATAAGAGAACAAAATTGACATGAAAGATTATACTGGAGTGGTTGGGTTTATATTTTGTAACTTTAGCATGGCTCTTTAGGAGCCTTACCATTATTCTGCACTTGCATTCAATAACAGGCTTGCGGTCAGAAACATTGTATTTGCACAGTTTTGCCAAAACTGTCACTGGTAGAAAAATTCTGTTTCTGTTTAAAATTTTAATGTAATTTCTTGCCTCCCTCTTTCAGTCAAAAGAAGGTGGTTTTTTTTTTCACTGATACTTCCTGTCTATAGCTGTCTAGTTTTCTCATAGACTTTATTTGTAGATTTAATTCAAATACAATGCAAAAAGAAAGTCCTTGAAATTAGATATTTACCTTTTAAATGGATGGTACCAATAGCAGAAAATTGGAACAATGCCAATGCATAAAATTGTAGAAGTTACTTTTCTGTTACACTACATGAAAAGCTGTGTCCTGAGTACATGTAAAAGTGAATGGTTTAAAAAAATGTTGGATAAGCCCCAACAAATTTATTAACATAGGAATATATTCTCATATTTGTTCAGAAATATTTCCTTCCTTTACTATCATAGAGGAGGCTGCTATATTTTAGAGGAAAATGCTATTGCTTGTGTAAATAAAGCCATGAAAGTACTAATAGTGTCTATCTGTGAGTACACTTCCAGGCTAAATGCATAATGGTAGTACTGTACGTTGGAAGATGGTCAACTCAACAGAAGACTCAGATTGTGTTTTTAGTCTTCATTATTTCATTGTTTTTTGTTAAAACAACCACAGCTTGACACAGAATTAGTGTACATACAGAACTGCAAATACAGTTAAAGAATACATGTATAATATATATATATAATATGCATGTAATATGCATAACAGTATCTAAAGAAAGGAAGGAGAAATAATACAGAAAATACCCTTTCACTCTTGAAAAGGAGAAATTTTAAGCTTTTCTTTCTGTTTAAAATATAGTTTTATCCAATAATTCTTTGCTGAAAAATTACTGTCATTCTCTAGGTTAGGGCCAGGATTAGGGCCAGGAAAACAGGCTCTCCTTTCCTTTTTTTTTCTTTACTCAGAAGATTGTCCTTCTCACTGGATGATAGGTGGACAACTCTTTTCTTCTCTGGCATCATGAATCTCACATTTCTGATTCTCACTGCCCAACTTCAGCAGAAAGAGCAGACAATACCTCTCATGCAGTCTAACTATTTGAGCAGTTACTATAAGAAATCAAATCTCTATTTTCAGCTTCCCAAGAGAATGCTGTAATTAACAAGCTATCAAGAAACAGATTAATTGTAGCAGCTCCAATCCCAGATTTTTTTTTTTAAAGAAAACAGTGATCTTCTTTTCCTGCAGAGCAACCTAGAAGGATATCTTATATACATTTTGTATGTTCAGGAGGCATTTTACAGTCTGAATTCCACACCTCTGTGAGCTCTATCTTAGGCTTATAGATGACAGCAGGAAATTTGGCCTTTCTTCATCATTTCCTATTGAGTCATTTTTTAATGTTATGCTCAGTACACTGAATGTCAGAAGTCCCATTTTTTCTACCCAGCTATCTCCATGCTTTGCAAGGAGAAGTTGGCCACGTTGCCTTCATTTTGAACTCTATTTCTAAATTCCCTCCCATGTGTGTTTCTTGGTCTGGGTCTGACATGTCTCTCTAATTTTACACAGCTTTTAGGTACATGCTATTCAGCATGTGTATAAGTCATGGCAAATTCAGGATTTTAGTTATAACTTTGGACTGAAAAAAAAGATTAAACAGCTGGGAGCCTAATATTAAAGTGCTGAATTGAGTAGGTGTAAGTCAACAGAGAGTTATGCATAAAATTTTTCCTGACCTTGGAAAGGTCACTTAAGTAAAAATATTCAAACCTAAGTGTTTAAGACTGCATACACACTTCAATGTCTTCAATGATTCCGCAAATCAACACTTCAATGCCTGAGTATCTTAAGCTTTTTTGGCAAGAACTAGGGCTGAGAGGGACCAGTTCAGACAAGCAGACTACTTATTATAACATCCAGATAATAGTTTAGCTATATAATTGTATGTCTGAAGGTTTTTATCTTATTATCTGATATCAGATTTTCTCCTGGAAAAAAGATTTTCCCTCTGAGGTCCTCTAGATATCTTTACTGTTGGTCTGAAGTTTCCTTTCTACGCATTCCAGAGGAAAAGCAGTTAAAGAATATGAATCATAAGGATTCAAACAATATACAGGGACAGCCAAATATCAGCTATGTATGTGCATGTTGTCTATAACCTTCTTAACTATTATTAGCAGTGGCTTTTCCTGCCAGCCACGGTTATTCAAAGTAACACACCATCAAAGTTTATCAATTTTCTTGTAGATAGTCCAGGGGGTTACCATAGGAAAATACTCCTGGACCTAGCCTTCCATACCCTAATTTATAGATTATAATTATAAATTTTACTCTTGTTGCCTCTCCAAGTTGAAATATTTGGTACATATAAATCACAGTGTCTGCTTCCAAGATAGTGTTCATTGCATATCCATACCTTTTCCTGACAGTAAGTAGAATTACTTTCTGACACAGAGGCTGTCCATTTAGAAAAAGAGAACATACTCCTTATGGATGGTCTGGTCCTCAGGAGATCAGTAGTTCAATTTTATATTCTCTTTTCCTGTAAGAATATTCAAATGTGTACTAAGCGAGATGCTGATCTTCACTTCTTTTTTAATATACTTTACGCATCCTCCTCAGAATTCCATTTTCCCTGATTTACTTAATTTTACTTTCACTCCTCTCTTTCTCGTAATCTTGTGATGACATTTTCTTTGACAAGGGGCTGGATACTCCTTCACTTGGAGACCAGCTGAGAATGTCTAATGACAGGAAAGGTTTTCTGGGAGTTCTCATAGGGCTGCCAGCACTATAGATATAGTTAGCATAAGCACCACTGTATTCAGCTGAAGAAGTCACAAAACAGTCAGCTCTGTTAAAGATTTATTTTGTGTGATGAATACTGAAGCGAAATTCTTTATAATATCTTGATCATAAAATGTTCACAAGCACATTACTAATGTTTACACAGTTCCCCTATAAAAAAGGAATATCTGCTTTCTCAAAAGACTGTCCTTTCTAAAGGTCAGAAGAAGTCACTACCATTCTGACACTCTGTACCAAAAAGATAGAGCAGAAAAAGCTTTTATTAATTCCTATGCACAAATCTGTGCACATTTTTAAAAGCAATAGTGGCTAAATCCTATTTTTGGCAGGTGCCATGTCATGCTAATACTGAAAAAGTACCTTTCATTAAAATTACCAGAACAATTAAGAATATTGTTTATTTCTCCCTTTGCAACAGTGCAAATGCCAAACTGCCAATCTGAATCCAGACAATCCTGCATTCTGAAATGAGTTCTTTTTTGCAGTTAATTCCTGCCACATTTCTACAAAAGGCTACAAGAGATCTCAGTATCCAACTATCACTATTTTTTCCCTCGTGTTTATATATATATTTTTAATTACATTTTTTCCTAGTTAGTATCTCATGATCCCCAAACTATGCTGCAATGCCATAATCCCATGCATTTAATATTACTTTCTGGGAAAATTAATTGTAAGGAAACAATGAGATACAACGTAACAACAAAAAAAAAATTGGCAGTTTCCTTAAAAGAAGAGTTTACAGGTATATATTGTCCTTAATAGCAAGCATAAAAGAGGAATTCAGAGAGTCAAAGAACATGTTCTTTTCAGGCTTCAAAAAACACTATGGTGCTTCAGTCACTTAAAGAGACATTTGCTGAGGTGCTTTGGTGCCCAAACATCCCAAGGGTCTACAAACCTGTAGGTGCTTTTTCAGGAGGGACCTGTACAAACTGAGCATTGATGTCCCCCAGAAAATAATGGGAATTCAGACGCATGCATACATAGCTGTGAGCTTCTCAATTCTCAATGTTAAAATCTTAATCTTGCAACTACTTATGCCTGAGCAGATACCCACTGATTCCAGTGGGGCTTTCTACACTGGAGTCCACAAGGGTTGATCTGTCAATGTACAGCAGACTGCAGGAATTGAAGATAACGTTTAGAGACATTCAGTCTCTGGGAAGTTCTCACAAAGGAAATTGAATTGAGGTGGTAAAAATTTGGGCTGATTTAGATCAACCATTTTAAAGGTATTAAGTCAATATGGAAGAGTAATAAATAAGAATTGATGATAATTATGCTGTTTCTTGGTGTATAAAAGTTAGTGGGGGCATAACTAACTCTTAAATTATTGAAAATGAATTATCAGTAGAAAGAAAATATTGCACTGTCAAGAGCACATCAATAAAGTCATGGAAATGCCCAGGGAAACTTGACTGAGCAAAAGAGATTTTATTCATCCCCCCAAATGAACAGGTAACTTTAACTGACACATTTTCCCTTACCTCTTGCATAAATGCTCAGAAAAAGACTGTGGCAGGAATTCAGTGAAATGCTTAAACATGCACTAAACCTTAAAGCATGTATGTTGCCTCATTGACCTTGCTGAAGCTGCTCATGAGTCTGAAGTTCCTCTCTCCACTGGGGCCAACAAACACTGCAGTTGAAGGGGTGATTAAAGACAAAGGTTTTAATGCAGGCTTCAGTTCTGGGTGCAGTGAAGGTAGCTGTATTTACCAGTGGTAGTTAATCTCCTGGATGTTCCAATTTGTCCAAGCTTCTTTTTTTTTCAGAGCAAGAAATATTCAAGTCCAGTAGTATAGCCAGAAAATGTGTCCAGTACTTCAAAATCCATTTTTTCTTTAAAATCTTGGCTTGGATTATTTAAGAATTAAAAAAAAAAAAAAGTTAATGCACCACCAAAATTATAAATAGAATAAATTATGAGATATAACTGTTGTAAGCATTAAATCCTCTTTGATATTAAGCTCACATCTGTGTCTGATCACGAAACTGTTAAAATTAAACACAATTATCTGTAAGACAGGTCGGATACTTTATAAAATTTAACCTTACTAGTACATGCATTTTGAATTGTATGTCACTACATCTACATTATGGAATGTCTAAATTTCTTGTGAGTGTGTGTTCAGCAAGAACTGTAGTGTTGTGGTGTTCTTGTTCACAAAAAACCCCTCAACAAAACCAGAGGTATCACATTTTCCAGTGCTCCTTTAGATGATGAAGTAAACTGTAAAATGTTATCTTAGCATCCAGTTCCATTAACAGCCATAAAACACATTTTCCCACAGTTAAAATGAAAAGGTCTTAAAATCTTCAAGTATGCAATGCCTGAACACAGGTAGCCTAAAGGTCTCTCCTGAAGAGCCGGCTTTTATGCACTGGACCCTGAGAGGAACAAAAGACAGCCTATACTGCCTTGTTAATAAACAAACCACTCAGTGTTGAATTGCTACACATCTGCTATGGAAGGTGGCTGAGACTCTGTTTGGGTAAGACACACTATCGCCTTTCTTGCAGCTCTTGTGCTTTTCCAGTACATTTTAAAAAAATAGTGTAGAATCCTCTTTTGGCTTTGAAAGAAAGTTTCTCCTTTTTTTGAAGGTGCTGTAAGTGTAGATTTTAGCTTTCACCTAATCCTAACTGCTTTCAAAATGTTTACGCACTGCAATCCAGAGCCCCAGTGAACATATATGCTAAACATTACCTAAGAAAACCAGTCTTTTAACATCTTTTAAATTAGTTGACTTTTATTTCTGAAAAGCTAATATCCAAACTAGCAACAGTAAAGATGTCCAGGTTTCATGAAATATATTTCATAAATTAGCTTATCATTGCACTGATTTAGCATGCCTAGCAGGTGAAAGACAAAAACATGTGTTATCTTCCCTAGGGAACCTTCAATGAATGTCATTCTAGCTTCATATGTCTTTCTTCTCTCCCCTTCTTGAACTGATATAAAATTCTAATGTGTGCCCTCTGGTTCCATCTTCATTGAAATCTAGCAAAACCGCTGAAGGTAAGATAGTGGCAATGGTGCATGAAAAAAGGGAAAAGGAATACAGTGATTCATGGCATACTTGAAGAAAGTTGCAGTTGTTAACAGTACTACTTTTGTGTGTAGACAGGTTAAAATGTGTCATATATCAGTGTTAAAAATAAAGTTATTCATCTTGGCTATTTCCTCAAAGTTTTGGGGAAAAAAGCTATAAAACCTATGCCATGTGCATCTTTAAAAATTATTTCACATTTCTGAAAACAAACAAATTCAGTTGCTCCCAATGGTAGCAATAGTAAATGCAGTACTTTTATATGGATTTGCTTGTGTAATTTCTGTAGTTTTAAACAGTGATTGCTCTTTACTGTAGAGCTTCAACATGTTCATGTTTTCAATCCTCTTTTGTCCATGGACAACCGAGTTACTAGTATTAAGTGACATATTTTTTATTTGTGTTTTTCTTGGAAGTTGTCATTAAAAGTAGACATGGAAAACAACCAATAGATCATTGTTGTCAGAATTTTAATTTATAGGCACCACATGGTCAAAAGTTCTTCTGTAACATAATAAATTTGCACAATAAAATAGAAAATGTAACCAAAAAAAGGCAAAATTATCCTGTTAAATATTGAGCAAATCAATAGCAGAAAGTTAAATGAAAATAACACAATACTCTGTTTCCCTGCATTCAGTAATGAAAATGAAGGAAACAATAAAAGAGTAATTCAGAAATAAAATGCTGTGATCAAGTTCTTTTGTCCTTCTCTGGAAGAGGAGAGAAATGTGTCGTGGCACTTGGTATGTCAAAGAAGTGGAAGGTTGACCAAAAGATTTGACAGGCCTTGCTGCCTTCACTGGAACAGACACAGTCTGTGAGAATTGGCAGGTCCAACTTTACCATTCCATTTCACAGCTAGAGCAAAAAGCAGTAACAGCCTCATCTGGCAAACCTATACGTGTAGAAACAAGTGATCAGTGGAGTAGCTGCCATAAATTTGGAAACAGTGCAATAGGAAGTTTCTGCACTAGTCCATTTGTGGAGTCTGACTTGGTGTACTGCCTAGTGAACTTGCAGTGATGTCATGGAAAACTGCACGAGTAAAACCATGTGCAGTGCTTTGAAAATGTAACAATAAGCACATTAGGGGAGTAGAACATCCAGTGACTTCAGACAGGCATTATCGTGCTACACCGTTCTTCCTCAACTCCTCAGTTTAGGTCTTCTGCAGCTCACAAATGCCCAGGCTGGTTTGGGGGTTTTGTCACTTGCATTTCACCATTATTTGTTAAAAGCCAAAGATGATTTTTAGACAGTAAATAATTGAAAAGACCTCTAGCCATCCCATTCTTAAATGACTCGTGACTGTACAAAAGCCACTGTCACCTAACCATATTTCAGGCTTGCATGATATTTTAAAATAACTGTAAAGAAATGGAGTTCTGGAGACAAATATTTTGATTAAGGATATTTTAATTGATTCATTGGACTTGGAATCAGGCTATGACATTTTTCTTCATTAAACGCTTGGGGAAAGAGGGGAGTAATATAAGCTGTGTTGACTGTGTGAAATAGATCATTAATGTGTTTTTGACAAGACTGAAAGTCCAGTGTCATATCTGTAGAGGAGAGCTTTCCTTTTTTTCAGACTTGAAATAAAATAACCTACTGCAATTAGTCTTTCCATAATGGTGAAATTTTTCTTAGATTTTGGACCCATATTTAAGTAGCATTCAATTCACAAGTAAATAACACAAAACCAAAAATAAATAGGTGTGAAGGCCTTGAGTCACCAAAACCTTTAAACAAGTCCATGACTTGAAGTGGTAACTGTGGAAATAATGCCATTGCCCTTCAGTGGGACAGATGTAGTCTTGAAGGTAAGCATGTGTTTTATGGAACTAGGGCTTTAGCTATTTCGTTTGTGTTTTTATTATGAAAGTACTGTCACTTTACATGTAGAATATTCTAGATCATATATTTTAGAACTAGCAAGTGGTAACAAAATATGCTCTTTATAAGACCACAACATATCCTTATTTGGTATTGAAACAATACAAACCAGTTTGATTTTAATCACTTTCTCACTTAAGAAAAAAGGGTTCTTCAGTAGAGTAGTGGTTCATGTAGAAACCAAATTTTACATCAGTAAGACTATTGGATAAGAAAACTGTGAAATACTCACACATGGTAGAAATATTTTTAAAAAATACTTTAAATTAGAATTTCTAATATTTGTTTGCTGATTATAAATTGAACTGTATCCTTTTTTCCAGTAATACATACTGTGTATTAAATCATTTGCAAAAGGTTTCCAGCCCATACTAAAAGCATTTCTGGACGCACTGCAGACGGCTTGGTTAATATTAGTAACAATAAATCCAAAATATTTGGAGGGACTCACTCCATCTTTGTTAGATTAGGGTTTCTAAATGGCTGGTAATGGATTCAAGTGTACAGCCAAATGAAGCTGCATTACTCATAAGCATATGTATCCTCATATTCAAATGCAGTAAATCCAGTTAAGCTTCAGCCCTTCTTAGTTCTTCATTCATGAGATGATACCTTTACAGCAAAAGCAAATAAGTAAAAGTTTCTTTTACCCCAAATTAAAAAAAAACACAACATTTTTTAAATATAAGTTTGAAGTTAGTCTTCCACAGATAGCCAATTAAATTATGCTAAAAATGACATTTTTAATTAAACACCAAGGTAAGCATAAATGGATTTCAAAATAATTAATCAAACATCAAAAAATTGAAACCTTTTTCTGCTTGAGCAGCAGAAATGAAAGAACCAGTCTTCAGGTCTCATAGAGATTCAATCTAATTTAATTCTCTGTCTTCTCTAAATAAACATTCCTAAAACCTTTTTTTCATCTGGGGGAATAAGGATGAGAGGGGTAATCAATATTTCTAGCATTTTAATTAAAACCGTTAGTGGAATAAATCCATTTAATTATCAGTTAATGAAATACAAGGTCATTTACCTGACAGGAACTTTGAAGGTGGATTACTAGCTGGAATAAAGTAGAAGAACCCAATGTCACAGCCATTTAGCTTCTGTCAAATTTAAGGTTAAAATCCTTTTAGACTGTTTAACCTATTCTCTACCATTTTCTATTACATATGTCAATTGGCAAGAAGAAATACATGATCAAAACTTACCTATCTTTAATTTTTCTCCAGTTTCTGCTAAGTTTCTAGAGTTCCTTTTCCATTTTTTTATCTAAAGAGATGCAAAATGCCAATAAATCCTGGGGTATTTTGGTTTCTTGCAGGCCTTACCCTTGAATTAAATTTACATACTGTGTCTAAAGATTATCAGGAAATTATTAGCAATTAAACAAACTAAACACAAATGTAGCCAGTAAATATATTTATTAACAAAAAATATTGTGCTTCTCTATTTTTTTTTTACCTTATATATTGAAGAAAAATAGGTAAGTTTGTAAAAGAGGCTTTTTAAAGCTGATGTTCTCATTAGATGGTCAAGAAGGAAAACGGAAACAAAAAGTGTTCTCTTTTAGTACAGCAGCAAACTTCCCATGCTCCTGATAATGTTTCAATAGGACAGCAAATCAAGTGGGGAACAAAAGTTCTGCCAGAGACACAAATAGCGAATGTCAGCATTGGCTAGCAGCAAGACAGGCAGAGAAAGAAATACTCTTTCCAGGATTCTGGGACAACCATGCAAACACAAGGGGTAAAAAAATCAACATCTAAGTGGACTGCTTCTAATTTGTGGAATGATTTTAAGTTCAGGGTTGAGTTTATGTAATTAAAAAGGGTTATGTCCAATTCAGGTGGATATTAATTCAAATTGTAAGATCATTCTTCTCTGCTATCTTTAAAAAAAATGCCTATCAGAGCAATTGTTTTTGGTGTTCCAGTGTCTACACTATGACATTTTAAACATAGAAAAATAAAATGTAGGATTTAAAAATTGGTTTAGTAAGCGAACTTCCAAGGTGAATTCTCTTATTCATTGTCACTTTTGTAAGTGTAAGGCACATTTGCTAAATTAGGCATAAACCTCCAAGAAACAAAAGTAATAGTTATCACTCCACTTCGTAGAAGATGTTAGCTGTATATTTTCATAGCCTAAGAAAAGTAATGGTTCTTAACAGAAAGATATTGGGTGCTGCATATCACACACTTTTAATTTTTAGTAATTACAGAAATGTTCCAGATGTGTTTAAAGTTGTGCTTCAGAACATGTCAAACTCTATAGGGTACAAGACTGCTCATAGCTTTAATGTGTAGGGAGAAGTATGAAATATACATAGGGCAGGCAAAGTTTAGTATCTTTTATCAGACCATCTGCTAGAGTCAGAAAAATACAAGAAAGCTTAGGGGATGGCTCTCAGCACAACCCAGGGTAAGTGGCTGGTTGTGGTAGACGTGACCCTGCTGTTTACACCTGTCTATGTCATGGCTAACCTATAGGTACAAATGACTAATTTGGGTTAGAAGGAGTGGCAGCTAGTACAGGAGGCCAAAATCCACTTCCCACAGGGAACAAAAGAGATTTTGTATCCCCAGCCTTTCCTTCCTGCAGCTGTATTGGAGAAGCAAGGCTGACTTTTCAACTTCCAGCCCAAGTTAGTGACTGGACATGATGTTGTCCTGTTTACCTCGTGATAAATGTGGGCTACATCATTCTTAGAGAAGTGAAATTCATTGACTTCTCTGAATTGGCTTTCAAACTTTTCTTTGCTTGCAACCCCATATCATGAGTAACCCCATCAGTTATGCAATTATATGAATTCCCTATCTTAATAATGTGTAGAATATTAGTGTCCAGAATCCTTGTCTTTGAAATTATGAGCTTAAATATATATTAATTATTGTCACATGATTTGTAGGAGCATGTTCTACTTGCTTGAAATAATGAGAAAATTTCCATTGATTTTGACAGAATGCAACCCATTCTTAATTTTCTATGTTTACCCTATTTTATTAGAGGTGTTAGAAGATTTTGACCCTTAGTTCTTTAAAGACCTTTTGCATATTTTATTCTTGTTTCTCTGTTACTTACCATGGGAAAAAAATATAGTTAAATTCAGTCAAGTAAATAAAAAAATATGTATGGATTCATTCAGCATTACATGTAAATCTGAGTGCATTGACCTAGAAGAACTCTGTATTGTGAAAATCACTGTTTTAAATATGTCATCACACTGCTTTACAAGAAAGAATAGTTTTCTGATCACTATGAGTTGTTCAGATATAAGTCAGGATAGATTTTTGGCTATTTATGTTGGTTTTGGTTTAGCTATGGTTTTGCAGGTTATGAAATATGGTGAATTCAACAGGGTGCCATGAAAAGGACTCAGCAAAGTATTCTTTTAGCTGTAATGTTCTTTTACTTTCAGGGAGAACTGTCAAAATTCCACAGTATGTCCTGCAGACTCCCGCAAAATCTGGCAAATTGCACCAAACAGACCTAGCTTTTTTTAGCTGGAAGCATTTTACATTCAGTATCTGGAAAGCCTTACATTTGAGATGTGTGTGCATGTGTGCTACGAATATGAAACACAATGTAAGATTTACTCCCATGGAGAAAATGTCTTAAAATTTATTAAGTGAATCTTCCCAGTTTTAAAGAGTTTTTTTTTTCTTAATCTTTATGTTTCTTTCATTAAAGTTCTTTCCCATTTAACAAAAAGAAGCAAACAGAGCCCTGATATGACATTGATATGGAACTTGTAAGGTGCTTCAGAAAGGACATACTCTTTTCTCTGCACATGTACATGCTGTCTTCGAGATTTTCAGATATTTGAATGCAATATGAATAGAGTATATAGTTCTTTAACATCATCCATTCCTTTCACTGCCAAATGCAGTGGATATTCAGAATGTGCAGAAATTGCAGAAACAGATCTAGGTTTAAACTGACCATTATTCTAACCAACACATCCAGCATTGTGAGAATTATATAACAATAATGAATACATGTTGCACCTGTATAAAGCGAGAAAGAAAACACAGGAAATAAAATGAGTGGAATGGATCAGAAATCTTCTTTGTGATAACAATGAGTTTGCAGAAATGGAACTTACCATATTTAAAGCAAAGCTGTCAGGATCAAATGGATAAATACATAGCAGAAGGAAAGGATAAGGAAGTTGAAGGTGTCTTTGCTTTGTTTGGAAATGTATTTTGAAAGATACTGATGTTAAATTTTACTCAAAGAAAGGTTTTTAAGCTGAAGCTCTGCACCATTTAATTTCATGGACTTGAATGGAATTCCTTATGTTATATCTCTCTGGAAAAATACTATGCTTCTAAATAACTTTTAATTTTAATCTAGACTTAAAAGACCTTGTCTGTATAAAAAAAAAAATCCTGTATTTGGTCTGAAAGCATGAGTGAAACTGAACTTGTTCCCTTCCTTGTGAAGCTCCCTTGATTACAGAGCTTGTACAGCTGTAAATGAGACCTGCTGTGCAGAAAGGCTGATCTTGAACCAGGTCAGTGGTATCACTTTGGCTCTCCAGTTACTTCTTGTCCCAGAAGGGATGGCACTCAGCAGTGGGCTTTGTGACACAGTTTTGGAGCAACAGGCTAGTTCTTGAAGTTACTTAGGTTTTGAGCAAACTCAAGAAAACATTCAGTTCATGTTCACACACATTTGCAGTCATAGCATGATAAAACAAGCGTGATGGGAAACAAAGCTAGTACAGTTGACAGGACATTTGTTTTCAATTTCAAAAAAGAATTTCCAGCTCTGGAAAATACTGTCTTGGATTCCACCATAGAATTAATAGTGACCAGTGAATCTGATTACAACTGTATTATTTTAACTTATTAAGTAACTAGATAATGACACGTATGTAATATGCATATTTATAAATTTTAGGCAAAAGTTTTGAAGTATTATGTGTGTTTCCTTTGTATTTTAGATAGTCTTAAGAAATATTTTCCACCATTTTAAGTGTTCAGTTAAAGCACAGATGTACATTTTATATTTCTCTTTTAAAAATATCTTGATGTATTTAAAGAAAAAAATTGATATGTTGTATGATTTACAGTCTTGGAAAAAATAACATAGTCATAACTCTGCAGTTTTTGTGATGCATGAAGATCAGATTTTTTAATGTTGGTTAATGCTTTACTAATTAAAGTGTGCATGTTAATTAAAGCAGAGGCTAATGTTAATTACCTATATTAATGGAATCTCATGTAGCACCTGCCTGAAGCAATGGGTTCAATTTTCAAAATATCTCAATTAAGACTGAAACTTTTGATTTGCATCTAGTAGGGTTTCAATTAACTGCATTGCAAACTTAAATAACACACTTAAAGGGATAATATCACCAATCACATGCAGCACAGTGGAATTGGTCGGTTCAATTATTGACTATGGCTGTGAGAGCTTTCACAGTTGGTAGGGAAGTACTATGGTATTGGCAAGCGATTATTGTCTAGGGCTGTCATCACTTCTGTGCCTGTTGTAAGAGAGATGTTAAATTGCTATACTTGGGTCTCACTGCAATTCCATTGTTGAGGGAGACAGAAATAGAATGATGTTTTCTCACATCCAGCATTTAATGGTGAAGATTCAGCTTGTTCCTTTGAAATAAATGACCACTGTTCCATGACATGGTAAGGCATTTTATCAAATGGGAAAACAGCATTTGTGATAAAGTGCACGATGTTGCAGGGTACTTCTCAGCCAAACCATGAGATGTGATTGTATTCCCAATCTCTGTTTCAGCCACCACAGCATTACGTGTTGACATAGGAGCTTTTAATGAGCAGCTTCAGGAAGCGATTAACAAAGCACTAGAAATAGATGCAATCATGCTGATTGGAAATTCTACCTAAGCTCCATAAATAAGACCATAATGTCCTGCTACCATACAACTTTCTAGGATAATTATTTCTGATAGCTCCAAGACTTGAACTTTTAATCTGAGCCTACTCCATTGAAATATTGATGGTTCAGTTACAAGGAAACCAAGATCCCCCAAAAATGTGCTAACTTTTCCTGTTTTGGACATACAATTGAAGAATAAATGTAGGGTTTTGTGGTCGGATCCAAATTTTATATGTACATATAATGCAAAAGTATCTCTAAGCATAATTCCTATGTGGCATCTGTGGAAACAGATTACTACAAAGTCAGTTTTCAACCATGCTCAGCAAAGAGGACCCGGAGCACAAGGTTACTTGTGTGGCTATAATCTCTCATCTGTACCTCTGTATTTTCCTGTTAAAAATACCCTTAGGCTTCCACTACATGGATCCTGACTCTCTGTATAATAGTTTGCCTGTGTCTATTAATAAAACCTCTAATGTTCCATTGTAACACTCAGGCTTAATGCCTCCATTTTAATTAATGCTATGACAAAAGCAAAAATATCTTCACAGTATCGGTCTATCTGTTTAAGAAATTTGTGAGATTATATTAAAAACCTTTTTACCAAACTGCATTTAAAATATTTATTTTAAAATATGTTAATGACCCTTGACTTATGAGTTTGTGACCTCTCTTGGGTCTAGATTAATCAGTGTGTAATGATTCTTGTTGCTGTTTTCACTTCTAGGGAGTCTGTGTCCCACACCATTTCGTAAGGTCATTAGATGGTTTAGAACTCATGCTTGTTTTTGTCTCTGAAAACAGATTACCGTCTATTGTAATCTGAGTTCCCAGAATTCCCGTGTAGTAATACTCAACTTCTTTAACAATATAATGTAAAAATGTAATTATTGCCTAGTTTGTGGTTACTGGAATGTGCATCTTTTCATTAAAGCTTTCCCTTGACATATTTTTGTAGTAATTGAACTTCAGATTCCTTGAGTCACTACACATCTTATTTTAGCTGCAGAAAAGTCACATTTTCATGGGTCAGGTACAAAACTAAAAAGATGCAGCAGGTATGATTATTATACTGTGATATGTTATTGTCATTTTAGTTACACGTCCTAGTGTTTGAAGGAAAACAAATTAATTTTGTAAATGTATAGTCACATGAACATTTGTTACACACATATGTCATCTTTGGACATCTATAGCTTGAGAAGGGTGATTTTGCTATTTTTCTATCTGCTTCCTTTTAATTTTGAAACTAAAATGTTTGTTCATATCTGTTTAAACATGTCTAAACTTTAATAAAAATAGCTAAATATCTCCTGTTTGTTGGACTCTTAGTAACACGGAAGTCTGTAATAATAAATCTTGTATTAATATGGCAATTTAAGCTACATCCTAAATGAGAAATACTACAGCACCAAACAGGCAGAATCTCATGTAATGGTCATGTCTTTGATGAAAATCTGTTGAAATCATTGTATTTACAAGATTACTGAGATTAGGTCTCTCTGGGTATTAGCTGGCCCAAAGGCACTTAGCCAATTAAGGCTATTGGAAAAAAATGAAAGCAATCCAACCTGAAGCTTTCTGAAAGGAATCTTTAACACCATTTACTTCTCCTGTATAGGGACTAAAATACAGCACTTCCAATATCTTGAGCATGCTTCATTTGGTTTTATGTAGCTGGAGTGTTTTTTTAAGTATGAGAGAAAAAAAGTTTAATTCATTGTTCAAATTACAAAATAATATTACTTAAAAAGCAAGCAATGATACTGAACAAGCAATGCTACAGTATCGTTTTATTAGGGAACAAGGAGGAAGGTGGCTATGCAAATTTGGATGGATTTTTATCAATGGTGATATGAAAGGCAGACCTGTAAAACTCTTACAAGTCGGCATTCGTACTCCTCCTGGAATGTCTTCTTTATAAGTTAAAACCTTGGGTGCTTTAGTCAAATCAGCTATACCGGTTTAGGTCTGGAGTCATGACAAGCTTGTAACAGAGGCCTTGACAAAGAGTAAAGCTACAAGTACACAGAATGCAGCTTGTTATATTGTGGCATTTTCAACAAAAATGGAAAGAATTATTTGACTGAATCACATTAGACAGTCACGGGCTAGAACCTGTGGTATATTTTTTGAAGGGTTCACATAAGATCCGGTTGAGCAGTCTTTGCTCTGGAAAAATTCTCTTATACACTGTGGAAAGCTTACCTAAGTAAAGCAGCTAAGGAATTTGAGTGCTGGATATTGGGTTTACTTTTACCATTATTTGTGGAACTTCGATATGTATAACATAGATGTGAACCAAAGTCTACCTTAAAGTGCTGAGATAAAAAGTTCCCACTGCATTTTGTCTTGGTAAAGCAATAAAGTGTTATCACATTAGAATCGTTGTCAAATTAAGGTGTCTGACATGTTTCTGAAAAGGCAATATTCATCAAAAAATGACATCTTTTATTGTTAGAAAAAGATGGCTCTTTTCTTACATTTTTGGGCTTTAATTGTTCTGCTACTTTGTTTTAGCCTTGAACAGTCTCTCTACATGAGTGGATTTTATCTTAATATTTTATATGTCTATATAAACACACTTTTAAAAAATAATTTTATCACATCTGGTTTTACTGCATGTTGCTGCATGTCTCTAGAGGCATACAGAATTTTTATTTTCAAGTAAATTTATATTAGTTACAGTCTCCAGCTGTTTTAGATAGAGAATCATTTCCTGTTGGTACAGTTTCCAGGACAATTCCCTTTTTTTCTTCTCAAAAGAATGAGAAATTTAATTTAACAAAGACGTCCTATAATTGCCTTTGTATCTAGCAAGGTATCTAGCAATCTAAATATTTTATTTTATTTAAAACATCTGTCTACATAATATCATATGACTATACAAACCTATATCAGCCTTCTGAAAGACAGCTGCTGCCACTTTTATTTAATTTATAAGAGACCAACAAAATTGCTCAAGATAAAGCCCGTCTGCCACTGAGTCATATATAAAAAAATTTTGCAAGATGAAAATTGCTTGCATTTACAGTTCTTGTTAAACTAATCTAGGTCTTTTTCAAATTTAGAAGCATGGTTTTTCCTTTTCCCTGTTCTCTCACCCCCACTCCAGTCACTATGGAAACATAGGATCTTTACATATACTTTTTTTTATAAGCTTATTTTTTTTGAGATTGAAGGTACATTTCTTTTAAAGATGAAATGCAAACTAGAGTCATATCTTAATTGCCCGCTTGTGGGATCTATTTATCTCCTGCTATCTTCATTTTCACAAACATTTGGTGTGCATTATACTGGTCAGACTTTTCGTGTAGTTTTTTAGAAAATATATAGGGGAAATGATAATGTCAATACAGATCTTTATCTGTTTTGTGCTACTAAGCTTTGTTTGCAGTGATTGTAAACTGTTTCTTTGTATGAAGCAACTCATACTGAAAAGAAAATATTTAATAGATAGTATCAATTTAGGCACAGCAGCTGTCCTCGAAAAATAGACATAGGCATTTTACAGTATGTCTAAATAAGACAAGTTTACCTTTTTCCAGGGAAGTAATCAAAATATTCCTTTTTGGAGAACTAAGAGCATGAAAGGAAAATGTTTATGGTTCCCTACTGGCACACAGTTATGATTGACAGGAAAAACCAACATGTGTGCCACATGAGACATCTTGTTCAGGAACTTTCAGGAGGATAGTAAATTGGTGTTGGCACAAACACAAAAAAAATAAAATGACTTGATTCAGCAGTTTTCAATTCTAAATCCCCAAGCTCGAAAGAAAGAAGTAAATATTCATCAAATGATAAAAATTTATATTGATTTTTATTCTGCATTAGCAGCTCAAAGTCAAGATTCTTGACAGGGTGGATGTTGGTTTGAATGATTCTCTTTGAAATAAGGATACAGGCACTGGGCTGAGTGCTACTGTGCATTCCTGAACCATAGGAAAAGACTATTAGAACCCTAGGAAGCTAAATTTTTAAAAGAATAGTATAAAGGCATGCTTGTTCTGTACTGTTTTGATAACTAAATTGTTGTTATTAGTATGTAAAGTGATTCTTGTTGTTCCTGCTTTACTCCATCCTTTCCATTACCATCTAAGGACAACTTTTTTATAGTACTTCAAAGGGAAACGGTACTTCATGTACTATAGTAACTGAGTTAATATCAGTACTTCCCAAAAGAAGTGCATTTTAGAGTGCTAGTCTGGCAGAGAAAAGGAAGCAAAGATTGTATCTGCACATTATACATCTTTAATTTTGCAGTTTCTGCCAGGGAGTAAATAAAGATCTGGGGGAGGGGGTGAGGGAAGGAGGATGGAAATCCAGGGAAGGAGAATGTGAGTGTGAATGCAGCTCTGAAATACAAATGTGATGACTGTGATTACCGAGCTGTGAGATTTAATGAGAAAGCCTGTATTAAAGTGAAGTAGAAAATCATAACCATCACCTCTATTCTATAGGAGTATAATTGGATCTCAGCCCCCAGAAAAAGTAAATAAATAAGTTAGTGACATTTTTAACAAACTTAAATATATTGAGAATAAAAGGGGAAGTTATTTCGATTACTGTACTGTTATAGTATATTTTTTTTTGTTTCTCAACTTGCACTAAAATGACATTCATTGTCATAAAATGAAAGAAAATAGTTAAGTGTGTGTTTGTGAGGGGATTAAATGAGAAGCAAAGTAAGGCAGAAATACTATAACTATCACAGTGTTAACAAATTTCCCAAATGTCCTAGGTGCTTACAATTCAGTAAACATCTTTAACAGCATAGCTTTAAAATTAAATTTTACAAACATTATGGGTAATGCTTTAATAGTATGCAAATTGCAATGAAGTCAGCAGCAGCAAAGCTGACCTCTTAGCAATACAAATATTTTATGTTTAAAACAGTTATCTTTTTACAGTTCCCTCTACCTCAGTAAGTGTCAGGTGCTTCAAGAGGCTCCTCATCAGAGGAGCATAAATAAACTCGAAGGAGAAGCAGGCTGTGCCTGCTTTTCATACACAGCAAGGCAGTTGTACAAATCAACATATTAAGCTATGTGTTTTGCTCTTGCTAGAATAATTACTAATATATTTGCTAAAACCCATGTCTGTCTGTCTATCTATCTATCTATCTAGCTATCTATCTAGCTTTCTATCCACCTATATCTATCTATATGTATATATCTATATATATATATTTAGGATAGGAAAAGTGATGTACAGGGAAAAATACTTAGCCTGCATTTCCCTGCTATTATCAAATAAATTAACTGACATTAATTGGCATCTCCTCCTTCAGAGTCTGATTATTCTTACTCAATTGTGCAGTGGAGACAGAGTCATGTGTTCATATTGCACAATTTTATGTTATTAATAGTTCAATATCTAAAAAACTGATAAAAATACCCTGTAATTTCTCCCTGTAGGAGGAAAAAAAAGTGTGTAGTAAGAAAACATTCACATCTCTAGGGGTAACATAACATCAAATAGACTATTAAGTCATGGAAAGAATCTCCTTCAATTTCAGAACAAGTTAAATAAGCATTCAGTGAGTATCTTTGAGGCACACTCAGTGTAGGAGTTTTGACTTCAAAATGTTTGACACTATTGAACCTCTCAAAATAGTTGACTCAAAACATTGACTCAAAAGATTTTAGGTCAAAACTATTGCAATTTTGTGAGCTGATATGTCTAGGAAATTTTGGAACTACTTGTTAAGCACACACATATTTGTAATGATTAGGTTAATAAATATGTAACATTTCTCAAGCATACAGAAGTTTAAAATGGAGCTACTAGGGAAAAATTCAAGCTGTTTATGTACTACTAGTATAGTATGGTAAAATAATTAAAACTCAATGTGTATTACCAAAGTAACTTCAGATTTAAACAATGAATCATACGATTAAAGAAGTAAACAATTACTTTCTATTTGCTTCCAAGTGAGATTTTTCAACGTATTAAATTCAGACAGCTTGGAAACCATTTTCTACGAATAAGTCATCAGGTTTTACTTCACTGTAGGTCAGTACAGCTCCCAACAGGGAGAAAAGAGGTTTTTCCAAAATATGCTCAAAGTAGACCTCTGAGCAAAATTTCCAAGGAAAAGGCTGTAACATTTTTATGTTAGCTCTGCTATGCCTTCCTGGGGTGTTTTGGATAGTTTTCCATAGGAAGTATTGGTTTTGAGAGACTTATCTTTCCTCGCTATTTTTAAGTAGACATGTACGTGTCAATCTGCTGCGGGAACAGGGAGAGATGGAATGTGCACTAGCACTCTGGAATTTCTCTTGCACAAGTGTGTTGTCCTAAATTCTGAACCCGGGTGCCTTTAGCCTTAAGAAAGTGGCCATTTTGAATGCCCAGCCCTAGGAACTGAGGTAGGTGCATTGCTTGTCTGTGTGATTTGGTGCAGAAGCCTTATAGAGAAGCATGATGCCTTTTAGAAGTATCTGCACATTGGATGATAGACAGACTCTTCAACAATCTCTTTTTAGGCCACTTCATTGCTCTAGAAGTGAAAACACAGAAAATGGTAGGAACAATCAGAACAGTGCAAATAATGGAGGTTTTAATTAAGTAAGATTAAGTTTATAATTTTAGCACATTGAAGAAAGACTTTCTGTGCATGACTTGTCTTTCCTCTTCTTGACTGTGTGAGGGTCTTGAGGCTGAACCAGAAAGGCTTTCAACCTACTTTATGTAAAACACATTTGTGTTCTAGTCTCCTAAAACAATCTTTTTCTCTTCCTGGCAGGGAAGAAACCAAGCTTGTGTTGATGAAATGCTAATTTAATAGGACAAATTCTGGGTTTGTAAGAATGGGACTGTTTGGGTTTACAGTTATTGTGGCATATGAAGAGGTGTCACCGAAGGAGATGGAAGCAGTGTGGCAGTTACAAATAAATGCTCTCTATTATGTTGATGGGTTTGGCTAGATCTGCATCCTTATTAATTTGTGTCTTCTGCATGGTTTTAGCAAGCGCTGTTCTGTCATCCCAGCCCTTTCCACTGTCAGAGCAAGCCTGTTCCCCACCTGGCCCCTGATTATTACAGAGTCCTTTGCATCCTGTCTGTCACTCTCTTTCTGCAGGCTGGAGATGCAGACCTGCAAGACAAGAAAAGTAGAAAAGGACCCTGGCCTGTGTTCAATTTCCATTCTTACAATAACTTTTTTTCACTTGGAAATTTTGGGATGGTATTGTCAGAAACTATTCAGTCTTAATTAACCTCTGCGGAGGTTAATTCTTGTGTACTTTTCGTCAATGCTTTTTGATATTTGTCAAGTAGGGAACTTCTCTGGGTACATAACTGAGATCTGTATGATGCACAGGGCATGCCATGCTCTTGTGTTGTGTTTAATGTTACACTGAATATAATGAAAGGCAGGTGCATAGTCAGGAATAAAGACACAAGAGGTGCAGATTTTAAATTAGCAGCATGATTATGGCATCTTCACGGATTTGGTCAGACGGTGCTGCTGAGGCCACACTACTGACTGCATTTGCACTCACAGTCCTGAAGTCACAGGTCATGGATTTCTGAAAGCCAAGGGAAACCCTGAAAAAAGGTATTACTCTTATTTTATAGGCTTCCTCCCCAACCCTCTCCCATTATATCTGATGGCTCTGAGAACTGCCTGAAGGTCTGCTTGCTATAGCACAGCCCTACCTATCTAAAATTTCATTTTATGGCTCCTGTGAATGGACCTAAAATTCACTGTGCTGTTACTTAAACTGTACAATGATTTTAAGTACCTTGATATGCAAGAATGTTGTGGCCTTGTAGTTTTACTCATTCTGTGTGGATGTTTCACATTGTTGTGATGGTTTTAGCACACTGAAAAACAAAGTGATAACATTATTCTTGATATAAAAACATTTATGAGGATAGAAACACATAGCTAAGATTTTGACTGGTAATAAGCATGCCCTGATTAACAGAATTAATTTCCTGCATGATCAAAACACAGCGTGTCCTTTGTAATAGTAATCTCAAATATTCAGGTTGAAGTAAACGTTTCATGATATAGGATTTTTTAATTTTTTTTTAAAATTTGATTCAGTCCTGAAGAGAGTGTGTAAGATGAAGAGTCAAGGAAGCCAAAGGCAGGAAGGGTAGCTAACTAAGAAAGTATTCAACAGCAGCAAGGTCTCTGTTTCAATTGTGCAGAGTAAGGGGGGAAAAACAAATGCCTACACTTAGGGTAGAAGCAGTCACTTGAAGTCCAAGAAGCCTAATGCTGCCAAATGATGGTCCAATCATCTTAAAGGCATTTCCAACCTTAATGATCCCATTATTCTGTTATACAATGCCTTTTAAAACGCTGGTGTGACTTCTTGAAGGCATTCCTTCTACCTTAGTTGTTTTCATCAATAGAAGACCTGCTGGCTGCGTGTAGGGATGGCGGGATGGATGATCAAGTCTGTCTGTATAGAGTTTTTGGACAAACTCTTGCCTGCCAAAGAATGCTTTCTGTAATCTACACCTTCATGGAAGATATTTTGAGCCATATACTTCCCAACATAACTTTATTCAGTAGCTCTACTGTGACAGAGCCGGGGTCTTTTTTGTGTTCTGTAATGAAGCCTTCTCCACAACTTCATAATGCGGACAAGTACTCAGAATATTGTGACAGAAAACAACAAAAAATGCTTGAGTATTTAAGGGTAAATGCTACTCGTATCAACTGAATTCTGGAAAGAAATTATTCTCAGTTTTAAATCTCAAGAAATTTCACCAGTTGGAGATATACAGTGACAAGCTGAAATGTACATACTTTTAAAATGGGACATCTGAGTTTTCATTTCTTTAAAATATACATATGGGTGAATATTCTAGGTCTACATGCTGCATGGGGCCATCTGACCACCTCCTTGTTGGCGGAAACTGGATTTTGTGCTTTAATTGCCGAGACACTTTTCATCCAACTTAAGTTCAAATAATGGCAGAGGAACTGAATTGTCTGTATTTCTTACATAATTCTCACTAAGTACAGTGTAGTGTGGCAGAAGTATAGTTTTTCTACAGAACTGTAGAGAAGGGGTAATGCAAGATAGCATACTTTCATAATTTAAATTCAGCTGAATGTATTATATATAACTTGTATATCTAAAACACAGAATTGTTTGCCTACTGTAACGTAGTTCATAACAAATTACTTTTGCTCCTTGGGAGACACTGTCTGAAAACACTTTCCTTTCAACACCAAATCAATGATATTTATTCTAGTACATTCCAATATAAAAAAAATTTGCAGCAGAAAAACACTAGCTCTGAGTTCATATCTCCAACTTACATTGGTGTAAATTTTGAGTCTCTTGTTTGATACTCTGTATACAATATAACCTTTCAATCTCCTTCCTCCCACAGTAAGAGTCATTATCCCTTGTCTTTCTCTACTTCCAAATAAGGTCATTCTAACATGTAGGTCTAACAAGAAATACAATGTATTTTCATTGATTTGTATTGTCACTGATTACTCCTTCATGTTATATAGTGATCTGTATAGTAAAGGACATTTTATGTTGTCATGCAAAGCCAGACTTAAGAAACAGATTTGCACCTCAGGCTCCCCCGATTTATTTATAAGTTCTTGGTTTTTAGAAAATGAGCTTTAGAAAATAGCCTTGAAATTATTTAGCATTATTAATCAATCACTAGAACTGAGTATTTGGCACTAGCCTAGATTTTTTTTCACTGTTTTTCCCCAGACTACAGTTTTTTCATAGTCTTGTTCAGAGGTTGGTTCCTGCAGGCTCAGGAAAATGAGAGAATTTTATCATTTGATTATTGGAAATATCTCAGTTTAATTTACAACAGAATATTGTAAACTCATTCCATCCAGTAGGCAGAGAATCTCTACAAGTGTGTAACAAGACCATCATCAGCATCTTTATTGTCTTTTTACAGCAAAAATGGTCACTTAGCAGAGGACCATGAAGTGGAAAACTACTGCTGAGTATAATTCCTTGGTATTTTTTTCCCCCATGTTCAATTTTTCACATATTCTGATGTACTACATCCTCAAAAAAAGGAAGGAACTGAATTTCAATTCTAAGATGGGGCACTAGGAGTAAATGAATTATTACCTCCCACCCAATTTCTATTAGCTATGTTTGGGACGATGCATATCCCAGTAGACTTTTTGAGGATTTGCTAGATATCCATGTCCACACAGGTGTGTTTTTTATAGAGACTGTTCTTAAAATTTGTGTTATGTAATAAAAAAATTGTATGTAGGGCAATCTGAAAATGCACACAATGTAAGATTAAATGTAAATCAAGTAGTTTTTCTGTATTTGATTAGGAATTTATAAAGATGCTACTTTATTCTCCCAGAAGACTGCAAAAGTAGTCCTTTATTACCACTAAAGGTTTTAAGTTGAAAATAAACTGCAGTAGGTTTATTGCGTATCTGTGCTGTGTACTTTTTTCCATAATACGCCTTGTACCTGTTAGTTCAGCCTCTGTAGAATGTAGTTTTTTGACACTTAAACTGATCAATACCTACTCAAGGTCTTCAAAGCCTCTTTGGATTTGCAGTTGATATCAGTGTAACAGAGACAAAAAAAACTGCTTAAGTACAACAGTGAGATAGATGAATACATACAGAAAAGAAATCAGAGAGATCCATCTGAAACTCTACGCTGTCTGAGTTTGAGTTGCTGTAATTGTTCACAAACGTTGAAGATAGAAATTGGGTTTAAAAATAAAAATAGTTGATTTATAGAGGTATCATATTTCTGAAGTGCAAGAACTGGATTGTATTCAGGCTTCGTAGAGTATGATGTTGATGGAGTTCATAATACTTAGTACAAGAGGGCCTCATAGCTGCAAGGAAGAAAAAGTGGATTCTTATTTATCCCTCTTCATATATTTACCTACCCTTTACATCCTGCTTTTCCTTTCCCCCACTATTCTGTTTAACCCTTCTTTTTCTTCTCCCATTTTCTGTATTCATTATTGTTTTGCCTACAAATCTTTTTGCTAGTGAACAGAGCATAACCAACCTGTGAAAAACTGCTGCCTTTATTGTTATAATTTTTTATTTTAAAATATAGAGGAAACTGTAGGATGGGGAATTAGAAAATGCAAGGGGAAAAAAGTATCTAAATTACTGGAATAGTTGTGCTATTTGAGAAATAGCCTGTGTTCATACAGTTCAGGGCTCAGTTTTAATTATTATGTGTGATGTTCTGGAGTTTAGGCTACAGGTGAACTCCCTCTTTTTGGAGTCTTGGGGTGGGAAGGGAGAAGGAACATTGCGTACACAATTTCAACAACAGCTGAGAAAACCCCCAAACCTCTACTTAAACTCCACCCAAAACTCATAGCTGAAAAAGCAGGAATCCTGATTTACAAACCTGTCCTGAAAATCAGGGAAACTTTTTGGTTCAAGTTTTCCACAAGGTTTCCCCTCTAGGCTTAAAACACTCACAGATTTTAATTGATAGATCAATTGTTTTAGAAATTTACTGGTCACTGACAACAGGGCTTTAGACTGAATGTGTCATGTCAACTATAATGAAAACAAAAATGATAAGTGGATTACTGCTTTGTGGTAAGAATAAATTAAAAGAACACATTCATAGCCTTATATGTACAATATAAAATACTCTGCTGGAAGACTATCCTTACTGGTGAAGAATCCTTCCAAAAAAGAAATTTGTTCAGGAACCTCTGTATACTGTGGAAGTGGACTGTTTATCAGTTCAGAGGAAAATGTACTTGGAAGTGGAGATGTAACAGGAAGGTGATACAGTTTGTTTATTTGCTGCTTTAGTTGTTTGTGAGTTATATAAAAGGCCATTTTAATTATACTTTCTGAGAAAGCAGAATAGTTTTGTAGCTCTCTCAAACCTTAACATTTTTTTCTAAAAATGACAGTCCCAGCTGCTTGGTCATCTATTGAGATAATGTTTTTTCACTGGTAATCTTTTGTGGTTTAATTTTCCAATATTTAAAAGTAGCTATGAAAGCCTTGACTTATGATTAAATACATAGTGGAAGACCTGCATGGGTTACTTGGAATTCTTGTCTTTTTTCTCCTTGGAAAATTGCTAGCATTTTCTGTATTTTATGGGTTTTTGCTTTGCTTGTTAAGTTTTTTTAAAATTTCTCAAAAACATATTGGGATTTATTGGAAAACATAACTAATTTCACTGTAAGAAGCAGCTGAGAGAGAAAGCTATAAAGGTTTGAATGAGAAATTTTAAAAGGAAATGGAATTTCCAAATCGCTTACATTATTTTTCAGCAAAAATTGCACCAAGGCAAAGCCTAAGCAAATATAGAAACTGTTATTACCACTAGCTTATAAAGACATTCCAGCCTTTCAGACTTTCCCTACTGACATTCTTCAGTGCCTGTTTCCCTTCACTTGCTTGCATTTTTCCTACATTTTATGGACTACCCTTCTCTCTGGCCCTTTCACTACTTTCTCTTTACGACTGCCATTGTTCCATAGATTGGTAACTCCGCTGTGCTGTCAGCAAACAAATAAACTCTTCACTTCCCTGCAAAAAATAGAGGACAGGCCTTATGCAAAATTTCCTCCATGCCATTTGCATTCACTTGCCAGAGTACCAAATAGTTAAGCAGGCATTCCACTCCTAATGGAAATAAAAGTATGTAGTTACACAGAAGTAGAGGTTTTTGAAGCATTATCAGAATTTGTAATGCGTTTTTCTTTCAATGAAGCATATTAAAAGAAAACAATGGCATATCAGCCCCAAAGTGCTTTTGAACTTACTACACTGTTCTTTCTACTGTTCCTAGGGGCAAGTGTGGCAAACAGCAGATTTTATCCTTGTGTCATCTGGTTCTCTGAGCCTCAGAAGCATACTGATCACCACAGCTGCAATAAATAAAGTGTCTGTTCAATAAGTTATGATGCCAAATATTTTTCGACATTCTTCTGGACAGGCACAGTCTGATGGAAAACAGTACATCTCACTTATTGCCTTTTTCCTTGCAATTAAAGTTGCTGACTAATCAGTCTGTGCCAGATATGAGAAAGGAGAATGTGAACAATGCCAATCTGCTTGGGTTTGTTTACACTTACTATTTAAAGGAAAAATACCTATAGCAATATGGCTTTCATTAATTATGAAGCACAGACAGTATGTTAACAATACCAATCTTGAAGCCTGTAAGAAATGTAATTTTGTGTATCTACCTGTTCTATCACAGTGCTTGGTTTCTAACATCTTTTCTATTCATGTCCAGACATTTTTATGCAGCATTTGATTGGATATACATCTCATGGAATATATAACACATTCTCTGATAGAAACCCCAATAGTTCATTTCTAGCATTTGGGATTATGCTGTACTTTTTCTCTGACTTAATGGTTCAGCCTGTTTCACTATCATATACTAGGAGAAAATTAATAGTGTGAATCATTTGGTTAAAACTGTTGCAGTCCAAAAGTATTTGTTTTGAATGTATTCTTTATGAATTATTTTTTTTAATGTTCTGTTTTGTTTTTTTCACCTCTTTGTTTTCTTTTTCTAGGCTGAGGTTCAGCTATGCTATCTGGAAGCACAAAGAGATGCTGTTGAACAGATGTCCTTAAAACTGTACAGTGAGCAGTACAACAGTAGTAGCAAGCGAAAGGAAGAGTTTGCTGATATGTCAAAAGTTCACACAGTGGGAAGTAATGGGTAGGGAACTATTCTTTTTGTTGTTTTATTCTCACTGATCTGTATTTTTTTTTTACACAATATACCTTTTCTTACTACTAGTTAACCAGGATTTTTCTTCCTAGGCCGAGAGATGGGGACAACTGTTTCTCTCTCTCTTTTTTTTTTAATATATGGATGCAAAAATAATGTGTTCTGGATAATTTATCCAAATGATGGTTTGTTCATAGGACTACCTAATATTATCTAATAGTAATCTGTTATCTAGATTTTAAAAAAATATAATATGTCCTTTTTCTTTAGGCTTTTCTCCTCCAGTCACATAATTTTCTCCTCCAGCTTCATATAATTTGATTCCTTAACGTCTTTCAAGGAAGAATCTTGATAGTGTAATAGTACCTCTGCAAGACCTCTATAGTCATTGTTCTAGCGACTAGGAAATACGAATATGAAGCCATTCACTTGTAGCTCAAACATCCTGGTTTTGCACCTCAAGAAAGCATTAATTTTAACTGTTTTCCCTTTTTGTTAAACTGTTTTTCCTTTAGTTGTTTTTTTAATTAAAGTTAACACACATGCCCACGCATATATCATATATATAAGTGTACATGCAAAAGCATTCTTTCTTAGTATTTTGGACAAATTAATCACTGGACTATGCTGAAATGAGTTCTTGCTGCCCTCTCTTTTTAACAATCAAGGAAACTTGTAGTTCTGGAGTAAGACTTTTTCTTTAAGGTCTTTTGAAAACCACATCTTCCAACTACTAGCACCCCAAAATGAATATAAAAAACATACCTGTGGGATCATAATAGTGTGGGCCAAAAGCAGTTCAAAGGAGCCAACTAGTGCTCATTGTTAGTGTACGTCCTCGTCCTGATAGTTTCCTTCTAACTGGCAAATAGAGTAGAACTTTTGCCTGCAGTTTCCTGTGCAAGGAAAGTCATTGATAGAGGTGTTCATGAGTTCTCTATCTCCAGAACTCCCCTTTCCAATTGTTAACTCAATGTTCAGGTCTTGGAAACACAGTTTTATTAAATTACCAACTGTAAAGATAAATGAGCCTTGTAAACATCCCCTCTTATTATATGGAAAGATGACTGTTTTAGAAAAGTTGATGTGGGCTAATTATGTAGGATTACTGAGATCTTGATTACATATGCAGAAATCTGTCAGATTCTCAAACACGCCAGTGCAGCTAGTGCCAACCATAAAAATAATTTGTTCAGAATTGGTGTGTATATGTATGTAAATGTACACTGAAGGCTACATGTACAAACCAGCTTCTAATTTTGCAGCCACCACTGAATGTGAGCAAGGCTTAAGGTGGGAATATTGAGGGGGATGTAAGACACGTCAACAGAAATTTGATTTTCCTGAGGGTAGGGGATGTAAAGCTTTAAGCGTCACAGAGGAATCCAGTTTGTAACTCTACATACCATATGTGATAAGCAAATAGTTTCTTAAATGCACTTGTTTTCACTTGTAATTATATGCTTAGAACTGGAAATGGCCATCTGCTAGTATTTCCTACCTTTTTTGTGCTGTGGCCACCTTTCTGGGCCCATAAGGCCACCTCAGCCCTTAGAGGCTCAACAGTGACTTCAGGGGCCGAAGGGCTGATATCGGACCAGTATAATACCCTATATTCAGCCATTTTAGAAACTAGTGGGGACTAAATTCAGCTGGAAAACTTTCAATTGAACCAGTCTGAGGTGCTGTGTTGAAAAAAATGGAAATGCCTTTCAGCTATTTAAAAATACAGTTGATGCAACCTTTCCTTACTGCATGAAAACCGTGGACAGAAACTCCACAGTTGCATATCCTAGCTAGAGACTGAGATCTCTACAGAGAACGGGCCATTTGCGTAAATTAGGGTATCTACCCATTAGCTGTTGTGGAAGTTTGACCTAGGAAGAAGAAGAATGTCCACAGGGAGAACAAGAGCTATTGTAAATGAAGAATATTTTGTATGATGTGTGTGTGTGTGTGTGCGTGTGTGTGTAGGAGATTTGGGAGATGACTTTGTACAGGAAATAGCTAAACTGAGATAGGTAGGGCAGTATTTGCAGAATAGTGTGATACTAGTGGGTATGTAAAGAACAGGAGATTTCCTGCAAAACAGTAATCTTGTTAAAACTGCAATACGGAGGATTTATGTGTATTAGCATGAAAATAGCTGAAGTGACAAAGGAAGAGAAAATAATGAGTATCCACTGCAGGAGAACACCAGCTAGCCAGGAGGTAAGAGGTACCCAAGAGTAGTTGAGGGCAGGTACAAAAGGTTATAGCAAATCTGTCCGGAAATATTGGATCCCCTCAAAACTGGGGAGGAGTGCGTACAGGTCCTATTGGGACATACAGACAGCACCACTGTCTGTGAAGCCAGATCCTAAAATCCTGTCATCAATGGGTATTGGGCCTTCATGGATGAGACTTTGAGAGAAATGCATTAGAGGGGGCTTCAAGTACATGCTCAACATACTGCAGTTTTAAAACTGTTAAGGTGATAGTTCTGAATTCTCCTTTATCTTCCTAATAAAAACATGTGCAAAGAGTTCCATAAAATTATGACCCAGAAACTTGAAAGAATTTTTTGTCTGGCTGAATTTTTTGGTAGGTGTACCAGTGTGTTTGCGGTACTTCTAAATGCCATGTGAGTTATGCCATCAAAGAAATACGCCAAACTGGAAGTGTGTGTTAAACATGGGGGAAAAGGCTGATGGAAATAGCTTCACATTCCTTTTTATTTATTAATGCCACAGACGAACTGGTTTTCTCATGAGAAAGGTGCTCATGAATTTTCATTCAAAATAATAAATTGGTGTCCACATTTTAAGAAATATGTTTAGGGTTCAAGGGATTAGACATGCAACTCTGCATATCTGATTCCCGGTTTACCAAGACAAAATATACTTCTTAATGTAATTTTAGTTATTGTATAGCTAATGGTTTTAGCTTATTAACCAACAAACCTGCGTCAAGGAAGCTGTTTTTACCTGCCCTTTAACTCATATTATAGCATTTTTGTTGGCAATGTTCGGGTACTTTTAATGGAAGGTTTTTTCCTTTTTCAATAAACAGATGACCTAATTAATTCCTTTTTTTAGTGATTGGTGGATTCATATAATCAACCAAAATTAGATCTTTTCTGTGATTCTTGCATCTTTAACACACATCAGTATTTCAGAAGTCATGCTTTTCCTGCTTCTGCCTGTGGCGATATAAAAGAAAGATCTGCTAAGCTCAGGAAGAGTAGATTCTGAATAAAAAAGAAATATTAAATATACCACAGAAGTACTGACAGGTACATTTTAATCTTAACCTCTCTCCGGTCCTACATCTTCTTGATTTTTCTGAATATCTTTTTAGTGGCTTAGTAACTTGCATCCTCTTCCAAACAGTAATTTAATAGTGATCACTAAATTCCTCCATTTAGATGCAAGGCATTAATTTCAAAAACAAAGCTGTTTTTAAAATATATGCATCAGAGATATTCTAAAACCATTAAAACTATTGCAATCATATTAAAAAAATATTGGCGATGCTTTGTAGGCTGACTTCACTCTCTTCAGGCTCAGGCAAATAACTGCCATAGACAGTTGCTTAAAAGTGCTCCCAGATGACTTGACTTTACTTCGGAAAACAAACAAAAAAAAAAAAAAAAGAGAGAATAAGTACAGTATATAAACTATGGAGAAAAAAAATAAATCTTGCATTACGTCTTGTATCCTTTCCTGGGCTTTTTCCAGTGGATTCTGTTTCTCTCACTCTTGTTTTTGGGTTGAGTTCCTGTTTAGAACATTAGTTTGAAATCAAAGTGTTCCCCTGTTTTCTAGTGCTTATCTGTGTTTTATAAAGGTCAAAGAAAAGTGCTTTTCTGTTTCTTTAAAGGATTGGTTCAGTTCAATACACAAATAAATGGACCAATTTGGACTGTAAGTAAGATGTGGATCTTTAGACACAAAGCAGATGGTTGGATCCAGCACATTTTCTGCCTAGTATAGAAAAATCCAAGTCCACTTCCTAGTGCATTTTCCAAAGGCATCCCATCCCATTCTGTATGTAGGCTTTGTTTCACATCATCTTCGTATCTTAATTTAGTATTTTCACTGGTGCAAACCATCCAAGTCCAACTGAATGTGTACTGATTTATACGTTATGAAATCTAACATCTTATGTCACAAAACATATGTTTTAATAACTGCCTGACACTTTTATGGCTTTGAAAAATATTTGGATAAGATGAAAGGAAGAAAAGGAGCAGTAGGTACTGAAGATGCAGAATGGTTATACTGCTTTCTGAGGAAGGGATGAAGATTCAGTAACACTGCCAAATACACCATTCAAAATGGAGTTTAGTTTTCTTTTAGTTTCCAAATGATATCTGAGTCAAATACCTCCTGAAACAGGAGAAAAGCCCTGAACTCCAAGTGAAACTATTATATTTCAATAATAGTAACTTGACCTTTTGTGCTTGCTCTTCTTTCTTTATAGTAACACTGCTTACCTTCTCAGGGCAGCAGGCAGTTTTAAGTAAGTGCACCTCATAAATAATTGAGTAAAAGTATACTAAGTACAGTGGATTAAACTAGAGGGTTACTTCAGAAGCAGGAGTCAGCGCTTGTACATTATACAATACTTTCTTTGTTGTCAATTCATTGAAAATAATTCACAGAAGGCAAATGCTTTCTTCTCCCTTGCCTGCTTTCTTGAGGAGAGACAGTTCTACTTGTCACAACTTTATCTATAAGCTTTCAAAATTACCACGCACATGGTAGTCCAGTTAATAAATAAAACTGCAATAGTACTAATGACATTAAAAGCGTATTTAGTTTTTGTTTCTCTGTTGAAACACTGCTAATTTTTTTTAATGGGGTTGCTAAAAAAGTTCTTAATAATTGGAGAAATTAGATTTAGTGGAACATGCACTATTCTTTGATCAGTATGGGAGTTTTTTGATACTACTGGCAAGGCTTTTGTTAGTTCCAATTTTGCAAATTTGAAGATCCCTTTTCAAGAGATATCTATTTGACGAATGTGCAGTTTTTCAGCATGTACCTTCTGTCTTGTATCACAGTGTTATAGAAGAATCTATGCTTTACTTATTCACCAGGCTTTCAATAGAGAATCACATTAATCCTTTTAAGCTCCTTATTCTAATGATTTATTTTGTTGAAAACCGTAGTGATCCTCCTTTGAATTTTAATGATTGCTGGCTATTCAAGGATTCATTGTTTTGACTTCCTGTCCTTACCTTTGTTTCTTACATGTCTGTAGGGAACACCTGTCTAATACTGTATCTGGCCTTAGTTCTCACTGGCTTACCATATTCACTCAAGCCTATCTTAAGGTGTTAAGTTGAAATGCTAGCTACTCATCCATGAAAATAAATGTAGGATATTTACAAAGATAGGCAGATAGACAGCAGAGGGATGGCTGAATAGATTGACTAATTTTTTGATGTAAATAATATTTTCATATGAATTATTTCAAGGTGATTGTTGCAAAATTTGCTCAATATAAAGCCAGCACTGTAAAAAACATTAAACAACATCTACAGGGGATTTGTATTTCAAAATTTTTGAAGCAAATGCAGTATGCCAACTGTTGTCAGGATTTGGCATCAGCCGCTGAATTTAGGTCATGGCACTGGCTTAAATTGGATTTCAGTTTTCATTTTCATCCACCCTATATAAATACAAAATGTCTCTTTAGAAATATAACTTGGAACATCATGAGTTTTCAAGAATATATTATTCTAATACAAGATTTTAACAACTACACAGTATTTATGCATAATACATTTTGTTCCTTATCTACAGCCTTTTGGACTTTGATTCAGAATACCAGGAGCTCTGGGATTGGCTGATTGACATGGAATCCATCGTGATGGACAGCCATGACCTGATGATGTCAGAGGAGCAGCAGCAGCATCTTTACAAGGTTAGCACTACCGTTACTGCCTTTACCTAGCTATAGAAGATCTGATTAGCTTGACAAGTCTTTCTCTCACAGGATATCGCTGCGTTCATTGTATGTATCATGGTGTCTATTAGAATTCCCTTCCCTGTCCCCAACCTCATTTCCATCCCCTGTGCACTGACAGGCTGCACCGACATCATAATTGCAAGAAAGTTCCCTTTATCACATTCTATTTGGTGTAATTCTATAGAAGGACAAAGATTTGTCTTCAAGATGAATAGAAATAAATGAAACTGCATTAATAAATAGACTGAAACAAAATGAAGGAAAAAAATGAAATGGGAACATTTAACAAAATGTGTTTTGATTGGAGCTTTCAGCTGGATTTTTATCCACCTTTCAGACCTCATCTGGAAAGAAAGACATTTGCCTTGATTTTGGTTTGCTGCTGCCAGGATACAGGACTCTTCCAATTTAATTTTTATTAGTTATACATAAAGTAGACATTGTCATGTTAAGTCTTCACACTTGGTTGTGATTTGAGCAACATGATTTTGAACTTGTAGGGTGAAGCTATAGGGTCTAATTCTAGCATATATATATATATATATATATATGTACATATATATATATACACACACATGCGTACAGACACACATGGTTTATTTTATTTGCCATAGCAGCCTTAACCCAGAAGCTTTATCACTTCTTTTAGATTGTAAGAACTTCCTCAAAACGTGTGATTTGATCCTGAAATTGATTCAGGCTTCACTGTGTGTTTGAGGAGCTATGGGTCTGAGGGGTGGTGGGGGAAAGAAGGGAGGGGCTTTCGACAGAAATATCAGGCTGCAGTAAATCTTCCTCATTTAGGCAATTTTTATTGGAGTAATTCTGACAGTTGTCATCCTTGAATTGCTTTGAGCATATGGCATATTTCAAAGAGCAGATTGTGAATCATAAAAAATAAAATTAATAACTAACCACAGAATCAGCAACACTATAATGACTAGAAACAACTACCCTCTAGCTTTTTTTTTTATTTCTTATCAAATAAATGGTACATTCAAGGTCAAATAGAAGTTGTTCTTGTTCTTCTATTATTGCATGATTTGGTAATTTCTTAAATGTAATATTTTTTTCTTGCTTTGGCATCCTATTTTCTTGGTGGTCTTCTTGAATTTTATTCTTTCTTATTTTAGTTATTTTATTTAAAATACCCAGTAAGAAGGGGTTGTCATGTGATTTAAAATATGTTTATAAATGCAAATATAGTTCTGATCCAAACTATTTTAGGCTGAAAGTGAGTTTCTTTCACTGGCCTTCATTTCTTGCTTTGACAATTATTTTTTATTTTTTGCTAATGTCTTTTTTTGAACTTTCTAAATACTTCATCAGACTTAATCACACTTTAACAGACCTGGCCTTGGCCAGGCTCAGAAATAAACAAAGTCAGAAATGAGTAAAGAATTTCTTGTGAGTATAACATAAGGTGTTTTGGTTGTTAGTGTCCATATAAGGCCAGCTCGTACCATGACTAATTTAACCACTAGTTTTAGTCCTATACTAAAAAACCATAAATAGATAAACATAAATTTCAAGGTAGCAATCCATCCATCAATACGAAAAAACCGAAGATTAAGCAGCCAGCCCAAGTATTTTGGATCCTATTTAGTATAGTTCCCTTTCTGGTTTCCAAATGTAACCCCTAAGAATAATTATAGATGGTAAGGCTGGGATAATAGTGCATGATGAGAAGGGTAAAAAAAGGGCAACAATTTAATAATATGTGCAGTATAATATGGTGGCAAAATGGGTAATATTATCTATGCAAAATGGGAATATTTTCTTAATAGTCTATCTTAATTCTGTGTTATGATAGGCATGACACTTCTGAAAGCAGAAAGTTTTTATGACAGAGAGTAGCTGAGTCTGCAGCGTGTGCAGCACAGACAAACCAGCACTGATTCCAAAGAACGGGCACCTTGGTTGTCCCGCAATTTCTGCCACGAGATCACCGACTACTGTACTAGATTTGATCCCCTATCTCAAAACTGCCTATCTGGTAGCTGGACGCTTCAAAACCACTTGAAGAAGTGTAGAAAGAGACTCCTTGCCCTCTTGCAGTGAATATTCACTGCATTTACCTTTCTAGTGAGAGCAGCGAGTAAATTTTTAAGGACTGAACAAAAGCTTTAGCTAGAAATGTGGAGTTTGCATAAGAGATGACTAAGGAGTGTCCACAAAGCGGAGGAGGATTTGCAGGTAATGTAAAAATCTTTAGTGCATTGCACTTAGAACGATCATTCTTTCCAAAACACAAAACAAAAACAACACCAAAACCCCCAAACACCACAATGAACAACCTCTCAAAGAAGTGTTGAAAGCCCGATAGTTTCAGACATTTAAAAGTAGACAAAGGACAACATTAGCAAATGTAATTGAGGGAACTGTTCTGCACTAGCAAAGGAAAGATCAGATAAATCACTGGGTCTTTACCATCCTTAATTTCAGAGATTTGTGTGACAATGAATCATGTCCTCAAAAAGAGTATTAATAGTTTTATAAAACTGGCCTAGTAAACCTCTCTTCTAATCAATGGTGACACCCGTTTTATTCAGAGGCTCTTTTACAGAGTCGTGGATGGTCGAGTGCGCGTGAGCACTGCCGGCACTTCCCAGAGAGCACAGGCGTTCTGGTCTGCAGGGAGAGAAATGCAGGCAGCTATTATTGTCAGAGCTCCTCGATGATGTGGGCTGTTATGAAAACACAGGTCTTGCCTTAGTTTCTCTCTGTCAATTACAGCTTCAAATGTGAACCTGCTAATTGCACTCTCTGCATTTTCGTGGATTCTCCTAAAACCACAGATCCCTCTTCTCAGTTGCTGAGCTGACAAGTAATTGCAGCTCAGAGCCAGCTCAGCAAGCCGGCTCTGCCAGGGAACCTGCTGTGGTATCACTATTACCAACAGTAATCATTGCCCCTAAGGAGTCTGTGAATGGGAAGGAGCAATGATGAAACAAGTAATTCGGAAGGGACAAGCATACATTAAAGAAGCATAACACAATACATAAATGCTAAAATTGTATATAGGAAAATCACCGTATTTCCATGGTTAGAGTGTTTTCACAGTACTCTGTTTCCAGAATCAAGGTACACTTAAGTCAACTCTCAGCTGAATTTTGTTTTCTAATATTACAGGAACTTCATAATTTTTTACTAGGTTCCCTATTATATCTCTTTAACTAGGTTTTATTTTGCCTTATAATAGGAACAGCACAGCCATATTTTTTGTAACACCGAATATGAATGTACTACTTTCTCTAGACTTCCTAGATTTCAGTTCATAGATTTAAAAAAAAGAGAACATAGCCCTAAATGGTTTCTGCTTTATAGCCCTAAACTAGCTAATGATTTTGAAAATCAGCTAGTGTTTGGATAAAATGGCAGTCACAGAATGAATTGATGACAGTTTATTTATTCTCTAATGCTTTATCTATTAATTAAGAAAAAACTAAAAGGTGCGTTTCCATGTTTTTGGATTCTTGCTTCTTTGTACTTCTATAATAGCTCAGTTTAATGCCAAATGTATCATGTTTATTTCATTTTAATCTACTGCATGTGAGCCTGATCTCATAAGCTTTAAGTACACAGAACTTACATTGACTTCAGCTGTATTCATATGCCGTTACTGGAGGATCAAACCCAAAGAATTTAAACTCTGCTAATTAGCCCTTTAGTAGGAACTTGAGTAATTCTGTACCTTGACTCTTCAAAAATGAAGCAAATCAGTATTTACTGGAACTGTCGAGATTAGGAATGACTATACTAGCATAAAAGTTAATGATAATTCTTTCCATTTTCCTCTGAAGATTAATTGCAGAACTTAATTGTGTTAGATTAAAACCCTATTTAAATAAGTACAGTATGATTGTTAAAATTGTTAGTATGTTCAGAACAAAATTAACCAAGCATTTGAAAATACCAAATAAAATAATTTTTTTTTCTGATTACAAGCAGTGTATAGTGGTTTTACTACAAAGTGCATAAGCCATAAGTGTTTTACTAGTAATTCTTCAGTAATGATTATGATAGATGGAAAAAGATCCATATGTAGTACTGCAAAGATTTTGAAAGCATTTAGTTGGCTCAGCTTTTGAGCAGGTTAACTGCTGAACTCTTTCATCAAGGGAAAGTGGTCCACTGTATTAAATAACACAAAAATGCACATCAAAAACTAAGGATATATTTTAAAAAAAAGTTGAGGGGAAAAAAAATCTCCCAGCAGTTTTTGTTTCCCTGCTGGAAGCTCTACCCCTGCTCGGAAGGTGCGGTTAATTTCCTCCTCTGGGTGTGCTGCTGCTCCATTGTGCCTTTCTCGCTGGCTCAGTGTGCTGTGGCCCGGAGTGGATCAAACAAACCGTGGTGAAAGTTTCCCTCATTTGCATCACTTCTAGACAGCCCTGTCGTACTCTTTGCTGACAGGAAATCACTGTCTTTGTCACCTTTTTTCAGTGATCTCCTTTTGGCAGAGATTGGCCATGTGACCAGGATTAATCACAACAACAGTTCTGGCTCAGAACTCAATGACATGTTTTCCTCAGCACTTCAATAATGGTGTAGAGGAGTCAGTAGGAAATGACTACATTAATTTCAGAGTGAAAAGATAATTAACACTTAAGGACTAGTGCTATAACCTATGGAGCTATTATTCAAATTAAAACTAATTTATTGCAAACTTGTGAAAAAAAAAGAAAAAAACCAACACAAAATACTGTTCTTTAATGCAACTGTTAAAATAATCTTGCAAGAGTCCCTGAGTTTAAAAAGAAGCACAAACTATATTTAATGTGGAAATACAAATACATAAAAACTTCAGCATTTGAAACTGGAGGCTAAAGTATGTAAAGTGCTTACTTAGATGATATGAATAGGATACTGGCAAACAAAAGCAGCAGTGTGCTCCTAGAATGCTGTGCTTCAAGGAGTTTCCTTGGCAACAGAAATGCAGTTCCAAAAGTAGACAGAACTTTCCTCAGAAAACATACTATTAATAACAACCTTCCGGAACAACTTGGAACAATTTGACTACTTGGCAATAAAATGCCAAGTGTTCTGCAAATTAATCTAACACATAACAGTTATATGTTTCTCTTGCCCATAATTCTCCTGAACTGGGGGCCTGAGTTCTCTGCTATTAGAGGATACAAATGTGCAAAGCGGTTCCAAATGCTGCGCAAACAGAGAGACGGCTCAAATAGCAGCAGCCTATAAGGATCAATTAATGTTCTTCGTATCATTTTAACTTGTAAACCAGATTAGTTTAATTGGATTACTTTGTTCCATTTAAAGCAAGTTCTGCGTACCTACTGAAGCTGCTTTGTAGTTCAGTCTTTATTACAAGTAGATTTTCCATATAAAGAAAACTTATTAAAAGATTAGCAGCCTGCAGAGTGATATATTTGGACAATATGCTTAGGGGATTGGTTATAAACTAAAAAATTTGAAGATTTTTCTCCTAAGCTGCATATTCTGCACAGTCCACGATGCTTTCTATCTGTCTGGTAATCCATCACAATCCTGCACAGAGTTGCTAAAACAGTCAGTTTTAGTCAGAAGAAAATGATGATTGTCAGTTTAGAGGAAGCGCTCAGCACACTTCAGGATTGAGCCCCTTGTAGGGAGTAACTACAAATCTGCTATGCATGCAGTATTTTTAGGCATGTCATCATTTCTGCGTGAGCCAAAAGAATAGACTAATTTCAGTTTTGCCTTGCCAATAGGAATCATTAGAATTCCACTAAAGGCCATAAGTTTACTAGACAGGAAAGGTAGGCTGTGCTAGTACCTCGACTTTTCCTGAATTCTGAGATCTAAAGGTTAAAAGTAATCAATATCTCATTGTGCAGCCTGATAATAAGTAATAACCATGATGTTAAAATCTAAATGACTGCAGATAGCACTTAGGTGTGTTGACCCATTTGGAAGGGCTTTTTAATTGCAATCAGAATAGTCATTATAGTTTGCTAATCAACTTTTAGGCTACCTTGCAAAAACCACCACCTTTATGAAACATTACTTTAGTCCTATTAGCAAATTATGTCCCCAAGTGAACACTCTTATTTTATCTGACAAAGTATATGTTAAAAAAAAAAAGGAGAGAAAGATTATTCTGCTAAATAATGTCCATAAAAATACTCATTAACAATAGCATGTCTACTACTTATATAATAGTATGTCTGTACTTATGTCTACATATATGGATTGATACATGCCTCAGTGAAAGTTAATATTTGCTTTTAACACTGTAGTATGTTTTTAACTGTCATGTATTGCAAAATGACTTTGCACAAAACTGGCTTCAGTTACTGTTCTTCACCAAGTTCAGTAATTTTCCTGTGCTAGGCTGGATTTTTTTCCCCAACAGATTAAGAACCTCTGTGACTTTCTCCACTAGGTAGGAAAATCAACTGTTTTGTATGAGAGGTCTCAAAAATGCCTGATATACCAAATAGCAGTGAAAGTCTAACTGCTATCACAATGTGAACTAAATGAGCTCAAGACCTGACACAGCAAAGTTTCCCACTCTCTTATTACAAGGGGTGATGAAATTGGTTACATTTTTCTGCACAAGTATTTTCACTTTAGTTGCACTGGAGAACAGGGTAAAAATTCCTTTGTGACCCATGCTATAACAACTAGCTCATTCTTCAGTGGTTCATATGTTTAACTATGTAATAGGATTAAATTCCTTGCTAATTCTGACAAGTTTTATATTTTACAAAGCTGAAAATAAAATTATTGTTGGAAAAATTCTTGCTTAAAGCAGAGAAATGTTAAGTTTTAATGTCTTATATAATTACAGCAGGAAAGCACTGATTGCCATATCTACAGAATTAAAACATCTAGAAATTGAATACAGAAAGAATGTGAAAATTACTTTTATGCTTTCTTGGTTGCTTCCATAGTATATTTCAAATGTAAACATGCATTTTTAAAGACAGTGTTTTAATTTCTATGGAGCAGACTCCCTGTATTTCTGCAAGAAGTGGCTTCATGCATTTCCCAAGAGTAAGTGGGTTTTTCCCCACTTCTTCCCAGCATGACGTTGAAGATGAACTTCACATTGTAGCAATGGAGTATTTACTGAGCTTGTAGCAAAAGCCAGCACAGCTTTTTGGAGATTAAAGCAGTGTGTCTAGAATGAAAGAGGCATTCAACTTCAAACAAAAGTAAATGTATACCACATAGCTGTCATCACCATTCCTTACTACAGCTGCAAAACGTGGACAATTTACAGTCATCACGTCAAGCATCTTAGTCAACTCCACATGCTCTGTGTTTGTGCCCTTGCTGCTATAAAATAGTAAGATAAGGTCCTAAGCAGTGAGACCTTAAAGCTGCCTTCCACTGGTGTCTCCAGATAATATACTGAAATAAGACAAAATGAGGAATGTTGATAACACAATGGCAATATAATTTTTGAAGCTGTGTGCGAGCAGGGTACTGGTTTTTTTAGCAGCTTGGTGTATCCATCTGTTTTAAAGGAATGAAGAAAAAAAATCACTAGTAAAAATTATAGGTGGCAATAGTATTATTACCTTATTCCTCAAGTTAGTTGCCAATTTTTAATGCACTTCCCTATTTTTCCACCTCATAGTCCAGGAGAAAATATTATTTTTTTTTAAACTCAAAGGAACTACGTGCTTTATCCATGATGTTTTGCTTCATAAACATAATACAGGAACTACTGTTTTCTTTGCAAATTACTCCTCATCAGTATACCTCAAAAATAATCAATACTGTAATATTTCTTTCATAAAAATAACCAAAAAACAAATGACCACAGAAAACCTTTTTGGCAGGTTTTCTATATGAAACCCAAATTCACTAAATCTCCATAAACTTTCAGTGGCAATATATTCAATGAATTTATGTCTAAATGATAAAAAATAAGTTGCAGTGAAGTGTACCAGTTTATAATCTCCTGAATTTTTATTTGTATATGTATTGTATTTTTATTTTTATAAATATATATTATAGACTGTATTTATATATTGAAAATATGTAAAATATCAATATAAATTATTTATGTGTATATATTTGTAACCTTTTTACATTCTTAAGGTTGGGCGATATTTTTACTTTGTGTGTATACACTTTTAATACATTGTGCTAGAAATAGCTACAACATTTTGTGCAAACTTCTCCTTCTAGCAAGATAAAATAAGCAATCACTACAATTTAATTGATAGTTTTTTGCAGTTGTGACTGCAAAAAAGGGTGCAGTGAGGTCTTAGGGCAGGCTGCAGCCAACTCCAGTGGCCAGTGTGAAATACTTGTGGTTCTTAACTTCTTGTGTGTGCTGTTGTATTGCAGAAAACATGGTTGCTATAGAATCCCAGTGATCACGAAACTGTAAATGTTAAAGTTGGCTCTATGAAGAGGTGCTTCTGGGGGGAAACAGGAGTTGTACCCTTCACATCCTGTGTTCCAGAACGACAGGTGCTGTTACAGATGTGAAGGACGTGCCAGCTGTGTCACAAGCTGCAGGGAAGGCTATGGAGAGGTTGTCGTTTCCCCAGTAATACACTGGGACAGGGAGCCACCTGTGAAGGCTAGTTTAAACTACTATGGGAGCAAAGCCGACCAGCCTCTATCACAAGGAGATTTCTCTGAGGGGTAATTCAGAGCTGAAGCTTGCTAAGTACTCTGAAACATTTTCAGGAGAACCTGTTTCTCTCTTACTCCACTGATTGGATAAAGAGGCTATGAAGATCAGACTCACTAGTTTACCTCTCACTGATTCTGATATCACAAAAGGAGGGTTTTTTCGTACCATTGTGTAAAGTTTATGCAATACTCCAGTTTGAAACTCATTTGTGATGCATCCAGGTTTTGACAGACATTGCACTGGAGTTCGATTATCTCTGCTTTACCCATTGATTCTTCTTAGAAATGGGCTACGATAGATACAGAATTTTTCAGGTGGTAACTTTCTACAGATGAACATGTATTGAGACTTGCATGCTTATTTTTTGATGGCTTTCATCCAGGAGTACTGTGTCTACTATTTAGGTAGAAGAGCAATAATTCCAAAGATCTCTTAGCTTGTTATCATGTGTTGAAAGATCAGATAAACACCATCAGATGTGAGAAGTGGACAGTCATGTGATCCCATTTTGTTGCCTAAAAAAATTCATTGCTATTATTTTGGTTTTTCATCAAGAGTGTATAATTCTTAGCCTCTAGGAAGAACTGGTCAGAGAGATACAAATAATGAAAAGTAAATTAAAAGCTATAAAATTTTTTCTTAACCAAAACCAGAAACACAAAAAGAGGATATGGTAAGGTGCCAGGAACTAGAGCAACCATGTGTAACTGTAGACATGAAACATTCCTTAATTGTATCTCTTTGCCAGGATCACTTGTGAAATACACAGTTCCCATTCAGAGGGAAGACATTAGGGTAAAACCGATCTAATATATGCCTCCAAAAAGTGGGTGAACTATCCGGAGAAGTGCCAGAACAGAAACAGCAGAACACACACATAGATGTAAGTTGAAAGAACCCATGAAGCTGGGCAGATGCAGACTGGCTGAAAATGTTGGCATTTCAGTGCAACATATGTAGTGTAACAGGCAACACAAAAAGTAGAAATAAAAATGTTCCTGACAAAAAGAGCCAGCCAGCCAGACTGAATATCACAGTTACCTTTGAAACTAAAATATAGTGTCTGAAACCATTGAGAATTTAAGGTTTTAATGAAGAAGTAGATATCTGTTATGTGGCTTAAGCAAATATAAAGATTCTCTGTGTTCTAGCAATGCAGAAGGCTGCCAGGCATTCAATTGCTATATTTGCAACTATGCTATTAGATCAATGACTAATTTGATACCAGCTGGATTATGGAGTCAGCTGCAGTGCAACATTGATAAGGAGCAAAATTAGACTGGAAAGATGCAACCAAGCACTGCAGATGTGCAATGAAATCATGATGAAACCAGTGAATAAATGCAGTCAATCAACAAACAACGCCTGAAATAAGAGAGGCCATCTCTTAAAGCTTACTATAGTTGTTTTACAAGAATTCTACTCACCCAAGCTCTGGTTTCAATTGAAAGACTATAATCAAAGCAGTACCTGAAAGAAACAGGAAAGTCACTGTGATTGCTCCCCGGCATTCTAGCTGAATATAACATATGTGAAGAAGATGAGCACTTATATGTAAAATTGAAAATCCCCCAAATCACCCTAGAAAGAAGCAAAAGAGAATTCTGTTAGTCTAGTCAAACTGCTGGAAAATGCGATGTGGCAAAGCAAAGACCATAACCCCACAGAAAGTAATAGATAAAAAATTTACTAATGGTCAGAAAATCCCAGTGTAAACTGATTCCAAAATCATTGCACAAAATGTCAAAATCCTGGGACATTTTTCAAATTTTTTTCAGGGTAACAGTGCTCACTGTAGTGTCAAAAACATGTTTTGGAACAGTGATCTGAAAGAACAACAAAGACATTGCTCTGCTGTGTATTTTATCAGGTATCTGTAGGCTCTTATGCTCACCAGTCTGAGGTTCTAGGGGTATTCCAGTGTAACGTGGACCTGACACCCTTCCTGTAGTGAGTAGCTGATGGCAATATAAACATAGGAAACAGAAATGTCAAAGAGGAGGCAATCCATAACCAACCCTTAAATAGAAACCTGGACAGGAATATTAATCTAAATGCAGAAAACGTGAAAGAATGTGAGTCGTCTGTGGGGGGCATATGTTGATTTTTGAAGGACTTTGCTGCTGGCCATGAGAAACTAGGAGTACCCCAGGAAAACAGGCAGAACAGCTGACAGAAGGACAGTTCCGTCTTTCACAGAGATGAACAAATGCTTTTACAAATTTTTTGCACACTTGGCAAAAGCCTATGGATTTCTGCCATGGTCAATACAGAGTGACTAGAAAAAAAGTAAATGACCAAGAGAAAGTAAAAAGGAGGAGAGGGGGAGAGGAGAAGAGGGGCGGGCAAAGCAGCAAGATACCAATCGTTAAATAGTACAATTATTTGAAGGAACTGGGTGTTAGGAGAATCTCCTGATGATACAGAGTGTATGTAGCTATTCCTCTATCATTTTTCCTGGCACTGTAGCATCAGTGGTGAATGAGTGTAGGGGTAAGCCGGAATGAAAGTAGGTTCCTTCCAACAGAGATCCTCAGAGAGCTCTGATTTCTGAAATCAGTGAAACTAGGAATTTCTGTCTTGCCTGGAAGCAACAGCACAACTTGCCCCCTTCTCATGCACGTTGCACTTGTCTTCCAGGAGAAGTAATTCCTCATGAGTTACCTGGTGGGCAATAGCTCACCTTTAAGACACCACCGGCTGCCTTCAGCTGCAGGCAGACCTACATCCCACCTGGTTTTTCTTCTCAATTCAAGTGCTGAGTTTATCTCTACAAATCAATGACCAATACGGAGTCCTCCATAAAATCAGATTAACATTTTTAGGAATTTAGCATAGATGCAGAGAGAGAAGAATATAGCTATTTAAAGAAGAATGTTTTCATTTAGTTCAGTTGTGCATGTGTATATATATATATACACACACACACATCTATATATATTTGTATTTTGTGTAACAGCACAAATGCTAAATAAGTGAGCTTTGCTATTCCTGGCACATTTCAAAGTTACTCAGAGTATTAAAAGTTGAGCAATAAAATGTGCATTTCATGGAAGACATTTCTGTTTGGCTCACATTAATTAAATTCAACTCTTCCTGTTAGAAACCAGATTAAAAGAGATGTAGAATATTGCTGTCCAATTGCAACAAGCAACAGCAAGCATTTTGAAGGGGTATATGTGAGGAGATTTTTGCATCTCTTCTAAAAGCCATTCATCCCACAAGCTATATCTTGACTGAAGAACAGGGTACTCTCTCTCTGTGAACTAACCATTTTCATAGACAATTCTTTTTACTGCCATGGTAGGAAATCCTGACTTTGGTGCTGAGGTATGCTCTAATGGTAGCTAAAATTTTCTGATTTACCCCTGTATGTTTAAATGGTGAGGAAAAATATTTCCTGTATTTTATCTGAGTGAATTCATGCCAGAAAAATTAATCTTCTACCATTTTCCCCTGTTTCCTTCCCTTCAAGCCAGTCACTAGAAATATACTACTATAATAACTTGCACATCATTCAAAAGCTGTTAGGCTTATGGGTGCCTGTGTGTATCATGAACAATTCTCCACTGTCCAAACAGGGAGACCCAGAGCGATGGGAGGTCTGATGGTTCAGGCTTTTGATTTCATTAAATCAACATAGACTTTTTGGATCAGACATATGATATTTTTGTGAATTTGACATAGTGGTCTTGTGAGAAAAGGCTTTTCTATTGATATTTATTGTTTGATAAGTCTAAAAATAGCGCAGAACACATACCTTTTCCAGTCACATGCATTCTGCTTTGCAGTCTTGTGCTTACTAAGTTCTTCCCTTCAGGAGCATATGGTCCATTTTCCAGGTTCTTCAGAGGCTGCTGCATCTTTGAATTCTTTTTGTAGCTATATCTTTTAGCTTGCTGCCTTAATCTGCCATGGCCAGAATTTGCTATCCTAGTCCTGCAGATTTTAACACCAGCAGATTCTGATTGAGTAAATCTCAAAACCAGGCACTTTCCCATGTTCTGATCTCTAGTTGTTGGGTCATCCAACAGCTGAGGATCTGTCTGAAATTCTGACCTTAAGTCATCTGTTCAGGCACTTCTGCAACTTGTCCGTCCTTACATTTCACATGCCCTCCTTTTGTGAATCTGAATGTACAGAGTGGTCAGTAGTTTGACAGTTGTCCTTGCTTTGGATGGCTATATTTGGATCCAGCTCTGTGGGCAAAGTAGTCTTTGTTCCTACATCCTTCTGAGGAGTGATGCCAGCCAACATATTTTTGTTTAGCCTGTGTTCAAGCTTCCCAAGGAAGCTACTGGAAAACAGTTTTGGATTTTCATATCCAGAGTCTCTTCTAGTCGTTCCTAAGGAGCTGAGTGGTATAGTGTGACAGATTGACCTGCTATGGAACCTTACTTTATAAAGTGGTGTGTAAAAGCCTAGGAACTTAGCTACTGTGTGTTTTTAACACAAGAGAACATTACTTCATCAATTGGTATCCTGATTCAAGTAGTGACCACTCTTGGAAAACCTAAAATAAGATGAAGAAACACTCACTTTTATATATACTTACATTAATTCCAATAGTCTTTAGTTGATGTGATTTATGCACTTCTTTCATGTTTGTCTCTTCTTGGTATGATCGCCTAATTATTAGATTAAAATTGATAATTGGCTGATTTGGCCAGCAGGTGGCCTACTACACTGTGTTGTCAGCATGTGCACTCATGTCCTCAGAAGGGTCTGCAATAATGTTTATTCGGATTTCTGATGTTCCGTGGTGTTATTCCACGAGACCAAACATGGCATTTGTAATCTGAACGTGGTGTTTTTTATTGTACCAATCAAGTGTAAATGTATTCATACTAGTGGGACTTTTCAGGCCTATGAAATGTTGGAAAATTAAAAACATATATAATGTCCCTAAAGAATTTTGCATGGTTTAAATACCTGAACCTTTGTCTTAAGCACTTAATAGCTTTACCAAAGGACAGTTAACTCCTGCTTCTGCCATTTCTTCCACACTTTATTAAAGAAACAAAGAATAAAATCAATGTAATGGCAATTCTTCAAACATCAGTACCAAAAGCCAATCATCAATGAGCTGTAAAAATTAGCTTTAATAGGGTTAATGTAGTGCTAGTGTAGTAATTTAATGTACAAAAGCTCTATGGCCTGTTCTAAAATATGTATTCATTTAATTTCTTTAGACTTCAGTTCTATAGCTACATATTATACCTCTAGCAAAATAGCAAAAAAAAAAAATGGCCTAAAATAGTTGACTTAGACATATATTTGAAAAAAGGTAACCTAGTAGTGTTAAGAATGTGGAGTATTCAACAAGGTATACTTTTTTATTTTTAGAATTGTTACTAATTATAAAATGATTGTTAAGACAGGAAATACAGCCCCTTAAACTAAGAAGTGAGACCACTTTATTTATGTCACTGAAGTGCAGATACCATTGACAAAGGTTCTGTCACCATAAAAATCAGTCACATATTTTGCTGATATTCTCAGTAGAACACATTCCTTAAAATTTTTGAAAAACACAGAATAGGCAATGGACTTTTGTTCTTTGTCCATCATCCTTTTCTCATTTGTTTTCTTACATTTTTCCATCTTTGTTTGGGACTACCAAATTCCCTACACATATTCCCATAACAAGCATCTATTAAACAGACAGCAGTTAAAGTTGAAGACATCAATATACATTACTGTAAGCATATATCTTCTTTTAATGGCCACAGATCTTTTCAATTTGTGTTTGAACAGCCAGGCAGCTATCATGGCATGCATAGTTACCAGAAAAGGCTTTCCACAAAGCAGGAGCAGAATCTCTTGAGAGAATGCCAGGACAAAGTTTATGTCTTCCCTAGTGTTCGCTAGAGCGGAAGTACATTCAAAATATCCTAAATTTGCTTCATACTGTATTACTTCACTACTGGTTTTGTGTCCCGGTATTTCCTGCTGCTGCAGTCCTTTGAAGTATTTCTTTTCCCTCTCAGATATATGCATATCTTTTCCCATTTTCAAGACATGTCCTGTTTCATCTTAAGTAGAATCCAGATGTTAAAATAGCAATAACTTAGGAGTGTCTATATCCACTGACATTGCAAATGTTACATACATTTGAATAGCTATAGTCACCAGTTTATCAGTTTGTTTAGAGCACAGAGATTAGCATTTCAGTGAGACAATATAAGTCATCATGAACTTGGGGTGTTTTTTTTCTGAAATCAATTTCTACAGTTTTGTTGCCCTGTCTTTACAGAACTAATAATTTTTTTTAATTGCCTTAAGAGAGGTTCTATTAATATGCAGGCGTTATGCTGTGTGCTGATTTCAGAGAAGCTCATTACAAAATGCTAAACACAAAGGGGCAGATTCCCTGGTCTGTCAAGATCACTTCACATTCAACTTTACAATTTCCAAAGTAAATCTAGAGCAGTTGATAGTGCACACTGGAAAATACTCACCTTGTGGGTGAAACTCTCATTGATATAATCCACTTGCTCTGCTGCTATGTTCTTTTTTCTCCTACTCCCTATCCTCCTTTCCAGCATGAATAGCAGCAGCAAACAATCTTTAAGTGAATGGGCAGAGTCCAACAAGTAAAAGCCAAAATGGCTTTGCTGTCCATAAGCACAAATTAAGTCTAAACCCATCGTTTTTCATTTATATCAGGGTCAAGTTATCAAAAATTTGCTTGCTGACAACCCTAGGAAGAACCAAGCACCTTAAAAACCTCCAAAATGCGTGCATTTGAGTTTGCTAGCCTCTGCAAAAATAGTTAATCTTCTCTACATTTTGGTTCTATAAATTGTAATCCCAGAAACACTAAACATATATAACTCAAGATCAGTGCAAGTCATCTGTTTTCATGTTTGATTCTTGTAGTAACTTCATGCTTTCATAGACATTCAAGCTATTGGCAAAGGTATAAGAAGATAAAACAGCTGGAAGTTAAAAGTAAACATATTCAACCTAAAAACGAGCCATACATTTCCTAACAGTGAAAGAAGCTAGTTGTTTATCATTTTACCAAGGAATTCCATGAATTTACCATTATTTGTATTTTTAAGTCTGGGACAGATGCAATAACAAAAGATTTTATCCAAGCCAGAAATTTGGGAGCTTAATATAGGCAGAGAAGATAAGATTAGGGTGCATTTTATACAAGTGGGGAGGTTAGATTATGACAATTTCTTGAACTTCACATCTGTGAATCAACCAGAGTTTTGTCAGAGAATATTTTGGCAGAATGCCATTAGAGATAAGAAGAAGCTTTCAGCTTCCATCATGCCAGCAAATAGCAGAGTTCACATATAGCAGCACCATAGATCCTTGAGAACAGACACCTGAAGTGAGGGAAATAGAAAGAAACAGAGGCGAAATTTCTTTTGTTTCTGTCTCAATAGTTGTTCAGTCACAAAATTTGTTCAGTATCACTGCATTCTCATATTTTTTTAAGGGTAACTATTAGTGTTAGTTCCTAAATATCTTTGAGAAAGTAAGATTTCTTGTGTGTAGAGCTGAGATATTTTCTGAAGTGACTAAAATGTACCTTAAGTGCTATAGCTAATTTTTTTTTCAGTCTAGTGTGAAACAAAGAGTGTTAAGTAGTTCTGAGCTCAGACAACATATTCTCTTGGACAGAATAGTGGAGCGACTATCGAAAGACGTGTTCCCGCATCAGAGATCTTCCCTGAGACTGTACATGGAGTCTGTCTGTACCTCAGTTTCCTATTTTAAATTAAAAATAATATTTCTCTACCCCCCATGACTGTTACAAGTCTGCAATTCACTGAAGCATAGCAAGCTTGAGCCTATAAAAGGCTGCAAGAGGCATACGCGTGCTGGTGGCCATTTGAAAGAGGCAAAGTGTCTCTCCTAGGCACAGTAGCTGTTGCAGATACAGAGAGAATTGCTTTCAGCATGTCCTGGATTATTTAGTTTCCAACATTTCTACACAGACTTGAAGTTCATAGTCACATTTCATTCCATCACATCACGGTGTAACAGGGGCATATTTCTATTTCTGATGGTGTATGAGCACACTTCACATGCTCCTTGGAAGATACAGAGGTCTTAAAGAACAAGCCCAATGCCACATGCAGGTAGCCAGAAGTAGGATTTTTTTGTCTTTTTCCATTTTCCCATTATATGTGTGATAGTTCCTCTCATATTTATTGCTTCAGTTTTGTCTGTCTTAAATTATTTAAAATATTAAAACATTATTACATTCAGAAACTCAATTTTTACAAATGAACTCAGAGTCTAATTTTCTAAGACTCTGGAGGTTAAAAAAAGATCGTACAATTTATCATGTATATTAGCTTTTAGGAGCAATGGCCACTGATATAGCCCTTTACATATTATTCAGCAAATATAGTGGTGTTGTTAATGTTCTAAAATTGAAATGTATCTTGGAAAAAGTTCTTTCACCTGCAAGATTGTCTGGCTCTTGCTGAAGAAACATAGCATTGTCCTGTTTTGATCACCAGCGAGGAAGATGGAAAGCATCTGTGTTAAATACTCACAGGTCTGTCAGAGTGTTATCAGCTTCAGATATTCTGAAGTCTAGTTCTTAGTTCTTCCTGCTCAGTCATTTTTATATGCTTAGTTTGTTTCAGGGACTATTGAACTTCCTATCGATAAGGCCAAAAATGATCATTGCTATAGCATTTGCTATCAAAGCTGTTAATAACATAAAAAACGAAATATTTCTTCTAATTTAAAATACTCCAATGACATTTGTGAGGTGTACAACTTCTTGCCAACTCTTCTAATTTAAAACATTATCTGTTTGAAGAAAACATATGTTAGAAATTTTTAATTCAGTGATAGGAAAGGCACTAATGAAATATGCATGTATGAATTTTGTATTGCATAAGTTTCCTCTTTCTTGAAATATGATTAAAAGCCAAACATCTGGATTATGTTTAAAAAGCTTGAATTTCCAGTTTTCAGAGAGATTTAGTCTATTTTGATGCTGTACACTTAGCCTTAACATTTTCAGCATGCTGTTAACATTACTTGATATTGTAAAAAAAAAAAGTTGAGGTTTAAACAAAGTTGGACTTCTCCTATTGCTAAAAATGTTTTCTGAAATAGCTTTTCCTGCAGCATTCACAGAGCCATACTTTAGGCTGTGTCAGCAGTTCTGTTATATATTTGCTCTTGAGAGCAGTTTGTATTTGATCATAAAAATAACATTAGAAATTGAGAGTATTTTTTCTTTTGTATAAAAGTACTATGTTTTTTCCTAGAGTAACATTAAAAAAGAAATACTAAGTTCTTATCACCTTATAAAATTCTTCTAAAATGCGATTAGTCCACTGTAAATACTGAGAATGTCAGGGAGGGGGGTGCCAAATTTCTCCTTTTGTTTTGATAATATTAATGTGTACTGGAAAAGTGAATCGCTATTATTTGCTGTGTCTCTTGAAAGGTTCAGAGTATGGCTCTCTGCAGATGATCATAAGCAGTTAGCTGTAAGACTTACTTTTTAACATGCTTTGCAATAGTTTTGATACCATTGTAATGGTATTGCTGTAACAGGAATTGCAGTGTGTGCCAGCGTTTTAGACAGTGGAGGTCTTTTAGCACTCCTTGTGCACCTGCTGCAAGTGCCAACTTTGACATAACACAAGGGACATTACAGGGAAAAAAATAAAATAGCACAATATAAAAACTATAACTTTCACTTTATTTAATACCGTATAGGATGTACATTTAAAATAAAAACTACATTTTTCATTATAACTGTAGGAAAAACTGAGAAATCTGCTGTCAACACCCTTTCCAATCAGCACCTGGATGGGCTGTCAAAAAGGTATAAGTTCTGTTGTGTAGGAAAAAGTTCAATTACCTTTAAAATCACGTTGTTACTCTAGATACTACAGGTAGTGAGAACTGCGATCTGCATGTTCTGAGGTTAGAGTGTGAGCAGGCTAGATGCAGTGTTTTTCTGAGCTTCACTTGAGGTCGCTCACCAGCCTGTGAAGAGTGTAGGGCTGTTGTCACAGGCCAGGGATGACTTTCTTTTCTCACATTTGCCAAGGTCTAGTTATTTGCATTACTAAAGCCACTGTGCCCTAAGTGGTGGGTGTACTTATCGTTGGGGAATTACCTGTTCCTTGGTGGAGACTGAGTTCTGCCTCTGTTGATCTGAGGAGCTTCGATTTCCATTTGGATCTTTTTCCAGTGGGGAACCTCTTCTCCCGTGAAAAAGTATAGCAAACAGGCAAGAAGATAAGGATCCAGAGATATTCTACCCCAAACACATCCCAGTAGTGTTGCTAGAAGAGCAGATAATTTATTTGTAGATTTTCAGCCAAGCTTCTCTCATGGAAGGCTATTACTGATCACCATTAGCATTCTAGCTGGGTAACAATGGAATAAGGACTTCAGGAGAGCCAGTCTGTGAAAGATAAATGCGCAAGAACATCCGTTTCAAAACAGAATGATGCCTTTAACGCACAGCCTGACAATAGTAGGTGCATTTGGAATTAAATCTTTGTGTAGAGGAGTTCCAATTTTATGTTTCATGCATACTGCAACAGCAGGCACAGCTTAGCAGAAGAGAGGATAACAGGTTATAAATGATTTTCTTTGAATATCTTCAAAAAATCTCCATAATCTCACAATGTTGTATTTTATTTTCTAAAAATGTAAATGTAAAAGTGTATCTGTATCAGATTTCAAGAATATCCAGCCAAGTATGGAGCTGCAACTACACCTTTTTGTTTCCAGGCTGAACATTTTCTCCACCTTCAAATACATTTTCTGCTCAATAATGGACTAACTGTAGTAATACACCAGTATTTTGGAATCTCCCTTACTCTGTGGGGTTTTCTGTCCCTCAAAAAAATATACCTGAGCTTTAACCCAACAGTATTGTAGCTATTCATCTCTAAAGAGTACCATTTTTTATTTATTTAATATCAATTCTCCAGGCAACTACATAAATGTAAATTTAGCTAAATCAATGTCTAATATGTTAAGCATATTAGACATATAAGGCATATAAGTCTATTGGTTGCATCTGTATTTGTCTGTACCAGAAGCCACACCTCTGGTGCAAGGTGTGAAAGCAAACTCAAAACCAACAGCATTGTTGCAAGCAATGCAAGACCAATGTCAGAAATTCCTTCGTAAATCAGCCGAAGATCCCAGTAAAACGCATGGTTTACAAGATCGATGGGTTGTTAAACATGAAGTGTACCAACTCTGCGGCCTTACCTGAACTGAGCTGTAACCTGTGCGGTGGCACCACGTTCTAACATCGTCTGCCAGGGTTTGCCTTTATTTGTAGATCCGTGGCCATCTCGGGTCTAGTGGGCTCTTATGCACCTGGTATTGGATTCCCCTCCCCATATGAATTTAAATGACTGTATTTTGGCTATGTGTTCTCGGAATTTAATTATATTTAAGAACTGGTTAATAGTATAGTAAAAAACTGGTATTGCTACAAATTTGCGTTCTGAAGGCAATGGGATTGAGTTTCAACGCAAGCTGACACTCAGTTACAGTTTCCATATATCTAGTGAATAAGCCAGTTCTTGGCTGCTATATTAAGGTGGATGTCTTCCTGCTTAACTGAACACTGTGCAAGACAGGCCAAATGCATAATAAAGCCAAATTAAGGCTTAATATACCCACTCAAATTTTTATTGTTTGTATAATGTAGTAAGCTTGCAGAACAAACTCAGGGATGTGGTTTTAAAAAATTTAAATAATCAATATTTGAACAAAATTCCACTATATTTAGAGTAATGAAGCTTAAAAAAAAAAATCCCAAAACAACCAAGCCTTTAAAACTTCTTACTGAATTATTGCCATCGCCCAGTAGATCCATGGGACTTGTTCGGCTAAAAGCCACAACAGACTTTGTAATGCAATGATGTAATCTTGGCTTTGTGTCATTTATATTCAACCTAAAAAAACAATTTTCCTGAATAGACAGGCTGACAACAATATTGTTCGGTGTTGGTTTTTATTTGGATTGTTTCCAAATGATTCATATGCCTCCACAGCAACACCCCATGCCTGCTTGAGTTTTTACTCTGAATTCTGAAGTTTCCCCTTTTTCCTCGCATTTTATTTTGCTTTTAAAGTCCCAGTTATGTTTGTGAAACTAACCAGCTCGGCCACAAAATTAGGATGTATCTTGCAGAGTGCATTCATTTTACTTTTTGCATATTTTTCCCGAGGTCATGTCAAGGTTAGTTTGAATTCCATCCTACATTAAGACTTCTTTCACAGCTATTTAGCTCTGCAGCCTGCGCCCCGCTGGGGTCTGCCCCTTGGGCACGTCAAAGCTTCAGACCTGACAAATCACACACAGATGAAGCTGTACAGTTTTTTAAACAGTTTCATCACTAACGTGGGGGTTTTTTTTGGGGTTGGGGTTTTTTTTCTTACACTACAATTCTCCCCTCCCCCACCCCCACCCCTACTCCCCCACTGGAGTTTATTCTCTGAATTGCAATATCCTGAAGACTGATTTCCATATGGAAAATTCCCTTGCTCAGGCGAGTTGTAAAATAGAAATGGCGTTGTATAGTATGTGCCACTCACACATCCCTAGAAACGGAAAGCACTGCAGATCCTCTTTAATAACAAACTATAGCTGCTTGTCTAATATCTCTAATCATATTGTTAATACATATTTGCACAGAAGAGCCTAAAACTATAAAAGCTGGTAAATACTCAAAAATTGTCACCCATACTGTGAACCTGTTAGTTATCCAGGAGAGCTGTTAGTCATTCACAGGAATAAACTTCTGTCATCTTTGGGATTACTCAGATGAGTAAATGTTCATCGGTGTCAAGAAATGACGTTGTGCTTCAGCAGCAATCCTTAGGGGACTTGGGAAATTTTAAGTGGGTGTATGTGTGTGTATATATATAATTAGTTTCACAACTATCTGCAGGGCTTTCACCACCTACGTTTATGCATAGACAGACAGACCCACACACTCCCCATGTATATGTCACTGCATAAAAAATGGTTTGAAATATATTATGCAGTTTGCAGGTTAAAATATATTTTCTAAAATTCTTAACTGTAGACTGCTATCTGTTTTTTAGCATTTTGTGAAACTAATGGTGCAACACCGTTTCCTGTTTAATTGATGAAGTTAAAATGCCTGGCTGCTAATGAGTGTATTAGCAAACAATATAGCCTTAACAAGCTTAAGCAGCTCAGGATTTTAAAAAGCAGCTTACTGTCCTCCTCATTTTTATAAGACAAAATGTACTGCCTTCCACAAATTGCTTGATCGACTGATGAAGTACTATAATTATAGTTGTATTGCAGTTTTGACAAAGCCACAATAACAGATTGTAGTTTAGTCCCCACTCTGGGCACACAACTCTTTGCATTACAAAACCCAGTTTTACTGGTCTAATTCTTTGAGAGAACAAAAGGCACCTGGAGATGTTAACTATATACTAAAAGAAAACTTGGAATCTAGGAAATAATAATATTGAAGCATGACTTTTCTTCTCGCAGTTAGTTCATTGGGAATGGTATCTAATGAAGAGTTGTCTAAAGGCTTGCTTGTTTGGAACTAATTAAAGACAGATATCCTAAATAGAAAAAGGATCATGGGAATTACATTAGGTGTCTGGAGACTTGTTATTCTTTTGGTACTCTGAGTAGATTGTGGAAGTTGTTAGGGATTCAAGAAATAAGGCAAGCTAATAAAAAGTTCTATTTTTCTGGTTATTGGCCAACTATTGTATTTTTGTTTGCAATAAGATTTGTGCCAACAGGCTAGGGGCTTGAATAAAACATTTAAACATTTGTGCATTAACACATTATGGTGAAAAGAGAGTCTTGTGCTTTCACTCAGTGCATTTCAGCCTTCAATTAATGTGAAAGCACTACAATGCCTATGCAACTTCTCTTGCCTAGTGGTGCACCATTTATCATTGCAGTTTTACATTGACCTTGACACCCACTTCATTAGAATAAAGATTGTCTACCATTTAGGTTACATTGTTCCTCTGCACAGAGACCCCATGCAAATTTCTGTTCAGATAGAAGAGCTGTGAGCCTGTCAGAGGTCATCTGCATTAAATGATTGCAGCTATTTTCCAACTGCTTCTTTTCATTCTACTCAATTCAGGCTAGGAGGATCAATCAAGCCCTCTGCCTGAAACAGTGGGACTGCTGGGAATATAACTGGTTTTGGTAGTAGTGGATATGCCCTAAACAGTATTAAATATTTAATATAAATTCATTAAAGGGCACACAAAGTCTTCAAAAAGATATTACATATATAGTAAAATTACAAGTGTTGGGATCACTTTTCTTAAAAAAAAGGAGAACAATGGATACCAACTGCATAATTTTTTAATGCAAGTAAAATTCAGTTCATGAAGTTGCTTAATATTTCTTTCAATGTGTTTATTTTTCAAGCTGCCACAGAAGGGAATGCATGGCAGAAGTGTAATCTGCATTTGCTACTTTCTGAAACAAAAAAACCCCAAGGTGTCTGTAGGGTTTTAAGACAAAAGTGCTAAGATTTGTTTTGTTTTATAGGCATGCACCCATATGCACATGCACTCTCACACAAATACATGTTGTGCTGTTGTGCTTATTTGTAGAGGAAAAAGGCAAATGGAAATAAGTTAGCACTCTCCTTCTTGAGTTTTCCGAGTGATATAATTGGAATTAAATTATTAATGGGAGATACTTAAAAAAGATTGTTTTATGATCTTCTATTACAGAATTTGCAATTCATTTTAATATTTGTAGTTTGATTTATATCAAAGATAATGCAATCTATGTCCAATTAACAATACATAGCCAATGTAATATGATTTCCAGATCATGCAAATGGAATAAACTAGAAGAGGAAAAACTGATTCTTAACCTCAGATGTAATTTGCTCTGTGAGTTCTGGCAATTTTAAATGACATTGCACTTTTTAATTTTTCCAAAGGCTCAGCAGCAAATTTATCCCAATCAAGAAAGCCTATTATTAATTTACAAGGACAATTGTAGGAGTCTTTATAATTTCTCTGTGCAATTATTTGCCATAAATTGCTAATAGACAAATACATGAAGTTTGCAAGAAACAGAAACTGCTATTCCTCTAGACAGATCGCACTGCCCAGATCTTGAATGTTGTCCAGAGGTTCTAGTGCTATTGACAACATAAGAAATATAACCAAGCTTCTGGACAGTTTCTAAAATGTTTCACACTGACAGTGCCAAAAAGGTAGAAGCATTAAGAGCTATTGTGAAGGGTAGGCTGGCCTCTAGCAGATTCCTTCACTTTGCTTGTATACAGCTGAGCTTTGGACCCTGGACTTTGGAATAAAAAGACTCTTTGTTCACCACTGAATGGCATTAGGCATGGGCTTCCTAAGGGGCCACCATGAAGCCTAGCATGAAGAGTGCAAACATTATCCAGAAAGCAAAGTGAGAATGTGTGTGAAGAAATGATGGACAAATATTGCTATATATGCATATATATATATACATATATATATTTATATTAATATTAATATTTATATTTATATTTATATTTATATTTATATTTATTTTGTATTTTTATTTATATTACATATTTGGTGAAATTGCTTGCAGAATATTCTTTACTCAATTTTATGCACGCAGTATATTTTGCAAATGTGAGCCACTGCTGACTGTGCATGCACATGCAGACACCGAGGGTATGTGTCTGTATTTATTGGTGTCTGCCGCAGTCAAAACACCCCAAAAGGCAAATTTTTAAAGTATAGAATTTCAATGCAGGTAAAACTAAGGTTGCAGCTCACTCCGTTCTGATCTCGGATGTATATCCTACAGTGCCATCTGACTGAAGATACCGTGGTAGTATGTGAATGATGGAATGCAGAACATCTACAAATAGCACACCCTTATTCCAGTAATGGAGAAAGTTCATTGGCTTAATTCTTCTGTACTTCGTAGCCATAGCTCCACTGTGTGTTCAGTATGTCTGGTCTCTTTTCACTATAACCAACAGAAGCACCATACAAAAGTCTTACAATGGATGTCTTAATCTCTCTGTGTGCTTTTAGAGCATTATTTTGAATTCCATCATGCGGGCTTTTTTTTTTCTTTTCTCTTCTGAAGTTTTATTACAACAACAGAATTCCCAGGGAGCTTTAGGGGCAAGGTTCGCATAATATTGCCCTAAAGTTTTGCTCAAGGGGTGGAATCTGCTGATCTCCTGATCATCTTTTTGTGGTGTTTCTCTTTCTGAAAGATGCAGTGCACAGTCTTACAGAGTTGTTAACTGTGTACAGATTTTTTTATTGTTTACCAGACAGTGCACATCTACAAACCTTTCATGATGATTTCTTTCTCTGACCTCTCAGTGACTAGGCATCTTGTTCCTTAACACTGAGGGAGGCTGAAAAATGCTTGAGTTGCTCAATGTGTGCCTTCTATACCAGTTTCAAAATGGCTTATTCTTCTGGTTTCCATGGTGACAATTAACACTGTTACAAGGCATTGTTCCAGTCTCCATTTGGACAGAATTTTCGGGTGTGATTTTTCACACAAAAAATGTTTTATATAATTTTTTTAATGAAAAAAAAAGAAAAAAGAAAAAAAGAAAAGGCACAGTTTAGTATAAAGTGTCGAAAAATATGTCTCAATCAGCCTGCCTGGATTTCTTAGAGTGTTTCTATCAGGGGAAGTAAGGTTTTAACTTGCTTTGGAATTCAACTTCTTTTGGATTAAATATTTTTGCCAAACTTATTCATGGATAAATGCTACTGCATTTATTTTAATTTCTTTCTCTGTCCTTCGAGAAATATTGATAGTATTGAGAGAGAAGGAATAAAAGGCCAAATTCTTTAACTTACGTAACAATGTTTTGGATTTCTTTTGAGTGGCCTCGGGAACACAAAACCTGGCACACATGCACACAGCTAATCATGCTGTAAATATTTTGCGGTTTTTCCAGTATGTTGTTGTTTGGGGTTTTTTTCCCAGTTTATATGACAGGTGTTGTGGGAAATTAAATATTACCCATTTATTTATTATTGTGGCTATTGCAAGAAACCTGTGACCCTAACTTCCTTAATCTCATTTTTGGCTATTAAACAGTAATCTATATCATAACATCCACAGACTGTCACAATGGAGCAGTCTTTGCTCACTTAAAGCTGAGGAAAGAATGAATCTGAAGACTAAATTATCTTCTCACCACAGGATTAAGTAGTCCTACCAGACTAGGGTTGTGCAGCACTGATAGAGCTGGTAGCTAATTTTTCCATGCAACTGCTCAGGGTATAGGTGTTTAATGGATTAAAAAATAGCATTAGCAATAGCATCTCATGCTATCAGTTCTCAAACTGTACCTCCTGTACATTAAGCTCTTCCCTTAACTTAAAGTACACACTGCATGTTAAATATCCAGGAGTGAAACAATTCTGACTCTCAGTCATATACCAATACATCTGATAATCAACTGAATTCTCTCATCTTTTACTGTTACTGTATAATGCATTTTCTATCAATCAGCACTTTCATCATGCTTGTTTATACAGTAGGTTACACGGTGACAAAGACAGCACGCACATAAAATCTAGCTTATTTAGTTTTTAATGTAATAACCTTTTATAACATCTGTCACACTGTTTGGATTATGCAGCACTGAATTATTTTATCTAGTCCAAAATTAAATGAAATTACTTCTGGTTCTAAGTTAACACGAGCATTGTAGTTATGAAACATGCAGTGTATTTTGTTTTGTCATCAGTCCTGCACTGCATCCCCAGTCCCAGCCCAGGCAGCAGCAAGTGCCAGCCTAGAGCAGGTGATGAGCAGTGACTAGCTGTGCCTGCACCAGTGACACACAGCTAGAGGACTCCCTCAGTCTATTAATTCACTTGACAAAAGAAAGGGAGTCGCGCGTACTGGATTTCAGTGCCTAGCAAATTGGACTCTGGATTCCCTTTGATATTACATGTACTTATGGAAATAATTATGCAAATCCTTTTCGGCTATATCATCTTTAAATAGAAATCAGATTACATAAAGAAGATTGTAATCTCCTCCAGCAGCCATTCTAGCCGAGAAGGCAATGAAACAGGACCAGGAATCGTACTTGTTGAACACATCAGTTGAATAAAAGGGTGTTGCCTCTTGGCGGGTCCAGCCCTAGTGCCCAGGCTGGTAGGTATTGCCTATGGTTGTACATGTCTCAAACCTCAGCCGCAGCACACCGAGTGTCAAAAGGCAAGTTCTTTATAAACAATTCCTTGGGTTTTACCATGCATATTCATGCAATTTTGGATACGCAGACACCTGATCAGTGTTCATTAATAATGAGAAATGGTTTAAATCACCTCATTTAAAACATTTGCTCTATGATCCACAAATGACTAATATTTGCTGAAGTTTACATAATACAAATGATGTGCATGTGTTGTGTAAATGAGAGATTAAAATATGAAACTAACAATATGCAAACATATGCATGGAAATGCTGAGAACCTGTTAGCTGAAACAGTGATTTCACACCTTTATTATTTTCTTTAAGCTGTCTGCAATTGTATTTTTGCTTTGTTTTCCTACCAAGCATGCTCTTCGATCTGGCAAAGGCACCCATGTTTTAAACATTCCTTATTCCAGTTTATTTTTTATATTTAGCCCAGTTATTAACATTTTCAGTATGAGCTGCAATAGCAGTTTTCTTGGGTGAATTTGAAGCAAAGAAAGCTTAATGTTTAGGAAGCAATTTCCTAATAGCTTTGCATAATTTATGTATTTGTTGTAAACACCTTTGCAAGAATATGTGCTGAACTCTCCTCTTTCAGTAAAAAGCACATTTTTGGCCATATCAGAAGTTCCATTTCAATAAGTCTTTTCATACTTAATTAGCTTAACTATATGGAGGGTACGTATATGTGGGTGCCCGTGTGTTAATTTTTTTTTTTAATTTACTGTACCAACTATGAAAACATAATGAGCTATTATAGTAACTGTTATATCTAATAGTTAATTCAAGTTTTCAGAGAATGCAGTTTTTAAAAAAATATTTATTTGCCAATGTATAGATTAGAATACAGACTATATAAATAATATAGACCTAAATATTTAGAAAGTCCTATGAAAGAATTTCTGAAAGAAGCTTCCAGTTTTATACCTGTTTTCTCTGTCCTTTTATCTTTTTCAACAATAAATAACAGTGCATGAAATAGAAGGTATTTTCAACTTGAAGAAACTATTGGACTGTATTAACATCATGGCTGTTCCCATTTGTGGGCCAGTTCACTCTTCCTGTTGGTTGATGCAATAAAAATCAAGTTACTGGTATTGTGTTTTTAATTGTTTTTCGAAGGTCAAACTCTCACATTTTCAGGCCCATGTATGACACAGAAACCACAATGAGAGAGAGAATAAATAAACTCTAGAGGAAACATCAGTACGAAATTATTTCCTTGGGGTTTTTTGTTTCATTTTGGTTTGTTTCCCATGAAGAACCTCAGTGTTATTTGCTGACGTAGCACATTTTAAAAATAAGATACCACTAGCCTGAATGAGACAAAGGCAGATCAAGACTCAGATGGGAGAGTGTTAGTGAATATTATTGTACAAGTGAATATTGTGAGAGAGTGAATATTACTGTGTGTAATCAATTGATAACTGCCTGCATGGATGTGTCACCCAGAAGTCTACATGCTTGGTACCTAAATCTCTTATGATATCACGAGAAGGTTGTGTGCTTAAAAAAAATAAAATTAGAAAATGTTAGATGGAGCATGATCATAACCGGGCACCTACAATTAAAGTTTATTTTTTTATGGAGAAAACTCTCTACAGCAGCTAACAACATATATTTCTTTTCATTTTAGAGATACAATGTAGAAATGTCAATCAGGCACCCGAAAAAGATGGAACTGCTTAGTAAGGTTGAAGCTCTGAAGAAAAGTGGTGTTTTACTACCAAACGATCTCCTTGAAAAAGTGGATTCAATTAATGAAAAATGGGAACTGCTTGGGGTATTTGCATTTTTATTACTGTTTGTGGGTTATGTGTACATTTTTGTGTGTTGAAGTACACTGTCTGTCTGATTTCTAATTTGGAGCACAAATATCTCTCTCTTTCAATCCACCACGTACGTTTCAAAGAAGCTACTCATTCTATTATAAAAACTCCATAGCCTTTTCCTCTTCTGTTGATTTTTTTTTATTCCATGCTTGTCTCCTGTCTGACTTTAATAATTTTAGTTCTTTAATACATAAAAAATGTAAGTAAAATATGCCATGTATTACGGGTATGCACCAAGTCAACTATAATGCAGTATATCTGATATACACTGACTGTCATGCTTGAGTGAATGTTAATAGAATTTATTCTGAAGGTACATGTTAGAGACATCTACTGTTTAACTATTTACTATACCTTTAAGATGAAAAGTGGGGTTGTCACTGCATATTTCAGGTCACACTGATGGCTCAAAAACAAATATACAGATTCAGTACAAATCTGCATACCTGAAGCTGAGAATACAGCCAGGATATGTTCCATGCTGCTGTATTCATCTCACTTTTGACAAAAGCCAAAAAAGTTTCATGTAATTCATTTCACGCTATGATGGGCTGGGTCTCAGCCAAAGAGTGAGATACAAGAATCTGGCAAAAAAAGCAATATAGGGATTCTGTTACCCAGAGACCGATGATGGCACTGTGCAGGAGACACTATTGTCCTATTGTTGTAAAACAGCTGAGAGAGAGAGAGAGAGGTCAAACTATATATTTTTCCATCCACTTCTCTCCTTAATTGCCTTCACTTCAAATCAAGGGTAAGATAAATTTATAAATTACTTTAAATGATTAATTATAGATGTGTGATATTAGCAATACAGTTACATTGCATAATTTTGCATGCTATTATCCTAGTTTAAAAAATATTTCTAATATATTATGAGTAAGCTATACATGCAGCCTGCCAACAGCATTTTAAATACTGACTTGTGTCACTTTAGGTTATGTGGTAATGCAATAACCATTTCAGAGGGTGGGGCTTTTTTAGTTAAGCAGAGTTGCTTCTAATCACTTGATTCTCTAAATGTGCAAATTGTCAGAAAATGTTAAAATTTGCCTTATGACCAGTGATCTTATTACTTTTAATTTTAATCTGCAGCATCACCATAAGCATTTTGAACTTGTTTGATCATTAATAAATTTACTGATAAAAAAGGACTTACTAACCCAATCTTTTACATCTGATCACGACAACTTTTATTTTTAAAATAATTTCAGATGTAAGCCTTAAATTTTTGAATTTCAGTGTATTTAATCAGCTTAATTCAGTGGCACTGATTAAAACTGGTAGGATTTAAAACTATGAAATAAGATCACAATTCTAAAAATCTAGAAAAACTGTCTTTAAAAAATTTGAAGCCCTTTGCTTCTCAGTATGTTAAAATCAAAATATACCTCCAGATTAAGTTTTGCCATTAATTTCAGCATTTACAGAAAAATAAAATATAACTATTACATTTTTTCTTTTAAATGCAGTTTCATGAATAATAAGAAGAGTTTGATAGAGTTTTGTTTAATTTAATAAAAACCTCTGCAGAAACTAACAGCACTAGACATACTGTTTTAATTGGCATGATTACATTTTAATTGGCATGAAAAAAATTAAAGACAAGGATTTTAACTTCTAACAATGGCAAAATAGAGGGATATGGTTTTTAATATTACTTTCATCTAAGGTGAACACTGTGGAATGGAAATACATTAGAATGAAATGTCAGTGGTGCGTACAGTTTAATCTGTGAAATTTTGTCCCCTGTGCTGAATATTACTCTGTCTCAATTGCATATTAAACAACCCTATCAAGGCAGGCATTGGCATCTGCTGTGCTGACACAAATTGTGAATTAAATGAAATTGATGTCCTCTGTCGTATATTTATGAAGACGGACCATTCTCTGAAGTATTCTGTTTATGAAGAATTTATGATTGCAAACTGTTCCAGAACAAAAAAGTGGCAATAAATTCTTTTTTGTGACCCTACCCTCCAAGGGCATTGATTTCACCTCCTGCTGCTACTTTTGTTACAGCATAAAAACAATAGCTAGTGCTGGATTCCACTGAGGGTCTTCAAATTATCAATATTTGCACCATGAAAATAGAAGGGTGTTGCCAAGAAAGCATGTTTTTCAGTTATGATCTCCTAAGGACGTGATTTACAGAATGCCACATAGCAGATAATTATCTGTTGCTCTAATTTTATTTGTGTTTTAAAGCTTATTTTTGGAAGCTAATTTCATTGTTATAAATTACATTCCAGTAACTTTCTATGGCATGCACTTTCAATAGACAGACATACTGGGTCACCTAAAAACTGTATCTTCGTGTTACAACAATTAACCACCACTAATTATCAGTTTAAAAGGTTATTGGATGCAAGTGTCAGTGTATATTCAATATTCTACAATCAGTAACACAGATCTAGTGCTTATAATAAGTGTCAGCCTGACAGCCTCTTATAGGTCAGATAAAATACTGCTTGGCATAGAAGAAGCAGGCAACAGCACATGTCCCGCGTGATGTTAAAGGATTGCCTTTCAAAACACTGAAAAGGAAGGTAACTTTCTGTCCCTGGCCTCTTCAGAATACTCATTAAGCACCCAGCGTCCACTATCAAAATGTTATTCAGTGATTCTGTTATTAGAAATACTGCTTTGAAAAGCTATAGTAAATTAGTTTCATTAGCAATAAGAGGTGAATGTTTACTAGGGTCCATTATTTTAAAGTGGATGCTTAACATGGAGGACTGAATTCTGAATTTGGTTGCCTAAAAATTTGCCTTATGTTCAGCAACAGTGAGGATTTTTGGTGCCTGAACGAGTTCATCCACTTTTAACAACAAACCAGTTGTTTTGTGACCTAACTACTCCTCTATACAGCCTCGGGGCTACATGTTTGGAAATTATGACCTGACAGTTCATACCACAAAAAATATCTCCAAAAAATTTAGATGGTACCTTGGATAGGAGTCTGGTGAACTCAGTGATTGTCATATTTTCTGTTGCTGCCTAGAAACCTGTAACTCTTATGGTCATAAGTTTCTAAAGCCACAGACAAATTGTGTAGAATAACTAGTTTACAAAGTTATGAAGCATTTTGTCTCCTCTGTCCTTAATTGCTCCTGGTAAATACTGATTTATAATCCTTCTAGCAAAGTCAGTGACCCAGAGAGAACAGCATAAGTGAGAAACAAGGGTACGAAAAAATGAAATTGATTGAAACAAGGAAACAAAGAATGAAATTGATTGATATTAGTCATAATTATTAAAAAACCACATCTCTAGTCATTTAACAGATTCTTCGTGTTGCACATTAACCTATATATGTTTTGGTACATAAGACTAATCTATGTTTTTTTTATCTGATGCATTAGAAAACCCTAGGAGAGAAGATCCAAGACACAATGGTAGGGCACAGTGGGTTAGGTCCACGTGACCTGCTCTCGCCTGAAAGCGGCAGCCTGGTAAGGCAGCTGGAGGTCAGGATCAAAGAGCTGAAAGGGTGGCTGAGAGATACAGAGCTTTTCATCTTCAATTCCTGTCTGAGACAAGAAAATGAAGGAACAATGAATGCTGAGAAACAACTGCAATATTTTAAGGTAATAAAAAAAACGATCATAGCTTTTGTAGAGAAACTTCTTTATGGTGGGATAAAATATTTATCTTATACATCACATAATGCAATGCATGTATATATTTAATGATATGTTTTCATCTTCATTTATGTGTTTATTCATGTTTATTTTATTGAATCCTTACAATAATATTTATTTTGTAAACATTTTTGCAAAAGAGGGCTTTAGAGGGCTAATTGCACCACGATTGTAAAAGGAGTAGTATTCTCTCCTTCTACCTCACTGTAAAACCTAGAATCACAGAATGGTTTGGGTTGGAGGAGACTCTAAAGATGATCTGTTTCCAACCCCCCCTGAAATGGGGAGGGGCAAAAAAAAAAGCAGCTGAATTTTGTCACAAAATCTTCACTCTGAATTTCACTCTCTGCATCAGGTAGTTAATGTCTTGTGTGCTCATCAGTTTAATAACCTATATCTCTGCACATATGAGTCAAGAGCAGCCTATCTGAGGTAACAATTACAATGAGACGAATTTAGCATACATGAGAAAACATTCAAGGTTGTGTTGGCTTGATATGTGGAAAAGACATATACACTATGCGATTTGCATTAATCTAGGCCACATCCTAAGCCTAAGCCTGAAGATTTATAGAAAGGAGGGAAAAGATTGTAGTCACAATGCTTTATTCAGATGAAAAGCTCTTTCAGCTGAAGGCCAGTGTTCAGCTTTGCAACTGACTTAGTGGAGGTTGCATGTTTTGTTCCATTCCCCATTAGTAATGGTAACATTCAGGAAAGAGGGCTAGTTTAGCAAACAGACCTGGTAGAAATGTGCAATTTTCTTCCGTTCATAGTTTCTAAATAAACCCTCACTTGAGTCATCATTACAGGTCACTTTACTCTGCAGGTGATCTTTGACCAAAGAATAAGAAAGGAATCAAAAGTCATTGTTGAGCTTTAGAGATAAAGAGGTTTTTTCCATTCCAGTAGTACACCAGGGTGTCTGGGGCAATAGCACTCTCAAGGTGATGGACAATTTCTTAAATATGCACCTCAAAGTTGTCAACACTTCTAAACCTACTTTTTTTGGTACAAGTGTTCAAGAAAACAACGGCAGAAAAATTACTTTCTTCCCATTTAGTCATTACTTAACCCTTCATTTTCCAATCATGAGGATTATTGAGAAGGGTGTGTCAATGTAGATAAAGTCAGTGGTTTTCAGGTTCCTGAGCTTGTCCATTTGAAAGCAATTTTCAGTTTTCTTACGACATCAATACTATTTTTTTAATGATTTGCAGTCTTATGCTAATGGGGGAAAAAAATGATGATTCTGTTTGATCTATCAGCAAACTTCAAAGCTAGCGATTAGGAAGGACTGCTGATAGATCTGCAGAACTTCACAGCAATAGATGCATGTTTTCCATAGAAAATGCTGGACATTTTTATTTCTGTGGAAAATTATGGCATTTATTTAAGTGCAGAACTATGTATTTAAAAACCTAATTTCAGGCAAGCTTTTTTTAAATCTAAATTTATATACATACATATATATATATATATATGCACACACACACAGAAATACCATACCAATCTTACGTATTGCATAAATCTCTCAAAGTAAATCTTTTAATACATATATATCATGTCATGCCAAAAGCTCTAGAGATGTTAAACAAGACAGTACCACCCACCATGATGTATCCAGAGTATTTCCTTACTCAGTTGATTATCTATTAATTACACAAATAATACATTAATTATTTTCAAAATGGTAGCCATTAGAGTATAAAAAATAATTACCTACCAAATATGGTTAGAGCACATCATTTTGTCATATATATTGAACCATCTTTGTCTCATTAAATCTGAAATCCACTATAAGTAAGTTTTCCATTCTTCACTGATCTCCTGGGGAAGTGTATAAAAGAGAAAATGGATATAATTAACAATACTGCAATGTATAATACATATATTTGAGAAAGAACATTTAGAACATTTTCAAAAACATTAGCTATGCCAGTAGTAGAAAACCTGCTGGGGTTTAGTTTGACTTACTTTCCACTTAACTTAAGAGTTTAACCTTATTACTGCTTTCACTGTGGTAAGTGAATCATTGTTTCTTAATGGAAATTTACTGTGATGCACCATCCCAATTATACACACAGACACTGTACACAAGGACACACTTTTAATAAAAAAAACTCAACAATACCCTTGATTTTCATTCCATAATGTTATGCTTTAAATTACACTTATGCCTTAGGAAAAACAGTTATTCCATTTTTGAGGTGTTTTCCTTCCATTTTGCGATTGGAGGATGAATCAAATGTATAGTTCACATGCAATTGGGACCCAAGACGAGAGCAATGTGGCGGGAGGAGCAGTTGTTAGATTCACTGGTAGGATACTATTTTGACTTCTTTGTCTTCTTTTATAGAAAATCATGCCATATTAAACTGAGTGTTCTTTTTATTAAAGAATTTGCTACTGCATTACTTTTCTTTTGGAATACTCCGGTATAATAATAATAATAATAATAATACTTAGAATTTCTGTAATACTGTCCAGTCAAGGAGCTGTACATGCAGTACAAACATTACTGAACTAAGCCCCGCTAAACCTTTAGGGTAGGTATTATTACCATCATCCCCTTTTTGGAAATGAGGGAAATAAAATGCCTGGAGATTAGACGACTTTTCAAGGTTTTCACAGAAAGTCAGGTGTAGCCTAACCTCAGCTTCAAGGGGGAAAGAATGAACACAAGTTGCTGAGCTGCAGAGGGGGAAGCCTGGGTGTCTTAGTCCTGTTATTTCTTCTGTTGCAACACAAAATGTAGACTAAGAAAATAAAAAAAAATTTACTTCTAATTCTTGAGATCATCATAGCTACAAACATATGTTTATTTTATTTATTCATTCTTTTTATTCCTCTTTAAGTCCCTTGAGTTCATGTTTTCTAGCTTTTCACAGGACACAATGAGGGCCAGAACCAGAATCTTACTTTTTAAATTAAATACAAGATTCTCAGGTAAACACATAGTTCTAGCCCCTGAAATACCAGATATAATGAGACTAATAATTGGCACAACTGATTTCCTAAACTAACAATGTATAGCTATTTTGTGGGTCAGGAGAGATTTGGAGCTGTAAAGAATGAGAAGCAATAATAAAAAGAGTTTGCATTCTTTCATGAAAGTTTTAGTAAGTTTCATTTAAGTAAGCTCTAGCCAGAAATTTATGTGCCTGTTAGCTTGTCAGTAGAAGTGGTCTGCCACATTTCTTTTATGTGTCTGGAACTTCAAAAAGCGTGCTTTTTTCTCTGCAAAGTGCCCTCCAAAAGCAGCAAGGGAGCCTAAATAATTAGTCATATATTCTGTCACTTGCAATAAAACTTAAGACTTTAAGTGTATTATATAGAGAAATGATCAGCCTCAAAAAGTTGTTTTGGCTTTGGCTCACAGACCAGCTACTCAAGAATAAGCTTAGACTTGTGAGTACCTCTCTGTCTCAGAATCCCTTCTCAATCATGTACAACTGGGAAAGCCTCTAGTGTTTTCCATAGCAAGATTTATAAAGGAACCTGCTCTCTTTCCCTTCTAAACTTGGATGGGGAAAAAGATTTTCCTGTTCAGAACAGGATTTTAGCAGAGATTTTCTACTAAATTGTGCTTGGCAAAAATAATGTTGCATTTCATGTCATTTTCTGATCTGGTTTTATTTGAAGCAATAAGCAACATGCTATATATAGTCATACCTGTTTCCTAAATCTTCATTTGTGTCTTTAATGAAAATAATCCTGGTTTTCAGCAGTACTGAGAGCTTGTGGTTTCAATTGACTTTAGTCAATATATGCATTAAAGAAATCAGACTACTTAATCATACAAAACCTGTTGAAAATTTCTTCTCATTTAAAATTTCTAAAAGTCAAGGGTTTATTGAATTCCATAGCTAGTAGATTTGTAGCCATTTCTGCTTGCCTTGTGAACAGTGTAAATTTTATAATGCTTGTAACTATTTCTAATGACTAGACCCACTCAGAAGTATAAGATCATCTTCCACTACGTTTATGACTTGAGCATACCAGATGATATAGTGTCATTTACAAAAAAATGTATTTCTCAGCAGCATCTCTTATTTCTCCAATGCCTAAGGCAACTGAAATTTCTGATTAAATAATATAAGTTGCATTGGTAATTAGTAGTCAATATGTCTTATGATACTTTTTATTTTTACTGAAAAGTTTGTAGAAGAGTCAGCACTGTGTGTCGAACTAAAAAATCAGTTAAACATGCTTCAATCAAATAAAACACAAGTGAGTTTGGGAGCATGTAAGATTATGGCCAAAATGAAGTAAAACTATTAGTGTTGAATAAAGGTTTGGAGACTCAGAAATTTGAAAAAATGCTGGCTGTTCCTACAGGTGCCAGAAATTGCTTTCACCGCTGCATTTTGGATCCTTTACAGTTTTTGGAATGATGTTCCTGGCAGAGCTGCAATCAAAGAATTACGGAATTTCAATATGCATATAACAAAAGTATGCAAAACAGTTTCCCATAGAAAGTTCAAAATAAGTCAAGCTGGATTTAATCCTTTTCACACCTCTATGATTATATTTAAAAAACCAAAAAGTTTGTAATAGTTTTAATAAATTTCTCAAAAGGTGTGTGACTTCAGAGACCTAGAACTTTCCACAGATGAAGAATTTTTTACCCAAATTTTGTGTGGATTAAATTTTAGCGAACAGAAATTTAGCCTTAGCACACAGTATTAAATCTTACAAAACCAGGTAGGATTCCAAAGTTGAATGTATCCTGATGCCTCTTACAAAGGTTTGAAGCAAATTCAGACTCACTTTCCTGACCCACCATCCCAAAGTAGCACTTCTGTGGACCACTGAAATGAGAAGCCACATCTTTATAGTAAAGCAGCTTTACATACGTATTTTTTGGCCCTAATACAACATATGGTTTTATAGCTCTAAGTTGATTTAATATACTAAAATATCAATGCACAATACTATATATATACAAATACACATAAACACAGAGCACTTAGATAATTAATATGCTCAATTGTATCTCAGATTTTGATTTAATATACTTATTACTCAGTGAAAAAAAGTTCACTTGGTGTTTCAATAAGGTCTCCCTATTTAAGGCAACACTGATATGACATAGAGTTCCCATTTAAGACTAAATACTCCGCTGAGATAGCAGCTGTCATTCCATCATCTCGTTTGGGCTGTGAATCCTGAACCATAAATTCTCTGTTTTTTACATTACTTGCTTTCTGATTAATCAAAACATCAAAATTAATCTTAAACAGTATCTAGTTGTCTAAACCCTTTTTGGCCCACGATTGCTCCCTTTGCTGAGGGAAATAAAGAGACAGAAGAGCTCTGGACTAAGATTGGGGTGTGGGATGGAGGTTTCTCAAATAACAGGAAGAACTGAGCTCAGCAGAGCTCAGATACAGCAATATACTGAATGTTTTGGTGGAGAGACAATAATCTAGTGGCTATTTTTAGGCGACAAATTCATATTTTGCTCACTTCTTAGGTCTATTTTATGTACTGTCCCCTTATTTCTGATACACCAAGATGATTGCCCCACAAACAGCACAGGTTAACATAGAGGCATGTTAAAACAGACTTGCTACAGTGCAGAGATCTTCTCTGAGTTTCTTTTCTAGTGATTGGAAGGGAGAAAAGTACTTTTGGGATGCAATTAATCCATTCTGGTTCAGGCATCCAAAACCAAAAAACCTAAAATTTAGGCTATGGAGAAGAGGTACTGTACCTCAGAATACCTGCTTCTAAATGACTAGATCAGGCTCACATTCTCCATTAGTTCAGATGAATCCCACTCAAGAACTGATCAGGAGTGTCATTAAGACAGAGGGACTTGGAGACGAGACAATTACAATTCCAATTTAGAATGATTTACTGATACCTGTGAGGCTCTTCTACACTAATTTCAGGTTTATTTCTTTTCCAGAAAGGTTAAGCCCAAATTTCTTTTTCTGTCTTCCTGGATGTGCAACAGGGTGCTCATTTGAACCATCTGGTTAAGTGGAGCTGGTGAGGAGGCAATTGAGCCTCAGACAGTCCTTGTCTTTCTTACTGTACTGGGAGGATCTATTTTTAATTCTCATGTCATGGGTAAGCTTGAAAGACTTGAGGTCTCACTCAGTTTGAGCAACACAGATGACACTGGCTTACAGAGAAAGCTTTTCCAAACTGGCCATTAAGTAAAACTTGCAATTTCATGGTGACAAAGAGCTTACAGTTCCTTCCCCAAGACTTTAATATCAATGACATCTGCAGACTTTGAGGTATATTTCCCCGTCTCAGTCATGGCCTCTTGAAGAGTCAGATGTGTAGAAGTAAAAAAAATAGCTGACTTGGCTTCTTTTGAGAGAACATTCTCAGTTCCATCACTTATTATTTTCATTATGGTTGAGGATATAATTGATTTTTTACTTTTGATCCACCCAAATGACTCCTTAAAAATGAGACTGCTTCTTGTTCTGCTATTGCCTTGAAGACCTATTTACTGCAAAACCAGAATCATTCTTTTCTGTTACTATCAACCTGGAAAAGGAAAATGAGAAGCAAGCAAAAGATGACAAAAGAAAAAGAGAAAGAAATATTTTCCCGAAAAGTAAGTCAGGATTGACCTGCAGTAATTTACAGAAAGGTTTGATACTTCGGTTGGCCTCAAAGCTTTACTTTTGTTGCTGATAACATGTAGAAAAACAAGTACAATGTGGACTGGGAATATATGACAGTTAACAAAAATTCACTGTACTGTCCCCATCAAGACTCACTTAGTACTACTGCATGTGATTAGGTGATTTATTTGATTGTCTGTAACTGCCCCTTTGGAGCCAGAGCATTGCATTTTCAGGTGCAAATCTATCCAATATTAGTGGATTATTGATTGAATAATGTCTCTGGAGCCATTAAAACCTACTAATGAGGTTTTTTTTTTAATTGGTGGATCATTGACCTAGCAGACTGCTGCCTAATTTTGGTTTCATACTGGACAGTTTTCCCAAATTTTGTCTTCGTATGTAAGTTAATAGATCATAGTCCCAATAGGGAGTATTTTTATGGACTGTATTGGTACATTTACTTACACTAAAAATATTTCATACTGCCAGGAAACTAAATTGATTTTAGTAGAATTAATTGCAGGGTAAAGTGTAATTTAGTATGTTTAAGAATGTAAGTGTAAAAGAACAGGTCTTCAATATACATTCCAAAGTGTTTATTGCAATCCTTATCAGGTACATTACGTATCACAAGCATGAGATGTCAGTCAGGAATGGGATTTGTAGACTGGTACCATATTGCTAGGGACAGGAGAGTGACCTAGATTATGCTTGCTGCATAAAGTCAGTGGGGAAAAAGAAGTACGTGGATTCCTGTCTTTTGAAGGATGATTCCTGTACTATTCTCTTAGGGAAGAGCTGCATTTCCTCACCTCAGAATAAAACTGAAGGCCTGGCCTCTAATCTGATGGATTTTCTGTGCATTTTGCCAATGGCTGATGGTGCAACATCATTCTTATGGAACCATCTTTCCCTTTATCACATTGATGATTATTTTCATGTTTTGGGCACAGTAAGAGGAACCTCATTATGTTCTAAGTGTTAGTGAAGGAAGAAAGCCTCTTTCATGGCCTCTTTGCTTTCATCCTGCTTAGTCCTCTCACCCCAATCCTTTTGTCCAGGCAGTGGAAGAATGGCAGTTGGAGGTGCAAAACGATGAGTAACTCTGAGTCTCTAAGACCATCATAGAAAAACAGTCACTGTAGCCAGACATTTGGTTTCTGACAACCCTTAGCTTTTTGACTGCCATTCACAGTTCATCTTGACCAAATTACCTGCTTCTGTCCTTCCCTGTAATTCAAGCCTTCTTGTCATCCTGGGACTAAACTGTGTATGTCAAAGCCATGTCTGTCTAACTTGTACAAGGGGCAAGTTAGTATTAATTTAAAAGTTAACATATTTATAGAATCACAGAATCATAAAGTTTGGAAAAGACCTCCATGATCATCGAGTCTGACCTTTGACTGAATACCACCATGTCAGCTAAACCATGGCACTAAGTTCCTTTCAGGTAGTTGTAGAGAGTGATAGCCTGAGCCTCCTTTTCTTTAGGCTAATCAATTCCAGCTCCTTCAGCTACTCCTCACATGACTTACCTTCCAGACCCTTCACCAGCTCTGTTGCCCTTTGGACATGCTCCAGAACCCCACTGTATTTCTTGGAGTGAGGGGTCCAGAACTGGACACAGGACTTGAGATACAGCCTCACCAGTGTCAAGTAGAGAGGGACAACTACATCCCTAGTCAATGTGATCACTTCTCTTAATCTTATTTACCAAGTTTGGTGCTGGGGTAGCTACCCTACATCTGAGAGGGGTGAACCTACCTCATCACAGTGCTGCCTGGCTCTGGTTGATTCTGCTGTAAGTAGCTTCACTTGTTGGGGACTTTTGGTTTTGTCTTGAACTGGAACCAGAAACTGTGTGTCTGTGTGTATATTCATGCTTAAGGTAAGGCAAAAGAATATGTATCCATTCTGAGGATGCACTGCCTTTTGGAAATAAGATGAAGTACACAATTTCTAGAAAAGCCTGTTCATTGTCCCTGTGTATATACAGATAGACAAGAAAACATCACAATTTATTTTCCTCAGTTTACCCTGGCACAGCTCAACCTGTATGTTTTTGTATACAGGCAAAGTTTACTTCATTGATATAAGAAAAAAGCCAAAGGAAATCTCTTTTTCCTTACCTATTACATGTGTTTATTTTCCCTTTCCTGTTCTGAAGTCTCCAAAAGAATAGTCTAATTTATTTTATGTTCGCTGCTTTCCCATAAGCAAGGTAATACCAATACACTGCAGGACATTTTTTTCTGTAATTCAGAATAGGGTAAACTCTCACTATATTTTGGAATATACCAGGCCCATTGCACAAGGACATCAAAAATTCATGTCTACCACCTATGAGGGAACTAGATTAAGAAAGGGAGTAAATACAATATTAACATCTGAACCTCAGCTTGAGAGTTACAGGTATTGATGTCCACCCATGCAAGGAAGTTTTTCCTTTAAAGCCCAATATATCTCCAAGATAGGATACAAAGTTTTAACACTTTTAAGGGTCACTAAAAATGGCTGAAATTCATACCTATGGTTTTTAGGCAATTGGAGAGGGTTTCTTGGCATCTAATATGTGATCTATGTTGAGAAACGTCTTGATTTCTTTTCAGCTGTAATTCTAAGTGAATTCCAAATACTGAAAGCCAGTTGAACCTAAATGATGCTTTACATGATTTTTTAAAAAAAGGTTCCACCTTTACCTAAATTTGTTAACTGTCTTGAATTTCTACACAATTCATTTGAAACTCTACCCAGTGTGGTGATCTAACAAAAATTTCAAATTTATAATGTCCGGTACGGGCAAATATATTTTTGATTACTGTGGTTCAGTATTCACTACAAAAGCAAAGCACAACACTGGTATTTATTCTACCTGTCTGATGCTTAGCCTGATTTTACCTTAGTGTTTTCTGGGGGCAAAAAAAGGAAACCCTGGAAAATTGTGGCACTTCCTGCAGTATTTCTCCTTTGAGTCTTTTTCACTGGAAAGATAATTTCTCAAATTAAGTGAGAAGCGGACATGAACCAAAGGCATTTATAAACACTATGTTAGACTAGAAAAATGGATCCTCCTACCATCCCCTCTGGCTCCTCTATCTGAGTGACTTGGCTTATCCCCTGGAACCAAGTTGACCCCAGCTTTGAAGTGTGTAGCATATAGCTCTAAAATATTTCAGTTTGAAAATGAATCTAATTCCCTGTATGAAACACAAGAAAAATAAGGAAAAGCTATGTTGTATTTCAGTAGGGAAGATTCATTTTCATCCAGCACTGTTTTACTTTTATTTTTAAAAGTTATCTTCCTGTAATTGCACACTAGTTTAGAGTTAAGATAGGAGCATCTTAACAATAATGGGCACTTTTTTTAACAGATTATTGCCAAAATTGCATTCTTTATTCCAGGGAGACACTGTAATAGATATCAGCGCTTTCGTAATGATACAAGCAATCTGTAAGCTATTATAGTTTCTTTTATAGTAACTTAATCTTCATATTGTTTTATACGTCTGGAATTTTAATAGTGTTTTTAATTTATGAAGAGGAGTATATTACATATTACTAGTTACATGGGAGTATGAGCTAAATAACAGACCATTGAATGGTATTCTTACAAACAAATATTTTGAAGTACTTAAACGAGCATAAGGAATAGAACAAAGAAGTTAAAGGATATCATACAGATATAACAGTAGCTTTTACGGAATGAGTCCAGAACCATCTATTCTGTATTGCCACTGTTTTTAATGCATATATTGTACTTCGAGAGAAAAATAGGAATGCTATTTAAAAGCAAATGTTTTACTTAATATAAATACATTTACCTATTTAATAAATTTAATTATTAAAATAATAATAAAATAGCATATAATTTATTATGTTAATAATAATAAACAATTCAGTTATTTTTCCAAATAAGTACAAATCCCCATGTAACTTTTTAAAGCTAATGAAAAGAATTCATTAAGTACTTGATTATATGTAGAATGCAAGCCCTCGTGTGCATTCTTGAAGCTAGTGAAAAAAAGAAGTCTTTTTTTCCTACTAGTTCACTGTCATTTTTAATATGTATAGAAAGAGATACAGTTCTCTTGTAAGAGAGATATCGTAACACTTTGCTAAGCAGTGAGTTACAGAGATATGATCAGTGTAGCAATTTAGTGGTTGTAATACTATTAAAAGTAGGGCTTTTAAACGAAGAGAACCAGTTCGCTATTTTGAAAGAAGTGATATTCTACTTTAAACTGTCATTCTGTATTTCTGACTTGCAGTTAGACGATATTTCTAAAATGTCATTCCCAGATTCTGTTGTGACTGTCATCATAATAAAATGTGACAGGGAAGATATTCTATCAATACTTTTTCCATAATTAGCATTAAATTTCTCTCAAGGGTTAAGTACGAAGGTTTTTCTCTGAATGGTCTGCAAGCTTTGTGCCTTTAATATCTTTTAATACAGCCAAGACTAGTGACAACCGGGAGACAGATCTATGAACAAACCCGTTTGGAGAGAATAGTTTTGTGGTGGGTGATATATGTTACGCAAATGAGCTTATTAGAACTCTCATCTATTTTATTATTGGTGCCCAATTTAATAGAGGCATTTAAAAAACAATATTTCTGCCTGACTCCTTGAAATGAAGAAGATACATTGATATAATTGAGAGCAAATGATTGCATGTTGTGCCATTTAATCATGTCATTTTTCAATTGCTGTTTTTTGCACTTCACTGCATACTTATAGAATATTTAGCTTCAATATAGATTAAGTCCCACAGTATGCAGCTGAGTAGGTTTCCCATATTAGGTGGCATATTCTTTTAACCTTGAAATCAGCAAAAGCACACAGGTTTGGCAGTATTTTTCTAAACAATGACAAGTAATCATTCATTTTCTATCTTTGTCGTTTAGCCTTTTTATTTTAAGGAATTACTGTCTTATTAATATTTTTTGAGGAATTGTTGATTTTCTTTTTCATTCGGAACCAAAAATTCTTCTTTTCACCATCTGTACAGTAAGAATTGAATTTGAAATACAGGGATGCATCACCCTGAGAAGTTCCAACAAGCATTGCCATTTCACAGAAAACACTGAAAACTAAATTTTACCCAAACTTTGCAAGCATTTCCTCTTTTCTTTTTCCTGTTTTCCTGTTTCTTTTAATTGATGTATTATTTCTGTTAGTTGTGATACTTGAAAGTTTTACATTATCACTTTTAAAAACTGAAATGCTTCACTAGCCAAAAATCAGGCATGAAAACGCAAATAAATTCTAAGAGGTGTAGTTTGATTGGTGTACACAGAAGGGTGACTTCCGTTCCCAGATTGTGCCTTAATTTCTGCACGAGATTGTTGTACTAAAGAACAGCAGATCCATCTTCCATCAAGGAACAATAAGTGCCATCAGAAATGTATCATTCCCTCCCTCACATACCCACATACTGCAGCAAGGAGAAAGAGTAAGCCTTTAACAGACCAAGGTTAGATAGAAACTTCCTCTTAGATCTGGTCATTTATCTGCTGTTGATCTTCTTTTGTGTTCCTAAAAACAGCCTATATTGCCCATGCATATACAGAAGCTCAGAAATAGCACTTATCTCTGTGTACCTTAGCATTTTTTCTGAACCTGAAAGCACAAATAAAATCCATCTGTGTAAGTTGCCATTTGTCATCCTCCAACTATTTTCAGAGCTCTGGCCATCTCTACATGGACACTTTGTCCAGTTGTAGAGTGAAAACAAGAAACTTCAGATCCCATAGAAATGGATTCTCCAAACAATATGTAATAAATGAGGCTATTAAAACCACATCTCAATAATCTATGTGGTGAATGTGGATTGTGTAGATTTAAAGGAATTAAACTAATTTTACAGTGACTTTTAAACTACTTCTAAGCACAATTAGTCCCACTGAATTAATCAAGAATCTTAAATAGTTAATATTAAACACCTGGTCAAGATCCTTGATGTAACAGTGTTTCAGTGGCCAACTCACCCATTGTGTGAGAAAGCTCACTTCCCATCCATGTCTTTCAGTTGTGCAGAGCAGGCGGTGCAGCTCAGCTCGGGTGCTGATATGCCGCAGGAAGGCTGAGGGATGGAGGCAGTCTGGGGCTTGAGGAGTTATAACATTCCTCAACTTCCCACTTTTCTATGCCTCTCATATGCTCTGGCACTGCCTAAAGCTGCAGACATGTTTGTGGTCATATGCCATTCACTTAGGAGTCACACAGCTAAGCCAAGCACCTTCTGTTCAGATCATGGCCGCTTCCATCCCCATACACAGTGCTATTAGCCCATGGCTTGGAAGGAGCGTTTGATGTCATTTGACTCAGCAGGCACTTTTCCAGATGATTTAAGTCATGGTATTAACAAGCTGTGAAAGTAGTTTCAGCTAGCCCTTTTTAGCTATGCGGGTGATAACTTCAAAGCACTGAAAATAGGAGTAGGCAGAGGGAAGTAAAACCTTCCAAGATTCTAGCAGCATGGACAGGAATCCTCGGTATGGGAAGCCATGACCATAATAACATTCTAATGACTAACACCTCAATGTTATCAGGATATCTGTTGTGAAGCAAATGACTCAGACACAAAGTCAAGTTCATACACAGCATCTGTAGTTACTCTGTATACTCTTAGCCTGAAGGCCTGAAGCAAAAAAGTCAAATACATTTATTTAAGTCTCACTGCAAATGGCATAAGTGAATATGTTTCTCCCACATTTGCAAAGATTTGGATTGTGTTTACATTTACCACAGCTCAATAGACACATGATAGTATGAGGGGACACAATTGAAAGTGTCTGATCTCTTAATCTATAGGTCAGCAAATCTTCTGCACACATGGGAGACTAAGTAAGCCTAAGTGATGCTCCTCAGTCTACAGTTAGATCACAACCTAATTTTCTGAACATTCAAGTGCCCAGTAGCTTACTATAGCAGCTGTAAACCATAAGACCCAAGGCTCAGTAGAAATACTCATCATATTTCCTTTTTTAAATTAATTTATCAAACATTCACAATGTAGAATGTACCTTGCAAATAATTAAAGTAACTGTCATCCTGGAAGCATACTTTACATGTGAAATTACTGTATTGACAGGTTTTTTACACAAGCATGCCGTTTTAATGATAGCAAAACCTGGATGAATATACAACCCCACAGTGTATATATCATGTCGTGGGATATAGGCAATTACTGTGTCCCTTTAGGACACTGAATACAAGACCCTAATACTGCTTAAATTCATGATTGCTAGTGCTATTATATAGGGCTTAAAGATGTCTTTACATGACTAAGTTCTCTGGGCTTTAAAGTATTGTTGCTGTAGCCAACTATTTCAACACACTGTTAGATACAAGCACTTCATTCTTCTCCTGTTTAATATTAACCATCATATCATGTAATAAAATTGAAACAAAAGTGCCATAGGCCTAATTGTACTGTCACAGCCATGTAAATCAGAAATAGCTTCAGTAAAGCTACTGTTATTATGCTGGTGTAAAATTGATATAAATTAGAAATGACTTGGATGCTGTAGCTCTGCTTTCAGATAACACAATGTAAAGGCCTCACTTAAAGTCCCCTATAATGGCTTATGAATGCAATTCTCTTTACCTCATCATATTAAATGGCATTGTATCAAAAAAGACCAATATTTATAAGGGATGACTTAATCAGATAGATCAAGCTAAATTAATGTTATGGGGCCAGATTCTGAGCTGCATTGACTTCTATGAAGTTAATGCAGACCTACATAAATTTGGCTGTGATCAGTATATAACTCACCATCACTTCCAAGAAACCTGAATTGCCTAGCTGTATAAAACGTAAACTAAGAACCTTGACTTTAGATAGACTTTTTGGTTTGGTTTGGTTGGTTGGTATCTTTTCTGATGTGACATTAAGCTAATGAACAGCATCAGAAAGGAAATGTGGCAGACGTGGTGGTTACATCAAGAACTACGAAGGAAACTGGTAATGAACTCTAGGAAAATAAATAAGGGCAAGTTCAGGAAACGTAAGTGAAAATGCAGCTCTGGTATAAATTGAATAATAAAATTCCTGGTCATATTTTGCCATAAATAGTGGTTTGGGAATTCGTCATTCACCTTATTTAAAATTCAGAAATATTAAAGGTACAGGGTTCTCTCATTATAGAAGTAATAGAATTCTAGCTATTATAGAGTTAGGGTAATTTAAATAGCTATAGAATGCTTTATATCAATAAGTGGAACATCTGTATGAAACGTCCACCTGCTACTATACTACTCAGTGTACTTTACAATCAAATGTACTTAATTATTTTAAGATGTCTTCTAATGAAGGCTTATTGGGAATAACATTTTGAACACAAATACTTTTAGGCATTAAAACTTCTGCTTTAAATGAGACTGCATTGCCTTGTTTACCCTTGTTGATTAATAAGCAATCTGTTAGGATGGCCCAGTTGTGCTGGTGAAAGTAGATTAGTAATTCAGCTATGTTTGTGGGTTTAATCATCATTTCTCTTGAAGGCTTTAAAAAACCCCCGTCTTTTGCACACTATCCATATGCAAAGAAAAGACACATGTTTTTAGATGTGTATACCCATCTTTTGGTTCACACTTGCAGCTTAGTATTATTGATCAAGAACAGCAGCAAAATGCTCCTTTGAGTTATAACATTTCTAAGTATAAATTTCAATTTTTAAGGAAACAGTGACATGAAGATCTGGAACTGGAATTCACTTTCTATAGAATGTTTTTGTTTTGCTAATAAAATTAAGAAAGGCGATCCTGGTTTTTTATCAGTTAATGCTTGTGAACAGCTTTGAGAGATGTAGTGGCTTTTTTTGTTTGCTTCTTATCATTAACCGGAAGTTTAGAGGCAAACACCCTGTCTTCAAAAAAGATAATGGTTCAGATTTTCTCATGGGGTCATGCACTTTCATCTGTGGTATCCCACAGAGGGAAACAGATGTTGGCAAGTTACAATTTAAATTATCTGGAAAGCTCCCATGTGTAGAGCACAGTCCTGTTCAATTCAGGAGTAGCAGAGCCCTATGATAATTATTGAATACTTGAGCCATGCAATGTTGTAAAAGTATAGGATCTCAGACTCTGGGCTGAAGACATCATCCTCACATGCATTTCTGCCTTCTGTACCCCAGCTTCATAGATATTATTATTAAAATATGTTATGAGTTAAAAAAAAAAATCCTGGTTTGATGTGCAGTGACAGTAGAGTATAATCACGGATAAAACCCTGCTTGGAAGCACCCCATGCCATTAACTGCTTCCGGGTGGTAGATCTCGCTCTAGTTCTGGCATGTAGGATGCATTATTTATACTGCTGCTCAATCAGATTCTCAGTACAGTTTCTTGGGGGTTTGGGGAGAACCAACATGTCCTGGCTCCCATCAAGTTTCAATATTAGGGCTTAGCAATTGTCTCCCATCGTCCAGTTTACGTCAGACTGCATTCTCAGTAGCAGTGGAATCAGGATGATGAAATAAATGCAGTGAATTACTCCTCTTCAAGGATGATAACAATTGTCACCATTTTCCTATATTTACTTGAGTATGGAACTACCCTGAAAATATTTTATGATAACAAAAGCCATCTGTAAACGATTTCATACTGAATTTTCTCCTTCTGTAATGTTTCTCCTGTGACAGGGTGCATATGACCCATAATTTCTATTGTTTTTTCTAAAAATATACATATTCTCATTGCATGACTACAGTTTTACTCTCTTATTTTCCTGTAGAATTTCTGATGCCGATTACTGTCAGGGTAACTCATTTCAGATGTGTCCCAGTTGAATGAAAAAGAAAGGAAGAATAAACGAGTCTACACCATAAAACATTCAGCATTATTGAGACAGTTAGCTATGTATGGCATTTGTTTGAAGAAGACTGAATGTAGTGTTACTCTTTCTATGCTATTAAGGTTAAGACTGTATTTATCTGAAAATAAAACACTAAGCTTTGACACAAGTATGGGAATTTATGGAAGACTTGAAAAATATATTGCAAGACAGAGATTGGGCACCACTAAACATCAGATAATAATTAATGTTTCAATTTGCAAAGTATTCTATGCTGACATCTGTTGTTTATCTGTCCTTCAGTCTCTCTGCTCTGAGATCAAGCAGCGGCGCCGTGGGGTTGCCTCTGTGCTGCGATTATGCCAGCACCTCCTGGATGATCAGGAAACCTGCAACCTAAACGCAGATCACCAGTCCATGCAGTTGATAATCGTAAACCTTGAGAGAAGGTGGGAAGCCATTGTCATGCAAGCTGTCCACTGGCAAACCAGGCTACAGAAGCGACTGGAAAAAGACTCGGTGAGTCACGCTTGCTTTAAAAGATCTCGTGCGATTTCATTCTTCACAAGAAACACCTTTTCAGCACAAGAAAGACATATCCATCTCTGAGTGTTTTCCTCTGACTGAGATGCCATTCCTAGTCTTTACTGTCTACAAGTGAATCTTCAGTTTTTCACACAGCATTGTATGGACAACATTTTTTAATAATGTAAACTCACATATACATATTGTATTTGCTGGATATTTAATCTCATATCTGATCCCATCCATGAATAAAACCAATCTTGTCCTGGTGCTAAGCTGCTCAGTGCCTAACAGAACTGGGCCCAGAGACATATTTCACTGATTGTAAATATATTTTAGAAAAAGAATTTCTCGTGTAACTAAGACTGGTTTTAATTAGCATCCCAGCAGTAGATGTGTATTTCACATAGAATGCCATGGGTATGTGATTAATATACAATCCTCTGTTATTTGAATATAAGTAAAATGCAGTAATTTGCTTTTATCTCAGGGAAATGATTCCTAAGAGGCAAAATAGCACTCTGCTTAAACCATCCATTAAGTGGCATGAATTAGATTGGTTTTCTACAGCATAAAACTATATTACAAAGCAGGGGGAATAAAATAATCCCTACTGTAACACCATTGACTGTAACGGATGAATTGGCTCAGCATGTTTTGTGCTGCTATCATACTACTGAAGTCTGTATACTGCAGCTACATTGACAGCAATGATAATCCTATGTAGTTCATACACTGAAGAGTCTTGATGAGATTTGGGAACAAGTAACATAATTTTTTAGATTTATATCAAGCAAAGCAAAGGAAAAAAAGCTTGACACATACTTCCTAACAATTATCTGACTAACAGTGAAATGCTACTTTTGACATCTTTTTTTAAAGTTCCTTTACAAAAGTAGCAGAAGCTGTAATTCTCTGGTTCGGTATGGTCCTACGTTATGAAGATATGTAAGGCATTGTTTACAAACACTAGCAGTTCCTGAGTGAAAATGCTATTAGTCTAAACAGCCCAAGAAATGGTGAGTTAGTGACAAGGATGCTGTGGACGGGTGAACTGGTGAAGGTAATAACAATGTTGCTTGCCTGCCTTTATCAAAAGTTATAGCATAGGAGCGCTCCTCTGCCTGTTTGGTTTATTGGCTGTTTTGCTTTAGGTATTGACATAGAAATGGGACTCGATGAAGGAAGAGGTTTGAACAGACTGTTAGGACAAGTCAAAAGGGGCTCTGTATGAGGCAGCATGGAGGGAAGACATCCCTGAAAAGCAGATATAGTGTCAGCATTGGTTTTATAAGCATGGGATTAGTCAACTGGCAACGTAAAAAGTGAAGACAATTGAGGAGTTAAGCCATCAAAAATTTGACCTGGCTGGAAGAAGTGTAAAAATGATGAAGCTACATGCAAATGTACAAGGGTATAGAGAAAAAAGAGGATTATTTTTGTGCGTTTCTTTATACATCTACATAAAGAGAGGCAAGTACTAACTGAAGAGGAATGCTGTTGGAAACAACCAAGATCATCTAAGAGCTTGCCACTATATGGCCAGCAGAAAAATGTCAAATCTTAATGACACTAAGATTCCCCTCAAAGCACTAGTGAGAACTGTAAATGTCACAAGCTGATGCAGATTACCAGAGGGAGAACCGAAAAAGCATGAAGTAAAGAGGAAAACTGGGGAGGAAAGAGCAACATTTTGTTTGCACTTAGCTTAATAGATACTAAGAAGAAGATATTTAAAAGACAGAAGAGTGAGGTTAGATGGAGGAAGTTTGCTTGAGCCCTCTGTCCTGAGATGGGAACTGCAGGTGTCTGAATATATATTATTATCTAAAAATGAGAAAGGGAAGAAGGTAAGGTAAAAGGCTTGTTCAAGTCTAGTAAAAAGCAGAAGATGAAGGAAGAAAAATTGGCAAAAGCCCCAGAGGGTGGAAGCAAGAACAGGTAGACTGTGAGGAACACATAGAAATTTTCCAAGCATCCAGGGATTGGGTTAGGAAAGAAGGGACCCTTATAGGACTACATCTGCCCAGGGGCATGGAGGGCAACAAGAAAAGGTTCTCTAGGTACATTGGTTATAAAAGAAAGAAAGAGAAAATTTGGTCCCACTCCTGAATGAAACGGGAGATCTGGGTATCTGGGACATGGAAATGGCTGAGGTACTCAATTACTATTTTGCCTCAGTCTTCACTAGCAAGTGCTCCAGCCACACCACTCAAACTGCAGCAGTCAAAAGCAGGGAATGGGAGAATGAGAACCTTCTGCTATAGGAGAAGATCAAGTTCAAGACAATCTAAGGAACCTGAAGGTGCATAAGCCCATGGGACCTGATGAGATGCACGCTCAGGTCCTGTGGGAAGTGGTGGATGAAGTGCCTAAGCCACTATCTATCATATTTGAGAAGCTGTGGCAGTCCAGTGAAGCTCCTACTAACAGGAAATGGGAAAACAGAACCCAAATTTTTAGAAAAGGGGAGAAGTGGGAAGACCTGGGAAACTATAGGTGGGTCTGTCTCATGTCTGTGCCTGGCAAGATCATGGAGCAGACCCTCATGGAAACTATGCTAAGGCACATAGAAATTTAAGAGGTGATTCTTTACAGCCAGCATGGCTTCACCCAGGGCAAATCATGTCCTGTAAATTTGGTGGCCTTCTATGTGTTGGACTTGTGCAAAGCATCTGACGCTGTCCCACATAATATCATTGTCTCTAATCTTCAGAGAAATGGATTTGATGAATGGACAACTCAGTGGACTGGAACTGGCTGGATGATTGCACTCAAAGAGGTGTGGTCAATGGCTTGATGCCCAAGTGGAGACCAGTGAAAAATGGTGTTCCTCAGGGGTCGGTATTGGGACGGGCATTTTTAACATCTTTGTCGGTGACATGGATAATGGGACTGAGAGCACCCTCAGCAAGCTTGCTGCTGACACCAAGCTGTGTGGTGCAGTGGACAAGCTGCAGAGAAGGGAAGCCAGCCAGAGGGACCCTGACAGGCTTGAGAGGTGGGCCTGTGCAAACCTCAGGAACTTCAACGAGGCCAAGTGCAAGGTCCTGCTCCTGGGTTGGGGTAATCCCAAACACAAATACGGGCTGGGCAGAGAATGGATTGAGAGCAGCCCAGAGGAAAAGGAGAACACATAGAGACGGTAAAAAAAAAAGAATCTAGAAGGCAGAAAAATCCAAGGAATTAATTTCTTGAGAATCTGTTCCAGGGCAGTCAAAAGTAAAACAAAGATTGTGAGAAAATGTTACAGAAATTTCAGTGGAATTAAAGGAAAAAACGTAATTAGTGAGAATCCAGAATGAAGCTTTGTAGAAATTGTAGTTAGGAGTTTTAAACAATACCTTGTGTTTAAATGAGAAGAAAGTCAAGAAATAAAAGAAGACAAATGCCATCTCAACGGTTGCAGAGAATCTTGATGGTAATGAGTCTGTGAGAGCAAAAAATGAGAACAGAAGTAAAAGAATTTGTCAATGAAATAGGCTGGGCAACTGAATGGGTTGGAAGATAAATATGAGACTGAGGAATAGAAAAGATTGATAAACAAAGAAAATACAGTAGCAGAGATTTTTAATTTTCTAGAGAAACTCTGGTTATGTTTTTGTGATAGTTCCATCTTCGGAATATTTTTAGTCATATTACTAATGTGTTGCAGCAATAGCTCTAATAAATTTGGTCAGTGCTACACAAAATATTAATGATCCACCCAGCAGTAGGAAAAACAGTTGAATTTTGGAGATTTAGAAATAAGTATGTGCAGTATTTAGGCAACAACCAAACCAAAAAGACAGCTCTCAGAATCCTGAATTTTTTTGTTAGAGTCTGAATATTGTTGGGTCTACAACAGCCCAAGAGAGAAAGAACTATATTCCAATTGTGTTATTTTAAGGGTAAAGTACCACAAACCAGCTTTTTTAAAAAAAAAAAAAAAATAAGTATATATCTTCTATTTGACTTGGGACAGAAAGAAGTTGCATTTGTGAGATATCTTAGAGAGTGCTGACAGAGGTCTAAGTTTCTCTGGTGAAAGCGTATTATCCTCTTTTGCGTATGGGCAGTGGCTGTGTGGAAGCAGTTGCCCTAAAAAGACTGTTATGAGCTAATTAGAGCTTGGTGCTGCTCTTGCAGCAGGAGTGAAGTCCTGTGTTTCTGTTTGGGATTGAAATGGATCAGGAGTTGAGGATATGAGTATGGAATCTTGCTTGATACCTGGATGCTTGAAACTTCACAAGGTACCCACTGCTTTGTTCCCTCTTTGCCTCAGGTAGTCTGGAGTTATTTGCTGGGCTGAGCTGCCTGTCACCGGCCTAGGGGTGTATCATTCTTTCTGCTGAGAAATAGCAGCCTTTTAGAGATACCATTGTGCTCATCTAATTTTCACTGTGGGCTGTTTTGTTTTGGAACCGCTAATCTTAGGCTGCTTTCTAATAATGTTTCTTTTAAATATGTCAGTATCTACAAGTTTCTCTTGTCGAAAAAAACTATCTGTACACTCAACATTTAAATATGCCCCAGCCACTGCAGAATTCACATTTTTCTGACTTTCCTTGTCTGAGTTGGCATGTTCCAACCTTCCTTTTCACTCAGTTCCTGTGCAGTCATTTCTTGGGTAGGTACCAGAACCATTTCTTCTGCTACCCTATCTCTCTGTATTTGATGGTGTGCCAGTCTTGGCACACGAACTGTATCCCTTGGTAACAAGTCTGTCTTTGTGGTTGCCCACAAAATACTGTAATTTATGAAAACAAATGAGATGTTTTTATACCCTGATGGCATCTGACTCATTCATGGCATCTGACTTGCTGACAGTAAATAAGATACCCCAGATGATTATATAGCCTCAGTGCAAGAGTCACTTTCATCTTCTACTGTCTTCTTAATTTGTGTACTGGGATCTTCCTTTGTCCTCTTTCTGCCCGTTTTTACATTCAGTCACTTATCTGGGCCACTTAAAACATTACAAAGGTAAACAGCAATTAACCACAGAAATCGTTTATGTTTCTTTTGAATTGTTTGTCTTCATTTACTGTCTTCAGCAATTGTTAATTTTTGCTCACCTTTTGCAATAGTGGGCACCACAAGTTTACAAATAACAAGATATTAATGTGTACTTCATGCGCCTAAAGTCGGGTAAAAGCTGTCCTTCTCATAAACAAAAAGTTCTGTCTAGAATGTGGAATTATCAATAAGAATCACTCCAGGAAGATGAAGTATGGTTATTTTATGTTAAATATGTCCCAAGTCAGATAGAAGATTCAGTAGGTTAATCTAGCTATATAGGATGAAGTATTCATACAATGAAAAAAACCGCATAAAACTGGAAGCAGTCCTAATTTGTTTTAGCAAAAGAGGTTTTTATTTCCCCCATCTGTTTGTTTTGGTGTGGTTTTTTGTTTTGTTTTGGTTTTTTTCTGGTAAATTCTTTTCATCCAGATTTATCATTCCATATTTTGCTGATATAATGTTATATATCACCTTAATTTTAACTTCAGGATTACACAGATGCCTTATAGCTTGTCTAACAAGACCCTGCTAGCAATCATCTTAAAGGAAAAAGGAGACTGCCTGGCAATTGCAATAGCAATAGCAACAATCTTCATTTAACTAAACTCAAAATTGCCATCTAAAATTCCTGCTCAACAGCTGGAGAAATTTTAACTCACTAAGCACTTTCATTTAGAAGGTACATCCTCCTTTCTACTTGAAAGACTGAAAAGATAAAAAATAGATTTGGGACAGACTCAGTCATAGTTGTGCCCATAAATTAAGTCAAAGTGCGAATATGTAAGTTGTTTTCTGCAATTTTTTTTTAATCTTTTGCTCAGCCAGTGGTATACCCAATGCAAGTTATGTGTTTAACCTCAACAGATTATTCCAGCTGCCACAGAGGATGCCAGTTTGGGTATGTCATGCCCAGGTCAGGTATGTCTCTGTATGGAAAGCTACAATGAGGTGACCATGGAAATTTGCTTTTCTGGGACACGGAGAGAGAGAAAAAACTGTGGTTTCTAATGGATTTTGGTTTAGCTGCAATTCAATATTCCTGCCTTTTTGGTGAGTGGAGAAGCTGCTTTTTCTCCAGACTGCTCATTCATTGAATGAGAAACATACCTGTTTTATGGAGCAGACAATTTCTTTTCTTATTCAACAGAGAAGGCTAATTATTGAAGGGACAGTATTACTCATGCATTTAAAATGGAGATTTGAGCTGAGGCAATTTGGGTTAAGGTGGCCTAATTCTCCCATTGTCCTGAAAATGTCTGAAATATTCACTTGTCTGATCACCAAGTTCACTACTACACCTTATATTAAAAAAAAAAAAATCTCTTCTTCTTCTGAGTCATCTTATGTGTACATTACACTGTAAGTCCAGCAGAACTCTCATCTGTATTGGCTTGAAAGTATGCTGTACATCCAGCCACATAATTGAAAATAATAAGGCCACAATAAATGGGATGGCCTTGGGGTATAACACCCAAGGGATTCAATTGGTGTCGCTTTGTATCAATGTCCATGCATCATGGTAATTGAGGCAACATAACCAATTACCACATTTTAATTAGAGTTGTAAGGACTTGGGAAAATCTGCAATGGTGAGACAGCTCACTTGAAAAAAAAGAAAAGAAAAAGAAGAAAAAAAAAAAGAAAGGCACTTCTTTCTACAAGCTTGTTTCTTAGGAGGTAAAGAGCCTGCTTAAAGGGCTGTTCAGGATTTTTACCCGACATTCTCCTCTTTTCCTTCTTTATAATGCATTTGGAAAAACAAATTGTTAAAATATACTATATTGCTTCTGATTTGGTATCTTTATTCTTTTACTCTATTTATCTGTTTCTGTGATGCTTTCTGGGAAAGAAAATAGTTTTTCATAATGTTGGGAATGGTGTCTCCCCTTCACTTCTCTGTATTTACTTCACCGATGCAGTATTTTTTCAACCCATGGGATGACACTTGTTCTAAGCTTAAAAAAACATGCACAAACCCCCTTCTTTCAGAGGCAAAAAATCATTCTGTCATTGTTCAGTTATTTGCTAGATAGCTTCACTAAACAAAACGTGGTTTCTAAAAGTTTCTTATTACATCCCAAGCCATCATTTTGTAAGGTGACGCCTAGCTAAAATCTTGCATAAAATTTAGAAGTTCATCAGGAGTGTCTAGCACAGCAAAATACTGGGAGATTATTAACTTCATTGGATGGGGAGGGCACACTATATATTCTAAAGTGCTGAACACCCATTACATGGTCTAGCCCTTACAAATTATTTAAGGAGTTATGTTTGAACCTTCACAGATTTTTGTTTTTACTATCTATCACGATTTTTGTTTTGCTGTTGGACCTCTTCCATATAGCCTATGACAGTACCGTCTTGACAGCTTGCATTTGCTCACTTTGGTGCTTCCTTAAAATATTTACTTTTTAAGTGAATGGATATTTGATTTTAGAGTTTTTAATATGTTGCACCATCCTCATACTTGAGGTGTGTATGTTTTTGAGCTTCTGGGTTGCACTGCATGTCTGATTTGTGACATGGAACAATTAGCTGTAGGATCTGAAATGTAGTTACATAAGTGTTGAACATAGGTCTAGATTTTTCTTGGAATTTAATTGAAGATAGGTAATATGCCCCACATTCTTGCAAGAAATTCTGTGTTTCTCATAATTTTCTTGAGGACCAGCCATAGCTATGAGGGCAGCCACCATGGCAGTGCACAGAGTCTGGATGATCTGACGAAACGAAGCTGGTAAAACCCTTGTTGTTGAGCAGATCTTAGTAAAAAAATTGCAGACCCAGTCAATTGTAGTCAAAATTCAGATAAATGCTTGAGAGAGTCTCCTGAGTGGTCACCTGCAGTGGTAGGTTTTTAGAGTGAATAGAAATAAAAAAAATATGTTTAAGTCTTTCAACAGAGGGATCTACTCCATGCTCAAAGACTGCAAATCTTTCTGTCACAATTAAAAGTATAAGGTAACAATCCAAGGGTGAAATACTCCCTGCATTTCACCAATCTGCTGTATTATTCCACCGTTTCCCTCACTCTGGCAGATGTTGTCATGTTTTGCCATGGCTTTGTAAAATGATGGGAAGTTCAAACTCATAACTCCAGCCAAACCAGACAAATTCTCAGGAATAATCCGTTTTAGCAGGAAAATAAGTAATTTTCAGAAATTGGAAATCTGATGTTTCCAAAGCATGCAGATGCTGAAAGAACTGTCAAGCACCGTTTAAACAGCAAAAATACCTCATTAAAAGAGAAAAGCTAAAATGGTTTTAATTTTCAAGGACAGAGGTCTTCAAAAGACTTCCTATTTAGGCATTTAAGCATAGGGTCAGATATTTAATAGTGCTCAGCAGACACTGACTCTCATTGCAATGCATTGTGTTCAAATTACAAGGTGAAGTCAGTGTTTTATTTAGATGCCTAATGTCCACTAATCATATGTTCATGACTCAGGCCAGGATTGTTTTAAAAATTACAGTTAAGGTAAATATGAAAGTCACAAACTTGTGATTTTTTAATTAATTTAATGACTTGTTACTCTGCATGTCTAATGAATCCAGTTCTGCAAGGAACAGTATATCAGTGCAATTGAAGATAATCTTCAGGCCTTTTTTTTTCAAGAGTTTTAAAACAAAATAGCTTTTAGAAAAAGGGGAAGAAACCTTATTTTCTGACAGGTTCCACTGCAGTTCTTTCATCTTACGATGGCCTTTCATATTGGATGCTAAGGCCACAATACTCATACCACTATGGAATTAAACTTGCAGGATCTTCAGGAAGTATGTGCATAGTCAGTATCTCATTGTTCACTGTTATAGGATAGTCTAGAGGTGCATCAGCTCTAAGCAGACAGGAATACAATTAAAAACTATTTTAAAAATAAATGAAAATAACTAAGGTGCAATTACTTACTCTTTTTTCTTAACACACAAAGTTAAAGGTACCCTATGAAATTATCAGGCAGGAGATTTAAAACAATCAAAAGGGAATACTGTTTTCATGGAGTGCATAACAAAAATGAAATTTGTTCCTACAGGATGTGGAGGATAGCAAAAATACAAATGAGTTCAGTAATTAATCAGACAAATTAATGGAGGAGACATCTACTAATGCGTATTAAATTCCAACTCTGAAAGTCCCCACAGGCTGACTTCTCAAATTTGAGATGGCAGCTTCTATACCCATGTATGTTTTTGAGGGTTTTCTAACTTTTCCTTAAACATTCACTACTAAAATCTGCGGGAGATGGAGTCAGCTGATTGGACTATTGATCTCACCCAAAATGACAGATGCTGTTTGAAAGCACATGAACTTACAGACTTGGAGGCCTACCTATGCTATATGTAAAGTCAAGAAGTTTTACAGTATGCCTAGAGAGTTTTCATTTTGTTTGGAGGGTTTTGTGCTATTTTCAAAATCTGGAACATGGCCATTTGGGTAGTGTGCTTTCACCAGAAGAAAACTTTCAAAAATGTACCCACTTAACAGTTTTCCAAGACATTTCTAACATATTTTTCTGTAAAACATACAGAAATTATAATAAATACATCTACATAATATTTAAATATGTACATACATTTATGTCAGAGGTACTATAATATACATTAAATAATAAAATGTAAATCATAAGAAATGATAATCTGAATTTCACTTCTCCTTACATATAAAGATGTTTGTGTCATCGTTGTAGCTTTAATCCATATCCAGGTCTTCATGTTTGGTGTGTGCAGTAATATGTAAATTAGCTAGCCAGCTGCATTTAGCAATGTTTGTTTATTCTATTTCTTTTGGCATAGCATATAACTGAATTTCTGCCAAAAATGTGGCTGCTTCAGGGAACACTGTTTAAGTTGAAGGAAGTTTTGAAAGGAAAGATATATCATAAGTCTTTACTCTGTGAGACGGTAAAATCAAAAGAAACTCTGTTCATAAAAAATACCTATATTAACGTAAAATAATGAGTTTGTAAAATACAATGAGCAAACAGAATCTTTTTAGAACACTCTGTTTACATTGGCTTTGTAAACAAGAATACCATACTAAAAGACAGTGATTTTTTTCATGCGTGGGAAGGATGACTAAAAGTGGTGAAATGTGAAAATGGAAAGTTTAAGAAAAATTATTTTAAAATGGCATATTAATCTCCCCTAACACATAGCAGTTAAGTGCATTTAAATTTAGAAATCAGTGATGTTTAGATGTTAAAAAATTGCATTAATGATGCGTAGAGCTATCTACTTATACTTGCAGTCCTTTCAGTCTTCCTGTCTGACACTTCCTTTTTTATCCAGCCAGCTAATTTCCCCTCCTTTGTGAGGAGTAACTGTTTTCACACTAGTGCTTACCCAGCAAGCCTCCTCATTGTTTCATGGTTAATTATCTTCTTGAGCTTCACCTTCTCGAGCAAAGGGAGAAAGACTGGGCCTCCCCACAGCTCTAATGAAAGATAAGTTTTAGAGATTCACTTTGTGAATAAATGCAGTGTCTGATCTACAAATATAATAAATGAGTTCCTAAACTTTATGGAGTCACAGCTCATTCAGCAGGTTTACTGAAAAATTCAGAGAGACACTTTCTAAAAATCCATCTTGATTTTTAAAAAGGGAGGAATAATGTTTCAGCATGAAACAAAATACTATAAACTGTTCCAAATTTTCTGTGTTACACAAAAAGCACATGTCAAACACCCAATTGCAGTGAAAACCTGAGCAGCTGCATGAAAGACTTTGAGCTCTATGCTGCATATTAACAACACTTCTACTGATAACATTAATACTAATAGCCCTGTTCCCCTCAGTTATTACCTTGTAAACTCTTAGTATTCATTGGACCTTTTGTACCTCACCAGCACTGAAAATATTCATTGTGGATAGACTGAAATCTTCAGCTTATGTTTTGATTTAATCCGAAGTTTAAACTGTGTAACATTTAAAATAAACTCACCTGTAACAGAAAAAAGGTGAATAATGGCAATATAGTGATTTTTTAACAGTGAGTTGCTCCCCATTGTAATTTTGTACTCTGTCAAACTAAGGCAGGCACATATAAACCTCTCACAACAGCAAGATATGGTTGTCTGCTACTTTGGCTTCTTCTTAGTGAATTTCTACAAAGTATGCTTATATCAAATCATTTCACAAGTGACCAGACCAAACTGTGCACATAATACTGGTACTTGAGACATTGCACAGGACCTATTCAATGTTCTAGTTTAGACTGGAAATTCCAATCCCTTTTTTCCAGCCAGCTCCAGAGCTGTGTTGACATCTATTACGTATAGAGAAAGCTATAAACATCATCACTTACCAGAGAAGGAGACAAGAAAATAATCTGGAAGTTCAAAGACGAGATGATCTTGGTGAAAGAGCTCTGCCTACCTAGGGACTGCTTATATTTGGAGACTAAGCCAGTGTTTCTATATTGCAACATTTGAAAAGCATCTTTTCTTAGATATAGGCTGTGTAATGGCAAGGAGCAATTGTACTGTTGTAGCCTCAAAGTGCTTACCATCGTAATTTTGATTCATTGCCAGAACTCCCTGCCACTTACTGACAACTGTGGTGTTTAATTTAACACTTGGAAATCCATAGGTGGGCAGACTGTGCAAGTACTTATAATATGCTGTATTCTTCTAGCCTTTGAGTTAACAATACTTGCTTATTGACTCCCCTCAAGTTGCTATCTCAAATTTACAGAAGGTGAATCAATCACCTCAGGAAATGACAGAACTGAAATTGCAAAGAAATTGCATTGAAAATTTAAATAAGGGGGACAAGGAGTCCGTTCTCATTGATAACAGGAACTCGGTGGTCTCTCAACTGATTCAGAAGAAGAAACTGATGATAGGGACAGGTATTTTTCATGCAGTCCTGTTATTCATTAATAATAGATAAAGTTTCCCTTTCCAGTATACTGGAAGAATTTTTTATTTAGAAATTCTAGTCTCTCTATTCCAGCTTTTCGTGAGAAAACTTTCTTTCTAGGTTTCTCCTAAGGTCAAGCTCCCAAGGGCTTATGTCCTGCTCTTTTGTACCTTACATCTGTCTATGTTTCTATGGTGATTCTCACTCTTCAGAGTTTTTCACGAACCCTTGTTTCTGCTGAAACAAAACTCTATAAAAAGCCATGATTTCAGGTGTCCTGATGTGCCTGCTGCAGTTTGGAGATGGCTATTGTGTCTACTGAGCCCATTCATAGCATCCACTGAGTTGTTCTGGTTTAACTGAGGGTACACTCTTAAAGGAGTACCAGTTCCAGTGTAAATGGTACTAAATTGAAAGTATTCTAAACAGTATGCAGACCTCTTAACTAGTACAAAGAGAAAGGAATTGTGATTTTATTGTGTCACTTTGCTTTGCTTGTACAAATTTGTTTATGAGCATCTAAATGCAGAATACAATTGATTTGCCATTAATATGGTGCTCCACAGATTCCCTGATTTTTGTGGATATTTTGTAGTCTTAATTTTAAGATGCCATTTGGGTCAAGTTCTGAGACTTTGCATGGATGAACTCCCAGCAACTTGCATGGGCATGTATCTGAGGTATAGTGCCAGTATTTACTCTGTTCTGAACCATGTGTGCATTGAAACATTTTGGGTTTAGATAAAACTAGGAATGATTTTCTAAGAGTTTCATAAAGGGCTTGTGATGGATTCTTGAACAAAGAAAATCATATATTTCTCTGAAGTAAAGGTGAGATATGAAATGACATTCAAGGGCAAAAATCCTGTCATGTAACCTCTTGACAGATGAAAAGAAAGCTACAAAGCAGTAAAAACAACAGTTGGTAAAATATGCCATGTAGCCAGGTTTTCTCATCACAGAAAAAAAGCCCAAATACAGAACTTGGGATATAGGTCTGGGATTGTAAACCTATTTGGTTGACAATATTATTCAAGATAAAAATGTTATAGATGTTCTTCTTCCTAGAAACCTTTAAAGGGATTCTTTAGCAAATAAGAAACAGAGATGTTAGAATGGATATGGTGGCCAAAAAAAGGCCAATGCTTCCACAGAGGATGGAAAACAGATAATGGGTAGGTCATTAACAATGATACTTTGGACACAGTGCAGGGACTGAACTTGTCGAGTCCTTGCTTTTGCCTTGATCTGTGATCAAAATTAGTTCCTGCAGGCCTTCTGCTGACATGGCTCACCTTCTGTTTCAGCCTGGCTTGTACACTCCAGCTGGAGTGTGATGGAGAGGCTGGAGGCTTTCACTCTTTCTTTTGTTCATCTGGTCCTGCAGGCAGCTTACCAAGAAAGTTAGAAGACCCTCATGGGACTCATAGGCAGGCACAACTGACCCCAGAATCTTACCTAGCATCATCAAGTGACATGAAATAGCAGAAGAATGCTTAGAGAATGGACAATTTCCCTGACTTCTAAAACACTTCTCCTACTAGTAGGTGTTAATAGTTTTCAGCTGGGCATCCTCTTAAAATGTCACTGCAGTTATTTTATCTGTTGCTTAGAAGATGTGCCCACAAAGCTGCTGCCATGATAAGGAATATTACCCATTTTAAATTCTGGATATTAAAATAGTAGTCCTCTGGACTGTTATTTCTGACCATTATCAGAGAACTTCAAACATCATCATATAGACCTGAGCAATGGTGGAGCCTCCGTTGTTCCCAGCTAGTACTGAGACCCTTGCAGGTGACATCTGTGACTGCAGAGGGCAGAGGCAAAGTCAATGTCCTTCCTGTGGTACAGGAATCTGTGCATACAACCACCCACGTAGGACCCTGGCGTTACCTGTAGGCATACATGACCCCTAAAAGAGAAGGAGGGGTTCTGCATGTGCAGGATTGAATGTGTTATTTCATCGAGAGAGGCAATAATTGTAAAACGCAGAAAGAGATTCCTGCAGGTTTAGATCTTATTTTCTCAGGAAATAAATGTGTACCTGCCTTTAATTGCAATTATAACAAGTATGTATGTTCACGATACGTTTCTTTCGTGATCTGTGATAAAGCATATATTCTTCCATATATTCTGAGACTATACTGTAATGTGTAGGCCACTTCAGTATAATGCACAGGGAATATTATGTATTTGCATATGCTTATGCATATTAAAACATTGGTGTTGGGAAATGGGGATTGTTTTTTTGATGACTGTGGTATAGGGAACACCATTTAGAAAATGAGTTTAAGTGAGGCAGAGATGAAGTGGCACTGTACACAGGACTATTTCCCTCAGCAGAAGTACTTGGCATGCTTGCATTTTTCAAAAGACAAAATCATGTTTGTCTTCCTTGAATGTGCACACATTCCTGGATGTGGGGGATGGTTTTCTGTCCTTTTTCCCCTGGCCCCTAAGTGCAGTTGAGTTTGGATAATTTGGCCACAGCAACTGAAGGATATGTTGCAGGGAGGGAGGAGGAACAGAGTTTGTATTTATTATTGTAAAAGCTCTTTTTTTCATGTTAATTCCTTTAAAAAAATATAATAGTACGTAGGGGTTACATTACAGGCCTGTTTCACCAACACAAAGTATCTGTACTGGAGTAGCCCATGCAAATGAAGCCGAAACAGAGAATCATTGTTTAATATAATTTGCTTCAGAAAAAAGCTAAACTATTCTTGTTTTAGTAAAGGAAACAAATGAAAAATTGCATTTTGACACTTTTCCTTAAAGAGCATTGGGGCTGAGGAAATGTCTTTATTTGGCTTAATAACTTTATTTCTTCCAATTAACGTTTTCTGCAGATTAACTGGTTAGCCATTAAACACAGACTCTACAAGCATTTAAGCACACACCTAATTGTGCTCACAAGAGTTATCCCACTGAAACGGGAATGCTTTCCTGAGCAAAATAGTTTTGGGTTCAAAGTAGGAATAGCTAAACTCCTTAAAGCAGCACTTTCAAATACATTAGAATTAATTTAACCTTTCACTTTTCTGAGTCTATACTTTAATTGATTATTCACTTAATCATACTTGAAACTTTTCGTGCAACAATAAATGCTTCCTAAGTGTTGTTTATCTAGTGGTAATACGTAAAAAATAGGAATATGCATAATATTGTGCATCTTCTGATTCGTATTACATTGGGGTGTTTTTTTTACTTTCTTGGTCAAAACTATTTGCCTTTTCTTACTGTGAACCATGTGACCATAGAGATCTTCTCTAAACGTAGTGGTATTTAGTGACTTTATAATGACAGAGGCCACTCTGACCTACTTTAAAACTACCCATTTTTTAAAAAAATAAATATACATTTATACTCACACACTCTTGCACATATAACAAACAAGTTTCTAAATTCCAGGAAAATTAGTGCCATCAATTACATAAACTGGTATTCAAAAACTTTCTGCTGGACAGGATGGTACCTTTGTGACATGTTTTGCCACAGACTTCAGCAAAGCCAGGGATTAAGAGTCAACACACGAGGCTCAGCCTATTGAAATGTGAAGCTCTGTAGCACACTCCAAGATTGTCTTTAAATACAGTCTGTCTTTGATGCGGAGATCAGCATGTCTGTCTGTGAAAGACCCCTTCCTTTTTTGGTATTTGCATTTCAAGAAGGGATCATAGAATCATAGAATCATACAATCAGAGAATGGTTTGGGTTAGAAGGGACCTTAAATATCATCTAGTTCCAATCCACCTGCCATGGACAGGGACCCATTTCACTAGACCAAGTCACTCAGATACCTTGACCCAGGCCAGGTAGAACTTCCTCTGGAGTCTGTAAGTGCAAATGCTCTAGGAAAGCCACATTCTTAATTAACAGAAACAAAATAAAGAGCATGGTGCAGCTCTTTCACAAGTAAAGCTTTCCCAATTGGAAACGACAGTAAGAGATTTATCTACTTTGTGTAAAAGATGAATTGTACAATCCTATACAGTTCTTTTAAATGAAAAACATAGAAGAAACAACACCATTTTTTCCCAGTAAAGTGAGCAAACAGAATTTACCTCTGACACAATCTGACATTTATCATTTGTACTCTTGGGTATAACACCAAGTAAAGGATAAGGTTGGCGTATTTTGAACATTCTGTTGGCAAGACCTAGTAATCTATTACTATCATGATAACTCCAATCATCCAGCACCCTACCTCTGCATTGAGCAGCAAAAAAAGGAGACATCTGATATGATAAAAATAGTCCTTAGAAATTCCTGGGTTTTTACCTTGCTGCTGCTGTCAGTGCAAATGTAGGCTGGAGTGACACCACCTTCCATTCTTCACTCCAGAGATTTATTCAAGAGGCTAGGGTGTGGCTCTTCCAAAAACTACCTCAATGTCTGTCTTGTTTGAAAAGTTCCCTAAATTTTGCAAAAAAATATAGCAAAAATATTTATCTGTACTAAAAATGCCAAATACAAAATGTTTGTGACTTAAGCTGAGTGGTTTGTTTCCAAGTTAAAACTTTGTCTGTGCTTGGGAAGGGCTGCCAATGTAGCTGATAACCACTAAATTTGTAGTTCAAGGGATATGATGTTTATAACTACAGTAGTAATTCACTAATATCAATTTAGTCAGTTCCTTGGACAGAGAAAGCTATACTGGTAAAATGATCATATCTGCATAAGAGTTTTTGCAAGTATAACCAACCAACTACCAGAAATAAAGCAAAACAAAGCAAAGCAAAGCAAAGCAAAGCAAAACAAAACAAAATACAATAAAATAAAATAAAATAAAATAAAATAAAATAAAATCCCTTACCATCAAGCTAACCCTGCAAAACTTCTGAGTATATGCTAGGACTTGGAAAAGCATGTGCATTTGAAGAATAAAAAAATAGTCTTTGAAGTGGGGAACATTCAGTGAAGATGAATGGGCTGAGGTCACAACTCTACATGTTTTATTGTTTTAGTCCATCTGACTTGCTGAACAAACAAGGCAGCCAAGTGCTGATTTACAGAGAGAAGGTTATCTTCCTGACCAATAAGGACCAAATGTTTTGTTTTGAGAAACAGAATCAGATTCTATGGTGCACAAAATCCTTGGAACCTGCTGCTGATTTCCTGCCTTCAGTAATTTCTTCTTGCAGCTGGCAGAAGCTTAAAACAGTAAAATCAAGCAGTTTAGGAAACTTCCCACAGCACTGCCTTCCTAATGCTGAGTACGACAGAGTTGTAAAATATGACACAGAGAAAATGAGCCATTGAATCTGATTTTTTTTTAATCTAACAGGTTTTCAAATAAACTTAATTATAGTCATTCTCTTGCATTTTACTTAAATGTTAGTTAAGGGTCAGCTACAGGTAGGAAACTGGGTCCAACTAAGTTCAAACCAGGAGCTTTTATTAAAACATGGCAAACTGGCAAATCCAAATAAAGATTTCTGAACCCCACAATACAGAGCAGTACAGAACTGCTCTGATAGCCACAGCTGTCTAGCAAATTGGTGTTTTCATGGGAATTTAACTCTAGCCAATGTCTCATGGGGGAAAAAAAAAAGGACTCTAGCAAAAGTACTCTATAAAACCTTTGGAGTAGGTAGATCCACAAAGAGACTCTAGGCTTCAGTATTAGTCATGACAGATTCACAAAATACCAAAGGCTTCCTAACCTGCCAAGAAGGAAAATATTCTTTCATGCTTGCAGTTCTCCGCATTATTATGTGCAGTATCTTAACACGGCTGCAGTACTCAGGGACCTACATTACAGCTAAGCCCAATGAAGCATGAGGACACAGATTTATCTTAGATGGAGAAAGTCTTGATTTATCAAATAAGTTAATAATTGCATCACCCTGTTGAATGGTGGATAGCTACTCTGCCCACTTTGGAGAAAATAATTCCTCCTGATTTCCTTTGATTGTTTTATCCTTTGTTTTACTGGCCATACTGGAATGATATAGCCGTGTGTCTTGCACAGAAACAATGCCACCTATACCCATAATTAAATAGTCACTGGAGCAGAGGTTTGACACTGTCTGTGTCTCTTGCAGGTCAAACATGACAAACACAGCACTGCAGGACAAAATTCTCCTCATCTATGTATGACCAAATTAATATTTAATTGTTTTATGCAAAATGACACAGGACAAGCAAGCTTCTTTTCAGAACAGCATGTAGATAGGGCTTCTCCTCAGAGAATAGCTTGGTTCATATCTCCTATGACCAGTCTGGCAAAGTGTCCCATGCCCGAAATCAGTGTCCTAACTATTGTGCTCACAAAAGGGCTGAGCAGCTTTAGTTCCTACTTCAGTTTCCAGCTGAGAATCGAAGTCAGAAGTACGTGCCTTTCCCTGCACAATTAACCCTGGCAGAGTCTTGATGAATCTAAGTCAGTGACTAAGTTGTGCAGAACTGCACTTCGTTGGACTACAGCCTCATTTTATCTGCTTTACGGTTGCTGGGATTTGCTCTTGCTGTTTGGCATGATGTCAATGCTGTATTTGAAAAACAATACTTGCGCAAAGATAATTAGAGAAAGCAAGAGATCAGAGTTGAAAGGTTTTCTTGGAAGAAATGTTTGTGTTTCTGGATACAGTGATCACTGTTCAGCTGTTCAGATGAAATAAACTAAACAATTCGACATTAGTCAACAGTTCTATTACAAGACTCCTTGTATAAGCAATGCCTTCTCTAATATGGAAGCCTCTCAGTAAATAGAAAAGTAGAGTGAAATTAAATTTGTGCTCAGCCCCCAAATCAGGGGCCATTTCAGTCTTATTTTCAAGGGCTTAAAATGGTTTGGTTGGCCACTTGACAAATCACATTTGAGGGAGAAAAGTTGTCAAGGTGTTCTTCCTCTTCCACACATGTTTCTAGAAGGAACAATTCTTGTTATTGTATGTTCTGAGTCATAATAACAAACACTACTGGAAAGTTACAAAAGTCCTTAAAAAAAGAAAAATAAGTTTAGCTCACTTTTTTATCAGTCCTTTTCCAGAGAAAGGTACCAGGGCAGACATTATTTGAAACTCATACAGTACTTGATTTTTCAGCTGAAGATATTAACATTCATTATTCTTACTTACTGGTCATTTGTACTGCCTTTATTATCAAGTAAAGAATAAATACAAATTCTAACAAAAATTCATCAAGAATTTGTGATCTGTTGTTTTAAGGTTGACAACACTGAAGTTTGTTACAAACATTTCAAAAAATCCTTTCATATACCCTTTATATGTTAACTACTGTAAAATTAAGCAGGCTAAGAAAGATTTTCATATGTCCAACATAATTACATGTTTCTTACTAACACACTCCTGTGTGATTCTTAGTTAAAACTTACTATATGTAAAGTGACTAACCACAATTAATGTATATTAAAGAAAAGTCAAATTTCTGTATTATATTTTGACATCAAAGAAGAAAAAAAAAAGTAAGAAGTCTAAGAAATCTTTCAAAATGTAATAGGTTTCATTTTAATTGATCATTGTGATAGCGCACAAGACGTAACAAAATTAAAAGGCTATTAGTGATCATTGTTCCAAAAATGCACTTTACTTCCATTAGCTTACATGATTTCAATGGAAGCACATTTCAAGTTCAGCTTTAAATATTTTTAATCTTTGACTTTTTCTTTTACAGGAGCCTCTAAATGTTATTGATCCCAGTTTGATGGATCTAAATGGTCCAAGTGAAGATGCACTAGAATGGGATGAAACTGACATAAGTAATAAGCTGATCAGTATTCACGAAGACTTAAGTGATCCTGATCAGGAGCTCAAGGATGATCTAAATGAGAAACCTGCTTCAGAAGAATGTGGTGATAATGATGTGAATGAAGATGAAAGTATCAGTAATCGTGGAATTCCTCTTTATTGTCCCAACATTACTTCCCCTCCAAATCCTCACATCTATCAGGTCTATAGTCTTCATAATATTGAATTATCAGAAAAAAAACATATGCCTTTTTTGAAAAAAACATCCAGACTCTCCAATGTAATGCAGTCTAACATTTTAAACAAAAGTCTTAGTAAAGACTCATCATTTTCATCTACCAAATCCCTGCCAGATCTAATAGGAGGGACCACATTGGCAAAACCATGTAACTACATGTATCAGAGTGGAAACATAAGCAGGCATTCTGAGAGTGAGAGTGGGATAGTGAGTGAATGTGATACAGAAACTACAAATAATTCAGAAATTTTTTTGCTTAATGATATTGAAAGTAGTCAGAGTAATCCTGAAATTGGGCATGTGGAAAGTCAAGTGGATGATGTAATAAAACCAAAACTAAAGCAAGATGAAGAAGATCATACTAGTCTTTCAGATGATTTCCAATTGGCTCCTTCTGCATGTTGTGGAAGTGAAAATGATGAGGATTTGGACAGCATTACCATGTCTAACCCTGGTTGTCCAGAAGAATTGCAAGGAAAACATGATGTGTTTACATTTTATGATTACTCATATCTCCAAGGCTCCAAATTTAAATTACCAGAGATAATGAAACAGTCGCAGATTGAAAAAACACATACAGAGAGTAGTTTGTTTCATGACTTTTGTTTTGACAAAATACCTGGTAAATCTGAACATAAGTCTGGAGAGTCACAACCAGATGGGTTTATTCATGATCATACTCTGGCAAATATCTGTGGAGAATCAGATCCCAGTTCCTGTAAATCCACAGAAACTGTAAGAAAATTACCTGTTACAGAGAATACAAGACAGGCTTCAACTTTATCTCATAGTTCTTCTTTAGAATCTCTGTCTGTAGTAGGTGATTTGTTCAGCTCAGGTATTTTTAAAAGTGGAGATGGTCTTCAGCGTAGCGCCTCTTTGGAGAGCTGGCTGACTTCCTACAAAAGCAACGAAGATCTGTTTAGTCATCATGGCTCTGGAGACATAAGTGCAAGCAGTGATTCTGTTGGAGAGCTCAGTAAAAGGACATTAGATCTCTTGAATCGCTTAGAGAATATCCAGAGTCCTTCAGATCAAAAAATAAAGCGAAGCATCTCTGATATAACACTCCAAAGTAGCTCTCAAAAAATGTCTTTTACTGGACAGATGTCTCTAGATATTGCATCTTCAATCAATGAAGATTCAGCAGCTTCTCTCACTGAACTCAGCAGCAGCGAGGATCTTTCTCTCTGCTCTGAAGACATTGTACTACACAGAAATAAAATACCAGATTCAAATGCATCATTTAGAAAACATCTTAATAGATCGGTAGCTGATGAGAGCGATGTCAATGTCAGCATGATTGTTAATGTCTCCTGCACTTCTGCTTGTACTGATGATGAAGATGACAGTGATTTGCTTTCAAGTTCCACCCTTACCTTAACTGAGGAAGAGCTAGGTATCAAAGATGAAGATGACGACTCCAGTATAGCAACTGATGAGGATATTTATGAAGAATGCAATTTAATTTCAGGACTTGATTATATTAAAAACGAACTCCAAACCTGGATTAGACCAAAATTTTCCTTGACAAGGGAGAAGAGAAAAAGTAACCTCAGTGATGAAATTCAGCGCAGTAAAGAAGTTAGTAATGAGACATCAAAAGCCACAGATACATTAAGCATTGAAACATTATTGAATGGTTCAGTACAGAAAATATCAGAAAATAATGGCAATAGTAAGAATATACCCTGTGATCGTGAAAAAGGGACAAAGAGTCACCCAATGAAAGACATCTCTCAGGTTGTGAAGGATCAGCTTGTGGATGATATGGAGAATGGCAATGTCGAAAATACTCTTGGCAGTCAAAAGGAAGGTCTTGTTAAAGTAGTGGCAACCCCCAAAACTCATGCATCACTTGATGTCACAGAAGCTGAAAATGAATGTGGTGTCTGTGAAGCATTTACAGATAGTTCAGATGATTCACATATGGATGGCAAGGAAACTGTTCTGTCCTCAGCTGGATCCAGAAGCTCTCCAAGAGAACGTCAAAGTCATCTTCAGCCTGATCATCACTCTGTTGCTTCTTCTCCTGCAAAAAAGCCTTGCCTTGAATCTTCCTCAGAAATTAATTCTGTAGGTGTACAGGATACAGCTTTACAGCCATCCTTACCTAATGGTCAACAACATAGAATAAACAGCACTGAAAAATCTCCTGATTGCTGTGCAGCCTTGAAATCCAGTGAAGCAGAATGCAACTCATCAGCCAATGGTCTTGATTTGTGCTGTAACTGTGAATCTGCTGATTTTGATAAAAAAACCATGGAAGATGGCTCAGTACACAACTTTGTGAGGGAGATAATAGACATGGCATCAACAGCTTTGAAAAGTAAGTCACAACCAGAATGTGAGTCATCTGCTCCGGCTTCATTAGCACAGATCAAGGAAAAAGTGTTAGAACACTCTCACAGACCCATCCAGCTAAGAAAAGGGGACTTCTATTCTTATCTTTCACTTTCTTCTCATGATAGTGACTGTGGAGAGGTAATCAAATACATAGAGGAAAAGAGCAGTACTCCTGTGCCACTGGATTTCACAGATGAGAGAGAAAATATTGAATGCTTCTTTGAAGCCTGTCCTGAGGAAGAACGGGTTGAGCAGCAGCAGCAGGCTATTTCTAATGGTTCTTCTGAAGCACAAGTAGAGCAGCAGCAACCTATTTCTAACCCTGTTTCTGAAACATCTGCAGAGTCACTAGGTGAAGTGGCTCCAGAGTCATTAGAAGTTAAAACTTCTTCTGAAGGTAGGGATTTATCTTTCTTATGTGGGGATGGCAATGATATAAATATTCCAAATACTAACAAACAATGTGCATCAAGCAATTTGAAAAATGCTGATGATGATTTGCTGTTTTCAGATGGACAAACTGAAAGTTTGGAAAAGAATTCTCCAGAGATTAGCACTAAAGAGAATAGTGCAGGAAAATCACCTGGAACAGCAGAGAAAAGATGCGTTCCTGCTTCTGAAGAGGCTTCAGCTACAGAGTTTCAGATAAAGCCTGGTCATTCACAGAAAAAGGATGTTTTGCATCAGAACAGAAAAACTCTTACTTGTGAAGAAAATCTCCTGAAACTTCATAAGGAAAGACATATAAATATGCACAGATAGAATGTAACCCTCTCCAGGCACATAGATTATTCTAAAAACAGGTATGTACTCTACAAGTTGCACTTTTTATTTTTACTTTTTTTTTTTAACTTTTTTGTACAGTGAAAGGAGATGAATCGTCAGCCAGGGCTTCTGTTTCATGATAGTGCTATATCATTTGTTTCAGTTACACTATAATCCCAGTTTACATGCCACTAGTCAACAAATGCAGTGAATACTAATTGCTTTTTGCCCTTTGGCTTTGCACTGACTGGAGCTGCTCCCTTCTGGAACAAGTCTGCTATTTTGCAGAACCTGGGAATTCTTCAAACATAATATATCAGCCTCCTTTCCCTCCTCAGCTGAGGGAACCAGAAACCAGCTCTGCTCATTGACATCCTTCTCTGCAGTCAGCTGGTCTTAGGAGAAATTCAAAAGCACTTGATGAAGCTGAACTTCCAGTTCTACAAGAACTAATTTATTTAACTAGTGAGTTGGAGTTCTACAATATTTCCAGACAAACCATTAAGAATGGCTAAGCAGACTGGAGAACAGAGAGATAATAACTAATCTCTTGATGTCAGTTTACCATGCTCTAAATTCAGTAAGCCATTATTAAGAACACAATTATGACAACACAGTGTTAGACCAAAAGCTGAGGTTGCCAAAACAACAAATCTTCACAACTTCCTGAAAGTATATAATGTGAGGGTAATGGAGATGGAAACTGATAGTCACCCTGCAGTACGGCAACTTTTGGTTCTATTTTGTGGTAAGCATTTTGAAATATGAATGAGATGGTGGAACCTAAGGCAAAAAGGTGGTCCTGATCTCTACCAATGTTTGAAAGTGGTTCAAATCTGGACTTTCTGACCTCACATAAATGTCAAACAATAACTAACTGCACGTTTAACAACAGACGAGGATCTCTAAAGCAACTTTTGGATCAGTTCCTAGCATGCAGCACTGCTGCTTTGAGTCTCACTAGTTTGGTGACCCAAAAGCCAGCACAGCTCTATCAAATGCCATTAGTCTTTGGAAAGACTCCTCCAGTTGACCACAGCCAGAACGGCAACTCCATATGCCAATCCAATTCCAAATGCCACTGCTTGCCAGTAGCTGCAGCAAGAGAATTTCCAATAAAACACAAGACTAAACATGGGACAGGTTTCCCTGAGAAGTTCTTGAATCTCCACCTGTGGAGATTTTCAAAATTCAAGTGGGCGTGGCCCTGAATAATCTTTTCTACCTTTGAAAACAGCCTTTGTACAGGAGGCTGGACCAGCTGATGTTCAAATTTCCTTCGAACCAAAGGAATCATTATGCTATGATTCCATGATGTTGCCAGGAGAAAAGGCTGTTATTCATCACTGCCCATGGAAACCATTAGTACTCTCCTGCTGCAAACTATGTAGCTGTAGCAGAGGATCTCATCCTATTTTTAAAAAATACATTTCTTTGCTGCTCTTAGAGATCTAACTTTCTCATTTATTTTGTTGTGTTATATTACTATGCTTTGGGCTTTTCATTTATTGGTGGTTTACCCAGCATTCACACATTCACGTATGTATATCTAGCAAAGCCTTTAGGTTATGACAACAATAGCTTGCCGCTATCTCAACACATCTCTGTTTGACTAATGCTTTATCTTGGAACCATCACAGCAAAGAGGATATTTCTGGAATGGCTTTGAAATAGGCTATCATGACCTGCTGATTACCAATTAGGTTAATAATTGGACACATCCAAACAACTGGAGAAGCAATGGAAATCAACTATGAATTACAAAACTTATAGATGATACTATGTATTCTAGAATTAAATTAAATGGATTATGTGTATATAGAAGCCTCTATTTGGAAACTGAGATGATGACAAAAGTCTGAGGTTGCTAACTGAAAATGATGTAAACATAAGCTTTCCAAGTTACTGTTTTATTAGTTTTCTTATTTTTTCACTCATTTTTATAGTATTATTTTGAGGAAGAATACTTGCTGTAGTGACTGATTTTATCCTTGTTCTCATTCTTTCACTGATGAAGATAATGACGTCTTTTCAATTTATTAGTACTTTTCCTCTGAGGATCTCAAAATACTGCGTAAACTTACCTCACTCTTCAGAACTTCATAGTTACTTGCATGATAGCCAGCTGGTTTTTTTTAATAAGACTGGATATAAAAAATATGCGGTTTGTGTGAGGACTAAGATTGGACATAGAGGATAGATTTAATAATAAATGCCCCACAATGCAATAAAACAGAATGCAGAATCTGTATACAACAACTTAATACGGTTATGTTATAGTTTCCACTTTTGCCAAGGGGCTGACATATTATTTCAAGAGAACAAAGCCCTTCACACTACGTTCCCACCTTTTATACATAGGAAGATACTCTGGTTCTTGACTTGTACATATAGCATCACTTCCATGGGAACTATGTACTGTATTATTCCCAGTAGTAAAGTTCTAGAATACATATAGTTTATCTCTGATACACCAAAAATGAAAATATGAGCTGCTAGGTTTGGTTTCACTAAAGTCTGAGCTCCCTTCCCCCATTCACAAGCTTGATGCTTTAACTTCATCTCTCATGCTATGGGGAATGAATTACAGAAGCAATCTATCCTAATTTGTTAACTTATTCAAATAACAGTTATTATACTTAACTATGCTAAAGATTATCTTTTTGGTGGCAGATTGTTTATTTTTTGATGAGGCTAATTACTGATTTTCCAAAGGTAATTTACATTTATTACTAATACATCTTTTAAAATGTGACAGATAAATGTTGTTCCCATAAGTGTATTATGAAAAAAGTTACTATTTAAAAACACATTATTTAATTTGAAAGATAAATGGCAAACACCATTATTTTTCCTGAAGCACCTGTGCTGTAAGCTCATTTAAATGTGTAATTCCATGTGTAGCTGCAATACTTAGAAAGAAAAAAATCTATAGTATATGTGTACCTTAAATGCATAATGAGAATTCAAAGCTGAAAAAGGCATGGTTTCAAATGTAGGTTGATTTTGTACTGTTTTAGTATTTACTTTGGCTGTACAGGAGAATAAAACTAATAGTGAATAAATATTTTTGTCAAATGTTGCAATCCTGTTGTTTAACAGTGTGCTACAAAAGAAAAAAAAGACCGTTGTGGGAAAATTATAACAATTCTATGGGCAGGCTAAAAAATATCTCTGACAGCACTGACTAGTCTTTCACATGAGCCAACACGGAGTTCTGCAACAGAGGTGCTCATAAAACTATGCTGATTTTATTTCTCAGTTAGGGGTCACCTTGAAAGATCTATCTGTACATGAGATCATGTGATCTTCTGCTGTCACTGTGACCCATGACTCACCAAAGGGATGGGAACTTTTAGTTACAAATTCAATATGATTAGAGATCAATACATTCAGGACATTTATGTGTTCTATCCAAAGTCTTTTCTAGAGGATGCCTTAGAATTCTGTGTGTAATCTGTTAGTTCTTACAAGTAAATCCAAAAGCTATTTCCTTACTTCTGTAACTTAAATTTAGGTTTTAACTTAAGGGAAAAATAATTTACTTGCACTTAAGAAAACTAAATTGATTTTATCTGACAGTGCTGCAATATTAGATAGAATATTCTGCCACTTACTATCACCAGGAGAAACCCAGCACTGATGCTCAAAGAGCCTGACTGTTATTTCTTGCTCAGCAATAGATTTTTTTATATGACTTTTTCCTTCCTTGTCTCAGTTTTTTTAGCAACAAGATAATGAGAATAATGATCAAAGGGACCTATGAAGAATAGCTTATTTACTTAAAGGTATTTTGAGATCCACAGATAAAAGATGGTACATAAATGCAAAGGACTGTTAGTTATTTACTACAGAAGAAAAAAAACAAGTTTACATAATAGTTATTATGTATTAATTTACTTTTAGAGACTGGAACTACAATAACAATCTAAATCTTTGCTTACTTTTTTTTTTCTAGAGATTTTTATAGGGAAGTAAATAATAGAAAGTTTCTTTATAGAGTTTAAAACAGTCTGGCTTTTTAGCTCCTTACAGTACCTGACTTTAAAAAAGCTAAATAAACAAAGAATCTTGTATTGAAATCTATTAATTACATAATTTTTGAAAAACTTGACATAATCCATCAGTGAGAATTTTCTTACTCATGCCAGAACTGTAGAAACCTTTTGATACAATCTTGCCCTTTATTCAGATCAGTTCTTCATTAATATCTAAACAGACGATTGAGCTTTTCTCTATTTTCAAGTAAGTGTATTTCTTGTATAAATGGGGAGGGATTGTGGTCAGTTACAGCAAAGAAGATCAAAGGAGATGGTAACTGGATAGATCCAGATATTCCTGCTTAACTTGGAAGGCACATAATGCATGTCTGGAGTGCCTCCTAGGAAATGCCTATGAGATGTATTTTGCACTAATCTTTGAGCTGTATTCTGACAGTTATTTCTTCATAATTCTCATCATAAGCCTATGTTCTCTGCTAAATAGTTTAACCCTAAACTCTGAGCTGGATAATTCTATAGTATGCAAATTCAACTCATTGCTGGTACTAGAAATGTCTAAATACCTATTTACAATTTAAAAATGCAGTGGACACTGACAATTCTATTCATGGACCACTTCTGTGACAATCTTTTCCTCTTCTCCATGGAAGTCTCATGATATATGTTTGCACAAATATTAAAACAATTGTTGGATAGATCTTTTTGTTGCTTGACTTCTGAAAATTTCTATGTTTTCATTGGTTGGTGCACTTCTGAGTGTGCTGAAGGTAAGTTCGCAGGTAAGGATGAGGACAAGATCCAGGGAAAAGGTCTGATGTGATGAATACTCTTGTTTCTTTGGAAACAAAGTCTTTATGAAAATCAGTGACTTTTCTACATCAGTTCGTTTTTTTACACTAACTTGTACCTCAGGCTGTTAATAGTCATTGTTTGCCTACTGTATGCTTCTGCATTAAAGGCTCTGGCATGTGACCATTAATGGCTATCTATTATTGTTCTGGAAGACCTGTGTTTGGAAAATAAAACTTCATTTTCTGTAACCTACTATTACTTTTTTTGTTTCCTTTTAGAAACTTGGCTGCAATTCAGGTGCAGGTTCATCCTGTAAACCCTGGGATGACCTCCAATTCCATTGTATCACTGCCTTTCATTACACTGACTCCCAAGACAAATTTTTTTTCCAAATGTGGTTTGTCCATGTTGGCTTTGTGGTCAGGCTGCATATGCTAGTCCTATTTCAGTGATCATTTTGTATTGTAGCAAGGCCATTTGCTTTCATATGGATTCCACTCCCAAGCTACCTCTATTGACCTCCCCTTCCTAAACTGGATGCTCCTGTACTACTTATCACTGGTTCTGTTCATTAAAGTTCTATAGAATTCACAATCAGTCGGGTTCATCTTTTCAGAATTGTACCTGTCAGTACTCTTCTATTTTATGTAACAAATTTAATATTTATCTGTATAATGCATAAGTTTATTGAAACTATTTTGCTTTTAAAGTGACTATTTTGTTGGATTGCAGCAAAAAGAAGTCATTGGTCCTCCTAATTCAATACATCTAAAAATTAAGCAATTAAAATAAATGGCATTTTATTTATTTAATTTAAAAATTTAATCTATGCAACACTTCAAGAAACAACTACATAGTGTTGTATATTAGAAACTGTTGACATTCTACTGAATTAAGTATTACATTTTGGGTTTTTATGCTTCTTGAGGTGGTAATGAGAAAAAAAGTTTTTAAAAAATGTGTGCCTTGCTGTATTTCTTATACCATTTATTAAAAAGCTGCTTTCACAGTAAAATTATGTTGGTTTGAAAGGAGGAAATAGCAAGGTTAAGATGTGTGAATAATTTCTGTATATATGTATAACCAACTGCAAACATTGATGTATAATGACAGTATAAAATGCTTTCATGTTTGTGATGTCCAGTGATGTGGAAATTATAAGCCTTAAAACCATTAGATTGCATGGTAATTAGAATTGGCATAATAAACATAGTTTATTGGGGAAAAAAAAGCAGAATTGGTGATCTGTTTTACCTGCGTTCCAAGCACAGAATGCTTTATCAAAATTCAGAAGAATATGGTTTTCTTTGCAAGTATTTCCTAGAGATACACGACTCCTTAACTGGTGAAGATATGTATTATCTAACTCAGAGGTAAAGAACTTTGTCATTAAAGATTCTGCAGGTATTTTAGGCCAAACAAGGAAACAGAAATATTAAGTATCTTTTATAGTATTTTATAGCAGATCTTTTCATTGTTTATCAGTAACAGTTTGTTGTGCAATTCTTAAAATTTCATTCATTTACGTAATTATATTGAATCAGTTCTCCCTATCTAGACGCTCTAGCAGTTGGCTGTTTTGATGGCTTAGATTGTACATTTCAAGTGCTTTTATATTTTGCTAAAACTATATTGAGTGCCCAAAAAAAAGCCAGCCAGCCAGCTTCATAAACTAACTCTGAAAACGTGGCATTCATCTCCTAAAAACACTATTGGGCAGGAATGTCAGGAAATTTAAAAGACAAGCAATGCCCTCTGATGCCACCTTTAATCATTATTTTTCCAAATATAAAAATGTTTTTACAAAAAGCTTCAACATTCCTACTTTAAAAAATGTACATCAGTTTGACAAGCTTAGAGAAACTACACTGACCAGTAGATATATTAATACAACACTGAAGTAACAGGTATTTAAAAACAATCTCATGTTTTCCAAATTATTAACAGCTTCCTATTACTGCAAGAGGCAAATTATTTGTCTCTCTATGTAAATTTCCACAGTGTAGCCTTAGGCAGGTGTGTAGGGCAGCAGCAGCAATTCTGAAAGTATAAATAAAAAGTATTTACTGTGTGAACCTTTTGAATCTGCAGAAATTTCTGCACTTGCATATCTTGTATCATGTGCAAGTCTAACAGGTTAACCTATAATTACCTAAAATGTATAACAATATAGCTAAAGACCACTTTATTATATTTTAAATATTTTTAAGATATATATATATAACATAATTCAAAATATAACTCCTATTTTTAGTAAAATTTTTGCAGTGACAATTATATTCATTTATGAGTTATCTCAACCATGATTTTTAAATGGTCTTGACAGAAGAATTGAGTTTAAAATTACTCTTCTTTTCTCCCTAGCATTTTCTGGTTTATGCTGTATTTTTTTAAACTTACTTTGACTATAGTCATACCTTACACTGTGACAATAGGCAAACTAATAAGTCAGAGGCTTTTCAGATCTGTCATCTCACCCAACAGACTGTGCAGAACTCCATCAATTACTTGTACCATTCTATTAGGCCATTTGCCACAAATTCACTTTTTTCCTGGGGGAAAACAGTATTACTTGTCAAATCAATAAACCCCATATTCATCATACAATATCCGGAATATTATATGGCCACAACTCAAATTTCTGTGGTTCCTTTCTGAAAGACTGGAACATTTTAATTTAACCAGTAATCCCAGATCTATATTATTTGGTCTCATGAGATAAAGTCATCATTTTTATGACTGTGACGCAAGACCCATCATTATCAACTACTCCTTTTTTGGCTAGAAGATTTACCCTTTTAAAATTTTTATTCTCAGAATTGACTTTGCTGTCAATAAAAATTGATTTCTAAAGTAAAACGCTGATGTATATATTCCACAGGACTGTTTCCTGTCTTAGCATAAGTCATGCTTATGGCTATATTGTACTGGTACTTCTTACAATTTCCTAAAGGAAAATATTGGTATGGTGTAAAACTAATGTTGATATACCAAGAGTACCTCTAAGATCAGCCCATGCAGAGAGTCCTGTACAGAACTCATCCTCTGCTGGTGAAATTCTTTTGTGGTGCAGAAGAATGCTGCAAGCTTTCTGCAGAATTTATTCCCTACTAAAGTTCCATAGGCTGCTTTTTATTCCACACACTCCCTGGCTCATGCTTGAACAACATCTGCAATGTGTGAGGAGACCATTTGACAGCAATGGCCCTGACACATGGATCTCCTTTTCCTGCCTACTTCACATTCCTCCCACAGAGAGCCAGAGCTCTCCAGCTCTAAGCAAAGGCAGCGCACACTAACACTGGGGCTAAAACACATGCCTGGGACTACAATATAAAATGGTTTTTGCAATCATATTAGTTTTAAATATGGATAGACTTCTAAGCCTTGTTCCCTGTCTTTCTCACTTACTGGTTTGCATTTTTCCCAAGGTAAGTAAAAGATTTTTAGTGGAACACTGCCTCTCTACCACTGTACTGGTAAGAAAATCAGGTGGTATCTCCATGTTCTTACGGTTGTTTGTGCTGTTCATTGTATACATGGGTACACATCAGCATACAAACACATGAAAATACACTGAAATTGTTCCTGTTTGGTTTGCAATAAACTCAAATAAAGAGTTGCTCATTTGGACATTTAGACAACATCTCGACCTTCCTCCTTGGTAACAGGATGCACAGATTACATAGCCTTCCACACCACATATTTTAGCATTTCATTCCAATTCCCCTGTGTTGAGGAAAACAACATATTTTGAATAACGTGTATCTGGTAAGAGGGCTGCTTTTGTTTTTTTGGTCTTTTCTTTTTGGCCGGAAGACATCAGGAGCAATGTTGTAAATTTTCCTGTGCTGTTGTGCGCAGAAAAGGGGTTACTGATGTTTAGGCCAGACTGTACTAACACTTGGCTCAGGAGGATTAACAGGGATGTCAAGTTCTTAGCCAAGTCAATCTCCTTCACTGACAAATTTTTACAAACTTATTCCTAATAATAGCATCACTTTGAGAGGGATTTTGGCCAACAAATGACATCTGATCTATTGCCTTCAGTGCTGTATGTCTGATTTTTCAGTCGCCCTGTCTTTTATGCCTTTTCTACCATCCTGAAAAGCTTACATTTTTCATATGACTACCGTTTGCTCAGTAAATACACGTTCGTCCCTGATATTAGAAATGTCTTAAAGGACTATGCCATAAGTGAACTTGGCATTACTTAAGTCTATGTACTGGAGGAATTCTAAGTGCTCCAGTGCTTTAAAAATGGAATTTCCTTTGCAATAGCAAGTAGTATTACTTTATTTATGGTGAGTGGAGAAATAAACTAAGTTAAAACTGAAGTTAGAATTGTATAAATCAGTAATTTTAGAGTACAAATATTACTGTTATAGTTATTGTCAAACTAATTATTAAAATCTACAAGAATTACAGAATTATATCATAATTAACATTAAATTAAATATGGTATGAAAAGAACAGTTAAATAAGTAAATGCTTTTACCTCTGCCATATGCTGAGCCCATGTCTCTGTGACATTCTGGGAGTGGAAGGGAAAATAATCTTTAAAACACATAAAATATTTTAAAGATTTTTCTCTTTCTTGCAATTAGTGTAAGGATGTTTTGAATGCAGCAAAGACCTAGTTGTAGCATTTTCCAAATATTATGAGAGTGACAGGGAAAGGAAAACATGTTTGACAAGGTTTCAAGAAACAGTGGAAAAACACAAACTATTCTTGATGCACTTCATTTACAGAATGAAAAAAATCAGACTTTGGAAGAACTGCTAGTCAACATCAACCATATATTCAAAATATTTTCCTTTTTTTCATGGGGAGAAAAGTGCTACTGAAAATAACATGCCCTTAGGCAAGGTGTGTCAATTTCTCATACAGGCTATGGTGCATATATACCCGAATTTCTGCTCTGTAGCTCTGGAATAAAAAACCTGAACCTAGAATTCACTTTAGAGGGCATAGGTTTGGTTGTTTCCTAGTAAGGAAGAGGACCAGATTTGGGCTGAGAAATTTGCCTCTAACAAGCTTGAAAAAGAAATTGCAGCGAGCAGATTTTAAATAATACACAACGGTGGACAAAAAAATTATAACAGGAAAAGAAAACAAAACATCAATTATTCCATAAATCCTAGTAGTCTCTGCCAGTAGTTTAATCAAGAATACTCTAAGTTGACTAGCATTATTGTAGTTCTATTAACTGATCGTTATTTATCCTGACACACTGATGTTAGACAAATCGGTGCCTCTCTACAGTTTTTGCTTTACGTACCTCAAAGTAGGGCTTTTCAAAGCATTGAAAAGATTATGGAAATGTCTTTTCGATGGTTGAAATGGTCGCATGAATCAAAAAAACAACCCGACGTCATAGTTTTGTTGGGTTGCTATCTGTGCCAGCTTAGCTGATCATTGCTGCTTTTGGCCATATTTTGTGGAAGCAAAGCCTTTAAAAAGCTTTTCATGCACATAGAGCTCAATTTTCCACTATTAATATGACTACTAAAGAAAGCTTCCTCTGTAAGGAGTTTGCCTTAAATGAGAACACAAATGTTTCTGAAACCTGCTGCTGCTCATTTTATATATTTCTGCATCTTATCCCCTGGTCTTCCAAGCTGCACAGTTCTCCACTCGTACATTTTCTTCTTGCACAACTCAGGAACTAAATAAAGGGTTTGCAACTAATGCTTGTAAGGACAATTTACAGGTAATGCTTTAAAAGGTGGGCAAGTGGCGCCAGAGCCATAGCGGCTTGGAGTGAAGAGAAAGTGGCTGACAGGAGGAATTCTAAGTGCTTTGGTGCTTTAAAAATGGAATTCCCTTTGAAAAAGCAAGTAGTATTATTTTATTTCTGGTGAGTGGGGGAACAAGCTAAGTTAAAAGTGAAGTTAGAATTGTATAACTCAGTAATTTTAGAGTACAAATATTACTGAGATACATGATGCTGAAGCTGTGCCAACTAGGCTGGAGGGAGGATTCAGATCGAGAAATGTCATGCTGGCTGATAAAAGAAAAAGGAGAAGCAGAGGAGGAGGTGGAGCCTCAAGGATGGTTGATGGGAGCTAGCTTTGGTTAAAATATTTGTAGAAGGATAGGAGCATACACTGTTTTGATACAGGTTTATCTCTATTGCTAGACTTGTTATTGGAAAGTGTAAAGTGATACTATTCATGAATACTCATTTTTCTGAATCTGCTGTTCAGTTATGCCAAGCATATCAATCAGGTGTACCATTGTCAGTTAATTAACATTTGATTGCATTAAACACAGGGTGTTGAAGAGGAGGTTTCTTCTTGGAGGGGGAGGGGTATCTGTGTGATTTCTTTGGAGGGTCAGGGATGTGTTCTTAGTAATTATTGTCAGCTGTGAGAAAAGTCAATCTGTAATTTGTTAGTACATATTTCCATGCCATTCACCACTCTTTATGGTCACAGTAAGATGGGAAGACAAAGGCAGCAAGTATATCAGCACCTTAGTCCTCAGCCATACCATATATTGCATCCAGAAACATAAATGTTTCCTGTGTAGAAGTAAAACGTGAGAAAGGAAAGGCAAGGCAAGGCAAGGCAAGGCAAGGCAAGGAAAGGAAAGGGAAAGGAGAGAAGAATGGAGGGAGAGGGAGAAGGAAATTTTATTTATGCCTATAGTATATAACCATTTGATAGCATTTTGTAACATAATAGACATGATAGCATTCAAAATAAGGAATGATTTGGTTAAGATAAATCTGTCTTTCTTCTTTTCCTAGCCCCACAATAACAAGTCACTCATGGAAATGGACTGGTAGTGAATTCAGACATGATGGAAGGAGATACTATACTCCTTCACATGATACATAATTAATCTGTGGAATTTCACTTTTTCAAGAAATTATTGAGTCAAATATGTTAGTGGGATTGTAAAGGAGTGTAAATATAGAATAGGGAGCTGTGCCAAGAGAGGAGGTTAGTCCAAATGAATTACAGTGGAGAGCAAACTTCATTCTCCATGATGAAATCTATTGTCTGCTGAAAGGACAGGGGAAATTTCCCAAACTCAATGCAAAATTGACTAAAGCAAGATGGAAGATTTCTGTCTTTGTCTGAGGCAATCAAAAATGAGCCAACGACAGACTCAAGACACATACAAAATGCACAGAAAATATCTGGATATCTTTTCCTTACTCATCATTCCACTGTTGAAAATGAAGATGTGTCGTCAGAACCAAGTTATTTCAAGTATTTGACAAGCCATTGTGTCGTAGCATAAAAAAAAAATCACAATTATGATTTTGTGGATAATTATAACCAGCTTTTCATATGTTGCATTTAACATATACATGTTTGGCCAGAAGGAGTTGACTGTGATAAATTATATGTCAGTAAAGAAATCACTCGTAATTCAGGCCAGCTGGATAACAATATTTCGGAAGAATACCCCTTCTTTAATCACATACATTGATGGAGGAATGCTCATGAGCACATCAGTACAGCTCCATTCTTTCCATGGGTACTGACATCTTAAGCTGCTCTACACAATGAATCACCTTGTCAAATAAAGTGCGGAATGGAAAACTGTGTTCGAACTGATCTGATATAATGACATTTGCAACAACATATTTTAGGTGATAAACCGATAATAATAATTATATTTGTCTTAGACTTTCATGGTACTTTGAAAGTTTTATGCAATAATATGCACTTGTTTTTTTTTTTTTCATTCAAGACAATTCTGTACCAGGACTTTTACTTCATGCGTCTTCAAGAGAAGCCTGGAGAGAAACTATATTTTACATGCAACTGGAATTCTTAATTTTTAAATTTTCTTATGAAAAAACCTATATAGTTTCAACTGCAAGCCAACTTGTATATCCTCACACAAAGATTCAGGTGGCTATTTTAGAATATGGTATACACTAAAATTATTTTGTTATGGTTTTTCAGTGGTTATCAACAATACTTATCTTTACTGATCCTTACTGTGACAGTAAACATACTAATGAAATACATCTCAAAGTGTCTCAAGCTTTGTAAAATTAAAATTATGATTAAAACTAAAATAATGATGAAAAATCATGTTAATCTTAGAAATCTACATTCTAATAAATAGTTTTTATTGTATACTCATTAATTTTATGCGAAGACAAAAAAGAAATTCCAGGAACACGCTTCCTGTCACTCTTGCCACTACCAGAACAATGTTCTCGGTTTGCCCTGTCTCACCTTCTGCAACTGGCATCTGTGAACAGAGGCTGAGATTTCATCAAAACAGATCTGCAGCTGAACCCTGGCTTCTGTGAACAGGAGCTGAGATTTCATCCAGCTCCTCTAAAAAGGAGTTTGACATGACATTTTTAGAGGTATTAGAACTGCAGTTATTTAGTATCTGCAACAAACACATAGAGATCTGGTGCTGTGGAAAAATGGGCCTCTGGGGAAAAGCTTGACTTTCAGCACTGAATATGTGTGTTGAGCTAGAAAACAAAGGCTTAAGAATGTGAGAGAAACGTCCCAGACACTCTGGTGAATGGCAGCTGACAGTCTTTAATAGGTAAGAATGAAATCACAGATAATTCCTCGGAAAGCAGAATTTGATAAGTGATGTATATGAGCCAGCACATGGAGTAGAGTGATTTGGTGTGGCTTCTGCACAACGAAGGAAATCATTTCTCAAGGTAGGTATGGGCTACTGACAGAACTATTGCAGTGTCTACAGTTATGTACTTGAATCTAAAAGCTACCTAGTAAATATATCATCTTTACAATATTATTTGCTGAAACATCAGTTTGGATAAAAATGTCCTTATCTTATGCTTCATTACCAATGAGACAGCACACCAAAATGTTCAAATGAACATCTCATTTGAATAATTTCCCCCAGTCCTTCTTTTGTGCCTATATTGCTATTTCTGCCTTGCACTAAAGGTAACAATACAGTAGTTTTTGGGAGAATATCTGTTTGTTATTAAAAGGTCAAAACAAACTACCTCCCAACACTTCCTCTGTACTCCTTCTCTCAAATAAACACATTACATGTTTCCCATCAGCCAAATTTTAAAAAGAAGCAAAGCTACATAGTATAAAGTTCTTCCATTTATGGCCATCCACTTGTAAAAATAGGTCTGAAGTCCTTAAGTGTAGTTTCATTGTGACAATCTTAGTGAACAGAAGCCAAGCTCTTCCTACACAAGGATCCATAAATAGTGGATCTGAAAAGGGAGCTCTTGCTGTTTCATCTACTAGTAATGCCTGCACCATAAAGCAGGCTACAGACACTCATGGTTTGTTTTGCATATCAGGAAATTAGGTTCTCAACAGAGAGAACACAGTTAGAATGAAAGGGGGAAAAGATCTTTGAGTATTTCTTCCTCTGCAGTGTTGGAAAGTGGAAGCTGGAAAGTGAGGTCTTGTATTCACTAGGGCAAAGCAGTGCATAAACAAACAAATAAGTGGTGATACTAGATACAATATGGGAAACTGGATGAGACTAGTTGCTTAAAACAGGCAGTATTGTTACGATGTAAAACAATGCCAGAGTGGCCCCAGAAATAGTCAGTCTTTATGCTAGATAATTTTCCATTACAGAGGTGGAAACAAGAAGCAACTAATATGAACTCATAAAAGTGCTAATGAAGCGGGATGAATCTGCCTAAGGAATCAGATGGCCAGCACCTGTTTGAAGTGTGGCAAATGACTGAAAGAAGTATTGCAGTGCCTTTGCTTAGCACAAATCTTTGAACACCTTTGCATATTGTCTGCTTAAAAAAGGCATAGTGATTTCCTTGTGCTATAGCTGTTTCATCCAGACTATACTTCATCACCTGCCAATACTTTTGGCTAAGTAGCATTCTAGCATTTTAAATATGGTAAGCTTGCTATGGTGTTGCATATTACTTGCTATTTTTCATTATCTCATTCTAGACATAGAAATCTCTTTCAAGGTTCGGTTAGAAAGAGAAGGTTTAAAACTTAATTTATTTCATAATTAAATCTTTACTTCCTACTGTAGTAAATATTTTGGAAAAAGGAAACATAAATGCCTGTGTTCTAAAGAAATTTATCAATTAAATAATACATTAACTAGCTGTATATTTTAATTTGCATTGCAATTTGTGATCCTTGCTGCCAACACTAGATTTTGCAGAATTTAGATCCTTTTCACAATTCAAGTTGTTAAATTCATGGTGCAATAAAACATGACAAATTGCCCTTTAGTACTGGCTAATGACAGAGACCAAGTTTATTTGCAGCATACCATGTAAATTAGAATATAAACATGAAAAAAATAAACAATTACAGGAAAATATCTTTAAATGGATCTTTCAGATAATTCTCCTAGATTAGATGATAGACTATTGCCTGGATTTCAGTTCCTGGCTACTTGTGCAAGACTAAGCGTTTAATATTTTTTAAGACAAAAATGAAATTGTTATAGCAGTATTAACTTGTTTTACAATCTAAGAGTTAAGAGTATTTATATAAGACATTACTGAAAGGCTCAGTTTTTGTTAGTGTAAAAACAGAAGCTTTAATGTTTTTATATATTTAATTCTCTGTGTATTTCTAGTGCTTGTATATGAACTCTGGGCAGCTGAATAATTTAGCAATTCCAAAAAGCGCACTTACTTTTCCTGTCCCAACCATTACTGGCCTCTTTGCTCTCCCCATGGCTAGACAAGCCCATACTTTTGCAGAGAACAAAAAACTCTTATTCCCCTCCCTTTTGAAAGGCACAGAAAGCTGACCATAAATACAGGGAAGAAAGTGTAAAGAAAAGTGTGCCTCAGAAAGGGGACTAGTATGGGGGCTCCACAGCAATAGTAGAAGAGACACAGTCTTTGCTTACACTGGAGCAACCTTGAATTTTCTTAAAATCAGTCCAGTAAGGCCAATATCCAAGTTCTAAGGCTGCCCAGAGGAAAAGGTTTGCCAGACTATAATCTTTGTGGAAAAGTTCTTCCTTGACCTTTTTTGCCACTGTATGTCTACGACAGCACAGGGAGGTCAAAAGTGCACTAGTTGTTAGCACCAAAGATGAAGCTTAACCAGACACTGAGAGCAATGATTGTCAAACGGCTCCATTTGCAAGACAAGAAGTGTATCCTTAGCAGAGCAAGGGGGATGAAAGAGATTATTTTCTAGGGGTCACATTTGTTCTTCTTTTTTTGACCTCTCTCAAGTTTGCAAAAGAAGCAGTGAGAGCTTTCTATAGCAAAGAGGTGCAACAAAGAGAACGGGACTGTGCTTTCCTCATCTCTTCTCTGCTAGTCTTCCAGCCTCAGTTATGCCTTTCTTTCTTTCTCTTTCATAAGAGTCAGTGAAAGCAAAATAATTGAATACAGAAATTAAAAGGACAATTTCAAGTGCCTATAATTACATTTTGAAGCCCTTCTTAGAAGCTGGATCTGAATTTGGGGTAGGGTTTGGAGTTCTTGTTTGCTTCTTTTACTACCTCCCCAGTTTCTGTCTTTAGTACCAGTATGGCAGCCACACCTAGGAGCCTTACCCATGGATCTGTGAGATTCAGGAAAGGAACAAGTTGTTTCTGTTTTTCATTTTGAGCTGCCCTCTGTTTTTTATTGACTATCGCTTGAAATGAACTAACCAGATTTAATCTCTGGTTCCCATAAACAACTTCATTCTGGGCGGTGGAACATTGCAGGACACCGGAGGGTTGCAAAGCCATGCATATTCATGCCTTGGTTGGCAGGGCCCACACCACAAGGGTACAAATACAAAATGTTGCATTTCGTTGCATTGAAGAGAGACCCTTAATAGGTACTCAGAGTTCTGAAGACACTGCTGTGATACTAGAGCAATTTATAGACATACCTCAGCTGAGTTTAAACTACTTTGATTCCTCTTAGAAGCAGGCAAAACATATCCAAAAGTTGTTCTAGTTCTAGAATGTTAAGGTCTTGAACTTGAAATAATAATTGAAGTTTTGACCTAACACTGAAGTCTTCAGGCTATCATATATTGACAAGAGGAATTATTTGTCAATCAAAATGATATGCCTTTTTTTAATAATTAGTGAGTATGAAACTCATTGCTTCTCTGCTCTTTGATAAAACATCAACGTGGTGGATAAATGAAGGGGTTATTATAAGGCACAGTGTGAAGTAGTTACTGATTTTTGCACTTCTCCACTGTGACCTAAAATTCAAGTTTGACCTCATTTTTAAAGATCAAGGAGAGGGGAAGAGAAGTTCTAAGCAGAGGTGACTAAGAAATGTGTTTCAAAGTAATTGACTGAAACACAGGATAAAACTCCCTAAGTTACCACAAAAAATAGCTATTGATTAGGTTTTCAAACACTCCTATCTTGACAGAGTAGTTAACAATCGAGATATCACTTGATAAACTTCCCTATAGTGGAAAGCTCAGATTGTGGCCAAATACTTCACAGCTATGCAAAAATATTTTTTTAAAATGCGGCAAGTCAGATAGTATCGAAGTCTAAGAAAAGAGAAGAAATTCTGACAGTAATGGGCTACATTGTTTAGCTTCAAATGGGATTTCATGTACCTTTGCAAAGCTCTCTATCATAGGAATGTATTTTGTGATTATTTTTCTTATGACTTTAACTTATGTTTTACTGTCAGTCATCAATATTTGTTTAACACATGGAAAAGTTCTGTTTAAACATTCCCTCAAACTACTTGGCTAAACTTGCTATCCATTGGGTGCCTCAGAGGATAAATTATTGAAATCTAAGCAGACTAATACCTTGTGCTTATTCCCATGGCTATCACAGAATTTTGCAGTTGGAATGAGCTTTAAGCCAAAATTTTATTCAATGGAAAACTTTGCCTGCCTTATAAAGTAAACAGGTTCAAGTTGCCTCTCAAGTTTGGGAGGAGCCCTTAAGTATCCCTAAATGTGGGAAGGATAGGCTGGCTGTCCCTGTGAGCCCAATGAGCAGCTTTTCAAAGGTGCTTTTCATAACTAAAACTCAAGCAGGCAGCTCCCAGGTTACAAGGAAAACCTAGGAATTGTTAAAAAATCTTTACAGGTATTTTCATCTTGTTCTTGAATATCTTCACATCAGATAATGTTCTTCTGAAGAGACTAAAACATCATCTTTAATGGGACAAAACTGTCACTATTTTATTCCGATTTCTGGACTGATTCAAAACATCGTTTTCCTGATAGTTAGAAACTTTCCTCTGATTTATTTCCTATGAACAAGAATCTCTATCAACAAGATATTAATGACAGTTATGATGTATAAAATATTTCATAGTTAAGACACAACGTCTTTCTACCTTGTTTAATAAAAGATATTAAATGGGTGTTAAATGTCCTCAGTTTTGTAATTTCCACATTACCTTGATTCTATTAATACTTGCCTTCTCTAAAAATTGTGCCCTACTTCTTCCTGTCAACTGCAACTGTTTGTCTCACTGTCTACAATTCCTGTTAAAAGCTTAGAAGGTATGGCATTTGCTATCAAGACTGACAAAAGAGAATTTTCCCCCATTTTCTTAGACAGGTATCTTCTAAGAAGTTTTAGAATTTCACAGTACACCTCTAATGTCGCAAAACACCTTTAAAAATACCCTCTTGTTTCACTTCAAAGGAACAGGGGGGGAAAAAATAACAGAAACTAATCCATTCTTACAAAACCAAGATCTGAATAGAGAAAATGCCCCTCCAGTGCTGCTGTAGACATGGTTGGTTTCCTCCACACTCTCTGCAGCTCTAAAAGCAAGAAAGAACATCATGATCTAGTGCAAAATAACTGAATGTAGGTCTCAAAACTGGGGATCTTAATCCATATTTGAGTCTTAAAACAAGAGAGTCATTTTTCAGAAATTCTGATCGCCCCCATTTAAACTACAGATTTCAAATTAGGTCATGTAGATTGAATTTAGGCTCCCAAACTTGAAATACCTAATTTAGGTGCCCCAAAGTCATTAAATCTGATGATCTGAATGCTTTGCAGAGCTGTCAGACAACTTTTAATTATCAAGGCCTATATTAAATATAGCTTTCACAGATAATATGGCTTGTGGCTCTGTCTCTTCAGTTCTCTTTCACTCTCTCTTTCTATGCTTTTGAAATTAAAGATCATCCTTCATTATAGCAATGGAGTGTTAAGCAAAATTCAACATATAGCTCAACACTGCTGTAATACAAACTGACTGTTGTAATATGGACCATGCTTCCAGAAATGAGTACAAAATGCTGTACTTAATCCATTTTTTTTCTTTTCTTAACTCTTCTGCAAAGCGCATTTTAAGGAGCAGGCATAACCTAGCTCATTGTGTTCAGCATGTTCTACACACTCAGCAGAGATGTGGAGAACACACACAAAATAATCAGAATATCAGAATTATCAGAAATAAACAAGAATAACACAGAGTTTGACCTGAGCATTATGGATGTATATCATGGACTAAGCCAGGATATGTGGTAGTTTAATTACTTCAGAAATATCTGAGTGACAAATAGCAATGATTAATTTAACAGCAAAAAAAGTTATGCAAAATGTATCAAACCTAATGAAGATCCTACTGCAATTATTTCCTTGTGCTTGCTAAATCTTTCAAGATCCAGATGCTCTTCCAGTAATTAATTGCATAACTTACCACGCTTCTCTGATTTAACTTTTAATTATTTGCTTTGGAGAAAGGAAGTACTCAAGTTGGTTTGGGTTTTTAGGTGCAAGAGTAGTTTTTTTAAATACAGAGGTTACACCTTACATTATCTTCTAATTATACATTACTCTCTAGAAAGTAATTCATTTCACAAATTCAATATAATTGGTTACTCTGCACCCAGAAGGGTTACTGTTGTTGGAATGAATGTCTTGCAGTGGGATAAAAGAGAATACGTTGCCCAAGTAATATAGACTTCATGCAAAGAATCAATGATCTAGTTGGTATTTATTTATAACATACTCCAACAAAAGTAAAAGCAATTATGAGGCCAGCTTGTTCTGAGATATAATAATGGTATATGATACCATAGATAATATCCTGACTGCTTATAAACAAACTCATTGATAATAACCACTTATATATGGTCTATATTTACAGGAAGGACTCAGAAAACAGAAAGAATGTGCATTGTCCTCGTAGGAACAGGTGCCATTCAAATTCCTAAGCCATCACTTGCTGCTGGGTGATGTTGATGCTGTAGTTAGAATATGCTTGTAGTTAATTTGAATGTTCAAGGTGTTTTTGTTTCAAAGTCACTAGGGGCTGAAAGTTCAGCTTTAAAATCCAGGGGGAAATGCCTGCTTTCATCGAACTCTTAATGCAAAGGGCTGAGGATTTAAACCCAAGTGTTTTATGCCACATCCCTATACAGTCCAATAAGTGTCTTAACTGGTGCAGAGCTCTATTCACAGTCTTTGTCCTTGTGAATATTTAATAATTCAACAGACAGGACTAACAAGGGTTTCCTTTCCAAAATCATTGCAGTCTTGTGGTTGCAGCACTAGCCAAACATTTGAAAACAAAGATTCAAGTCTCCTGAGGCAGAGTAATTTAAACTTTCTCCCATATTTGAGGAGTGCTCTTATCACAAAGATATTGTAGATAGGACAGTATTTTCTTTTGAAAGACGAACAGTCATCCCAATGGTTCTTGAGTCTTTAGAGGGAAAAAATGGTTTCCTAACATATCATAAATCTTCTTCAGTTTAGAAGGATAGTGTATAAAGCTCTCCCTTGTTTTGGAAAGACTTTATTGGAAAGGTATTTGTTCAGTTATATAGCCAGGGTATTAGCTGAAAATATTGCCAAAATTTTTTCAAAATTACAAATGCACTAGGTGTTGTGATTATTCTTTCTGTTTCTTTACCAAAGTTGCATATTTTATCCAGATGAGATAAACTATATTTGGTGGACAGGTAAAACAAGTTACAGTTTCTTTTTCTAGTAATGTGGTAGGGAGTTTCATTTCGGTTTGTCTGTTTTGCTATGTTGCTTGTTTATTTTAATTAATCCCTTGTTCTGACAATGCCAAGAGAATAGAATCTATCTGGAATATTCAAGAAGATTTTGTAGAAGATTTTAAAATTGATTTGAAGTTCTTATTCAGAGCACAAGTTCATGTGCAATGGTACACTGTCACAGTGTCCAAAAAAGCCACTGAAAATGGAACACTCTTGCAACTTAATGAAACAAGCAGAGTTTATAATCTTATTAAGCTGATGGCCTGCCTATATATAAAAGCTTCTCATGGAATTTGTATATAAATTCCATATTCCCAGTACCAGAACAATATTTACTTTGCTGCAGTTAGGCCTCTTTAACAGAAAGGGAAATAAAGCACAAAAATTGGTGCTGGGGAATGAATTCATGAGCAGCTGTACTGAATCTCTATGAGGTGAGCAACCGACAGAACAGCTATAAACAAGACTCAGTAATAAGAAGAGAGTTTTACGTTAATGTTTCTTGGCCTGCTTTTGAGGAAGGCTATGTCAACAATCTTAATGGCAGATTTAGTCTCTGCCCCTGTAAATCACTCTGGCTGTAAATAAGAATCTGTCTATGTGGATGTCTTCACTGAATTCGGGACCACTAAGAGTTGTATTTTTGCTGGAAAGATTAGGAGTCACTTCAAACTGTACATTTGAATAAATTTGGATACCAGTCAGGCATTTCTAACACCAGCAAAACTCTCACTGACTTGAAGGGAGTTTTGTCTATGTAGAGAACAGGATTAGCCCCTCATGTAGTTATTTTCTCAGGGAAAATGCTAGTGGAATGATACATGATGCATTTTTTCTGGATTTAACATTATTTTCTCAAAATAGTTTTCTCCTTTTTGGCATTTCCACACCCATATAAACTCTTTGTGTTATTATATACGTCTGAAGTCCACTGACTTAAGGATCTTTTTTCTCCCTTTAAATCTATGTCATAGAGCACAGAAATGGCTTCTGATCTCTCTTGATATAATTTCCCAGATATTTTTATCATGCTATTAATTTATCATTAATGAGAATAATCCACAACAGAACAGCTGTGACACAGCTACTTCTGAGATCTCCATGCTGAAAATACTTTAAATTCACTTAGTGGGAATCTACATGGAATCTGTCGATCTAGTGTATTTATAAACTACAGGTGTAGCTGCACTTCCTGGCTGATGTCTTACAAAAGTCAATGAAACAAACGAAAGTCTCTCTAGACTGAGAAAATTTAAGCTATGATAGAAAATATCTGATAATGCAGGTTAACAGCTACTATATTTGAGAGACTCATGTAGGTAGAGACTTCGCTAACTGAACTAATACCATAGGAAGAAGACATTTGAACTCCAGCAATAATCTTTATTTGATAAATACATGAGGAATTTAGAATTAGTATCATGTATTTTATTCAAGTGTAGGAAGGACAGAGTAACCATTGCAGAGGTCTCCAATCTGAATGACAGTTTTGCTCTGAAAACAGTCAATCCAGTCAGTGAATTGGACAAGTAATAATGGGCAAAATTGGACAATTATTACTAATACTGCTATGTAGATCAATAGAGGATTTCAGCCTCTAAATTACCTTTCAAAAGTACTAGTTTAGAATGAAAACAAAGGGTTTGATTCATAGCATGCTTTGAGAAGAGTAAGTGATGGGAAAGCTGTAGAGGTTAGTGAAAGGTTTTCAGTGTTTTAAGTGTGCACTAGCTCCCTTACACCATGGCATATTTCTACAGACATGCTCAAAACATGACTATCCAATGAAAAACTAACAGAAAGCTTAAATTAGTGCGCCAAACACTAATGCTAGTCTTACACTATCAAAGATAGAGTAAGAGAGAAAAATTAAATGAAAATAATTTAAAATATTGCTTTATATTTACAGGATGAAGAATAACTTCCCTGTAATTCCCTCCTCCATTAAGAGGTTTTTTTACCTCTGCCAAAAGTGCCTGCAACAAATCACTGCTTCCTTTCAAAGCTTCCTGAAAATCTTAGTTGGAGGCCCTCTGGTTTCAAAGGAGTAAAATGATTACTTTGTACTCTGAGGGGAGGCCCAAAAAAGAATACCTGAACTTTGCATCATCTTGCTGCAACACATGCAATCAATACCTATCATTGCCCCATAAGCTTTATTCAGTTTCATCATGTTATCTGCTCACTCTGTGATTCCATTAATTCTACAGAGCATTTTTTTCTTTCATGTGGAAAAATAATTATATCATGCAAATATTGTTCTTCTGGTGCTAGGCACTTTATATTTCTGTTGGAATTTCAAGAGAAGAAGTGTAAACAGGAGCAACAATTATTGAAAGTATTTCCTTGCGTTAACATTACTTAAATTAGTCAGTTTCAAATGCTTTGAACAAGAAATCAGAGTAACTCGTGTGAGATGCCTATTTTTGCATAGCCTAGAAAATGCTATTTACTTAAGAGTTTCGTGAGGAAAGCAAACTGTAGCTAAAAAAGCCAGCACTGAGTCTGGTTTAAAATATGTTTATTGATCCCCTTTTGGCTGTGGCAAGAATATTGCACTCTTGATGGAAATGGATTAATAGCTTCTGCACAGCATATTCTTTCCTGCAATAAATTCTTATAGGTGGGTATTATGGCAATTATGTCCCCAAAAATTACTGGACCAGTGCTCTGTGTAGACATATGTCAGCCTTTCTGGTACTTGCCATCTTTCTGAAATCTGAGCCAACATGGTATGAGGAATGTCTTGTCTACACAGGGCTGCAGGGCAATTCTGAAAAAATCGTGTGAAGGAAGTTCTTTCTTTACCTGTTGGTCTCATATCTCAGAGAGAAATCTTGAGCCATGTGCAGAGTTTTCCACATAAATGAGAAAGTGATGAAAGAAAGAGACACAAGGAAAAAGTGTGAAGGAGAGACACAAAGGTTACAACTGCTCAGAATTAAAGTACATGTTAGGATTTACATTTTATACATCCCTTGGACTCATTTCCTTTCAGTCTCAGAATTACTCTCTGAACTCAGATCCAAAGGCATTTTATTACAGACATCAGTACTACTTCCGCATGAGAACATCAAAATTTCATACAATACTCTTGATAGGCAATTTAGAAATTGAGACATACCATTCCATGTCTTAAACAGGTTTCTAATTAATTTCAGTGTAGACTAGCTAGAATTTCATCATACTATAGAGTAGAATCTAAATGGAATCTCAATTAAACCGATTTTACACCAAATCTATCTACTTCCACATTTCAAATAAAAGGAGAAATAAATGACAAAGAAAAAAAGAAGGGACTCAAAAGAATGCTAGCATAGGGAATGTAAAATGTGAGGTTGCAATAACAGAAATAATTTTCTATAATCACTGCCCTATGACAGACTCTAATTGACATCTAAAGACACCAAAGTTAGTAGTGCTTATATTACAATGAGAAATACTTCAGTGATGACATTTCACAGTTGCATCACTTACGGAGTTGTTTATCTTTACGGACATGAACGTGGGATTTGTACCACAGATTTCTATGCTCCTACTCACCCACTTCCTGGTCAAAAATTAGCTGTCATATCTCTCCCAGTTGCTGATCATATTCTTGCAGAAGTTCACCTACAACTTTTATAGCCTTAATTTGCTGCAGAACATTCATATTTAAGATGATTTATACCTATACTAGCATTTTAATTTGGATTCAAAGCATGTTTTGAGCAGTAGATCAAAATGATTTCCACTTTCCAGACTTCGCTTCACACTGCAGGTGATGTGAAAGCATGCAACATGCACTTCTCCCAAGTAAAACATTTTTAAACTTATGGCCCAGTGCTCCAATGTACAGGAGCTCTATCACACAGCTCTGATGCACAGCAGCAAACCACAGCAAGTTTAAAAGAACACTTTTCCAATCCTTTAGGGGGACATACATTAGAAAATGCATGATATGGGTTCTGGATCTTCAGCATCAGATGTTCCTCTCTAGAGATCTGACTTAGGCTCTATTTATATGATGAAGCGGTGCAGCCAAGAGAAACAGATTTGTAGAGGAAAACAATTCAAAACAGAGCAAAAAAACTTCCGATTTATGTGGTATTTTTGTGGCTGGTTTGACTTTTACTGAAGTAATGGCAGTCTCCCCACTGATTTGAGAGCTGATTCTCTGTGTCTAATGAGCTGTAATTAAAAATAGCAAACACTTTCCTCTCCCTCCTCCAAAATATGCCTGTTGCTCATCTGAAAGCTTTCTCTTCGCAATTTCGTAATTATCCCTACTGTATTTCATGATTACTTTTTTCCTCCAAGGAGCAGTGCCAAAAATTAGGAGGCTGTGTCAGTCCCGTTAACAAGGTATTCACAGACCGCTAAATCTGGTTTGTAATTTCAAAAGGACAGTTGTCTTTACCTGCCTGGCAGCCACACATAAGACACATGAGGTGAGCTTAGTGTTGGAGCTCTGCCCAGAGGGATGAGAACTCAAGATCAGAGTCCTGCTATTCCACACAGTGTGAACATGGAAAAAAAAAGCTAGGACTTGTGTCCTGAGCAAGAGCATCTGCTGATGGTGGGGGAGTCAGCCAAACTGACTGTCAGAAAATTAGTTATTTTTTCTCACAGTAATTTACTTGTAAAGAGCACTCTACCCACATCTAGAGGAAACATGTTCTACAATAATTTTTTGACTAAGGTTGCTTTCCTAAAGGTTTATTATTTTAATGCATCCTATATACTTTTTATGTTTTCTGCCTGCAAAGAACGAAGGAAATGAACCACCCTAGGAGGACTAATCTACCAATTACAAGAAGGTGCAATATCCCCTCCCAACATGGGTTAAGTTTAGGCACTGGTTTGTGCCCTGTGATTCCAGAGCTTAAGTTCAGTCACTCCTGAGGCCGCCCATGCAGTTGTGACTGATGTTTTTTAAGAGAGCTTTAATGCTCAAAAAGCCTATTAGAAACAGCCTGCTTTCAATCTTCTGTGGTTTTGCCTTTTGGTTTTGGTTTGTTTGTTTGTTTTGAAGATCCACAATAATTCTTTGCCACTTCAGGGTTTTTTTGACTGAAAGTTATTCACCAAGGTTTCTTGAGTTTATTTCAGTTATTTCTTCAGCTAATATAACTGGTGTCTTATTTCCTTATTTTTTTACAATAAAAAAGAATCTACTACTTCTTAATGGCTGTGTGTTTCCTAATAATATTAGTAGGAGCTCTGTGTATAAAATCAGTGATTAAGTTATTTTACTTGGAAAAAAGAAACAAAGCTGGAAAGCAGCTCCTTTTCATTTTTTTTTTCTTCAATATAAAACAAACAGGGTGGAAAGCTGTCCCACCTTCTTCATCACTCAGGTAAAATTTTGCAACGGAAAACCAGCAAAGAAACCTGAAACTACAGTCTTAATTCAGAGAAAGTGCTCTTTGAATCCTATGAAAATTTTAGCTGAGGAATGATTTTAGGATCTAATGAACGAGACCAAAATGAAGACTTAAAGTTGACAAGTTGAGAAGAAGTCCATGGTCATTTTATCAAAACATATTAGTTCATTTACTACTGAAAATACAAATATCAGAGCATGAGCTTGAGGAGGCAGCCTTGTGAATTCATGATGAATGATGGAATAAGACTTTAACAAGAATCAACATGTTGCTGTGGAAATTGAAAATGGAAATAACATCAAGGAGGAAAAAAATCCAAACCCAAAACTCAGTCAAGGTGAGAAGGCAGAAAGCCGTTCAACCAAGTGATGTAATGATAATGAATCAGCAAAAGAAAGTTGTCTCTTTAATACCAAGGATAAAGTCAGTCTAATAGACAAGATATTCACCCTGTGTGCTCATCAAGAGTATTTTCAGATATGTTACAGCTCCTTTCCTGATCTATCTTTACATGGAAATCAAGTTGCATGGTGGGGTGATTCCTGGCTTGATCTCACTCTGGCGCAGCGGTGAGCTACATACACATTGAGAAATGTGAGCTTAGTGCTATTCCTGAGCCTTCTGGATACACCATTTGCACTCCTGTTTACTTCAGAAGAAGAAAGGCTGAGCTAAGTGCTTGTCATAAATTATAAGAGAAATTAAAATGATGCCTTAAAACTGTGTCAGGTACAGTAAAAACAATTTTAAAATAATTTCTTCCAAGGAAGTAGAGGAAAAGGACATAAAAATTAAGGAAGACAGGCACTGTGAAATTTATATTGGGAAAGACTGAAAAATATAAAAAAAGAATACTTGAAATACGTGAACACTTCCAAGCTGTTTGTTCAAGATGACTGACACTCCAGCAGTACCAAAAGAGTTAAGCTGTGAAATTGTACTATTTCCATATTTTAATTCCTGATAAAGTAAGATATACAGGGGGAAGGGAAGGGAAGGGAAGGGAAGGGAAGGGAAGGGAAGGGAAGGGAAGGGAAGGGAAGGGAAGGGAAGGGAAGGGAAGGGAAGGGAAGGGAAGGGAAGGGAAGGGAAGGGAAGGGAAGGGAAGGGAAGGGAAGGGAAGGGAAGGGAAGGGAAGGGAAGGGAAGGGAAGGGAAGGGAAGGGAAGGGAAGGGAAGGGAAGGGAAGGGAAGGGAAGGGAAGGGAAGGGAAGGGAAGGGAAGGGAAGGGAAGGGAAGGGAAGGGAAGGGAAGGGAAGGGAAGGGAAGGGAAGGGAAGGGAAGGGAAGGGAAGGGAAGGGAAGGGAAGGGAAGGGAAGGGAAGGGAAGGGAAGGGATTTCAGCTTTCAAAAATGTTCTGAGCTTGAAGAGTGACTACTTTGTATGCCATGGAGAGGAGGAACAGTGCCACTAAACATACAGATGACTAAAGAGTCATGCAAAATACTCACTGTGAGTGTAAAACTAGTAAAATTTAACTGTTGGACATGATTTTTTTTTTTTTTCTGACAGAGCAACTGATATCCTTATTTGATAAGCTAAGAAAGTCCATAAGAAACTGTCTGGAGGAACAAGAAGTGAAGTTTATAGTGCTGGCTGTACTACATTTGGATTCTGATAAAACATTAAGCTCTATTTACTACTAGGTTTTATAAAATTCAGATTACTTTGATTTGGAAGATAGTTATCACTTGATATGACAAGCTGGGTGACTGTGTACACAGAGTATTGATAAAATGCATCACAGTCAATGGGAAAGAGAAACCTAGATTACCACAGGAATCTGTATTACAAAAGGCCTTGTTTTACTTCATTCAGAACCCCAGAAAGGCAATAAACAAAGCTAAGAATTGTCATAAATTATGTTGAATTGGGAGGAGCAGACATTGATTTTTAGCAACACAGAAGTAATAGCAGAGGAAATCTAGAAAAATTAGATTTGTGAATAGAAAGTAAGCAAATTGGATTCAATTACCAAAAAAAAAAAAGAAAGATAGCACAGTTAGTACAATATTCCTAAATGACCTAAATCGAAGAAAAAGACCTAAAACTGTTCTTTCAATATGACAGTAAAGTCATGGTGAGAGCAAACTAGATATGAAGATGCTGTTTGATAGAGTACAAAAAAAGGAGCCCTGCAAATATGGCCTCTTTGTGCATGTCTATCGCATCAGGAAGCCAGGAGGCAACATCCTTATAAAATAACCAATTCAAAGCTCACTGAAGCAAATGGAAGGGCTCCAGCCTCGTCAATAGGCTTGGATCAGGCCCTAGGCATGTCTGTGTGAAGTCACTCGGAACATTTCATTCCCTTTTTAGGCACAACCATTACCACAAAGACGCTGAGAAACTAAAGGAAGGCCAGAAAACTCTACTACCACAAGCACAGAGACTGGAAAGACTGAATTCAGGGTGGAATGATTTAAATGAGCACACAGGAAGCTTGGATTTGTACCATTGAATATTGCCTTGTTATGCATTTGGACTTCATTTTCCTTAAGGAAAAGTTTATTCTTTCCAGTAAATGAGCAGTAAAACATCTTGATAAATAATTTTTTTAGATCCCTCAAATTTTAGGTTTTTTTATTGTTTAATTGACAACAATCAAGTGTATTTTTATAAATATGGTTTTAATTTATATCAAATTTTACTAAAGACAGCAAGGAGAACTGATTCTTTCTAGTTACTATGTCCAAGATTTTATAAATAATACAATTCATTTCCCCTAGTTATTATTCATAGACTAGAAGAAGAAACAATGTTTTCCTGCTTTTTAAAAATTGCAATCAGTTTTACAGTTTTGAAAGAAGTAGATAATGAACTGAACCTGTTAGAAAAATGGAAATTAAGGAAATATTTTCTCTGAATCTATAGACAGGGTTGCCACCAGAAGGTGGTTTACCTTTGCAAAAAACTCTGGCTTTAGGTACATGGCTACTGGCTTTCAGAAAGTTTAAAAGGCTTTCTGTCTGTCTTTTGAACTTCTGCAGTAGAGAAATAATGTACTTTTAAAATTATAAATTACCTTCAATTAGAAAAACTTGAGGTTTTAAGAAGTTTTCCTCAGAGATAATCATAGAATAAGCTGAGTTGAAAGGAACCCGCAGGGATCACTGAGTCCCACTCCTGGCCCTGCACAGGACACCCCACGAGTCACACCATGTGCCTGAGAGCGTTGTCCAAATGCTTCTTGAACTCTGTCAGGCTGGTGCTGTGGCCACTGCCCTGGGGAGCTGTTCCAGCGCCCAGCCACCCAGTGGGTGAAGAACCTTTCTCTAATATCCAATATAAACCTTCCCTGACTCAGCTTCATGCACTTTCCCTGAGGGTCACAAGGATGGTGAAGGCTCTGGAGGGGGAGCCATACGAGGAGTGGTTGAGGCCACTTGGTCTGTTCAGCCTGGAAAAGAGGACACTGAAGGGAGACCTCATCTTGGTCTTCAGCATCCTCATGAGGGGAAGCAGAAGGGCAGGTACCAATCTCTTCACTCTTGTGACCAGGGACAGAATTCGAGGAAACTGCATGAAGCAGAGTCAGGGAAGGTTTAGGGTGGATAGCAGGAAAAGGTTCTTCACCCAGAGGGAAACTGAGCACTGCAACAGGTTACCCTGGGAAGTGGTCACGGCATCAAGCCTGTTCAAGAAGAGTTTGGACAATGCTCACAGGCACACAGTCTGATTCTTGGTGTCCTGTGCAGGGCCAGGAGTTGGACTCAATGATCTTGATGACTGCCTTCCAACACAGCGTATTCAATGATTCTATGATTCTGTGATGAAGGAGAGTACCAAAGAATTAAAGTAGTGATAGATCACCTTACAGCTACTGCTGCTCTGCCACCTGTTCTCAAGCAGTCATGCCAGAAGGCCTTTCAAAGTGAGCCTCTGCACCATTTAAAAATATACACCCACTCCAGGAAAGCTTTCTTCACCATGGTCTGCATAAGGAGCTACTTACAAACCATAGCAATCTTGCTGATATTTCATTTGACAATAATGACAAACTTTTGATCTAGCCACAGCACTTTTTTTAGACATTGTTCTGGCTCTTCAAGATCAAGATGCTAAATGTCCCTTTTATGTCTATAATTAGCTTTTCATGAGAGTGTGAAATTTACTCAAAAGCTAAGAACCTGAGCCAGCCTCAGTGAACCAGTTCACTGTCTGATGAACTCCAAAAGAGAGATTAAAAGCTTTTGGTTTAATGGCCGCTGCCCTACTGTCTTTAGCAGTACTGGATGAAATTTTATTTCACTACGTCTTGGGCAGCCCTTTATTGCCAGGAGAAACATTGTGCAAGGTGACAGAGAATAAAGAGATGGTCTTATGATCTACCGTTTATGTTACTCTTGTTGAAAATATTAAATTTAAGTGTCAGTTGTTACATAAGCAGTATTTTATCTCATGTTGGACTTTTGAGAAGCTGGTTTCATCTTGGCCTCCAGGATGTCTTGTCAGAAGGGCATGTAGCCACATAGGCTGTAGTCTTTTCCAAAATTACTCAACATTTGGATCTTTGTGTTTCAGAGTATTAATGAGATTACAGGTCATAATCTGTAAAAGCTCCCCTGCCACTGCTCTGCTTGACTCCATTCCAGATGAAATCTCTTCAAATAAATCCTGGATCACAATGATACTGCTTTGTGTGTCTACAGCCAAAAAGATGAGAGCAGAAAGGAGGCGAGGAAGGGAAAAAACTGTATGTATATATGAAAAGGCATTTCCTTCAAGGGTAAAGACCTAAATTAATGAAGTTCTTCATTTATCATCTCTGGCATTTTAAAGTATCCATTCTTGTAAGAGAGGCCAATTACAATATTTTGGGTAAAGTAATTAATCTAGTGATCTCTCTTCCATTTGGAACTTCTTAATTCCTTATGTCCTTTTCTGTGGATTCACAATGTGAACATACCTAGGTAGGCATCTGTTAGTTATGGCAATTTAGAGCAATTACTTAATTAACTATGATATATGGTTTTGTTTTACATTGGAGGTATTAGACCTGTTTTCTTTTAAAATGAGAAAAGAAAGGCTAGGTGCAGAAAACACACATGAAAGGAATTAATTTAATTTGTAGCATTGCACTAGGCCATTTACTGTTTACTATTCAAGGCAGTTAGGGATCCAACTACCTGTTCTAAATCCTTCATTAAATGAATTTTTGCTCAACTTCTTCTGTTCATGGCAAAGACATTACAAGTGCACAAGACAGGGAAGGCTACACTTGCAGTCAGGGGTGTAATTCAAGTTAAATGTATTTGTAGACTTTTGTGTAGTATGACTCCCCACACTACATTACTGCTCCATATAGATTCATCTCTGTGAGAAGGTAAAATTTAACATCACTGGTCCCTTTACAAAAAGGAGAAATTTCTACAGTGAAGAAGGATGGAGTAAACAGCTTCTTCAGGATTATTCGAGAGTTCTGTGGAACAAAGATGATCTGAGAGTTCTTCATCTTAAGCACCACCTTACTGTATCTAAAATCTAGACATTACCGTTCAAAGAAATGGAAGAAAAGAGAAATCAGCTGGCAGTTTTATCCGGACTCCTATAGGTAAAAGCAAGGGTTTAACACTAAATCCATTGCAATGTTTGTAAATAATAGAGGTGCTGGTCTCACCCTCAGAAATGATGTTTCAATCTCACTGATTTTTCTTCAGTGGCTTTTATATGCTGAAGCCACTTTGGAAAACAAGACTCAAGAGCCTAAGTCCCCAGTGACCTTGAAAAAACCTGCTCTATATAAGAGGAAGAAAGACTGAGTTGCAACTAAAAAACCTTTTGGTTACTTGTTAAAGGAAAAATAACGGCTTTGCTTAGATGTCATGCTCACACACAAAAAAGTCCAACATTCATAATCCAGCAATATCTCCACTGTGAGGGAGTTCCTAACCAAATGTTACACCAGGAAGAACTCAACAGTAAGTCCAATAGTACACCAAGTATTTTATAGCATAACTTAGCAGCGTCATAAGCATCAGATCTGGGTTTGGTTTCTTTACTACACTCCAGGCTGCTAGAGATGTTAGAAAGTTAAGCTTTTTTAGGTTTGTGGGTTTTGGATGGGTTTTGGCTATTTGGGGGTTGGGGAGGGGGGGAGAGTTTTTCGGGGGGAAAAGGCTCCATAGGAACCATCATACAGGGCAAGGAACAGCTGTTTTCAAACAGGATCTTAGCTCTAAGCTTTCAGATTTAGCAGATATTTTACGTACTCTCTTCATGGTCTAACGACAGTTCATTAAAAAATTATTGGTTCTAGCTACTGACTACATAGTTATGTCATATTAAACCCAAACTATCTTATATGAAGAATGGGGATCTTCAGCACCTTTCAGGAAACAAGTCCTGAGTGTCAGCATAACCAGCTTTGGTAAGGCATCAGAATTTAGAGAAAAACATTGACTGCTGGGATTTTATACCAGGAAAAGTACTACTCTACGTGATGCTTCTGATACTGCTTCCTCAGGATCCATTTTTGACTACCCAGCTGAATGGTACCCAATTGCCTCAGAACAGCAAGTCTTACTCTTAAATGATAATGGTAGTAGTAGTAGCAGTAGTAGTAATACCCCAGACTGCTCACTCTTTAGGAGAAAAATGCATATTGATGCTTTGTACACTAAAATCAGTTTTTACACTATCTTGTTGACTGTTTTTCAGACTTTGAGTACTAAGAAAGTCTTGTATGTGAGATGCCGTTACTGGCACTGCTAATGGGCTGATATTTCTTCTATTGTCTTGTAAGGAACACTGCAGAGTTATCGTAACTCCCATTAGTCTGAGAGTCTCCCAAGAAAATAATTGGAATATACATAAAGGAGGGTACCTAAAATGTCATTGACATTCTAACATGAATTCTCTTGAATGTGTCTAGCTGGAAGAAAAAAATCAAAAATAAGATATTTGTCTGAGGTGGAAATCAGAATGACAGTGACCATTGCTTCTAATAAACAATCACCCGAGGAAACTCAAAAGAAAAAGCACAGCAAATTAGATAACCTGAAATCCAGAGACTTGAGAAGAATATTCCATTTCTCAGAGCTGGCAGGAGCCATGGAGGGCCACCCACAAGGGTTCGGCTGCTTACCTTGTTAAACATTGCCTGGTTTCACCTGACATGATCTGTAAGCCTGTAAAGCAGTCACACTTCAAGTGCCTTTCATGTGCACTTCAAATCCTTTTTCTTTTGAGATATTCTTCACTAACAGGATTTCCTACTTTGGAAGGGAGGACTCTTTCAAAAGATGAAAACAACCTCTCAAAAACACAGCAAAAATGAACAAAATAAATACAGGTAAAAACAAAACCAGTTTGGCACAGCCCTAAAAGGTAATGTTAAGTACAAAGATCTTTACTTTCAGCTTTATTGAACAGTTTTATTACCTTACATGATTTTTTACTTTAGTATTGCTTAAAAGCTTGTTTTTCCTGTAATATATACTTTCACAACAAATTACATGACAGACTAAATGTGTTTGAAAGTGTCCTTGCATCCTTACCATTTGCATTTTGCACTGCCCATGTGGGTTGTACACATATCACAAGACTTGTTGCCAAGGCATTCAGCTACAACACAAAATGTTTTCAAGTTCAAAGCTTGTATCATTGTTCACTGCATTCTTATGTTTTACCCTCACTTCTTTTATATCTCTAGATATAAAAGTTTCCCTTGCATCAATAAAATCCTGAATACTTGCTCACTTTTAAAATATGCAAGCCATAAATAAAAAAAAAAAGAAGAAAAAAAGGCCCATACATAAAGATAAAAGATGCAAGGTTTTTGCAGCTGCTATATTCAGGTATTTTTAAACAGTTAATGTATTAGGATCCAGAAAGTTCAATTAACCCATCCATAGAGATATTATTGCTCTGTTAGTAACTTTGTCTCCCACCCCAGAGCACATCTGCAGACCCTATTGCCAGGAGGTTTCCACACAGGCCTGGGGCTTCAGTGAGAAATCTCCAGTTGCAAGACCAGAGCCTTTGTACTGGCAGTCAATGACAGAAAAAATATATATATTTCAAAATATAGGTCAAGTTACCTGAGTATGCTCTACTTGCATATAGTATCAGTGGTCATCTTTCTTTTGTATGTTTCCTGGTATTAAATTATTCCCTTTCTCAGTAAAGCTTTTTAAAAATAAATAAATATATAAATAAAACATGATAGAGCTGCTTTTCCCCTCTCAACAGTCAGGTTTTCTCTCTCGAGTGCTAAGTGGGGAGGGGGAGTACAAATCTTGCTTTGAATTTCTTGATTGCATTTTCGTGTATGTTGCCAAAGTTTTTCTTTTCTTTATACATGTACAGTCACAAAAGACACTTGGAATAAATTCTACTTGGAAAATACTTTTTAGATGCCCTGAAAGTATCTAAAGATAAGGCTTATGACTGAGTGAAATATAAGTGCAGAAGACAAACATCTCTATGGTGTCTAGAAATTCTCTGGGTTTTCTGATCCTCCTTATTTATTCCTCAATATGCACAGGACTTCATTGTGTCTCATAACCTATGGCATCTGTGATGATTTACAAAAGTTAAGGACTACATCTGCATACTCTTGTATTGCACACCTTTCTCCTTTGTGTTTTTACCCATTAATTTTCGAGAAGCAACTACCTCACAGGCATTTGTAGTAACAGCAGATTGTTGGACTCATACGGCCTGAAAGATCATGTTGGGATACCTGTTTCTTACTGAGTGTATTGTATCTCACCTGAAATGGTGACATGGTACAAATACAAATCAATAAAAAAAGGTACACAGCAGTCTGTGTTATGCTCTAAGAACAGATTACTGTGGTGATTTGGGGCATGTACTCACAGGACAAGCACTCTCACTGAATAAAGCATGCTATGATTAGACTTCAGTACTCAATCCCATCCAGATTCTGTCTTGAACTTTCAGAAATCCAATCTATCCTCTTAATTTGGGATAAACTACTTGTATCACAGAAAGGGAGACTTTTTGTCTCTCTGAAATAAATAAATAAAGGTTTAACATAAGGATATGGCAGAAATAAATAGTTTTCCCCTGGGTGAAAGTCTACATTTCGGGATGACAGCCTTCAGCCACTGTGTTTGTATTGAGTTTGAAATTTTTGCTTGCATTTAACTCAATGTAACCTTTTATGTGCTTACCTAAAAGGAAAATGGGTTCTTCTAGAGCCACGCCAAACACAAGGAAATAGTGCTGAGTATGTGTTGCAATAACCTTGCCCTTTTTATTTTTTAGTGAGGTGGAATTCTTTGGAAAATGTTATGTGAAGCACATATTCAATTATTTCAGCTTATGTGTAATTTTAATAAATGTGTCAAGTTGTGTATGGGCTCAAGTTAGCATGATGAATCAGAGCCTATGAATGTTGGAAATACAAGGTTCCCTGAAATTCTGGAACAGACAATTACACAGGAAAAGGAAAGGAAAAATGTTGACAAATAGGTCAAAACAACTCAGAGGCTCTTCAGTAAGCGCAGGAAAAGGGAAAGCCGATGAGGAAGAGCGTATACAAAACCTGTAAAATGTCTGTAAAAGTATGCTCTTGGCAGAACAAAAGTAGCTGGTGGCAGAAGAGAAGTACAGAAATTAATGGACCAAAGCTATGCAGACTATGGGAGAGACTTATAGAAGAAGCTGCAAAACTGCACTTCCTTTCCCTCCTGTTCTCCACTTTCTGTCCTTCCTCCCCTCTTCCCCATCCAGTGTTTACAAATATGTCTTTGAAAATAGAATCTTGATCCTGTAAAGTGAAATAGAGCTATGGTACCAATTTCAAATGAAGTTTCCTGACTTCAACACACCACTTGTGTGTCCAGGAGTAAGATGATTTGACCATGATCAGAAACTTAGGGTTCAACTCAGTGCCCAAACATAGATGGGCTGCTGTCACTTTTGCTACCCAGGGGTACCCCAGCTGGGCTGTAGTTACCACTCCTGGAGCCCATTGGTCTCCTTCAGGATCTGTCAGCTCTGTGTCACTGGGTTAGGTACCCCAGGATGACTCAGGGGCCTAAAAGGCAATGATAAGGCACCCAAACTGCACCCTAAATTCACTCATCATGTTTTTATCCGGAATACTTTTTGCTATCAACAACCATAGTTTCAATAAACGGCCAAAATCTGTATGTAATGAATAATCATGCATCTGTGCTAAAAGGTCGACAGTAGGAAAATGTACAGCTAAAACAGTAAATTTTTTTACCATGTCTATCTAGTAAAATTTACCAGATCTATATACACTGGTCTATTTAGTATAATTTAAGGCTGCTTCAATGAATATTATATATGGTCGTTATGTCCAATATCTCAAATTTCAACTAAGGCAAAAAAAATTGCAAGTGGAGAACGTCTCTTTACTAATTAGAAGAAGATACTTAGAGCTGAGGACAATCACTGAAACTTCCAAGTTACCAGATTGTTTGGGTCAATGTCAAATGTTAAACTAGGTTGTACAGACAGAGAGCTGTAATGCAGACACTACTGTGTTATTACATTTCTGGGAAGTAATAAACTGGCACTGGAAGTGTAAAGGAAAAAGCGCAGTAATGTGGAATGGCCCCTTATACAGGAAACTTTGAAAATGTGCAGCCATAATAGCTGTGGTGAAGTTCCCTTAAATGAGGCCTTGGTATGCTGTGGAATAAAGTCAAAATAGGAGATTGTGGCATTCCAAGTCATATTGAATAAATGCATACATTGGCCCAAATTGTGATCTTACTCACGAGGGAACATTTTTTTCCCCCTTTTCAATAAAAAAAAAGGGAGCTGAGAACACTTTAAGATACGGGGCACAAATGTGTAATTATTCTTGGCTAACATGGTAGCTGTTGATCATTTAATGAAACCATAATTACCATATAATGGCAGGGTATTTATATGACAGATTACTACATTATTACAGGGTAAGTGTGTGATTATTTCTGTCCTCAAAATCAGAATAAAAACACATGGAAGTGGAAAAATAAGTTGAAAAAAGAGAGAAAAAAGATCTGAATTTCCCAGTGCCACTCCCATATTGTTACTCTATCTGCACCTCAATCACACAGTGATGGCAGTGGCCACCGGCATTCATGATGAAGCCAAATCTCCTCAGGAAACCCATGGCATAGCACAACAGATCATGAGGCTCTCTGCCAAATGGCTGCAGCTCTAGGCTTCATTGTACTCACAGTTCAACTGATTCAATAGCAATTTGGTTGCAGGTCTCTTGTCCTCAGAAGACACTCTACTCCTGCTTGTTTGGAGGGATCGTATGCATGATGGATGTAAAAAATTGCACTTAATTGGTCCTTAACTCCCCCTTCTATGCCTTTAGGAGAGAACGGTGAACTAATGTGGGTTTCAAAGTAATACCAGTTTTGTCCTGGGCGGATAAGTTTAATTTGTCAGAGCTGAGCACTGTTTGCTATGGATAGATTTCAGGCAACACTGCTGGTGCCCACTGGTGGAATTTTGACCGTTTAGTAAGGATTGATTTAAATTGTGGGAAAATACTTAAATGATTCCATTTATGGGACAAAATGTGATGAAAAGTTTTGACTTTACAAAGTTACAGAGAGAGTCTTATAACCTGAATACAGTCCATCTCAAGCTTTGTGAACAGGATGGCAACTTTCCATGTGGAAGGCAAAATCAAATTGTAAACCCAGATGATTCACTGATTCCCCAAGCCCTACATGTGTGTTAAAAGAGCTATAAAATTATCTGCTCCACCTGAATTTGCCTCTGCATCTTCAGAGTGCCACTTCAGCTGTGTGGGAGAAGGTTGACAGCACTCCCTGTTTCCAAAAAGCACTTGCTGAGCCAGTATTCTAAGATACAAGTTATTGTAAATGCAAGACTTCAGCCCTGAATAATAACTTCTGAATTTGGTGGGATTCTTGAGTCTGGATTTCCTAGATTTTTATCCAAGAAGCAGATTACTGTAGCTATTTTCAGTCTTTAGTAATTTATTTCCTTTTTTCTTCTTGAAGTTCTTTGCGGTGAGGTAAAATGGACTTAGGTAAAAGCCACATGCCGTTATGTTTGCTAAAGATTTATCCTGTAGGTATGTAAAAGAAATACAGATTGGAAGAGAAAAGAATTTAGAGGCACTAAGAAATCAGTGTGTGTATATTTATTTAGAAGTTAGCTGTAATTGCAGTACTTTTGTAAATAGCTTCCTTAATAAACTGGTTATTACTCCAAATGGTCAAGAATTGCTCATAACTCACTGCTGCTAGGTTATTTCTCCCTGCACAGAAAAAAACCCACTCTGGTCCTTAAAATAATAGTTCATGCAAGATGCTGGTGGGAGATCAGTTATGTCAGAGCCTAACCCAGCTCTCCCTGAAGCCAAATGGAGCCCCAGCACACCCCCAACAAGCAGCAGCACTCATTCATAAAAGGCAACAGGTAGGGAGATGATGCATGTTGCCTGGGAGAGTAATGACTTCTTTAAACTGTTTCACACTTATTCACTGTTGTGCCTTTTGTGAACAATGCCCCAGATTTACTCTAGAAGAAAATTAATGAATGAAAGAAGTTTTATGCACTGAACTCTCTGCTTGTGGTATCTCTTTATTACAGGCTGCTTCTGCCTCCACTACGTTTTTAGAATTATAAATCAAATACCTTTAAAGTAGCACCTATAGATGACATGGAAAATAAAGTCAGTATTAGAAAGGTCTAAATTCAGAAGATTGAAGTGTTAACATTTTGCCTATCTGGTGTTCTTCATAAAGTTTATTCTTATAAAGAAAAATGTAGCTAGAAACTGAGTTATTTTAATGTTTTTCAGATTATTTTTATTTATAAAAACTTGTCAGCAGGTGCTGGTTTCAGCAGACATCAAACACTAAGACATTCAGCAGCAGAATATGAAAAATCCTATGCTGCTGCTTTTGGGAATAGTGATGTTTTGATTATTAACATTTCCATTAGGAAAAAAATCATAAGATTTTGATAAAATGTTACTTTTTTAAAAGTCTTGATCACTCAACAGGACGTGAAGAAACATTTGCCCTCTCACCAAACCACCTTACACCTAATATTAAGCTTTTAAAAAAATCTTCCAACAATTAAATCATATGTTACTCTGGAAATCCTTTATAGACATTATAATGTTGTTATCAAGGATCCAAACCCTTCTGGTACAGTAAAATTTCATTGACTTCAACCTAACAAAGTAGAACTTCAAGGAAGTCTCATGAGGATGGACTTTAAAATACAGTTGAAAAAAAATTGTAATTACTTCTTATAAATATGTACTATTTTTCAGCTATTGTTATCTGTACCTCTTCTCTCTCATCCATTTCTAAGCAAAGGTCATATATTAGTCATTTTATTATCAGATTCTCCTGGAAAAAAAATCAGAGGCTCAAGAAATTTTCTCCCAAGCTAAAATAAGTCAACTTCCAGGGTTTCAAATTCTGGCAAGCTAACTTCTCCAAGGTCTCGTAAAAATTCTGGGCTGTTATCTCCATATGCCTGATAGATTTTTTTTTTTTGTGATCGTAATTAAAACCGTCTGTCCTTTCTCTGTGACTTCAGGAGAATGGCAATGAATCACAAGAGCTCTAAAGCAGATAGAAGGATAGAGGCTGAGGTTAGCAGCTCGGAATCACTTAATCTGCTGTATTTCATCCATCGAAATATAGAGCCAAAGCACTGCCTCCTGATTCAAACAACCGCAGAACAAGTCACCATGGCAGAAGGTTGTAGCACAGTCATCACAGGGGGACAGAGGTAGTCCTGGGTTTGGATTGAAGCGTAAAGAGATGTAAAATAAAATAATTTATATGGAACATCACTATCCTTTAACACTAACTTTTACTCTTCTTGCATAATCTATTAGAACTTTCCAGGAATGTTTTCAACAATCTCTCAGTAATACATGTTTTTTGAAATAAGAATGTGTGAAAAGTGAAATAAATTCACGAGGCACAAAAATGACACTGAAACCAGTACTACAGTCTTATCAAGTCAAGAAATACTTAACCTTCAAAATATAATTTAGAAAATTAATTCACTGCTTTGTTTTCATATTCTGTAGTATTTGAGACTGCTCTTTCTTTCTTACACCTTGCTATCCACTCTCCAAATTTAATCATTTTCCTGCCTTTTTGAGCAATTTTCAGCTTTAAGACATTTTTGTCATTTAGAAGAAGGTTGCTCACTAGGTGGGTCACTTCCCCCTCTCCTGGAGGCATTATCTCCTTCCCTTTTAAAATGAGAATGAATTTCAGCAACAAATTGATCTGATCTCAGAACAGGAGATCTGGAAGATATAATCTTAATGAAAGTCTTAATAAGCTAATCACATTCCTGAGGATCTTGTACATTGGTAACCTGTTGCTCAGGGAAGCAAAAATGAATGTTTGACATGGTCCTTTGAAGTCCAGGTCCTCCCCAATGACTCAATTTCTTATGCAAAACTAAGCAAGCATTCATGTACTCTGCTCCCATCACTCTCAGACTGTATATAATCACCAGCTTTGGCTCCCAAATTCAGGGGAAAAAGTTGAATGTCCTGTGAGAATGACAGCATCTGTCTGAAGCATCAATATGCTGGCTGCCTACTGAGACTTGATGACCTTGGCACTCACTGAAGTTCAGAAAACCAAGTATTTCTGAAGGTCTAAATCTTAGGTAGTATCACTTTTTATTTTCTAAAAGAGTTGGGTACACAAAACTATTTGAGAACCTGGATCTAAGCACTCCACGAGGTAAAGCTTTTTAAGTAGAATAAGGTTTGCTGATCAGAGACTGGTTTTCTATCAGTGTGCAGTGCTGCCCTAATAAAACAAAACATACAACTACCATGACACAAATACTCTAAAAGGAACAAATGCATTCCTGGTATAATTCTTTTGAAATCAGCAAAGGAGATGAAATTAGAATCAACCTTCTTAGGGAAAAATCTTTTATTTTTAATAAATAATATTTGTACAGCATATAGTAATTTTAAAAGTCTCTTTTATCAAATTTATTTTGATTTCATGGAAACATGTACAGCTATTAATATAAGCAGGCTTATCAGTCCAATTTCTCACTGAATGTTCTTTTTGTTAGTTTTCTTTATTTTCTTTTTAGTTTCCTGCTTTATCATTCAGAAGGTTTGCACTGTATTCCTGTACATATTTGGTTTGGTGCCCAGAAATGTATTATTTTAACAGGGCTATTCATTAAAAGTTATTACTTTACAGGGGTTCTACCACGCATACATAATTATATATATGCCCTTCTATGATGAACACTGTGATAAAGTTACCATAAAAGATTTTTCTTTTTAGGGTTTATCGTCTCTGCCATTTCAAGTCACATTGGTTTGACTAATCCTGGCACCTAACTTTCTAAGTTCTATTCTTTTTTCAAAAGGTAATAAACTGTCAAAACATATTTTTCATTCTTTTTTTCAGTAAGATTAATCCTTCAGAAACTATTGGGACTGTGACTTGTCCTCCCTCTACGTTCTCCAAGGAAGAAGCAAGCATAGCTGCTAACACACAGAACGTCCCTTGGCCAAAACCAGTATGCCAGTTTTCAGTGACCTGCCCAGGACTGACTGTGATGCTTTCTCAAAATCATTTTTGATTACCACATATTTAAGTAACTCCATGTCACTCCATGAAGATAGTTTTTTTTAGGAATATCTCCAGGCACACAATATAGGTTGAGGGGTTTTATTTCATTTTAAGACTTTGAGAAACTTTTAAATGACCAATTTTATGATGACAACAATTTAAGAGAATGTTTAAGATAAAAAGGTAAAAATAATGATATTTCCTTGCAACTACCTGTTTCTCTGAATCTGAATTACAAGGCCAAGCAAGAGCAAATAAAAATTCTTCACAACCTTTGCGGACAGCTGGCATTAAAAGTTTGAGTATCTGTGTGAACAGTGTAACAGAGCATCGTACCAGTGTAGCTGGTCAGGAGCCAACACTTCCAAGTGGACCTGAAAAGCATGTTATATGCTGGTGTGACATTGAAGTTACAAAAATGTCTTCAGAACTGAGATATCTGATTTGCTTCCAGCAGCTAAGGCAGAATGAACAAAATCACCTATTGCACTTGAAGGACACAAGACATTTAGCATTTTGCTGCTTCATTCTCATCATTGCCCACCCTGAGTATTGGGAGGATACATTTGAGACTTAATCTACAAGCTAACTTAGACTTCTTAAGAAGTCTATATATTGCATGTACTTTGTCTTTCTTTTGTTAACCTACACACATCTAAGCTGTCTTATGTCCTTTGTCCAAGTGTTGATCGGACATTAAGTGATACTTTCACTCCAGGTGTTCCACAATTACAGAATTATACTGAGCTGCAAAGACATTCATGAATATAATGAATTAAGCATCCAGTGAAACTTGGAATTGTTGTACTTATAATAAAAGAGTTTATATTATAATATTTAATTGATGGGAATTAGATCTAGATCATAGAGAATATTTTAGAATTGTGGAGGAAAAAACCCCCAAAACTGACAAATATACATCAATTATACAATATGTAATCACTTTGAACTACATACTTGCCTTCACATATCTAATTCATGCTTTTGTATAATATTTTTCCATTGACACAGTTTTGTACTGTAATGTGATTATACAGTGGTGTTTGTGGAATGACTGAATCCATGAAATGGTAAAGCAAAGGACGTCTCTCACTTTGGATTCATACAAAACGTAACAGGATCTAGTTGTGCATCTGCTGGTTTTACGTAAGTTCTTCTGAATGTTTTATAAGTTAATAGTGATTAAGTTGAAACAAATACATTGAAGATTACTTTTCCTGATAAATAGCTAAACTTATTCTCCATTAATCAAATGTTGCAAACCCTCTAAATGTTCACTAAAGTGAAGGTAGTCTTGCTCTCATTTCTTTAATTTTCAGGAAGAGAGGCAGAGAATGTGTTTTTTACAATTGCCACCCTCTGCATGAGACTACTTCAGCCTGATTCTCATGACTATCTAGCAAAAGCAAGAGTTCGAGGCACTGTTCAAAGAGTATAGGATATGGGATATCCTGCCTAACATTTCTCTCCTGAAAGCATGCTGTAGTAGTATGTGATCTGTGCTGTTAAGTGGTATTGTGCAATTATCCTAAAAGCCTAGCTGCACTAGTTACCTCACCATCCTCTGTGACACTACCCTGCTGGGTTTTTAAATATATTGTGTGAAAGTGGTGATACACAAATCTTTTACTTAATAAAGTTGTTTTTTTTCTCCACAAGATGAGGCTACATTGAATGTAATTGTACTGTGTGGGGTTAACTTTCTGTAGCCTGTTACCTTTGACTTCAATGACTTGAAATAAAAAATGAATCTCCACAACTCCAATGAGACTCACTTCTGATAATATTGGCCCATTGACTTCAATGAGACGCTATTAAAAATTATTCTAAATTCACTTTAATAGTAATTTTTAACAGTATCAGGCCACTGATTCCACTATCATACTTTCAAGACTGAATGTTCAAACACCTCATAAAGGCAAAAGCAAACCTTAATATACTTCAGTGAAAACTTGTTTCTTGTGGTTGTAGTTTACTTCCCGATAAGCAGTACCAAATATTACCTCATAGGAAAGAAAGAAGCATCTTCCAGACTTTTTTTTCTAGTACTCTTACATAAACTTTTTTTGGGGAGTGCGAGGAAAAGATGAAAAGCTCAGAATGGTATATTAAAACCAAATGGATTAGCATTCTTCCTTAACCTTCATGAAAGTCATATGAAAGGTCCAATACAATTTAAGTATGTATTTTAAGAATGCTTTTTGGTTTTTTTGATGATGATGGTTTGTTTTGTGTGGAGTTGTTTTTTGGTTTTGCTTTTGTTTCATTTTGCATTTTTGTTTGGGTTTTTTTGTGGATTTTTGTTGGTTGGTTGGTTGGTTTGTTCTGTTTGGTTTATTTTTTAGGAAACTGAAGAATTCTTCCATGAAATTAAACTGAAAATGGAGATAATTGAGGGATGAGAAGTATGTTTGCTTTTGCTTCCTTGCTTGAAACAGACTACATCTCAATTATTCAAGTTCATGCCTGAATGAGGTGCATTGAAGGTCTAACCACTATGCTGTACTACAATGCTTTTCTTATTCTTGTTTTTTTCAGAGGGAAAGTATTACTGAACCTTTTTTTCCCACCCATCCAGATCTGAGGTTTGTTCTCTGCTCAAGACATACATATGCTTTCTGATATTTATGTATTACAATTTGCTTTGTTTGAGCTCTTCAGAGTTTGTCATTCATTTGGATTTTTTTGTTCTAACCCCTGATTTAACTTGAAATCTATTCCCCTACATGCAAGACAATTTTGCCATTTTCCTTCAGAAGCCAGACAATTTATAGATGAGCTCAGACCAAATAAATCAGGCAAGATATATTTATAGGTATAATATACCATATATATTAATATATATTTTTAATCAACATCATCCTGTCACTCTGCAGAAATAATTAGCTGTTAGGAAGGCACACACTGCTGCTATCCAAAGCAGGCACTGTTGCTGGTATCCAGGCTAGGACACCAGAACAGCCAGCAGTCAGTCAGCCACTGCATACAGCTTGTGTCCAGTAGTGATGAAGTGAGTCTTCTTTGTTTCCCTGCATTAATTCACTTGAATGACTGTGTGACTACAATCATCTTTAGAATGAGAAATTTCTCCACAAGAGAACATTTACAGTAATTCTGAACAAAGAAATAGAGATTCAAACACACATTAACTTCAGTACTTGGTGGTGGGAAAAGGCATTGACTCATCTTTGGCTCCCCACTTCCTCTTTTCACAGCATGAAGCCTCAGGAAATTCTCCATTTTAGTCTCCAAACAAGGACTGTATCTTGGACAATGGTCTCCATTTTGGGTTGACTAGACTTCTGAATACTTGTGCATGAAAACCAGTGGTCTAACGTTCCAAGTTAACAGGCGAGTCAAATTCTAGCGCCTATATATGATAGTGCCTATATATGATAGAGAGGATTCAACCCTGGAATTCTTTTGAAGGTTAGTATTAATTTATCACCTTGCAGCATCATAACTGAACCTACTAACAAATCACTAGGCATCTGCTTGCAAAATGATGTTATTTTTTAAATCATGGAATAATGTGTGAATGATAAAATGAACAATATCTTAATAAAGTTCCTACTTGAAGAAATATTGTTTTGTACCTATGAAGGTACATTCAATTTAGCATGTACATAGCATATATATAGTATGTTTTTTTTTTCCTTTTCTTTTCTTTTTCCTAAATGCTTGTTTTCCTTGAAAGCCATATTAAGGGATATTCTTTCAGTTTTTAAAGATCTTTCTAACTAACAGTGAAGACAGCAGATATTTTAAACTCTATACATTAAATAAATTAACTCCAGACATGTGTGATCCACAAACCAAACAGCACTATATGAATGCATGTACAAAGTCTACTACTCATATCAGGACTTACAAGTAAAAGGAAGACAGAATGATTGGCAATGTCAAGCATCATCTGTTATAACAATGGTTTGAAGAGTTTAGTCTCTCAAAAGTCAAATTATTTTGCATTATTCCCACTCACAGATTCTTCTTCACCTAAAAAGCAAATGTAAAAGAGCAATGTTAGTGGAAGTAGCAAGGATTCATAAGAATATTCTGAAAACTAAAAACACTATTGCTATTTAAACTGAATAATTCTTCTTCTTATCTTCAGATATGCGAACTTTGAAATATTATTAATGCATACCATAAAAAGTATAAGGTGTACAATGAGTTCAAGAAAAATCTTAACCTTGTGCAGATTTTCACCCTTTGTATTTATTTATAAGCTGAAAACAGTTAACTAAAACTGATAAAAATCAAAAGTTCAGCCTTAGAAAGAGTAACAGATTAGAGTATATTCTAGGTTAAACTATTCACTGTGCTTAGCTGGCATATAGTGAAAAACAGGACATATAGACAAGCAGTTATTGAATTGACGGCACAGAAAACAGCATGGACTGTTAGTAACATTCTTCAACACAAATTGTAACTTTTTAATGAATTAGTGATTGCATTTGAATCTTAGAAGAATTACTGCTATATGACCAAAATACTCCTACCTGTATAATAATTTTTATCTCCATATGGTTTAATTACTTTAGGAAAAAAATATTGATTTAGTTCAGTTAAAGGAGGAGATAAATAGTGATTATTACACATTGCAACTATAAATAAACTCTGACACTGTGCAGATGTTGTTGCTGTTGTTATAATACCTACTTGTATGGATTCTGATATTTCTTCTGGTTCCAGACTAAAAAAGCCAAATCTATATTAAATTAAATACTCTTGAAAATCTGTAGGAGGTTTTTTGCTGGAATAAAGGACACATATCAAAAGAAATTACAGTTTGCTGGAGGAGTTCCTGTTGCTTTTTTTTTCTGTGTTACATATGGAGAAGAAATAGGCAATACCATCAACAAGTAATAATTTTCACCAACCTGTCCTATCGAGGTACTGGTAAAATCCAGTCATTGCTGGTTGTCAAGTTATTAAAGACAAATAAGGATCCATATATTGGGGCAAAAATAAAAAAAGGTACAATAAAGCCTCTTTAATGAATTTTGAACTAAGAGAACTTGTAATTTTCTTCCAACAGACACCTATATACACCCAAATGATAGATACTCTATAGCCAAATATATGTTGCCTCAAATGTGTAATGAAGAGATGTGTTATGGCTTAATTCCATAACACCTAAAACATATATTGATGACCAGAAAATCACATTATCCGTTTCCTTCAGAGAGTCCAGAAGTTCTCCATCCAATCTGTTGCCAACACCTAATTTTGATTGAGTCTCAAAAGTCACAAAGATGCTTTCTATGTTGTCTACTCATTAATATAAAAATGAGATAACATGATACACTGGTAGTGAAATTCAAGAATGTTAGGTAGCCTTCCTGAGTAATTTCAAACAAACAAACAAACAAAGAAACAAACAAACAAACAATTCAGCTTTATTTAGATACAAACTACAGTCCAGACCACTTTCTGATAATGAAAATACACTTTGAGGTGGTGAGAACACTTACAACCAAAGAAGAAAAGAAGAAAAGAACTCAGCACATTCCAAATTTGGTACAATTTATGGCCAGTCTGTAGGCTACCCTATCTGTGAAAACGAGAATTGAAATAAAGCTCTAGCAGTGGGCTAAGAAGATCTCCAACTGTTTTCCAGTTTTGTCAAAATTAAGGTCCCCAAGCAAGGAATTCTGAAGTGTGAAATGTAAGGACCCTTCTCGAGTGCTGCATGTAACATTGGTAGTTATTTTCAACAGTTATTATAGTGTTGATACAAACAACAGAAATGCGAGTAATGTGGATGGAGGTCTATCTTTGAAGCGAATAAAGCTTCCTCTTTAAGGTTTGTGATAGGCCATATAAAAGTACTAGGAAGGTTTGGTTGGTTTTTAACCCAAGAGAAATTTGAAATTGAAAGAGTAAGATTTGATATGCGTTTAAATTTCAAAGACCACCAGTGAGTATGCTTGATGCTTGAATTTCTTAATTAAGGAAAAAAAGAAGGAAAAAATTTGGACAATCATCTTCACAGGGACAACTGAAACTGCAGAACAACAGATAGTTATAAATAAGAATGGTCCTCTGTTAGAGATTCCTGTGCCTGGAAAGATGCATTTTCAGACAGGCTAGCCTGCATTCAAGTTTTTGACACATATATATATCCTTATAAGATTTGATTATTTTTGGAAAAACACTAAGACTGAAGATCAAAGTATTTGTTTCTGATCCCTATGTATGCTTGAAGTTTCAGAAACTGTTAGCAGAGTCACAGATGTACGTGGCTGCCCACGTGGGACTGCTACACAGGAACCCAATGCACTGCCTTCAATGAGTGGAAAAATAATGCTGTTATAAAACAGAACCCCACCACACCAACTATGGAGAAGAATGTCTTTAAGGACCTAGCACAGCTTTAAACTGCACTGGATGCCATTTGGACAGTAGGAGACAAGGCACAGGCACGGGGATATTCTTGTTCGATGCTCATTGCTGCATGGCTCAGCAGAGCACTAACAGCAGCCACCAAAGAAGAAAGGCTATGTTGGACTGTATCAGGCTTGTCTGAAAAGCTCTGAGTGAAAGCTCAATGTTTTTTTTTGCTGTATGTATAATTAAGTTGGATTAATTAATCAGAAAATAATTAGGAGAAAGACAGCATGTTTGTTTTCCATTTCTTCTGAGTTAGAAGAGACTGACCACTTAGTAAGGGAAAGAGTGAGAACCCTCCTCTAAGAGCAGTCAAAAACTTTGAGCTGTCTTTTGATCCTGCCTTTCCAGGACACACCAATTTGCTTCTGCAAATTATTTTGTTTAGGAGCACTGACAAAAGCTACAAATAAATGTAAATAAATAAATGAAAAGTGTGTTGACTAGCCCTGTGTTTTTTAAAGTTTCACTTATGGATGAACAGGACCAAAAATCTGAGTGTGGTGAGAACACAGGATAATATGATGACATTTCTTAGAAGCCCTGGAGATAAAAAACACCTACATGATTTTTTTTCCCACTTTTTCAAATAAGGCTTCTTATCAGGCTGTGTGGCATGAATCAGGTTTTTGGGGAGGTGGAAGCAGCAAAATTTAGTTATGGTCTCCATGGCCCTAATTTAATGTCAGTGAAGTAGCAGATTACTCTATTTGGAGGTGTAAGACTGGTCTTGAAGACAAGGGAATTGGAAACACAGGTGCTAAAACTGCCTGGAGAAATATCACAGATCTGCAGAAGCAGGTAGAGTCGGAAAAAATGATCTGGCTGCCTCTCGATCTTTTTGAGGTGCTAGAAAATTTGTGGGTGATCAACACTGCAGAAAACCTCTGGTGCTAAGGGATAACTCACTCACTAAAATTTAGGGCCAGAGCAAAGTGTGCAACACACAAGAAATTGACTTTAATACTGATGCTCCAGCCTTGGAAGACGACCTGTCCTTTGTCATTATATGGCGGGCCAGAGGTGCTCCTTTGCTTTCACATAGAGAGTAAATTAGGCTAGCTGATGATAGGGAAGACATGATACTCCTTCCTGAGGCAGCTTCAGTGGTCAAAGCACAGCCTAGGTACATCCTTTGGGTATGTAAGCAATGTATCAGTCTTTCTCCACTGTGGACTCCCCGTGCTCAAAAGGCTCTCAGCTGCCAGTACCAATGAAGGGAATCCTAAGATTAGCCTCAAACCTTCGCTGCATTTTCCCAATGGCAGCGCAGTGTACTAATCGCTGAGCCATTGGGATAGCCCTGCAGGGCATTCTTCTAATAGTTTTTCTAGTTCTTCCACTGATGTCCTTATACATCTTTTATGATTTCGATAGTGATGCTATGCTCCCCAGGCACTTTCCTTCTATCTTACTCTCTGCTTGCCTTTTTTTTTTTAATATGGGGGGAAAGGGGCTACCTTAAATTTGCCCTTCATTCCTAGCACGACCTTTCAGAAAAGACATTTCCCTTATCCATTCTTCCACCAATAAGTGCCTGTCAAGGAATGGTGAAGATGGAAAATATTTGAGTACTTTCGTTTAAGTTGTGATGGTCTTTATCCTGACTTCACGTTCTATTTAGAGCTTTTTCTTCTACACAGATGAACAGCCAGCTCTTCTAGATTTAAAATTAAACTCCAAATATTTTCTTTAAACTGCACTCGTTGCTTTTACAAAGGAATGAAAACAAAATGCAGCACGTGACATCATTTGAAAGAGAAAATCATGTTATCTTATATAGTTCTAGAAATAAACTGTTTTTTTTTAACTGTGGCTCTTCCCTAATGCGCACTGCTGATAAATAGTAAAAAGAAATTTTTTCCTAACTATATATTTCTCTCACATTATACATATATAAATTCCTCTGGGAATAACTTGAGCAATATAACTTGAGATAGGAGGTAGCTGATATATGTGAGGTATTAATATGAAAAATATTTTCACTGCTTGTATGTTATAGAGCGCTTGGAATATTTCAGACAACAAAAGTATAGGTCAGTTAAAGAATTTCCTTATCCCTGTTCTGCCCATAATTTTTTTCCTGCAGGTCCATTTTCTCTTGTTTTCTTCTCATCTGTTATTTCCATTTTCCTTCTCATCTTTCATTCAGTATTATACAGGGCACCTTTTGAGGCGCTTCTTCTGCTTCCCACTGACGATACATACTGGCAGCAGCAACCGAAGCATCAGTCAGTGAACACTTGTAGAGATGGCGAGTTGTAAAATAATAAATCGAATATTTAATACTTAGACAGAAGATGTGGACTTTATCTACACTTAATGGGTGGGGAGGCTGATTACTCATTCATAGCTACACCACTTGTGAATGATGAGGTCACCCCTATCTCAGGAAGATAAATGCCATATCCTGTTATGACATATTCCTTTTATATAAAATTAGTTCAATTTTCTCACCAGTGAGGAATCAGTATAACTAAAAAAAAAAAAATCACTTCAAGATAAAGGCATTTTTCTACTGTAATTCATTATATATCCTATTTTCATTTTATTTCTGTTCTGTTTTGTTCTATTTTATCCTGTTCTATGTATACTATTTTACTCTCTACCTAAATGATATCTGACTAAAGTGAAGCAAAAATTAGATGATACAATGAAGCTTTGTAGCATTCTCTCTCATACCTGTCACAGGCTCCTTCCAACAGCAGATAATGAAAATTCAAAGTCAAACCATTTAACTTTAAGTAAATGGAAATGAATTTCCAGAGAAGAGATATTTTTTCACCTGTGAAAGAAAGGAACAGTAGTACACTGACAATGCGAATAAAGATATAATATATAATTGTGATAGAGAGGTATATGAAAAGCATAAATATTAAATGTTATTGTATTACATATTTTCACGTGTTTTTAATTTTTATCTTTGCTATGTTTTTGCCTGAGAGGAAGGTCTACTGCACATAGTCAGAAACAGCAGTACTCTATTGGAATATTTCTTTGCTTAATCAATACTAAAGCAACTTGCAGCATATCTAGCAATAGTATATGGTATTGAGACAAAAACTATGTCTTTCAGACACCAGAAGCTGTCAATAATTTGACCAAAATGAGAAATAAAGTAAATTAAAAATATTGGGGTTTATTCTCATCTCATTTATGCTAGCATACTGCAGCAAATTAAGTTAAATCCATCATGGTATGTTGTAGCACTGGTGAAGTATGTGGCAAATTGGGTCCACACTATTTGATAAGGCACAGAGTATAAGCTTGATGATGGATATTTTCATTGGTGAACAAAATAAGTCTCAGAAATTCCTACTGGATTTTACCATTGTGATTAACTTGGGGGGAAAAATAGATACCAACAATCAAAATGGACTTTTCTTTAAATATGAGATAATGTTTTTTATTTGGTGTCTTTTAAGAGCTATGACAAAGAAAATGCTTCTGTACTCTAGATGTTTACAGACCTACCTTTGAATCCTGCTTGTCTTCTAACACACAAAACTATTTGTCAGTACTTCCAGTGACTCAGTGGGTCTACTTGTGCAAGAAAAGTTATCAAGAGTGAATTTTTAGTTACATTAACACTTAAGATAATGATCAATACTCATAAAAGATCTTATTAAATATCAAGAGATCCTGGTTCTGCCTACCTGGATGAAAAGCCTAAGCTGAAGCAAGCTTGGCTAAAGGAAGGCTCTCTGTCCTGGCTGTCTCTTTAAAACGTGAAAATCTGCTTAGAGTTGCCACTGTAGAGCAAAGAGTGACAATCAATGGATGGGGACTTCGACATGATTACATCCACTCTACTGCCTGGCCATACATTGACAGACAAAACTACTGTAATGGAGTGATCATTTGGAAAATGGCTACTGCCCACATTTAAATTCCTTTCAGTGTTATTCCATAGCCAATTAGAGTGGTAGCCCAGCCTATATTCATGCCAGTCTTGTACTATAACGTAAGAAAAAGGAAAGGAGCAGCTCAGAAGTCTTTAATTATTCCTCCAGCCATTTATTGACCTGCTCTCTAAAGGCCATATAGGGGCCTTCATCTGCATGCGAAATTCCTATTGACATCACTGGGAGGGCCACAGGCAGATGCAGAGTACTTTGTAAACCTTACATTTTAAATATGTTGTAGGAGAAAGGCATAGAATTTGCAGTCCTTTAAAAAAGTGAGCAGCTTTATCTAATATTGGTCTTTAAACATGGAGTTTGAATAACAGTTTTCCTAGTAATAACAACCCCCCTCTTCTCTGCAAGCTATCTAACCTACACGTTTCTGTAAAGTCTTCATATTTAACACTCAAACAATTGATGTCCCTACAGTATAAACAGGATAGATAATGAATATAAGTGGGATAGAAAATTAATCCTACTTGCGAGGAAAGAGAGTCATAATTCACTTAGGCTTCTCAGCTCTTACGTTATGAGGTCTTCAGCTAACTCATGGGATCCATTCCACATCCCACAGATGCTCATTATGAATTCTTTTTATGTGCAACATGTGGGGACTAACCAGTTTCATATCTCCTGGTATTAGACGCAATCCAAAGCATTTTGTATTAAAACAGAATGCAAACACAGATGCTATTCAATACAAAGGATTTGAATGCAATCTCTGTTTTAACATAAAGTTGGTGTGTCTTAATTTGCTTTGAAACAGCAATGGGAAGAAAAGTCAAGATAAGAGGATATTTTTAGATTAGGAGCCAAGCTTTGACTCCAAAAGGCACACAGTTGCATGGGAAAAGGGGATACTGGCCCAGGTGACCGCTTTGATTCTTGGAAGCAAAGGTTACAATGCCTTTGGAGCGAGGGGGCAGCCTGGGACCTCTGCCCCCTTCTGAGATGCTGCCATAGCCTTTTCAACACTACACATATTCTGGAGTGCTACTACCTGTGTTCTGTCCCATGCAACTCCTCCTGGCATGAGCCTCGGTTTCCTCAGACACGAGTTAGCAGCACGGCTGCTGTTTGTGTAAGGTGCACTATCGCAGCATGTTACTTTCTGTTCTAGCTGTCCACTCACTGGGCAGGCGAAGAGTCCAGCTCAACACAAGCACTACGCTTTTTAGCTCCAGCAATCAGCAGCTTGGGGCTCCAGCTCCGTGGTTTCAGAGGTCCCCCCCAGAAGTGAGGCGATCTGGCAGGACCCTTCTGCGGGAGGGAGTGTTTCTGCCGTTCCCCCGCTGCCTCTGACTGGGCACAGCCGCTGTGCTCCCTGCGGGACGGGATCCTCTCCCCTCGTCTCCCACTGCAGCTGCGGAAGGAGGGAGCAGCCCGAGCAGCACTCGCCGGGCACCATGGCGTGGAGGGCTCGGGTCTCCGTGTCCCCTCCACCGTGGCTGCCCACCCCAAGGCCGAAGCAAGCCGAGGCAGCCGCCGGGGCAAAACCGAGGAGGGTCCGCCGCCGACCCGCGCTAACGCCCAACTTTGCGCGCTTCCTTCCCGGCGCCCGCCCCCGCGCAGCGCCGCAGCCAGGCGGACTCGGCGGCGGGTGGCCGCGACCGGGGCAGGGGCGCGGTCCCGGCGGGCTGGCGGAGCCGCGCAGCGCCGCGTCCAGGGATAAGCACTTGGCGGAGGTAGATGAGGGCAAACCCGCCCGAGCGAGGCGGGGGGCTGCGCGCAGCCCCGGGTGGCACAAAGGCGCCGCGGCGCTGCGGCCGCGCGTCCCGCGGGGCGGCGGAGGCCGGGCCCCTCCGCGCCGCTGCCGGTGCGGTGCGTGCCGCACCCGGAGGGGAGCTCTGCGAGGGGCTCTGCGCAGCGCTCGGTCCTATAATTGATATGTTGAAGCAGCAATAGGGATCAGTGCGTGCACAGGCAGCACACACCTTACAAGTTTGACTCGCAATAACATTGCTGCACACTAGGAGGGGAGGAGAGTCAGCTCCCTAGAATAAGGAACAAACTCTGCCTTTGCACAAAAGCGGCGCATTTCCTCGCTTGTGAAAACCGTCCCTTCATTGAGAGAAAGAAAAGAGACGGAGGGGGGTGCGGGGTGCCGCTAGGAGAGCAAAAGCAAGTTACCAAGAGCGAGAACTTGTGCTGCAACAATCCTCCACTCTTCCTCTTCTCCTCAGGACTCTGGGAGCAGGGATATTCCTCCCCTTCCACCCCCTCCTCCCCCCCCGCACAGTTGGCGCTAGCCCAGACTGTGGTCAGCCGCCTTTATTATTACTTCATTGAGACAGAGAAATCCTCTAAGACTTGCATTTTGGGTAGAGGGTGGGGGGTGGAGGGACGAGAAGGAGGAGGGAAAAAGGCAACATTTGCTGCTCATCATTTTCACTGCACCGCTAAAGTAATTGCGCCCCCCTCTCTCCTCCCCGTCCCTCCTCAGCTTGGATTTTTCTCCTATATCTACAGCTCAGTACTATTAGACATACCTTTTCTTTTTTTTTTTTTTTTTTTGGTAGCTCTGATATTCCACTTCGCTTCCCAAATCTTCACGCGTTGCATGTTTGCAATTCGGTAAATTCCCCCCCCCTTTACCCCGAGCCCCCCCAAACTCCTCAATCTCAGCCCAGCCGCTCACATCAAAGCGCCCGTCCTCACTCACAGTGGCCGCCACTCACTAATGGGATTGCAGTGTGCCTGGCTCTGCTGCTGCAGCCGCCGGAGGGAGAGTCGCTGCTGCTGCACCTCTTCGCCGACACTCGCCGGGTGCTGAGCCGCGGGGATGATCAGGATCTTCCCGGATTTCAGCGTGCAGGTGACGGCGGCGGCGGCCGGCGGGGCGGCCGGGGGGGTGCCGGCGGCGCCGGGCATGGGGCGAGCCGGCGCCGCGGCCAACGGCAACCCGCAAAACGTCCAGGGCATCACCTCCTACCAACAACGGTGAGCACCGAGTGGGAGAGGGGTGTGCGGCTCTTCTTGAGGCTCCCTCACTTGCTTTTTCTTTGTGCTTTTGTGTTTCTTTGTTTTCCTTTTTTTTTTTTTTTCATCTCTTCTTTCTGTTTGTTGCGGGGTGGGGGGAGAGCTTGTTTGGAAGGGAGGGTGTTTTTTTTCTTTTTCTGTTTTTTTTTTTTTTAAATACAGCATCTTTTAAAATGCACTGAGAAGTAAACACAATCTCCTAGTTTTGTCTTGGATGAGCTGTAAAGCAACAATAGAAAAAAAAAGAAAAAAAAAAAGAAAAAAGTGAGACCCCGGCATCTTAGCTTGGCTGCTGCAAAGTTTGGGATCCCGTCCGCTCATCCTTTCTAAAGAGGAATTTCTCAATGTCAATGCCTTGTGCAAATCCCAGTGTGTGGCAGCCAGGGGGATAATTGATCATGGTATGCTGATTGATAATTTTCTTTCAACCAAGAAAGAGAACAATTTTCACTTGGGGTTGCACACTTGCAATTCCACATTGTAGTTTTAACAGTTTTAGCATGTCACCTGTTACTACAGGGAAATATAGCCGAAACCCTAAGTATACGCAGCACTGTTATTTTTTTCATCTTAAATGCATTCTAATGCAAATGCAGGAAATTCACAGAGAGCGCCTTTAGGAAGCAAAGCGTAGAAAGTTGGCAGTAAGTCATAATGAAGTTTAAAGACGTTCTCCATTCGCCCTAACAATTCATCGATATATGCTGATACTAACATGAAGCTTAATTAATTACCTGACATTTCTTTATGTTTCTAAACCTGAAGTCTGAATCTGTTAGTTTGCTTTATCATAAGCTTATAACCGAAGCCGAATCCTCAAAAAAAGAGTAGATAACAACAGATCTACTGAAATCGGAACAAAACATTTACATTTCTCTAAATGCAGTAAAAATGGCACTGTCCCGAGTATCTTGCTTTCCACTGTTGCATTAAATTAAATACCGAGAAAAATGCTCTATAATCTTAAATGTCCAAACTAAATATCCCTACGATGTAAAAGAAAAAAAAATAGGAAGTTTCAGCATAATATTTCAAACTTAATTGGTTTAGGAGCCAGATTTAGATAACTGACCATTGCCTGCTTTGTCGTTCAGCAACTTTTGTGTTGCTTCCCATAGTTTTGATGCCTGTGATAGAAAACGTTCGATGGTAACTTTTGTAGGCTTTATCAAATGAGAATTAATAGGGAGCTGATACTCCTGAAATAATCCCTGATGATACCTAAGGACGTTCTTAGCTAAGAAACATTGGAAACTAAGCAGGAGTCTTGTTTTGCTCAAGCAAAGACACCAATCCTTCAGATACTAAAAAAAAAAAAAAAAAAAAAAAAAAAAGAGAGAGAGAAAAAGCATTGAATGTGAGTTATAAAGAATGGATTAAAGTTTATTTCTTTTCATGGTTTCTGTATGATTTTTGTCACTTATAAAATATTTAAATTACAATGGAAACTGACGGACACTTTAACGAGGAAGTACAGGCAGCAATCACAATAGTTTAGTCTGTGAAGTGGGGAAGTCAAGGGTCAGAAATGTCAGATTGGCTTTTAGACAAATGAAAGAGACCTCTGGAGACTTTAAGTTAAACAGAATTATGTAGACAAGGCAGCATACAATTTTTTTAGTACTTCGCGTTTAATAGTTTGCTTATATCAGCCTGTAATCAGGAAGAAGTTATAAAAGCAGTACTTCTCTGACAAACTACTAACACCTCTAATCTAAATAGTGCTTACTAGATATTCAAGTACTTTTACTACCAGGAATCCAGACCAGTCTGGATGTCTCGCACACTAACCTACGAGGGAAAACATTTATGCACTTCTTCCAAATTTTCACTGTATATTATGGATGAAACAGCGTGGTTTACGTCGAACGATTTTTTTCCGTGCTTTCTGAAAACGCTTAAAATACAGCAGACACGACACCTCCTTACGCTATTGCCACAGCCGAGGAGACACCTGTTAACTTCTTTTTTTTTTTTTTCATTTCGGAGGCGAGGAGACAGGATTGCCGGCCGGGCACGGCGTCTGCTACTTGGCAGGCAGCCCCCCCTCCCTGCAGCCCTCGGTCCCCACCTCGCACCCCCGCCGCCCCCCGGAGCGCAGCGCGGCCCTGCCCGCCCGGTCCCGCCGCGGCTCCCGAGGCCGGGCGGCCGCCACCGGCTGCGCACGTGCGCAACGGCCGCGCGAAGGCCGCACGTGCGCAGCGGGCGGCGGTGCCCGCGAACCGCGGCCGTGCCCCCAGCCCCGGGCCGCGCGTGGGCCGCCCGCGCCGCCCCGCGCAAAGTTACGCCGGCCCGGTTGCCTCCGGCGGGAGGAAATCCTCCGGTCCCCGGTGCGCGGACGGCGCCCCGCAGCCAAACTTCCAGGTGTTTTGTTAACTTCTTCCCCTTGGCTCTGCCCTGCGGCTCGCACACGCTCTTGGCCCCCAGTCTCCTCCCCTCGCCCCAAAAAACTTTTGGAGTAGTCGCGGAAACGTTTCTCTTGAATAAATGGGCCCGACCTTCGGGGCTTGCCCCTTTCCCCAAGGAAGCCCGTTGGATTTTCCCAGGGATCAGGATCAGGCCCGGGCAGCTGTACTTCCAAGGGAGCAGCAGAACAGCCACAAAGTTACCTTAGAGATGGAAAGCTTTTAGAGAACGAGTGATTTCTTCTATAAGGGCTAGAAGCGCTCGGGTTCTCCCGGTGTCCTGGAAGGAACGATTAAGGTAGTGGTTTCTTTCCCCCGCTCCTTTACTTCATGATTAATTTCATAATCTCCAATAAAACAGCTTGAAGTGCTACACCCTTTCCCAACAAAGCAGGTCATCACCCTCAGTTCACCTTTCCAGCATTACGCCTTTTTATCCCGCTAGTACCCGATGCCCACTCTCAGGACGTGCGGACACGTTCTCGGAGGTGCCTGGCGGGTGCGCGGGGCTCCCCCCGGCCCGGCCCGGCCCGGCCGGGCTGGCTCCGGTCACACCCGCGTACGGCCCTGTGGGTCGCAGGGCCCTCGCATCCCCCGGCCCGCGGCTCCCGCCCGAGCCCGTCCCCCACCGTGGACGCCCACGGGTGACACGCTGCCTGCTCCCGGCGCGTTCCCGCGGCGCTTCTGCGCCCGCGGAGTTGAAGAGAGAGTCCCTGCCTCCCTCTGCTCCTCTTCCCTGCTGGAGCCCAGACTCCAGAGGAAGAAAGTGTGCGAAACTGCAACTGAGTGGCGTTGTTGCGCCGGCAGCAGAGGCTGTGTCCCCTGCACGCAGAGAGGGAGCGGAGCTGGGAAAGCAGCTGGAAAATGCCCAGAAATACTTTCACAGCGGTCAAGCCTGGAGATCCCTGACACCCCTCCTTCCCTCCCCCGCCCCCGCCCCGCTGGCCCGATGGCCTGGCACCCCGCGTAGCCCGGCCCGCGGGCGCGGGGGTGTGTGTGCGAGTGTGCGAGAGAGTGCGTGTGCGTGCGTGTGTGAGTGTGTGTGTGTGAGTGTGTGTGTGTGTGCGTGCGTGTGCCGCACCTGCCGGGCGATGCCAGCGGCCGGGCTGCCCGCCGGGGCTGCGCCGCGGCTAGCTCTTCCCGCCGCCGCCGCCGGCCGCCGCCGCTGCCTGCGCTGGGCATGTCTCTGGGGCCGGCGGGGCCCCGGCTCCCTCCGCTCCTCGGCTTATGGACGGCGGCAGCGGCAGCAGCAGCGCTAGCAAGCAAGCGAGCAAGCAACCTGCACCAGGACTGCGCGGAGGAGTGGGAGCCCGCGATGCTTTGGCCTCAGTACTTTTCCTTAGCCTGTCTGGCTAACCGGGGCCATTGCTGCCGCCGCTGCTGCTGCTAGACACACAACACACACCAACATCAGGAGGGGGAAAAGTAAGGGAGAGAGGAGAAAAAAAAAAAAAATCCCAGGAAGATGGCGCCCACCAAGCCAAGCTTTCAGCAGGATCCTTCCAGGCGAGAACGGTAACACTTTCTCTTTATTGAACCTGCAGCAGCAGCAGCAGCAGCAGCAGCAGCCGCCGCAGCAGCGCCGGGCCGGGCCGAGCCGAGCCGCCGGCGCTGGGGGCCGGGGCTGGCTGCCATGCCGGGGTGGGGGGACCTGCCGCCGGCACCCGCTGCTCGCACAGCCGGGCACCGTGAGTTCCTCCTAGTGCGCACCGCCAGCCGCACGCACACACACACACACACACACACACACACACACACACACACACACACTCAGAACAAGCCGCGCAGCAGCGGCCCCGCTCCGGTGGCCGCACCGCCGCGGCTGCCGGAGCCGGTGCTTGGCGGGGCGCGTTGTGGAGCGGGCGTGTGTGTGTGTTTGTGTGTGCGGGGGGCGGGAGGCCCCCCCGGGCGGCCCCCGCCGCTCGGAGGCCCTGGGGCGCCGCGCCAGGCCCGGCGTTCCGGGCGGAGGGGCCGGCCCCGCCGGTGCGGTTCAAGTGCGGCTAGGCCGGAGCGGGGGGGCGCGCCGCCAGCTGCGCCCGTGGGGCTGCCCGGGCCGGCCCCCCCGCCCCACCGCCGCCGAGCGGGCCGCGGGTGCCGGCGCCCCCCGGGGTGGGCAGAGCGGAGCCGGTGCGCGGGCGGGCGGGGAGGCGGGAGGCGGTGCGCGGGGTCCGGGGAGGGAGGCGGGGGGTGATCGCGCTACCCCCCCGCTTGGTTCCCGGCCCGCCGCCTGCCCCATGTACTTTTGTTGGGAGAGAGTGCTTGTGATTAATCTGCTCTGCTGGTGACACGAATTGCCCGTAGCGGATTTGTTCTAGTAAAGTGAATCTTTCTAGAAGTGACTGGTAGGAGACAAGAGTACAAGTTCATGTGATGTTACTTTGTGATTCTTACAAAAGTATTCAAAGCTCCATTGCTACATTGCGACGAGATATATGCCCAGAAGAAGAGCAGCCAGAGGGTTTGGGGTGGGCTGTTTCCCTCCCGCCCCTTCAGCCTTACAAGTGAACTTGAGTGTAAGGGGTGAGGAAGGTTCCTGGCTAGTTGGAAAAATGGAAATTAACATTTAGATAGCCTTTAAAAGTAGCTGGATCATGTGTTAGTTGGTTTATATTTCACAGCACAAGTGAGTCTGAAAAATATTTAAACAAAAGTACTTTAGCCTTAATTTCATACTTGCATATTTTAGAATGATCAGCATTTCTAGTACAACTTCCAAACCCCACAGATTTTGTCTAAGTAGCTGTGCCATTTTTCCTAAGAAAGTAGATTGCCCAGTATAAAAAACCCGTATATTTCCTATTCACCACTGAAGTGTTAGTGTGCTTGTCTTAGATGCATTAGTATTAACTGTTGCACTTTGACAGAGCTATATTGATATATAGCAAAATTAGGAGATACACGTAATGGGAAAACAGCGCATCCTTAGAAGTCAATGACTTAACTACAGATTTTCATTTTCAACTACAAACATTTTTTTTTTTTAATCTTCATTCCAGTGGCTGCAAAGGTGTTTCTACTGTGTTAATAACACTTAAAGCAGCAGGTTTTTCTCCTGCAGAGTTCTTTGTTGGAAAAACAATTCATATGAATAAGTCCTGTCCCCCCCCCCAACAAACAATTCTGCTGTCTTCTTTCTGAGAATGTTACTATATTAGTGCTAAGTGTATTTGCCAGGATAGCTTCAGTAATCTCTCCAGCAGAAGCATATTTGTGTGCCATTTTGGGAATTTCTCTGAGATAGGAATCTTGAAGATAGAATTAATTTCTAGGGGAAACTTCATAGCCTGTGCATGAGTGCTTTCTTTATCACCTGTCTCCATTTGGCATTCGGAGAAGGTAAATCAAAGTGCACGATTTGTTATTCTGCTCCACTTGAGAGCTGAACTAAATAACACTTGGTCTGAAATTCTGATTGAAGTTGTAGGAGGATATACTGTATTTAATTTAATGCCCTTTAATAGCATCTTCTTGTTCAGCTCTGATGCTGTCATTTTAAAGGTTGGATCGGAGTAGTTTTTCCCTGTAGGGAGTGGGAGGTGTAATCATTTCAGAGGAAAAAGGTAGTCTAAATTCTGAGAACACTAATAGCCACAAACTTGGCCTAGTGTCCAAGAAGTTGTTTTTTGCCCTTAGGGTTCACTTTGTTATCACTCTGTACAGTGCTCTGGACAGTTTAGGTATAAGTATTGCATGTAGAAGTTGATGATATTTTTTTGTAGCAGAAATAATGGTAATGTTTATTCCTTAAAAGTTTCGCAGTAAATGGATCAGTGCTTCAGTAAACAGATATTCAGGTACATTTTATTAAAAGTTGTGTAATGTGCTCATGAAATCTTGCATATAACTATTTTAGCTGTCTTTGTACACATCCTGTCATCTGTATGAGCCAAGATATTTGACATCCAGGAGCATAGCACTTGCTGAAAGGGTTTTGCAGTCTGTTAGCTACTACTTCAGTAAACTAGTTCTCAAGATTAAGAATCCTCTAAATTAACTTTGTGTACATTGTTTTTTTAGTCTTCACTACCACGAATATTTGGGTAGATTGGGTTACATTTTTTCAAGCAAAAAATGTGCTTACGAAACAGATGTAAAAAGTAGTAGTCTGATGTAACCAGGCACTTGAATAGCTTTGAAACTTTTGTCACCTGTTTAGGTTCTTAAAAGGATATATGAAAAGTTATACACTTACATTTGTTTTTCTTTTAAACTGTGTGTGTTAGCAAATTTTACAGTTACGGCAACAGTTTAGTTTTTTCAACTGTGTGGGTATACACTCAAGAAAATGAAATAGAAGTGTCACGCATATGATATGCCAGCATTGATTTGTATAGCATATCATAATATTGGAGTGGTATTGGTTTAAAGTGAAAGAGAAAAAACCCTTTATTTTGGCATTTTTTTCTAGAGCATGAGCTTAAACATAGCAGTGATAAATGATGATATGCATTGTCTAACACTTGCTTTTATATAAATAGCTCCAGAAGATTGCTTAAATGATAATCGAAAATATGAAATAGGGTGGCCTTCATATCACAAGGCCAAGGGTCTACAAATGGAAAAACTGAAATAATGAAATATTTCCAAGGCAACAGACTGTCAACAAGAACAGTAATGCATGGGCATATCATAGAGCTACCAGAGAGGATATTAGATCTTATAGCTCTAGAGCCAGGAGTTATAATGACCTTTATTAAATAGAGCCCTCCCACATTACAACAATCTTTCTGATTTCTGATTTATGGATTAGCAGTCATACTACTCTTCATAATTTGAAACATTCTCCCACCATATTTGATTTGCTGCATTTTTCTCCACTGGAATCATACATTATTTAGAGCTTACATGAGAGTATTGATCAACAAAACTTATATTAGGTATTTTCAGTGACTAATGAGATTCTGAATAACAAGGTTTTGTCTGCAGCACCATTTCTACATTCTTTACACCACAACTGTTTTTTTCTTACAAACTATATCCAGTTAGCTTGTTTTCGAACAATTTGATGGCATTATATTCTAATGCTGTACTATAAGTAAGTTACAAATAATTAGAGAATTTTGTTAATAGATTAATACAACACCCGGAGCCATAGGTAGTTTTAAGAGATTATGAAGGTCTATTGTCAGTATCCATCTCTTTTTATTAGCATCTCACTTGAATTTCAGAGTCTAATATAGTGGCAATTTCAAATCATATTTGTTTGAAACTTGGCACACAAGTTGCCAGCTCAGATGGGAATTTTACTGCAAGAGTGATGTAAAACAGTTGTTGAAAATTGACATTCTAGGCATCAGTTTCATCAGCATACTTCCTAAAAAGTAAAGAGTGTTTAAATTTTTTTTGTTTTATGAAATTATCTTTATGATAATACCCTCTTTATTGGAAAATGCATTCTAAGATAAGGATTTTGAATAACTGATAATGATCATTAAAACTGTTACCATTTTATTAACATTTTTTGAATGATTCTTCTCGCACCAAGGTCAGTAGAATGAAGCCATTTAACCAACGTGGCAGAAGTTCATTTGATAGCAATTAAGTAACTGTTTACTGTTATGAAACCATTTCCTGAAATCTCATCTCATCTCATGTGAATAAACCTTACATTCAGTTAGCCCATCAGATCAATTTTATATTATCAGTAGTAGCTCTTGCAGGTGTAAAAGCACCTCATCTTGTGTTTTCAGCATAGTCACATCAGCGTAGTCATAGCATGTTTTGAAATGAATCAAACAAACTTGTTCTGCAGGATGTCACCCTGGAAATTTGTTTATATATTTTTAACATAGGATATTTTTAAGGTACATAGTAAAGACTGCATTTGCACCCCAGTCATTTGTTTCTTTGGGTCGTTTGCTTATGCTTAATGTTTGGCTTTTTTTTTTTTAAGAAGCTGCCGAAGATTTACGGCCATGAGAGGAAATGTTTTGAAATTTCATTTCAAAAGAATTACATTTTTTCAGAAGAGGCAATTTCTTTCTATGTAATATTTATAAGGCTACTGTATGTTATCTTTAACATACAAAATCCCATTAGTGCGAATGAGGTGTGTGACTTTTTGTTTAATAGGACTTTGCATAATAAGGGCAATTTGTAATAATATTGTATTTTGCTGCATAAGAAGATGTGCCATAGTAAGAATATAATAGTTGCTGCCATGTCTTATATGACTGGAGCATTGTTCTGTGACTAGCTCGAGCAGTGGTTTTGCAATACACAAGGTCCTAGTCAAATGAATAGGACCGTTGTGCCATTCATTTGAACAGGACTTTGAGTAGTACAAATATTCGTTAATTTTGTATGCCACAGAAGTATATTACACAGGACAAAGAAGGTACAGTAAGGGTAGGATAGTATTTGTGTCTGTAACTTGGCAGAACTGGACCCTGTCTTTGGGAGAATATTGAGTTCAAGTTGTACCTTAATCTTTTGGAAAGTCCTAAATGAAATTATGTACGCAATTAAAGTATACTACAGAGAATCACAAGCAAGGATAAAAGTATTTTTAACATATAATTTAATAGATGTGAATTTGTTCTCAGAGAGATTGCAATGACAAATATATTTAGTGAGAGGAGGAGTGAACTTTGCTTCTGTGTGTTATTATAAAATGTGAAAGTCTTGAGATTGTCAAGTAAAAATGGAGTGATTCTCAAGGAGATCCTGATCTCAGCCTGCCGCAGCTAGATACTGAGAGTTATGCCAGCTCTTACCCGGCACTCTACATGCAGGCGAGAGCCAGGCACATTAAAGAACAAGTGATACGTTAGAAAGAATTTGAAACAGATTACTGAAAGCAGAGTTTTGAAGATTTTCTTACAGACTATTTTCCCAGCCTTTCTTATATATTGCATTTTGGACTTTGGACTCTTCTGTCATGTTATGTCATTTGTCTGTTCTGGGGAACTTCTCATTGATGTCATCCAATGTCTGAAGAAGACTTTAATATTAATACTGAGTATTTCTGTAGATATGTTTCTTTATTTGGCTTACCGTGCTTCGAAAGGTCTGAAAACGCTGTTCTACGTGTTTTACTGATGAGATAGTTACACACAAAAGATTTTTGAGAACTAGCAGAAGTGGCAAAAGATGTCAATGTTAGCATTAGGAGTAAAATTCCAGCCCCCATTTTGACTGTGTATTCAAAGATTACACTGCCTTCATTAGAGGGATTTACATTTCTTTTACAGGCAAAACCTCCACTGAAATAAAGTGCTTTCAGAGAATAGCTTGATTGCAATTTAAAATTAGCTGTTAGCTTGATATATAATAGAAGTTCAACACTTATGTTAAATAATTTAAGTGGAAAAGTACTGTTCCATTACCTGCAGGCATGTTAGGTTTACATATGTATATAGTGAACTTAGGGGATATAGTCTGAATAATATGTATGTACGTAATCTACGATAATGTCCAAGGGGCTTGGATTTTCTGAAGAGCCTATTGGATTTAGGCATTCAACACATACTGCATTTTAGTGAAATATGGGCACCTAAATCCTATAAGCTCCCTTTAAAATACTTGCCTGGGAATTTTGTCTCCAACAGAAATTTAGAATAGGCTTCATTAGATATTACATTGTTTTAAACTGAATTTTATTGTGTAATGAATAGTCTTTGAACAGTCATTTTGGATGAAATCCTAAAGGGTTATAGTTGTTGAAATATAGGCACAGAACTGTATAATTATATATTAGAACTCTGTACTTATATATTAGAATGGGGAGGGGGGAAAGAGATTTTCTTTCCCTCTTGCTGAAATGTCATGTTTGAAAGTCATGTGCAAATTCACATTTGAGATCAGTTTACTCACAACCTAGGCTTGTATGAGTTAGGTGCCGAAGCTGTAATTCATTTATCAAAAGTACAGTATACCAAATTTTAGAAGAAATCTGTTGAAAAGCTGTTTTTTCTTAGAGATGATGGGAGGCAGAATTTGTTACTTTGTGGGAAAAAAATGTAAGTGGGCAGTTTTCACAGGTCAAGGTTGAGGTCAGTAGAAAGAACTGAGTGACTGAATGTGTACAGCGCTGGCAGCAGGATTAAAAAAGGAAAAAAAGTATTAAAAAAAGAGAATAGCTGCCAGTGGTACTTATCCTTCAACCTTCATGGCTGAAAAAAAAGTAGCTGATTTTATTTGTCTGACTATAGTTAGATGTAGGATTGGCATGTTTGCTTCACCTCTGCATAAATTGCTAACAGTATGGACAGGAGGTTCTTGAAAAGAACTGCATTTTAAAAAACAAGCCCATTTTCTCTTGCTAAGTAACAAATAGAAGATGAACATAAAAAAAGAAACAAATATTTTGGGCTAATTTATCTATTCGTTCCTTCTGAGCTGCTGTTCTGTTTTACAACAAAACTTACATTTCTTGTGAAAAATCAAAAGTACAGTAATTTTTTTCGTTGGGTGAATGAGGTAGATAAATGGTACTCAAGTAGTTGTTTGCAGGATCCAAGTAGTTTACTAAAGTATCTTAATTAATTGGATGTTCACTTTAATAGTGAGGTTTCCTGTTTGTAGGCAGTGCTCTGTAACCAGAACATATCTTTTGATACATAAACGATACATATGATTTCAGAAGGCCCATATTTATTCAAGATCTATTTTTACTAAACAACTGTTTCAGATTAACAAACAACAGGAAATAAATGGAGGTGACAGAAAATAGACTTCAGATGAGAAGCATGATAGAAAAGATACAGCTGATTCCAGTTCTGTCAAACATATATGTTGTTTCTGTTATCAATCACTCTATTTACACTGAAATTTCCAAACTAAGAGATGCTGTCTTTCTTTTTATTATTTTTCTAATAGAAAGAAAAATGCTTCTCTACAGAACTGCAATCTTGAAGCTGTTATTCCATGCTTTTTAAGGGTAGTATTTAAAATTTTTTGCATCACTTCCAAAAACCAGAACAGGAGACCGCATGATGCAGCAAACATTGCAAATCTCCTTTTCTTTCCCCCCAAATTATTTAACATACTGAATGTCTATCTTTAGGAGCAGCCACTATTTAGATTATGGATTTAGAATTCCTTTAGGAGTGATTTTTTAAAAAAATTATTTATTACGGTATTACTGCAAAAAAAAAGATATTTAAGTTCTATTCATGACTTATTTGTTTCTTGTGGTAATTATCATGTATTGCAATATTTGTTCAATTCAAACAGGAACTAACCCCAAAGTGATTAAGGGAAAAAGTGTGTTTTAACTGACAGAGAATGGAAAGATACTTTCCCTGAAAAGCAAAATTAGAATTCTTCAGTATTTATTCTGCTTCTTACTAATTGTGAGGAAAACTTTAAAGGATTTTCAACTGACTAATACACATGTATACTGAAAAGTGCAGGCATGTGTTGTGTATTAGATAGACACAGAATACGTATTTGCTTGAGAGGAAATAATGCTAGTTGTTGATTTTCAGCGAGCTATGTCTTACTTTATCTAAAGTTAAATGTAAATACATGTACTGGAATGGAGGTTTTCTTTCCCTCTAATGCTGTGAGGGAAAAGTAGGCTCATCTTTTTTTTTTTTTTCTTTTTTTTTTTTTCTTTTTTTTTTCTTTTTTTTCCCCCCCACATTTTTATTGTTCTGTGTAAATGTAATTTGTTAATCCTGTGAAATTTGTCATAGATAAATTTGCTTGGATTATCTTGTCACCACCGTATCTGCATTCTTTTGTTCATTGCTTATTCATAATTTAACAGTCTGGCAGTGAGCCTTTTTGGGATGCTCACAAAAGATATATGACCTCTACCAGCTGCTACTATAACCTGCAGAATGCACAGCAAGACATTAGAAACGTGAGGATTCCTCTACTGATTAAAGTGCTCTTCATTTAAACAGTCTGTTCATAAGAATCTCAGGAATCTTTGTGGATAGCAGTTTTGATTTTTCTTTTCTCACAAAATTATTTCTAACATTTTCCTCTCCTGAAGGGAAAACTAACATTGAATCTTGAGATAGTGATGCTTAGCTTTCAGATGGGCTAGTGAAAATTAAATCTCTTATTATATATGCCTGTGTATTCATAAGTGTGTATGTGCATTTACACATTTTCATATACCTGTACCAGTCTCTACCTATGAGTGGGTATATATATATATGTATTTCCTGGGAGAAATTAGTGCCCATGTGTGCTATTTTAAAACTAACTCATCTATTAGGATATTTTCCAGCACATATTATTATGCAGTACTAATTTACAGAAGAGTTATCCAATTTAACCCTGCTTTAGCCCTAGTGTCTTACAGACTGTATTGTGTAAATACTCAACATTATACAGTACATGAAAGACATTAAATATAATATTACTTGAAGTGTAACAACATTTTAGATTCTCATTATTCTCCTGACTCAGTTTAGCATATAAATTTTTCCCTTTTTCACTTTTTTTTTTCTTCTTATCTGCAGATCAGCTTGTGAGTAATGGCTAGTTTTTTACCTCCCCTTTGTGCTGGCACATGATTATAGTTCAAAATAATTCATTGCTAATCCATGCAGTATTGGTTCATCTCCATCACTTTGTTTTGTGATTAGAGCCTCGGGCCTGTAAGAACATCCTTCTGCACAGTTTGCTATCCTGATTTTCTTTGACTGCATCCCATTTTTTAAATAGTTCTATCATTACTGCTCACCTACCAATCCTATTTAATTTTTAAAAATGTATCAGTTAAAAGAAATTAATATTTTGCGGGGTTATTTTTCAAGGGTTTATGAAAAATATTTGTTTTCTACTGCAGTAAGTCTCCAGCAGTGGTGTGTATAGGTCTTGGTTCATCTCAGCTGATGATGGAAATCTGACTTGAGTTTCTCATTTTTCCTTAGCAGTCTGAATTTCCTCTGTACTTATTTACATTAGGTGCCTCAAGAAGTGCAGAATCTTAAAAAGAAACACTGTTTCTTTTTTGAAACAGACTACAATAGAATAGTAATCACTGTCTTGTCATTTTCAACACAACATTTCAAACAGAGCTGGTGTAAAATAAAGCTGACAGAGGAACTTTTAAAATATATAGGGCATGATCCTACTATGATCACTCTGGTTGAAGTTACTGTTTATTGGGTCAGGTAAGAACTGATGTGACATTAGAACTGGGCTTTTGTGATATAATGATATCGTACCTTGATCAGATTTACATTGAATATTTCCAGATTATGAAGAAAATCCATAATTTTATTTCACATCAAAAGATGCTAATTTTATGAGAAGGTCATCTAAAAGATTTTTCAAGACTTTGTTTCAGCATTGAGTAGTCCTGTGTTCCTTTTAATAATTACTTTCATCTCATTGTAGCCGTGTGTTTGAAAGTGTAGGTCAATAAGGATGATCGCATTCAGAATTTCATGATCTGTGTAGTGGAACAAATTGAAAGCAAAGCCTGTATCAATCACTGTGAAGGGAGGGTTAATTGTTACTGCTTCTCAAGCCTCTGGACAGATAAACCAGTAATGAAATACTTATTGCTCTGATATGTGAATGGTTAAGGATGAAACAATGGAAACAGAAGCAGTCTTCGAAGATAACATAACCAAAAAAAAAAAAAAAAAGCAAAGAAAAAGAATAATCTGGACTAAAGTAAGATACTGTGTATGCTGTGTATTAACGTTTTGAAAGTAATTTTGTTTTCATCTAATATAGCCTTCTAGGAATGGTGTAAGACAGTAGAATGTGTAAGGTTTCTAAAGCAAAAATAAAACATGAATTTTACAGCTTTTATTATGCAAACAATTTAAAAGGTTTTACATTAAGCCTGGACCTTAGGTAAAAGTAACATTTCTAGCATTAAATGTTTTCTTTTCTTTTCTCTGTTTTTAATTTGTGGTACCTTTAAGTGTTTATTTTTTTTTCTTTCTTTAAAAACACAGCTGTATTTACTAAATCGAGTATGTTTTGTTTTCATGTGATGTTGTTTTAAAGCATTTTGCCTACAGCCAAGCAGGACTCTAAAAGAGTGTTTAAAGATAGAAGCAGAAAAATAAAAAATAGTGCAAAACCAAATTACGATACTACAGTAAATATTTAACTATTTCTAGATTGTGAACTTAACATTTTAAACATCTGTTAGTTACTTATATGTTGAAATATATGCAAAAATATTTAGCCAAATTGAAGTCTTAGGCCCATGACAATCATCTCAACACAGTGGGTAGTTCTGAAAATTAATGAGAATGATAATACTGTAAAGACTGTTCCAGAGTTTGCCCAAATTCATTATCTAAGACTCTTGTTAAGAACATCTCAAAGAATTTTAACCAGGAAAATATATTAATGGTTCAAAAGCATTTTTCAAAATGATGATTTATAAAAGTATAATGGAATTATATATGCAAGAGCTATAGTTAGAAACACAAATAACACAGGAGCAGCACATTATGAAGGAACATTTTCTAACAGCTAGAGTACTTGGCTTTGATTTTGTCCATAGGTGTCAAGGTTTCCTTAACAATTTATATTTTGGGATGTAGGAAATGAAAAAGTGAAGGCAACTTACAAAAAGAAAAAAATTTTGTCTCCTTGTTAGCTACTTAATGAGGCCTATAGCTGCTTAAAAGCTAAGCAAAGTAATTAATAATTTTAGAACTAGTATAAACATCTTTTAGACAATTGAAAAGCACTTTCAGGAGGAAGGGTGATGAGACACATCTTTAGATTTCTCTTCAGAATGTTAAGAATTTCCTGTTGCCTGTTTCCTGATGGGATTGACGCAGCTGTGTATCATATGGAATGAAAGAGGAAGCAAGTGCCTGACTTTGTTTTATTCAAGTCTTCACTTAAGAAAATGTGTGTGTCGATTTTGGCTCTTTTTCCAACACATCATTGATATGAATGTTATACACAAAATTGTCCAAATGGGAGCTAATTATAATTAATTTATCTTTTTTCTAAGAGACAGAAAATGTTAATAACTAAAGTATGTCAGTAGGAATGGTGGTGGGGTTTGGTTTTTTTTCCTTTTTCTTAGCTGTGTGCAACGAAAAAGAGAGGGCTTGGAAGATTACTGTTATTTCCATTTGTATTTTTAGAAGTGATTGGTATATAGAAGTATCTGTGAGTATGTGCATGCGCACATGTAATTGTTGGAAAACAAGTCATTTTGTAGAGTTTCTTACTCATTTTGGCTGTTGTGCAATCACATAGCCTATCTACCAAACAGCTTTCATGGGAGATGTGAATGCAAAATAGAGAGGAATAGGAGGATCAAAAATTTTTTTAAGTAGTAATTTTGTTCTAGACTGTCTCACTTCATGGACCAATTCTTTGAAGAGAATTCAGGGTGGGAAACTGTACTTGTTAAATTTTTTAGTAATTTCCTTCTCTGGCGAGAGAAAGCTTGGCAGAAGATGGCAAACCTAATTAACTGATCCGGGAATGGGAAACAAAAGGTGATGCAGGTCCATAGCAGTGGGGCTGCCCTTCCACTTGTGTCCCGGTTCCTGGTAGAGCCTTGTAAAGTTGTATAGTACTCAGTTCCAGTTGGAATTCATACTAGCTCAGGTCAACATAATCTGCTTCTCAGAGGGCTGTATAAGGCAAATTCAGTTGCTATAGAAAAAGCCCTGGGTGTTGCAATCCCATGAGTAAAGCAGCTTCTTAACATCGTACTATGGCCCTATGCTATTGAAGCAGAAACAGGCACAGTGCAGAGTGCCTTGCAGTGATGGGCAGTAGTGCTAAGGGCATGCTGAAAGGCAGAGCAGGGGCACGTGTGACTAAGTGGGGTGATTCCACTGGATTACTTCTGAGACTGCCTCTCCAAGCAAGATACGGACTTCTAAAAATCACTTTAATCATTGTGAATTGCATTTTAAATCTTAAGCTTTGATTCTCTCAACCTGCCAGTCAGCTGTGAAAACAGATGACCATGTCCCTGTTCTTTTTGCCCTGTGACTTCTTGGCAAATGTCATCTTTCTGCTACCTTTGGATACTTTGATCACTTCTTCAGTGCATCCTTTGGAGGATCTTTCTCATTCATTACCCAGCTTTGTGTGGGAGTTCTGCAACATGTTGTCTCTCAACCGCCCCCTTTTTTCCCCCTTATTCTGCTCTTCATCTTTGCATAATCTTATGTGGAAAGACAATTTAAGTATCATCTTTTGCAGATGATTCATAGGCTTATGGTATTTCTATCTCAATGAAAATGTAGTCTTGCTTCTCTGTCATCTCCTTATTGCCTAGTTTAGATTCTCTTAGTCAAAACAGTTCTAGAGTGCTTTACAAGCCCTCCATCTACTTTTCAAGTTAACACTGCTATGTTGCCTCTTAGGACAGATCTGTAATTTGGCAGTCTCACTGATACAGACCTCTTCCTCATAGCATAGCAATTAAAAAGGCAAGTAGATTATTTGCTGTTAGTAGGAAAGAAACAGAAAAACAAACCGAAAACATGAATGCCAATCCATAAATCCAGTGTGTGAAATCTATCTATTGTGTGTATTTTTGTTATCATTATTTCAAAAAGATACTGTAGTTTGAAATAAGGGCACAAAGGCCGACGAGATACATGGAACGAGTTTTGTCAGAGGAAGAGTTAAATAAAGTAAAATACTTCATCGTGGAAAAGAGATGACTGAGCAAGGCCTCAAGGAGGTAGCTGGAGAAAAAGTATTCACAAACTTTAATATTATGAGAAAAAGGAAACATCCTGTGTAAGTCTCAGGAAGCAGTTTTAAAACATTTAACAGAAGTTGTAATTTTTGTTTTTTTGTTTTGTTTTTTTTTTTTGACTTTACTGTGTGCCTCCCTTCCATCCTACCATGTAGCATGCAATTGAATAGTGGAATTCCTTGACAAAGGATGTTTTAGAGGTCAAAATATGAACAGGCTCAAAAATGCATCAGGCATTACTCTGTAATGTCTCTGAGGAGCTGTTAAGTGTGATGGTGATGATGCAACTGAACTTCAGGAAGTTTTTACACAGCTGACTGCTGGATGCTGACATGGGATATCATGGAAAGGGATGCTCTTTCTCTGCGATAATTTTTTTTCACTGACCTAGTGTAACTGTTTTGTTCTATTCTGAAGTTCTTTGCATTCAGACTGCATGAAAGTCTTGCAGGCTTTTCCTGCCTTACATCTCTGCTGTATGTGTTTTCCTGCCTACTCTTCAGTTAAAAGCCCATCCTCATTACCATTGAGAAATATTCTTTCTCCAGTCCTATCTATCCAGAATCCTCTTACAGAGATCATTTTCAGAGTGACAGACTGTCACACTGACTATGTCTTTTCATATGCCCCCTGATGTCCCTTCTCTGGTGCATGAAATACTAGTATCTTGCCCTAGGTTTCAAGTCCTTCTTCACCCAGCTCTATCATACTGTTTCTCTTTGTCAAGGTTTTCCTTCAAGTTTTAACACCAGCCCTGTTGCCCATTTACTATTTTGCAAACATGCATTTGTTTAATACCTTATGCTTGGACTAGGATTCCTTTGTAACATCACCTTTTGGATTAATCTCTTTTCCCAAGAGGTTCCTTACCTGAAATGCCTACAAAAGCATGACAATATCAAGCTGCATTTAACAAGATATCACTCCTTGTGATGCTAGCTACTGTCGTCTTACTGCTTCTAAATATTTTCCTATCTCTTATCTCATACTTGCTCTCTAGGATTTTGGGGGCTCAGGGCAGGGGTTTTGTCCTGTGGTACTCGGTTACATGGTGGATTTGTTAGTACTACTGTTACTGCTACTAATATGAATATTTTATCAGTGTGCTTGGTTGGTCTGGGATGCTGAGCTCTTGTAAGGGGAAGTGATGTCTTTTAAATGTGTTAAGGTGTGAAAAACTTTTGTGAAATTCAGAGGAGATGGGACAAATTAATGACAGAGTAATTCACTGAATGTTACTAAATACACATCTATTTGAGGAAATTCCTGCACTGAAAATGATTGGCTGGAGACTTTGGGTGCGTATTATATATGCTGTCACTTCTGTTATGTTGTTCCTTGCAGCTACTTTTGAGGATTGTTGGAGATGGGATGCAGGAAACACTGGTCTGACCCAGTACTCCTGTTCTTGCATTGTTGTGTAGAATGTTTCTGGAAGCTGTAGCAGGTCTCCTTGGTGATTCTCTTGCTTAGAAAATTGTTGGAGAAAATGGTCTCAGTTAAATAGTTTTGGCTACTATCATTTTCAGTGCATTTCATGAATTGATATGTGTCACAGCTTGATTACACTGCTTCATAATATGTTTTTATCTCATGTTGATATGATTAAGGAAGACGTTACTTGGACTGTATGAACAAAGCATCATACCATACAATGCCGAGGGAAAAAAAAGAGTGCCTGCTTTGAAGAGTTCATAGTTTTAATTGCTGTTTATTCTTCATTTGTTGGAAAGGGTTTTCTGTAACACAGTTAATTTTACACTCCTATTTGAAGTTTTATTTTTTATGATCAAGAAAAGTGCATATTAAACAGATTGAATTCAGCAAAATTGAATGCTTGGATATTATTTTTGCTTGGTGAAACCCCAATGGCACAAAATTAATTGCGGTGATGACTTGAACATTGCAATGAACATGTGTGAACTTCAATGTGTATTACACTTTTAGACCAGGATGCAGTCTATTTTATACATGATAAAAGTAAACAAAATCAACTAGTAGTGATATGGGCATTAGTTTAAAGGGCATGTAACTGAAATATGCATTGATAACTTCTGTCAAAGGTGTGCAATATCGGACCCATATAATTTCTGTATGTCATTTTTTGAGAAGGAACTGATTTGTAATAACTGTTTTCATAAATATCTAAGTTTGCATGTTAGCAGAGTTAAGTTATCATGTATGTAAGTTTAATTAATTATATACTCAAGTATTTGAAGTCATGTATTTCAGTTGTATCAGTGTAGACTTAGCACTATTAGAAAGGCTTCAGATTTATCTAGGTAGCTGCAGGTATACAATTTGCTCTTCCTCGAGTTCTAGCTTGAAATGATTCCTCTTGTGTTGTTTTGTTTAAGGAAAGGGAGGTGAAAGACAAATTGTGGAATGCTGTTCATCAGGAGGTTGGTATCCACAGCTAATTGTATAGTAATGGTCTGATAGCCAAGTCTTTAATCAGGAGGAGAGATCTGGAGAGTTCCAGGAGGGGGAATTGAAAGTTGGGTGGCCACATTTCCTGTCGCCTTGAGAGGTAAAATGGTAATTGTATTCTAGAAAATGATTGTATAGAGTAGACTTTTGTGGAAGCTAAATACAGCTCAGAAGCCTACAGGAATGTGTTGGAAAGAGAGTGAAAGGAAGCTGGATTTCTTCCACAGCAAATTTGGAAGCAAATCAGGAAACAGTCTGATTTCTTTTCAGGTTAGAACATCTATCACCAGTCTTGACCAGGGCCTGATTTTACTTAATGATGTCATGAGAGGCTCAAGCTACAACTTGCTTCAAATCACAGAACAGCTGAGGTTGGCAGGAATCTCTGGAGATCATCTAGTCCAACCCCACTGCTGAAGCAGGGTCATCTGGATCAGATGTCCAGGTCTGTGTCAAATTAGGTTTTGAATATCTCCATGGATGAAAATTCTACAACTTGTGGAATCAGCTGACCAACTTGTAGTGTTTGACCGCCTGATGACAAAAGAGGTTTTCCTAATATTCAATTGGAGTTACCCGTATTCCAGCATCTGTCTTCATCTCTTGTCCTAAAACTGCACATTTCTGCAAAGGGTCTGGCTCCATCTTCTTTGTAGCATTCCAGTAGACAGCTGTAGACAGAAATGAGAGCTTTATTTCACCTCCTGTGCTTATAGATGAGCAAACCCTGTTCTCTCAGCCTCTTGTAGTACATTATGTAATGCAGTCCTCTTTGCGTCTTGGTGGCTTTCTGCAGTGGCTTGCTCCAATACATCCCTGTATTTCTGGTCCTGGAGAGCCCAAAACGGGACTGGGTACTCCTGGTGCAATGTCACAAGTGTTGGAAAGAGAGGGGCACTTACTACATACGTTCTAGTTAATACAGCTCAGTATGCCATTGGCCTTCTTTGCTGCAAGGCTGCATGCTGATGAGGCCCAGCACAGTCCTGAGATCTGATGTTTTCTGTGGAGTAGACCAGCTCTGAAATTTTAGAGCTTTCCAATAGGAAACACTGATTTTTTTGCATGTTAGTGCAGTATAGTGAATGCAAACTTTGCAACAATAGTGTTAAAGATGGGTCAGTAACAGCAGTGATTTTGAGTGGCTGAACAAACCCTGATTAAAAGATACACCACAGCAGGTGGTCAATCTTCAACTGTGATCAAGTTTGTTATATGTGATACTAAGTATTGTGTAATTGAGTATATTGGGTTTAAGGGATAGAAATTCACCTGCAATGAAACAGTGGGAGTCTAGAAAAGAAAAATTGAATCAGAGTCTTTTAAAATGTTGGGGATCATAATAGATATCATAATATCATTAGATATTATGATTATAATAGAGATCATAATAGATCATAAAATTATTGCTGTAGCACAATCCATAGGTAATGACTATCATTTATTTTCTAGTGGGAAAAATCACAGGAAGTTACTGATCAGAAGTCTTTTTCTATATCCAACATTATTCAAACCTGTTCTGGGAACTGTGGAATTTTTTTGTTCGTCTACTACTTAACATGGTGGACAGGATTAATCAGAAATGGAAGCATGCTACAGACAACCTTTACCATCAACAGTTCATGCTGAATTCATCGTCTGCATGTTTTTTTTGTTTTTAATTGCTTATAAGGTGTGCTTGGGCATAAGAGGGCTCCTGCCACATGGGATTTCTTTTATGGTTACTACAAGTATATTCCTAAGTATTCTGGAAGAAACTAAAGTAGTCACTCCTATATTGCAGGTGATAGGTAATTTGAAATAAGTTAGAATTTTTCAGAGGTCCACTGACACTGGATCTTTAAAAAGAAGTCCACTGGAAATGGACATTTAACAGGAAGAAGACAGGACGTAGAGTTTGTTTCTACATAAGAAATGGGTGCACAAGAAAACTGCAAATAACTTGTAAAAACTCATGAAATTTGAAGCTAGTGACATTTGGTTAGCTCTGTCTGATGTGTCTCTAAGAGATATGAGGTGATTCAAGAATGGAAAAACCAGGATTAAATATTAAAATTTCCCTTCATGGTGCAGGAATGTTTTGCATCAAGTTGGCTATATAGAAACGCACAAAATAAAGTGGAGTAGATAGACAATTTTTAACAACTGCTCCAGACGTTGAGAAATAGCTTCTGTGATCATGCAGCACTTCACAGCCTGATATTACAACCACTGTTACATGTCATGTTGATGCCTACTATTTCCTGGAAACAGAATTATTACAGGAAAGAAGTTCTTGTTCTGGGAGCATCAAGTTGCTGGAGAAATGCTTGCTGTTCAAATGGGCAGCACACAGACAAACATTATTTTTAAGGAGAGCATTTTGTTCTTGAAGTGAATCATAAAGGATTACACTGGCTGCAGAACATGGAAGACCACTACCCATATAATTAGGTGCTGTTTTACTTCGCAGTCATACGATTCCACTGTTCAGCATAAAACATGTTAAAAAGCTTGCATGTCTGGTGATTGTTTCTGTCCTTACAATTGAAACACTACGCTTGTTTGTGGGAGGGCAGAGGGCTGAAAAGAAATGAAGAAATTCTCAGGGAAAGCTGACCTTGGTAAACAAGGAAATGTCTTCATGTTCACTAAGGGACTGGGCTTCATTTGTGAAACAGAGGATCCCAGATGGAATCTCTTAGGTGAAAAGTTACCTTCTAAGTAAAAGTATTATGGAGCAGCTGTACAGAGCTGCTCAGCTATTACTAGAAGGACCAGATGAGAAGTACTGAAAATTTATCCGTGTACCCTGATGGCTGGATTGATGGTAGAAAGGGTCTTTTGATCTGCAGGAGGAAGAAAGGAATGTTAGTCAGTGGGGGAAGCATTTTTCTGGAAATCTCTTTAGCTTCCATTTGGAATTATTTGGGGCCGTATGTGGTGTGGACACTTCTTTCTTCTTCTCCTCTTGATCCCATGGGCCAAAATGTCCAATGTATCACAATGAAGGTGTATCTGGCTGTGCAGTGAGAGCACACCTGTGTTGCAGCTCCAAGCCCAGAGGCTGTCTGCCCGTCTTTTTTGATAAGATGGGGCTCTCCCTGTTCTTAAAGAACCCAAGACATGGGCAAGGATGACGTTGTATGTCCATTGAATGGTTTGGTGAACTTGATTGCTGTCCAGATGCTCTAAGCTCTTTTATTGAAGGTGAAGGCAGGAGGCAAGATCAGATTTGCAATGGTTAATCACAAAAGTATTCATTTGTAGAAAAAAATGGAAGCAAGGATTTGTAAAGTACTGCGTGTTTCTCCATCAAAGCAGTCAGATGGAAGAAGGTGGGGAAGCCTGCCAGGCATTACTCGAGGCAGCATAGCAGCACAGAGTGCAAACAGGAGACCAGGCCTTGAACACACACTGGTGTCCACCTGGTGCTTTAAGGATCATACTTTCCCTTTGAAAGGTAAAATATGCTATAGTCAAAGTCTGCAATCTGCACTTTTAAAAGGTAAAGAAAATTGGTATGCTTTCTTGGCCTTTCATGACTTCATGATTTTCATGATTTCCATGACTGTTAAATTAGAGGGAGAAGCCTTAACGCTCTTACAGGTGGACATTACAGACCCAGCTCCCTGTTGGTAAACAGATGTCATTGTGGTATGCAACATGCAGCTAGTTTTATTTAATTTGTAGAATTATTTCACAACAGAGTGAACTAAAACGATTATGCAGTTTCACCTCTATAGATACCTACTCTGGACAGCTACTTTAAATTGATTTCCTTAGTTGAGTACTAGTGTTGGCTTGTTAAACTGAGGCCAAATAGAATAGGTGCTTTAAAAAGTCTTGTTATGGATTTAGAGAACTTTGAAGATGCTTTATAAGATTTAAAAGATGTGGAAGTTATGAAGATGCTAAAAATTTTCTGCAAGAAGCAATAGATTCATCATCAAAATAGTACCACATAAACCTCTTAATAAAGTTCTAATAAGATATTTAAAAGTGTGCCTCATAATAATACCTGAGATATATACCTCTCTTAATGAGATTGTTTTAAGATCGAATATTGACAGACATGTTTTTAGCAGTGTTTGGCATTGTGTCAATCTTGAAATTTTTTGCACCTGGAGAGAACATAAAAACTTTTTCTAGCAAACTCCTTATTAGCATAAAGTAATGGATTCCAACAGATGAAATTTGAGTATTTAATCAAGAGAAAATCTCATTTTTGCATCTGGCCAGTAGCATTAAAACCACAGAATTTTGAGGTTTTATCTCTGTGGTCAGATTTACTAAAAAAAGTAATTGTCAATATACATTTCTCAACATCCGATTTTTTAAGATAGTGTGATCAGCTGCTTTGCTGACACAGTAAGGTGTTAATTGATTCTATTTACTTGAGTTCTTATTGAGCTATGGATTGTTATTTGTCCATAGAGATAGCAAAACAGCTAATAAAAATTATATAGAGTTAACTTTTCATAAAATATTACTGCATGTATAAAACTGAGCTAGAAATGTAATGATAAAAAGAAACAATGATCACTCTTGATCAAAAATAAATTATTAAAAATAATTCACTGGTTGCCTTTTTACAAATTAAAGGTGATGAAATTCATGAAGCAGACTTAAGTTCTACATTTTCAAAAATATGGCTATAATATTTGTAAACAAATCCTGTCAATTATTTTGTGTTTACCTTGAAGTTTTTAATTTCTCAAGTAACTTGCCACTCAGATACATGTTTTCACATATTCAGGTTTTCTGGTTGAGGCTAAGTAAGGCCGATAAGTATATATGTCTTATACATACAAAATATACATATATAAATAAAGGCAGTTCTTGTGTAAGAGATCCAGCTATTAACAAGGGCAAAGAAAAGTAGTAGAAGTAGTAAGTTCATCACAAATAATTCTCTTCCCAGGAAGCACAAAGCTTCTCTTAGAGGCTGTGATTCTGTGAGTGGGGAAGTGGTGTGTGGCAGAATGTGCTATAATGAAGTTGTCAGTGTTTACACTTTTCTTATTGGAAGGGTGTTCATTACTGCTCTAGTGATGAATTTACTACTGCACGATGTAAAATAATTTGGCAGATGTATTTTATTTAGGTAAATGAGTATAAATCAGCCCTACATTTTTTTTTCGAGAACTTAGCTGTGCAGCAGAAATATACTAAAGCTTTTTAAAGCTTTCAGTGGAAAATATTAGTTTACAGATTAGAAGAAGAAACTTCAGGATGTCTGTAGATAGACAGCATTTTGCCTGTGCGTAAGTAAAGAGATTGCAGCAGTTAAGTAAGTTATCTGAACTGATTAAGAGAGTGGCAATAATTCAATAGATTAAAAAAAAAAAAAAGAGGTTAATATAGTAAGAGTTATTCTAGAAATTGAAATTAACTCCTGGAATACTTGAATTTCTTATCTGTAACAGCACCTAAAAATCTAATGACAGTTCTAATGTAAAAGAGGTCAAATACATTGTCAGAGGAGTTTATATGTATTCACAAAAATAATTGGAGTAGGAAGGCCAACTTGTCAGATATACTGAGAATTCTTAGAAACCAAGGGGTTTGAATGAAAATCTGGGTGACTCTTAACTAATCTTGCACATAGATCAAAATCCAAGCCTATCCAGAGTGATTTGATTTCATCCACTGATATTAAAATGTTGAAGAGAGAGGCAGTATCTAATGTTCTTCCATTTAAAGTGGATTTAATAGCAACAACAACGTCAAAATGATTGAAATTTGCATTTTCCAGGCTTTAGGATCATACTGGGAATATCAGTGCGGATTAATCCTGAGCTCTCTTTTTTCTAATAGAAAGTAGCCAGAAAAATAAGGTGTACACTTTGAGTAATTTTTTGCCATTACTTAGATCCAAACAATTCCACTGGTGTTAATGAAGTTGGAGACTGTAATTGAAAAGAGAAATTGGCCCTCTGCTATTGAAATTTAATATATATACACTGAAAATGTTTTTAGGAAAAATAAATGAGTTCTACCAATAATTCAAGTAAAAGATGGGATTTGCTTAGCTTTAGGTTAAAATCTTCATGGGGTAAACACTTTTTTGCCTCAAAGTTTTTTGATTATTTGATTAATACACTGGTGTTGATTTTTGCTTTATCAGTGAGATGCCCCCAAGAAGAAGTGAAATTGAAAAAAATTGATTAATTGGTGCTTATAATTAAACACATAGAAATTAAAAAAGAATAGTATTGATATTTTATTTTATTTTATTTTATTTTAATGCAGGACTCCTTGGAGACAAGATTAATTGAAAGGAGAAAGAGAAGCAAGCCCTTAAGGCTGGATAATGTATTGCTTTCAATTTCACTTGCTAGTATAAACAAAGCAGATGCTGAAGTTGCTCAAGAAATTAAAACTTGGGTTTGCAGATTTGTTCAAGTGAAAATTTTCAGTAAGTCCGAGTAAATGATATTAAAATTTCTAGTTTTAGAGAAAGGCTACTTTAAAGCAAACAAATAAACAATGTTCTCTATTGAACAATTATTTGAAATTGCAGGGTAATATTTTCAAAACAGTCAAAGTTTCACTTTCAGATATATTTTATCTACAGAAACTTTAATCTCATGGAAAAGCACAATATACGTAGGTGCTTAAGGTCCTGTTTTGAAAAACGTGACTTTGCTTTCCCAATCACTTCTATTGTTCCAATTTTTGCCCACTAGCAATAAAATGCTATTTGGATTGCAGTTTTCATAGGAGAAGTTGTTGGTATCACAGCACCTCATCCAGTTTTCAGTAGAAGCTGGACTGGATTCTTTATTTCTGCCAGAAAGAAATGCTTTTAAAAGAAAGGGGTTGATTCTTTGAAGATGTGAAAACTCGATACCAAACAGTAGATAGTGAAGGGAGTCAGGATTTCACATGTGAACATTTAAAGCCTAGTAACAATATATGAAATATGCAGATACTTCAGTCTGTATTTTAAGGCCAATTCTGTTTTATCATGTGTTTTTAGACGATATAACATTCAAAATGCACTGGTGCTCTTCTAAGCGTATGCTAATGCAGCAAGAAGGGTGATACACATTCTCTTCCTGTTACAGAATGTCACTCTGAGATTTGCAGTCTTTTGATGTTTTCATTTCTGTGATGAAGTTCTCACGCACTTTCTGTAAACATAGTTATGTTTGGCTAATTGTTCCTTTTTGTTTCCATTCCTTCTCCTGAGGCGGAGACGTTTGATGGACTCTTCGTCTGACCAGTGTGGTTGGAGAGATGGTAACCTCATCCTCCAATCCACAGTCATTCTTAAGAACATATATATATGAAGTAAAATAAACAGCCTGGGGCTTTTCCTGGCTTCTTTCTGTCCTGAACTAAGCTGGGTCTGCGTGGTTCTTTCGTGTCCAAGTACAACAATAGAGTGTTTGGCCCAGCCTTTAAAATCCTTGCATTTCTACTTAAGGTTTAGTAGGTAAGTACAGGGATCTTACCCAATTAAAGATTTTCAGAATCACTCATATATTTAATGAATGAGTGCTCAGTGGCAACATACAGTGTGCTAGAACAAGAAGTTATCCAAAGAACAGAACATCCATTCAAGATTAAGTTGAAATTTAAATACGCAAAACTAGACAAAATATGAAACAAATACAGTGCTACAAAATGTAGTGAAAAAGAGCCCTGAGATATAACTTTGTGTTAAATATTTTTTTTTAATTTAGGGAATTTGTATTCCTCTGTCTTGTGATGGTGATCTGCTCTATCCTTACCGTTCAGAAGCAAGCAGGCAGAAGCTTTATTTTAGATTTTTAATGTCCCCATCTAGCCCTTTCGTTCTATTATTTTAAGTGCATGGCACAAGTTTATTTCTGCTTGTGGCTAGGGAAGTTACAAAATGCCTCCTCAGAAAGCTGGCTGTCCTCCGAGCCAATTGAGACGTTCTGTTCTGCCAGCTCCAAGGGTCAGGGAATCGCTCTGCTGGCAGGAGCACCTGGCATTTGTCATGGAGGACATTCCCCTATTGTGTTCAGGCCATGCCATGATTGCTTTAAATACTTCAGATTAATGTGTCCGAAAAAAGGGAGAAAGAATCCCTGACAAGCAGTATAGTATTAAGTAGGTATAGATTTGTGAAGCTCTACCAAAGTTTACTGAAGAGGTGGCTTTCCTTCTGTCATGGTAGGGGTACAATGATTGCATATTTCCACATTCCTAATTGAATTTTATTTTGTAATGTGCCTTGGACCGTCATTGCTGACCAATTCAGCCCTATTTCTAAGCTCACAAAAGTCAATCAATGGTAAGACTCTAACTGATTTCAAGTGATTTTGAATCATTCTCTTAGTCTAACATATTTAAACTCTCCTTAGTGGTAGTTTTAATGTGTCTAATATTATTAACTAGGCTTACAGAATAATAAAATTAATATATTTTGTTTTTGTCTGATAAATGATCATAGTAGTCACCGTGCTTACTAGATAGTGCCTGTGAAATGACTCATTACTTCTTAGAAATCGAGAGTAATTCCTGAAGGTTAAGGCAGCAAGATACTTTCCACATTATAAACATAAGAAAAACTGTAAAAAATTGAAGTATGAGATGGGCTAGAAAGTATCTTTGTAGGAATTTTCAAAACATAATCTGTCCAGGTTGTATGTTGGATTTCATTTTCAGAAGTCACAACTTTGGTTAGATTTTGAAAAAATTTTGAAAAGTCATTAACTCACATTCACTAAAGAGATTTATTAAAAAAAAAAAAAGTTTTTTTTTCATCAAGAGAGAAAGTTGAATTGTTCTAATCCTTAAGTATCCAGCTGATCTCTAGTTATTTATATTTGGCCCATCCCATAATAACACCATTAATTTTTGTGAATTTCTCAACAGGTGTCCAGCATACTTCACATGTTTAAATACCTCTTTCAGTGCTGTATCTCGGGCTCACAGTCCTCTGTCAGTAAGTTTTCTGTGAAGTGCAAAGGCACACATTGCCATGGGCATTATGCACACAGCTAGAGAAGATTTTAATTATGAATCTCTTAGCAGTGAGGGTACATGAGGCATTATTGCTCTGCCATTACTCTCTCTGTCCCCTCATCATTTCTTTTGATTTGCAGAAAAGATACAGGAATTCCCCAAGCACCATTATATTCGTTAGGGTCACTTTTATATTTAATCTCTGTGGTGGGAAAGCTTGTGCTTATTTTTGTCTCAACATAAGTACATAGAGCCAGATTATTAGTTTGTGTTAAGTACCGTGGCTCCGTTGGCTCCAGTGCTGTGTTGTCAATTTACACAAGCTGAGTATCCAGCTGAGTATGTGCAGTGCAGCTAGGAAATCCCATCAAAATTCATTCCAACTTTCCTCTTCTGCTTTTCCTATTCTTTTCTCTCTGTATATGTTTTTATGCCTTAGATGCAAAAACATTCACTTAGTATAGGTACTAGAGCCAAAATTTTATATAATGTCTTGCTATTATTCACCAAAATAAGTCAGTGCCAGTAAGATGTTCAGGTTCTCTTAGAAGCTGGCCACTTACATTTAGAACATCTGATTTTTCTTTTCATCGCTTGGGGCCTCCTGCAGATGAAATCAATAGGAGACCCTTCTTTGATTTCAATGACAGCTAGGTGACACTGCCATTTCTGCAATTCCAAACTGTAAGTAGATACTGGAAGTCTGTTTCATGCGTTCACATGACGTATGAGTCTTAAAAATAGCATGGTTTTCTATTCCTGACAATTGATAAATACTTGATATGTAGTAAGATACAGAGTTAATTGTGTTAATGCATAGTATACCTTGAACCTCTTGCTTACCTTACTATTTTTTTGTTATTGTTTAAACACATATGGTGCTCTGTGAAGTCTTTTTTCTACCTTTATGACCTTTAGGTAGCAGCAGTTTTCACAAAATTATCTTAGTACTGACTGTTGGCAAAGCAGCTACAAATCCTGGGTAAGCATGTATCATTGTTAACATGAGTTATTAAAAATGTTATCATTTGATAGTGGTGTAAAATTTGGTAGTTCCAAAAGACTCATACCCACCCACACATACACACATGCACACACAGTTTTAATTCAAGTGTTTTCATAAGGTGAGTTTTGCTTATATTAACTGGAACACATTAATCACTATTTTTGATCTCTTTGCTTTTGAAGAGTAAGTCAGAAAGACTCTAGTTCTATTTATATTGGAGAATCATTTAAACCCATTTAAGAGGAGAAACATAAATATAATTTCCCCTTTTCTTAGGAAAAGCACCAGCATTCCCTGTGAGGACAAGGAGCAGGTAGGGCCAGCCAGAACACATGTATATCAAGCCTTCAGAGCCTCAGTGATGTTACCCTGTGCTGACTTTGGTGTTTCTTTATGCATGCTTGCAAGGCAGTTGGCCAAGGGTAGTTACAGGTAGGCAGATAAAGAGGTAACTGAGAAACTCAAGATTGTTTTCTTTTATATGAAGTTAAAAAATTTCCAAAAGCAAGTCACTTAGAAAATAGCTAGGTTGCAGTTATTCAAAAACAACAAAGGTTAAAATTAGATGTTAAGTGAAAATCCTGTTAGTCATAGAGCTAACAAGGCTATCCTCATCATTGCAGGATTTTGAGGAGGAAAAGGGATGTTATTTTAGTTTGTTTTGCTTCCTTTGTCTTCACACATTGTAAGTCTCTGACCAGGACTGACCATTATATGCGTTTTTATTGGCAGCACACTAAAGCCAAGAGCTTGATTAGCTTTGGGTACTCCTGGATTATAAACTAGTGGTAAAGTATTAATAAAAAAGGAAAACAAACTTATGAATGACTGGCTGTAAATTGAAGTCTAAATTCAGATAGAATGAGTTGTTCATTTTAAAGCTACAGGGAGTCGACTGGTTTGGCAGAAATTTTGCTAGGAAGTGGTTTTGGATTTTGGTTTACTTCTATGGGAGTCGCAAGGAATTGGAACTGGGCGTTCCTTGAAATGCAAATTTTTGCCAGGGTTTTTTGAGCATGGCCATGGAAACCCAGGAGGCTTAGGTACTCATTGGCATTTCCCACCCTTTTTTGTGGAACTCTGCAATTAAGGGCCCATCAGTCTGGAGTGGCTGATTGGAGAAACAGAGGGTTCTTTCTTAAGTGGAAATATGCTTTCTCTGACTCAGATCTACCCTCTGGATCTCATTCTGAGTTGTCTGGAGTGTCAAGTTTAGTTAATTGTATATTCCCGTTGAGTAGGAAAACTGAAATAAACTGTTGATTTTGGTTTGTTGCTCCATGTTTTCAGAGGCTTGGACGGTTTTATCTTGAGCTCTAAGAAGGCCATTGTAAAAGTCGAATTAATATCTTGAAAAATGAGTTATTGTTGACTGGCAAGATTAGGTTCAGCATAAACAATTGCTCTGAAGGGAAGATCTGACTAATAGAAACCAAATTTACACATTAAAACCCCCCAACAAACATTGTGTGGATTTGATTGAGCTTTACCTCAGTTAAAAAAATAATGAAGAGCTGCATGTTAAATTTTCTACGATGTCATGAATTATAATACGGAATCCAGTGTCATTAAATTGTATTTTTTTGTTTCTTGTCAGCTACAACAATTTCAGCAAAGCACAATCTGTGTGAAAGTATGAATAAAATTCAGGGAGTAGCATCAAGGACTTCTGAGCTCAGGAAACTGAGTTTGGCAGTGCTAATTTGTATTAAAGTTGTTGTTGCATGACAGCAGGAAAAAGATTTAATGCTTGCCACCTGAATCAAGCCATGGAACATTGGTTTCTATAACTGCCATGAATTTGAATCAAGGCCAATATCTCTAAATTTGAAATAAACTGATACTCTGTCTTGAAAGAAGATACAGGCCACTTATGTTGCAGAAGGTATTTAGAAAATGTATTTCAATTTAATTCTCAGCAGTATATATCTTTCAAATTTTTAGGCACTTTAGCACTGGCCTTTTTGGCTTTTTCTATATTCCAGCAAGTATGTAGCCTTTCAGCCATTTATTTATCAATATCCAGTGTTGAACTAATACTGATTTGCACAAGACCACAGATGCTGGTTTTACTCCCACTATTACTATGCAGCTGCTTACCTTAATCTGAAAGTCATTTTTTTTTGTATATAACTGCATTAATGGAGAAAATCAGATTTCAAGCCAAGTAGTCACACTACAAAGCTTTAAAGTCATCAGATATGAAGCTTGTATCATGAGCCTAAGTGTAGCAACATTGTCTTTGCAATAGCATATAGTGTGGTGATGTCTTTCTTTCTAAAGGATCCCTAACTACTTTACAACAAGCAGTTCAAATTTGGAGTTTCTTTGTTTCTCTTCAGCAAGCAGGCAAGAACCATGTGAAATTCTTTCCTGTGTCTGGACTGTCTTTGAACCTCTGTGTAAATACCGCACATTTACTCACATTATTGTTTATCATTGTAACAAGAATAATTTGAATATTTAGCTGATATCTGGAAGTAGTGAAACAAACCCCCTCATTCCTAAATGTAAATTAAATTTTGAACTTCCTACCAGGGCTGAGTGCACAAGATCATGTGATGTTTTAGGACTGGCAGTGTGAGGACTAAGTAGCAACACGAACCCAGCTGCTTTCTTTCCACACATGCCCTCTTACAAGTAGTTTCTGTTTTTCACTGAGTGCAGAAGATCCTGGTAATTGATCCATTAGATGCAAATAACTTAATCCACCATCGTAATCTAGCTATCTAGATTGAAATACAGCAGCTGTTTCATAGCATGTAAGAGCAATACACAAAAATCTTGTGATGGAAGGGGAAAAAGGTACTGTATGCATATGGAAGTTCCAGGGAAACTTGTAGAGGTAGAAGGCAGCTATTCTGCTAAAGTTATTTGATGTCTTTGTTGTCATATAACATACTTTCTGGGGTTGTCTTTCATGTCCCTGATGGAGCCCTGAGGATATACTCCATTTCAACCCTGGTTTTAACCTCTCTCTGTGCTCAAAGACACAGCCTTCTTGGTGAGGAGGATGAGATTCTCTTCAGAGCCGAACAGTGCTGCCCCTTAATCGGCTGAAGTGGTGCTTGCATGATAACAAGAGGTACTAGTTTCACCCCAGGTTGTGCCAGCTTGGGAAGCTATAGAGAGGCTTGAAATTTAACCCAGATCTATGGCATGGTAATACAGAGCATTACCTTTAGGCAAGCAAGCCTAACTACAGTCCATAGTTGAAATTTAAAGTAATTTCAAAAATGCATTCAATTTTAAATGCCCCAAGGTTCCTATCATTTGTGAAGCTGCATCTCTTTCAAAATATTATGAACAACACTGAATTTTTGCTTTTGGTGGATATGCTATAAATATGAAGAACGATAAACTTTAGGGGTAACTAGTAGTAGAAGAAAATAAAGAAGTACTTGCATTGTCAAATGTTAGTGCTGTCATTTAAGGGGCTACATAGCAGGAAGGCTGGGGAGAACTGCCATTATTGAACTTGTGAAACAAAATTACATAGTAATTTATGCTTTTTTAAGGGTGTGGGAGGTAAACTTCATTTTCAGCATTGTCTTTCCACTGATCATGGAAGCTGTTCTGCAGTACTTTTCATAGGTACGTCTTTACACACTTGTGGTCTTTTGTGTATAATTCTAGTTTATTCTACTGAGTTGCAACTTAAAATGTTATGTGGTATATCTTCCAAAAAAATATAAGTATGCAGTATTATTGCTTAGCTTTCATGGTGCTGTGTAGTCGCTTCTAGTATCAAATGCCTGTATTACACGTTAGTTTAAATTTTGAGGGGGAATTAATAATTTTAAGAAGACTGAAAGACTAAAACACAAAGCAGTCTATTTTTTTGTTTGGGTTTTTTTTTTTTCCTCCACAGCAACTCAAAAGCAATGGTTGAGAAGCATGCAGAAACACTGCCCTGTTAAGCCTTCATCTGTTCAGCAATCCTGCTTGCAGCTGAGAATCTTACATTATTTTCACATTTAGAACTCTTGGTTTTGGACTGTTTCTCTGAAGTTTTTTAGCATGACTTCCTTCAAAAGCAGTCCCACTTCTTTTTCCTTTTATACTTTAATGCTCTTTTTAATAAGCACATGGCACAGTACTTGTGATTGACAACAGGCTAATGGTGTGCATTCAGTGCATGATGTTGTTTTTTAAAGCAAAGACTTCTCTTAAAAAAAAAAATCTGTTATCATAAAGCAGCGGATTGTCTTTCCAGCAATAATTTCATTTATTTTGTAGAATTAAAGGGAAAAAGGAGTAAGTGAAAAGGTGCTTTTCTTGACCACCAGTGCCACAAGCTCAACCTGGAATTTGAAAGTTCCCCTATATTCTTTCTGGTTCATGGATCACCAACAATGAGGATCCTACATCTGGAACTTAACTACCAATTCTGCTGGTGCAAGAGCCAGAACGGAACCCAGTGTACTCTCCTGTAGCTGTGCTGACTCTGTAAAAGAAAAAATAAAAAACCAATTTTTTTCCCATAAAAGCAATAGTGATTATTCCCAGCAATTGTAATAAGGTGATACCATGTTTAAAGATATTTTTAGTATTTTTCCTTTTAAATGGTGGTAACAGTCACATCTCTTCCTGTCATTAGTGCATTGGAGGAGTGTATTAAAGGAATAGGTATTGTTATCCTGGGGTGCATTGGGAAGAGTGTGGCCAGAGGGTCGAGGGATGTGATCCTCCCCCTCTTGGCCTTCGTGAGGCCGCATCTGGAGTGCTGTGTCCAGTTCTAGGCTCCTCAGTACAAGAAAGAAAAGGAGCTACTGGAGAGTGTCCAGTGGAGGCCACAGAGATGATTTGGGGTGTGGAGCATCAATCTCTTATGAGGAGAGACTGTGGGAGCTGGACCTGTTTAGTCTGGAGAAGACTGAGAGAGAATCTCATTAACACATATAAATATCTCAGAGGCAGATGCCAAGAGGATGGTGCCAGACTCTTCAGTGGTGCCCAGCGACAGGATGAGGAGCAATGGTCATGAACTAAAACACAAGAAGTCCCTCCTCAACACAAGGAAGAGCTTCTTTACATTGAGGGTGGCAGAGCACTGGAAGAGGCTGCCCAGAGAGGTTGTGAAGTCTCCCTGTCTGGAGACATTCAAAACCCACCTGGATGTGTTTCTGTGTAACCTGCTCTAGGTGACCCTGCCTTGGCAGAGGGGTTGGACTAACTGATCTCCAGAGGTCCCTACCAGCCCTAAAGATTCTTTGATTTAGCTTGATGTAGTATTATAGATCTGTTCAGAGCAGGTTTCCCTTCTTTCCACAGGAAAAGACTGGGATCCCAGTTCCAAATTACACATGAAAAGCCAAGGTTTTCCCAAGTCCCACCTCTGGCAGAATGTGTTCCAGAGATATTTCTTAAGAAAAGATAATAGAAACCAGGCTTCTCCTGTTTTAACATTCCAGTTTTTTGACAACTATATGGTGTTTGCCTACTTGAAACATGGTATGATTTTGGCAGAATATGTTGCAGCTGGTGTACTAATTGGTAGGTATTCAGAAAAATAACAGGCATGCATTTATTCTAGGTGGTAAGGTAACATCCTTATGAACTGTGTATTATTTTATTATATCACACACACACATATCACCTGTATCTCAGTTCAGTAATAACATCCAATAACATGCACAACCTAAAGTGTCTTTTTTCTAAATTTACAGTACGCAGAAGTTTATATACATTGTGTTATTGCTTGCCATTGCAACAACAGTTGCAATTTCTCAGTTCAAAAAGGCTATGTACATATATCTCTCCATTTGTAGTATGTGACTCTATACTGATAACATGTGACGTTTTCCCTGGTGGAACGATGTCTTTGTTAAGGCTGTGTTCAATATTATGATCAGATATTAGGAAAAGTTCTTCATCCAGAAGGTGGTAGAACATTGGCACAGACTCCCCAGGGATGTAGTCATAGCCCCAAGTCTGACAGAGTTAAAGTGTTTAGACACCACTCTCAGGCACATGCTGTGATCGTTGGGATGGTCTAGTGCAAGGCCAGGAGATGACTTCAATGATCCTTGCGGGTTCCTTCCAACTCAGCATATTCTATGATTCTGACTACGTAACTATCTTTCAAACAAATAGCATTTTTTAAAGTACTTGCAAAATGCTTTGTTTTCCAAATATACGTTGGTGGAATGCTCCAGTAGACTAGTATATGATGATATCAAAGTTTTCTTAATTATAATTTCATCATTTATCTTGGGATCATCCAAACTTTGCTTCCTGTAAGAGAAGTTCTTGTTCCTGAATCATACTGATGATACTTTTAAGAAATTTTACCTAATTATGCCTTCCCTTTATGCCTGAAAGACAGCCTAGGAAGTAAAGACAGAATAACATCCAGCATAAAGTACAGTTTCATACAGTGAGAATTCAGAGTATTTGCAGAAATAAAAGTTATTGCCAGTACATATATTTATCCTGTTGAGACCTTTTTTAAGTTTCCTTTCTTCTGTAGTTGATTTTTCCCTTTCCTGTGCTTAATTGGGAGTGATGATACATAATAAACACATTAAAATACACAACATACCAGGCTGAACGTGAAAATGCATGTCTTTGGGGTAGATAATATTTCATTTTTGTAAGGTGCAGAAGTGAGTGAGGGGTGTATTTATGTTTTACACCTTGGCCAAATAGTGGACTTCTCTGTGATGTAACCTATTTAGTTGCAGAAACTTTTCTGTGTAGCTGCCCTGCGGTGCTGAAAGCAAATTATGAATGCTGTACTGTTTAAGAGCAGAAAGGTTTGCCTGGAAGAGAGCGGTATGCCTGGGCCCCCTGCTATTGAGAAGATGCCAGTCAGAAATGAAAACGTCTTTCATGAAACTATAGCGAACTTCCCTGTGATACAGTACAATAATGCAAGGAATTTTTAGTCAAAACCTGTAAAAATAAGTATAATACCTTGAATGTGGCAAAGAAGTACTGGCTTATAAGGGACTATTTTAAGAGGTCACTGCCAAAAATATGTGTGGTTCTAATACAGTTTTAGAAGTGACAGGATTGAGGAGTTTTAAGCCTTTCCCCTGAGCTCACCCACCCCCACCCCCCTGCTTCCCCCCACCTTTTGAGATCTCCAGTTTCTTTTGCCTTTTGGTTACAACTACAAAAGATGTCTTCTGAGAAAAATGCTTTCTGCATGACATCAGAATAAAGGAATGTTCCACACTATTCAGCACGCTTAAAAGTATTGGTTGACTGAAATAACATTACATTTAAAATTAATGCTAAACAGAAAGCCAGTTAAGAGACAAAACAGAGCAAATAACGTTTCTGCAAACTTTTATCTTTAAGAAACATTGATTTATTGGACTTTATAGAAGTGTTTTCTTTAAAATAATAAAATTATGCCCTGTGTAACAGCACAGTAAAATAAAGAAAACTGTTGTTTTGTTGTGTGCTGAAATGCATGTAGCCACAGGTTAAGATAGAAGAATTAGGAATCAGAACATAAAAAGTACATAGATGTAGAAAAGTTAATACATTGTTAATACAATACTTAATACTTACTGTAGATGGGAGAAAGATGTAAGAAAGATATTTGCTCCACGCAAAAATCCTCAGGTTTTTTCATTGTCAGTTGTTACTTTTTGTTTTGTCTGACCTCAATTTATTTTTTCATGTAGTATTAATAACAAAAGCTAATTATTCTCACAACTTATGCATTTATGAAAGTGTTTATTTTTCTTGAGCAATAACAAATACATTATTTCTTGGACAGTCGCCTTTACATTATTCTTGGGCATGGTGTAATTTTCATTGGCACTTGGGATGGTCAAAGAAAGAATTGGAAAATTGTTAAAAATAGAAAAAGCAAAAGTTGACACTTAAGAAAGTATCTTCTAAACTAACAAAGTACACATAATAAACTCTAAAATAAAACTAGTGAAATTAGTAACTGTTTTGAATTAAGAATTGTACCAGTTATAAATGTAGGGATCTCACTGTTCAGAATCATGACACTTCAAATTTAATTACTTCTTGTATTGTTAGAGAATAATTTTTCATTGCAGATCAATAGATTTCTTGTCAAAAAGAAAAGGAGGCTTAAGATGCATTTCAGCTCACAGGTGAGAAGGAAAGCTTAATTTCTCATGATCAGCTATAAACACTTTCATATCAAACCATTGGTGCATTGCTGTGAAAACCTACATGGATTTGTAGGACAGAATAGAGGTCCTAACACTGGCCTTGAGAGTGTGTGGTGGCAGGGATTTCACAAATGCAGATGTCAGTCATATCCTTCACTGAAGACATGGAAGACTGGAAGCTGGGAGAGCTGCCAGTTCCCATCATCAGTGGGGACTGATTTTTTGCAGTGCAGCTGTACTTTGTGGGTAGGGGCCATAAGCCGCAGGTGTCATCTAGGTTTTAGTGTTGATTATGAGTTCCCTTAAATTTAGATTTCTTTTTAATAAATTAAACCAACATAAGAGTCTATGATCTAAGCAGAAAAATGAGAACACTTCCCTGAAGTGGCAGCGTTAGCTCAGAGGAGAGCAAGCAACGTTGTTTAAGCAGATAGGCTGTGCGGAGGCACTTGCATCCCCTCCTGGAAGTATGCTGCCTGCTCTGGACCTTTCTCACCCAGCAGCCTTTGAGTAGGAGCCCAGGTGAGCTGGGGGAGAGATGAACCAAGGTCCAACAACCTGAGTATCAGCAGAACTGCAGCACTGAAGGGAACCAGGGAATTACATATTTTTTTTTTCAGAAATGTAAGTTTCTGTGTAAGTTTGCCCAGTTCTGTAGAGTAAACATTTGTGTGAATATGTGTGTTGTTTTATAAGGCTCGTGGAAGAAGAAGGGAGAAGAAGGAGAGAGAGAGTTGCATGATGAGGGTTGCTATCATATTGCTAATTCTCATCTAATTATGAGTTAATGAGACTCAATGTTTTACTTGAAATCCCCTAGCATCCTGTGCTTATGTTTTTTTTCTTTCAGCCAAAAACTTTATTGAGACGCTGAAAACCTTATTAGGCTCAAAACCAGGAAATCTTACACCTTGAATTTTATCATTATTATTATTAGTAGTAGTAGTATTTTGTTATTGTTGGCATGCATCTCATGAAATTTTTATTGCTGCAGTTGTCAGCCCTTCTGCACTGGGTACCTATTCAATGAATCCATGCAGTGTCTCACACCAAACAAGACACCACCCGTTTTCACATCTGGCAGCTTGAGCAGCATCACAGTGCATGAAAAGCAAAACAGAGGAAGGGGGACATCATGTTTTCTGTATGGACTCTCTGCAGCAAATCACATCTGTACAACAGAATATTTCAGATAGCAGAATTTTGCTGTGTGTTTTCTTTTTATCAATATCTGAATGAATAATGAAGTTGCATTTGATACATAGAGCTATTTGGAGAGATGCCTAAAATATATCGAGGTAAAAAAAATGAAAAAAATTGTATTATTATCTTTAACTTTGCATATTGAAAATAAATACTAAGGTAGTGAGGATAGAACCATCAGGCAAACAGCAGGTGGGCCCACCAGCAGGAGGGAAATGATACTTGCTGCACCTGTTCTGCACACTTAAGAAAAAAATTTTAAAAATTGGAAATTCCTGTATGACACCTACTTTTATACTGTTATTTCATTATTGTATTTTCCTAGTTTGTCTTTACATTTTTAGGAGGGACATCTGGAGATTTCAAACCATCTTACGCTATGTAGGTTTCCATGTTTACTTGTATTCTTATATATATATATATATCACAATGCTACCTGAACCGTAGTGTGGTGCTACAAATGGTAATAAACCCCTTTTTTATTGTCCTGATGGAGATAGCCCACTACTATTATTCCCATTTTACAGGTGGACAAAAGCAAAGTACAGGAAGAGGTCAGCATCAATTCATGGCTTAAGTGTAAACTTAATTTATGGGTTACAGCTCAATTGTGTGGAGGATGGAGCCAGTGCATAAAAATGGCTTTGGTTTCCTTTCACTCTCTTGTAGCTCTGCTGGCTCAGTAACCCTGTAGTTCACTGAAGAATTTGCTGTCTGGTCTAATTTTAGTCAGATTTGAAACAGCTGCAGGGGTCAGAAAGTACATCATATATCAGTGTGGCAAAGGAAGTGGCTAAGCCTGTGCCTATTTTTCTAGCGCAACAAGCAGTAGAGAAGACAACAGCATACAAACTGTAGGTTAGGTATGTGGTGCAGTAGGATCAGCTGTTAACTGGTCAGAGCAAGATTGCCCAATTAAGTCATTATTAGGGCCATTGTATATGGAGCACCTGTTGTAAAGTGGATGGATTCTACAAGTGGGTTTGGCTCTAAATTACTGGCTCCCAGAACTGACTATGAGCTATTTAGGGGATGTTTCTAGAGCGATGGTTGATCTAAAAAAATGCGTGCAGGAGTAGGATGTTTGGTGTTCCTGGTTTCCACTCTTCAGTCTGCTATGACTTCCAATAGAAGTGTAGGTAGGTCACTTTGCTTTATTTCTCTCTGCTTTCTCCTTGGTGGAATTTTACCTTATTGCTTAACACTGATGTTGCAAACGTTAGTGGGGTGGTATCATCAGTTTGACTATCTGAATTCACAAAAAATACTGTGGTGGTCTTTGTCTTGTTCTACTGTGATTTCTTCCTCAGAAGTCCTCTGCTACTGAATGTAGCACATGCAGAAATTTTTGATTTGATACTAGAGTCAAAGTGTATGGAGTAAAGAGTGTTGAATAAATTAGGAGGGGTGAGAATTTGCTGTCTGTTTCATTTTCTGATGATTGTGATTATTGAGAAAACTGTATTTCTGCCTTCAGAAGTTGGATCATATTCAAAAATCCAATAACACCTATTGGAAAGCTAAGCATTTGTGATACTTGATAAAAACTATGTTTTAGAGGAAGAATTTTGTGTTTTAAAGGCCCAGTTTTGCAAGTAAATACTCTAAGATGCAGTTTGTACTTACAGTGTGAAAGTTCAATTATTGGCAAATGAAAGCTTCATAAAAGTAGGGGCTGTGACTAGTGATAAGAATAGTAGGATTATAGTAGGGTTATATATAGTAGGAATTATTTTATTTCTATGGTGACTAATTAATATGTTTTTCACTGGTCACCAGTGATTGAGGATTTCATGATGATAAAACAAAATTTACCTTTCCTCAAAATCCCATTTATCAAGGCTTGTACTTGATCATAGATCCTTATAAGTATTATAGGTGATATTTTTCTGGTTCATGTTTGCCTCATTCTGAAAGAGGCAAAGAATTGCTAAAAAACTGACCGTGACTAAAGATAGTAAACAGCCTGTTGTCTGAAAACTGTGATATTCTCAAACAGGAAAATCAACTACTTTTTTTTAGGGCAGTACAGAAACATTCAGTTTAGCAATAAACTACAACTGGCTTGAAATGAGAATTATAGATAGCTCACTTGAGTGGATTAACTAGGTACTGTACCTCTCTAAATGAGAGCTCCCACAGTTTATCTTCCAAGACTCCAAAGTGCATTTTACATAGTTGTTCAAACAGTGCATGCAGTTTGGTGGGAGACTCCATTCTGCCTGAAAAAGGTGACTCATATCCACCTAAGGAGAATTCTTTTTGAAATGGACTGCATAAATAACTAAGTTTTTTTGAGGAAGATCCTTTTAATCTCCCAAGTGTACTGTATGTTTAACTAAGCTATCACTGTCATTCAGATTAGTTGATATGCCAGTCCTAGTATTTGAAAGACAAGCTGAACATTGTGTCCATAGAAAGAAAGAATTAAATAAAATTTCTATGCAAATGACATTTTATACATGCTTCTGAGGAAAGTTTTATGTCAGGTTGCAAGGCTGTTATCGATACATTCATTCTTTTAGGCAGAATAAAGGCAATCCTTTAGTGTTAAATTAGGACAAGTAAGTAATTACAAGATGTTTACAAGTTTGTTTGTCAGTAATTTATAACTGTACTACAGGTTTGCATCTTGAAAATACAGCAAGTTGGAGGGGGAAAAAAGGCGGATTGTTTTATTACTTTTTCCAAATTAAAAATAAATACGTAATTGAGTAGGTATAAAACCTTTGTAGCACTACATACAGTAGTGTAGTTACAAAAGACAGACAGGTTACTGCAGATGGGCTTTGCTTGGCTCTTTTGTGCTTTGGCAAGAGGAAATTTCTCTTTAGTATAGGTTCTCTTTCAAAAGCTGACAATCGTTACGTTCAAGTGTGAAGAAAGGTGTAGCTGCCCTAAATTTAGCTATTCATTGCTTGTGAAGTTCTAATCACTGAGTCAGCTGAAGATGAACTCCTACTTCTTCACAGGTCAGGTGCAGTGCGGGTAATCAGAATGAAAGCTTCTGTAACCTGGTCTGCTTACTAAGACACCTTGCTTGTGAGTTAGAAAAAGCAGGAAACACAGACCCCAAACTGGCAGTGCAGTGTTTTGGGTTTTGGTGTGGTTTTGTTTGTCTGTTTGGATTTATTTGTTGTTTGGGGAGTTGCTGTTTTCTGAGATAGGCCTGATTCTAGCCTGTACTTATGCAATTTCATTTATCAGCCCAGGTATTGTAACTGCCTCTGAAAATAAGATTGAGTCATATCTTGTTGCACCTAAATACCAATTTATGTGTCCTGGTCCTTAAGTAATCTCTCCCTCAAAACTTGTTTTTAAACTATATATATACACTTTACAGATTTTTTTTTTTTAAACACTTGACCGTGTAGAATCTGTGTCCTGAATGGCCTCTGATACATATGTCAATATTTTCTCTTAGCTTTATTAAGTCTTTATAACTTAAGTGATCTTTATCCTCTTCTTGAAAATGTGTATTTCTGTTGGTATTATTTTATCTGTTAAGCAAACCCAGTTTACATACTGCAAAATAAACTTGATCTTTTAAATGTTTTTTAAAAAAGGCTATGGTGACACTTTGGATTTCTTTGAAGACAGTGATTCCCATTTCTGAAATTGTAGATCTTCAGCTTTGACAAGTCACAAGGACAATCACACAGTGTTTGTAAGCCTGTAACTGTTAAGAATATCACACAAAATGCAGACCGCCAATCCCTGCAGAACTATGAAGCTAAGATGCTCGTTTAGGTGGTTCTGTTATTGGTATTGCAATGCATCAACTTTGTAAATTAATCTCATCACTGGAAATCCTTGTGCAGTTTAGGTGCAAGGATTGATAATAAGGCTTTTTGTATTTTATAACAAAGGCAGCTGAGGAAAGATGGAGAAAGCAATTGCTTCTTTTTGGGTTGTCATCAAAATACATGACTCTATAGCTGAAAGAGAAGTCTGGTGTGCTATCTGTGCTACACACTGAGGACTAAATGCTTTCTATCTCACACAATAGTAATGACAAGTAATTGAGGAGCTCTGCAGGATACAGAGAGTTTTAATTTGTGTGTTCTGAAGCCCAGTGAAAAGACACATCATATCTTCTTTTGGTTTGATTCTGTGACCATGCCTGGCTTTTTTTTGCCAGCGCCACAGGCTTTGTGCTTGCTGTGGGTCCATACAGTTACCCTTCTGGAAAGGGGGCTCCTCATGCTTCTTAATTCTTCAGCCTGTCTTTCCTGCTGCTTCTCTGCTCCATTTGTCTTCTGCCATTGCAGATACTGGGTTGAGCTGGTTTGCTTCATGGTGTATATAGCATAGGTGTGTATAGTATATAATTTTTATACCCATAAGCATCAGTTGGATGAGAAGGAAGTTACTTTTACTCAGTAATACCATAAACATCAGTATGACATGTCATAACATTATAAAAATAATGTAATAGTTACATGTGGGTCATATTTGCCTTCAACCAAAAAAAAATATTAAGACATATGCTTTAACTCTAATCCAGTGAATAATTTCATTGATTCCGATGTGCTGCTCACTTACTGAAGAGTGTTTAAGTGCTTTTCCAGACTGAAGTCTTTATCAGTAACCTGCATATAATATATGTGTATTGTTCAGATACACAGGATATTCATGTGGTGAATTATTTCTTTATATTTGATAGGATTGAATAGTATTTTTGTGTCTGTCTGCTCTATTCATTTTTCACATGTTAATGACATTCATCTTGTCTATCTGTGGCATTTTTAATGTGCCCATCACCAGAGTATCTGCCTGTCTCTTCTGCAAAATAAATGTCTCTCAAGAAGAGATAGGAGCAGTAATGCATGTGTAATTATTATTTTTTTAAGTTATTACTGAAACATAGTAGCCTCCCTTCCCCCACTCCAATACTTATTTTTCCTAGTGACAAAATCTGCAAGCACTGAGCAACAAGTTTATCAATTTGAACAGGCCAACTGCACAACTAAATGTATGTGAAACTTAACAAATCCCTTGGGGAAGCTGACTGTAAGAATTTCCTAGTCTGTGTCGAGTTACTGAGGTGAGACATGGTGGATTGAACTTAATGCCTTAGGCAAGCACAGTCAAATAGAGAGAGTTTAAGATTTTGCTGTGTCCATGAAGGGATCTGCTGGTAGTTGTCTAAATTAAGCTTTCAGAAAAGAATATAACACTATCATGAGCTCTTTCCCTTGAATATTTTGGCAGGTTATTCTGGTTTAAAAGAAATCCAAGTAGGATTTCCTCTGTTTAAGCCTCATAGCAGTTGCAAAAAGTTTGAAAGGTTATTCCACTTACCAGGAACAGCAAAATACTGGAGCAGAAATTTTTATTTCCAATGTGCTGTTTCTTTTAAAGGTATAGTGCCTTAGCCAAAAACAGGAATTGTCACCTGCATGGGAATTGGCTCCTACCACCTTGTATATGCTGCTGATACAAAGACTGGGGGGACAGCACACCTGCCCTGGGTTTCTCACTGCTTCTTTTCTTGTGTGCATCTTTGTGAAGGGAAAATTGATCCTAGTGACCAATCTGTATCCTAGTGATCCTAGTGACCTTTATGACCCTGTAGCAGCTAGCCCGAAGAATTGAGCAGCAGCAGCTTGTGAAATAGTCTGTAGACATGCTACAGAGTTTAAATGAGGTCTGCCAGTGAAAGCAGTGCCTCCAGCTTACAGTGACTAAAACTACGTACTGTGTACATGCTAAGAGTTGTAGAGCCATCAGGAGGGAAGAGAGAAGTGTGGGTACTCAAGTGCATGCACAAATCCGAAGCTGGAGCTGCTGTTACAGCTGAGTAATTTGTTTCTCAAATGCTAATAACATTGCAGTAGGTTGTAGATCTTCTTGAAAAGGAGCAGGAGCAATGCAAGTTTTCTGTGTGACTGAGAACAATGCATGTATATTACCACAGGTCATTATTTTACAGGTAAGGAAAAGAGTTATTGTCTATTACTTGTGTGACTGAGAATGATGAGCCTTTTATTTGCTTATGTATTTTAGCAGACAACAGTCTATAGTAGGAGCCTATAAGTCATGAGGTTCTGAGAAGATCCCTGTTAAATCAGAGTATGTACCAGTTGCAGTGAATCCTATACCTGCAGATTTTGAGGAGGGCTTAATGTCTGTTCTTCCTATTTGTGGATTTCAAGTTCATAGAATGGCTTGGGTTAGAAGGGACATTAAAGATCAAAGTTTGCCCATCCTATTTTATATTTGAACTGAAGTATTGCTTGGTTCAACTGTATGTGGACAAATAAAACCCATGAAGGTTTTTAATATCTTGTTCAAGCTAATATGAATTACAGGCAAGATCAGCTCTTCCCAGCATTGTTGCCTGAGGACATAACACTTCAAATTATTATTATTTTTTAATTTCCTTTGTTCTGCTTCTTATTCATTCTTATTAGTTACAAAACTAATAAAAATTTTAGAATAAGGGGTCTGATTTTGAAAAAAGGCTAGAAGTGGTCTCTTCCAGAGTAATACTCCTGGGCAGGAGACAAACAGCATTGATGGACTTGATTTTAAACATTGAGCTTCGAATGGCACAACTTGACATCAGCAATGAGTGCTTCTCTTGATTTATATTAAAAGGGATCTATAACCTTTGAAGTACAGGAGTGTAATGTTGACTTTGTATAATACTACTAAAGTAATTTTGTGAAGCTAGCTCAAGATATGCAGGTGTATTAGGTAAGAAATTAGCAAGAAGCAAAGCTACTTTTTCAGCAGGGTATGTTAGTCCATGCATAAGCTTCTGGTGCTTCCAATGACAAATTGTGCATGCTTTTTTGTGTTAATTGAGTAATGAGTAATTTATACCTTTTCTAATATGACAGAGGTTCTTGAATAACTAGAAAAGTTGCTAGGAATTCAGTGCTCTGAATGGATTTGGTGGTGAACAGTGAAATACTTCTGATTTTTCTGGCTATCACTTTTTAATTTTTGTTACAGCTGACTTTCACCAATGCTTTTTTGATATGTGCAGTAAGAAGACAGGAAAGGAAGAATCACTGCAAAGTAAAGTTTTATTGCCATATACAAGTATTATTACATCTTTCATACCTCAGAACAAAAGAGTTCAAGTTTCATCAGTATTGATAGACTTAAGAGTTTGCCATTAGGGCTGGAATGCATTTCTTTGGGGCCCAGTGTATGTGGTGTTTTGCCTTGAGCTCTCGTTATTTACTGCTGCAAGGACTATTGGCTGTCAGATAATTCTGTAGTGTGAGTTACTGTATTTCAATAAAGCTGTGGCCTTGGCCTTTAATTGGGTTACCAGAAACCTGTGTTTTCTCTCTTTGTAGTCCAGAGTGGCATTTGCAATATAACAAACATTTTGAAGATTTACTTCGTTATGGCATGTAAAAATGTTGCTCCAACTTAGCGTTTCTTCCCTTAAAGGGGTATGTGTCTTCAAATACTTGATTTCTGATCATAACAAGCAGCCTGACTAGCCTTACACACCTTAACAGTATCCTGTTTTAAAGACAGGACATTCCATTTTACAAAAGAGGCTTGCTCTTTCTCTCCGTAATGAGTTTTGCATAAAGGAAACTAGCCAAAGTTATTGGAAAAGCAAACATCTCAGTAAATTGGGAAATATTAATGCTTTTGAGCTTTCAAGATATTAATATTTAGTTACAACTGAAATAGTATGAAAGATAAGCAAAATATGTGTTTAATTTCTTTCTTATACTGAAAGATATTTTAAAAATTACCTGAATACAGCACAATAATATGTGGGGCTCTGCTGGAGCTTCTGGCACAACGAAGAGACGTGCCAGATGCATAACTTACTGTAAGTTGAAACTAAATTAAAACACAGAGGTTGAGGGGCCTGGCAAGTGGTAGGGCATAGCTCTGCCTTCCATCTACTTGTAAGCAGATCTGGCTGGCTTCCCACTGATGAAGATGATGCAAAAATCTGTTGCATCCTGGACTACTGGTATAGCCACAGCTGTGGGAGGCATTTAGTTTATTTGCAATATATCCTATGAGGCTTTGCTATATTTCTCTGCCTGTCTTATTCACACTATGCTGTTAAAATTGACTGGTCTTATAATTGGTTTAACATTTAGAGCATTAGTAAATGGAAACTTCTGCCCAACTTTTATTTTAGGCATTTCAAAAGTTTGCACAGTGATGTGCTCATTTGATCTAGTGTGCAACTGACATAGAATGCAATGTATTATTATGAACAAGCTAATTTATTTGCAGCTAATGGGCAATAAATAAACAATACTAATTCACAACAGATTTTCTCATAACCAATTACTTGTAAACATTTTCCCAAACATATTACCTATTCAAAAGTTTCAATCAAAATGTGAGTAAATTTAGTTCTTGCTGATTGTGGGGTACTATTTAGGAGACTAGTTGGGATTTGAAATATAAGCTCTTTCAATTGGATTCATGATCCATTTTATTCTCTGATTGAATAGATACAACTTTTAAAATTGGGTATTCCAAATGCTAGTGATTACAAACTCTGCAGTAGGCAAAGCAATTTCCTGTTCTTTACACAGTTCTGTCAGGAAATAAGTTTGCCAAAGCACTGGTAAAAAAAAAAAAGACAAACATTAAAATATCTGAATATCATAGAAGTGAAGATGATAAACCACAAGAGTGAACATTTTTCAATGTTTCTGCAGAAGGTTTCTTCAGCTTGAGACCAGGAATGTAAGAAAATGAAATGACTGCAAGTTAAGAAGCACACTACGGATAAGGATAAGCTATTCCGAGCACTTTGCCAAATATGTTACCTTCCCAAGAACTTCTGCATTATTTGTTCCTCTTCTGGCCAAGTAAGCATTTGTAAACTGCTTAATCCCTTCTCAACAAGGGCATATACCTTTCACTGACACTAATGGTACTTACTTATGTTTAGTGCCAAGGAAACAGGACCTTTCTTAGGGTCAAATTAACTTAATTTTCTCAAAATAATGTAATTGACCGGTCCAAAAATCCACTACTGCAATCCGCAACCAAAGCGTTGGGGCTGTAGGCAATGTATAGCCTCTCAGAGAATTATAAAAACCCCTTTCCTGTCTAAAGTTGGAAGACACCCATCAGCTCCTGGCCCTGCACAGCACCATTCCCAGGAGTTGCACCATGTGCTTGAGAGTGCTGTCCAAACACTTCTTGAACTGTCAGGCTTGGTGCTGTAACCACTTCTCTGGGGAGCCTCTTCCAGTGCCCAACCACCTTCTGCATGAAGAACCTCTTCCTAATATCCAGCCTAAACCTCCCCTGACACAACTTTAGGCCATCTCCTCAGGTCCTGTCACTGGTCACCACAGAGATCAGTGTCTGGCCCTCCTCTTCCCCTCACAAGGAAGCTGTATCTGCAGTGAGGTGTCCTCTCAGTCTCCTCTTCTCCAGGCTGAACAGACCAACTGACCTCAGCCACTTTTTGAATGGCTTTCCTTCTAGGCCCTTTGCCATCTTCATGGCTTTCCTTTGGAGGCTTTCTAATACCTTTGTATCTTTTTTTACATTGTCACTATTTCTTATGTGACTTTAAAGTCACTTGTCTTAAAGGTCTCTTTCAACCTTGACAGTTCCAGAATTCTATGCTTCCAGTTGTTTGGCCTTATTTGCCGGTCTCTAGAATTTCCATGGCTACCACTTGGCTGGTTTTCAGATTTTTGATTAATTTTCCTGTTGCCTTTCTGGCTGTCAGATAGTTTGACAGTTTGTGCAGCTTGTGGATGTAATGCATCCTATGATTAAAGATGGTAGGGTTCAAGAAAGTGCACTTCATTAAACTTGGAAAATTGGTAGGTAGCTTTCTGCAAGAAGCAAGAGCATGGCAAAGTGATATGAAGGCAGTGGATAGTTCTTTAGTAAAACATTCATAATGTCTGAATACTGACTTTACTAGTGCAAAGAAATAAAGTTTTAACACAAGTCTGGTTTAACTAAACATGAGCTCTTTAGTGACCTAAAACTTGAGGGATGTTGTCAGAAGCTGAAACTGGGTCGAATTATTATGGATGATCATAAAAGAATGGTATGGAAAAATGGAAATGAAATGTGGAAAGGCTTAGGCACAAAGAGGAATTCAATTATAAGAGACAAAGCACTGAGAAAGGAAGAATGAGAAAAGGGCCTGCACATTGCTCAGTGAGTAGGTAAAAGACCAATAGATGCCTTGGCATTCTTAAAATGTTTTTTTAACTTCTTGCTGCATAATTTGCACTAGAAGTATTAATGGACCTGGGATTTCTTACTATTAACACCCATGTCAAAGTCTGAGAAACTCATGTGTTTATATAAAAAATAAAGGAATGAAAAATACTTAGTGAAGTAGGGTTGCAATGTGGTGATTTTTTTGTTTGTTTAAACAATGAGTGATATTTATCCAACAGTAATTGAGAATTGACCAGGTAACTTAGACAGCTGACAATATCTTCTGTGAAAACTCTTGGAGAACTGGTAAGATCCCTAGCATACTAGCAGGTGTAGAGCTTAGCTCACTTCAGCACGAGTCAGATGCCTAAGTTAGGACTCTAGGCCTCAAATAGTAAAGATAACTCAAGGCTCCTAGTGGAGGCAGGGGGCTCCTCTGGCAGTGTCTTTCCTTATTGGAAATTCTTGTTCAGACTTTTAACTGGCTTCCTGAAAAAGGTGTCTATGGATACTATTTTCTTAACCATACTTCTCTTTAAACCTCGTTGACCTAAGCAATAACAGACCAGTCAGCAAACTTCAGTTGCTGGAAAAATACACATTGCTCATAAACATCTGGAAAAAGTCAACATGACTTCTTCAGCAAACATAGTGTCAACAAGCCTACCTACAGTAATAGAATAAACATGCCTTACAGGTAGTAGAGAAACAAAATATGATGTAGATTTTAGTAAAATTCTAGCTTTTAGTAAGTATCTTAGTTTTGACATTTTCTTCAGCTGTTCTATGATAAACATGATGGAGATGAAATTACCATAAAAGGGGTTAGGATGATGACTGAGGAAAAAGTCATAATCAGATGGAAAGCCTAGAATTCTAACATAGGTACTAAACTGATGCCCTAAACTAAGCAATATGGGCATAGTTTCAATGCAGGTACAGTTCATGGTGTACCTTCAGGGCCTGGTAACATTTGTCTTCACTGATGCCTTGGATGAAGAAACAGGAAATTCTTGTTTGGTTTGTAATTGTTAACCTAGAGCTCCTTGCAGAGGGGAAGGTCTGTGTGCATTTTAAAGCACAGGAATAGAATTCAAAATTATAATTATTAATTAATTATAAACTGAGGAAACAGAATATATACAGTTCACTAAAGGAAAGAGCTGAACGATGTTAAGATTTTAAATACTTGGTGAGAAGATGATCTAGGGGAAAAAGTAACTTGGGGTCCTGGCAGTTGGTAACAAGCTGGCCTTGAAGCTAAGCATGGCAGGTTAATACAAAAACAAAGACTGGGATCATAATTTTGAGCTGTGAAACAGGAATCTTGTATAATTCCTTCTAAAAGTAATAAGTGAAAGTATTTGAGGGTTTTTTTTAATCAAGGAAGTCCTAATGATAGGGATATAACCATTATATAACCATATAACTAGGTATAAAAATCTTTAAATGTGACAGCCTGGAGCTGGGACGAGGAAATGGAAGAAAACCACAACATCTCTTTTTCTCAGTCTCATAAAAGTGTGTTCAAACACTGTGAAAGGTCAAACAAAATCACTTTTGGATACAAGTAATGGCAACAGCTTCTTGAACTGCTTTAGACATGCTTCCCAGTCCACATAATAAGTACCATCTCAAACTGGCTCATTTTATTGATTAAAAACATTCCTTTCATAAAAAGAAAATATACTGGTGTGCATATCTCTGCTTTTCAACAGCTAATAAAATAAGAATTAAGTTATGTTTAGACATGTAACCTACTCGTAAATGCTAATTCTGATCCTAATACTTCACAAGTATGTAATCTGCATATTAGCATTATATTGCTGATAGAGTAGTCACATTCTCTTTATATAAGTACTGTGGCATGTAAGTGTAAACTGTGTGTGTATTAGAAGGGTGTGTTTTCCTATGGATTTGGGCTTTCACATGTGTGGTGGGGGTTTTCTGGTGGGTTTTTTTTTGGTGGTGGTTTTTTTTTTTCGGGTTTGTTTGTTTTGGCTTTGGGATTTGCAGTTTTTTTTTTTGCACAAAGCCAAAGTCTGTATGACTTCTCTTCAAATTATGGCACAACATGGCTTGGGATAAGATGCTAGGGAATCCTTCTATTTGTTTCCCTTATTTTCTATGATGGGGATAAAGTCTTAAAAGCTGCTCTTGCATCTGAGGGCTTGCTGCTCCTTTCTGTTTTGTTATTACATACATGTCTTCTGGTATGTTCTTATCTGGATACAATATTTGTCTTATGAAATGTTGTGCTCAGATTATTTAGAGTAGATACAAACAATGGTTTTGATTTGTGAGAAAGTGAATATTCATAAAGATCTTTGGGAGCGAATTAAAAATATTTTCTCTTCGATATGAATTGGTTCTCTGGTTTACTACTGTGTGAGGCTTTGGAAAAGATTAAACAAAGCTCAGGACTAATAAATCATGGAATTCAAATGACCAGTTGGATCATACAATCTTTCTGCTTATATACAGTGAATCTCCAAAGTGTATTTTCTAGTCTGCTTTGTTCTGTTGTAATAGTCAAAAGCTAGTGGGTTTCTGCCACCTACCAGTCAGGCTGTTCTATGGCTTAATACACTCAGCTTTTAGGAAGATTTTCCAATGATGCATGCGTTCACCCTAGTGTTTCTCATTGTTCTTTCTTGTTTCCAGTTAAATGGATATGGGTTTTCCACACATGAATAATCATCTTATGTGGTCCTTTGCAACTATAGCATAATGTTTCTGTATATGAATGGAGAATCCATATGTATTTGCCTAAACTTTAGTTACTTGTATGCCTGCATATGCCAAAGCTAGATGGAAGTCATAGATAGCAAATGTAGCAAGTTTTTAAAAGTGTGGGTATTTATCTTTTCAAGTTCAGTTTTAAACCACTGAGGTTTAAATCTATTGGTACATAAAGTAAAATCCACTCCTGTTTAAATAAGAAAGATGTTTTTTAATAAGTGAGATGTTCAATAATCAATATTAAAAACCAGCTTTTGTATTTGCCAAGCTGCCTGAGTATTACAGGCAGTAAGAGATCTTGATGACAGCTGAGTAATAGTGATCAAATGAAAGCTGCAGCAGTGCTGTCTGGAAGGGTAGGGCACTGCATTCAATCTGTATTTGTTCAGTGGTTGCGAAACTGATACCTCTGGAAGTTATTTGAATGTGTTAAATGGAAGGGGTGAAAGAATTTGAGCTGTAAACTTAAGGGAGGTTTTGAGAATAAAACCAAGTTTTATAATTCTGTTGAATGCTTATGAAGGAAAACCCCCTAGACCTCATGCCTCTAGATTCTAGTCTCACACTTGGATGCCACCTCCAACTCCTTCTGCAAAGGCTGAAAAACATAGGCAGGGATTCAGAGGATGATGTATGTCTTCATGGAAGATTAGGGCCTGAGCTGTTTTATCCATCATTCTGAAGTAGTACTACCAATAGCTGTCATCAGAATTTGCCCTATTTCCAAAATTTTCATGATTCCTTTACTGCACTGGCTGGATCACCAAATGGTCTACAGAAATCTAGAAACAAAACCTCTTTTTAAACTTTTGGTAGAGAAAACAATATTTGGACGGTTTTCCATACAGCAGATTTTGACACTGTCCTTTTATATCTTTAATTATATAGAATACCCACTGATACAGGCAGTGTGGCTCAGCAGAGGCAGTGAGAGCAGAGCCATTGCCTTGGGTAACTGGTGGATTTTACTCACTTTAGGCTGGATCCTGGCTGTTACATCAGCTGTAGCTTCCTGACACTAGTCTTGCAATGCAATAGTGTAAAAGAAGGTCTGTAGTTGTATTTATTTGAACATGAAAGAATGAAGTGAAGCATGCCATCAGTTGCAATTGGTAATAATAGTCCTAGGGTGTGGGAGATAGTCTGACACATTCACTTCTGTATGTGTAGTGCTGACACTCTGCAAGATGTAGCATGTTCCCTGGCCTTTCTGTACAGCAGCAGTAGGGAAGGAGAGATACCTGTGCCTCTTGTACGTGCCTTCCAGACACTGAACATGGATTTTTGCTTCCTCTGTAAGATGATTTATTATATAAATAGCAGCTCCATATAGACAACCATTTTGGTTTCAGATGCATTCAAGCAAAAGGGAAGGAAAAAACCCCAAAAGCAAATATGTTTCTACAGTTTGTATTTTACAGAAACATAAAGGAATTATTTTGTCTTCTACAGACAAATCAGAGAAAAACAGTAAAAATATTAAAAGTGTGAGAGATGCTGTTTTTACTGGTAGACAGGTGAAATGGATTTTCTTACTAGTACGCTGGAGAAATGTGGTAGCAAGTGAAGAGTTGTGATGTGGTCAAGGTTTTTCTTTTTGTGTTTAAAACTGTTATTCTTGTGAGGAAGTTGAACTGATTGTGCACATGTGTATATAAAAAAGGCAACTGGTGGAAAAGTTACTAGAAAAATGGGGACGAGAGTATTTGCAGCTATAGAATAAAAATAATTCTTTCTGTCCTTTTGGCATTATGCACATATAAAAGTAATTGTAAGAAACAATTAATTTGAGGTTTCTGCAACAGTAACTTCAAATTATGTGTAATATGCATATTGCACACATCTATATACACATATAACTATAACAAAAATATGCCCAGATAATTTCTTTTACTGTGTATTTTAACAAACACAGCCAAAATACACCAAACTCTGTGTGATTATTTGAAATGTGATAAAGGTTAGTCCATTAAACCGCTCATTATTATTTGTTCTGTTAAGAGAATAAACCTGTTGGACTGGAAGAAAGCAAATTTGTTTTTATTTATGTGATGGAGGTGTTTGAAATTAGTAACCAATGGCCTTTTAAAGGAATGAATTTACTTATGAAAAATGATGAGTTTGTTTCTTCTATGCCATGTTAACTTTATGGATTAAATTGATTTCTTAGAGTATTAACAAGCTATATTTAGAATAAAGTGGGGGTTTCCCCCCTTATTCCGGAAAATGCTAAATACTGCACTGCTACTTGGGGATGTACAATGGTAGCTCATGAAATTAAGCTCATAATACTAGAATCAGCTTTTACATTATTTTATTTTTGACTAGAAAGTATGTACTTTACCCTCTCTTGAAAAATAATTCTATCTTTTTTTTTGTAAATGACAAGTACAGTGTTGCTGATTTTTCTCATGTCCTCCAATGTAAACAGTGGCATTTTACAGACTTTTTTTTTACTGCCATTTAAGATGATTACATAGAATACATGACTGTAGATAAATGGGTCTTATTTTACTTAATTTATTTTGCAATAAATCAAGTATGTAAGGACAACATGAGTGCATGGGTTCTCCTGACTATATCTGTGAAACCCCAGTAATGGCATTGGGGTGCTATCAGTGGGATTGCAGAGGTGCAATTTGAGTATACTTCAGAAGTTGAATAGATGAAGCCAATAATGTCCCAGTGGTCCTTTGAATTTGGCCCCATGAAATTAATTTCCACCTCAGCTTGTACACAGAATAAATTAATTCATACAGACTCTTCTACAATCTGTGTAATTGCTTGTTTATACCAGCACCCGGTAGGTCTCTTTATCTCTGAACTTTTGTGCTCTGCAATATTAGCTTGTCTAAGGCTGTAAAATTAAAAGTTACTTAAGGATTTTATTGAGCTGAAGGGATTGTGTTTTTCAGCCATAGAGGGTTTGTTTACTTAGCAGTGATTCAACCCCACCCAGTTGTAAGGCCAGCCCAAGCTGTTATCACACAATGGGACTTGGTGTTTGACCATAACTGCACGTCTCACTCAACAGGCAATCAGCATTTTAATTAGTGATTAAAGGAAAGTCATTGTACTCTAGCTGCTTTATCACAATAGCCTAATAATTTTGTGTTGAATAAATAGATAATGCAAAAGGGAAACCTCCCCTCATAATGTTGTTGTCATTAAGGGCTCTTTTACTCATTTGTGTATGTATTAAAACACACATGACATGAATAGAGGTAATTATAATTACTGCAGGTTTTTTGGCAGATTAGCTGATATTTTTTTCATTGTAAGCCTTTTCCTTTATAATGCCACTCCAAAATGAATGCAGTATTTAAAAGTTCAGATAAAGGTAAGTAGTGGTGGCTCTGGTTCACCAAGCTGTGTGGATGTGAATGATTGATTTGCTGTGTGCATCACTGGAATTAGGTAACTTGCATCATGACTGTGATGTACTGTGTAATTGATGCAAGCCCTTTCATAGCATTCTGAGATTGAAATCAATATTTATTTGGAGTGCAACCAATGTAATAAGCTGCATTCCTTGTGTAAGCGTTGGTCTAGCTCAATTTCTAGTTCAGTTTTGTAGAAGATTGTTCAGAAGCAACTGATACATGTTTTGGTGTGGTTAACGAATTAGTTAAGAGGATACAAACAAGATATGGAAAACAGTCTGGTCTGAAGGTATGAGTGCACAGTTAACGTATTCTTTTTATTATGAATGGACTGAGTTTATTCATAATTTTATTTACTACTACAAGTATTCTTCATTGGCATATCATAGATGGCAACTGTGGATGGCTAAGCTTTGCTATGCTTTTATCTATACTAACAGTGAATGTTAGATCCTAAAACAAAATAGAGAAATTTTTCTCTAAGTAAATAGGTTATTGCAAAATTATAATGTTGTAAATAAAAAACTTTATTTACAGTAAGGGTACACCTTTAATGATTGGGATGACCTGGCATAAAGGTTTTCTTTCTCTGATTTTTTAAAATATTTTTCTTTTGTGCTGACAAGTACTCTAACTTGTAATAAACTCAACCATTTCTAACTTGGAAATTAGAGGGCACGGTAGATAAAGGGACACTGTCAGATTACTTTGGGTAGTTTGCAAAGGATTTCTACACCCAGTTTTGATTACTTAGTTTTGAGTGTAACACCTATTGTCATCTATGCTTGCTTTGCTAAGCTGTTAAATTCAGGTGTTGAGGTTCAGAGAGCTGTGAGGGCAGGGACTTTATGCAGTCCCACTGCTTCGTGATGTGCTTTTGAAGTGTTAACAGTTCTTGTTCTAAAGAGTCAACACCCACTTCATGCTCTCTTGATACTCCTAGCAGTCCTCGCTGCTGATAACTTTGGCATGTTGAAATAACAAGCTCGCCCACACCTGACTCAATAAAAGGAGCTCTGAAATAGATACAGTTGTAATTTACGACTAGATTCTTTTATAAGTGATGTTAAACCATTTTGCCTGTTATATGCATGAAAGTATCCGAAGTGTTACATGAAACATGCAGAGGACAACCTTCATGAACATGTGTGCGTATTTGGTTTGTCTGACCACCCTTACCACTCCTGCCCCACAAATGCCTCCCATCTCACCTCACAGGTGAAGTCCACAGAGACATTTTGACTTTTTTGGTGTTGAAGTAGAAATTAACTGCTGTTGATTTTTTTTTCCACAGGTGATTGTTAGTGAGGTTGAGGCATGAACTACTAACACATATGCTGCTTTATAGACTTTCTGAAGTACCCATGAAAATACCTTAAATGCTTAGAGCAGAGGGAAAATTAAATATTTGATGTAAAGACTGGGTGGCCAGCATGAGGAATATGAACAGTGATGGAGACAGATGAGGCACAAAAGTCCAGTTAGACTGGAGATAGAAAAGGGGATTGTTAACTCCACCTATATAGATTTAGAAATGTTGGCTCATAGTTACACTTTATTTCAGTAACTGAAAGCTTTTCAAGACTTCAATACAGAGAATGCCTAGACTGATTTCCTGTTTTGTTCCATGGTAACATGCAACTTTTATTTCTGTACATAAAAAAAAAAAAAAGGCTGAGTTGTACTTTATTTTTCAGGGAAAAAAATTTCAACAAATCAGATCTTTATAACCTGTTTTTTTTGGGGGGGGGGGTTGTTGTTCTGGGGTTTTTTTGAGGGTTTTTTTTTTTTTTGGTGTGGTCTTTTGTTTTGTTTTTTCTTTTTTTTTTAATTTAACCTACATAACATTAGTCATAAAACAGAGTCACAGAGTGTTAAGGGTTGGAATGGACATTAAAGATCACCTAGTCCCAGCTTCCCCTGCCATGCGCAGGGACACCTTTCACTAGAGCAGGTTGCTCAAGGCCTTACCCAACCTGGCTTTGAGCACTGCCAGGGTTGAGGCATCTACAACCTCTCCAGACAGCCCGTTCCAGTGTCTCAACACCCTTAAAAGACTTTCTTCCTAATATCAAACCTAAATTTCTCCTCCTTTTCTCTTGAAGCCATTGCTCCTTGTCCTATCACTACAGTTCCTGATGCAGAGTCCCTCTCCGGCTTCCCTGTAGGCCCCCTTCGGATACTGGAAGGTTGTGAGTTCTTCATGCAACCTTCTCTTCTCCAGGCTGAACAGCCCCACCTTTCTCAGCCTGTCTCCATAGGGGAGGTGCTCCAGTCCTCTTATCAACTTCATGGCTGTCCCTGGACTTGCTTCAGCAGTACCGTGTCCTTAGGGTGGTGGCACCAGAACTGAATGCAGCACTGCAGGTGGGGTCTCACCAGAGCAGAGGGGCAGAATCCCCTCCCTTGCCCTGCAGGCCACACTGCTTTAACCTTGAAGCCAGTCAATTTTTTTACTTGCTATCCAACTTTTTTTTGTTTCTCTTATGTACTATAGAAAACATCCCCCCCAAAAAAAGAGAAGCCAAGTTTCCTGTGAATGACACCCATAAACGTGAAGTGCACTTGTATGTCAGATTTTTACAAGGTTGTTTTTCGTAAAACAGTGATGGGTGGAGACTTTTTCCCGTGTAATACCAGGGGGTGAGTTACAGTAGTCACTACTACTTCCATAAAAGCTTTTTTTTAAAATACATTGTTCCAAACAGTACTAAAACTGTGTGGTGCTGCTGTGATTCCTGATACCAGTTTGTGATAGCAGTTGGGTGCTCCAGCAGCTGTGCTGTCTTCCCAATCTTGCTTTAGCTGAAGCAATGCCCTGTGAGTTGGTTGAATCAGGAGGAAAATAAGTAAGGGAAGAGCACTGCAGGGAAAGGTGGGCCTTTATTCCAAACTGGGAGGACAGCACTGCCCTGGAAGTGGATAATATTGAGGAGATAGATGCTATGTGATTACAAGTGAGAGACAAGGATGTTGAATAAGGAGATGAAGGCCATGTCTTTGTGCTGCTCATCTCCATGATGAAGACACCAGGCACATATCCTATAAAGCTGACAAGTAGATCAGCTTTCCAGAAAAATCAGATGGTAAACTAGAAAGTCAAAGAGTGAAAGATCTCTGATAGGATGCTCGATCTCCTTACTCTCCCCTGACTTTTTTCCCCAGCCTGTTAAATTATCATATACCAAATATATCATACTCTTTTCAGTTAGTAGTTCATATTCATACTGCTTAAAGGCTAAGAAATATCTCTGTGCTGCAGAAAGCAGCTGCACATCTGGAAGAGGTTGTAGTGTTGGTGTATTTACTTGCAGTCCAAGGCTCAGCTATCTCCCTCGTGAACAGTATGACAAGCTCATTTTATTAAAGAAAAAGGTAAAATTGGCATGAAGCTTGACATGATAATGACTGTTAGCCAAACTGTTGCAGAACTGCATATATTTCTCTGCTCTGTTCTTTTGGCTTGAGGTTTTGATGTAATAAGCAACTTCTCCTGTAACACTATGTATATAAAGCAAAGTCCTCTCTACTGTCATTATTAATACTATGCTAGCTATATTATGTAATGTTATATGTGCATAATCAATACCTGTGAGAGCAAGATGGGTGAAGCTTTCCTGACAATGGAATTGCTAAGCCGGTCGTTTAGATAGGTTTTCCAGTAACTGTTTCGTACGCTTAGTACTGTAATCACTTCTGGCAGATGGTAATAAATATGTGAGACTCACACTCTTTATAATATCTCTAAAATTAGTTTAATAGTAACTTCATATATATACTTGTATCAAATATTATTATGACAGTTTTTGGCATCATGAGTCAAATATCACCTTTCATTCCTGTCTGCTGGAATGTGAACATGTCTTTGTGGAGGGAAGGTTCATTGTTTTTTTTTTTTAAAGTCACTCTCATGTGACTTGGGTGTCTCTTAAATGATGACCTCCTTCCTCTGCAAATATCACAGAAGAGTGGGGTTGTAGACTCTTGTTGTCCCTCCTTCCTGTTCTAGTCTTTTGTGGTGCTACTCCTGTTGTGTATTCCTGCTGAGATTAAACATTGTGGCAGCATGCCAGTCTGTTTTGGGGAACGTGCCAGTTTGGGAGTGGGATGTTCACTGTGATGTGTTCCATGCCTTCCTAAATAGTAAATGGATAAATGCTAACTAGTTGACTTGCCAGTTTATGCTGAGTTTCAGCTCTTCTATTATTTAGTTGGACCATCCTGGTTGATAAGTGGTTTTGCGTGATATGATGCAAGCAGATCTGTTTTCTTCGGCCTCTTCAGTTTTTGATTTCTTCCTTCTAGTGTACAATCACATTGACAGAAAACCCATGATAATTTTGATACTGTAAGAATTTTATTAAAAACAGAGTAAGATCTTTAGAACATTTAAACTATGGGAATACCGTGCTGATTATGTTTTTAATAGGCAGCATTATTGATGTCAAGTTACAAGGCAATGCATATTTTCATGCACAAGATTTTGTAGCAATCTGTACATATTAGCTGTTCAGAATCCTTTTGCAAACATGCAGATTCCCAGTAGTCCCTTCCCACTGTAGTTATTAATGCAGCTGCCACTTATCACTAGTGCTATTATCCAGAATTATCAACAGTTAATCAGCATGTTATCCTCCTAAGCTAAACTTTAAAATGCATTTTATTAGTAAAAACAGACCTATAAATGGTGTAAAATTTGTAAGTTGGTTATAGATCTGTTAAGAACATGTAATACATTTATATGCTGGGTGTTTCTAAACTAACATAAATGTTCTAGGTACTTGTCATAAAGAATGTTATTCATTAGCTTTAGGTTATTACTGTTCTCAAAAAAAGTTAGAGGACCTACTTGGAAATTAGGATCCTCTCTACTTAAATGTGTAAGCCACATATGGAAATACAGCCATGTTCCTGTGGAGCTGACATAATGCTAGTTAGTACTTCATGTCAGATCTCCTCTTCCTTGACCTAAAGCATAGACACAAATTAGTTTTAAAACTAAATGTTTACAATATACAAAACAAATGTGGTTGAATGTAAGTGTACGTCTGAGCAAGACCCTGTATTTATATTTCTATTTTAATGAGTTTGAAATGATTTACTTAGATTCTGTCTATTTTGTTGGGTTGAACCGAAGCCCCTGGTGGAGGGTTTCCTTTTATTAAATTGTTAGTATATCATCACTGTGGCTTCTCTGAAAATATGTTTATTGTCCCTTAAATCCAGGAGTTACTGTCAACATTCCTTCATATGCAGTTTGCTTTTTTGACATACTGCCAAAACCAGTAAGATCTTATGATATGTATTCCGCACAAACTCCTTCAACATTTTCACATCTGAATTGTCACTCTTTGATAAAATATATTGGACCTGTGCTTGCGGAACCTTCTCTAATCCTCTAGTTTCTTGTTTTACATAGAGAGAGGTTTCTTATCATGAACACCCTGGCTAGAATAACACTTTCAAAATTTCTTTATTATTATTATATTGTAAAGTGTCATATGGCATTATTTTGGCGGGCAGTAATGCAACTGTCTTTCCAAGGTTTTATAAGTTTATAAACAGAGTTCAATTATCTAAGAACTAGAACTGAAAGAGCATACTCCTCTTTTACTCAGTTATTTCGGTGTAAATCTGCATGTGGACAGTCTTACCTAGTGTAGTTTTAGTGGGGTTTTTTTAGTTGTTGGTTTTTGGCGTTTGGTGGTTTTGTTTTTTTTTTTTGGTTGGTTGATATTTCAGCTTCAGAGTAGCGATACAGAAGCAGCTCTTCAAAGAACTTCTAATTCAAGGTGTATTTCTAGTGACAAATGCACAGTTTCAGTTTTTGAGCCAGTGTGGATGTTTGTGGAGTAGGTGGTGGGTCTACTTCTTTGAGCTAGTTTCGTGCAGCATGAATATATATATATATGCAGCAATATTTCATTCAGGTGGGTGGTGTTCTGTGTTTCTCTGACCAAAACAGACTGACCACATCACATTAGCACAGAGTTGAGGAGACAACAGTGCAGTAAGGAGAAATTAAAAAGACATTTACACATTGAGTAGTCACTGTGTGTGCATGTGGGCATTGCATGCTTGTCTTACTAGACATCTTTCATATAGAACATGTAATTTCTAACAATCCCTTTTTGATGTTTTTTAACGTGCTGTATTACAAATACAGCACTGCTTAGGCTCTCTGAAAGCTGTGCCAAATTTGTGCCAACTGTGCCTTCTTTTCAAGTGGTCTTAACTGTCTCTGAGTTATATAGCCTTTGAAGTGTGCTTGATAAATGAAAGTCTGAAATAATGTTTGTACTGCAACTTAAAAATATGCATACGGTAAAGCTATTCAGAGGTAAGGAGTTGAACCTGCACGTTGGTTTTCCGTCATTCAACCAAAGACACAAAGATGATTGAATTCAGTCTTAAATTTTATAGAACTAAATTTAATGGTGAGCACAATCACACTCTGTGGTGATTGTTTTCGGTGCTGCTTTATTAAGTTATGTAATGGCAGGAGTTCAAACTGCAGAGATTGTTGAAATGGTAGATTTAGAGACTATGTTAGAATGCTTGTCAGTAACAAGTATATGGGTTTTCAAAGCACAGAGATTTTTACCTAGATATTGCTGCAGCTTGTGATTTTTATTTAAATAGTTTGGAGGTTTTAGACTTAATACCCTGCTTTTAAAAAATGTTTTAAAATCTTGTTTTATTCCCCAAAGATTTGTTTTCTGCTGTTGCGATTAGATGATGACAGCTAGCTGGCTTTTAAAATTGATCAGGAAGTATTTTGGCAGTCATTCAGTGTTGTAATAGCACTTTAATGGATATGAGCTATTCACCCAGATCAGACTCAATGTCAAAACAGGCGAAAATACAGCTGTCACTCTGGACAAGAAGTTGCATATATGCAAGCAGCTGCTAATACTGGAAGGGAAGCCTTATAATAATGCTTTAAAGGTGCATGTGTATATATGCATACATACTGCTTCTACATGTGTAGACATCTCATAATAAATATGCCAGACACCTTAGTTTCTGGCCATGGGTGTGCTTAGGAAAAAAAAAAAGAGAAAAATGAAATATATACTCTGACCTTTCAGGAAGTTGTGATAAGTTCATTATGTGGTGGTAGGCTCCCAGGTTTTTTTGAAGTAAGAACCTCTGAATAACGTGTTGCTAGGAATGTGGTGTAAATTTTCTGTTTTAACAAAGTGATGACAGTTGTGGATCCTTATTTAATGCTTGTATGTGTTGATGTTGATTTCAGTGGGGCTTTGACCATGCATAGAGAACAAGAATAATGCTATAGAAGTGCAGCAGCTTTTTAAAGACACCTTTCTGTTAGAAATTTAATGTCAGTACCTTAATGCTCATATGTATGTGAGACTCTCACTTGTTGTCGGTACTTTTCTCTCCTTTGTGTGTGTCCTAAGGTTTGAACTGGTTGCATATGTAGTTTATTTTAAGACGCTTTGATCTTAGACAGGTAATTGGATAATCTTCATGTGGACAAAAGCATTCATGTTTTCCTATTGAGAAAAGCATATAAAGTTATATATAGAGCTGATGTTTGATGTAAATGGAAACTGATTTCTAGGCATGATATGTATTCTGTTTGTAATTTTATGGCAGAGATAAGTAAATGTAGAGTACAGATTTGTTGTTTGACTAAATAATACTCAAGAAAGTTAAGAAACAGCAAGATTGAGAGATTCTTGTACCCCCTTTTAATATACAGTAGCACATATACCATCTAGTATAGGCTATTGCAGAAGCTAATTGGATAGCATGCAGGTAGTGATGGTGGTTTTGCTTGGTTTTTCTACTTCTGCTTGTCTTAGTGAATCTGGTGGCTTAATTTCATCTTTTAAAGTGATATTTTTTTTCCATAGAGTTTTAACTTGATGAATTTCCCCATGTTAGAAATATGAGAGAATTGGGATATGCAAATTTACAAGAAATGCAGGATGTCCTCAGAGTATATTAAATTTTTTCACATAGCTCCCTAAGCTAAAGGGACAAATTCAGATGTTACAGGAAAGTATTTTGAGGAAGCTGTAAAATATTAAGCCACTTGTATTGTGCTTGTGTATAAATGTAAAGATTCTGTAATGAAGTTTGAGAGTTAAAAATAATAATATATATGGACACAATTCTGTTGCTGAGCTTTTTCTTTTTCAGACACATTGAACCTACAAACACAAAACCATTCCGCAAGTGCGGGGAGGATAAAATTGGTCAAAAACTTGAGGATTAGTTCTACTTTTGTATGGTTTAGAGGCATACAAAGTACTCTGAACAGGCCAGTAAAGCAATCCACGGTAAAATGAGACGACTCTGCCTTGGCTGAGATATCCAAGACAGGGCTCTCCTTGGGGATAGCAAATAGAGGAATGTGTGTCAGCTTGGATTGTTAAAGCACTGAGAGAAGGAGGAGTAGGACAGTCCATACGCCGTTCTTGTTGGGTAAAATGCTTTTGGTTTTTTTGTCATTTCATATCTGCGGTGAAAATCAAACATTAGGTAGTGCTACATGTTGTGTGCATATCAGGAGTATGTACTTAATAGACTCATTTATGTTCCTCTTTCGACATGTGGGTCTGTATTAGACTTGAAATTCTGCCCATATAAGTGGAATAAGGTCATGTTCTGTATAAGCAAATCTGTATTGTGTATTGCTTGCTATATAACTGAAAGCTGGACATCTGTTGCATCATTTTGGAACCTTGTCCAGGAAAAAGGAGTTATTTGCAAGCTCGTGTATTCCTCCTGGATGACTGGGTTTTCCAAAAATGCTGAGCTTAAGTCTTTACAAAGTACAGTTCAGGAATTGTATTGTATTTAAAATAGGAGTCTCTTGACTCTGAAATTAAGAGTATAGTATTTACTCACAGATGCTTTGGGATTCCTTACTGCTTAGTTTTTGTTTTGAAGTCAAACTGAATGAGGAGAAAAATTCTCATTAAAACACTAACCAGAAAGAATGTTTCCCTACCTGCAAATTGCTTTTTTTCCCCCTCCACAATCGTGTCTCCCCCTCCAAAATTGAAAATTTACTTTTTTGAAAAATAATGTGTGATGTTCCTCTCTGCAATGCACCTTTTCTGCTGCCTTGCTGTTCTGTGCAAGATTTACAGTGCCTATATCTGCTCAGCACATTGAGAAGAAAATACACACCTCTGAGCTCCTTTGACTTGCTGGCTTTTGGAGCTGGTTCCCACCATGGTAACCACATATGGCTGTGGAATTGGGATCATGGCAGACTTGCAGCACAGACACCTAATGACTTGCTGCGCCTCGTATAAATTGCTCCAACAGCATCCTTCCAGGTTTTCCTCTCAAGGGAGAAAATGCTTTAAAGAGTGACCTTTGTCTGCCCCAGCACGTCAACCTGGAAAGTTTCTATTTGCTATTGAATTCTTGACAAGTAATAGGCAGTACTTAAATCTACTTAGGACATAAAATGTGAAAGACATGCTGCTTTTTTCTTTTAAACAGCATTGTTTTCTTTAATATTACATAAAAAGTACATTGCTTGCCTTTCAGATTTTTCTTTGCTTTTTTCCCCTTCTGCCAAGGGATCCAAAAAACCATTTTGTTTTTAAATGTCTTCTGAAACTAGAAGACCTAAAATATCTGTTCAAAACCATTATTCTCAACCTTCTCATCCTTGAATTACACGTTATTAAAGTGTTCATTCCCTCAGAACTGGAAGGACTAATAGTACCCTCTATGCTTTCAATAAATGACAATACAAAAAATATTCATTATCATGCAGTCCTTTTTCTGAAACATCAAGTCCATGAGTGTTTTGCTCAAACAGAATACCAGTTCATTTTAAGTCATCCTTAAGGACATAGCAATTGCACCATTGTGATCAGTTGTTCTGATATTGGTTCTGAACCCAGTCTTGCTATTGTACTTGGTGGAAATCTCAGAAGTTTATTAATTATTGTGTTCTTTAGTGCAAATGAATTATTGTTAAGATACAGGGGACAAAATGTTATCAGAGACCAGAAAGAACCCATATTGGTTGTTTTACCTTTTTAAACTGAGAAAGATATTGTGCAATTATGGTTAATTACATGTAGTCCTTAGTAATCCTCCACAGAAAGTACAGAAACTGTCAGGCTGCAGAGTTCTTTTCAGGACTTGAGTTGCTTACATGTGAATCTAAAATGAGGGGTGTTTTGGGTGGGGGTTTCTGTGGGTTTTTTGTGGGTTTTAATATGTTCAGTTCAATGCTGACTTTTCAACAATCTTCTTGTGGCTAGGTAGTGGAAATAAACCAGACCCCACTTAAGCTGAAAAAGGTAATTAAATGAACCAAAACTGATTTTTGCCCTTCTTTAGAATGAATTAAACTTGGGAGGTTTAAAATTGTTATCTTTGGAGATTTTCTTGCTTGGGCAAATGGTTAGTAGAAAAAAATAATTTGTGGACATTTCCAAAAAATATTTGTTGTTTATGGCATTGAGGGGAATTCTTTCCTTCTCAAAAGAACTGGGTGACATATTTTCGGATAACTGAGATGTGTTGGGTGTTGGTATCCTTGTTTTAAAAAACAAAGCACCACACAAAACACAAGCAAAAATGGTATGGGTTAATACACAGTGTTGTAAAGGATGCTTCTAGCATTCTTGGCTAGGGATTAAGTCAACTGTGCAGAAGCTCACTGTGTTTTAGGTCAATCAGTGAAAATGTCTAGTGTAGAACTGAAAGTTTCTATTCACACCATTTACTCGAAATATTGTAGTTTGGATGAGATTGTTGCTGAAGTGACTGAATGTTTTGGTAAAAGCATGTAAAAAGTAGAGGATGCAATTTAATGCTTTGCACTTGATTGAGTATCATTTTTTCAGGTTGTTGTTTCCATATAGAAAGTAAAAGGTGGTGCAGTTTACTTGGAAAACACCCACCTGCCAGGCTCACTTTGCTTAAAAGCATGTATAGTCTGTAAATGCTTTAGTTTTAGTTGTGGGGATTGTTTGAATTTTTCTTGCACTACTTTTTTTTTCATTATCCAGAGAGGGGTTAGTATTAATTAACACACATGCAATATGACCATTTATCATGTTCATTGCAAGTGTCTAGGGCTGATCTTTTTACACTTGGTAAATATTAAAAAAAAATTATATATATGAGAGGTTAGAAAGACTCTTGAAGTTTAATTTGTCTATTTACCACTGCTATTCCCTGAGGCCTGTATTTTATGCACACACCTTTCCAGAGTATGCTCTACTGCTAATTGAACTTAACCCAAGCCCCTTTGCTTTTCTGTCTTCTTTCTCAGTCCCATCCCTCACACTCTTGAAGAGGAAAAAGAAAATATTCAAATTTCTTTGAATTTTTTGCGGACTTTTTTTTTGACAGCACAGGTTGCTTCAGTTAATGAGGTAATGGAGGACTTTGTGGGAATGATAGACTGTTGTGCCAGTATTGATAAATCCAGGATCTAGAAATTTGGAAAAATGCACCAGCTTCCCCAGCCCACAGCCACAATAACCCTTCCAGCTTATGGTACAATTGCTGCTTCTGCCATGTGTTTGCCCAGACATGGAACTGTGGGTGTAGCTGGTACAGCTGTTGATGCTGTGTTGTGAGGAACTCCCACTGCAGTGCTGCATCACCTGATGTATTCTTTCCTGCACAAGGAATATCAGCAGCATTGCATGGCACAAACCTTTCAGTGGCATGTGCAAGCCTTGGGCTTAACCTGAAACATAATGAAAGCAAGTCCCACAGCTGCACACTTCTCCCTGTGTGTCAGCTGATGTGTCCCAGATAAGCAAAACTGCCATGTTAGCTTTCAGGGGGAATGTGAGGGCTTATAAAACACGGGGGGACTTATGCCACTGAGAGCACTGAATTTCAGATTAGGCTTGGAGTTGAAATTTTGCCTGGCAGTCACTGTGGACTATGTTGAATTACAGTGTTTTGGGCAACTACTTGGAATTTATGGTCTGTTCCATATGGGTGGCTTGCAAGCTGTTTTCAAACTGCTTGTTAGAATAGGTTAGTCTACAGTGGTCTTAAAGATTTCTTCTCTAGCTAAGATCCTTGTCCATTAGAAAACAGCAATTGTCTGTCCAACTGTAAATGGACAAATGACTATTTTGGCTGCTGATACTATCTGGAAGTCCAGTAACAGATATGAGATAAAGGGGTCTTAATGCTAGCATTGTCCCTTCTTAATGGGGGGAGGTAGTTCTGGATGTTAGCACCATGAGGCAAGAGACATGTCTGTCCTCTTGGCCTTTTCTCATGAAACTGTGTCTGCAGCTACTCTACAGTTCCTGGTCTTTAGGAAACAATCCTAAGCACCACAATGCTTTTGGATGTTCCTGAGAGGAGCCATCACAGGCAGTTTAACTATACTCCACATATCAGAGGAAGAAGAATCTCATGATGCCTGGTGTCAGCAGGAGTCTGTAGATCAAATAGCATTAGTGGGTTTTGACTTTGCCCGTAGCCAGCAGGTGCTAATCCACTAAAGCCTCACTCGAGCCTGTGGAACGTTTCTATAGCACAGCGTTGAGATTTCTATACATTTCTACAGCACAGCATCATCAAAGTTGACGAGTGATTTCGAAGTGGTAACTGTTATGGAATTTTGCAGTGCAAGTTAATGATATTTCCTTGTGGATTGTGGAGTACCTGATCGCTGCCTTCACTTCAGTTTGTCAGCAATTTCCACTGTTTGAATTTTTTTTCTCTTTTCATGCAGAGCAGTCTCAGCTGTTTTGTGGCAGGCCAGTAGTACACATACACACACACACTCTCTCTACATGGCCACCTTTTGCCCTCCTCAGTCTTAGTGAGGGGCCCGTCTGGCCTGCTCCAGCATGTAGCAGAGAGGAGCATCTGGCCCTTTGTGATTGGAAACTTGCTGGGTAACTGATTCCTTATGCAGAATTAAGGATGCTGAAATAGACCCTGATGACAGCAAAGCTTTCATGAGAGGGTTCAAGAAGTTGACATTGATGCCTTAGAACAGTTGAAAAGAAATAATGACGTGGAAGTGAACTAATATAAATAATTTAATAGGAAATCTCTGTGCAGTCTCACGTATAGTTCTTTTTTGTTCTGAAATATGTCAGTGTCTGGCTATTTTGCTGGTGTTAGGGAGCCAATATAAAGATCTAGAAAAGTTGTAAAATATTGTCACAAGCAGAATAGCAGAGTCAGCATTTAAAAAGAGGAGGAGTTTTTCAGAGAACAAATTATGCAAAATAAGATCAGGGGAGGGAGGGAGCACTTTATCCATAAAAACCTTAGCATTTGACCATTACCCTGTATGTGAACTTAACAGTTTAGAAGTTGACAGTTTTACAGCATACTGGACAAAACTACTGGAAATTAGGTTTCTCATTGTTGGAAAAATATTGAACAAGGCTAGCCTGTTATCCCAGTAACTTGAGAAATATCCCTCTGATCACAGTTAATGCTTTCCTCATTAGAACTGATATTTTTAATTTTTATTTATTTATTTACTAAAAAAGAAGTTGGGGCAGAAGCTGTCCATTATTACTAGGCAATGAAATATGAATAATCATCAACACTCTTCTATAAAACAGTTAGAGATAGTTGCTAATATCCTTTGCTGGAGTAGTCAGGGTCATTTGGAATATCAATTTACATTATCATATAAAATGAAAATAAAACACAATTATCCACCACCTTTTAGTATGTTTGTTATACTGATGCCTTTAAAATATTTTGTCAGGGTTCGCATTCTCTTTGCAGTGAGCGTGCCTTTGTGTGTGTGTGTGTAGCTAGGAGGTTTGTGCGAACAGACTTTCTGTCCTTTAGTTTTTGAAGCCTTTTGGCTTAGGTTTATGTGGCTTAACGATGTTTTAATAAAAGAATATCATGTAAAGTTGTCTTTAGCAGCATGAATATTGGAACAAAATACAGTTTCTTTAGTAGACTTAATATGTAGCAGTTTTCTGGGTTTGAGACAACATTTGTATATACTAATCTGTGAGGCAGTAGACTTAATCTTATATAGGTTTTGGTGGCACGTTTTCTTTGAGGTTGTGTTTTGGTTTTGTTTATTTTGGTTTTTTTTCCCCTGAGGAGTCCTCTCCTGCTATCTGATTGCAGTCTAATTTCCATTGTATTCAGACTGCTATAGAAATACTTAATGTCAGGAAGGAGATATTTACTGAAATACACAAGTCCAGAATTCATCATGATTCAGTGTGAAATCCGCTCACCCTTTGCTCCCCACCCCCTCTTGAATTGGAATGAAATGTGCCTTAAACTGAAGTGAAATACATCACATGCAGCAACAGTGGGCCCTCGCTTCGCCTCTATTCCTGGTGTGAAATCGATACACTATCTTTCCTCCTGACCTGTTCTGTGACCTCCATTGCAGCTTTCATGCTGAACAGCAATTGCTTTGAACAGTCTGGGTCTGCCACAGCTCACAAATGATTCTCAGCTTCTGTCTAAAACTGGTGCTGATAACAAAGGCTTGATTTTAAATAATGCAGTTGTAGTCATCTTCTAATTATGAATTACATGAAAGTGCATGGTCTTCTATTATTAAACACTTTCAATAGCATGTGCAGTGTGTTTGCAGCCAGAATAACTCCTCATTGAGAAGACACAGGAGTTCTGTTCCTAAATGTGTCTGATAAAGTTTATGTTGTTATGGAAGAGGAGAAATATGGCAAATACTTAAGTATTTTTAAGTGGCAACACATTTTCCTTTGATTTTATCACTGACTAATACAGTACTTTTTTTTTCCTAATATTTGAGTTTTCAAAGGTAGAAACATATTAGTGACCAATGCCTACGTTTAAAGTAAGGAGACTGTTCTTGAATCAAGATATTTTAAAGCTGTTGCAAAACTAAACAAAACGCAATCCTTTGTTTAAAAATAACAAAAATCAAAACAGAAGGAAAACGCATTGTCCATTCCTGATTGCTAATTAATAGTGATTCATGAAATATCAGGATTTTGAAGATTTATTTATTTATTTTTGAGTGTGATTTACTGGAGGATTACTGAAAGCAAAGATGAATTGAAGATATAATGGGCATTTATCCTTGCACCAAGAAGTCTATTGTGCTATTAGCTAGATTACTTTAATAGCCTTTACTGGCATTGAAATCAAGAAACTGCATGATAACATGCTGGATAAGCACTCATTTTTCCAAAATTTTGTGGTAAGAAATAGGATATGTATGGATTTCTATTATAAAATGAATGTCTCTTAATAGAGCATTCCTCTGCCGTTCTTCTCCTCCCCACCCCCTCAAAAATGTGACTATAGTAATTTTGCCTTTGCGATTGAAGTAAAAAACAACTTGCAACTTAATATGATCTGCAAAGTAATGCTAAACCCTCTAATGGTAGGTGGACTGTATGGAATTCACTTATTTATGAAACTTTACAATGAAATTAATAAAAGAGAATGTTGCTCTCCTATATAGGTATTAGCCACACTTAACCATATAAATAATCTAATCCTTTTATTGCTCCTTCGTGTATTCATTCCAGCTGTTGCTAGCTTAGATTTCTTATATTGTTAGAATCTGGGGAAAGAGAAGTGTATAATAATGGAATCTGTATAATAGAACCATAAGGGTGGTGTAAAACTCGCCACATTTCCAAAACATAACCACATCATTGTAATGTAGAGGATCAAGACATACTTATTGATGCAGTATCACTGTCCAGTAGTAGTATCAAAAAAACCCCAAACAAACCAACAAAAAGAAAAAAAGCTGCTTTAAGTATTCTCTTAAAACATGCCAAAATGGCCTCATAAGAATCAGGTAAGTGGGAATCAAAAATAAAATAAACAGGTGGTGCTGCTGAGAAGCTTTTTTATTCTTTTTCTCTTCTAAGCAAGTTGAAACACTTTTTAGAAAATAAAAAAACCACTTGTACTGCCTTCTTCTTTGAGGCTTTCAGTGCCACCAGCTGTTTTTTCCCCATTAATACATTTAGATTGCCTCATGTTTTCACTCTGTGCTCACGAAGAGGTGTATCTCAAGAAAGATGCCCTTCAGGATAGTTCCAAGTCAGCAATAGGCAGTGAGTTGATATATTCGAGTACGCATTCCTGAGACCATTTTTTTAACATCAGCATCTTCCTTTTTGGCTGCTATATGACATCTGTGGTTTCCTGTACAATTTTAGGCTTTTTTTCATTGATTTTAGACTGAACTGTTTTTGTTTTTAAAAGTAATTTAAAACTTGTGTTGTCCTCTAAATGTGAATGAAGTGACGTAATGCAACACATACAGCTCAACCCAATATGGAAGAATAGGTGCGTGTGCAGTCGTGTAGTTTCAAGGAGTAATACCCCTGTTCTTTTATCTGCAAACAAACACAAGCTGATATGGTTGCTTACAGTGTTGCATAAAAATAACCTTTACATACTCATGATGAAAATTGCACTTGCAAGACAAGAGGAAGAATTTTTGTTACTTATGAGTCAATTCCTGTTCAGATGTATGTATGTGAATGGGTTGTGTGCACATTTCTGCACACGTAGTGCTACAGGCATCAGTTCAACATCTGCAAAAGCTTAGTTTCCAAGTAAGCAAAGGGAAAATAAGCAGTTTGTATTTCCTTGTTGCTGCTGTTGTTTCTTTATAAAAACAGTTTTGGTTGAATGCAATCCTTTCTGCAAGTGTGTTTTGTGAAGAATAGCTGTATAGTGGTTCAAGAACTGTTTTTGCCACTCAGAAGTTCAAGATCAATAATGGGGTCCCCTGTTTATAGGAAATTAATCAGCTTTAGTGATGAAAGAATTATAAGACTGTATAGTGCTCAAAATCTTTTTGAAGCCACACATTATGATAAAAATAAAGTGGAAAGTACTTATCACTTTTCCTTCAATGGAATACTCCCTAACAGCGTTTTCAAAACATTTTATTAAAGCTAAATTCCCTTAGCCAGAGGTTTGTTTTGTTTTTTAATTATTATTGTGAATATGAGCAAGTAACACAGGGTATGTTCCCTCCAATGAATTGCTGTGCAACAAGGCTTGATGCTAATTCTACCTTTCCCAAAATCTGATATCAAGCAATTTATCTTCTAAATAATACTCCTGAGTACTAAACCTGAAATGCTTTGGCTCCAGCCCAAGTCAAACTTCAGGAAGCTTATTCTCAGGAGGATATTCCCTATCTCTGTAAATTTAATTGTTATAATGAATAGAATACACGTGTCAAGATATTACTTATGAGTTTTACCTGTTTACTTTTTTTTTTCTGGAACAGAAACATCAAAATGACAGCATGAAGTTCATATAAAGGGTTTAGAGACAAATTATTAATTTCTTCCTTTTCAAAAAGGGAAAAAAAGTTCTTAGAGAGAAACCTGCCAAACTGGACTATCCTCTCATCTGCGGGGTTTGAAAACCTTTAGTACTGATGTACAGCTGGAAATATATTTGCCCCTGTGTTCTGCAGAGCTATGCATAAGCGCTTTATGCATCATACTGTCCTAGGATTTCCTGTCAACAGAAATGGATGAGTATTAACTACATGAATCCACCAGCAAATATGCTGTATATACTAGGGCACTGAGGATATGGACTTTAAACCTGTGGAAGAAGGTCTATTGCATCGGCAGTTGTTTTTTTTCTCCTCAGTCACGTGTCAGGGAATGAAACCTACAGCCCTGTTCAGACCACTTAGATTAGGGACTGAAGATTGCATTTAGCTCTGTGGGTCTAGTTCTGCTGCTGATTCTATTTTGTCAAAACAATGGCAAAAGGAGTGTTTAAATAATTTTAAAAAATACTTCCCGTTAAAAATATGGGTAAAACTAACCAAGGAGCATTTTACAATAAAAATTCCACAATGTATTCGAATGCAAAAGAAAATTACTAAAAACTCAAATGTATTGAAGAAATGAGAATGTCTTCAATGCTTAAAAACAGGGCTTTTCTAATCTATTAGAAAATTATTATAAAATATTAATCAGGATGAGGAAAAAGTGGTGTGATATTTTCTGACTGTTAAAAGTTTCTGAATATGTCCCCTGTTATATTTTTGTAAGGAAAATTTCATACAGTCATGAGTATTTTAAAAAGACAATGAGATATGCAAGAAGCTCCCTTCTGCTTAGGTTTGTAGAGATTAGAAGAAACTGAGGGACTTCTGAGGCACCTCACTGAGCTAACAGGCAGCATAATGACAAATGATTCATTGCTGACAGATGAAACGTAGTGCACATTGGAAAAAACAATTTGAACTACTCATACACATTGCTGGGTTCTAAATTAACTATAACCTAGAGGAAATATGCCTGGATGTCACTGAGGACAACTCAGTGAAAATCTTTGCTTTAGTGTGCAACACTAAACATAAAAGCAAACAAAATGTTAAGCAGTGTTGAGGGATGGGGTAGAAAATTGTATTGAAAATGCATCTAATGATACTGTAGTGTGAGCATTATAACAAATATATCGTGGTATATAGATCAGTGGTACAACATCACTTGAATAATGTGTTCAGTTCTGATCACTGAGAGAAAGATATAGCAAGAATAGAGTCAGTCTGAAGTAACAAAAATTACTTGTGTTTAATGCAAAGAGGCTGGGTAAGTATCAAGAGAAATAAAATGAGAAATATATGACAAAAAATAGTGATATACACTGAATGCTCCTATTTACTATGCCAACAATGGGAGATGCAAGTGGCTATAAAGTAAAACTAAAAGTTTACAATTTAAGAATATAAAAACTGTCTCAACCTCCCTCCCTACACTTTATGATTAATTACTGAATTTTGATGCACTCTACATTCTTTATATCAAAAATACAGAAAGATTTGGAAAGGATTTGACATGTGCTGAAGTATTGAGAACATTCACTGTTTCAGCAGGGGATGGACCAAGGGTTGGAAATTCAAGACCTCACTTCATTTCTGTCTGCTACTGACCTGCTCTTTGACCTTGAGCTTCACCTCATAGTCTTTCTCAACTGCAGATGTTTATAGTTGTGAAGGATCCAGGACAAGACTTACAAAACTATTCAACTGCTTAACGTGAAAGTAGTTGCTAAGCTTACTTTTTAATCGATATGAGGTCAGGTTCCTATGTAAGAGTAGCTATCTGGTCTTAGTATCTTGTCCCTAGACAGAGGTCCCTGATGATCTCTATGTAAAGAGTATTAAATTTCAGAAAAGTTAAAAAAAAAAGTGATAGAATTATATATGTTAAAGTAGATGTAAGCCAACTACTATCTGAATGGACTTCTGAAACAATTTTAACCTCAGGGCAGGTATTTTTTTCAAAACTGTTCCTACTTCATGTGCTTATAAAATGCAGCAGAACATCAGACCCAAGTAGCATAATCAATATGGATAATTGCTGTAGTCTGTGCTTCTTTATAATATTAGTGCATTGGAGGGGGGAAAGTAAACAATGACAGACTGTGGATATACAACTTAGTTTATCTAATAGTCCAATGCCTTAGAAATGCTTTAAGTACTTCTAGATGGATGATATTACTGTCAATTTTAGTATAAGAAGCCTCCCCATTGACTTTTTTATATTGGAAAAAACCTTTACGATCATGAAGTGCAACTGCTGCCCTAACACAGCCAAGTTCACCACTAACCTATGTCACTAAGTGCCACATTTACACATCATTTAAATACCTCCATGGCTGATGACTCCACCACTCCCCTGGACAGCCTCTTTCAGTACTTGGATCACCTTCTTGATGAAGAAATCTTTCCTAATTTTCAACCTTCCCTAATCCAAGTTGAGGCAGTTTCCTCTTGTCCTGTTGCTTGTTACTAGAGAGAAGAGACAGATCCCCACTTTGCTTCAACCTCCTTTCAGGCAGTTGTAGAGAGTGATAAGGTCTCCCCTGAGGCTTTCTCCAGCCTAAACACCTCCATCTCCGTCAGCCACTCCCCATCAGATTTGTGCTCCAGACTCTTCACCCTGTTCCCCTTCTCTGGAAAAGCTCCAGCACCTCAATGTCTTTCTTGCAGTGAGACCCAGAACTGGACACAGCACTCGAGGTCTGGCCTTACCAGTGTTCAATAGAGGGGGAAAATCACTTCTGTAGTTCTGCTGACTGCACTATTTCTGATAGAGGCCAAGCTGCCATTGGCCTTCTTGGCCACCTAGGCACACACTGATTCATGTTCAGCTGCTGTCAGCCACCACCCCCAGGTCCTTTTCTGCCGATCAGCTTTCCAGCCACTCTTCTCCTAGCCTTTAGCACTGCCTGGGGGTGGTTGTGACCCAGGTGTAGGACCTGGCTCTTCACCTTGTTGAACCTCTTTCATTTTACCTTGGTTCATTGATCCAGCCTGTCCAGATCTGTCTGAAAAGCCTTCCTGTCCTCCAGCAGATTAATATTCCAGCCTAAAATGCTGTCATCTGCAATCTGATTAAAGACATTAAACAGGACCGGGCCTAATACTGAGCCTTGGGGAACACCATTTGTGGCTGGTTACCAGCTGGATTTAACTCCATTCACCTCCACTCTATGGCTCTGGCCATCCAGCCAAAGTTTTACCCAGTGAAGAGAGCACCCATCTAAGCCATGAGCAGCCAGTTTCTCCAGGGGAGTGTTGTGGGAAATGGTGTCAAAGGTTTTACTGGAGTCCAGGTGGACTGCATCCATGGCCCTGTCCACTAAGTGGGGTTACCCTAGCTTAAAAGGAGGTTAGTTTAGTCCAGCAGGACATGCCTTTCACAAACCCGTGCTGGCTGGGCCTGGCCCCCTGGTTGTCTTTTGTATGCCATGTGATGGCACTCAAGATGATCTGTTCTGTGGCATACCTTCCCTGGCACTGAGGTCAGGTTGACAGGTCAGTAGTTATCTGGATCCTCCTTCCAGCCCTTCTTGTAGGTGGGTATCACTTTTGCCAACCTCTAGTCACCTGGGATATCCCCCTCTGCCACCGTTAGCCAGGACTGCTGGTAAATGCTGAAAATTGTCTCAGTGAACACATCCCTCAGTATCTGGGGTTGGATCGCATCTGCCCCCATAGACTCGTGTATGTCTAAATGGTCTATCAGGTCACTGACCACTTCCCCATGGATTATGGGGGCTGTAGTCTGCTCCTGGTCCCTGTCTTCCAGCTCAGAAAGCTGGGTACCCAGGGAGCAACTGGTCTTACTAATAAAGACTGAGGTAAAGAAGTCATTAAGTATCTCAGCCACCTCTCCTTCCTTGCTTATCCCTTCTGAAGAATGTACAGCCATCCGTTGCAGCACTCTGGTTATGTGACTCATCCCACCATGTTTCCATGATGGCAACTCTCAGAAAACTGATGGCAGTTTTCCTGCTGCACAGTGGTTTTCAGCTCCTCCTGTCTGTTGCTTGTCCTGTGTGTATTGGTATAGAGGCACTTCAGTTAGGCTATTGATCCCAACACCTTCTTGGGGAGGAGAAGCTTTAATTCCTACATCACCATTCTCATGCGCTTCTGGTTTCTAACATATCAATACCTCTTGTGTCTTTGCTGCCACACAGATGTCCATTCCCTGCCTTCAGTGAAATAGCAGACCAAAGGACCTTGTCATCATGTCCCTCAAACATCAGTGTGCTGGCTCCTGGTTTATCTCGTGAGCCTAGTTTTATCTCTTTTTGCTTTCAAATCTAGCTTAAAACTCAATGAACCCTGTTAACTCCTGGGCAAAGATCCCTTTTCCCCTTTGAGACAGTTGTACCCTTTATTTCCAGCGGGTCAGATGTTTGTAAACCAACTCTTGATCAAAAAACACTGAAATTCTGCTAGTAACACCAGGCTTGCAACCAGGCATTGACTGGCTGGTTCTTCTTGTTTTTTTTCCTCATCATTCCCTGCAATTTTAAGGGTAGAGAAGAGAGGAGTAGGATAGTGGAAAAGCCAAACCTGAATTTTGTGATGAGTGTGGACACCTACTTGCAAGTCATCCAAAGCCTTATTAATTTACTGTTCAGGTATCCTACTGCACAGTGCAGTAAGGATTGGGGATATCCATAGAGGACTCTGTTTTAGGCAACAGGTGAGCACACACATGGACCATAAGGGACACTTATTTCTAGAAACAAATGTTTATATTGATGATATTCTGTCATACGTTTTGGATGTGCCTCTGAGCTATTGTCTGTTCTTCCGGCCTACACTGGTGTTCCTCAGATCTTGACCTGATTGTATTTTAGGGAATATTGTGACACTTCTGTACTGTCTTTGGAATCTGATGGAGTAGAAAACACAGAGAAGTTTGTTTCTCCTGATTAGTGTACAGAGTAGGGGTAGAGATGATTGGTGATTCTAGTGATGGCCTGATTACTTGAGCTCTTTCCTTTCTTCAGGGGGTGGCAGAGATATCAAAAATCTTGTATAGAAGGCCCAAGTAGATTATCTTCCTTTTTTCTCTCAATGTTGATCAAATCAACAGAATAATTGTCTACACTCCTCTCTGGGTTACAATCACTCACTCTTCTGTCACATGGAAGGAAGAAATCTCATACCATATCTGATATTTTAGCTTTTAAATACTGAAATTTAAAGAGGAAAGTATGACTAAAACTATATCAATTAAGTTACTCATATGTGTAGCTTGAATAAAAAAGTGGTAGGACCTCATTCTAAACATGTCTATGCACAAAAATTAAATAAGAAAGTAAGGAAAGAGCATATGGGGATATATAGAAAGCTGAAGTAATGTAGGGGAAAACCTGGCCAGAGGTCAAACTAAAGAAGACAGACAAGCTTTCATTTGAAAAATTTAAACACATCTGAGTTTCTGTAATCTCTTCTACTTCCATGGCTGATATCACTTAAATTTTGGCTGTGAGGTGGTAATTTGTTTTTCTTTTCTTGTGATAAAATTCTGGATATTCTATACTCACAAAATTGAAAATGCTAGTGAAATAGTTTAGTGTTTGTCAAAAAAAATCACAGTAATTAGAAACCTTGAACCAGACACATGTAGCTTGATTGACACCTGAGTATTATGTTTCCCAAGGACCAACAGTTTTGGAGGTCTAGGGCTGTCTGAATCTAAGCCCTCACACTCTTCATTCCTAAATTTTCAATGAAAAAACCCTTGTCCTTTGGAAGCAGTGTTACTGTGCTGATATTTGCAGGGTAAAATAGAGGCAATAAATTGTTCAGAATATATATTTTAGTTCTGAGGGAGGAAGCTCCTAATTCACACTATTTTTACTAATTAGGAGTTGAATCCTTGAATGTAAGAGCTTTCCTACGCAGAAAATCCTTCCACCATCAAACCTGTGTTTCTACTGCAAGCTTGAAAAATAATGTTGATCTGTTGAGGTGTGGAAAAGAAGCAGAAAGCAGCAGTGTGTGAGAACCACAGGGTTAAATGTAACCATGTAAAAATATAGGTTGGATATTAGGAAAAAGTTTTTTACAGAAAGAGTGATAAAATATTGGAATGGTCTACCCAGGGAGATGGTGGAATCACCATCCTTGGATGTGTTTAAAAAGAGATCGGATGTGGCACTTAGTGCCGTGGTTTAGTTTAGTTGAGGTGTTGGGGCATGGGTTGGACTCGATGATCTTGAAGGTCTCTTCCAACCTGGTGATTCTGTGACCTTGACCTCTGCCAAGAATTATCTCAGAATTCTTAGGAGACAGGAACAAAAGGGAAAAAAAGGTAGCTCTTGCATGATTTCTGTTTTATTTTCAAATATTTTGTGGGGATAACTATTTCAGTGTTTGGAAATTAAGTGAGATTTAACTCTAGCACCAGATCTTGACTTTACCAGTTACACAGCAAAAATGAGGCGAGGGAGAAAAATACTCTCTACAGCCTATGAAGTCTCCATAAAAATGAGCTCAAGAACCCAGAAGAACTTTCAAATTGCCATCTTGAGTAAGAACTGTTGGCTACCTCCTAACTGTGAAGTCTGCAGTTAGAACACTTGGGTTTTTTTCCTATTGCCCATGTTGCAGTCAATGAGTTCTCATCCATCCCAGGACAGCAGGGAGCCTCAGACCCAGCATTGTCTTAGACCAGGAGCATATGTATAATGCTGAGTGTCATTTGCTCCATAGCTGTTCTTCTGGCCCATCTGAATATGAAGTGTGTCAAAAAGCTGTTCTTTGCTTCTCTCACAAGAGAAAAAATTCAAAATAGATGAATAACCACCCCAAATCATCTCCATGGTCTTTTAAGAGGAAGAAGAAAGCAGCCCCTCAAGCTCTCCTCTGATTTGCCTTGCTAGAGTCTGCTGACAGCAGTACATTAGGTTGACTTTCTGTGAACTCTTTCATGAAATCACTTTGTTAAATTGCTTAATGAAGTAACAAGCTCTACTTGAATATTTGAAAGCCAGAGACCAAACAGTACAAAAAACCCAATTAATTCTGGGACAGTCTTGTTTCACCATCCATTCCAAATAGATGTATGAGCTATGATCTCCCTCTTCTGTAGGGAACTATGACTTTTTAAAAAAGAAAGTATTAATACGTGGCAAGTTTGGATGCTGAAACATTAGGCACATATATAAACAGCTAATTTTAAAGAAAATCACCTTGGAATTGGTGTAAAATATTGTTGCACATTGAGATGATATCTTTTCTGAAGAAAGAAGTCATATCTCAATAGAAAACATTATTAGAATTCTTCCTTCTAGCAGGATATATATAGGGTAGTAATTTTAAGGCTTCACATCTATATTGAGAAAGAACTTTAATTCTCGGAACTGTCTGGATTCTATGCAAGGCATGCCAGTCCAGATATTATCTGGTATTTTTGACTCCCACAAAAAAGGCCATTTTTAAAAAAAAAAACCCTTCTTGTACCAATTCATGTAGGACATACTGGAAATCTACAGAGTCTATATGTCAGGCTTAACTCGAAAT